>CM065589.1:541047769-542495453 GCA_033119425.1 Bufotes viridis | reverse complement strand
AAAGTGGCCTTCTCCAGTGGTGGGTCATATGACGCCTTATTCCTTGCTGTGGGACCTCTCTCCTCTGTCTGGGTGCTGGGGCCGAAATAACTGAAAGTGGCCTTCTCCAGTGGTGGGTGATATGACGCATGATTCCTTGCTGTGGGACCTCTCTCCTCTGTCTGGGTGCTGGGGCCGAAATAACTGAAAGTGGCCTTCCCCAGTGGTGGGTGATATGACGCATGATTCCTTGCTGTGGGACCTCTCTCCTCTGTCTGGTTGCTGGGGCCGAAATAACTGAAAGTAGCCTTCTCCAGTGGTGGGTGATATGACGCATGATTCCTTGCTGTGGGACCTCTCTCCTCTGTCTGGGTGCTGGGCCTAAATAACTGAAAGTGGCCTTCTCCAGTGGTGGGTGATATGACGCATGATTTCTTGCTGTGGGACCTCTCTCCTCTGTCTGTGTGCTGGGCCTAAATAACTGAAAGTGTCCTTCTCCAGTGGTGGGTGATACGACGCATGATTCCTTGCTGTGGTACCTATCTCCTCTGTCTGTGTGCTGGGCCTAAATAACTGAAAGTGGCCTTCTCCAGTGGTGTGTCATATGACGCCTTATTCCTTGCTGTGAGACCTCTCTCCTCTGCCTGGGTGCTGGGGCCGAAATAACTGAAAGTGACCTTCTTCAGTGGTGGGTGATATGACGCATGATTCCTTGCTGTGGGACCTCTTTCCTCTGCCTGGGTGCTGGGGCCGAAATAACTGAAAGTGGCCTTCTCCAGTGGTGGGTGATATGACGCATGATTCTCTGCTATGGGACCTCTTGATATTGGTTAATTTTTATTTATTTTATTTTAATTCATTTCCCTATCCACATTTGTTTGCAGGGCATTTACCTACATTTTGCTGCCTTTTGCAGCCCTCTAGCCCTTTCCTGGACTATGTTATAGCCTTTTTAGTGCCTAAAAGTTCCGGTCCCCATTGACTTCAATGGGGTTCGGGTTCGGGATAAAGTTCGGGTTGAGTTTGGATCCCGAACCCGAACATTTTCGGGAAGTTCGGCCGAACTTCTCGAACCCGAACATCCAGGTGTTCGCTCATCTCTAGTGGTGATAACTTTAAAACGCTTTTTCTTATCCAGGCCATTCTGAGATTGTTTTTTCGTCACATATTGTACTTCATGACAGTGGTAAAATGAAGTCGAAAAATTTCATTTTTATTTATAAAAAAAAATAAAAATTTACCCAAAATTTTGAAAAATTTGCAATTTTCCAAGTTTCAATTTCTCTACTTCTATAATACATAGTAATACCGCCAAAAAGTTTAGAAGCAAATCTTGAAATTTTTCAGAAATTTTCAAAAACCCTCTTTTTAGGGACCAGTTCAGGTCTGAAGTTATTTTGTGAGGCTTACATAATAGAAACCATCCAAAAATGACCCCATTCTAGAAACTACACCCCTCAAGGTATTCAAAACCGATTTTACAAACGTCATTAACCCTTTAGTGAGCTGTAAAGGAGAAAAAGGATGAGAGATATTTTAGATTCTCTTTTGTGACCACATATTGCTCTATGTCAGATACCATAAAAAGAGCAGTAAAGAAAAATTGGGGAATACTCAAAAATGACCCTATAATAGGCAAAACTGTACCTGATAACCCTATGTTTATTTTTAAAAAAGCCGCCAATATAAAGACAAAACTTGTACATAGCGCCATCCCCACAATAAGTGAAAAAATTGTGAAAGTTGGAGGTAAATTCACATGGTGCGGTTTTTGCACTGGATGCAAAAATCGAAACATAAAAGAAAGAGAGAGGTCGCTCAGTTGCATTAAATCCAACAAAAATGGACTGGAGTTTCAAATTAAAGGTCACTGTTCCTGTGAAATGAAGGAATAATATACGCACTGGAGTGCCCTTGTGGGCCACAAAACGTAGGTAGGACAGTCCGGAAATTAAAGGTGAGGATTCAGGAACATATTGGCAATATAAGGAGGGGGCTTATGAGCCACAGAGTATCGGCCCATTTTAAGCTGAAGCATGAGAAGAACCCACGGGGTTTGAAGTTTGTAGGACTAGAACTTGTTAAACCACATTGGCGAGGAGGAGATGTGATTAGGCAGATAAACCATAAAGAGGTACAGTGGATATACCAATTGGGTACCTTGCAACCAAACGGTTTAAACATAGAGTTCGACCTGAAACCATGCCTGGTTTAAAATATCCCTGGAGAATATATGGAGTAAAAAGACACGGGTCCCCGTGTTATGATGAATGTTTCCTTTGTGGAGAACCTTTCAGTGACGTGTTACAAGTTGTAAATGATAATTGGGTGTCCGGGTCATGTGATACGAGCTATGTGAATGGGAAGAGGTGGGGTTGAGTTTTCTGTTTCTATGAGTGGGAGGAGATAGAGTCAGGTGACTAAGGGATGAATGAGAGGAGGAGGAGTCTCACTGCCCGACCAATAAGGGTCCATAGGCGCTACAATGATGTAGTTTAACCATTGAAAGCATTACTAGAAGAAGGAGCAGAGGAATAGAATACAATGATGAATGTAAAGTTATGACTTACGGCGATACGATGGCAGCGGGATGTGATGTGATTGACTTGAGGTTAACCTTACCATGTGGGATATGGGAGACCAGTTTGGAAAGGTTTATGTATGGTGTTTTAGATACTATTGTGTCACTGGATTCCGGTTCCCATGTTTTGCATTTTTAATGTGGGGATTTGGGCTATAAAAGGGCCCTGGCTTGGACATGCGTAGTTGTCGCCCCTAAGGAAGCCAGAGAGCGAAACCCGGGTTGGGCAAACATCGGATTTTACATTTTGATATGCTTTTATCAACCTCTGTTTGTAAGTAGAATAAAACCTTTTACCGTAACAACTAAAAGGGTGCTTCACTATTGTCGATTATTTGATCCTGCAGAGGAGGCGGTCTGAGAAGGATCGTATCCTTTGGAAGTGGACGACAAGCACGAACACCTGAAACACTTTACCTGTGTACTGAACGGCAAGAGCAAAAAGCAGCGCGGTTTCATCCTTTACTACCTTTCCAGTAACAAAGCAAGGGTTAAAAGCCAAACAAAACTTAATATTTATTCCCCCGATTCTGTAGTTTGGTCATAAACTGCTGTATGGCCAAACTGCAGGGTGCAGAAGGAAAGGGAAGCCATATGGTTTTTGGAAGGCAGATTTTGCTGGACTGGTTTTTTGACACCATGTCCCATTTGAAGCCCCCCGATGCACCCCTAGAGTAGAAACTCCATAAAAGTGATTCCATCTAAGAAACTACACCCCTCAAGGTATTCAAAACCAGTTTTACAAACTTTGTTAACCCTTTAGAAACTCTGAAATTTCATCTCCATTTGCCAATAACTCTTGTGGAACACCTAAAGGGTTAACAAAGTTTGTAAAACTGGTTTTGAATACCTTGAGGGGTATAGTTAAACGGCTGGCATCTGATCAAGCACAGATGCCAGCCGTTTTTATCAGAGTGTCACCAGGGAATATTACAGCCCCCTGCAACCACCCCCCCCCTGCACCCCCGCAGCCACAATATGATTGCGGGCTGCAGGGGGGGTTAAAGTTTACAACTTTGGGGGCATTAACTCTCTGATCCCCGCGGTCACAGACCGCGGGAATCAGAAATCGCGAAAAGAGCTGCAAACCGCAGGTCTGAATTGACCTGCGGTTTGCAGCGATCGCTGATATGGGGGGTTCACAGGACCCCCCTGGGCATTGTAACAAGGTACCTGCTGAATGATTTCAGCAGGTACCTTGTTCCGATCACTGCCGGCTGAGCAGCAGTGATCGGAACTACTCATGACGTACCGGTACGGCATGTGTCCTTAAGGACTCAGGAAACATGCCGTACCGGTACGTCATGTGTCCTGAAGGGGTTAAAGACTGAGTGTCTAAACTGCAACCCAAAACTCACTTTTTAATCGCAAAATGCCAATATGGCAATTTAACCTGAATATTACAGTCCAATATAATCTTCCATGTACTTTATAATTTAGCTATAATAGCCTGCCTACATTCAATGTGCTGCCCCTGCTGTTCATAGTGCGCCCTGCGCTGATGAATGACAGGAAAAGTCTAAGGCATATTGGTACACCATAGACTTTTTCCAGGGTGCAGGTGCCCACAGATAGGTGCCATAGGTGTTTAAGGTGCTTTTGAGGCTGGGACCCCGGTTGTTTGTGACGCCAGCACCAGCAAAGATTGTTGGTGAAAGAGATGAGGGGTCAGTTGTAGTAAAACAGTTGAACTTTTACTTTGGCCACTTGTCTTCAGGTAGTCAGTACAGTTCATTTATATGGCATAAAGATATGACTCAGAGATTGGTTTAGCTGTAATCCTTATAACAGGCTTGGTAATTGTAGTTTGAGGAGTTCTCCTTTCCTTCTGTATCTGCCTATACTAAGTACACACTCTAGCACCAGGTACTGGTATAATAACTATTACTGGTCAGTAGAAATCCACAGGGCGGCTCCCTAATGGCAGGCATCAATCTTCTGCTTCATTCTTTGGAAAAGATGCTCACTGAAGAATTACGGTCCACTATGTCAATAGAGGCATGTGGTAAAAGATAATTTTGCACATTAATCATCCAGCTGTGTCCAGGTACTTTTAGGTTCCTCCTAATCACCGGTGCTTGTGAAGTCCATTGGCTAATTTAGCTCTAACCTCCACTACACTTTCTCCATAACCAGACATAGACTCATTGGTCTGTGCTGTGCTGCTATAATATTGTTCCTGATCTGGGTGCTCCTTTAGCCTGGCCAGAGCCAAGGGGGTAATATGGCAGGTAGAATGTGGACTAGGCCTAATCTGCTCCTCCACTAACCAGCTCAACTAAACTTCTCCACAGTGATCTCTCTACTAGCCTACCCTAGACTATATATAGAAGTGGTGCCAGTGCCACCTAGGGTTGGATGGAAGAAGTACAACCTAAGAGCCTGGAATTAAAGGTATATACAGAAATACATTTTATAAGCAAATACAAAATGTGTCCAGGACCATCACTGAGTGGGACACTGCAAATAGACCTCCAGACCCCTAATCAGACCCCCATTAGACTTCCAAACTCCAATATCAGACCTCAGATCAGACTTCCAGACCCCCATATCTGACTTCTCAGATCCCCATATCAGACCTCAGATCAGACTTCAAAATAAATAAATTAACTTACCTCTCCTGCCGCCACTCTACATGTTCGGTGGTTTATCTGCTCTCTTCTAGGGGCCCGTGCTGCACAGTCACCTGACTGCCTGCACCATCAGGTAATAGTGCACACTGTACGTCCTGACGCTGTAGGTAGCTAGGACATAGCAGCGCGAGGAGGGGTAAGTACAGTGCTTAAAGCGCTTCACTCCCTTGCCTCCTGCATACTAGTGAGTGCTTCTAATTCTGGTGGAATCTGATCGGTTGCTATGGGCAACTAAGCCAGTTCTACTTTACACCAGTTTGATACAGCTCCCCCAGGGCTCTTTGTACATAGACCACTTGCATTAGATACTAGGATAAGGAGCTGTCAGGTTAGAGCGAGTATAGAAAATGTATATATACACTGTAGCACGCCATATGTAATTTAATAATAGAATGGAGGCTAAGGCCATAACGGCAGTGATATTTTAAGGTCCTTACACTAACCTCTTAAAATGTCTGTATTTAACCATGACAGGTGCAGAGCTGAGTGCACAGAGGCCAGGACTGTACCAGACAGGTGGCACACTGGAGCCACAGCTGCTGCGTCATGTAATGGTGACTGGACTGGAGAGAGGTCACACATCTTCACTGGTGCTGATGTATGGGGTTCTTAAACACGCCACACAATTAGCACCAGGCGGTCAGATGTATAGTGCAGGTTCACCACGGGGGCAGACATATATTAGAGAAATGAATATCCAGCAGTTCTATCATATGTCTATTATTGGACTAGATTATTTGTAACGGTAGGGACTTTTCACTTTGCCAACTTGGTTCCAGCTGATAAAGGAAAAGACTGGTATAATAGACTTAGGATATGGAATTTCTGTAAGAAATATGCCAACATTCACCATTGAAGAGGGCCATGCACATTAATGAGAGTATGTCAGCAGTTTTTACCTCTCAAAACTGCTGACAGCTCTATATAGGTGACAGAAAGAGTAGCGCATACTTAGGACTCAAAAACACAACCCTATGGCCCCTTTCACACGGGTGAGTTTTCCGCGCGGGTGCAATGCGTGAGGAGGACGCATTGCACCCGCACTGAATCCGGACCCATTCATTTCTATGGGGCTGTGCACATGAGCGGTGATTTTCACGCATCACTTCTGCGTTGCGTGAAAATCGCAGCATGTTCTATATTCTGCGTTTTTAACGGAACGCAGGCCCCATAGAAGTGAATGGGGATGCGGGAAAATCGCAATCATCCGCAATCATGTGCGGATGCGTTGCGATTTTCCCGCATGGTTGCTATGCAACCATCGGGATGTGTAACCGGTTTGGTATTATTTCACATTTTAACATAGTTATAATGTGAAATAATAACCTTGGCCATCTTCCTAATGTTGAACCCGGTGCTGAATGGGTTAAAAATAACAAACTAATAATAACTTACCTGGTCCATTTGATCGTGAGCCCGGCATCCTCTCCGTTAGCTTGCTTGTAGGAAAGGACCTCTGATGATGTCACCTGGTCACATGGCTCAATCACATGCTCCATCACTATGGTGATGGAGCATGTGATTGAGCCATGTGATGCTGTGATATCATCACAGGTCCTTTTCCTACAAGCAAGCTAACGGAGAGGATGCCGGGCTTCGCGATCAAATGGACCAGGTAAGTTATTATTAGTTTGTTATTTTTAACCCATTCAGCACCGGGTTCAACATTAGGAAGATGGCCAAGGGTATTATTTCACATTATAACTATGTTATAATGTGAAATAATACCAGCGGGACAATTTCTGACCCAAACATGCACTTCTGTGAAGAAGTGCAGGTTCGGGTCTGGGTACCAAAAGTGCCGATTTTTCTCCCGCGCGTGCAAAACGCATGACAGCGCTTTGCACTCGCAGGGAAAAATCGCGGCGATTCCCGCAATGCACCCGCACTGTTTGACGGAGTGCACCCGCAACGCCCATCTGAAAGAGGCCTATCTGTTTCGCAGTCCACAAACTGCAGATTTGCAAAACCGCATCTCGCACTTTACCATCCTGCTCGATTGTAAAAATGCCTATTCCTGTCTGCAAAACGGACAAAAATATGACATGTTCTATTTTTGGGCTGGACGGACATATTACCACACGGATGTGGAGAGCACACAATGATATCCGTGTGCTGCCTGCCATTTTGCGGCCCCATGGAAATGAATGGGTTCATGTGCAATCCAAAAAACATGTGGATCGGACGCGGGGCGAAAAATACGGTCGTGTGCATGAGGCCTTACTGAGAGAGATGGTCATGCAGGTTAAATAACAGAGAAATCAGAAATGCGAAGTGCCCATATGGCAGACTTGTCATGTTCAGTGCCTTGGCTTTTCCGCACTCAATCCTTCCCCTCCTCTGTAGAGCGACAGTTCTAGTCATTACCTGACTGAACAACTGAGGCCAAGACACTGAACATGAAAGGACTGCTTCCTGGACTCCTGGACGCTTTAAACTTTGACTTCTTCATTCTAGGCATGTATTAACTGGTCTCCCTGTTACCTTAAGGCCACCTGCACACATTGCGGAATTTGTGCGGTTTTTCCAAGCGTATTCCCGTATGGAAAATCTGCTCGTAGTACAGTAGTAGCAAAGTGTATGAGATTACACATACCTCATGTAAACTTTGCGGATTTGTTCAGTGTGGAAATTGACCTACCGTGTGGTTTCCTAATCCGCAGCATGTCAATTATGTTTGCGGTTTCAGCTGTGGATTTCACCATTTTCCAATAAAGGGCGAGATCTGCAGCAAAATCATCAAATCCACACCAAAAACTGCTGTTCATAATAGCGGATTTTAGTTCGGTTATGGGGCAGAAATGTACAGAAATCTGCATGGAAATTTGTGCAGATCTTATGTGTGTTCACCTGCATTCGTGTGCAGGTAGCCTTAGGCTACATGCACACGACCGTTGCCTGCCTCCGTGTCCGCTCCTCCTGCAAATTTTGCGTCCGTCAAAAAAAACCGATGACAGACCGTTTTTTTTGATGGATCCAATTTTTATTGCAGATCCATTGTAAAAATGCCTATCCTTGTCCGCAAACGTGAAAAAATAGGACATGCACTATTTTTTTGACGAAATGAAAACACGGATCACGGAGGCGGAACAAAAACGGTTGACCATCCGCATTTTTTGACGGACCCATTGAAATGAATGGGGAAGCATCCTATCCGTGAAAAAAAACGGAACGGCCGCGGAAACAAACAACGGTCGTGTGCATGGGGCCTTATGGTACCTGCACACAGTACAGATTTGTGTGCAGAAAATCTGCAAGAAATCCCCAGAAAATAACACAAAAATGTGCATAAATCTGCACTATTTATTGCGGTAATGGTGCGTTTTTGGTGTGCATTTTCGTGCACATTTTCTGTTTATGTAAACAACCTCATTGAAGTCTATGGAGAAACCATTTTACAGGTGCGGAATCGGAGGAACAAGTGACTTGCTGCGGATTTTAAAATACGCACAAAGGCCTCATGCACACAACCGTTTTTTTATGCTGTCCGCAAAAAGGGGTTCCGTTGTTCAGTGATCCGTGTCCGTTTTTGCTTTCCGTTGTGTTTCCGTGTGTCTTCTGTTTTTTTTAGTGGACATGACCCAAAAGATTTTACCAAAAGACAGGCTGACAATTATTCCCAAGTGCCTGCCAAGGGATCTGCAAAAAAAACGGACACGGAACGCGGATGACACACGGATGGCCATGCGCATTTTTTCACGGACCCATTGACTTGAATGGGTCCGTGAACTGTTTTTCACGGACAAGAATAGGACAGGTTATATTTTTTGGACGGACTGGAATCACGGACCACGGACACGGAGGACAAACGGTGCATTTGCCGAGGTTTCCATGGACCCATTGAAAACCAATGGGTCTGCAGAAAATCACGAACAACGGAGCGGAATCAAACAACGGTCGTGTGCATGAGGCCAAAAGGTCAATTTCTGCACCTAAGGAAAAAAAGCTAAGTGTACTTGAGAATTGTCAAATCTCATTCACTTTAGCTGCTACTGTATTGCGCTGCGTTTATTCTACACAAAATCCGTGCATAATTCACACCATGTGCAGCCACCCTTATAGTGATCTCAGCAGTTTTGAGGTGTGATAACTGCTGAGAGTCCATTTAAACTATAATAAGGCAAAGTGTGTAGACAATAGTCCACATTTGTCAGTTCTTTTCAATATTTACCAGCATGGATGATATATACTTCTCAACATTGAAATTGCAACACCTAGAAGAGAAAATCACGGAATTATGGAAATCACAGGATCAATAGACATGTTATTGATAAGCAAATGATAAAAAAAGAAAACATAATATTCAACCATCTCGATTTATTCAGTATTGAGTATGAGTGGCCCACACAGAAATACACACACTTATACTCCTTGGCATGCTGTCAGGAGATTATTAGCTAAATGCACTTGGGTACAGAAATCACCAAGATCCACTGCCAGAAGCTCCTTTTGCAATTGCCAACTAATGACGTCCCAGAAGCGCTCGATGGGAGACTGGTCTGGAGATGCTGCAGGCCATGGTAACACATTTAGGCCACACAGGCTTCTTACAGTAGCACGAGCAACATGCTGTCACGACCATGTGTATGGTCGTGACTCGTTTCCCCGTTGTGTTGTTGGCAGTGTAGCAGCCTGAGCTTGGTGCTAGGTGGCTCGCTGTCAACGCATGCGGTTGCCTTTGGCAACATGTGTTTGGTACATGTGGTTGCCTTGGGCAACGTGTTTATATGTGTGCACTTCCCCCGTTTGGTTTGCACGGGGTTTAGGTGTGTTGTGTTGTTGGCAGTGGAGCAGCCTGAGTTTGGTGCTAGGCGGCTCGCTGTCAACGCATGTGGTTGCCTTGGGCAACGTGTTTATATGTGTGCACTTCCCCCGTTTGGTGTGCACGGGGTTAAGGTGTGGCTGCTTTGTATGCTGGGTGTGTCCTCAGGCCTCCTTAAGTGTCTGTGTGTGGAGCCTGAAGGTCAGTCTTGTTTGTCCAGTCATGGTGTGAGCATGGCTGGAGTTTGGCTGTATGTTTCCACCTTGATGTCTGCGTGAGCCACCCTTATTTGTTATATTGTTTGTTATGTTGTTCCTTCCCTGGTGAATGTCTGTTATCCCTTCCCCACCTGGTTGCTGTTGTATGGTGTGGGTATGGTTGGTGTTTGTTGACACAGTGTGACGCTCCGGAAGGGGCTTGCTTACCCGGAGGGGTATAGCGAATACCGGATGGTGTGCTGCCCGGCCAGGTCTCCCCCCAGGCATTTGATGTCTGCTTGGGGGTCCGGGAGGTCCTGGCGCTGCTCCTCTATCTTCTGCACGGCAGGTAAGTGTGGGTTTCTTGTACATGTTTCCTATGTTACTTGCCTGCCGTGCGGGCACACACTGTTCGGGTCCCGGCTGCTGTGGGGGCCTCTGGAGACTCCTGCTCATCCGCGGTCTAGGGTGAGCAGGTGGTTTCTGCCCAGATTTCATGTGAGGGCGAGTCAGGGCGTTCAGGGCATTAGGTACGTGGGTATGAGCCGTCCCACCTTCAGGGTCCGCTCATACAGCCAGGAGACCAGGGCAAGTTTTAGGGACATGCCAGGAGGTCATCTGCTCCTTTGTCCCTGTTTTTAGGCCCGGCGGCCAAGGATAGTGCGCGGCGGGGGGTTTCCCCACTCCCCGTCGTGACACATGCGGCCTGGCTTATTTTTAAAGACTTTGGAGAAATGGTAGCACCACTGGTTCCTGAAATGAAAACTTAAGGGGTTCGGCTACAGTACTTTATGTCAACCCACACAAACATTTTCCTGGGAGTAGGACAGGTGTGATGTTCCCCTGTGAAGGCTACCTCATGGCATTGCCCATGTGGTCTCCAGACCAGACCAATCTCTAGCTATCATTGTGTCTGAGACAAAAGCAGAGATTATCGCTGAAGAGGATAGACCTACATTCCAGCCTCCATTGCCATCTTGCTGTACACCATGAGAGCCTTTGAGAGAGGAGGAGTGAGCTGAATGAAACACCTGTAGCTGGACGTCTGACTCATAGCCCAAAGTCATGCAAACACCTTATGATGGTTTGTGTAGACTCTGTTTGCCACCCTAGGCTTGGGGTGTGACATCCAATTTCACTTGTAGTACAGAATGTATCAATACGCACCATTCTTCTAATCAGACAATGTGTCCAGGCAGAGGTTCTCCTATGTGCACTTCAATTTCACCATTGTTCTCCCAGTGACTGGGACACGAACGTTGAACAGTGCTGACATCTCTGCCTAGGCAACTAGCAATCTGCTTCAAGATTCTGTCCCCCTCAGTTTGCCACAAGGGGTGATAACTGGCATGCTGATGATCAGGAGGCATCACACAATTATCCCACATGACTTGATCTGATTTTGAGGGCTCATGTGGGTAAAAAACTTTGCTTTCAATCTGGCTTTTATCATCCGCAGATCTTAGTGACTCTTGCTACTTCCTCAATTTGCAGAACTGTACAGCCTGTCCTTCTTGGTGTTGCAATTTCAACATTGAGGAGTGTAGTTTTGAAAATATTAGAAAACTACTTAAAGGAGTTCTCCAGGACTTTTATATTGATGGCTTATCCCTTGGATTAGTCAGGTGGCAGAGTTGAGGATCGATTGGAAGGTTGCGAGAGTGCTAAATGGGAGCCCACAAAAGAGGATGTTGCAGTAGTCTAGGCGGGAGATGATGAGGGCATGTACAAGCTTTTTTGTACATGCCATTCCGAGGAATGTGCAGATCCAAGAGATATTTTTGAGTTGGAGGCAGCAGGAGGGGGAAAGGACTTGGATGTGCAGATTAATGGACAGAGCAGAATCAGAGGTTACCCCGAAGCAGTGGATTTGGTTGAATGGGGGGAGTGTGCAGCCACTGACTGTGGTAGAAAAGTCTGTTGAGGAGGCTGAGTGAGATAGGGGAAAAATAATAAATTCTGATTTATCCATGTTAAGTTTTAGAAGTTATAGAGGATAGGCATTGTGGGATTCTGGATAGTAGGGTGGGGATATCTGGAGCAGAGAGGCAAGTTTGTGTGTCGACAGCATAAAAGTGACACTGAAAGCCATAGGAATCTATGAACTGGCCGAAGGTGTAGATTGAGCAGAGCAGGGATCCTTGAGGGACACTGACAGAGAGGGGATGAGGCAAGGAGTTGTTGTGTGAGGGTGAGACACTAAATGTCCGGTCTTGCCTGGATGTTTGTAGATCCTTTGTTCTTGCTTCTTTGTTAGGGATATGTTGTCATCAAAAACTTTTTTTTCCATGGTTAAAGATGTTTTCCAGATCCAGGATAGGTTATCAATCAGATCAATGGGGATATGACTCCAAGAGCCCCCACTGATCAGCTTTTGGAAGGGGCTATGGCACTAGGAATTAGCCTATGAAGTCACATTCATTGGTCACAGGGTCTGTGTGCCCCTATCCCATTCAAAAAAATGGGATTGGGCTGCAGTACCAAACACAGCCACTATACAGTGTATGACACTGTGCTTAGTGTACTGTGAAGAGGTTGCTTCAAATTACCCACTCAAACAGGATAGGATAGATCATCCAGGGGTGCCCCTCCACTGGACAGTGATACTGCAGTATTGCATGAGAGCGATATCTCCCTGTATCGCCGTTCCCTCTGATAGACTTCAGGCAGCACAATGATGATGACATCATTGCGCCACCTGCAGTGGGCTACATACAGCTCAGGACACAGAGTGGAAGAGATCCGTGTCCTGCACTGCATCCTGACAGCCACATGGAAGTAAGTATTTGAGTTGGTTATTTTACTTTGGCAACATGTCATTGGGCCTTTAGGCTCCATTCACACGAAAGTATGTTGTCCGCAAAAAAAGGATCTGTTTTTTTGCGGACAGTTCAGCATGTCCGCAAAAAAACAGATTGCATTCAGTTTTTTTTGCTGATCCATAGACTACAATAGGGTCATGTCCTAATTTTTACTGACAAGTATAGGACGTGTTTCATTTTTTTTGCTGAGCTGTGCAATGGAAGAAAAGGGCCGCATAGAAGTGAATGGGACAGCATCTAATCCGCAAAAAAACTGATCTGTTTTTTTGCGGACAACATACGGTGGTGTGAATGGAACCTTATGGGCGAATCATATTTATAACTGAGAGGCACTATGCACACACTGGTTCTACTGAAGGTCCTAAAAAGGGGTATTTTTGTAATGGCAGACATTACAAAGGGGCATTTTTTGTACTGGTACACATAAGGTGGCGGCACCATAGGGACATTGGTTCTACAGGGGCACTAATAGGTAGTATTTTTTGTACTGGCACACAAAATAAGTGAGAATTGTTTGTATGGGCACACATGAGGGATATTTTTTGTACTGACACACATAATAAGGGGGTATTTTTTGTATTGCTCACATTATACAAGGGGTATTTTTCTACTGGCACATATTATACGGGGGGGGGGTGGTATTTTTCTACTGGCACACATTATAAGGAGAATTATTACTACTGGGAGACTATGGGAAACATGATTACTAGTATGGGCACTATGGGGGCATTTTTAATTTTCCCCGGCGCCTCCACAACGGCCCCACCGGAGGATGTCCCCGCCTCCCCAGGACAGGAAACAACGCGAAGCTGAAGTTTAAAAGGCCCCTCCCCTTACCTTGCTCCAGTTGTTTCCTGTCCTCGGGAGATCGCGGAGTCGCTCCTAGTGCAGGGAGCTGAAGATTGTGCGCACCACCTGGGAAGCCTTGCAGAGGAGAAGAGTGGTGTAGAAGGCGGGACGCCATCCGGAGGCTCTCGCTCCCGGACCCGCCTTTAAGCTTAAGCCCGTCAGTGACGGCAGCCCGGGCTCCTGCTCCCTCGCTCCAAATCTCGCGGGGAGCGGGAATATCGCGTGACGTCACAGGCGCGCCGGAAGGGAGACACAGTGCCGGCTTCAGCGTGCAGCATCCCGGCATGTCAACCACAGGGATCCCAGCGCTTCTGCCTGATGACTCCTCCACCGCCCAGAGCCCGGTAAGTCCCCTCCCCATATGGGGTAGCTGTTCTGCAATCTGGGATACACCAGAGCGGTTCTTTTTTGCATAGGCCTTCTCACTGGTGGGTGTATGGGCCCTTTCCTTCCCTCCTAATGGAAAGTAAAGACCTTTATTAGATTATCCCATTACCTCAGCTTCGGTGGAACAGATCTGTACAGCAGCCACCTGGTCAAATCCGAACACCTTTTTCAGACACTATAAACTGGACGTCACTAATAACTCTAAGTTACTGTTTGGCAGAAAAGTGCTGTCAGCAGTAGTCCCACCCTAATGATGATTTTTCTCTGTTAATCCTCCGGTGGGGCCGTTGTGGAGGCGCCGGGGAAAAGAGTGGATTACTCTTACCGGTAATTGGATTTTCCAATAGCCTCCACAACGGCCCTGGAGTTTCCCTACCCATGGTTTGATTCTGTTTTCTTGAAGTGTTTGTTGTATGATGATAATATTTCAATACACTTCTTTCAGCAATTCCGAGTCCTATGTTATTAACTGGAGCAAGGTAAGGGGAGGGGCCTTTTAAACTTCAGCTTCGCGTTGTTTCCTGTCCTGGGGAGGCGGGGACATCCTCCGGTGGGGCCGTTGTGGAGGCTATTGGAAAATCCAATTACCGGTAAGAGTAATCCACTCTTTTTGGGGCACAATGGGGGACATTATTACTATTGGGGCACTGTTAACACTAAGTTCACTCTGGCAGAGAATTATTACTATTAGTGGGACTTTTGGGAGCACTATTAATGTGGGGAGGGGGCACAGTATCTGCTTAGCAGAATTATTTTTGAATGACTCTATGTTTACTGCACTATTAGTGTCAGCACTAAGTGCCATGCAGTTATTTTTTAGGGCACTGTGTGCCAGTAATTATTGAAGGGGGGCACTATCTTTGTGCTACTAGTATTTTCAGGGGGATTATCTGTTTCTGCAGTACAGTATTGAGGAGCACAGTGGGTACAGTATTGGGGGTGGTAGGATGGGGTGTTCAAAAAGTGGGCGGATGATGGCAAAGTAGGAAACTAAGATGTCTAGGGTTGGGTTACTAAGATATCTAGGGTTTAGGTCGAGAATTTGGCGGGGGTTGGGTGGGGGCGGTATGATTTGAATTTTTGCCACATTTGTTGCACATTTCTTTTATGAATCCAGGAGTGGGCCCAAGAGAATGGCAAAGTATAAAGTAAAGGCTGATACTCTGTGGTAACATCTTATACTACTTATCATGTCTTAAAAGAGTTGACCCACCATTAAATATCAAGAAAAATTAAGCATGTTTGGCATTTATATGCTTTTAAAGATGATCCAGTGAACTTATGACCTGTACTATATTGTTAGCTGCCAGATGGGGAAGGGGACTGATTTTGTCCAGTATAGGATCAACAAAACGTATATTTCTATGCTAGAAACTTACTTTAAAAGCACTACTAACCTCATTTCAGGTCTTTTGATATGAAAATGACTCAGGACATAATCTCTTTAAAAAGAAACCAAAACGTACAATTTATACATTTAAATCTCTTTCTAAGCTCAATATGGCCCATTTGCCTATTTTCAGTGATTGATAGCATTTTCAGTGTGTGTATGCACATATAGCTGTCAGTCACTGGTGAGATGGTCCTGTGTACAACTCAGAAAAGGAGAGATTTTAATGTATAAATTACAAGTTTTGATGAATCTTTTCCCACTAAAATATATATCATACCTTCCAACTGTCCCTGATAAAGTGGGACAGTCCCGGATTACAACAGCTGTCCAGTGGTCTCAGGAGGGCTATGGCATGTCCTGATTTCAACAGTATTTGCGTTCTGAGGATGCAGATCCAGTTACATGCAAAGATGAAACCACCACTCACACCAGCAGGTAATCCAACCCATATAATGCACCCAAAATGCCCAGGCCCCTTATACTGGTCATACTTACCCTGCTCCCTGGCACCCGCGCCACTCCTGATCCCCACACAGAAGCTGCTGCATCTCCCGTTTGCACGGATCAAAACATCCGGCGACAGGGGGGCAACCAATAGCAGGCCGTGATGGGAACGAGCCTCCCTAGCATTGCGGGTGACGCTAGGAAGGCTTTTTCCCGTCGTGGCCTGCTATTAATTGCCCCATCACCAGAATGTTTTGATCCACGCGACGGAGAGATGCTGCGATGGCCATGCGGGCATCAGGAGCGATACGGGTGCAGGTAAGTATAATGTATACAAGGGGCCTGGGCATTGCGGAGGGTCATTATAGGGGTTGGATAATGTGTTGGGGCACCATGGAGCATAACTGTGGGGGCCCTACTGTGTGGGGATACAAAGGGACTGGGTAGAACTTGGGCGGAGTTAGAGGTATGTCTTAGTGTAAAAAATAGTCCTGAGACTGCTGTTGTCCCTGCTTGGGCTTTTCAAAAGTTAGTCAAAAAGTCAGTATCCGATCGGTAAGGGTCCTGCACCCAGGACCCCCGCCAATCAACTGTTTTGAGAAGGCAGCAGCGCCTTTATTATTTATACATATAAATAATTAAAATCAGTACAATATAATCAATATAAAAAGAATGCAACCCCCTCCCCCTTTTTTAAATTACTCAAATGTCCTGGGTCAATTTTAGTCCAAAAAGACACTCATGTCATTTTTGTCATTAACACCAAGTATACATAATTATCTCAGCTTCCTTTCTCAATAATTCCTGATGTCTGTCACCCCCAGTTGTCAAAGGGGCTATGTGTAATAAGCCCCAAAATCCTATCTGTCGCTACTGTTTGCAGTCTAGATATGTGCGATCAGTCTAGGTCTGTGATGGCTAGCCTCCGAGACTCCAGCTGTGGTAAAACTACAACTCCCAAGATGCATCCTTGCTTGGCTGTTCTCAGAACTCCACAGAAATGAATGGAGCATGCTGGGAGTCGTAGTTTCACCACAGCTGGAGTGCCGGAGGTTAGCCATCACTGGTCTAGGTGCACCAAATCCTGAGCATAAAGACCGTACGTGTAAACTGACCTCTATTGGACAAATAGTCTTGCCAATGTAGAAAAAAACACAATTGCAAACAACGGCTTAATCCACATACAGCGATTAACTTCTGATAACGCTCTTAATAACAAATGCATAACCATTCCATGTTACAAAACCAGCAGCGCATTAATCTGTCTCAAAAGCTACACTGTCCACATCTAAAATTACTATTGCGAACGAAACCTAGAACCCTATTTTTATTATCCTTAATTCATGTTTTTCGACCAAACACCAAACAATCCCACAAGTTTTTTTTGTGCGCCTAAATGTGATGAGTGGTTGAGGATGCACTTTACCTGCAGGCATAGAAACATTGAGAAAGTTTACTCCTGTATGAGCAGCTTAAAGGCTATAGACACTTTTGGGGGTCATTTCTATAATTATTATTACACTGTACTCATTCTGAGCTTCTTATCTCGGATCTCCTCACCTCATAAACATTCATTGCAGCTCAGTTCTTATCTTACTGATGACAATATTGCTTAAATAAGTGTTTATGAACCGTTATACATAGCCGTCAGAAGACAGGGAAAGTGAAAGTACGATGCTTACAGCTAGTCTAAAATATAACAGTTTATGACAAAAACTGCAGAAAATTTTTAATAAAAACCAACTGCAAAAATTATTTTCAGCCCAAAATAAGTAAAATGCAATCATAAAAAATTACTCCCAAAGTGTAAATAGCCTTTAACCCCTTAAGGACGCAGCCTTATTTTACCTTAAGGACCTGCTGATTTTTTGCAAATCTGACCAGTGTCACTTTATGTGGTGATAACTTTAAAACGCTTTTACTTATTTTTGTTTTTTCGTCACATATTGTACTTCATGACACTGGTAAAACGGAGTCAAAAAATTTATTTTTATTTATAAATTTGCAATTTTCCAAGTTTTAATTTCTCTATTTCTATAATACATAGTAATACAGCACAAAAAGTTCTTAATTTACATTCCTCATATGTCTACTTCAAACTCCATGTTTGGATCATTTTTGGAATTCCATTTAATTTTTGGGGGACGTTACAAGGCTTAGAAGTTTAGAAGCAAAAATTTTCACAAAAAACAACTTTTTAGGGATCAGTTCAGGTTTGAAGTCACTTTGTGAGGCTTACATAATAGAAAGCACCCAAAAATGACCCCATTCTAGAAACTACACCCCCAAGGTATTTAAAACTGATTTTACAAACATCATTAACCATTTAGGTGTTCCACAAGAGTTAATGGAAAATGGAGATAAAATTTCAGAATTTAGATTTTTTGGCAAATTTTCCATTTTAATCCATTTTTTCCAGTTACAAAGCAAGGATTAACAGCCAAACAAAACTCAATATTTATTGCCCTGATTCTGTAGTTTACAGAAACACTCCATATGTGGTCGTAAACTACTGTATGGCCAAACGGCAGGGCTCAGAAGGAAAGGAACGCCATATGGTTTTTGGAAGGCAGATTTTACTCGACTGTTTTTTAAACACCATGTCCCATTTGAAGCCCCCCTGATGCAACCCTAGAATAGAAGCTCCAAAAAAGTAACCCCATTTTGGAAACTACAGGATAAGTTGACAGTTTTGTATTTTAGGGTAAATATGATTTTGGGTTGCTCTATATTACACTTTTATTGAAGCAAGGTAACAAAAAATAGAAATTCTGAAATATCACCTCCATTTGCCAATAACTCTTGTGGAACACCCAAAGGGTTAACAAACTTTGTAAAATCAGTTTTAAATACCTTGAGCGGTGTAGTTTCTTAGATGGGGGTCACTTTTATGGAGTTTCTACTCTAGGGGTGCATCCGGGGGTTCAAATGGGACATGGTGTCAAAAAATCAGTCCAGCAAACTCCGCGTTCCAAAAACCATATGGCGTTCCCTTCCTTCTACTCCCTTCCCATACAGTAGTTTACGGCCACATATAGGTTGTTTCTGCAAACTACAGAATCAGGGCAATAAATATTGAGGTATTTTTGGCTGTTAACCCTTGCTTTGTTACTGGAAAAATGGATTAAAATCAAAAATTTGAAAAAAAAAGCTGTTTTGGGACCGTTTTTATTTTTTGTTCTTTACATAGTTGATCTGACAAGTTAGATTGTGTGCTATTTCTATAAAGCAGGTTGTTATGGACACGACAATACAAAATATGACTACTTTTTGGGAATTTTTGTTTCAGTTTTTCATAATAAAGCATTGTTGAAAAAAAATATTTTTTGTGTGTATTTTTTTTTTTGGGCAACAGTCTTATGTAGGGGCTCATTTTTTGCGGGATGAGATGGCGGTTTAATTGGCACTATATTGGGGTGCATATGACATTTTGGTCGCTTACTTTTATGCTTTTTGTGATGTAAGGTGACAAATATGGCTTTTGACACCGTATTTATATTATTTATTTTGCTGTGTTCACCTAAAGGGGTTAGTTCATGTGTTATTTTTATAGAGCAGGTTGTTACGGATGTGGCGATACATAATATGTATACTTTTTATTTATTTATTTAAGTTTTACACAATAACATTTTTGAAACAAAAAAGAAATCATGTTTTAATGTCTCATAGTCTGAGAGCCATATTTTTTTATTTTTTTAGGATATTGTCTTATGTAGGGGCTAATTTTTTGCGGGATGAGATGGTGGTTATTTTGGGAGGCATACGCCTTTTTGATCACTTGGTATTACACTTTTTGTGATGAAAGGTGACCGAAAAATTGCTTTTTTTACACAATTTATTTTGTTTTGTTTTTATGGTGTTCAACTGAGGGGTTAGATCATGTGATATTTTTATAGAGCAGGTTTTTACGGACGCGGCTATACCTAATATGTGTAGTGTATTTTATTTATTTTATTTTTATTTAGTGCTAAATGTGTTTTATTTTCATTTTTTTTACCCAGACCCACTTGGTTCTTAAAGATCCAGTGGGTCTGATGTCTATATAATACAGTACAGTACACTATATAGTGTACTGTATTGTTTACTTCACAAAGTTTGATCAGACTTCTGCCTTTAGCAGAAGTCAGATAAGACTTGCCATTACCATGGCAAGCATGACGCCTCTGAAGGTGTCCTGTTGCCATGGTAACCATCACCCACTGCCAGAACAGAGCAGCGGGTGATGGGGAGGGAAGGGAGCCCCCTCCCTCTGTGCTCCCTTCAAGAATCGGGGACTGCAAGGGCACAGCAGCCCCCGATGGAAGACCGAGGGAGCTCCCTCCCTGTTAACCCCTTCCATACATCGGTCCGTATGGACCGCGGTATGGAAGGGGTTTAACGGCTGGCATCTGTACAAGCACAGATGCCAGCCGTTTTTAGCAGAGTGTGGGCAATGTGCTGACACTCTGTTAAAACCACTGGACCACCATGGATTTTTAGAGAGGAGGTGGGCGGGGGATCGCGAAACTGCAAAAAGCGCTGAAAACCGCAGGTCTGAATTGACCTGCGGTTTGCTGTGATCGCCGACATGGGGGTGTCACAGGACCCCCCTGGGCATTGTAACAAGGTGCCTGCTAAATGATTTTGCAGGCACCTTGTTCCGATCACCGCCACCTTCGCAGCCTCGGTCCTTAAGTACCAGGACGCCGGGGCGTACCTGTACGCCCTGCATCTGTAAGAGGTCAAGATGATTGGAAGATTATAACAGGTACAGAATATGTATAGATACATATAGAATTGACATATCATACAGAGTATTTTATTGCTGCTTCCTTATTCCACACAGATTTAGTTACTGTTGGATGGATACAGTGGCCCTGGTATGGATTACATCACTGATCTTGATGTCTAAGGTCTGCCATACACACAGGATAACTCTCAATACAGATGTCTGCTGGGCCGAGCATGTATGGTATGTGGTATCAGTAGGAAAAGGGGAAGAAAGCTGCTGCCAGGCTGCCAGACTCCCAGGGAACAAAACGACCAAGCAGTTAAAATCCAACTTGAGTTTGAAGACCCCACCAAAATCGTTCGGCCAACATACATCTAATGTGTATAGCTAGCTTACTGCTATCTCTGTATGAAGTTGGAGGTAAACGAGGGGTACAGGGGTCCTTATGCACCTCTATATTAGTCTAATTATGACTCCATACAACACAGAGCGGAAATACAGCCATGTGCATCAACCATTAATCAACTGAAAAAAAAAAAATCCCTTCCCTTAATAGACTAACGGAACCACACATTTTAAAATGAGAGCATAACCCGGCCTCTCTGTCCACTATCTGATCATCCAGACTGTGACTGTCTGTACAGTGTAGAGCATTTAGGTAATGAATGGAAATTGCACAGAGGAGGAAGCAGCTGGGGGTGTTTTGCTGCCAATAATTTTTGGGAATGTTTCTCTAGTATAAATTAGGAATATAGAAACTTGTGGAAAGATTGATGTCTATTTATAAGATACTTTTTACTTTTACCACACACAGCTATCTTTCCTGTACGGTTCATTAGGGACTTTATCCACACAAAATTTGGCTCCATGAGTTGGTTAGTAAAACTGCTGAGGTTCTGAATGTCACTACATGGATGGAGAAAAGGAAGGAAATAACCAACCCAAGAACCATTCATCTTGTGGCATTTCTTCCAGGGGCGAGTAGCTATAGTGGGTGCAGAGGTAGCAGTCGCTACCGGGCCCAGGAGCCTGAGGGGCTCAAAGACCCTTGTGCCACATAAGAAGACACCGGTATTATAGAAAGTGCATGCTGGTCAAGTCACACCTCTGGCTGATGGAGAGGGGTTAGGTCCAGAATTTGGCGGGGGGGGTTGTTCCGTTTCTATTTTTGCCTAAGGCAGCACAAAGGCGATGTGCTTCCCTGCCCCTGGCCACAAAGCACTGAGGGAAGGAGGGCCCAAGCTGACTATGCCCCTGATTTCTTCCGTATCGGTCCAATAGCCTGAAAATATACATATATTTTCCATATATTAGAAGGTCACAAGGCCATAATCTATAGCCAAGATCTGCAGCAAATAAGATCTGAAAGGGAACTTCCAGGCATTCTTTGTGAATAAAACTCCTTAATTTGCAAACTTAGGGGCCATTCACACGTCCGCAATTCCATTCCGCATTTTGCGGAACGGAATTGCGGACCCATTAGTTTCAATGAAGACAGACGATGTCCCGGCCGGGTCCGCAATTGCGGATTCGCACTTCCGGGTCCGCAATTGCGTTCCCGAAAAAAATAGAACATGTCCTATTCTTGTCCGCAATTGCGGACAAGAAAAGGCATTTTCTATGAGAGTGCCGGCGATGTGCGGTCCGCAAATTGCGGAACGCACATCGCCGATGTCCGTGTTTTGCGGATCCGGATCCGTGGATCCGCAAAACACACACGGACGTGTGAATGGACCCTTAAACTGAGTTTTTCTTGGGCCCGGCTTAACATCTGAGCAGCTTGTAGCAGTTACTGCAAGCATTTACATGCTCACGTAAATTATCCAAACTGTGGACAAAGGAGTATTTACTCACTCTTCGGGTGATCGTGAGCTTGTAGCTGGCTTAAAGAGTAACTAAACTTTTGAGTAAAATTTTCATAAGATGTTCCTAATGCCTTAATAATAGTTTTTCTAATATACCTTATTAATGGATTTTGCATTTTTATTACAGTTTCCCGTCCCTAAAGCACTCCGTTCACTGTGCGCTTAAAACTAACATTTCTGTATACCGCGGACTGCTCAGCGGTGTACGAAGTACGGGCTGTAGACACTTTATGAATGTGGCTGCAGCAGCAGAGCGTACCGGCAGGAGCGCATATTGCTGCTTCTGCCTGTGCCCCCCGGTTTTACTAACTCCTGGCATAGCACAAGGGTACTCTGTACCTATGTGCTATGCCAGGCAGTGTTCCCTCTAAGCAGCACGGGTGCGCGGCCGCGCAGAAATTATAGTGCCCCCGCTTAAAAGTTTTTAATGTCCACACACAGGCTGCTGGCAAAATGTCCACACTTATTTGAATTTCTCCTTCGTCCTACAGGATGTTCTGTGTGCTGCTCAGTGAGGCACCACCTACCCCATACTGCCGCGCTGCTTCTGCCTCCTCCTCCGTTTTCCAGGAAGAGGAGGACTGAGCAGAGCACGCAGCAGCAGTGCGAGGTAACATGGAAGAGGCGGTGCCGCCATCTTAGAGGCTAGAGTGTGTCTCTAATGACTTGTGGTGTTTTTCTTCTCCCTTCAGCTCAGGGTAAATGTATGAGGAAGTGTCAGCCAGGTTGTCAGCTCAGCATCAGCAATAAGAGTTAGAATGCACTTAGCAGCACTACACCGGCCGCATTGTTCCGCCCTGCTAGCACTAGAATGATGGCCCCTCATTGTACATAGTGATATGGGCTATGATGGTATAACCTAGGTATCACTTGTATTATACAGCAGATGCCCACTTGCCCAGGTTATACCAGCATGGTCCATATCACTATACACAAGAAGATGTATAACTTATACCAACTGTACATATATAATTATATACAGGAGATATCCAGGTTATACCTGCATGCTCCATATCGCTATATACAAGAATATGTATAATTTATACCAGCTGCACATATATAGTAACATAGTATATAAGGCCGAATAAAGACATTTGTCCATCCAGTTCGGCCTGTTATCCTGCAAGTTGATCCAGAGGAAGGCAAAAAAATAAAACTGTGAGGTAGAGGCCATTTTTCCCCACTTAAGGAGAAAAAATTACTTTCCGACTCCCATCAGTCAATCAGAACAACTCCCTGGATCAACGACCCATCTCTAGTAGCTGTAGCCTGTAATATTATTACACTCCAGAAATACATCCAGGCCCCTCTTGAATTCCTTCATTGTTACCATCACCACCTCCTCAATCAGAGAGTTCCATAGTCTCACTGCTGTTACCGTAAAGAATCCTCTTCTATGTATATGTACAAACCTTCTTTCCTCCAGATGCAGAGGATGTCCCCTCATCACAATCCTGGGGATAAATAGATGATGGGAGAGATCTCTGTACTGACCCCTGATATATTTATACATAGTCATTAGATCTCCCCTCAGTTGTCTTTTTTCTAAAGTAAATAACCCTAATTTTGATAACCTTACAGGGTACTGTAGTTGCCCCATTCCAGTTATTACTTTAGTTGCCCTCCTCTGAACCCTCTCCAGCTCTGCTATGTCTGCCTTGTTCACAGGAGCCCAAAACTGTATACAGTACTCCATGTGTGGTCTCACTAGTGATTTGTAAACTGGTAGGACTATGTTCTCATCACAGGCGTCTATGACCCTTTTGATGCAACCCATTATCTTATTGGTCTTGGCAGCAGCTGCCTGACACTGGTTTTTACAGCTTAGTTTGCTGTTTATTACAATTCCTAGATCCTTTTCCATGTCAGTGTTACCGAGTGTTTTACCATTTAGTATGTACGGGTGACTTGCATTATTCCTTCCCATGTGCATAACCTTACACTTGTCAATGTTAAAGAGGACCTTTCATTACCCTAACAAATCTAAACTAAGTATACAGACATGGAGAGCGGCGCCCATGGATCTCCCTGCACTTACTATTATCCCTGGGCGCCGCTCCGTTCTCCCGGTATGTCCTCCGGTAACTTCAACTCTTCCTCTCCTGGGCGTCTCCTTCTTCCAGGCTGTAGCGCTGGCCAACCGCAACGCTCAGCTCATAGCCTGGGAGTTACCGGAGGACATACTGGGAGAACGGAGCAGCGCCCAGGGATAATAGTAAGTGCAGGGAGATCCCTGGGCGCCGCTCTCCATGTCTGTATACTTAGTTCAGATTTTTTAGGGTAATGAAAGGTCCTCTTTAAACCTCATCTGCCACTTATCTGCCCAAGCCTCTAATCTATCCAGATCCCTCTGTAGCAGTATATTGTCCTGTTCAGTGTTAATTTCTTTACACAGTTTAGTGTCATCTGCAAAAATTGATATTTTACTGTGCAAGTCTTTTACAAGATCATTAATAAATATATTGAAGAGAATAGGGCCCAATACCGACCCCTGAGTTACCCCACTAGTGACCCTATCTGAGGTGTACCATTAATAACCACCCTATGTTTTCTATCACTGAGCCAGTTACTTACCCACATACAGACATAATTATATACAGGAGATGTCCAGGTTATACCAGCATGCTCCATATCATTATATTCAAGAAGATGTATAACTTAGATGTATAACTTACACCGGCTGTACATATATAATTATATACAGAAGATGCCCAGGTTATACCAGCTTGGTCCATATCACTATATACAAGAAGATGCATAATTTATACCGGCTGTACATATATAATTATAAACAGGAGATACCTAGTACGCCAGATTCGATGTTTGGCCAATGTGTCGACGATTATCTCTCGTTTGATTTTCCTATCGCCAGCCTTTGACTAAGCATTGCCCATCTATAAGCCGGCCCCGCTCAGCAGCTGCCAAGGCTTAGAGGGAACACTGATGCCAGGATTAGCTGAGCGGAGCGGGCTCCTGCCTGCTCCGCTAAGCTAAGAGCTGACATGCAGGACTCTTAGCTTAGCAGAGCAGACAGAAGCCCACTCACTAATCCTGGCATAGCACATGGTTAAAGGGTACCCGTGTGCTATGCCAGGAGTTAGTAAACCTCCGGGGGGCACAGGCACGTGCGCATACTGGTGCGCTCACTGCGCTGCAGCCCTATTCATAAAGTGTCTCCAGCCAGTACTCTGTACACTGCTGAGCAGTCAGTGGTGTATAGAAATGTCAGTTTTAAGCGCACAGGGAAAGATGCGCATAAGGGAGGGGAAACTGTGATAAAAATACAAAATCCATTAATAAAGTACATTAGAAAAACAATTAAAGGGCATTAGGCAGGGGCGTACAAAGAAATCATTGGGCCCCGTAGCAAAAATCTGAATTGGTCCCCCTAACCCCGCCCACTACCCTGGCCCATCCCAACTCCTGCCATGGCTCCTCCCCTGTCACACCCCCAACCCCGCATCACGGACCCATTCACTTGAATGGGTCCGCAATCATAAAGATGCGGTGCGGAACGAAGACACTACAGAGTGCTTCTGTGGTGTTTCTGTCCGTGCTTCCGCACCGCAGAAAAGTGGTGCGGAAAGACCACGGACCCATTCAAGTTGGGTCCTCGATCCGTCCCGGCCGCCCTACAGTCGTGCCCGTGCATTGGGGACCACAAATTGCAGGCCGGCGCACGTTCATGTGCATGAAGCCCTAATAGCAAGCAGAGTTCATGGGGGGTCCTGAGTCCTCTATGAGCCTACAGTGCCCCCCACAGGAACTCTGAGGGCAGCTGAGGTGGTGAGGCGGACAGCACAACTGCCAGGCTGGGTGCGCGCCTGCTGCCTGCGAGAATACACTGGCCAATCAGCAGCAGGATCTTTGCACTGCTAAACACTGATTGGCCCAGTGTGTGTGTGTGCAGTGCAGACAGCAGACGCACGCAGCCTTGTCCTTCTGGACTCGGGAGCGCTCGGCCGGGCCTGAGACAAGCATAGAAAGGTCAGACAGGGGGAGGACTGGGGGACATCTGCAGCGCTGGGAGGAGACAAACAAGTGGGCGGACCGCCTCTCAGCCTCTGCTGCTGTGCGGCTCTGCACTAATAGCACTAGCTGTGAGTGCAGTCAGTGGGGGACGTGGCCTTCCGTGCGCTCCGGGCCCCCCTGTGGCGCAGGCCCCAAAGCAGTGGTGTACCCTGCATATATTGGCGGTACGCCACTGGCATTAGGGACATCTTATTTACTCTTTAAATTTGCATTTCTGACATATGGATTGCCAGAATGTGCACCAAATTTATTATGAGGCCTGCACCTCTTACTGTTGGCACATGATATTCCTTTACTTTGAAAGGGTTGTTTCACACAATGAGTCCACTGTATAGGAGTAATGAGTCACAAAACAAGGATAACAAAAGAATGATGACTAAAAACCACAGTGATGTCACAACACAAGCGTAATAGACACCATCATATTGCAAAGAATAATGCACATAGTGATGTCACAGTGATTTCACAGTCCAAAGAAGAAATGCTGCTTTTCCTTTATGCGGCAGGATGGCTGTCAGGTCTCCACTGATTATAGTGCCTCTGCAATATCTGCCAATATCATGTTACCAAGATGATATTCTCAATGGAGCTGGGGATCTTTGTTACATGCCTAGATGTTTTCTAGCTTCCTGGACCCTCCTAAAGGTTTTCAGTGTGCAGTACCCATGTACAGTTACTACCTGGTACCAGGTACCACTAACCAACTACATTACAAGAATCGAAGGGAAAGAACCACTAAAAATAAACCTTACCACACACTCTCTCATCAGTGATGTGATATGAAGTAATTATGAATTTCATAAAACATTCAAAAATTGGCCATGGTATTTTCCAGTGCCTGTTACAAATATGCAGTGGCTGAAACCATTCTGAATGTTTTTTTGGTGAACAGGCTTTGTATCACTCAGCCGCTATGGCTTCTTCTGTAGGGAACTCCCAGTCAATATAGGCAAGGTAATAACACACGGTAGATAGAACCATTTATACTAAGCAAAAATACAAAGACGCTTCCTTGGTATTATTAAATGTTGCGAATTACAAGTAATTGTCTAACTTTAAATAGAAGGTCTATAGTTTTAACTTACACTACAAATGTTATATGTGAAAGTATACAGCACTTACAAGTCCTGAAGAGTCACCATAATAAATAAATGAGACGGCAAACATTAGCTGAAGAAGATGGATCAGTAATGGAGATGAATGGACTGGGATGGAAGCCAATGTGACAATGGACTATATATAATTAAGGTTAAGGCCATGAACAGACTAAAGAATTTTTGTTAATAACTTAAGCTTTGTTTTACCCGCTGACACTCAGCAGAGGATTTATTCTGCACTAATCTCCTTTTTTCCCTCACTGCTCTAACCGCCAATTTATGACTTCTGCATATCCCCCCTTACTGTACTCCGATTATCCTAGTGTTACAAACACTTAATACATTTTAGAAAATCCATCACACAGTTGAAATCTATAGTCTAAGAAAATCCAAATATTTATTTAAACGTGAAATAATGTATCACTGGCAGCAAATCAATCTTTTTATTTATTTTCTTCTCCGAAGGTCTAGCAGATGTGGACAAGTTGTTAACTGGGTTAGTTATGTTTCATACAGCTCCATTGCACATAAAATATAACAGCACTGCATGCCTGCAATGGATTACACTGCAAAAAATGAAAAGATAAATGACATCCCCAGAAGCAGAGTTTCCTTACGATAATTATGTACAGTATCTCAAGTCATGTACAGTAATGCAAATCAAAGGTAATGTGGAAAAGACAAACAAAAAGTAATGAAAACAAGACTATAAGGCAAACTACTTACAAAGCCCATCATAAAAACAGGCCGAGTTGAATATACATTGGGGCACTGAGACAGTAGAGAGAAAAATAAAATGTATTATTCTACTTAGACTTTAGATCTTTGTATTCTTTTACAGTCAATAATGTGACTGCTCCAAATAGAAAATCTGTCTCATATCTACCCGTCTGTTCGTCCATCTATCTTTTGCACATCTAGCTATCTTATTGTCCTCCTATGTGCAGAAAGACTATGTTCTAAGGGTGCATATAATGAGGACGACGTACATATTCCAATGTTGCATCCTATTCTAATTTCTGCTTATTTTCCATTTTAATTATTAGGGAGTCCAAATTTTTTTTAACAGCACGTTGAATTCAACAAGGAGATCATACAAGAATTGTTTCTCTTGTTTCTTGCAGTGTTCAAGTCAATAGTTCTTACTCTTAGGACATCTTTGGTAAAGTCATCTAATGGATGCTCCAAGAAATAACCATTGTGACAAACAGGTTTAAAGATAATCTGTCACTATGAAAAAGAAAAGTAATCTGCAGGCAGCTTTTTATAAAGCTGAAGGAGCTGAGCAGATCGATATATAGTGTTACTGACTGGGTCTGTGCAACTGTTATGAACAAAAGTTGTGGATCCACTATGTCAACCAACCGGATCAATGTTGGGCTAATCCTAAGGGGCGCTGTCCTAGCCGTCCCCTGGTTTTCACCCTTTAACCCCTATACAGGGATATGGTCTTCGCTGCAGGAAAGCCACCAGTCTGCTACCTCTTAGAATAGTCCTGGTGTAGTTGGCAGCTGATCCACAGAGGTCAGAGACACCAGTGCAAAGCACCAGAGAAACAGGCAATGCACACAGAAAGGACCAAGCAGAGTACATACAATTCCAAGGCAATGGCAGAATACAGGCTTGCAGCTGAACTAGGAGCACTAGCGGACCAACAGACTTCGGGGACCCAGGTAGGCAGGCTTCAGGAACCCAAGCAGAAAGACGTTAGGAACCCAGGCAGGCAGACTTCAGGAACCTAGGCACACAGACAAACAGAATCTGGGCAACAGAGCAGAAGCCAGCACACAGACAGACTGATTAAAGCTCTTTACTGAGCTAGAGAACCTGGCAGGCTTTATGGAGACAGAGCAAGATCTCAATTATACAGGCAAAGAGGCGGAAAAGGAACAAGGAATATTCTGTATAGCATAAACACAATAACTAATTAGTCAATGAGGTGCGCACTCACAGAGCAGAATAGATTACCCCAAACAGTATTACACCTGAGGAAAGATGCAAGCACAATGGCTCAGTTCACACATAGGCTGCCAACATTGAAACATATGCAGTCCTATCAATGATTGACAGCAATCTGTGTATACACTGCCATTGAGGGAAGAATGTCAATCACTGATAGGAGTGGACTGTCTCCTTGACTTCTACGCCCAGAATATGCAGGACATAAATGAATAAAATACAGTTTTCACCAAATCTTTTCTCAAACAGTGGTATATCAATCTACTCAGCTCCTCTTGATCTATAACATGCTTTCTGCAGCTTAAACAGGTTCCCTTTAAATATCTTTTACATCACTTGAAAACACAAAAAATTAGCAGCACAAGGTAAGCAAGATCAAAAAGCTAAATGGAGGTGCACGTTTTAGGAAGCTTGACTAAAGAGTACAGATATACAAAAAGATGAAAATAGGCAGCATACTCCAAAAATAAATTTCTTTTATTCAGTCAAAAATAGTTTCAACATTTCAGCTCAGCATTAGGGCTCCTACATTCTAAATTACGGATTGCAAAACTTGGATCTTGGCTATGCGCATGCTGCCATTTTCTTTTTCATTTTTGTAGAAATGTCCTATCCTGGTCCGCAAGAGGGACAAAAATAGGACATGTTCTATTTCTTTTTTGCGAGGCCGCGAAACGGACATGTGGATGCAGACAGCTTATAATGTGCTGTATGCATCTTTTGCGGCCCCATTGAAATGAATGGATCTGCATCCGATCCGCAAAAATGCGGATCAGATGCGGTCCAAACATACGGCCGCATGCATGAGCCCTTAGAACCTTTTTTTGTTTCACTGTGCTGCCCATAATTACATAATTTGGTTATCCAGCACAGAAAAAAGTACTTTATTGCCCGTCAATCAGACCTGAGAACTAGGGAAGGAAAATTGACACCTCCTAGTGAAAACCCTAACCAAAATCCTGACTGACTACCAGTATGAACAGACCCCAAAGGTAGGGAAGTTCATATGCAGGAATACCTAGAGTCCTATCTAGCCCTATAGGACCCTGGTACTGGCAGGGACGAGACCACCTGTTCCTCCAAAAAGAAGGACAAACAGGAGTCTCCTACAGGCCTAATACAAACAATAGGGGAAAACAACACACAAAACCCAAACAAAATACAAAAGGGAAAAGAAATACTTAACTTTAAAGGAACAATGGAAGCACCAGGAACTCAGCTAAGACCCAACCACAATCTATCCAAAGGTCCAAATAGAAGCTATAAACCGCACAGCATTGTGGGAGAAGCAACTATAAATAGTGAAGGTTAAATGACCCTAATAGCCACACCTGGGGAAAGAAGGTATGGCAAGCAGCAGAAACAACACAGACGTCATTTGATCCAAACGAAAAACATGTCAGATCAAACCACGTGTTGCCAGTCTAACCAATCTCCTGCCACATGTAGCGGGAACGTCCGTGACACAAACCTATGGACCGTACGTTTCTCAGGAAACACAATATGCATTGTGGATTTAAATAATATCCACTTGCATAACAGGTGAGGTTGCCAAGTTGAACAGCTCAAGGCTTTTTTTTTTTAACAGACCCCTGCACAGTGTTGTATCGGTTGAAAAACTCATACTTCAGCTATCTGGTTCCTTTCAGCGGTCTTCCAGTTGCTTTCTGTCAACTTCCACACAGACAGGGTCACATGCACCCCTGCAGCGAAGGACTGACCTCATTGGTGATGGGTCCCCAAGAGGCACATGCCACTTGGGGACACATCACCACTGAGGCCAATCATTGGCTGCAGCTGCGCACGTAACCCTGTCCATCCAAAGGTTTAATAGATGAAGACCGGCAGACTACTGAAGGGAATCAGAACTGAGTGGTGGAAAGCAGGTGATTATTCGTTCTTCAACATGTACAAAAGGGATCTGGTAAAAAACAAAAGTCCTCGAAGACAACCACTGTAAACATATCCTATTTATCTGTGTTCAACAATGAGCTGTCAGTGGCAGATATTCAAGGTCCACAAGAAGAAGACCAGCTGTGTCTGAACAAATTAAATATCAATAAATCCCCTGGGTAACACAGCCTTCATACACCGACATTCTAAGAAATGAGCTACAAAAGTATATACAGCATCAGTGAATAACTGATAAACAGCATGGATTCATGCACAACAGGTTCTTCCTAACCAACATGCTTGGTTACTATGAGAAGGTAACTGTGAACGTGGATGTTGGTCATGTGACTGATGTGATATATCTGGATTTTCCAAAACTATTCCATTCCATAAATGCACATGGATAAAGAATATAGGAAACAGGATATAGGATAATGGAAACTAATTGTAGATAATGGAAACTAAAGGGAGATAACGGAAACTAACAGTAGATAATGGAAGATAATGGGAACTAACGGAAGATAGGTATTTCCCGGCAACTAAAGGAGGATAGCGGAAACTAACGGGAGATAGCGGAAACTAACGGGAGATAGCGGAAAATAACGGAAGATAAAGGGAACTAACGGAAGATAGTTATCTCCCAGAAACTAACGGAGAATAACGGAAATTAACGGGAGATAACAGAAACTGACGGGAGATAATGGAAGATAACGGAAACTAACGGGAGATAACGGAAACTAAGGGGATATGACGGAAACTAACGGGAGATAACGGAATATAACGGAATATAACGGAAAGTAACGGGAGATGACGGAAGATAACGGAAACTAACGGGAGATAATGGAATATAACGGAAACTAATGGGAGATGACGGAGGATAAAGGGAACTAATGGAAGATAGTTATCTCCCGGGAACTAACGGAGAATAACGGAAACTAACGGGATATAACGGAAACTAACGGGAGATAACGGAAACTAACAGGATATAGCGGAAAATAGCAAAAACTAACGGGAGATAACGGAGACTAACGGGAGAGGACGGAAGATAACGGAAGATAATGGAAACTAACGGAATATAACGGAAACTAACGGGAGATGACGGAGGATAACGGTACCTAATGGAAGATAGTTATCTCCCGGGAACTAACGGAGCATAACGGAAACTAACAGGAGATAACGAAAACTAACGGGATATAACGGAAACTAACAGGAACTAACGGAAGATAGTTAGCTCCAGGGAACTAACGGAGGATAACGGAAACTAAAAGGAGATAACGGAAACTAACGGAAGATAACTGAAACTAACTAGACATAACAGAAACTAATGGAAGATAACGGAAACTAACGGGAGATAACGGAGGATAACGGGAACTAATGGAAGATTGTTATCTCCCGGGAACTAACGGTAGATACCGGAAACTAACGGGAGATAACGGAATGTAGCGGAAACTAACGGGAGATAACGGATATAACGGAAACTAACGGGAGATAACGGAAACTAACAGGAGATAACGGAAGATAGTTATCTCCCGGGAACTAACGGAGGATAACGGAAACTAACGTGAGATAACGGAAACTAACGGGATATGACGGAAACTAACGGGAACTAACAGAAGATAGTTATCTCCAGGGAACTAACGGAGGATAATAGTAACAAACGGGAGATAACGGAAACTAACGGGAGATAACGGAAACTAAAGGAAGATAGTTATCTCCAGGGAACTAACGGAGGATAACGGAAGCTAACGGGAGATAACGGAAGGCAGTTATCTCCCGGGAACTAACGGAGGATAAAGGAAATTAACGGGAGATAATGGAAACTAATGGGAACTAACGGAAGATAGTTATCTCCCGGGAACTAACGGGATATAACGGAAGATAACGGAAACTAACGGAAGATAACGGAAACTAACGGGAGATAACGGGAACTAACGGGAGATAACGGAAACTAACGGGAGATAACGGGAGATAACAGAAGATAGTTAGCTCCAGGGAACTAACGGAAGATAACCGAAACTAACAGGAGATAACGGGATATAACGGAAACTAACGGGAACTAACGGAAGATAGTTAGCTCCAGGGAACTAACGGAGGATAACGGAAACTAACGGGAGATGACGGAAGATAACGCAAGATAACGGAATCTAACGGGAGACAACGGAAACTAACGGGAGATAACGGAGGATAACGGAAACTAACGGGAGATAACGGAAGATAACGGGATATAACGGAAACTAACGGAGAATAACGGAAACTAACGGGAGATAACGGAAGATAACGGAAAGTAACAGGAGATAACGGAAGATAACGGGATATAACAGACACTAAGGGAAGATAACGGAAACTAACGGTAGATAACGAAAACTAACGGAAAATGACGGAAACTAACGGGAGATGACGGAAACTAACGGGAACTAACGGGAGATAACGGAAACTAACGGGAGATGACGGAATATAACGGAAACTAACGGGAGATGACGGAGGATAACGGGAACTAACAGGAGATAGTTATCTCCCGGGAACTAACTGAGAATAACGGAAACTAACGGGATATAACGGAAACTAACGGGAGATAACGGAAACTAACGGGATATAACGGGGACTAACGGAAAATAACGGAAACTAACGGGAGATGACGGAATATAACGGAAACTAACGGGAGATGACGGAGGATAACGGGAACTAACGGAAGATAGTTAGCTCCAGGACACTAACGGAGGTTAACGGAAACTAACGGGAGATAACGGAGAATAATGGAAACTAACGGGATATAACGGGAGATAACGGAATATAACAGACACTAAGGGAAGATAACGGAAACTAACGGGATATAACGGAAAATAACGGGGGATAACGGGAACTAACGGAAGATGACGGAGGATAACGGAAACTAACGGAAGATAGTTATCTCCCGGGAACTAACAGGCAATAACGGAATCTAACGGGATATAACAGAAAATAACGGACACTAACGGGAGATAACGGAAACTAACGGGAGATAACGGAAAAAAACGGAAACTAACGGGATATAACGGAAACTAACAGGAACTAACGGAAGATAGTTAGCTCTAGGGAACTAACGGACGATAACGGAAACTAACGGGAGATGACGGAAGATAACGGAAACCAAAGGGAGATAACGGAAACTAACGGAAACTAACGGGAGATAACGGAAGATAACGGAAACTAACAGGAGATAACGGAAACTAACGGGAACTAACGGAAGATAACGGAAACTAACGGGAGATAACGGGAACTAACGGGAGATAACGGAAACTAACGGGAGATAACGGGAGATAACGGAAGATAGTTAGCTCCAGGGAACTAACGGAAGATAGTTAGCTCCAGGGAACTAACGGAAGATAACGGAAACTAACAGGAGATAACGGAAGATAACGGAAACTAACGGGAACTAACGGGAGATAACGGAAACTAACGGGAGATAACGGGATATAACGGAAACTAACGGGATATAACGGAGAATAACGGGAACTAACAGGAGATAACTGAGAATAACGGAAACTAACGGGATATAACGGAAACTAACGGGAGATAACGGAAACTAACGGGATATAACGGGGACTAACGGAAAATAACGGAAACTAACGGGAGATAATGAAAACTAACGGGAGATAAGGGAAGATAATGGAAACTAACGGGAGATGACGGAGGATAACGGGAACTAACGGAAGATAGTTAGCTCCAGGGAACTAACGGAGGATAACGGAAACTAACGGGAGATAACGGAAGATAACGGAAAGTAACAGGAGATAACGGAAGATAACGGGATATAACAGACACTAAGGGAAGATAACGGAAACTAACGGTAGATAACGAAAACTAACGGAAAATGACGGAAACTAACGGGAGATGACGGAAACTAACGGAAGATAACGGAAGATAACGGAAACTAACAGGAATTAACGCAGGATAACGGGAAGTAACGGAAGATAGTTATCTCCCGGGAACTAACGGAGAATAACAGAAACTAACGGGATATAACGGAAACTAACGGGAACTAACGGAAGATAACGGAAACTAACGGGAGATAACGGGAACTAACGGGAGATAACGGAAACTAAAGGGTGATAACGGGAGATAACGGAAGATAGTTAGCTCCAGGAGGGAACTAACGGAAGATAACCGAAACTAACAGGAGATAACGGAAGATAACGGAAACTAACGGGAGATAACGGGAACTAACGGGATATAACGGAAACTAACGGGAGATAACGGAAGACAACGGAAACTAACGGGAGATAACGGAATATAACGGAAACTAACCGGAGATGACGGAGGATAACGGGAACTAACAGGAGATAGTTATCTCCCGGGAACTAACGGAGAATAACGGGATATAACGGAAACTAACGGGAGATAACGGAAACTAACGGGATATAACGGAAACTAACAGGAACTAACGGAAGATAGTTAGCTCCATGGAACTAACGGAGGATAACGGAAACTAACGGGAGATGACGGAAGATAACGTAAGATAACGGAATCTAACGGGAGATAACGGAAACTAACGGGAGATAGCGGAAACTAACGGGAGATAACGGGAGATAACGGAAACTAACAGGAGATAACGGAAGATAACGGAAAGTAACGGAAGATAACGGGATATAACAGACACTAAGGGAAGATAACGGAAACTAACGGTAGATAACGGAAAATAACGGAATGTAACTGAAACTAACGGGAGATGACGGAGGATAACGGGAACTAACGGAAGATAGTTATCTCCCGGGAACTAACGGGCAATAACGGAAACTAACAGGATGTAACGGAAACTAACGGGAGATAACGGAAACTAACGGGATATAACGGAAAAAAACGGAAACTAACGGGATATAACGGAAACTAACAGGAACTAACGGAAGATAGTTAGCTCTAGGGAACTAACGGACGATAACGGAAACTAACGGGAGATAACGGAAACTAGCGGAAGATAACGGGATATAACGCGAACTAACGGGAACTAACGGAGAATAACGGAAACTAACGGGATATTATGGAAACTAACGGGAACTAACGGAAACTAACGGGAGATAACGGAAACTAACGGAAGATAATGGGATATGACGGAAACTAACGGGAGATAACGGAGGATAACGGGAACTAATGGAAGATTGTTATCTCCCGGGAACTAACGTGAGATACCGGAAACTAACGGGAGATAAAGGAAGATAACGGAAACTAACGGGAGATAACGGATATAACGGAAACTAACGGGAGATAACGGAAACTAACAGGAGATAACGGAAGATAGTTATCTCCCGGGAACTAACGGAGGATAACGGAAACTAACGTGAGATAACGGAAACTAACGGGATATGACGGAAACTAACGGGAACTAACAGAAGATAGTTATCTCCAGGGAACTAACGGAGGATAATAGTAACAAACGGGAGATAACGGAAACTAACGGGAGATAACGGAAACTAAAGGAAGATAGTTATCTCCAGGGAACTAACGGAGGATAACGGAAGCTAACGGGAGATAACGGAAACTAACAGGAGATAACGGAAGGCAGTTATCTCCCGGGAACTAACGGAGGATAAAGGAAATTAACGGGAGATAATGGAAACTAATGGGAACTAACGGAAGATAGTTATCTCCCGGGAACTAACGGGATATAACGGAAGAAAACGCAAACTAACGGAAGATAACGGAAACTAACGGGAGATAACGGGAACTAACGGGAGATAACGGAAACTAACGGGAGATAACGGGAGATAACAGAAGATAGTTAGCTCCAGGGAACTAACGGAAGATAACCGAAACTAACAGGAGATAACGGGATATAACGGAAACTAACGGGAACTAACGGAAGATAGTTAGCTCCAGGGAACTAACGGAGGATAACGGAAACTAACGGGAGATGACGGAAGATAACGCAAGATAACGGAATCTAACGGGAGACAACGGAAACTAACGGGAGATAACGGAAACTAACGGGAGATAACGGAAGATAACGGAAACTAACGGGAGATAACGGAAGATAACGGGATATAACGGAAACTAACGGAGAATAACGGAAACTAACGGGAGATAACGGAAGATAACGGAAAGTAACAGGAGATAACGGAAGATAACGGGATATAACAGACACTAAGGGAAGATAACGGAAACTAACGGTAGATAACGAAAACTAACGGAAAATGACGGAAACTAACGGGAGATAACGGAAACTAACGGAAGATAACGGAAGATAACGGAAACTAACAGGAATTAACGCAGGATAACGGGAAGTAACGGAAGATAGTATCTCCCGGACTAACGGAGAATAACAGAAACTAACGGGATATAACGGAAACTAACGGGAACTAACGGAAGATAACGGGAACTAACGGGAGATAACGGGAACTAACGGGAGATAACGGAAGATAACGTAAGATAACGGAAACTAACGGGAGATAACGGAAACTAACGGGAGATAACGGAAACTAATGGAAACTAACGGGAGATAACGGAAACGAACGGGAGATAACGGAAACTAACGGGAGATGACGGAGGATAACAGAAACTAACGGGAGATAACGGGATATAACGGAAACTAACAGGATATAACGGAAACTAACGAGACATAATGGAAACTAACGGGAGATAACGGAAGCTAACGGGAGATGACGGAAGATAACGGAAACCAACGGGAGATAACGGAAACTAACGGGAACTAACTGAGAATAACGGAAACTAACGGGATATAACGGAAACTAACGGGAGATAACGGAAACTAACGGGAGATAACGGGGACTAACGGAAAATAACGGAAACTAACGGGAGATAATGAAAACTAACGGGAGATAAGGGAAGATAATGGAAACTAACGGGAGATGACGGAGGATAACGGGAACTAACGGAAGATAGTTAGCTCCAGGGAACTAACGGAGGATAACGGAAACTAACGGGAGATAACGGAAGATAACGGGATATAACGGAAACTAACAGGAGATAACGGAAACTAACGGGAGATAACGGAAGATAACGGAAGATAACGGGATATAACAGACACTAAGGGAAGATAACGGAAACTAACGGTAGATAACGAAAACTAACGGAAAATGACGGAAACTAACGGGAGATGACGGAAACTAACGGAAGATAACGGAAACTAACAGGAATTAACGCAGGATAACGGGAAGTAACGGAAGATAGTTATCTCCCGGGAACTAACGGAGAATAACAGAAACTAACGGGATATAACGGAAACTAACGGGAACTAACGGAAGATAACGGAAACTAACGGGAGATAACGGGAACTAACGGAATATAGCGGAAACTAACGTAAGATAACGGAAACTAAAGGGAGATAACGGAAACTAAAGGGAGATAACGGAAACTAACGGGAGATAACGGAAGATAACGGAAACTAACGGGAGATAACGGAATATAACGGAAACTAACCGGAGATGACGGAGGATAACGGGAACTAACAGGAGATAGTTTTTTCCCGGAACTAACGGAGAATAACGGAAACTAACGGGATATAACGGAAACTAACAGGAACTAACGGAAGATAACGGAAACTAACAGGAGATAACGGGAACTAACGGGAGATAGCGGAAACTAACGGGAGATAACGGAAGATAACGGAAACTAACGGGAGATAACGGAATATAACGGAAACTAACCGGAGATGACGGAGGATAACGGGAACTAACAGGAGATAGTTATCTCCCGGGAACTAATGGAGAATAACGGAAACTAACGGGATATAACGGAAACTAACGGGAACTAACGGAAGATAACGGAAACTAACGGGAGTTAACGGGAGATAACGGAAACTAACGGTAGATAACGGAAACTAACGGAAGATAGCGGAAACTAACAAAGATAACGGAAGATAACGGAAACTAACGAGAGATAACGGAAGATAACGGAAACTAACGGGAGATAACGGAAACTAACGGAAGATAGCGGAAACTAACGTAAGATAACGGAAACTAAAGGGAGATAACGGAAACTAAAGGGAGATAACGGAAACTATAGTGAGATAACGGAAGATAACAAAAACTAACGGGAGATAACGGAATATAACTGAAACTAACGGGAGATGATGGAGGATAACGGGAACTAACGGAAGATAGTTATCTCCCGGGAACTAACGGAGAATAACGGAAACTAACGGGAAATAACAGAAACTAACCGGAGATAACGGAAAATAACGGAAACTAACAGGAGATAACGGAAACTAACGGGATATAACGGAAACTAACGGGAGATAACGGGATATAACGGAAACTAACGGGAGATAACGGAAGAAAACGGAAACTAACGGGAGATAACGGGATATAACTGAAACTCACGGGAACTAACGGAAGATAGTTATCTCCAGGGAACTAACGGGAGATAACGGAAACCAACGGGAGATAACGGAAACCAACGGAGATAACGGAAACCAACGGAAGATAATGGAAACTAACGGAAGATAACGGAAACTAACGGGAGATAACGGAAACTAACGGGAGATAACGGGAGATAACGGGAGATAACGGGAGATAACGGAAGATAACGGAAACTAACGGAAGTTAGCGGAAGATAACACAAACTAACGGGAGATGACGGAGGATAACGGGAACTAACGGAAGATAGTTATCTCCCGGGAACTAACGGAGAATAACGGAAACTAGTGGGATATAACGGAAACTAACGGGAACTAGCGGAAGATAACGGAAACTAACGGGAAATAACGGAAGATAACGGAAACTAACGGGAGATAATGGAGAATAACGGGAACTAACAGAAGATAGTTATCTCCCGGGAACTAACAGAGGATAACGGAAACTAACGGGAGATAACGGAAGATAACGGGATATAAAGGAAACTAATGGGAACTAACAGAAGATAGTTATCTCCTGGGAACCAACGGTGGATAATGGAAACTAACGGGAGATAACGGAAACTAACGGGAGATAACGGAAGATAACGGAAACTAACGGAAACTAACGGGAGATAACGGAAACTAACGGAAGCTAACGGAAGATAACGGAAACTAACGGGAGATAACGGAAGATAGCGGAAACGAACGGAAGATAATGGAAACTAACGGAAGATAACGGAAACTAACGTGAGATAACGGAAACTAACTGGAGATAACGGAAGATAACGGAAACTAACGGGAGATAACAGAAGATAACGGAAACTAACGGGAGATGACGGAGGATAATGGGAACTAACGGAAGATTGTTATCTCCCGGGAAGGAAGACCTGTCCTAGGTTGCTAATATGGCTTACATGTTTATATAGCTAGACTTGCCAATAATTTAAATACAGTTCCTATGTTTATATATTAGACAAACAAAGAGAGTTATATACAGTGACTTAATGTTCTGGGTGTCATATAACATTTATATATTGTGTTCACAGAAGCAGAAAGGTAATATACCTTTAAGATTCATTAAGTGAATGTAAGGTAAGCTCAATGACGCAGCAGAATTAACAACAGAAAGCATAGAGCTAAACTGTTGTTAATGCCCAAGAGTCTTGACCAATCACAGCCAACCTCATACCGAGTATGAGTGGGAAATTCCCTAGTAGAACTTTCTAGAGTCAGTATACTCCACAGAAGTGCTGCTGAACAGACACATCCAGTTAGAGCTATGTTTTATGTGAACAAGAGGCCAAACGGTTATATGATGTTCATATTGTTAATACTGTTATCAGAACGGTATACTGAGACCAGTTGTATATGTTTGTTTACAGTTCCACCAAACTGCGCAAATCATATTGCAAACCGTAAAAACCGCTTTTAGAACATTATCGGTTTAATAGAACTACTGGTTAAATTTCAGATGGCAGGATAAATTTCATGGCAGGCGGCACAAGTATGAGCCAGGAACACAAGCGGATATCAGGAACCTTAGCAGGACACAATAACCTTGACACTGAGGCATCTGGGAAGGGGGCTTAGCCACTTATATGTGCAGGAGGGCTAGGATTGGTTGGCAAGGTCACATGATCCAACCCATAAAACACAGGAAGTGACACGTGCTTGCCCTTAAGGAAATGCTGCATGAAACAAGCAGCAAGCATGCTGTGGCCAAAGCTGAAAGGAAACCTGGCAGCAGAACACCGCTGAACACTGCACCAGGAACCTTGGTTATCTTGATCATCCTCTGGTTTTTACCCTTCAACCCCTGTACAGGGATCTGGCCTTTGCTGCAGGGGACCAACCAGGCTGCTACCTCTTGGAATAGTCCCTGTATAGTTGGAAGATGACCTACAGGGGTCAGAGAAAATGGTACAAAGCAGGGAGTAAACAGGCAACACTCATAGTTAAGAATTAGGCCGAGGTCAGGGAAACCAGAGTTTATGTATACTCGTGAAACTGGTCCAAAGTCAGGCTATAGTCAGAACAGGCAGCAGATGATCAGAACAGGCAGCAGATGAACAGGCAATGGTATGGTACAGGGGCAGACAGATACCGTAAACATGCCTTCACTGGAACACTAATAAGCTAGGAACTTAAAGCTTAGGCAAAGGATTACAAGCCCTAAACACAGAGGGTGAGTGGAGCGACGGCCGCTCCTGCCTCGAATACACTGTTCACCAACGTAACACTGTGTCACTGAAGCCACGTGAGGTTCATATTTCTTTTTTTTTTTTAATCCACAATGCCATGCCAAACAGTTATCCAGGATTCAGAGAGACTGGTCTGGATTCCTGTAAACTGTCTTCTCCAGTGTGAATTTATGACTGTAGAGACTGACACAAGAAGAAAGGGCTACCTTGAAGTGACTGTTGCATGTAACGTCCAATCACAGTAGTGAAGAGCTGTGCAGTACCATTGGTATGTGGTATGTGATATTGTCACAGGCAGGGCTCCATAGGAGTGTATTGCTGTGGCCGAGGCTACCACAAGACACCAATGGTTCCCCTGAAAGCCACTTCAGATGCTATGGTCACAGTTGTCCAATGCATCTGAATGTCAGCAATAAAGCTGATGGCAGAAATTAGCCCCAGGTGTAGCCCCGGCAGAAATACAGCGACTATGGTGCCCGCTCTGGAGCAGGTGTCCTCTTCAAAGACCCAACCAGTGCCTAGTGTTCAGGCCTGTAATAATGCCTATCTTGTACTGCCTTTGTATTACAATGCCCCCTGTGGTGCTCCAGTCTGTATTAATGCCCTCAGTAGTGCATCTAGCAGTGCCAACGTTAAAAAAAAAAACTGACTCTTGTCCCCTTCTGCTGTCTGTGATGCCACAGGCCTCCTTCATTCTGGTGGCGTGATGACATGATCCCAAATGCCTGTGTCAGAACTTAGGTCTAGAGGCCTGCAGCCTATGAAACTGAATGACGTGAACATAAGCTATAAGCTTCCATGTCCTGCCATAAACTGACGGGGTCGTGGGCCACAGATCGTCACTCCAGGGGGAGCATGCGGCCCACAAGCCGTGTGTTTGAGACCCCTAGGCAAGCTCATTAGTAGGGGCATTGTTTTAGTCGCTACTATTCCGTTTGGCACTGCTATATGCTTCGCATTACTTTATGGCCACTTTTTTGTAGCCAGCACAATATTTTGTTTAATTCTATGTGGCCTGATATATATTCCTCCATTTGTTTTGTACTCTCATACAGGAATTTCTCACAGTAGTAGTGTTAATCGTGAATATTCTAATCGTGAATTTTTATGGCGAATATCGACACTTCGAAAATTTGCGACAATCTAGAATATAGTGCTATATATTCGTAATTGCGAATATATATATAACCCTAATTTTGATAACCCTTCAGGGTACTGTAGTTGCCCCATTCCAGTTATTACTTTAGTTGCCCTCTTCTGAACCCTCTCCAGCTCTGCTATGTCTGCCTTGTTCACAGGAGCCCAGAACTGTACACAGTACTCCATGTGTGGTCTGACTAGTGATTTGTAAAGTGGTAGGACTATGTTCTCATCACGGGCATCTATGCGCCTTTTGATGCAACCCATTATCTTATTGGCCTTGGCAGTAGCTGCCTGACACTGGTTTTTGCAGCTTAATTTGCTGTTTATTAAAATTCCTAGATCCTTTTCCATGTCAGTGTTACCCAGTGTTTTACCATTTAGTATGTACGGGTGACTTGCATTATTCCTTCCCATGTGCATAACTTTACATTTGTCAGTGTTAAACCTCATCTGCCACTTCTCTGCTCAAGCCTCCAATCTATCCAGATCCTTCTGTAGCAGAAAAATGTCCTCTTCAGTGTTAATTACTTTACACAGTTTAGTGTCATCTGCAAAAATAGATATTTTACTGTGCAAGCCTTCTACAAGATCATTAATAAATATATTGAAGAGAATAGGGCCCCATACTGACCCCTGAGGTACCCCACTAGTTACAGTGACCCAATCTGAGTATCTACCGTTAATAACCACCCTCTGTTTTCTGTCACTTAGTCAGTTACTTACCCACATACAGACATTTTCTCCCAGTCCGAGCATCCTCATTTTATATACTAACCTTTTATGAGGTACAGTGTCAAATGCTTTGGAGAAGTCCAGATATATGACATCCATTGATTCGCCGCTGTCAAGTCTAGAACTTACCTCCTCATAGAAGCTGATTAAATTAGTTTGGCATGACCGATCCCTCATGAAGCCATGCTGATATGGCGTTATTTGCTTATTTTCATTGAGATACTCCAAAATAGCATCTCTTAGAAACCCTTCAAACAGTTTACCAACAATAGATATTAAACTTACCAGCCTATAATTTCCAGGCTCTGTTTTTGGACCCTTTTTGAAAATTGGCACCACATTTGCTATGCGCCAATCCTGTGGAACATTCCCTGTCAGTATAGAGTCCGTAAATATCAGAAATAAAGGTCTGGCTATGACATCACTTAATTCCCTTAGGATACGGGGGTGTATGCCATCCGGTCCTGGCGATTTGTCTATTTTAATCTTTTTAAGTCGCTGATGTACTTCTTCCTGGGTCAGACAGGGCACTTTTAATGGGGAATTTACTTTTACATTCTACATTTTATCTGACAGTTTATTTTCCTCAGTGAATATAGTGGAGAAAATAATATTTAATAGTTTTGCTTTATCCTCGTCGCTCTCTGCAACACCCCCCTCATTGCTATGTAGAGGGCCGACTCTTTCAGATTTATATTTTTCACTATTTATATAATTGAAGAACATTTTAGGGTTAGTTTTACTCTCTTTGGCAATTAATCTCTTGGTCTCTAGTTTGGCAAATTTTATTAGTTTTTTACATATTCTATTTTTTTCCTTATAGTTTATCAGAGCTTCCTGGCTCCCCTCCTGTTTTAGTGATGTATATGCTTTCTTTTTGTCATTTATTGCTATCTTTACGGTTCCATTTATCCAGATTGGTTTCTTATTGTTCCTTAGCCTTTTATTCCTATAAGGTATGTACCTCTCACAATTATATGTTACAATGCTTTTAAAAATCTCCCATTTTGTGGTTGTATTTTTATTTTTGAGGAATTTGTCCCAGTTAGTTAAGCCTATGGACTCGCTTAGTTGGCTAAATTTAGCTTTTTTGAAGTTTGGTATTTTTGTTCCTCCCTTTAGAAACTCTCGTTTGAATATATACTTTATGGTCACTATTTCCTAGGTGTCCCCCAAGCTGCACATCTGTTGTTCTATCAGGTCTATTGGTTAATACTAAGTCCAGTATGGCCGTCCCTCTAGTGGGGTCCTGAACCAGTTGGGAAAGGTAATTGTCTTTGGTTATTGCCAAGAACCTGTTTCCTTTTTGGGATGTACAGCTTTCAGTTTCCCAGTCTATATCTGGGTAGTTGAAGTCCCCATAATAACGACTTAATCATGATTTGCCGCCTCGTCTATCTCGTTTAGTAATAGATTTTCTGTGGACTCTGGTATATTAGGTGGTTTATAATACACTCCTATTAGTAATTTATTATTGTTTTTTGCTCCATGTATTTCTACCCACAGTGACTCCACATGTTCATGTCCCTCAGAGATGTATTCTCGAATTACGGGATTTAGACACGACTTCACGTAGAGGCAGACCCCTCCACCTCTCCGGTTTTGACGATCCTTTCTAAACAGATTGTAACCTTTTATATTAACTGCCCAGTCATAGCTATCATCCAGCCATGTCTCAGTTATTCCCACTATCTCATAGTCCTCCTCACACATCACTAATTCCAGTTCACCAGTCTTGTTAGTCAGGCTTCTGGCATTAGTATACATACATTTGACAGGTTTATGTGTATTTTTTACCCTACATCTTTCATTCTGAGCTGTTCTAGTCCCCCCTTCCATTCCTCCCCCAGTCACACTACCTCGCCCCTGGTCTCTATCTGCACTATCTTCCCCTCCTGTAATGTAATTACCCCCCCCCCCCCCGTCCCTAGTTTAAACACTCCTCCAACCTTCTAGCCATCTTTCTCCCCAACACAGCTGCCCCTTCCCCCTTGAGGTGCAGCCCGTCCCTACGTTAGAGCCTGTAGCCGACAGAGAAGTCGGCCCAGTTCTCCAGGAACCCGAACCCCTCCTTCCTACACCAGTTCTTGAGCCACTTGTTAACCTCCCTAATCTCCCGCTGCCTTTCTTGTGTGGCTCGTGGTAAGGCAGTATTTCAGAAAATACTACTTTTGAGGTCCTTGCCCTAAGCTTTTGACCTAAATCCCTGAAATCATTTTTAAGGACTCTCCACCTTCCTCTAACTTTGTCATTGGTTTCGATATGGACCATGACCGCTGGATCTTCTCCAGCCCCTCCCAGTAATCTGTTAACCCGATCCGCGATGTGTCGAACTCTAGCGCCGGGAAGACAGCACACTGTTCGGCGATCACGATCTTTGTGACAGATCGCCCTATCTGTTCCCCTAATAATGGAGTCTCCCACTACCAGCACCTGTCTGGCCTGCCCTGCTCTCCTTGTCCCCTGCTTACTGGAGCTGACATTCCCCTGACTGGCAGAGGAAGTGTCCGGCTGCAGCAGTGCCGTCCCTGAACTGTCATTCCCCTCATCTGCCAAACGTGCAAACTTGTTGGGGTGTGTCAGATCAGGGCTAGCCTCCCTGGCACTCTTCCCACTACCCCGCTTTCTTACTGTTACCCAGCTAACTACCTCACTCTCCTCAGCCTCCTCGCTACCACCCTCCCCCACATCTACCTCATAGACTGCTTTTATGTATTGCATAAAAAAATGTGCATCCTTAGTACCGATTGGCGCAATCGCGAAAATAATGACTGGAGATCGCGAATTCTAGAATTTATTGCGAATATTATGCGAAAAATGTGCGAAATATCGTGAAAACAAATATTGCCTATGCCCCTCACTACTATACATAACTCCAAAAAACCATAAAGGGTGATGAATTACAAAAATATTTTATTAGCAATATAAATTATATACCATAGAAATAAGAAATTACATAAAACATGGCGGCAAAACCAGGTAGTGGCTAGCGGCTCACAAGCTAACCCAGGAGGAACACAGAAAGGGAGCGTACCAAGGATACAATATACAGGGAAACAGTGCCAATACTATCAGATTATTGCATGCGTGGTCACGGAGGCCTACCATAAAAGAGAAGTCTGGCATAGATATCAACTAATCATAATACCTGGGATCCAAGACGCTAACAAAATCAGGCCTCCCGGTTGTAAGGAGCTCATCCCAACGTACGCTTCGCACCTGCTTTCTCAAGGGGCGTATCTGTTCAACTCTCACCACATCCATATATACTCACAAAATTAGGCTAGGTTAGCTTGTGAGCCGCTAGTTATAGTCACTACCTGGTTTTGCCGCCATGTTTTATGTATTGTCTTATTTTAATGGTATATACTTTATATTGCTAATAAAATATTTTTGTAATTCATTATACGTGTCCCTTTATGGTTTTTTGGAGTTATATATGAATAGTCACGTATTATTCTAATTGTGTTTAGTTGGTTGTCTCATCACTATACAGTAGAGGAAAAATAATAGTTAAAATTGACAGTGAGTGAATAGGCCATGCACACATACACTCACATGTTGACTGGTTAAAGATGTAGTTCTTGTAGTTACATTCATTATTCGCTCTCCAGCCCCAGGGGACGGATAAGAGGATTTTTTTGGCAGTTTTTTTTTTTTTTTTATATACAGTTGAAACCAGAAGTTTACATACATTATATAAAAAGACACATATGCATTATTTTTTCTCAATCTCTGACATGAAATTAGAATAAACCTTTCCTGTTTGTGGTCAATTAGGATTACTATAATTATTTTTATTTGCCAAATGTCAGAATAATCATCTTTGTCCTGCTCACTGAGATGGCCGCACATGCTCAGTTTCATCCTTCAACTGCCTCCTGAGCTGTGATAGGGAGAGCATGTACACGCCCCCTGAGCTGTGATAGGGAGAGCATGGACACGCCCCCTGAGCTGTGATAGGGAGAGCATGGACACGCCCCCTGAGCTGTGATAGGGAGAGCATGGACACGCCCCCTTAGCTGCAGCAGAAAAGACACTCCCCTTGAGCTGTCAGCTTGATATAAATCTAGCAGAGCAATGAATGAGGAGATCTCTGGATGCATGTGAGGTACAGGGCTGGTTCTAGCTTTGTTACAAAGAGATTGTCATGTATAATATGATGTCTGATTTCCATTTGTTACATTAATTATGGGATAACCCCTTTAAGGATCACAAAGTCAATGTTTTGGAGTGGCCATCACAAAGCCCTGATCTCAATCCTTGAAAATTTATGGGCAAAGCTGAAAAGGCAGGCGCGAGCCACAAACATGGCTCAGTTACACCAGTTTTGTCAGGAGGAATGGGCCCTAATTCCGACCAACTATTGTGAAAAGCTTGTGGAAGGATGTCCAAATGTTTGACCCAAGTCAGACAGTTTATGGGCAATGGCACCACATATTAATGAAATGTATGTAAACTTTTGACTTTGTAGAAAGTAATAAAATTGCCTTAAAACATTATCTTTCTCTCTCTCTCATTATTCTGGCATTTGGCAAATAATAATAATTATGGTAATCCTTATTGACCAAAAACAGGGAAAGTTTATTCTGATTTCTGATGTCAGATATTAAGAAAAACATGCATATGTGTTTTTTTATATAGTGTATGTAAATTTCTGGTTTCAACTGTATGTGATGAATGGCCGTTCAGACCACAGAGTCTAAAGTAGTGAAAACATTCTGCACATATTATGTAGCAGCCAGATGGCAGCAAGGGGTCAGCTTGGCTTCCAAAGCAATTTTCCACTGGGACTGGGAAGCAGAGAAATTGTTTGGTATTTGATTTGTTGAAGCAGGAAACAGACTACACTGGATGACAGATAGGAAGGTACTGGACACATGTGTAACAATGAGAATCCAGACAGAGGGCTTAGCCATGCCGCTGCATTATTCCATCTCAGTCAGGACAAGTCAAGTGTTATTTTATTCAGAAATAAGCACAAGTATACAAATTCTATCACAGCTCATAAGAGTCAGAACGGGATCTTTTATAATGAGAACTAAACATGCAACAATGTTTTATAATGAAATAAAGAGATACAAATTTAAAAAATATGTAGAAAATCATCGGCAAAGTGAGAACAGATGCTTTTTGTATTTGTTTCAAGTAGAGATCAGCGAAGTTTTGAAAACTTCGATTTGGCAACTTCGTTGATGTTCACCCAAAAATTAGATTTTTTACGAATCGCTATAAATTAGGTATACGCAGGCCACTCTGCATTAGGGTATGGCAACATGGAGCGGCCGTACTGCAGGCGGTTTGCGGCCATGTTGCAGTGAAGAACCATGCGGCAGCTACCTTTCATTTAATAATGAAGACCACACTGTTATAGTCCTTCTTTATTATTAAGGGCCGCATGGCACCTTTAAACAGGGGCTGTTGCTGGTATAGGGTTTCGCAGGTTGGGGGGGGGGGGCAACATCCCATTATTGCTGTTCTGGCCTGCAATCTCCTGCAGGTTATTTGACAGTAAACACAGAATATTAATCAGCTCTGGCATACCCACTTCTCCAACCCCAGTGCTCTCCTGCCATACAGTTGGGAGCCCTTCTTCTGCCATCTGCTTTTCCTCCTTTTTCTCATCATCTAATATCAATGGGAATATGTCATCAGAAACTTCGAGTGACTCCTCTCTCTGCATCTTAATGACTTTTCTAGGACATGGAGACCAAGAACGATGATTTGGAAGAAGTAAAGCCAGCAAAAGATGAGGATGGTTATCATTAAGACCTGGCCCCCCGAAGGGGTGCAGGCTGCATGGTATTGGTTGGCATTCAGAACCAGAATAATAAAGGCTTCCCTCTTATTGGTACTGAATTACATTTACGGCTAATGTAGGAATAATTAAATAAAACTGATGCAGAATAAGTCTCCCCGCACTCTCCCTTTCCAATATTCTTCTATTAAAGGGAACCTGTCACCTAAAAAACGCTTCATTCTTGCTACAGTGCATGCGCCCGCCAGTCTGTCACAATCGTGCCCATGCGGCTGGCCTCTGTGGCGTGCTGGAGATCACGCTCAATATGCGCAGGTAGAATAGATGCCGGGCGCGGGCGCGATTGTGCCAGACTGGCGGGCGCATGCGCTGTAGCAAGAATGAAGCCGGCTAAATGTACACGCCGGAGCGGGACCGCACTCCTGCCGCCCTTTACTGCGCATGCAGGCTGAGAGCGCGGTCCTGGCACTGAGATGCTGGATGTCAATCAAGGCAGCAGGAGGCGGGAAGAGCAGGACTGAAGACGCCTAGGCCGCTGTCCCCTTGACTTCAAGCCTGACTTGAAGCACGGGGCAGCGGCTGAATAAAACATTGATTTCTCTATGAGCCTTAATGCTGGAAAAGTAAGAAAAAGCGCTTTAGAAAACTACTATGGGGCACTATAAGGTAATATGAACAGCTTAATACGCGTTTTTTAGGTGACAGGTTCCCTTTAATCATTCTCTGCAACACTGTCCTTAGAGCATGAGCGCTTGCCCTGTCTCTCCCTAGGCTCAGCTCACAGAATAATGGCGGAGACTGCAAATCGAATTTAAGTTTTGCGAATCTGTCACAAGGGAGTCACGACCTATTGCTAACCCTGTTGTGCCTGGGGTCATAAGGTCGCAGTGGGTGGCTATTCACTCGGTTTCAAGAGACAGCTCCATGACCTAGTGGTGGGAATGGATTCCGGTCTAGGGTTTCCTGCTTAGGTTTGTGATCCTTTTTGTCCAATTTAGGAATCTGTAGCTTTTCCTTTCAGCTGTTCTCTGTCAGCCACTCCCAGCTAATATATATTCTCCCTTTCTGCTTCCCTTGTTGCCAGATATAGACCTTCTTTCCAGATCTTCTATTCTGACATCTGGTGGAGATGGAGTTGCTGTGGAGGTGTTGGAACTGGTGCTGTCGGATCTCCGGTTCTCTCCTGTTTGTTGTCTCCCTTTGGGGATTGTTTGGTGTGTTTGTCCTTTCCCTGTTGTTACCCTAGGTGTCAGTGGTGAGGACTAGTGCTCCCACCGCCATACTCACTACCTAGGGCTTATTTCAAGGTAAGCCATGGACGAGGCACATGATCGGCGTACAGGTGAGCAGCCCGTCTAGGGACGTCAGGGCAGCCAGGTGCCAGTGCCAGGTGAGCTAGGAGTCACCACTCCTCCCTCTCCGTAGTGAAAGGGTACTCTCCTTCCCTCCCCTCTGCACCGCACGTCTATTACCTGCCACATCAGACGTGATAGAATCGAAAATCAAGACAATGGTGACGGTATGGCACTCATAATCTGGAGTAAATCAGTGGATTTAATATCAATAATCAACCAATAAAACTGAATAAAATACATAGAAATAAAAAAACATATAAAAATATGAAATTGAAAATAAATATATATCTAAAAATATTCCCAAAAGAGAGGAAACCACATATATGTTTGTGTCCAATTACTCCTCACTGTGCAACAGCATATAGTTATCCTGCGTGGGACACACAATACATGGGTAGTTGGTATTCAATGAGGGCCAGTTCATCTATGGAATGGGGATCCCGTAAGTCACTTTTCGTCTGACAATGTATAAACCGATGGGACAGGGTCCATGTGTAAACAGTGGCGTCCCACCAAACACTATGCGCTCCTCGTCCTACCTTTATCCCACCGGTATTCCGACACACTCAATTGGCCAATAACTCACCACTTCCCGCTTAGTTGACGGCGTGCCACGTGTTGGCGTGGTATAGTTTACCTCCACGAGCTCTCTGAATACAACCGGGGAGGATTTCGGAGAGCTCGTGGAGGTAAACTATACCACGCAAACACGTGGCACGCCGTCAACTAAGCGGGAAGTGGTGAGTTATTGGCCAATTGAGTGTGTCGGAATACTGTGGATAAAGGTAGGACGAGGAGCGCATAGTGTTTGGTGGGACGCCACCGCTTACACATGGACCCTGTCCCATCGGTTTATACATTGTCAGGCGAAAAGTAACTTACGGGATCCCCATTCCATAGATGAACTGGCCCTCATTGAATACCAACTACCCATGTATTGTGTGTCCCACGCAGGATAACTATATGTGGTTGCACAGTGAGGAGTAATTGGACACAAACATATATGTGGTTTCCTCTCTTTTGGGAATATTTTTAGATATATATTTATTTTCAATTTCATATTTTCATATGTTTTTTTATTTCTATGTATTTTATTCAGTTTTATTGGTTGATTATTGATATTAAATCCACTGATTTACTCCAGATTATGAGTGCCATACCGTCACCATTGTCTTGATTTTAACTTAGCGGGTGCATTGGAGCTGGCACCATTTGGTATTGAGCACCGTATTTTACTTTCTATATATATGTTGAGCCGTCTCTTCATTTTATATTTTTGTGATAGAATCAAAGTTTTCCTAAACTTCGGACCGAATTCTGCTTCAAATGCTTCGCTTCACTCAACACTAGTTACAAGCAACCTTCGTGGCTAGTACAGGTACATCTCAATAGATTAGAATATGATTGAAAAGTTAATTTGTTTCAGTAATTCCTTTAGTAAAGAGTGATCCTCATATTCTATAGATTCAGCACACACAAGTGTTTATTTCAAGTGTTTATTTCTCTTAACGTTGATGATTATGGCTGACAGCTAATGAAAACCAAAAAGCTCGGAAGCCTCCACCTAGCAGTGTAAAAAATGCAAACAAACAGCCCTTGCCCTGCGCGATACATATCAGAGGGGCTGCCTGGGTGAAAATGTCCGGGTTCAGCTCTAAACCTGGACAACCCCTTTAACTAAACAGTACCCCCTACAGACAGCTTTTGGGACTACATACAGAGCCTAATACAAATCCAGAACAGATTAAATAACATCAATTTGCAAGTACCTTGTTCAGGGGTCATGCATAAGGCCCTGCTGAGCAGCTGGCAGGTGTATAAAAACAATGCCAGCATGCAGTTTTACTGAAAATCAAAAGAGTTTTCAAACTGATTGTTAATGGCCTCATGATTTTGCAGCTAAACAGCAGTGAAACCAAGTGGCCATTAAGGGTACAACTACATATGGAGCATCGGCTGTGGTTTTGAGAATCCATGGTAGATCTAGTCAAAATCCCCCCCAAAAAAGCAGAAATGGCTGGTTTTCTGTAGCACTGCTACAGAAGGTTTTCCTCTGCTTTTACCTTTTATTGCAAAAACCTACAGCGCAAGCCATTGTATGCTGCATTGTTTTCCACAGTGTGCATGTGATTTCTGAAATCTCATCCACTTTGCTGCTACTGTAAATGCTGTAGATTTTACACACACGCACACAATTCCCCTGCAGAGAACCCACAGGATTTATGCTACGGATTAAAGGGTTATTTCAGTTGTAGCAAGTTTTCCCTTTCACCAGGTTAGAGAATAACCTACCACTGGGACCCTATTGATCACAAGAACAAGAACCCTGTACCCCACTGCCTCCAATCCACAAATAAACAGAGCACCAGGTCGAGCATGCACATTGCAGCTCCATTTATCTATTTGGCAGTTCTAGCCAAGTACATTCAAAACTAGAGCGGCAGTGCACATGCTCAACCTGAAGGGTATGGGGTCCTTGTTCTCATGGTTAGTAGGGGTTCCAGTGTTAGAAACATAGAAACATAGAATGTGTCGGCAGATAAGAAGCATTTGGCCCATCTAGTCTGCCCAATATACTGAATACTATGAATAGCCCCAGGCCCTATCTTATATGAAGGATGGCCTTATGCCTATCCCATGCATGCTTAAACTCCTTCACTGTATTTGCAGCTACCACTTCTGCAGGAAGGCTATTCCATGCGTCCACTACTCTCTCAGTAAAGTAATACTTCCTGATGTTACTTTTAAACCTTTGCCACTCTAATTTAAAACTATGTCCTCTTGTAGCAGTTTTTCTTCTTTTAAATATTCTCTCCTCTTTTACCGTGATGATTCCCTTTATGTATTTAAAAGTTTCTATCATATCCCCTCTGTCTCTTCTTACTTCCAAGCTATACATGTTAAGGTCCTTTAACCTTTCCTGTTAGGACCCCCAACCATCTAATAGTTATTCCTTTTACCACTTTAATGTGATGTTTCCCGAGGGTGGCTCCCCGCTCCTCCTCCTCCTCGTGGCCTGTGATTCTCCGTTGGGCTCCCTCCCTGTAAACATCTGGTTTGACATTGCCGCAGCCAATCACTGGCTGCAGCAGTGACCTCCTCCCTTTACGTTATGACCAATGGTCATATGACAGAAGGGAATCCGATCACCGCCACGGCTAGTGATTGGCTGCAGCTTTCTCAAACCAGATGTTTACAGTGAGGGAGCCCAGTCGGAGCATCACAGGCCACGAGGAGGAGGAGTGGGGAGCCAGCATCAGGAAGCAGGTAAGTAGCTTCCCTTCACAGGTATAGGGGGGGGGGGGTTGCCTAAACCCCCAACCCCATTCTTGCACAAGCCCTTTAAGTCTTTCACTCTAACAATGCATAATACTAAACCTTTATAAAGCAAAGTTCACACATGTACCTTCTGCCTTTACTGTATTCATAAATGGATGACAGTGGAAGCGCTGCGTAATGTAGATGGCATGTGTAATTAATCCTAGTTCTATACATCCACTGAAATACGTGAAAAGTATGAGCAATGTGAATGTGCAAATGAACCCATATTTGTCATTAGTTTTAGTGACAGCTTATAATATGTAACATCTACGTAAGAAAATATCTCAGGGCAGGAATGTGGATTCCTGCTAGGATTACACGATTACAGCGGCTACATCGATTGTTCCTATAAGGATTGCCAGATTATGCATATCAAACTATATGGTTCTAAAAAGCAAACTCCAGCAACCAAACTCTTACTGACGTCCTAAGGCCTCATGCACAAATCCTTATTTTTCATCCATCTGATATCTGCATTTACCCCTTCATTTCTAGGGGGACCATGCACATGTCCATATTTTTTGAGGATCGTTCCACAAAGTATAGAAGATGTCCTGTTCTTCCCCATAATGTGGACGAGTCCTTTCTATTGATGGGAGTGAGGATAGGCAGAATACATGTAGAAGGTATCCATATTTTGCAGATCTGCAGACTGAAATACAGACACATCTGGGTTTGAAGCCTTAAAAGGGTTTTCAGGGACTCCTATATTGATGACCTATCCTCAGGAACTGTTATCAATATCTGATCGGTGGGGTTCTGACACCCAGCATCCCCTCCGATGAGTGGTCTGAAGACGCTGCAGAACTCTGGTGAGAGGGGCAGCCTCCTCACTGCTTACCAAGCACAACCACAGCGCCCTACATTAGATAATGGCTGTGCTTGGTATTGCAGCTCAAGCCTATTCACTTGAATGGGACTGAGCTGCACATAGGCCATGTGACTGATGAACATGACATCACTGGCCTAGAAAGAGGCCATAGTCTCTTCAAACAACTGGATGGCGGGTGTGCCGAGAGTTGGACCCCCAGCAATAAGATATTGATGACCTATCCTAGGGGTCATCAATATAAGAATCCCAACAAAATCTTTGAATATTCTTTCAGCTATGCTATTTGCTAAGCATTTGGTCATATATGTCATGTAGCTTCTCCCTACCTGCATGTTTCTTTATAAGCTATGTTCACTTTCTTACATTGCTTCTGTCCATAATGGAAGCCATGGCACTTGGCCAGATCCATCATATGATGGACACCAATGGTCCCGACAGACTCCTCATTCAGCCTCAGACATACTCAGCCTATTAGTCTTCGTTCACATCACCATTCAGCCTTTCCGTTCTCCTGCTCCGATTAGGAAAGGACGGATTCGGGACATAACTGAGCCCTCATTCACACAAACGTATTTTTCTTCCGTTTCCGTTCCGTTTTTATTACAGGTCCGTATGCGGAACCATTCATTTCAATGAGGCTTGAAAAAAAACGGAAATGACTCCATTCCGTGTCTGTATGTCCACATGTCTGTTCCACAAAAAAATAGAACATTTCCTATTGTCCGTTTTGCGGACAAGGACAGGCATTGTTACAATGGATTTGAAAAAAAAAAGAAACTGATGCAACACGCTCGCAATCACTGATGGAAATAACTGATCAAATCACTAACATGTGAACTATAATAATAATCTTTACTTATATAGCGCCACCATATTCCACAACGCTTTACAATCAGGGGGGTCATGTACAAATCAAAAGACATCACAAAATTACAGGGTAATTAAGAACTAAAACATGAGGAGTAAGGGATCTGCTCACAAGAGCTTACAATCTCTGAGGGAAGGGGGGTGACACAATACAGGTTGGTTGTTTTATAAAGCGGTCCAGCCACCTATGTACTAAGTAGGGCAGGGCAGGCCAAGCTGCATGATCTAGTGCATTGGGTGTGGGGATTACTGTCAGAAAAAGGGCTGGGTGTGGGTCAGTTTAGGGAACATGATAAGCCCTCGTTCACATTTCTGTTTTTGTCCCCATTTGTTGTTGTCCCCATTTTCTGCGGACAGCACACGTACCAATTGATTTAAATGTGTTTACATTTCAGTATTTTTTTACTGACCGTGGGTCAGTAAAAAAATCACAGTGATATGCACTACTTTGATCCGTGACGCGGACAAAGCACACCCTTTGAAGTCTATGGATCTGTGAAAATCACTGACATACATCCCTGTTGTGTTCGTGTTGCGTCCCTTTTTCACCGAAGATTAATAGGAGATTCTTTGGAAATGAATTTTCAGTTGAGCAACGTCAGTGAATTACGGATGACACACGGATGTTAAAAACAGACACACGGATCCTTTACGGACAGTTCCACAGATGAAACACGTATACTTTTTTTCTCGGACATGACACTGACACGGAAATGTGAACGAGACCTAAACCTGCCTGAATAGATGTTTTTAAGGAGGAAGTTGGTAATTAACCTGATTTTCCAGGGAACTGCATTCAAGAGAGCAGGAGCGGCTGGAGAAAAATGCTTGAAAAAGACTGTTGAAGTCGAAACGTTGCTACTTTGGGAGAAATAAGGCCTTATTCACACATTCCGTGCAAAATTGCGGAATACATGCGGACTACATTGCGGATGTGTGAATAGGGCCTAAAAGAAGATTCCAATACAACGTGAGTGCTGCGGGTGTTACTATTTTACTGGAGAAAAGTCTAGGCCTCACGAGTATGCTGGAGTGAGGCCTTAGTTCAAGTTTGCTGAGGGGCCAATGGCTATTTTTTAATCTTATGGCTACTTCTCTGACTTTGGCAGTGCATTCACTGAGTTCATGATTCCTATACTAAAAATAAAAAAAATAAAAAACATGTTTTGAAAAATAAAACCATTTTTTTAAAATAAATAATATTTTATTTAATTGAAAGCACAAAAAAAATTTGTGCACACTCCTTGGAGGTGTGCTTGGACCTCGGACATCATTTATATTTTGCGGATATGTGTTTTACATTCGTTTGCATGAGGCCTAAATGGAACCTGTCATCAGGATTTAGGCTAGGGCTACACATTGATCTTGGGTGACAGTGTAGCAGTGCAGCCATAGAAATAAATGTGGTCGCACTGCGACTTGCAAGTTTGCCGCAACTGAGACCACAGAATCGTAGAAAATCTGGGATTGTGGTCAAACTTGCGAGCTGCACTGCAACTGTATTCTTTTCTACAGCTACACTACTACACTGCAATACTTGGTTGTCACTTGAATGGGTCCGGAAGATACGGTATGGAACGGAGGCATGGATCGGAAGCCCACGGAAGCACTACGGATGCAGATCACGGACCCCATTCAAGTAAAAAGGTCTGTGTCAGCAGACAGCGGACACACAGCTGGTGCCCGTAATTTGGGGGCCGCAGCACGGGCACAGCCGTCACACAGTCGTGAAGTTCATGAGGATACATGAAGTGCAGAGAGGATGGACAGAACAGGCTATGGTAATGTGGGGCTCTGGTAATGGAGACTGTAAACAAGTGCTGCTGTTCATTACCCCCACCCTCCTTTCATGTCTCCTCATCGTTTCCATTCCTACATAGAGTCAGCTGAAGATCAGATTAAATTGTATTCAGGATCATAATTCCAGACAAGCAGAGCAGAGAGGATGATGAGGCAGCTATTTAGTGTTGTGAAGTAACTTGTCCTCCTGTGTGGCTAGGACAGATTTTGTTTAATTGACATCCCATAGGCCAGGTTTGTCATCACAAGCTACCTCCAGTGGCATCTGGCACATGCATCTTACAGATGTAGCAGAGGACAGCGTACTTCACTTTACTGTGCATGCGCCGGATGACAATATAGTTGGCTTAGGCTACATGCACACGACCGTTGGTGTTTTGCGAACCGCAAAACACGGAAGCTGCTCCGCGTTCCGTTCCGCAAAACGGACAAGAATAGGACATGCTCTATTTTTTTGCAGCAGCACGGAACGGAGCAACGGATGCGGACAGCACACGGAGTGCTGTCCACATCTTTTGCGGCCCCCATTGAAGTGAATGGGTCCGCGCCCGTGCCGCAAAATATGCGGCTCAGATGCGGACCACAACAACAGCCGTGTGCATGAGGCCTTATGGTAATGCATCTGATCTGCAGGACAGGAAGGGGACTGGCCGGAGTGATTCTTAAAGTGGTATTCAAATTATAGGAAGTTATCCCTTAGCCACGGGATAAGAGATAAGAGATCTGCATTTTTTGCGGATCGGATGTGAACCCATTCACTTCAATGGGGCCGTAAAAGATAAAAACACTTACAAAACACTACCAAATCACATGATATAAATATTGTATTTTATTGAGACAAATAATCATAAAAACAGGTGCAGGGAAAAGGCGACATCGCAGAGGAAGGCACAATAGGATTTATAAATACTGCTCCAATAGTAAATACAAAAATATAAAGTGCAAGTGCTATAGGAAACAATCCCAAAAATTTCAAATTAGAGTCAGTTATCCATAATGTGCCTCCTCCGAGATGGCTCCAGCCCTGATGCGCGTTTCGTCGAACCTTCGTCTGGGGGGCCGTAAAAGATGCAGACAGCACAACGCATTACGGACAAGGATAGGACTGCTCTGTTATGACCCAGATGTTCCATTCTGAAAAATGCTGAACGCATACGCCTGGTATCCCTCAACCGGTTGCTCCATTCATTTCAGGGTACGGGGCCCTAGTTCTTGTGATCAGTGGGGACCGCAGCAGTTAGTTATCCCTTATGCAGTTGGGATAATCGTTAATTTCTAACGATAATTTGTTTTCCCTTAGTCCTAACAGCAGCACAGATGGGGTTAACCACCCCCCGTGGACTGGCAGGACCGGCGGAATGTTTAATGAGCCCAAGACTAATAACTCAATTTAACAATTAAGTATCTCCTTAAAAGGGGGAAGTCAACCCCCAGCCCACTGTGTTTATAGTAAGAAAAAAACTAGACTTACTAGGGTGGGAAATTTGTGTGCTGCTGTTAGGACTAAGGGAAAACAAATTATCGTTAGAAATTAACGATTCCCTTACGTCCTACCAGCAGCACAGATGGGGAGATAGCAAGAAGAAACCCCTAGGGAGGGCCTTCCTGCCTGGCAGAACTAAGAAAAGTCTGCCCAAAGGCCGAAAACTCAGCTAGACTGGCATCTAGTCTATAATGGGAGATGAATGTCGATTCAGAGCTCCAGGAGGCAGCTTTGCAAATCATGTTGAGAGGCAGAAGACTCCTCTCGGCAAAAGAAGTAGCCACAACTCTAGTAGAGTGGGCCTTCACGAATCCCGGAGGGTCCAGAGATTGTGGAAACAAAGGATTCCTTAATAGCCTCCTCAATCCACCGACTGATGGAAGGTTTGGATGCCTTATAGCCTTTAAACTTACCGGCAACAGGATTAGCAGATTCTCATCTTTCCTGAACTCCTTGATCTATCCACATAGATCTGGAGACATCTCGAGACGTCCAGAGGATGTCTAGCAGGTTCCTAGGAGGAGGTGGTAGATGTCGACAGAACCGGGAGGAATATCACCTGGTTGATGTTCTGGAAGGAAGGAACTTTAGGCCTACAATACGGGAGGAATCTAAGAAGGTCCCGGTCATGTAAGAAAATGGTATAGGGCTCATGTGCTGAGAGAGCTTGAAGCTCAGAGACCCTCTTGGCCAAAGTCACTGCAAGGAGAAACACAAACTTCCAAGTGACGAACTTGATGTCCACCTCCTCTAACGGTTCAAAGGGGGAGATGCTAACCCCTGAGAACTACTGAAAAACCCATTGAAAAAAAGGGGTCTCAGTACTGTAGGCTTTAATCTTTCAGCTCCTTTAAGGAACCGTTTGATCAGCGGGTCCTGAGAAAAAAGCCTGTTAAGGCAAGCTGAGATGGCTGAAACTTGAACCTTCAGAGTAGAAGGGCAAGGCCTCTATCAAGGCCGTCTTGCAGGAACTGAAGGATAGCGGAGAGGGGCGGATCTGCAGACGCCACCTCAGTTGAGGTACAACAGGATGAGAATATCCTCATAATACAAGAGTAGGCTCTGTTGGTAGAGTCCGCTCTAGAATGAGACAGCGTTCTCAGGACCGTCTCTGAAAGCCCTTCTATTCTGGGAAGGGACTGATCAACCTCCAGGCTGTTAGGTTGAATCTGTGCAGATCTGAGCAGAGGTGAGTGTCCCACGACACCAGGGTCTGCTGTGGGGGGAGCCTCCAATATTGTCCTCGACTCAACTGGGTGAGCTAGGTAAACCAGAATCTCTTCGGCCAAAACAGTATGATGGCTATCACCGAGGCCTGATCCTGACGGATTTTCATCAATACCCTCGGTATCATGGAAAAGGGAGGGAAGATGTAAGCCAGCCTGAACCTCCAGGATATTGACAGAGCGTCTAACGCCAGGGGGTTGTCCTCCCTGTAAAGGGAGCAGAACCTCTCCACCTTGGCATTGAACCTTGTTGCCATGAGATCCACCTCTGGCATACCCACTCGAGGACTATCTGCTTGATTCTCCGGATGTAAAGACCACTCCACCGACGGAAGACCGCGGCTCAGCTGCTATCATATTGAGGGAGCCTTGGATGTGGATCGCAGATAAGTGGGAAGGTACAACTCTGCCTAATCCAGAATCACCCCGATCTCTGACAGGAGGGGAAGTGATCTCGTGCCTCCCTGCTGGTTGATGTAAAGTACCGCAGTCACATTGTCTGACTGGACTTTCGCCGCTTTTCAATGGCTATTTTTTAATCTTATGGCTACTTCTCTGACTTTGGCAGTGCATTCACTGAGTTCATGATTCCTATACTAAAAATAAAAAAAATAAAAAACATGTTTTGAAAAATAAAACCATTTTTTTAAAATAAATAATATTTTATTTAATTGAAAGCACAAAAAAAATTTGTGCACACTCCTTGGAGGTGTGCTTGGACCTCGGACATCATTTATATTTTGCGGATACGTGTTTTACATTCGTTTGCATGAGGCCTAAATGGAACCTGTCATCAGGATTTAGGCTAGGGCTACACATTGATCTTGGGTGACAGTGTAGCAGTGCAGCCATAGAAATAAATGTGGTCGCACTGCGACTTGCAAGTTTGCCGCAACTGAGACCACAGAATCGTAGAAAATCTGGGATTGTGGTCAAACTTGCGAGCTGCACTGCAACTGTATTCTTTTCTACAGCTACACTACTACACTGCAATACTTGGTTGTCACTTGAATGGGTCCGGAAGATACGGTATGGAGCGGAGGCATGGATCGGAAGCCCACGGAAGCACTACGGATGCAGATCACGGACCCCATTCAAGTAAAAAGGTCTGTGTCAGCAGACAGCGGACACACAGCTGGTGCCCGTAATTTGGGGCCGCAGCACGGCACAGCCGTCACACAGTCGTGAAGTTCATGAGGATACATGAAGTGCAGAGAGGATGGACAGAACAGGCTATGGTAATGTGGGGCTCTGGTAATGGAGACTGTAAACAAGTGCTGCTGTTCATTACCCCACCCTCCTTTCATGTCTCCTCATCGTTTCCATTCCTACATAGAGTCAGCTGAAGATCAGATTAAATTGTATTCAGGATCATAATTCCTGACAAGCAGAGCAGAGAGGATGATGAGGCAGCTATTTAGTGTTGTGAAGTAACTTGTCCTCCTGTGTGGCTAGGACAGATTTTGTTTAATTGACATCCCATAGGCCAGGTTTGTCATCACAAGCTACCTCCAGTGGCATCTGGCACATGCATCTTACAGATGTAGCAGAGGACAGCGTACTTCACTTTACTGTGCATGCGCCGGATGACAATATAGTTGGCTTAGGCTACATGCACACCGACCGTTGGTGTTTTTGCGAACCGCAAAACACGGAAGCTGCTCAGCGTTCCGTTCCGCAAAACGGACAAGAATAGGACATGCTCTATTTTTTGCAGCAGCACGGAGCGGAGCAGCGGATGCGGACAGCACACGGAGTGCTGTCCACATCTTTGCGGCCCCCATTGAAGTGAATGGGTCCGCGCCCGTGCCGCAAAATATGCGGCTCAGATGCGGACCACAACAACAGCCGTGTGCATGAGGCCTTATGGTAATGCATCTGATCTGCAGGACAGGAAGGGGACTGGCCGGAGTGATTCTTAAAGTGGTATTCAAATTATAGGAAGTTATCCCTTAGCCACGGGATAAGAGATAAGAGATCTGCATTTTTGCGGATCGGATGTGAACCCATTCACTTCAATGGGGCCGTAAAAGATAAAAACACTTACAAAACACTACCAAATCACATGATATAAATATTGTATTTTATTGAGACAAATAATCATAAAAACAGGTGCAGGGAAAAGGCGACATCGCAGAGGAAGGCACAATAGGATTTATAAATACTGCTCCAATAGTAAATACAAAAATATAAAGTGCAAGTGCTATAGGAAACAATCCCAAAAATTTCAAATTAGAGTCAGTTATCCATAATGTGCCTCCTCCGAGATGGCTCCAGCCCTGATGCGCGTTTCGTCGAACCTTCGTCTGGGGGCCGTAAAAGATGCAGACAGCACAACGCATTACGGACAAGGATAGGACTGCTCTGTTATGACCCAGATGTTCCATTCTGAAAAATGCTGAACGCATACGCCTGGTATCCCTCAACCGGTTGCTCCATTCATTTCAGGGTACGGGGCCCTAGTTCTTGTGATCAGTGGGGACCGCAGCAGTTAGTTATCCCTTATGCAGTTGGGATAATCGTTAATTTCTAACGATAATTTGTTTTCCTTAGTCCTAACAGCAGCACAGATGGGGTTAACCACCCCCGTGGACTGGCAGGACCGGCGGAATGTTTAATGAGCCCAAGACTAATAACTCAATTTAACAATTAAGTATCTCCTTAAAAGGAGGAAGTCAACCCCAGCCCACTGTGTTTATAGTAAGAAAAAAACTAGACTTACTAGGGTGGGAAATTTGTGTGCTGCTGTTAGGACTAAGGAAAACAAATTATCGTTAGAAATTAACGATTCCCTTACGTCCTACCAGCAGCACAGATGGGGAGATAGCAAGAAGAAACCCCTAGGGAGGGCCTTCCTGCCTGGCAGAACTAAGAAAAGTCTGCCCAAAGGCCGAAAACTCAGCTAGACTGGCATCTAGTCTATAATGGGAGATGAATGTCGATTCAGAGCTCCAGGAGGCAGCTTTGCAAATCATGTTGAGAGGCAGAAGACTCCTCTCGGCAAAAGAAGTAGCCACAACTCTAGTAGAGTGGGCCTTCACGAATCCCGGAGGGTCCAGAGATTGTGGAAACAAAGGATTCCTTAATAGCCTCCTCAATCCACCGACTGATGGAAGGTTTGGATGCCTTATAGCCTTTAAACTTACCGGCAACAGGATTAGCAGATTCTCATCTTTCCTGAACTCCTTGATCTATCCACATAGATCTGGAGACATCTCGAGACGTCCAGAGGATGTCTAGCAGGTTCCTAGGAGGAGGTGGTAGATGTCGACAGAACCGGGAGGAATATCACCTGGTTGATGTTCTGGAAGGAAGGAACTTTAGGCCTACAATACGGGAGGAATCTAAGAAGGTCCCGGTCATGTAAGAAAATGGTATAGGGCTCATGTGCTGAGAGAGCTTGAAGCTCAGAGACCCTCTTGGCCAAAGTCACTGCAAGGAGAAACACAAACTTCCAAGTGACGAACTTGATGTCCACCTCCTCTAACGGTTCAAAGGGGGAGATGCTAACCCCCTGAGAACTACTGAAAAACCCATTGAAAAAAGGGGTCTCAGTACTGTAGGCTTTAATCTTTCAGCTCCTTTAAGGAACCGTTTGATCAGCGGGTCCTGAGAAAAAGCCTGTTAAGGCAAGCTGAGATGGCTGAAACTTGAACCTTCAGAGTAGAAGGGCAAGGCCTCTATCAAGGCCGTCTTGCAGGAACTGAAGGATAGCGGAGAGGGGCGGATCTGCAGACGCCACCTCAGTTGAGGTACAACAGGATGAGAATATCCTCATAATACAAGAGTAGGCTCTGCTTGGTAGAGTCCGCTCTAGAATGAGACAGCGTTCTCAGGACCGACTCTGAAAGCCCTTCTATTCTGGGAAGGGACTGATCAACCTCCAGGCTGTCAGGTTGAATCTGTGCAGATCTGAGCAGAGGTGAGTGTCCCACGACACCAGGGTCTGCTGTGGGGAGCCTCCAATATTGTCCTCGACTCAACTGGGTGAGCTAGGTAAACCAGGATCTCTTCGGCCAAAACAGTATGATGGCTATCACCGAGGCCTGATCCTGACGGATTTTCATCAATACCCTCGGTATCATGGAAAAGGGAGGGAAGATGTAAGCCAGCCTGAACCTCCAGGATATTGACAGAGCGTCTAACGCCAGGGGTTGTCCTCCCTGTAAAGGGAGCAGAACCTCTCCACCTTGGCATTGAACCTTGTTGCCATGAGATCCACCTCTGGCATACCCACTTGAGGACTATCTGCTTGATTCTCCGGATGTAAAGACCACTCCACCGACGGAAGACCGCGGCTCAGCTGCTATCATATTGAAGGAGCCTTGGATGTGGATCGCAGATAAGTGGGAAGGTACAACTCTGCCTAATCCAGAATCACCCCGATCTCTGACAGGAGGGGAAGTGATCTCGTGCCTCCCTGTTGGTTGATGTAAAGTACCGCAGTCACATTGTCTGACTGGACTTTCGCCGCTTTGCCCCGGATCTGAGGGGCTAAGTGAAGAAGGGCTAGCCGGATAGCTTGAATCTCGCGGAGATTGGATGAAAGAAGCCACTCCTGAGGAAACCAGGTCCCGTGAACTGGAGAGTCGTCTAGGTGAGCGTCCCAGCCTACTTAGGACGCATCCGTAGTCAATATGACCCAGATTGGCTGGGTCATAGACTTCCCGTCTAAAAGATGGCACCACCATCTGAGGGAATACCGAGTTTGCCAAGTCAGGGAGCACAGGGAGTTTAGCCCAGCAGGGCTGTCATTCCATTAGGAGAGGACCTCCGACTGTAGAGGGCGGAGGTGCCATAGAGCCCAAGGGACTGCTTCCGCAGACGCTGACATGAGCCCCAACATCTTCATGAGAGTCCGGATTGGAACTCGCCGGGGAAAGGAACTTGCCGTGTTCTGAACCCGGAATCTTCTTTCTGGAGTCAACTGGAGCGACATCCCAGTGGAGTCGATTATGAAGCCTAGATATCTTACTGAAGTCGACGAGCTCACGTTTGACTTCTACCAGCTGATGATCCAACCTAGGTGGAACAGAAAGGAGATTGTTACCTGAAGAAGTTGGGTTAGGACCGCTAGAGCAGAGGCTTTCAAAGCCAGTCGTCCAGACAAGGAATGATGGTCAGTCCTTGAAGCCTCAAAGCTGCCACCACAGAACCACCACCTTGGTAAAAGTGTGAGGGGCAGAAGAAATGCCAAAGGGAAGGGCAACAAACAGAAGATGCCTGACGACACCGGACACCTGGACCGTGATCCTGATATACTTCCTGGAAGCAGGATGGATCGGATGTGCAGATATGCATTCTTGAGGTCCAGGGTTGCCATCACGTCTCCAGGATTGACGACGTGAACTACTGACCTGATGGTTTCTACACGAAACTTCACCTTCCTTATAAATCGATTGAAATATCTCAGATCGATAATCATCCGGAGATTTCCTGAAGCCTTGGGAACCAGAAAAACTGGTGAATAGATCTCTAGGCCCCGTTCTCCTGCCGGAACCTCCTCCAGAGCCCCTTTGCAAATGTAGTCCTGAATGTAGACCTCTAGGATCGCCTCCTTGGCAGCTTGTAGAAGGTTGATCTTGACAAACCTGTCCAGAGGAATAGAGGTGAGGTTGACTAAATAACCGTTGGAAATGATATTCAGGACCCAGAGATCCGAGATATCTTGGATCCATTCTTCTCAGAAGTAGGAGAGACGACTCCCGGCGGGTACATGAAGCTTAGGAATGGGGAAGCTTATTGGCAGGACGGCAGGAGTAACGGGAATTAACCAAGAGCCTCGAAGAGGCCCGTAGTCAGGAGGTGGATTTTCCATCTTTGGCTCCTCCACGAGAGCACCTCAAACCCTTTCGCTGTGCTCTCCAGTCACTACAAGAGCTTGTTTGCTGGCCAGACCTGCCACCGCGGTCTTGTCTGCCCTGCCCTCGAAAGGACTGCTGGGGAAGGCTCTTCACCTTCTAGTCTGAAAGGCCCTCCATGATCTTATCTAGCTCCGAACCGAACAAACGGTTGGGCTCGAATGGAAGGCCATATAAGCTGTATTTTGAGGAATTGTCAGCGACCCAAGGCTTAAGCCAAAATGGAATATGGGCCGCCAATCCCAGGGCCATGCTATATATAGGCCCCTGACGTTATTTAATAGTATTGTTACAGGGTGCAAAGCCACACTTGGTCTCCCATGAGCCACAGACCTGCTGCTTAGCTTCAAGAGCAAGGATCTGTGTTTGGCCTCGTTCCCAGGACTTGCTTTGCTACCGGGAAGGTCCCTCGCTAGCTTCAACTGGAGCTGTGCGGTATCGCACAAGAAGTCCGTAGCCAGGTTGATGGTCTTGAAAGCAGCCAGTATGTCATCCTGGAAAAAACCTCTGGTTCACATCAACTTGAATTTGATCCAGGCGAGATCGGAGGAACGTAGAGACTTCAAATAGCCGCTATGGCTGTGGAAGCGGAAGCCGCAGCTGCCGTAACACCCCGTCTTAGTGTGCACTCTGCAAGGGGGTCCTGCAGCTAGACCCATCGTCTGCAGGAACCAGAGTGCGCTTGGACAACTTGGCAATAGCCATGTCCACCTTGGGAATGGATCCCCATGAATCCACCAAGGGTTAAGCCATCGAGAACATGGATTTAAACTTCTTTGTTAAAACCGGACCTTTCCCAAGTTTTTTCCACCCTATATCATGACAGAGAGGAGGGTCTCATCCGCTTTGAAGACACGAGGTGCCCGAGTAGCGGGAACGGGAGGCTCCCCACAGTCAACATCATGGTCCCCCGACCTGATGGACTTGAGCAACTTCTGTGTCTTTCCAGGGGAGAAAACTAAACGTCAGCTCCTCCTCATCCGAGGAGGAAGAAACTAAGGAGACCAAGAAGGTCTCTCTACCGGGACAGAGTTCTCCATAGGGGCCTGGGCACGAATAGGAAGCCTTTCCATCCAGCAGGCCTATGACTCCTTTAACAGAGCCATTGATACATATCCTGCAACGTAGGTTCACTAGAGGTCAGAAACCTCCAACGGCAGCTGTAACACCTGGTGTAGGTTAAGTCAACAGACCCAGGGATTCCCAACCGGTCTCCCAAGCTGGTCTTAGCCCAGCCTTAAGCTGTTTAGCTTCTGCGATCTCACGAGTGCAGGTATGATCAGCTTACAATAACCATTGACTGCTGCAATGGTAGCAGGATAGATGCTTCCTCTTGGAATCCACTTTCCTGCCTTCCGAATCCCACGGAGAAGACATCACTGCGGGAAAAAAAAGGGACAAATAAAACATTTGTAAACCACCTATCTATGCAGGAAAGGTAGAAAAATAGACCGGAGGCAGCTGATGAAAAAAACACCACAAGTGGAACAACACCAATTTTAGGACTCTGGGAGCTAGCTGAAAAAGCATATGTAGCCAGAGACTGAACTGGAGCACACAGCCTCCCAAAATAGGGGAAGGGGAGGGATAGCCAATCCACCCTTCCCCCAGTAAATCCTCCATAGGAAGATGCATAAAAAAATCGCATCTATGAAAAAAATCGTGCCCGTGAAAAAATCACGACCGGATTACCCGGAGGTGATGCAAAAGGAGAGTCCCCGCGTCACCTCCGGAAGATGGCGGCGCACAGGGACCGGGAATCCTGGACCAAGGACGCCGCCAAAATACCCCAGCCAGGAGCAACTGCGCGGGGCCGGCAGCAAATAAGCTGCCGGCCAAACTGACCAGGTACCTAGGAAAAAGGGCAACGCCGTTACCCAAACTAAAAGAAGGCTCCCCGCACTTTCCATAAGAAAGGGGGGAACAAACCGCCTAGTCCACCTGTCCAGGAGGACAGAAAAAAACACAGTGGGCTGGGGGTTGACTTCCTCCTTTTAAGGAAATACTTAATTGTTAAATTGAGTTATTAGTCTTGGGCTCATTAAACATTCCGCCGGTCCTGCCAGTCCACGGGGGGTGGTTAACCCCATCTGTGCTGCTGGTAGAACGTAAGGGAATATAAGGTTTCTCCTTTTTCTTTCTTTCTTTTTTTACTAGTGACAAGTTACCTGATTTGTCATATAGGAACGCTCCGGCTCATTATTTGAGACAGTGTTCTAAGTGCTCATTACCAAAAGCAAACCTACTACATGGTCTGTGGAACTGCCCAAACTTAACCTCCCTATGGTCCCAAGCTAGGGACTATATCAAATCAGTCTGGGGGGTAGATGTAGCTCTCAACCCGCAACAATATATTTTCCAGTTTATCACTGTAGACCGGGCGGGAAGAGAGGGCAATGGGGTACCCGAAAAAGGAGGTTATATACTGTTCATGTCATTCAAGAAAGCAATTCTAAGACACTGGCTCCAAAGTGAGACCACTTTATGGGAGGAGGTGCTAAGTATCATGAAACATATGCTTCTCATGGAAAGATTGGAGATGGAGAGGTACAAAGAAAATTCCATAGGCAAATTTGTCAAGAAATGGAGAAAGTTTATTGATTTCATTTGGGGGCCCAAATAGGAGGGAAATTGGGTAAACTGGAGATCTAGGATATCAGGGAGATACAGGGTTGGGATAGGGTGGGAAGGGGCGAATTTATGTTTGTTAATATGAAAAATCGAAAACAAATTGTTTCTTCACTGCTTGGATTTAATTCTGTAAAGATTATATTCAGAAACTATGTATAAACATATTGTTAAAATCTTTATAGCTGTCAATAAAAAGATATTACAAAAAAAAAATGTTTTATGTTCCTAGTCCTCCATCTTGACCATATGCTTGCTGTAGCTCTATGGTATTTATGTGTTTTTCTTCATTTTTCTCTTTGAACCCATAAAACTGAGAGCATAATAACTTTATAAGAAGTGTGATTAATAAGCTCCACCATAATACACTTCCTGTAGGCTTTAGACGTCTCCACTACATAAAAATGTGGACATAACAAATAATCAGACATGTGGTATCTCAGGGGATTAGAACTTGGCTGCGAAGCTAAATCCTCTGCATGAGGATTGCATCAACCTAAACCTTTCACATTTCAGACACTAGGCTCCCTGTTAAGTACAAGTAACCCTACATTGCAAGTCATAAGTCATTTTAATATAGATTATCAGCATGATATCTAATCTAGCTCCACAACATGCTAGTGAGAGGAACGCCTGACCGTGGTGAATGTAGACATTCATCATATACGTCTCTCTTCACTCCACGTCTGGCCTATATAGCCAAGGTACATGTTTTTTTTTTACAAGAATATGGGACACAGATGTATGGATTCTTAGGCATATGTTCATTGGTGCACATAGGCGGTTCAAATGAGCCCCCCATTACAGTGCTAGGTTTGCTACCCAGGACAGAAGTGCCTTGTGTTTCTCCCTCCATGCTCCTTACAAGATCTCTGGAGTATTTAAAGGGGTTGTGCCATGATATCAATTTATCCTCTATTCAAAGCATAGGGGGTGAGCATCTGATTGGTGAGGTACTGAGTGCTGGCACCCCCACCAATCATGAGGCTTCCTTGTGCCCATACGAATGGGGTGTCAGATTGAGCATGCCTGGCTATCTCCAGCAGCCCCACATAGAATCAATGGACAGAGATATGCATGTCCGACCTGCCACTTCATTCATATAGGCTCAGATACCCTTGTTCTTATGACTGGTGGGGTTCCAGGCAGTTGGAGGTGCTTATCACTTATCTTGTGGACAGTGGCTAAGCTGACATTGTGGCAAGCCCCATGCATATAGATCTATTGGATAGAGGAGTCTCCCACAGGTTTTTGTCCACTCACTAAGGAAAGGCATGAGACTATCCAATGCTGACACTCCTCTCTCCAAGGGCCCCACAGTAGCTGGATAGTTTTTGACAGGTCTGTTAAAATCAAATATGGATGGGTTGTCTTATCACAGACATTGGTGACATATCAAAGCATATACAATACCACCAATGTCCAGTTTGCTGGGGTCTGACCATTGTAATCACTTCAGAGCCATTTAAGGCTACCTGCTCAAGTTGCTCATCAATATGATATTGGTGGGGGTCTGGCTCCAGGGACCCCGCTAATCAGCAGTATGAAGAGACTATAGCGCTCGGTGAAAGTTTAGTTTTCTTTGTAGGCCAGTGACGTCATGCTCACATCAGTGGCCTAGGTGCAGCTCAGTTTTAATCAAGTGAATGGGGCTGAGCCGTGATACCAAGCACAGCCCTATCAAATGGGCTATACTGTGCATGGTGAGCTGGGAGAAGGCCGTAACGCCCACCAGACCTCTAGCGGGCTCGAGTGTCATGCCTTTAACAGGCATCTATTATTTGTATTCATGTATAGTATTCATGCTGCTCTTGATCCGTCTTGTGGCTGTTTGTGCAAATTGATTCTAGCTAGTTAGAATTTTGTATTAGAAATTGTCTTATTCCAGCCACTGTAGCTGCTACCTAGCAGCCATCTTCTTTAGTTGTGTCTAAACTCCATACACTGTAAAGACCTTGTGATGTCATAGGGTCAAGTGACGTGCTAAAGTCATGTGGGTTTGAAGCAGCCGAAGGGATGTAGCCCATGCTATGTGGTAATAAACATTATTATTGTAATATAAAAATAATAATAAACAACTCTAATCAGTGTGTTTAGGGTAAGACAAATGTCATTTTCAAATTAAGGCTTTGAATGTCAAATGACCCTGTGACATCATAAAGTCCTTATGGTGCATGGACTTTAAACACAACCCACCTTCTTTTCCAAGATAGCTAAAGACAAGAAACATCCACCTTCATCCTCCTTAATATGGCATTGCTAGTAAGTTTCATATTGTTAGCTTAGCATTGCAGGATATAAGTTCATGCACTTTTATATGATATGCTGTACTAAATGTATCCTGTATTTTACACTTATATTGTACTGTAATGTGTTAGTGTGGCAGGCGCAGCACAATGAAGTGCCTTTTGCACTGTGGCATTAGAAGAATTTTGATATCTCTGACCTTTTAGTCTAACCAGACTGTCTATTACTCTGTAATTCCTCTAGCGCCATTCTATGGAAGCAGTAGGTTTAAAGAGCACACCAAATGCTTGAAATAACTTCTTTATTAACTTCAACTTTTCTTCATATATAACACTGCCGCCTCTGCAGCAGATAGTCCATGTACATAACACAAGTTGAACAAAGAATCACAAAATGGCAGTTCAACTGTTCAATCTTGTCATTCAACATAAAATGGTGGATATATTTCTCTCTTCAGTATCTGTACACACACTTTAAGTTAGTTAAGCACTTTATGATCTCTCTAAGAGTTATATCTGAGGTTTAACCAATAGTTCTACTTGCTCTGCTTGGTTTGCAGTTTGGTCTATACAATTGATTTGAGCAGTTTGTTTGGACTATTCACAGATTGGTTGCTTTGCAATTTGGTCACAATTTGGTGGAACTGTAAGTAAACACATAAAACTAGTTCAGCATACAGTTCTATTCACTACATTAACAATAGGAACATATCATAACTGTTCTAAGTACCTATTTTGGCCTCTTTGCTTCCATAAAACTCAGCTATAACTGGAGTGAATGTCTGTTCTGCTCCTCTACTCTGGTGTAATGAATTCTAGCAGCTCCTGCTAGGGAATTTCCCACACAGGCTGAGTGTGAAGCTGGCTGTGATTGGCCAAAATCCTGCTCAGTGTGAGATTGGCTGTGATTGGCCAAGACTCCTGCTCAATAACAACAGCCTAACTCTATGCTTTCTGTTAATAATTGTACTGTGTCATTGAGCTTACATTATAGTCATATAATGAATTTTAAAGGCATATTATCTTTTCTGCTTCGGGGAATACAATATATATCTGTTACATGACATCCAAAAACATGAAGTCACAGTAAATAACTCTGCTTTTGTCTTTAACATACAAACATATGAACTGTATTAAGGTTATTGGCAGCTCTAGCTGTATACACATATAAGCCATATTAGCAACCTAGGACAGGTCTTAGCTGGCAAGCTACACTCCCACCAAAATTACATATAATTCTATGTTTACTGTAGTAGGACTTAAGCATGAATTTGGGGAATTTTCCATCAGTTTCTCAACTCTCAAGTGTCTTTTATCACTCTTAAGTAGAACAACTAACTTCTGTATAGGACGTTCCAACTTGAGTGGAGTAGTGAGACGTTTTCCATTTTAGTCAAGTTTTGAGTCTCCTATTTGTAACAACATTCTTCTTACTAGTCTGTCTTCATCCTTTTGAACTTCTAGAACTTTAGCCAATTTCCATTGACTTCTAGGTAAATCTTCTTCTTTCACTAACACTATGTTACCAACTTGGACATTTCTTCTAGGTGTTTGCCATTTACTTCCTATCATCAGATTGGCTAAGTACTCTTTTCTCCATCTATTCCAAAACTGTTCTGATAGATATTAAACTCTTTGCCATCTCCTTTTGGCATATAAATCCTCCTTGGTGAACTTGCCAGGTGGTGGCTGTATGTAATCAGACTTAAGGTGAAGAAGATGGTTGGGAGTTAAAGGGTCCAAACTTGTTGGATCGCTGATCTTATCAACTGTAAGTGGACGACTGTATAGCAATAGACATTACTTCATAGAATAGGGTCCTAAGTAAAGCATCATCCATTCTTCCGGTGTTCTTTTTCAACACTGAACTTAACACATTTCTTACAGTTCTGATTTGTCTTTCCAAAACTTCTCCTGTATGGCTTGCATGTGGAGCATTATTAGATCCTTGTTCAGATCTAAGCTCTCTGACAGTACCTCTAATGGCTATGAAACATCTCAAGGCGTTGATGAATGCGTCAGTTTACATATCTTCTAACATTTCCAGGTGAAATGCTCTGGAGCTTAGACTTGTAAATATTAGTCCATATCTCTTGTACTCCTTGCAGTTTTTCTTGGTGATCAATGGGCCAAAACAATCCATGCTGCTATAAAGAAATGGTGGTGAAGGGTTTTTATATGATCTGCCAGTAAATCTGACATTATTTCTTCTTCGGCAGGTATACGTGCCTTTCTAAAGACTACGCATTTACTTATATACTTTGCTATAACTTTACTTCCTTTCACTATCCAGTAACCACCTTCTCTCAAACAGCTTTGGGTAAAGCTTTTTCCTTGATGCAAGGATTTATTGTGGTAGTGATCAGTAATCAATCTTGTGAAGATAGAATTTTTGGGTAGAATTGCTGGATGCTTAACTCTGCTAGGTAACGATGCATTTTCCAGTCTCCCTCCCACCTTCAGTATACCATCCTGCAGAACAAGATTAAACTGGCACAATGGATGGTTGTTCGGAAGCCTTTTAGGTTCTTGTCTAAGTCTCTTAAACTCTTCACTGTAGAATCTCTGTTGAATGAGTCTTATGACTGTTTCTTCAGCTTTCATTTTTTCTTCTACATTCAATGATTCTTTCTTTCTGACTCCCTTTGCCAAACGTTGAATTCAAGCTACTACGTTTATGACTATATTCCATTTTGAACATCAGACTAGTCTTTCAAGTATGTCATCTTGACACTTGGCTGCAGTGCTCAATGCTTGTACAACTTTTACTTCTGGACCACACATAGACAATTTTGTATGACCTTTACTGGGTATGATTTCCTTTTCCCAAAGGAACTCTGGACCGGTGAGCCAGTTTGAATTCTTCAATTCTGATGCACGTTCAGAGTCACTGATGGATTCCAGTACCTCTCTGTTGTTTGAGATGAATGTGTGAAGGCTCAGGTTTCCTCTTGCGCATAACTCTTGGCTTTCTTTCACTAGTTTGATTGCAGATTCTGTGGACTCTAGACTTATAAGACCATCATCTCCTTCAAAGTTTTTCTTCAGAAAATTTTCTGCTGATAGGCAATCCTTTTCATTCTGATTGGCCAGGTACTTCATACCATAATTGACGCAACCTGAAGACGAAGCTGCTCCAAACAAGTGTACTTTCCTTCTGTATTCTGCTGGCTCTGTATCTCAGTCCTCCCACCATAGAAACCTCAGGAAGTCTCTATCTTCAATCTTCACATTAAACTGGTGGAACATCTTTTCAACGTCACATATGACTGCTATGGGATACTTTCTGAATCTACAGAGTACTCCAGGCAGAGTGTAAGATCTGGTCCTTTTAGTAGATGATCGTTCAATGCAACACCATTGTACTTTGCTGAGCAATCAAATACTACTCTAATCCTATCTGGTTTATTTAATTGGTAAATACCTTGATGTGGGATGTACCACACTTCTCCTTCTTTAGGTTGGTTATTAACTTTCTTGAATGTCCTTCTTCAAGGATGCCTTCCATGAATTTCAAATAATCCTGCTTGAATCTGGGATCTCTTCCCATCTTTTTCTTGAAACATTTCAATCTTGCTAGGGCAAGATTTATGTTATTTAGCAGACAAGATGACCTTGTTGATTCTGTTGAATACTTTCTTCTAGAGTGTGTACGAACTTTATGTCTTCTTGGGATACACTCTTTTCTTTAGAACTTACGTCTGCAAAGTCAGATTCAAGGATCTTGATTACTTTTGCTGGACTAACAGTTGGTAACTCTTGGACAGATATTCAATGACACAATCCTCTCACCTCTCTTGAGTTTGCAATCTGCTGTTTTCCTCGCAACCCCCCAAATTAGATCAGTTTGAACAGCGTAGGGTTAACCCTTTCATCCTGTGATTACCTTTTGTGGTACCAAAGCTTCGGGACAATCGCAACCTATCAACAGTCCAACACCAAACTCCTTCAGCAGGGATATGACAGATAGGTGCTCCAATTTACAGGTAGGTATGCGATCTTGATCTAGAGGTATATTGTCTTTTGTATAAGCTGGAGGTAGATTTAATGTGCAGTTTGAATAATGTCCTCTAATTCTCAGTCCTTTGACCCTTTGACTGTTCACTAATGTGTCTCTCCCCATCATCGTGGTGAGTTTGAGCTTCACTGGTTCTGTAACCACTTGTAATTTCTTGCAGATTTCTTAATCAATGAAGGTGTAGTCACTCTGGGCATCCAGTAGCGCATAGGCATATACCTTCTTGTTCCTCCTTTTAGGATTTGAAATGCACACTGGTACAACCATTGATGTGCCGTTGCTTTCCCCTTCCCTCACTCTGCAAGATAATACCGATACTTTATTTTCTTCCTCAGCATCTTTAGGTATTGAGGATTTATCTTTCTTTGGACATTCTTCATGTAGTGGTGTAGGATTGTGTCCTTTGCAAACGCTGCATGTGGCCTTTTCTTACACTCCTTAGTAACATGGCCTTTTCTTAGACATCCAAAACACAGATGGTTATCAAGTTCAAACCTTTTCTTTTCATCTGGGGACTTCTCCCTCAATTGTTGGCACTTGTGTATGGAGTGGTTCTCTCCACAGAACATACACTTGAAGGTAGTCTGAAGATTTGTCGGTTCTGTCTCTCTACTAATCCCAGTAGTGACTTTGAACTTGCTCTCGTAGGCGTCTAGAACTTTAGCTGCTGTGTTGGTTGCAAAGGTAGTTGCTCTTGCGCGTCTTGTCTCTCTTGCAGGCCTTTCTTCTAAGAAATTTTAAGACATAAGATGATGTTACCAGATTAAATGCTATCCGTGCTTCCTCATTGACGAACTCAGAGAACTCTTTAAAACTTGGGAAGTTCTTGCCTAGATCTAACTGTTTAGTCACATAGCGATTCCATCTAGAAGCCACTTCTTCAGGTAGCTTAGCTAGCAGCCTGTGATTTTGTAGATAGTTGTTCAATATTACTAGAGAATTCCAGCAGAAATAGTAAATCCCTATAAAAATTAACTTTTAATCTATTAGGTTAAAATAGAGAGGTCGTAAATAACCCCATAGATAACAAAAAAGTGAAACAAACTATTATCAATGTGATAGCTAAAAAATGGTCGTAACAGGGACTGTCCAGGTGACGATAATAGTCACTACACGGTCGACAAGCAGGGAAGTGTGGGATCTAGCCCTAGTATACCCCTATGCTAGTCCTCAGCCCGGGGACGTCCCCTTGTGGTGGAGACTCCTCGTCCTTGTACCTAGGCTGAGAGACCCTAGACCATCCCTAATGACAAAAGGTCGTTTTATGACAAACTGGGCAGGTGGTGGGAGTGATACTGCCCAGAAAGGAGTACCAAAGTACGCCTCTATAAACACACCTCATAAACACACCTCGACGCGTTTCCCCCTAAGGGTGAAAAAGGGTTCATCAGGAGGTACTGTGTATAAACATATACATAGAACGGTCAGTCAAATGGTTATAACAAAGATTAGCAGATAGCATGAGCCAGTCCGATATTGACAAGGCTCGGATTAAAAATACTTAACAGCCCCTGTGGAACCATATTCTCAATTTGATAGGAACCAATGAATCCAAGTTTTGAGGGACCGGTGACAGGAGGAGATATGTAGCAGGCCCTGTTTGATTAGGGCAGAGTTCAATAGGACCTACAGGAAGGAGAGAAACACATAGTTCAAATGGCCATGTGTGACGCACCAGAGGGTAATTAATCGATATGTAAATATCCCTTACTGGTGAAGTCGGCAAAAAACACAAGTCAGGGTAGATGTCCATGGTGATGTGAGTGGACCCAGCATATGCTGTAAATAAATAGGGTCATAAGTACATAGTTAGACCAGAGTTGAGGCAATGAGTGGTCTCCCTAATGACTAGAATTCCTGTACTCACATGACTAGGGTTCCTGCAAGTCGCGCTCCTCCTGTACCCTTTCCCATCTGCGTGTACGGTTTAAATAGCCCGCTAGTACTTACAGACATCCCCGGAAGTGACAGAGACTGGTGACACTTCCAATCACAGAAACGCCGACATCACTTCCTGCCGATGTAACCGCGGGAGGGGAAGCCGGGTAGGACAAACCTCCGTTGTGACGTACGTGCCGCGATCATGTGACCGGTCTTAAGTCACATGATCGGAGATCACGGCACAGAGATGTGTCAGCTCGGGTCAGGGAAGTTGTGATGTTCGTGCCGAGATCACGTGACCGCGATCATGTGACCGGTCTTAGGCCACATGATCGTGGATCCCGGCACAGAGATGTGTCAGCTCGGGTCAAGGGCGGGGAAGTTGAAATGTTCATGCCGAGATCATGTGACCGATCTCAGCTGAGTGGGGGGCAGAGAAGGCACTCATATGCCTATGACGCTGTAAGTATAGAAAAAAGAAAAAAAAAACTTAATATCAAGAGACATTCGCAGAAAACGGGCTGACGCGTTGATATGTAAGATAATAAGAGAGTATCACGATGTCCACTAATGCCTATATAAGATGGGACACCTCAAAGCGGAGGGTAGGGGTACCCAATATCATGGGTGTACCCTCTATGATGGCAAAAAATCAATTCAGTGCAATCATGCACCCGGCCCAGGCTTAGCGTAAAAGAGGAGATGAGGTATAGAATAGAGAAAAAGGGTCAATCCTGGTATATATGAGATCAAAGAAAACAGGTAAAAGAAAGTCTTTCATTGAGTCCTTGTGGGGCCTGCGAGCGGAATCTATGGATCCACTGACATTCTTTTTGTAAGATACTCCTATCCTAATTCCCACCTCTGGGAGAGGGGGGAATTGTTTCCAGGATACTAAACTTAAGTGATCTAGGATCACCCCCATGTTTATCAACAACGTGGGATGCCACTGGGGTGTCCTTTTTCTTAATCACGTCATTGATATGTTCGAGGAATCTTCTACGTGCTTCTCTTGTGGTTTTACCAATATAGTCCAAGGGGCATGTACATTGACAGACATAGATGGCACCCCTACTCCTACAGTTGTGAAAATCCCTGATGTCAAATATCCGGCCAGTGACTGAACATGTTATCGTTTTAGTCGCAAGTACGAAATTACACGCCTTGCAATTACCACATTTGTACATGCCCCTTGGCTTACGGTCCAACCACGTATTGCTACATGGAGTAGGCACATAGTGACTATGGAGGAGTCTGTCACCGAGACTCCTTTCCCGTCTATACGTGACACTCGGATGATCAGGTAGAATGTCACGTAAGTCGGGGTCCATAAGTAGGATGGGCCACATACGTCTAAGCACCTTCAATACCTCCGGGTTTGCCGAGTCATAGGTAGAGATGATTCTAGCGAGTTGGGTCTCCTTAACCTCCCTTCTTTTTGGTACCAAGAGTTGGTCCCTGTCTTTAGAGAGGGCATATTTAAAGGCATCTCTCAAGATAGTTTGGGGGTAACCTCTATCCCTAAATCTATGCTGAAGTACCTTGGCCTCCTTGAAATACGATTCCCCAGAGGAACAGTTCCTCCGAGTACGAGTTCAATATTACTAGTCCTTGAACATGTGGGATGGCATTGCTGCATGCTTTAGGAGTCTGATATGTTCTTTAGGACCTATTTTAGGCCAGTTATTCAATTTCTCTCTAACAGCTCTTTGTACTAAGAAAGGATGACCATATCTTGCATTTAATTTTTCCCAAGCTTTCTTGTAGGCTTCTTCGTCTTTTCTATAGAAGTTACCTTTAAGAACTTTCTTTGCTTCTCCACCAACATATCTCTGAAGGTAGAAAAACTTGTCGACTGGACTGAAGCATTGATGCACAATGATCATTTCAAAACTTACCTTGCACTCTATGAACTTCAGTAAGTCTCTTGAAAACACAGTGGGTTCCGGAACAGGAAGTCTAGCAAGGACTGTTTTCTGTTATCTTGCTGGGACAATAGTTGTAACATTTTCTTGACCGTTGCAGTGACATCTGGGGATAGAATAACCCGGTTCTATTTTCTCACTTAGTTCTGAATTAGGTGAGTCCCTTTCTTCATCTTTTCCGATAGAGCACACACCTTTTTCCTAACACTGGACTAGGTCTCTCTTTGTCTTTCTGAGCAGGGATGGAAGGATAATGACTTATTTCCTCACTAAATGCTGGAGATTTCCTTCCAGTCTCCTGGGCATATGGAAGAAAGTAGGAGTCTGCTTCTTCACGTAGTACAGATTTGGACCTATGATTACTGTTCATGTCTTCTTAGTGTACTCTTAGTCTGGCTTCTATAATCTTAACTTCTTTCTGCCTTTCCAGACTTTTTATTTCAGCTTCTATTTGATGGCGCTGTGCATTTCAGGTTCCATTTGATGGCGTTGTGCCTCCATTTGTTGGCGTTTTCCCTCGATGGAAGCTTCCATCTCAATTTCTGCTCTCTTGACAGCAAATTGTTCAACCAATTCCTTTCTTTTGGCTAAAGTACTTGAGGACTCTGATATGTGGCTGGCACTTCTGCTAGCGAAGGAAGTCCCACTTGAGATTGTGGTTCCCCCTAAGAACCTAGCATGGTCTCTCATAAAATGCTCGTTCATTCTCTTTCTTGCCTTAACTTCATCATAGTTAGGTGCAGATGATAGTTCTCTCATGAGCTTTACTAAATCTTTAGTGACCGCAGTACATATGTCCATGTTCCTTACAATATCCTGGGAAGGTGTCGTAAACGACCGCAGGTTGATATATGCTGCCATATGCTCTGATTCAGTTTCTTCTACCGTCTCTACCATGTCACTCAAGTTCCTTTTTATACTTTCTTGCTTTAGCTTTCCACAAATGCCTCTAATGTATAATTTCCACTTATCATACATTCGGGTAAACTTTTTCTCTTTTAATGCTACTTCTTGTTCCAAATTCTCCAGCATCTTTGGGGTCGGTTTTCTGGCACATGATGAACGTCTTAGTTCATTTGCTTGGGCTATATTTGTTTGCGGCAAGACTAATGCTGCATCAGACTCTTCTAACTGCATCAGACTCTTTGTATCCTCTAACAGTGGCATGGTAATACTAGGCTCAGACATTTTACTTTAAATGCTATAACAATCAATATGAATATTAAAGGACCTTTCACTTTAAATGCAATACTGACAAATACAGAAATAAATGACTTTCACTTAAAATGTAATAGCAATAGATGCAGGCAACAAATGACTTTCACTTTCAATGCAATAGCAATAGATTTACACAATATATAACTGTTATATGACATCCAAAACATGAAGTCACAGTAAATAACTCTGCTTTTGTCTTTAACATATAAACATATTAACTGTATTAAGGTTATTGGCAGGTCTAGCTGTATACACATATAAGCCGTATTAGCAACCTAGGACAGGTCTTAGCTGGCCAGCTACAGCTAGCATAGTGCCATGTGCTCACTTACCATAGTAAGTGCATTCCTTTTTTCTGTTCTTGGTTTCACCCTATCCTTTGCAATAAAACCTCAAGCTGGATTTACCCCTGTGTGAATGGCACTGCTTTTTAGTTGCAGAAATTATTGCAACAAAATATGGCAGCCTAAGGCCTCTTTCATCCAAGGGTTACAGATTATTTCAGGGTCTGTGTTTTTCACACATCATTTCTGCATTAAGGAAAAATCGCAGCGTGTTCTATATTCAGCATTTTTCACGCAGCCCTGGCTCCATAGAAGTGAATGCGGCTTCAGTGACAAACGGATTGCGTCCAGATACAATACGTTTTATAACAGATGGTTGCTAGGAGATGAAGATTGTTATTCTTCAGGTTTCTTTCGCGGGTGTGAATAATGCACCAAAAACTGATGTACCCGTGTGGAAAAAACTGAAGCACTGAATGCAATCGCAGACAAAACAATTCGTTTTTTATCGAACAGAGGGCCGCAGGTTGGGCATCTCTTCTCTAACTAGTTCGGTAACTTATATAGTAGTAGACGTAATAGTTTGTGGCTGAAAAAATGTCAAGCATTTACAAGAAATTATCTATTCAGTTGTTACAAAATTCTGTCAAATGGTGAAATCCTTTAAAGGGCCTTACTGGAAGTTGATTATTTAAAGGAGAAATCCATGTAATGTATCTTCTGCCATGTCATAGAGACATCTGGGGGCAATCAGTAATGCAAGGCCAGAAATCACTGAGCATCAACAAGCGGCTGGGATGGTCTGCAGAAGAGCTCGCTCCTTTCATGTTGGCGATTAGAGGCTATGTGAGATTATAGACCACAATGAATGTCCTCCACTGATGAGTTTACTTTAATCATGATTCTTTTTGTATTCCAGGATCAAGATTTGTCCTGAACTTAAGTGGATGCAAAAAAGGTACTTAAAAAAATTACATAAAACTATTCAGCCCAGCACTGAAGCCATGTACACGATGGGAGTCAATTATGAAGTGCGCTACGCATGCTTTAGGCATAAAAAAGGTTGCAAACCCCCTTTATGCTATTTTTTTTCAATGCCCATGCAACAATATTTTGGCATACTGACATTTTCACACCACATTTAACATTTAGGCGGGGTGAGGGAGTGATGGGAGCGGAAAATTTACTAACATTTATGCCTGAAAACAGGTGTAAATGTTGGGCGTAAAACTATTCCACTCAATGAGGCACATTTACTAAGGGACTTGTGACACTTGTAGATGTAAAAAGTGTCGGAAGTTCCCTTTTCTGTCGGGCCAACAATATTGTGTCGCATGGATGGTTTTGCGCCGCGTACGCCAGTTGGGTGTGATAGGGGAGGGTGCATGTGAGGGGCCGTGCCAGGGCCCAGCCCCGGTATATCTACTTACATTTTCGTCCTGAAACAGGCCTGCACATGAATGCAGCTACCCTGGATCAGTTGATGAGTGGGGTGCAGGGTGAGGAGCACAGGGTAAGGACAGGTCCTACACTTGAATGGAAGGAGCTGTCCCATAGAAGTGAATGGGATGGCTTACGTGTAATTACGTTGCTTACTGCTGCGCTTGTGATGGAGAGCAGGTAAGCAATGAAGAGAAGGCAGCACTCGCATGACAGCGCTTCAAGCAGCTGATCAGCGGGGATGCCGGGAGTCAGACCCCTGCTGATCTGATACTGATGTCCTATCATGAGGATAGGTCATCAGTATGAATAAAGTGGACAACTCCTTGAACTTTGTCTACATAATAAATGTCATTTGCTAAAACGAGACAACTCTTTTAAAAGCATCTTCTCTTATGCGTTTTGAGTGGTAAACCCCATTAAAATATGGATTGTATCGATGTGAATGGAAACATAATAGTAATAACTTACCTTGGACGGATCCACTGCCAGCTAAAGGGCTTAAACGCTGGTCTTAATAAATGACCCCCTGAATGCGCTGTGCTGCAGTTGATCAAAGAGGTGATAGTGTATATTTTATTAGAAGTGGATATCTCTTCCTTAGAGGATTTAATGAATTGGCACAGTTTGCATCTATTCAGACCACATTTATAAAAAAACATGGAAAGGTAACCAATTTTTAGATTTTTTAGGACACAATGAATACATAGAAGGGGCCAACATATTTTCTAATGTAATATTGCATTTAGTAGGATGACCATATTTTGGTTTTCCACCCTCTAAAGCAAAGAACCCCTGATACACCTGCCCCTTTAAAGGGGTTTTCCAAGACTTTAACAATGACCACCAATCCTCTGGATAGGTCTTCAGTATCTGATTGTGGGATCCAACACCTATGAGCGTTATGGCCTTCTCCATGCTCACCAAGCACAGTGCCATACATAGTATAGTGGCTGTGCTTTGAATTACAGCTCAGCCCCATTCACTTAAATGAGGCTGAGCTGCATCTAGGCCATGTGACAGATGAACATGTTGTAACTTGGCCTAGGGAAAGCTGGAGAAGGCACCACTGCCTTCTTAAACAGCTAATCAACGGGGTCCCGGTGTCGGATCCCCACCTGATCAGGTACTGATGAGCTATCCAGAGGTCATCAGTATTAAACTCTTGTAAAAACCTTTTAACACTGCAACCCTGTAACATCCAACAATACTGTGCCCGCTGCTGCCCCGAAAATACTATACTGCCAAAATAAAAATCCCAAAGGGCGCAACTACACAACTAGAAAATGATGGCGCCAGACCAGACCCCAAAAGTAATATAGACCTCAGATTCTTTGCAAATAGTTTTTATTTGGTTTTCAAAATTTTATAACACACATTGCACTCAAATGTATACATACATCGTAAATCACTTAAGTAACTATTGTATCACTGTTTAGTATGGTAGACATATTCACATATAGTTGCGAGAAAAAACATATTGGTATATATATATATAACAATGTCGTCTGAACATGAAATTCATACAAGCCAGGAATTCATGTGGCTCCCTAAAACCCTACCCTTCCTACCTTAACTGAGACCCAAAAGTCATGGCCCCCATATAACACCCACTTCCATTAATTAGATCTCAGATCAGACACAAAAGTCATGGCCCTTATAACCTCCCTCCTTCATACTTTATATCAGACTTCAGATCAGACTCCAAAGTCATGGCCCCTACTTAACATGACCCTTCCATCAATCAGACCTCGGATCAAACCCCAAAGCAATGGCTCCCTATAACACTCACCCCTCCATCATTCAGATATCAGATCAGATGCCAAAGTAATGGCTCCCTATAACACTCCCCCCTCCATCATTCAGACATCAGATGAGACCCCAAAGTAATGGCTCCCTATAACACTCCCCCTCCATCATTCAGACATCAGATCAGACCCCAAAGTAATGGCTCCCTATAACACTCCCCCCTCCATCATTCAGACATCAGATCAGACCCCAAAGTAATGGTCCCTATAACACTCCCCCCTCCATCATTCAGACATCAGATGAGACCCCAAAGTAATGGCTCCCTATAACACTCCCTCCTCCATCATTCAGACATCAGATCAGACCCTAAAGTAATGGTCCCTATAACACTCCACCATTAATCAGGGCTCAAACTAATGGCCCCTATAACATTCCTTCCCCCCATCAATCAGACCTCAGATCAGACCTCAAAGTAATGGCGCCTATACTCCCTCCCCCCATCCCTCCCATAAATCAAACCTCAGATGAGACATAAAAATAAATAAAACTTACCTTTCCTACTCCTGAGGGCGCCTGGAGATTCGGTGTGCATTCTGCAGTTCTGTACTGACCTGACGTCGCTCAGTGTGAGCGCTGATCACTGTCAGGACACAGTACAGCATGGCATCAGGATCAGAAGACCAGGGAGGCGTGAGTATTAACTGTGCTAAAAGAGCTATACTCACTGCTCCCTGGCCTCCTGTACAAGGTTATAGACCAGGGATCACCAACTTCGGCACTCCAGATGTTCTGAAACTACAACTCACAGAATACTCCATTCACTTCTATGGGAGCTGTGAGAAAAGCCGAGCATGTTTGCATGCTGGGAGTTGTAGTTTCACAACAGCTGGAATGCCGAAGGTTGCCTACCCCTGTTATAGACGGTAAAAAACACACTTACACATTAAAATAAAGTTGTAAGTGTACCCCCCTTGGGAATCAAAGATCTGCTTCCAACCTAGAAAGATATTTTTTGATTATATCTACTACTTTATAATATTCTAAAGAGTAGTGTGTGGAAAAAATACCCTTGAGAGGTTTAGTACGTTGGCCAAGTAATAGATCTGTATTTGTATTGAATTATACACTTGGCTCTTTTTAGCATCCAAGATTTATATCCACTACAATGAGGTTCGAGTCGATAATTTGGCATTCATTGTCAAAATCTGAGATGTCAGAACACACTCCAAAAGCGCTTGTGTATTCATTCACTGGATGCTCCTTATGGTGTGTGGAGGATGAGAACGGCTCGCACCCAGGGGTGCGAATAGCCTTTCTGCTGCCTGAGGCAAAATTGAAACAGCACCCCCCCTCCCCAAAGCCATTTCTTAACCTAACCCCTTCCCTTCAGCTCAAGACCTTTCAAACAGCTGATCGGCGGGGGTCCCGGGTGTCGGACCCCTGCCGATCAGATGCTGATGATCTATCCAGAGGATAGATCATCAGTTTAAATAAACTGCAGAACCCCTTTAACTAACGCCAGTTCTCTCTCTCCCCCCTTCATTCATTCCCCCCCCTCTTGTCATTCTTCACTCCGCCCTTGTCATTCTCTCCCCCCCCCTTGTCATTCTCCCCCCCCCCCTTGTCATTCTTCACTCCCCCCCTTGTCATTCTCTCCCCCCTCTTGTCATTCTTCACCCCCTTGTCATTCTTCACCCCCTTGTCATTCTCTCCCTCCTTGTCATTCTTCACTCCCCCTTGTCATTCTCTCCCCCTCTTGTCATTCTCTCCCCCTCTTGTCATTCTTCACCCCCTTGTCATTTTTCACCCCCGTTGTCATTCTTAACCCCCCTTGTCATTCTTCACCCCCCTTGTTATTCTTCACCCCCTTGTCATTCTTCACTCCCCTTGTCACCCCCTCTTGTCATTCTTCACCCCCCGCTTGTCATTCTCTTTCTCCCCCCTACCTCTAGTGTAGCGCGGCCGAGCTCTTTATGGTCCACGGGTACAGGAGCTTTTGTTTCCTGTACCCCAGGGGACTGACAGGAAGTGCACACAGAGTGCGCACTTCCTGTCAGTCCGGCCGGGTACAGGAGACAGATGCTCCCTGTACCTGCGGACCATACAGGGCTCGGCCACGCTACAATGGAGTGACAGGAGGGAGCGCTGAGCGCTTCCCTCCTGTCAGCTCCTCTCCTCTTGCTGCGCCCGGGCGGTGCGCCCTCATGGACGTGCCAGCCCGGGCAGTGCTGCAGCTGCCAGAGGCTCAATTCAGGGCGCTCGGGCGGCTGCAGCATGAGGCGGGGCCGGCGCTCCTAGCAGCGCCCCTTCCCAAGGGGCGCTCAACGCGGCGGCCTAGTCCGCTTATAGGACGCGCCGGCCCTGGTTGCCAGACATACAACTCCGGAAGGACAATCCTAGCACAGGAGAAGCGTACACTTCATAAACATAGTGCTGCAAATGCTGAAACAAAAACAGCCATATTTGTCTGTTCAGCAAGTAACAAAACATTTAATGCTAACATACGTAGGCCTTATTAGCCACCTAAGGAAACATCGCTAATGGCCGAAGATCTATCAACAAATTTTGCTGCATTTTTTCCGCGCGAGAATCCGCACGGATAAAACGCACATAATCCGCAATGTGTGCAGGTAGCCTAATTGTAAGCTTGCGAGGTAAAAAATGTCTGCGCAGCTTTCTAGATTAAGGTGTTTTTGGTAAAATTGCTATTATTACGGATCACACAGTGGTCGTCACTCAGCTGTCCTAGATCTGTGAACAGGGCCGGCGCGTCCTATAGGCTGACTAGGCAGCCGCGTAGAGCGCCCCTTGGGAAGGGCGCTGCTAGGAGCGCCGGCCCCCTTCATGCTGCAGCCGTCCGAGCGCTCTATAGAGAGCCTCAGGTGGCTGCAGCACTGCCCGGGCTGGCGCGTCCATGAGGGCGCACCTCCCGGGCGCAGCAAGAAGAGAGGGGCTGACAGGAGGGAAGCGCTCAGCGCTCCCTGCTGTCAGTCCCTCATTGTAGCGTGGCCGAGCCCTGTATGGTCCGCGGTACAGGAGCATCTGTCTCCTGTACCCGGCCGGACTGACAGGAGGTGTGCACACAGTGGGCGCTTCCTATCAGTCCGCCCGGGTACAGGAGACTAAAGCTCCGGGTACCCATGGAGCATACAGCGCTCGGCCACACTACGCCAGAAGTAAGGGGGAGATTGAAAAAGAGGATGACAAGGGGGGAGATTGAGAAAGAGGATGACAAGGGGGGAGATTGAGAAAGAGGATGACAAGGGGGGCAGGGAGATTGAGAAAGAGGATGACAAGGGGGGTTTGAGAAAGAGGGTGACAAGGGGGTGGGGGTGTTTGAGAAAGAGGATGACAAGGGGGGTTGAGAAAGAGGATGACATGGGGGTGATTGAGAAAGAGGATGACATGGGGGGAGATTGAGAAAGAGGATGACAAGGGGGAGATTGAGAAAGAGGATGACAAGGGGGAGATTGAGAAAGAGGATGACAAGGGGGGTTGAGAAAGAGGATGACATGGGGGTGATTGAGAAAGAGGATGACATGGGGGGGTGATTGAGAAAGAGGATGACATGGGGGGGGGTGATTGAGAAAGAGGATGACAAAGGTAGGGGGGGGGGGGTTGAGAATGAGGATGACAAGGGGGGGGGAGAATGAAAAGGGGGGAAAGAGAGTGACAAGAAAAGGAGAGAGAATGTTAAGAGGGGGAAGAGAATTACATGGGGGGGGGGGGAGAATGACAAAAATAGGAGAGAGAATGACATGGGGGGGGAGAGAATGACATGGGGGGGAGAATGACAAGAAAAGGAGAGAGAATGACATGGGGGAGAAAACTGGCGTTAGTTAAAGGGGTTCTGCAGTGTTTTTAAACTGATCGGTGGGGTCCAACACTGGCAGTAGCGCCTCAGCCTTCTCGCTGTATACTGCAGGCGCAGTGACGTCACGACTAGTATCACTGGCCTTGGCGGGGTTAAGCTCTGTTCACTTTAATGAAGCTTAGCCCCACCCAGGTCAATGATACTAATCGTGACGTCACTGCGAGAAGGCTGAGACGCTAATGCCAGCGCCGCTGCCTTCTCAAACAGCTAATTGGCGGGGGTCCCGGGTATCGGACCCCTGTCGATCAGTTTAAATAAACTGCAGAACCCCTTTAATTTGGCAGATCATATGGGTCATTGTGATGTCACATGGGGGGGGGGGGGGCGGCAAACTTTTCTTTTGCCTAGGGCGGCAAAAATCCTTGCACCGGCCCTGTCTGTGAATGGCAAATCCAAAGATGTAAAACCATATTGTACCAGTGGCGGATCCAGAGCCTGGTCTCGGGAGGGGCACTTCCCCAGGCAATTGGAACTTATGGGGCCCCTGTGTCCCCGCCCACCCTCAAGCCACACCCACACACAGCCCCACCCATATATCGCGCCCATACCTCTTACGTCCAGTGACTTCTCCTTTGATGTAGATGTTCTCTTTCCTCATCTTCTCCTTTCAGACCAGGCGACCATTTCTCTGTCATTTTCCGTCTCTGCAGTTTAACAAAAAATAAATCTTAGTTTACTACTTTTCCATCATCCTCCCATCTTCTGGACAAAACATCCCACTACCTCAAATACTGTGCCGATGTGGTCCCCAATAGTGCCCCCAATAATAAGTGTCTCTCCCCCATCATCATGTGCCAGTGACAACCCCCCATGTGCCTTTATCATGTGCCAAACAACACCCCCATGTGCCAGTAGGGTCATGTGCCAAACAATCCCCTCCCATGTGCCAGTATTATGTGCCAAACAATCCCCCCATGTGCCAGTATCATGTGCCAAATCCCCCCCCCCCCGACCCAGTGCCAGTATCATGCGCCAAATCCCCCCCCCCTCCAGTGCCAGTATGATGTCCCAAATCCCCCCCCTCCAGCGCCAGTATCATGTGCCAAATCCCCCTCCAGTGCCAGTATCATGTGCCAAATCCCCCTCCAGTGCCAGTATCATGTGCCAAATCCCCCTCCAGTGCCAGTATCATGTGCCAAATCCCCCTTCAGTGCCAGTATCATGTGCCAAATCCCCCTCCAGTGCCAGTATCATGTGCCAAATCCCCCTCCAGTGCCAGTATCATGTGCCAAATGCCCCCTCCAGTGCCAGTATCATGGGCCAAATCCCCTCCAGTGCCAGAATCATGGGCCAAATCCCCCTCCAGTGCCAGTATCATGGGCCAAATCTTCCCTCCAGTGCCAGTATCATGGGCCAAATCCCCCTCCAGTGCCAGTATCATGGGCCAAATCTCCCCTCCAGTGCCAGTATCATGGGCCAAATCTCCTCCAGTGCCAGTATCATGGGCCAAATCCCCCTCCAGTGCCAGTATCATGGGCCAAATCTTCCCCCTCCAGTGCCAGTATCATAGGCCAAATCTTCCCCCTCCAGTGCCAGTATCATGGGCCAAATCTCCCCCTCCAGTGCCAGTATCATGGGCCAACATCATGCGCCAATCCCCCAGTGCCAGTATCATGGGCCAAATCTCCCCTCCTCCAGTGCCAGTATCATGGGCCAAATCCCCCAGTGCCAGTGCCAGTATCAGTATCTTTAAAAAAAAAAAAAAAAAACACAAAACAAGACACTAATACTTACCTCCATCCTTCACAGCGATGCGATGCAGGCCTCTTCCGGCCTGTGTCCCGCTCTGTACAGCTCACAGGCGGCGCGATGACGTCATCGCGCTGCCTGCACCAACATCTGATAGGCTGCGGGCCTAGTGCCGGCAGCCTATCAGAGAAGCAGGGAAGGGAGACGCCTCTCCCTCCCTGCCCCACAGCGCAGCCATCTGTATCGCTGTCCTGAGGACGGCGATACAGATGACTATGGAGATGAACGCTTCCACAATGGAAGCGTTCATCTCCCTGTGCCCTGCCGCTGCTGCCCAGTGCCCACATTCTCGGGGGCAATTGCCCGCTGCCCCCTGGATCCGCCAATGTATTGTACATGACATAATTAAGGCTTCATGCACACAGCTGTCTTTCAGTCCGCAAACAACGGATCCACAAAATACAGACACCTTCAGTAAGCATTCTGCATTTTCTTCACTCCCATCAAGTAAGGACTGTCCTTGGTATAAATGCTGGTTTTCTGCCAGACAAATACTGAGGTCTTGAAGACAACCGGCATTTACATTATGGCGGACAGGCTACCAGAACAGGCTGCTGGATCTCCTAACGCTGGTGTGAACCTGGAGGCTGCACGGTGACACTGATGCATTTTTCAGTTTCAAGTTGTGCTCAACTTTGCCAACATAGACCACAATGCAAGTTACGCCAAACTGCAATTCGCCTGGGACTTTTCTACAATTTGGCCATGTTTTTACAGCCAAATCACAGCTGTAAGAGTATGTTCACACATAGCAGGTAATATGAGGATTTTATGTTGCGGAACTGTGTGTGGAAAATCTGCAGAATTTTACAGTACCAGCAAAGTGAATGAGATTTTATTAACCCCATCCACATGCTACAGAAATTGACCTGTGGTATAGATTAAGGATCTGCAGTATATTCATTTTTGCTGCAGATTTTCATTGCACCCTTTGCAAATAGTGAAATCTGCATCAAAAGAGCACCATTTCTGCAACGAAACCTGCATCAAAAATGCACCATTTGGGGCATTTTTAAAAATTTTTGCTCTGGATTTTCAGCATAAACACTAGATATTCTGCTGCGGAAAACCCATGGCATTTCAGTCACGTGTGAACCTACCCTAAGGCTACATGCACACGACCATATGTGTTTTGCGGTCCGCAAATTGTGGATCTGCAAAGAAAACCGGATGATGTCCATTTTTGCGGATTCATTGTAATAATGCCTATCCTTGTCCGCAAAACGGACAAGAACAGGACATGTTATATTCTTTTTGCGGGGCTACGGAACGGACATACGGATGCGGATAGTAGACGGTGTGCTGTCAGCATTTTTTGCGGACCCGTTGAAATGAATAGGTCTGCATCCTATCCACAAAAAAACCGGAAAGGACACGGAAACAAAATACATTCGTGTGCATGTAGCCTAAAGCAGTCACGCGACATCAAGTTGCAGACAAGTCAATGTAACAGTGCAGCCATAGAAATGAATGGGCTTACAGCACAACTCACAAGTTGCCGCGACAGCGACCCATTAATTGTAAAATAAATTATCAATATTTTGCGATTGTGTGGTTGCGGCAAGTTGCGAGTCGTGCTGTGACCCCAATTCATTTCTGTGGCTTTATTGCTAAACTGTAGTCCTTGGTAGCTTGACAACTATCATGCCCGAGATCGTCGTGCCCCAGCCTGAGGTCTCGCCCACATTTCTGTGTCAGTATGACGTCCGCTAAAAAAACCATTCGTGTTTCATCCATGAAGGTATGTGAAGGATCCGTGTTTCGTCCGTGTGTCCATTTTTACCCTCCGTATGTCATTCATATTCCATGGACACTGCTCAGCTAAAAAATCATTTTCAAAGCATCTCTTCCTAATGATCCGTGAAACATGGATGGCATCCGTGTTGCATCCATGGTTTTCACAGACCCATAGACTATAATGGGTATGCAGGATCCGTGGACAAAGTAGAGCATGCATCCGTGCTAAAAACACGGACCGTGCTAAAACACTGATGTCTGAACACACACATTAAAATGAATGAAAACGTACAGCACCCGTCCGTGTTCCACAGACGTGTGAATGAGGCTTTAATCAGTTTTGATAAATGAGGCCCCCTGAGTGGAATAGTTTTTTTTTCAACTTTTATACCAGCTTCCAGGTGTAAATGTGCACAAAAACACCTGTGCGACAAAATATCCCTGCCCAGGCGGTTTAAAGGTCGCGAAAAGGGGTCCTGGAACTTGTAGGGATGTTAGTAAATGACCTCCAATGATCTAAACGTGATTATTCCAGAAGCTAAAATGAAGTCATGGGGCTCATAAATCCCGGCGGAGACCTGATGGCTCGGGGCAGGATTTAGCTGCCGCAGGATTATGTACATGTAGCACACAGAAGGCTGGTTTCTGAGCACACCAGGCTATGGCAGCCACTTGTTGCAGGCTGCCTCCATGATTCTCCCATCATCCCCTGTGGCAGACACCTGAGTCACTGCAGCCATCCCCACCAGGGCACCTCTCCTGTGTGGATGCTGCTCATTGTTCCAGCCTCCTGTGGGCTGCAGCAGTGAGTGCCTGGCTCTGTGTGAGCATGTAATGAGGCATGTGATTGCTGCCTCTGCTCCAGGAGGAGGTGGCTTTAGGATTTGCATGGGCTGAAGGCAAAAAGCTGCAACAGTCTGATTATTTTTAGCTGGTGTGTGGCACAGATCACGTTGCACAGAGCAGGGGAATTGCTTTTGGAAGGAGACTGTGGATCCCATTTCTCCTGCTCTAGAGAGGAAGGCACACTGCTGCCTGGACATGGCCAGCCCTGCACTAGATCTGGAGGACATCACCCAGCCACAGGAGTCCTCTCCTGATGCTGCCTGCAGAGAAGCCCAGAAGTGGATCGAGGTAAATAAGCAGGATCTAGGAGACAGCTCCTGGGGGAAGCTTCTGCTGCCTCCAGTGTGTGCATAATATTGACATGTGAGGAGGCAGTGCTTGTGTGTTGTGCTGGTTTCATCCACATTGTTGCTTGTTATATTGTTGCTTGTTTTCCTAAACATCTCTATTGATGGGCACAGTATGCAGTGATGCCCCTGGCTGCATCACTGTGCCCTGTGTAGTATCTGGCCAGGCTGGAATAGCTATTGTGTACCCAGTATAGCTGGGTGACAGGCAGAAGGACTTACCTTCTGTTCCTGCTATTAGATTTTCCATATCTGCATCCTGCTTATTATTAATTGGGCATCCTCCTACAGTGCCAGTGGTGCCCATGCATGGCACAGGGACAGCTGAATGCCAGAGAGGTTCTGCTACTATTTAAGTGTGACCATGCCATGGGGACTGCATACCTGCTGTGGCCATAGCCTTCTAGCTGACAGCTCCTGAACACAGAGCCCTATTCATCTCTGTTTAGAATGGGAGACCAGGGGGAAAAAAAGAGGGGGCACAGACGCTTCCTGGCTGGAAACACTCTGTTATTCCTCTTGGTTTGTTTTTTTGCTACAGTTTGCCTGATACTTCTTCCACTTGGCCAGGCATTCATGTGCCAATGACTTGTGCAGTTTCGAAGGGGTAAAAATTGGGGAAAGGGATGATTATGGGAAAAGAAGTGTCTTTCTGGACTGAGCAACACAAGCATTATTGTGTGATTGATTGCAACGTCTGTTGTTCGCTAGGACTCTGAAAAGCCTGCAGAACTTTCCATTGCATTGCTACTGTGAGGCAGCTCAAGCTTCGGCCCTTCATGGCACTGAATTGTTTCTTTTGTGAGGACGCAGGCGGAATGCAGATTTATTTTTTTTCCTCCCTCATTTTGGATGTGCTATAGTGCTCGGATTTATAGGGATGAATGTGTGATCCAGCAGTGAATTCTAGTCAGCAGGGTTTTTTTTTATTCTAATCTACAGCATCCTGTATATAGTCTATATTCATATATGTAATATGAATGTATACTTCAAGCTGTGTTGTAATATTATATGGCGTGTCAATGCAAAGTATTCATGGCAATGATGCAGCTGTCAGATTTGTGGCTGGAGCTCCTGGTTCACCTATCAGCCACAGGTTGCGGTGGCAAAATGACTGTGGTACAAGCCTCTGTAGTAGTTTTAGGTTGAAATTGTGCAAGGAATGTCCAGATTTATACCCAGGTAAAACCGGTCTTTTTTACTCTTGTATGAAATCGGACATTTAATACATATAGCTATAGTTGTCTACGAAGGATGGTGGTGGTTTACCTACACTGCTGGCCAGGCTCTCACTGTTAATACGTAATGTATTAGACAATGTGCTTGTCCATTCCTCTTAATAGTCCGAATCTGCATGCCTCATGCAAGCATTTCTGGAGGTTTACACCTTCCTATTATTTCTTCTGCTACCTGTGCACAGACCTTTCTTCCAGTGTAGAATGTGTATTTGCACGCTATAAGGCTCTTCTCATTACAATTAGCGTTGCAGCTTGGACAGATCCTCAGACTTGTGCATCAGTTCCAGAAGGCCATTCTACATCACTTTTTAGTTTTTTTTCCTCCGTCTTATACAAGTTGTAATGTATGCCGAGACCTGGACATTTTTCTTTTGGGTTTCGCTTGAGATCCAGTTGATAGAGACTGTTTACTTCTATAGGACTCGCTTGATCTTCTTCCTTGGCAGGGTCCCGGCTGTGCTTAAAGAGACCAGTCCTGTATGGAGACTTACTGGAAGTGCTCCATGGTATGGGGACTTATTGGCAATGGTCCATGGGAAAACCGTATGCAAAGAGGTATCTCCCAAGGAAAGTACCCTAACGAAGATGCATCCAGCATCGCACCCAGCCAGCCAGAATACTAGTGCTTACTATTGAGGTGCAAGCACCTCAAATCAGCTGGCTACGGATGGATATTTGGCTTGGCAGTTTTCCCTTGTCATATCCCAAGGTTTGTTATAAAGTTGAATTGTGACTCCTAGTGAGCCATTTCCATTAGGTGAAATTAGGTTCTCTTCTTTGGGAGATACCTCTTTGCTTAATATACCATACCACGGAGTACTTCCAGTAAGGCTACTTTCACACTGGCGTTTTGGTTTCCGTTTGTGAGATCCGTTCAGGGATCTCACAAGCGGTCCAAAACGGATCAGTTTTGCCCTTAAGGCATTCTGAATAGATAAGGATCCGCTCAGAATGCATCAGTTTGGCTCTGTTCCGCCTTCATTCCGCTTTGGAGGCGGACACCAAAATGCTGCTTGCAGCGTTTTGGTGTCCGTCTGACGAAACTGAGCCAGACGGATCCACACAATGTAAGTCACTGACACAATAGAAAACGGATCCGTCCCCCATTGACTTTCAAAAGTGTTCAAGACGGATCCGTTTTGGCTTTGTTAAATATAATACAAACGGATTGGTTCTGAACAGAGGCAGACGGTTGTATTATCTGAACAGATGCGTTTGTGCAGATCCATGATGGATCTGCACCAAACGCGAGTGTGAAACTAGCCTTAGTCCTCATATTGGGTCCTTTCTTTAAGGACAGCCAGTACCCTGCTTAAGCTGCATGCAAACCATTGCGCCTTCCTAGCCAGAATCCTTCTAAGTACTGATGAGGGTAAGCACCCCAAAATAGCTGCCTACAGATGGATGATTGGCTTGGTTATTTTTAGGGATGTCCCGATACCATTTTTTTAAGACCGAGTACGAGTACCGATACTTTTATTTAAGTACTCGCCGATACCAATTACCGATACCTCGTATAAACAGCGGCGCAGTTACTGATAGCAATGAAAAAAATTAAAGCTGGAATTTGGTTGCTATGGACAACGGCTTTTCTTTTCCTTTGTACAAGTATTAATAAATGGTAATATAATAGCGTTTTCAAACCAATGTGCCTCCAGGGGGATCTGTTTTTGGGGGATCTGTGGAGGACACACTGTTGTGGAGGATCTGTGGATGTCACCGTTATGGGGGGGATCTGTGGATGACGCACTGTTATGGGGGATCTGTGGATGACGCACTGTTATGGGGGATCTGTGGATGACGCACTGTTATGGGGGATCTGTGGATAACAGTGTTATGGGGGGATCTGTGGATGACGCACTGTTATGGGGGATCTGTGGATGACGCACTGTTATGGGGGATCTGTGGATGACGACTGTTATGGGGGATCTGTGGATGGCACCGTTATGGGGGGACCTGTGGATGTCACCGTTATGGGGGACCTGTGGATGTCACCGCTATGGGGGACCTGTGGACGTCACCGTTATGGGGGGGACCTGTGGACGTCACCGTTATGGGGGACCTGTGGACGTCACCGTTATGGGGGACCTGTGGACGTCACCGTTATGGGGGACCTGTGGACGCCACCGCTATGGGGGACCTGTGGACGCCACCGTTATGGGGGACCTGTGGACGCCACCGTTATGGGGGGACCTGTGGACGTCACCGTTATGGGGGACCTGTGGACGTCACTGTTATGGGGGGACCTGTGGACATCACTGTTATGGGGGATCTGTGGATGAGGCTGTAATGGGGGGGGGATCTGTGGATGACACTGTTAGGCTATGTGGATGACACATATATAGCATCTTATGCTATATACATGTCATCCACAGATCCCCCATTAGTGTCGGGCCGGTGCAGCTTGACTCATACACCGGCCCGCAGCTGCTATATTGTGTTTCATTACCCTAACTTACTGTGCCCGTGATTACTAACTATTAATGCGCAGTCCCTCCATGCTCCTGCCCCGCCGGCCTTCTCTAATCATAAAGTGGGCGGAGCGGGCAGGCGGGACATGAGGCGCATGGAGGAACTGAGAGCTCAAGCTGCCCGATTCCTCCATGCGCTTCATGTCCTGCCTGCCCGCTCCGCCCACTTTATGATTACAGAAGGCGCGCGGGGCAGGAGCATGGAGGGACTGCGCATTAATAGTTAGTAATCACGGGCACAGTAAGTTAGGGTTAATGAAACAGAATATAGCCGCTGCCGAACCGGAACTTGTGGTATCGGCGGCATTTTTACGAGTACAAGTACTCGTGAAAATGCCGGTATCGGTCCCGATACCGATACTAGTATCGGTATCGGGACATCCCTAGTTATTTTCCCTTGTCATATCCCGAGGCTTGTTAAAATGTTGGATTTGGACTTGTAGGTAGCCACTTCTACAAGGTGGTGCTAGAGAGATGGTTCTTCTTCCTTGGGAGATACATCTTTGCATCATCTTCCTTCAAATCATGGTACACTAGTGACCTTCAAAGACTGGTGTTGTAATCTAGCTATGCAGAACACTGAGCAGATCATTGAGTTGGTCCATGCAGACCAGTAATGTATGAAGATGTTGAGGGAGAAAGTCAGGAGAGTAGAATAGGGCTGATCGCGACACAATTCCACATATAAGCTTTGTCACGGTCAGTCATAATCTAAAAAAAATAAATCCAGTAGAACCCACAGGTCCCTAACTGTGTTACTGTGATTTTCTGGATAAAAAAAATCAGGCCTAATGTACTGAAATGTTTATTTTGTAATTATGTTTAAAATAAAAAAAAAAACCTTGTCACAAGGCAAAAGCAGCCAAAAGTAGATGACACTGGATAGCTGTACGAAGAGTCACAGGTGACGCAGCACAGTTTCGCTTTGCTATATTTGTTTTCAGCCCGCTGCTGTCCAGGACTGGAAATAGTGTCAGTAGTCCCCTTGTTGTAAGGCATCACTTGGTCGTGTGGTGTCAGAATGTTCCAGTATTATTTTTGGTTTTCTTGCTAACCACAGTAGAGGAATGTGGTGAGAGAAACTGGAGCCACTTGTTTGGCCTTTATAATTTTAGTATAAAGCTGCAGTTTTTGGATTCTTGGAAAGGTTTCACGTGTGTGGAAGAATGTAAGGGCATTACCCCCTGAAGTACAAAGAATCCCAGCAAATAAAAGCCCTTGAACAGTACTCATCTGTCAGGTTGTCTAAATCTTTACCCAGGTTTATCTGCTTTTAGGAAAGCCTAATGGTTGCCAGCGTGACACCCCGACCCTTACAGCTCCCCAGGGGTTGTCACTCAGCTTTCTTAGAGTCCTACTGTCCAAGGCTATTTACCATTCACAATTCGAAAGGTAAGGCCAGACGCGACATATAATTTGGCCGCATATTTTTCCACATCTACAGTAAGTCCATGGCAAAATTAGAACTTGCCTAAATGTGAAATCTTTTGTGGATTTGGAGATGGCTTTTTCTCATGCATTGCCAAGTGTGAAGAAACATAGCATGTTCATGTGTCTTTGTGTTCCTTCTGCTATGCGTGGATGGGGTCTTGTGGTCCAGCTGTGGCCAATCTGCAACATCTGAACTTAGACCAAGACAGCGGGTAACAACCAATTTGGAAGCATCGGTAATGTTGATGCTGATATTGATGACCTGTCCTCAGCATAGGTCATCAATATCTGATTGGTGGGGGTCTGACATCCACTACCGCAGAAGATCATCTGGCTAAAGAGGCCATGACGCTCCGATGAGCTCTGCAGCCTTCTCGCAGCTTACCAAACACAGCACCATACATGGTACAACGGCTGTGCTTGGTATTGCAGTACAGGCTCACTGACGTGAAAGTGACTCAGCTGCACGTCTGATGAACGTGACATCACTGGTCTATGAAGAGGCCTATGCTGTGTCCTCGTCAAACAGATGAACATTGGGGGTGCTGGGAGTTTGACCCCCATGATCAGATATTGATGACCTACCCTGATGATAGGCCATCAATATTAAACTCCCTGGAAACACATTTACCATTAGCATCATGGCCTTGTAAGGTAGCCATCATCGCTATGCCAGATCTGGTTTTGAACGTATCTTAGGAAATCCTGACAGGTCCCATTGACGTTTATACAGGGATTTGTCATGTTTCGGGTGAGATTCCTCATCTTTGCTATGCCAGAACCCCTGACAAAACATAGCCTAACAACTTATATTTACTAGTAAGTATGTATGTATATATACAGTGCTGTGTAAAAGTTTTAAGCAAATGTGGGAAAAATTACTGCAAATTTAGAATGCTTTAAAAAAAATAAAAGTGTTAATATTTTATTTTTATCAATGAACAAATATCAAAGTAAATGAATAAAGGAGAAATCTAAACCAAATCATTATTTGCTGTGACCACCCTTTTCCTTCAAAGCAGCATCGATTCTTCTAGGTACACTTGCTCACAGTTTTTGAAGTAACTCGGCAAGTGTGTTGTTCCAAACATATTGGAGAACTAACCACAGATTTTCTAAGGATGTAGGCTTGCTCAAGTCTTTCCATCTCTTTATGTAATCCCAGACAGACTTGATGATGTTGAGATCAGGGCTCTGTGGGGGCAATATCATCACTTCCAGGACTTTTTATTCTTCTTTAGTCTGAAGATGGTTCTTGATGACTTTTACTTTGTTTAGGATCATTGTCTTTATGCAGAATAAAGTTAAAAGGAATCTGTCACCAGCGTGTCACTATCTTTGCATAGACATACAGCTGTGGTTCACCAGATTAAAAGGCTCTGTTTCAGAGTTATGTTATCTTAATATGCAAATTAGGCCTTTGGTACAATAAGGGCATCACCATTGCTCTTGTAGCCCACTAGCTCTGCCCCTTTCTGTGACCTACTTGGCCACTGCCTGGCCCTGTCAATCAAAGCAGCCAGGCTGGTCACAGAAAGAAGTAGAGCTTGGATGCAACAAGAGCAGTGGTGACGCCCTCATTACACCAAAGGCTTAATTTGCATTCAAAGATAAAGTATCATCACTTAGGAATGGAGTCTCAGATCAAAAAAGAAAAACAGAATTTTAATCAAGTGAACCACAGCTATGTGTCTATGTAAACAGTTAGATAGGGAGGTACCTGGTGACAGATTTCCTTTTAATTAACACTCCTATTTTTGAAAGCATTCTTACTTTGCAACATTTTGTCTACACCTGCCTAAAACTTCTGTAGAATTGACTATGTAAGGGCTCTTTCACATCTGCGTTGTGAGGATCCGGCGTGCACTTCAGTTGCCGGAAATGCCCGCCAGATCCGTCACAACTGATCAGTTTTCAATATGCTTTCAGGTAACCATGGCAGCCAGGATGCTACTGAAGTCCTGGCTGCCATGGTAAGTATTCCGCAGCAGTGTACTTACCTGTGCTGCAACCTCCGGGCGCTCCTTCATGACGTCACAGGTCCCCGCGGCGCATAGACCAATGCGCCGCCCGGACCTGTGACGTCATGAAGGAGCGCCCAGAGGCCGCAGCGCAGGTAAGTACACTGCTGTGGAGTACTTACCATGGCAGTCAGGACTTCAGTAGCGTCCTGGCTGCCATGGTAACCGATCGGAACCCCAGCTTACACTGGGGCCCCGATCGGAACTGCTGCTGCGCATGCGCAGAGCTAAACGTCGTATCCGGCCATGCGCCGAAATGCTGCGGTTTTGTCAACGTCCAAAAAACGTTCACATACTGAACAGAAGACATCCGGAACGGATTTCTCTCCATTCAGAATGCATTAGGATAATCCTGTTCAGTATCTTTCCGTCCTAGAGCCCCGAGGACGGAACTCTAGGACGAAAAGCAAAAACGCTGATGTGAAAGGGGCTTAAAACAGAATAATCTAAGATTCTGGTATAAGGCTTGTTTCACACTAGCGGCAGGACGGATCCGACAGGCTGTTCACCTGACGGAACAGCCTGTCGGATCTGTCCTGATGCTAGTGAACGTGTGCCCCTGGATTACCGCTTCGGCTCCGTTGACTATAATGGGGTCGGGGCGGAGGCACGGCGAGAGACTGCCGGAATAAAGCTAAGACATGTTGTAGTCTGGCAGCCTCTTGCCGTGCCTCCACCGAAACTCCGCCCCGACCCCATTATAGTCAATGGGGCCGGAGTGGTAGTCCGGGGGCACAGGTTCACTAGCGGCAGGGCGGATCCGACAGGCTATTCCGTCGGGTGAACAGCCTGTCGGATCCGTCTTGCTGCTCGTGTGAAAGTAGCCTTAGGATGTTCTGTAATTAACTGAAATCTGCTATTGTAGGAAAGAAGAGAGGCAATATTATATGATGTCCGTTTTTCTCGTTTTTTCTGTTTTGTTTGCTGTGAGGGTACATGAACAGGAAATGACAGTGGGGCTCGTGTGTTGTGCTCCGTGTGGTGTTCATATAGTGGAGATTATAAACTAGGCAAAGGCCCTCTCCCCTGAGGTTTCTTCAGGATGGAATTCAGAAGTATCATATCTCATTTTTTTGTCCATAGAATGGGCTCATTGTTCTCATACACAAGTGTTTCTGGCCGTATTGTAGCTCAGCCTGTATAGTGCCTATCCCAGGAACTAGGGTTTTACCCAGGAATCCTCTTATGGTGGCAGTTTCAGAAGATGTGAACGTGACGAGCAGGCTGGTCAGACCTGAGCTGTATAGTATCGTGGCTTCTCTCTGTTGTGAAGCCCTGAATTATTAACATGGCGGCTCCTCTTACACAAGGCTGGTGTACATTTCATTTGGACCAGATCAGCATTGCAGGTGCTCTATAGCATACAAGATAAGAAAAGATTCCTGGATACACGTAGGTGATCGTTATGTAGCTGGTAGGTAACCGAAGTTGTCAGTCAACCTAGCTTAGGCCAAGGTCACTTCTGCTTTATGGGTTTGGTTTTTCTGTTCCATCAACAGAGCAGAAAAATTGAAATCGACCAGTGACTGATCCATCAAACATTGACGCCCAACATATCCCACTGACTCACTAAGACACTCTGTCCATAGACTGCGTCAGTGCATGTTGGTGTCATACAGGGGGTCCCCTGCTCAGGATAGTCCTCTGTAAGACCTCATGCACGCAACAATATCTATTTTGTGACCCGCAAATTGCTGATCTTCAAAATATGGATACTGTCCGTGTTGCATCTGCATTTTTTGTGGACTCATTGACTTCAATGGGTCCGTGGTCTGCATCTATCTTTTTGCAGAACGCACATATGGTTGCTTAAAGCACACAGATCATCCGCCAAATACAGACCTATTGACGCCAAAAATGCGAATATCCATATTTTGTGAAGCGCAAAACAACTACAGCCTAAGGGCTCATGCATGCAAACTTATTTTTTTTCCGTGTCCATTCCCCTTTTTTTGGGGCCGTATGCAGAACCATTCACTTCAATGGAGCTGCAAAAAAATGGAAATTACTCTGTGCATTCCGTGTCTGTATGTAAAAAAATAGAACATCTCTTATTGTTGTCGGCATTACAGGCGAGGATAGAACTGTTCTATTAGGGGCGGGCCATTCTGTTTCACAAAATGCAGAATGCGTACCGCAAAACAGGCAACGGTCGTGCTTATTGCTTTGGTGCAATAAGACACATAAGTTATCTTCATGAGTCAACCCCTTTTGGATATTTTTTTTTTTTGTCCATTAGCGACTTTAAAGGTTTTGACCCATCCGGACCCTGGACTATATTTATAGAATATGCCATAAATGTCCTTTGTGTGTCCCACCTCTGGGACCCACTGTCGAATAGAGAGGTCACGTACATGAGCGTCATTCTCTCCTGCATTTATTGCTATGGGACTTATCAAAATACCTGAGCCAGCGCTTCACTAGTTTCAGAACTCCCATAGAACTCAGTAAAGAAAACCACATGCTCTCCATTCGTGCCAGGGGCCCCGTTCCTGAGATAGTAAGCAAACCCATCAATATACAATATCTATTTACCATAAATGTCTGAAATGAACAACCCCTTTAAATGAAGGGTTAAAAGTCTGTATTTTTTTCCGTGAAATGTATCCTTCTCCGTCCATGAGCTATGTCTGTTATTGCACCCCAGCCCCATGTACCTGGGATTGGGATGAGCTGCAATACCTGACCTAGCCCATGGTACAAGAGTATCTCAAAAAAAATGCAGACACCCTTTTCCAGTAATAGACAGATCTTTGAAGGGTCCCGGTGCTGCAATCCCTGTCCCTGCCGAGGCGACAATGGTCACACAAAATACCCACAAAATCATAGAGCCATGGTGGTTGGGGTTTCCGTCTTCATTGTGTGGGCTAACCTATCATAGCTTTAGTGAAAGTCCTTGGCTGATATGCTGTGCACTAAACTACAGAAGCCATCCGAAATATAACAACTGATCTGTGATAGAAGGGGGATTCTTGGAGTTGAGGCTTCAGCAGTAAGTACAGGTCATAGAGCAGATGTCTCACCTCCGAGTTGTCTTATTAAATACTGACTTGACTTTCTTCTTCCCGCTCTTGAGAACATGTGGGAGATCTGCTGAATGTCTGCTCCCTACCAGTCTTCAGAGCATGGGTGCACTGGCTGTCTGTGTATTATGAGCTTTAACAAGTGCTCTGCTTAAACATATTTATATAGGTATTTGAAATTTCAAAGCCTTTTAATATACAGAAGGCAAAGTGCATTGGTTTTCTGGAGTTGCCCTGAGCCTGCAAGACAGTCTGTTCCTATAAAACCAAGCAACTATTAGGCTACCATATTAAAAATCTATCTATTGTAATCTAGCCGTGCCGAGTTCATCAGATAGGCGTCTATTTGGCACAGTTCTTCAGTGTATCATTATGTTTTGTGGGGTTTAAACTAAAGGGGTTGGTTCATCTCAGACATTGATGTAATATCGCTAGGATATGCCACCAGTGTCAGATAGGTGCAGGTCCCACCTCTGGAACCTGCTCCAATCTTCAGAACTGAGATGGGTCTACCCCTTTACGGCCTCATGCAAACGACCGTATGTGTTTTGTGATCCGCAAAACATGGAAACTGCTCCGCGTTCCGCTCTGCAATTTGCAGAACGGAACACGGCCCATTGTAGAAATGCCTATTCTTGTCTGCAAAAACAGACAAGAATAGGACATGCTCTATTTTTTTTGCGGGGCCACGGAACGGAGCAACGGATGCGGACAGCACACGAAGTGCTGTCCGCATCTTTTGTGGCCCCATTGAAGTGAATAGGTCCACGCCCAAGCCACAAAACAACGGCCATGTTCATGAGGCCTAAGGGCCTCCTTACTCGTTAGTGTATTGTTGGCAGAACTCGCTGAGAAAGGTGGGTTGAGTCTCCAGACTGATGTTGGGGAGAGAAGGATTGGGGGAACTTAAATATTTTTTTTTTGCCTTATCCTTTGTTCTCCCAGGAGATAAGATGCCACCAGAGGTGTCTAGCAGTGGCTTTCTCCCCTCTCCCTATTGACAGCACATACATGGTTGGCTGATAGTAGCATGTATGTGTATGAAGGAGTTGGGTGAGACTGAAGGTAAAGTCTCTATTCTTTTTTTCTCATCACACTGTAAAGAAATCACTGACCCAAAGAATTAAATTACAAAGTCGGCTCTACTACAGCGCATGGACAGATACAGTCATGTGAAAAAATTAGGACACCCTTTGAAAGCATGTGGTTTTTTGTAACATTTTTAATAAATGGTTATTTCATCTCCGTTTCAACAATACAGAGAGATTAAAGTAATCCGACTAAACAAAGAAAACTGAAGAAAAGTCTTTTCAAGATCTTCTGTAAATGTCATTCTACAAAAATGCCTATTCTAACTGAGGAAAAAGATAGGACACCCTTGCCCCTAATAGCGAGTGTTACCTCCTTTGGCTGAAATAACTGCAGTGAGACGGTTCTTGTAGCCATCTACCAGTCTTCGACATCGGTCTGAGGAAATTTTACCCCACTCCTCAATGCAGAACTTTTTCAGCTGTGAGATGTTTGAGGGGTTTCTTGCACGTACAGCCCTTTTCAAGTCACCCCACAGCATCTCAATGGGATTCAAATCTGGACTTTGACTTGGCCATTCCAGGACTCTCCATTTCTTCTTTTTCAGCCAATCTTTGGTTGATTTACTAGTATGTTTTGGGTCATTGTCATGTTGCATGGTCCAGTTCCGCTTCAGCTTTAATTTTCTAACTGATGGTCTCACATGTTCTTCAAGCACCTTCTGATACACAGTAGAATTCATCGTGGATTCTATGATGGTGAGCTGACCAGGTCCTGCTGCAGCAAAGCAGCCCCAAACCATGACACTTCCACCTCCATGCTTCACAGTTGGTATGAGGTTCTTTTCTTGGAATGCTGTGTTTGGTTTACGCCAAACATGTCCTCTGCTGTTGTGTCCAAATAATTCAATTTTGGACTCATCTGTCCAAAGAACATTATTCCAGAAGTCCTGGTCTTTGTCAACTTTATCTCTGGCAAATGTCAGTCTGGCCTCGATGTTTCTCTTGGAAAGCAAAGGTTTCCTCCTTGCACACCTCCCATGCAAGTTAAACTTGTACAGTCTCTTTCTGATTGTAGAGGCATGTACTTCTACATCAACAGTAGCCAGAGCCTGCTGTAGTTCTCGAGATGACACTTTAGGGTTTTTGGAGACCTCTTTTAGCATCTTGCGGTCTGCTCTTGGGGTGAACTTGCTGGGGCGACCAGTCCTGGGCATGTTGGCAGTTGTTTTGAAAGCCCTCCACTTGTAGACTATCTTCCGGACAGTGGAATGGCTGATTTCAAAATCTTTGAGATCTTTTTAAATCCCTTCCCAGACTCATAGGCTGCTACAATCTTTTTCTGAAGTCCTCTGACAGCTCTTTTGCTCTCACCATGGTGCTCACTCACTTCAACAGTCAGGAGCACACCAAACTAAATGTCTGAGGTTTAAATAGGGCAAGCCTCATTCAACATGCAGAGTAACGATCTACTAATTATGTGCACCTGGTGTGATATACCTGTGTGAGATCTGAGCCAATTTAAGAGGGAATACATGTGAGGGTGTCCTATCTTTTTCCTCAGTTAGAATAGGCATTTTTGTAGAATGACATTTACAGAAGATCTTGAAAAGACTTTTCTTCAGTTTTCTTTGTTTAGTTGGATTACTTTAATCTCTCTGTATTGTTGAAATGGAGATGAAATAACCATTTATTAAAAATGTTACAAAAAAACCACATGCTTTCAAAGGGTGTCCTAATTTTTTCACATGACTGTATGTACGTACTTCATCATTTTTTCCAAGAAAGATGCAGTTACCTCTTTATGGTCCACATTGGGTTAAAGGGCATCTGTCAGCAGATTTATACCTATGAAACCGGCTGACCTGTTGCATGTGCGCTTGGTAGCTGAAGACATCTGTGTTGGTCCCATGTTCATATGTGCCCGCATCACTGAGAGAGATGAAGTTTTATTATATGCAAATGAGCCTGTAGGAGCATTGGGGGCGTTACCATTACACCTAGATGCTCTGGTCTCTCTGCAACTACCTCTTGACAGGGCCAGGCGTGATGATGTTTTCACTGTCAGTCAAAGTTGGGAGGACACTGCATTTGCAGTGAGAGCAGAGCCTCTAGGTGTAATGGTAATGCCCCCGTTGCTCCTAAAGGTTCATTTGCATATTTAAAACTTCCTTTTTCTCAGTAATGCGGGCACATATGAACATGGGACCAACACAGATGCCTTCAGCTGCCAAGCGCACATGTAACAGGTCAGCCAGTGTCATAGGGACAAATCTGCTGACAGATGCACTTTAAGTGCATACATAACACATGTAAGTGAAACAGCTTCTTATAATGCAGATGTACTGATGAATTGTGTCTGAGAAGCTGGAACACAAATGTCGTCTGTTATACATTTATCAGTTTCTGCAGGATTAAAGCAAAGTATTGTAGTATAGTATAGTGATTTGACTGCTACATTATATACAGGGTAGCGGGGTTCTCTTTATATACTGTACTGTAGGTGCATAGCTCGCTCCTAGACAAGCTTTCCCTTTAAGATCTCTTATGAATTTCTGTATTCAGCATGCAAGCAATCAAGTCTGGTGTGAACGTGGATCATTGTGTTTTGCTCCATTATCTGCCATAGCAATCTATGTAGTCTTTGAATAGCGGGATACCCTTCTGGAAATGCTGCACATTTCCGCGCCTGGCTGGTGTGTGCCAGCATTGTGCATGTGATCTCTATAAAACCATCTACTGGGGCACCTGAGCTGCACATTGGTGGCTGCCAGCCGCTCTCTGATGCTCGTATAGTACTCCAACCAATCAAATATAATAAAAATATCCTGCAAATAGAGGAGCCTGGATTTTAAGGCCGTAGAATACCGTAAAGCTGGATTCACTCTGTGCCGTTCTGGTGCTTTTTTTTTTTTTCTGTCCAGGGGCAGTCTGGTTTGTGAAGAGAAGAAAAATATGAAGTCTTTATGCACATGACAATTGAATAAACACTCAGAGGCATATTAAAGGGGTTATCTTACCCCTATAATTGCCCCCCAAAATACCGGGCACCGCATACAGGTTATACTTACCCTGCTCCCTGGAGGATGTGTCGCTTCTGATGCCCACACGGCCGCCGCTGCCACTTCCTGTTGTACCAATAGCAGGCCATGACGGGAATGAGCCTCCCCTAGCATCGCGGGTGACGCTAGGGAGGCTCGTTACTGTTGCGGACTGCTATTGGCTGACCAACTCCTGACTCCCAAAATGTCGCCGGATGTTTTGATCTGCGCGTCAGGTATCAGGAGTGACACAGATGCCGGGGAACTGGGTAAATATAACCTGTATGCGGTGCCCGGGCATTTTGGGTGGCATTATAGGGGTTGGAAAACCCCTTTAAATGCTTCACTGTATCTCACACCTTGGTGGTATATCACTACGATGTCAGATAGTTGGGACCCGCACCTATGTCTAGAATGGGGATCCCAAAGTGAAGGAGAGTGCACCGCGCAAGTGCGGTGTGCTTTCCATTCATTTCTGTAGGAGTTCAAAAAAGAGCCGAGTGAGTGCACTTGTCTATTTTCCAGGACTCCCAAAGAAGTGAATGGAGAGTTCACCGGGCAATCGCGACCACCTCTCCATTCCCTATGTGAGTTCCGGAAATAGCTGAACCGGCGCTCAGCTGTTTTTAGCACTCCCATTGAAGTGGCTGTGCTTACACTGTACACCCACATTTGGGAGCCCCATTCTAGAGATAGGTGCGGGTCCCACCTATGTGACATCAATGGCATGTTAAAGTGATATGCCACCAAAGTGCGAGATGGGCCAAACCAGTGTGAAATAAATAGATAAATTTAAGATCAGGTTTATCACCACTTCTTGATGCATTTGTTTTGGAAATGAAATCTTCTGTGCTCGTACTGTCCCCGGTTCTCCTCCATCACGTGCCGTATTACAGTTATACTCCTTGTTTTTCTCATGTGAAGGCCTCGGTTATACAGGATACACATCCACGCAGCCTGCAGTTAGCTGTGATTGACAGATTGACTTTCCATCTCTTTTTTTTTTTTATCAATATGTTTATTAAGTTTCCAAAAGTATAACAAAGAAAGATACGACTTTCCATCTCATTTGTCAAAAGCTGTAATTTTTATCATAGTTGGGTGCATGTACCAGCGATGTTGTGCAGAAACATGGCAGAGATTCACCCCAGTAATGATGAAGATCCTAGACTAGATGATGAAAATCTTGGCCAAAGTCAGAATTTGTGCTAAAACGATAAAAGATCCTATGCTCACGCACTGAATCCACTCCGGTCTGTTGTTTACATGACTGCGGCATTGATGTAGCCGCATACCCCATCTGCCTGCTGCAGCCAATCAGTAGCCTCAGCGAGCTCATGCCGTACACCACTGAGGCCAGTTATTGACCGTACTGTATACAGGGGATCAACTGGTGGGTATGGGATCTTTTATTATTTTAACACAAACCCTGGCTTTAGGCGTGTTTTGCATCATCTCATATAACCCCTTTAACGTATGTTAAAAATGTCCTTTTCAAACATATTTCACGTTTCAAGTCACAGGGCAAGTAATTGGTGAGATGTCAAAATTTGCACCTAAACAGTGACCGTGACCGGTACTGGAAAGAGGAGATATAGCTTCTGTGATACAGTCAACAAGGCTTCACACAGCTTGATGTCTATTTGTCCTGCAGTCGCCCTCGCAGGAGGGCGTGCACTCCATGCTGCAGATGCAGACCTATTGACTAGAATGGGTCTGCGATCTGCAAGATATGACCAAAGATAGGACTTCTCCTATGTTTTGTGAAGCGGAGGCACCGATCAGAAGCCTACAGAAGCACTACGAAGGTCTTCCGTGGCGTTTTGGGTCCGTGCCTCAACACCGCAGAAAGACAGAACATGTTCTATCTTTGGCCATATCTTGTGGATCACAGACCCATTCAAGTCAATGCAATACGGAGTGCACACGGCCAGTGCCCTTATATTGCAGACTGCTATTTGCGGTCCGCAGCACGGGCACTAGGCCAGTATGGTCGTGTGCATGAGCCCATAAAAGCAGATAAATGTGCCAGGCCCACTGGCCCTCCTGACCTCACTATGCCCCCTTGTACAAACCCTAGTTGCGCCAAATTGCGTGCACCCCGTAATTAGGTGACGTTAGGGAGGCTTGTTCCTGTCGCGGCCTGCTAATGCCTGCTCTCCCCTGACACCGGATGTCTTCAGAAGCGATGCGGGAGCTGGGTGGCGAGGTAAGTACAATCTGTGTGAGGGGCCTCGGCATTTGGGGGGGGGCATTATAGGTCTTGGATAACCCCTTTAATAAATTACCCCCACTGTTTTTGGATTAAAAAAGTATTTGAGGGAGATTTATCAAGACTAGTGTAAAAGAAAACTGGCTTAACTGTCATAGCAACCAATCCGTCTACCTTTCATTTTCCAAAGGAGTTCTGAAAAATGAAAGGTGGAATCGGATCGGTTGCTATGGGCAACTAAGCCAGTTCTACTTTACACCAGTTTTGAGAAACCTCACCCTTCGTGTATGGCCAGACATTACTAGTTGCTGTCACTGACTATTTGGTATTCCATCCTGTATCGGGGACAACGGGGTCAGATGTTTGGTCATTGTGTGTATTTTTATTAGATAACTAGTTCTTTCTTAAACCTACGTGTTGAAAGCACACGGATCAGAATCCCACCATATCAGAATTATCTCCTGAGTCTGAAAAGGGTATTCTAGAATGAAATCATGTTTTTAGGTGGAAAATAGTTGTGTTTTAGTGACATCATGGTCGGGGTGTGCCTGGGAAAGTTACAAGTGTGCTTTGGTCATCTAATATTAGACCCACCTCACATTGCAGTTCCTGTAGACTGAAGTGAGACAATGGCTGGAGCGCTCCCTGGGGAGGTTATGTTGTGGTGCCGGTCAGATTATCCCCAGCAGGCAGGAGGACATGCTAGCTCTGCATTTTGTTTCCTCCCAGCTGTGAACAAGGCCAAACATTGTACTGTATGAGAGGCAGTGCTGTTCTGTAGATCCCTGCAACCAGAGAAAGATGCAGTCTGCGTACCATCCACATTTTTTTAATTGTCATCCCATTATCTACAGTAGGTCTGTGGTCTGCATTTTGTGCTTACACTGTACAATTGCAGAATGAACCCGGAGATGTGGAATGTGGATGATCCGTGTACTTTCCGCATCTGTATGTCCATTCCGCAAAACAATAGAGCATGTCCTATACTCATTGAAGTCAATGGGTCTGCAAGAAATGCGGACGCAACATGGACGGGATCCGTATTTTGCAGATCTTCAATACATAGGGGCACATTTAATAGGACCAGCTTTTTACGCCGGTCTTAGTTCCCCCTTTGTGCTGCCGCTATATACGTCTAATTTATAATGAGGCGTGTGCCTCGTCATAAATTCGGTGTATCTGTGGCAGTCTGTGCACCTTGAGTAAAAAGTACGCCAGTCCCTCCAGGCGTAAATGTAAGTAAATTTGCTGTGGCTGGAGTCACAGCCCCTGGCATGCCCCTGCCTCACTCCTGTCACGCCCAACTGGTGTATAAAGCACAAAACCAGCCGTGCGCCAAAATTGAGGCGCACAGCCAGACAGCAAAAGGGATTTGCCATACTCTTTACGTCTAAAAGTGTCAAGTCCATTAGTAAATCTGCCCCAAATCTTGTGCATCCGGCCTTATTGGGAAGTAGAGAAAAGAGGGAAGAGAGTATGAGAGCAGGATTCATGTGCATGGGGTTTGTTTGTAACCGTAGAAACCCATAGACTTGCATTGGTAAAACATTATAATGGCTTGTAAAGATGTGCGTATAAGTACACCAAAGCTCTTATTTATGATGTCCTATATAAAGTGACCATAAGCTGCTTGTACATGATCTACAGATGTAGCAGACCTCATTTACAGTTGCTGTACAGCTGCTCCTCCAGCGCCGGTATCCGGTCAGTGGGGAAATCAGAGAGGCTCTTCTGATGGCTGTCAGGACTTTCCCCATTCATACAATATTCAGCTGCAGTAGAGGGGAATTTAATTTTCCAATTGCTCCCATTTGCACAGGAAGTAAAGGAGGTAGTAGAAGTATATTAGGGAATTACTCGGGGCCATTTGTTTTATTTGAAAGTGGAAGTGGCAAAGCATTTGAGAAGTATAAGCAATATATAAACTACTCGAACTTGTGTAGAACAAATGCAGGCCGTCTCTTGGGATGTATAGCTTCGGATATATCCATAGCAGAGTGTGAGTACTGCATGTTCTTTTATGTCAGCCATATCATTGCCTTCATGATAATTCCCTTTAAGGCAGGGATGCCCAACCTGCGGCCCTCCAGCTATTGCAAAACTACAACTCCCAAAATGCGCTGATGGCTGTAGGCTGTCTGAGCATGCTGGGAGTTGTAGTTTTGCAACAGTTGGAGGGCTGCAGGTTGGGCATCCCCGCTTTGAGGAGAATTGTAAGAGGGATTTTTATGAATGTTTTTATGAACTGGTTGGTTCTATTCGTCTAGGAATTGACCCGTACTGTAGACTGTACAAGCCAAACAGGCAACCCCTGGTAGGTTGGCAATACAAATTGCATATACACTGTGGTATATGTATTTTAGACACTACATACTGTGGCAATGCTCCCTATCACTGGGTCCTGGCTCTTTTGCTTTCCGGCCTCGGCTGACTCGCTCAGGTCCTCTGCTGCCAACATCCACATTGACGCTGCTGCTGGCGGCCAATCGCTGGCTGCTGCAGTGACCAGCAACCCTTTCATCATGTCATTTGATCACAAGAGGGGGCAGGTCACCACCGCTGCCAGCGATTGGCTGCAGTGGTGTTAAAGCGGATTTTGACAGCGGGGACACAAGCGAGGCAGCAGAGGCTGAGGAGCAAGTAAGTATGCTTTCCTTTGGAGGTCTGGAGAAGGGAAGGGGAGTGCCAAAAAACCTCAAAAGGTGGCCAACCCCTTTAGTCTGTGCGCATGGAAACTGTGGTGTTATAGTTCTCACAACTCCATATTACAGAGGCACTCTGTGTACTCCGTGATGCAGATATTCTCAAGATGCAAATCAAGAAAAAAATAATACTGCATCTCATGAAGCATGCTACTATTGTAATATATACAAAGAGCTCATCTCGAGATCGAAACGCGTTTTACATTTACAATAGAGTTGACTTTAGTATTTTGAATTAATGTCTCTGGGTTCTCTGGCTCAAGCCATACAATTCGATCTTTCACCCACTATTGTATTATATGGCATAGATGGCAATAAATTCTATATTACGGCTCTGTAAAACTCTATAAATGCCACGACCGGGCCACAGGGGACACACATGAGGCTACGGAGGCCTGATGGGGGTTGTAGTTAATTTACTCATGGTTAGCAGAGCCTCCCTGGGCCGGCAGTACAGTGGATGGGAAGACAGCACTAAATCCTCCAGGGCACTCTTTATTGCAGGAAACACCAGCCAGATGGAAGTTGAGGTGCCCTTGATGGTGTAGGTGGTGTTTGTTTGTGACGCCAGCACCGTAAAGTGCAAATGTTGAGTGTAGTAGTAGAAAGTAGAGTGTAGTAGAAATGAGGAGTCAATTGTTATCAAACAGTCGAACATTTACTAAATCACTTGTCTTTAGGCAGTCAATACAGACACAGATCATTGATATGGCATAAGTGATGACTCAGAAATAGGTTCAATTGTATTCCTTTTATCAGGTTTAGGCAATTGTCGGTTGAGGAGTTCCCTTTAAGGGTTGACACTTTACAGGCAAGACTTCTGTAATTATTCTAAGTCCAAACTATAGCACTTTGGTACTAAATATACTGTTTATTACTTATCTTCAGCTATCCAATAAGGGTGTTTCTCCCTCGCGGCAGGCAAACTCTCTGCATCGTTATTTGCAGGATGCCCTCCTGAAAGGTTTAGGTTTTCCACTATGTCCTGGAAAGCTTTGTGTAGTGGATAAAGGACAATTCTGCGCAATAATTATCCATACGTGTCCCGGCACTCCTAAAGTTGCTCTCAGGCACTTGTGCTGGTGAAGTCCATAGGCTGGGTCCAGCGCTAATCCTGACTAGGCTTACTCTGTATTTGGTTATAAACACACTGTCTGGTGCTTTGCTGCTAAAGATGAATGTTCGCTGTACTCCCTTAGCCTGGCCATGACCAAAAGGGGCAGAAATAGGAGACTACATGATGAACCATGCCTGTTTCTCTCCTCCATACACTCTCCTCTCACTCTCCTTCACTTCTCTTCTTCCTGTACTAGCACACCCCAAACAATATAAATGAGTGGTGCCAGCACCATCTAGGGGCGAATGGGTGAAATGACATTGCCAGCCTGATAATAGGAAATGCCATACAATGCAAATAAATACATAAATAGGCAGATGTTTAGTGTCCCTTTTACACACATATGTGGGACGCTGCATAAAGTCAATAGAAACTGCTGTAGTCGGGCAGAAGTGAGTTTTGCAACAGGCCATAATACGTGCCTGCCAACAGTCTCGATTTTGGCCGGACACTTCTATAAACTGGACCACAAGTACTGCCTAAAAGTGGCCATTTGGGGGCATTCACATGTGTTTAGTGGACATTCCCAGTGATTGCTGCTTAAATGGCATCTTATAGATCCCATTTTTAGGTTTTCTTTGATGCATATGTTACACTACACATGTACTGTACTGCTGCGCATGTGTTACATTACGTTATTACATCCCTTGTAGATTGCGTGGTTGATCACATATTTCTGGCACAGTGTGAAGGATAGATGATGAGTGTGAGAGGCAGTCATCCATATTTGTTTTCAGCTGCAGAACTCCCGGGCTCGTACAGTATGGGTGGCACTGCGCTGTGTGGGAGCGGTAGCTCTTTCATGTGGTGAAAGGTATTGGGTTTGTTATGTCGCTACCTCTCATGACTAAAACAACTGGCTGCTGGTATGTTTTCTCTACCACTGAATATGCCTGGTGTGGAGGTCGAAGTCTCAAGACAGTTCTACCGATTCTTTATTAAATTGTATAAAACATTGTGAACGTCTTTTAAAATTCCCTTCATGGGAGTTAAATCGGGAAGTCTGAGCGCAGGCATTTCAGGCTGCCGAAAAGTCATCTCATTTCCAGACTTTTATTCTCTTACTTCTTTCCCCTTTCCTTGCTTAGGGAGTGTAATATCCCAGTTGCCCCCTTACCAAGTCTCCCATCAGGAAACCTTACGTAACAAGACAAAAAGTAGTTCCTTACCCCCAACCGTAACAAGCCAAGGAGATCCTAGTGTTAAACACTAACTTCTTTGTTTCACGTTAATCCGGGCACCGACAGTCCCGGCCAAATTAACAACTCTCCAGAGCAGTTCTCCCAGTAATAACAATACATGCACATTAGCACCCATACTACTTTAAAGGGAATCTGTCACCAGAAACTTCTCTATCCAGCTCTGTGCTGGTTCACCTGCATAAAACACTGTTTGATCCATTCTCAAGTTATGATACTTTTTCTTAGCGGGATTGCCCGGGTTCAGGTCTGAGCCCGGATATAATCTATTATTTATTCTTTTGCTACATATGAGTGGAGCATCGGAGTATTTCCTTGCTCCGATGCTCCCCCTTGTCACGCTGCATTGCGCAGTGCAAGGTCTGTTTGTTGACTGCTGGTGACCTCCCAGCCTTGACTTCACTATGCTCTTGTTGCACCTAAGCCCCACTCCTTTTTGTGGCCGGCCCCTAACTTACTGCTTAGCCACTGCCAGTTCGTGTCAATCAAATATTTTTGACCCCTACTTGGTTTTGGCTCACATTCATTGATGGAAATCACTGACGAAAGACTGACGTGTGAACTAGGTGAATTTCCTGGTGACTTCCAGGAATGGTGCGTTACATGAAGGAAGCTGTGAATGCTTTGGAACTACTTCTGTAGATCGACTGTCCTATCCGTCAGATTTTACGATCTTGTACTACAACCTAGTAATGGCTTGTGAGGACAGTCAGCTTGTCTGTATGCTGAACCTTGGTAGCTTGTAATGTGGACAGATCCCCTTTAACTTCAGCTTTGAATTTTTTGGATTTAAAGGGAGTTTTCCTGGAATGCATACACAAGAAGAGCAAAACACTAATCACGTTCACATTGCTTGATTTTACCCCTGAGAGTTCATCTTGGAGATCGCTGGTATATTTTTGGCTAAGGGAGATTTGTGGGGGCAACAAGTAGTTTATTTCAGTGCACAGTTCTACCCATTTTAGCAAATCTGTCAAGCTAGTCTGTGAGATCTCTTTTTGGGAGCCGACACTATCTTAGCCCTCATGCACATGAGTATGTGCCCAGTACCCCTGCTGGGCACTTGGCACTGTCCATGTGCATGCGGATGCAGAACCGTAGACTTAAATGGGTCCGCGATCTGCAAGAGACGGTCCGCACTGCAAAAAAATAGGACTTTTTCTATTTTTTCCCGGTGCGGAGGCACGTACTGAAATTCCATGAAAGCGCTTTGTATCCTTTATACGCAGTGCACACGGCTGGTGCCTATATATCGCGGACACGCTGTTTGTGGCCCACAATCCTGGCATACGGCCGTGTGCATGAGCCCTTATATTCCGTTACATGGAGCATTTCTATAGCTGAAGAACGATAGCATAGATCTCTATGAGAAAATTTGTCTATTAAATACCATAGCACTGGTATATATGAATGTATAGTCAAAAAGCTCTAAAACCTGACTGTGCCCCCATTTTCCCATACTGCCCAGCCCTCGCCTATGTTTTTTTTTTTTTTTTGCATAGTGCTCCTCATCTTTACAGCGCTTATGACACCGTGTTTTTTACGGTCGGCTGATGATAAACAAAAGTGACCTTCTCTGCAGTTAATGTGGCAGCTTTCCAATTCTGTAGGGTCAGGCGAGCAGCCATGGTGTCCCACAACCCCAGAGGGTTTTTACACTCTGTTGTGGGTCTTTCGTCTTGGTTTATATTGATGTTCTTTAGAAAATAAGCTTGATGAACATTCCCGGGCTCACAAAGCGGTTTAATGAATCCTCTGCTCGCACGCAGCAGCAACACTGTGATGTGTAGGAAACGAGCACAAGCATCGTGCACTGAATAAACTGGTCCCAGATTACTTTTTCTACAGCAGACTTGGACGAAAGATGAGGATGCTTTGGCCCACCATGGCGTTTCCGTTATTTTACTGTATCTGCTTTTCCTCTGTGTGACTGGAGATTAGCTCCCGCTTGTGAATTAAAGTGGAAGACGTTCATGTCTGGAACCATTTGTTATTTCTAATGGTTGTTATATGAAAGCTACACTTCTGAGTAAACGTTTCATGCTGTCACAGCTGATGGTACTTTTAAATCCATTTTCAATTTTTTGGCCATTGACCGCTATGTTATGCAGCAGTATTCAGTCAGCATACCTTGCCAAGAACATCAGACATTTTAGACTGAGACAAGGCATACATCATACATCAGGAGGTTCTCCCCAGTTCAGCTTCTATACAGTGTTCTTCTAAAGACCCCATGCTGTGCCCCTCAAGGCTGTGGTGGTGACAACGTGGTGATGCTGTCCAGTGGGGGCATGAAGGGCATAAGTGTTCATGCGCTAGCCATTGACAGCCCTGTACTATGGTGCTGTATGGTATTATAGACTCATGTGTCTCCAGGGTGCACAACATTTTAGACTAGAATGTCGGTATAATGGAGTCTATGGGCGGCATATTACGGATCCATACAACAGAGGTCTGTTATACTGCAGTGAGCTTGAGGACAGTATAGTAATCCGGAGACACTCCAAGCAAATGGGCAAATATTAAAGGAGTTGTTTCATTAAGACTGCCTTTGTCCACATGCCCTCTTAAAGGGATTCTCTACCCTTGTTGTGCTTTTTTTTTCTAACCCCCTAACATGGCTGGACCCGTGGTGCTGAGCATACTTACCTGTGTGCCCCCCTACCCCCCCAACACCTTAGGGTTCAGGTTACATTTCTCCCCCCTCCTGCGCCAGTTGTACCCACATCAACATCATGTTTGCGGGTCACATGACCACCGCTGCCAATGATTGGCTGCAGCGTAGACATGTGACCCATGACACATCACCGCAGTTTTGAGCCATTGGCGGTTACGTGACCCTTATCAAACAGGATGTTGATGTGGATACACCTGAGACCAGCAGTGCATGAGGGGAAGCGATGGAGCCGAAACCCAGAGGCAATCATCAGGTAAGTATGCCCACCTTTCATGGGTCCGGACATGGTAGGAGGTCTAAAAGGAAGCACAACAAAGATGGACAACCCCTTTAAGACATACAAACATTTTAGAGGGGAACGCTCATTTGGGATCACTCTTTGTGAGCCAGAATGGCTTCTGGTCTGGCGACTGAAGTCATTCTTGTATGAATGAGCTTTCATCTGAATAGCATCCCTGTAATACTACATTTCCACTGTATTGACTGCTCCACGCAAAATCTAGGGCTTCCCTGTCAAAATCATCTGTCTCGCCATAGCACTTGCATTTTGAAGAGAGCCTTAAAGACCCTTTAAGGAGATGTAAGCACAGCTGAGATCTAAGCCAAGAAGGTGCTGGTACTGCGGATATAGTGTAGGACAGAGGGGAATAAGTCAGATGCCAACTTATAGGACCGTTTAGCTCAACAGGTGGAAAGGTCACGCCAATAAGTCATTTTCCCTTCTTAGATCAGAAACATCTAAATGTATGGCAGCTATTTCACAGGCCTAGCTCTTTTCAGGGGGTTAAAGGTTAGGAAGAAGCCAAGTCACTTGACCCTGTTGCTCAGCAGAATCCATTGAATGCAGCTCTGCCAACAGCTGAATTGGAGACCTGTAACCAAGACTGAAAACCATGTACTGTACTCCGCTAGATTTTACAGTTTACAACTGCCAGATGCCCGTGTCCTGTTATAATTAGTGTGTGTGACCCATATGTGACCCGTATGTGACCCTTGTACAGTGCCTTCAGATTGCTATACCCAGATAGCAAGTTGTAAGAAATTGCACAAGAGTCCTCAAAGGAGCGTGAAGGTTTTGCAGTTTCATTTCAAATAGCTATTTATGAACCCACCATCCACCTGCCATTGGTGGCCCTATAAGGCAAAACCTAAAGCTGGTCCTCAATGAGAAATTTCGAAAGGGTTTCCCCACCTGCCATGGACCACTTATAATACTTGTGTCTATTTATGTGATGGAAGGACCTTTGGACCCCCCAAGCCCCAGATCTCCAATGTGACTTCTTGACTCTCGCAACATGATGTTGCACCTAAGCTTGTACATGATGTGTCATGACGCTCTATAATGTATAAGTATAGTGTCACTCTTCTCTTAGGCTACGTTCACATCTGCGGGATGGATTCCGGCAGGCTGTTTCGGCAGAGAACAGCCTGCTGGAAGTCTCCAGATCCGGCATTCCCGGATGCAACCGGACTGCCCGCCAGCCCCATTAACTATAATGGAATCCAGCCGCAATTTGGTAAATATGCCAAGAATCGGCCAGACACAAACCACTGAAGTTTGTGTCTGGCTAATTGGAACCGGTGGCCAGATTGTAGTGTCACAGATCTAAAAGTAGCCTTATCTGGTAGTGGACCTTGTTACAGTACCACTCTTTCATATGTATTGGAATGAATGCAATAAAGAGGGACTGGAAGGCCTTTTTGGGATGTCCTGTGCATAACCATCTCCATTAAAAAGCATGATGGGGGAGACCAAGGAAAAGGTACTTTTACAGTGGAAAACGTTAAACTGCACAGTTTTCACATAAGATGGTCTTTCGGTTTAGTATTAAATGGACTTTATGAGACTAGACTACTTTTTCCAGAGATAGCACCACTCTAGTCATCAGGCTGTTTATGATACTGTAGCCCAGCTCCATTAAACTTGTTTAGATTTTACTGGGGTTCAAGATGGAAAAGCAGGCATCTACCCAATTTTTGACCAGATCTGTCTGCCATCCCTTGCCTACATAGTCTTTCCTCCTACCTTCTATAATATGAAGAATTTGGCATCTAAGTGACTAATGTCCATGTATGATGCATGGTATAACTTACCCATTGGGGTATATGCACACGGGAAGTACGAGCTGAAAATCCACAGCATAACACAGTACCAGCTAAGTAGGTGAGACCTTCAAAGTGTCATGAACACAGTGCCCATGTGGAAATTGACCTGGGGATCTTGAGTTTCACAGCATATCAATTGTTTATTCGGATTTCCAATGCAGATTTCCTAATTTTCTATGCAACGGATGAGATTTGAGACAAATCCACATTGAAACCCCCAACAAAATCCGCAAATAAGAGATGCAGATGTTGGTGCAGAAATGCAGCTGCATGAAAATCCTCATAAACTGCATTGCTGTGTGCGTGTACCCTTATAATTACAGAATAGAGAGGGAGCAGCGTCTCATGAAGTTTGGCATGTATCTTTGGGTATGTGAAGTAGCTTGGATCTACCACAGACTTTGTTTACTATAATATTGGGAGTTATGAGCCAGGGGAACGTCTGTGCTCTGGATTGTAAGGCGTGCATGTTCTCTGGATTTCCTCACGGCACTTCAGACAGTTCTGCTTTGTGTCACGGAGAACATTTCTATTGTAAATGGCCTTCCCGTATAAAACATGACCTACTTTTATCTAACTCTGACATCAAAGAGTCCCTATGGAGCAGACAATGGCTTTAAGAAAATAAGTGGTCAGCTGGTTTCTTGGTGGGGCCAGCTGGACCATCGTAGGCCACATGAACATGACAAATCGTGGAGTGGCTGGCTCCTCCATCAGCTCCTACATTGGAATTGTACTTCCTTTGTCTCAGACTAGACTTTTCTGAAGTCTGATCAGACTGACTGGTTAGGGTGCGTTCACGCGACCGTGTGTATTTTGCTGTCTGCAAAACACAGATCCGCAAAAATCCGGATGACGGCCGTGTAGCATCCGTTTTTTTTTTCAGATCCATTGTACCAATACCTATTCTTGTCTGCAAAAAGCACAAGAATAGGTCATGCTCCATCTTTTTTGCAGGGCCACGGAACAGAAATACGGATGCATCCAGCACACGGTGTGCTGTCTGCATTTTTTTGCGGCCCAATTGAAATGAATCGGTCGGCATCCAATCTGAAAAGAATGCGGATTAGATGTGGACCAAAAAACATGGTAGTGTGAATGGGGTCTTAGACTGAGCAAGCAGGTGTACATCTTGGGAGTCGTAGTTTTACCACAGCTGGAGTACCGGACGTTGGCCATCACAGGACTATAATGTTCTCACTCCTCCTCTCTATATGAAGAGCCCCATCTAGTGGTGGCGTTGGATATGGCCTGTTAATACCAAGTCCGTGTAAAACACAATAAATCCATATACCACATAAAAATACATTTGTGAACCCCTTTTGCAGTTTTGCACTGTACTGCTGGGGGACACTGCACAGTCACAGGTCTCCGCAGTCACAATGACTTGAACAGCATATTACAACAGGTGAGTTTTTTTCCCTAATGGGGCACAGGTTATGGCCATTGAGGTTGTCTGCACCTAGGCCTGACAACCCCATTGCACCCTCTGGATGGCATACTGTATGTCTGCATGTTGTAGTGCACAGATGATCAGTGTGGTACATGAACCCTGATCATGACCAGTCATTGGGCATATTCCTATCTCAAAGCAATGGGCATCTTCAGTTGGCAAAAGTCGGATCTGGCAGCAGAAAGAAAGAAGAAGTTGGACCCGATGATGATTCCGTCAGTCCTGGTGCTTTTGCTGCGCCTCCTCGCTTCCTTACACAGCCGTCTGGTGATTTACTGACTGAGAAATGTGGACGCCATGTGTTTTTCAGCTGTAAAACCTGGAACTTTGCTTTGTGTTTGTGTATTTAAGGTTTGTCATTTTTATATGTCAGCCGAGTCCTCTCGATTATAAGCTTTTACTGGAATCATCAAAGCAGGAAACGTATGTCATGTAGCATGGGATATTTATCAGCAAAATCCCTTTTAAGAATACATTTGTTTTCACGTAAGCGGTTTCTTTTTTCTGCTGCTACAGTTTTTTTTTTTTTTTTTGTAAATCTTTATTTAGATAGTATAATATAATCGCAAACAGTATATGAATATACCAGGGAACTTCGAATAACAAAAACAAAGTCACATGAGACATTGACCAAGTGATCATGGCGCAGTCAAGGATAATCATATGTTATACAAAAACACAAAAGAAGAGAGAGAGAACCGTGGAACCAGAATATTTGGGTCTGGCCAAACTCATTGTGTGAAAGTTGAGTACCGTTTCAACCAGGGTGTCCATGTCGACCGGAATCTATCATGCGATAGTGTTGACCAACTTCTACGTTTTTTAAAACTACACATTTCCTGCATTTTTCCCACCCAGTCAGATAGCGAGGGGGGTTGTTTACTGAGCCAACATTTGGGAATCAGTAATTTGGCTGCCATCATGAGCATTGGTTGAAGATGGAGTTTTTTAAGTGGAGAGTCATGCTCAGGTTTGTTAAGTAGTACTAGGGATGGAGTAAGTGTAATGGAGGAGGAACATATCTAATTAATTGCTGCTGTAATTTCCCCCCAAAATAAGGAAGGACGCAGAAAATCCCACCAAATATGGAGCATGGAACTTTGGACTCCATGACATCTCCAGCATTCTGCTGGAACTGACGGGTTCATTTTATGAATTAACTCAGGAGTGTGGTACCATCTGGTCACAATTTTATATGCATTTTCCTGTATCCGTACGCATTTGGAAATTACGTGGGAATTTTGGAGAATCTGTTTAGTGTCAGCATCTGAAAAACTATACTTACTGCGTGAGGAAATTGGGCTTAGTTACGGCATAGTTGTCTAATATATTTTTTTAAAGAAAGGAGATGAGGCCCTTACGATGAGATGTGGAGACTAACAGTGCTTGGTACCATGTTTGAGATTTACCTATTGTCTGAGTCTCTAGGAAAAGAGAACATACTTTATGGAAATGTCTATAATGACTTTCGGAGAAGCTGTGTTCACACCTAGTTTGTTAGTGTGAGGATTAAGTAGTTCTATATGTTGTTATAGTTGGATCGCCCTTTAATAGGTTGCGATATCTGGGAGACCGAAGCCCCCCTTATTTTTGGCAATGTTAGGAGTCTATATGACAGGCGTGGATGGGAATTTTTCCATACAAATGCTAAAAAGAATTTTTTATCAGCTGCATGGATCGAGGCAGTTTGGATAAGACATATTAATTTCGGAGTGATATAGGTTTTCAATAAGTTTTTGCGTCCTATCCATGACATGAATGGGATGGGTTTTTTAGTTGTTGTGTAATTTCTTTCAATAGAGGTGGGAAGTTCGGTTAGAACAAGGCTTCCGTTTTGGAAGCTATGTAATACCCAAGTAGGTCAGATGCTTTTGGGGTAATTTAAGGGGTATGTTTGGGAAAGTGCCAGATTAATCCCCATCACCGAGCATTTAGATAAATTGCCTTTTCGGCGTCCGTACTGAGGAGTTTCAAACTGGTACCTGTACGGTGACCTGGGTGTTTTTGAAGCTTTGAGTGTTTCCACCAGTGTGGCTATTCTGCAGGGTGGACCGGAACATCTACAATACCCAATAGACTATTTTTTTTCCATTCCCCTTTTTTATTGCCTGGCCAGAAGATGAACAGCAAGATAAATAGTTCCCTGTAGATCCCACATGGTCCGATTCTCCTCTTACTATAGCAAGTGAACCAGAAACTTGTGCTCAAACCTGATACCTTGTGGGTGTACAGAGTGTATCAATATAAGTGGTTGGAAGCCTGCTACAAGGATGAATATGGAGGAGCACAGAGAAAGCAGAATGGTACAGTGGGCGCACAACCTCGCTCTTCTCCTGCTGTGGAAAATTCATTAGAGCCTAGGCTTTAAAGCAGGACTGTGACATGTATTTTCCGCCTTAAATATCTAATACCAGAAATTTAAGATTCGTCATACTACATAATCAAAGTCTGAATCTCATTAAAAGGAATGTGTCATCAGAAAATGACCTATTGTTTATATCATGTTTTTGTGTTAAACATATTTTTTTTGAATTTGTGGTCTTTTTTTTTTTTTTCCCTCTATCCACTCCTGTCCATTGTGTTGTCTCCATTCCTGTCCGTCATGGCCAATGTAGCTGTGTTCCAAATATAGGAAGTCTTAACATATTTTAGACATAGTGGCCACTGTGAAAACTGTAGTATTTTACAGCATTTTTTGCTTTATAAGACGACATACAGTACTGTCAGTTTTTCATAGCCATGTTTCAACCATTTGTGCATCGATTTTTCTGTCCGTCGGTCTGTTTTTAATGGCTGTTTTGCATCCGTTTTCCATGCCCGTTTAAAATGTCCAAGAAAAATAGATGAATTTCACTGGCTATTTTTTTTTTTCTTTTTATAAAAATCCCAAACCCTTCAGTGCCCTCAGTACACATAATGTTCCCCATAATGGCCCCCATCTGTAATATTGTCCCTTATAGTGGCCCCCATCTCTAATAATGCCCCCAATAGTGGCCCCCATCTCTAATAATATTCTCTATAGTGTTCCACATCTGTAATAATTCCACCTATAGTGGCCCCATCTCTAATAATGCCCCCCATAGCGGCCCCTATCTGTAATAATATCCTCTATAGTGCCCCCCATAGTGGCCCCCCAGATGTAATGTCTTGTTTTAGCAAAAAAAACTTAGTTCATCCACTTGCACTCACAGAGACAGTCACTTCTCTCTTCATTGAAAAGGACCTGCACTCAGCTTGATGACATCACTGTGCGCTCCCAGCATGTCTGTGGTGACATCATCAATTTTTTGTAACCCCTAAAAGGCAACATTGTCCTAGTGTAGACATTTTTAATGGCTGATAGACGGGGTCACTCCTGTCTAAGTTGCAGTTAAAAACAGTCCCTTTGATTTTAGTGGGGTCCTTCTGGCCATGAAAACGACGAAAATTGGACATGTCCTATCTTTTGACAGCCACTGTTGACTTTTTCCACTTGTTGGTCTGTGTTTTGGCTCTGTACAGCCTCCTGGAAAGTGGGTGCCCTGCTTGCTCCATCACGTTACCTATAGGACTGAGTGGTTCCCTTCTGTTCTGTGCGACTAAAGTAGTTGCTTTAATGGGTCAATATGAGAGACCTGCAATTTCTTAAATGGGTTTTCCATGTTTTTGATATTGATGACCTAGTCCGTTAGAGAAGATGCGACAGCCCACTTCCCAATTATCAGCTGTTGCCTCCTGCGCAGGAACTAGCACTTGAATAGCGCGGCTCTGTTCATAGTTTAGTGGCCCTGCTGGGTTACTGTGGCTTATCTCCCATTGACGTGAATGTAGCGTATCTCCCATTGAAGTGACTGGGAGCGTAGGTGCACTTAAACAGCATAGCCACTACACTTTGAATGGTGTGACGCTTCTTATGCAGAAGGTTGCCGGAAACAGCTGATCGGTGGAGGTGCGAAGTGTCTGGCCCCCACTGAAGGGATATTGTTGATCTATCCTGAGGGTAGGTCATCAATATTGGGAGCCTGGAAAACCTCTTTAATAATTTGGTACGGTCACACTGTAGATGGTCTTACAAATGATTCGTAACTTCATCCCCTTGTCATGAAATTACATATTTGATATTTCCGGATTTAAGAATCCATTTTTTTTCTTCTCCAATTATCCTCTTTTATTAAAGTTGGAAATAAAAGCAGCTTTACCCGCTATAAATCCGATATCGCGCAGTGCTGAGGTTTTGCTGGAGCGAGAAAGTAGCAGATAAAATGAGGGCCTGGCTTCAGCCCTGGGAAAATATACGCTTTAAATGCTTGCTGCTGAATAGGAAGGGAACCTGAGACCCATCCTGGATCCTCTGAGAACAGGGCGGCTTTGTGTAGATTTTTGCAGATAACAGACACAATAAAAAATGGTTACATTTCCGAAGGTGGTTTCAAATTTGTAACCTCAAAATCTGTGTGTGGGACTTTATCTATGGCGGCACGAAAGGATATTCTATAGGGCTGGTTGTATGTGTCCAGCGATTGAACTGTATGTACACAAATCAGAAGGCGTGCGGTCTACAGGTATGAGGGAACGTTTCTTTATTACATTTTTATACTTTTCTCTTTAGTGTATTATATATGTTTCGTTGTTTTTGCAGCAGCTAGCTACGTCACCTCTACATCCAAAAGACCATGACATATGAGTGTTCTAATATGATGAATAGAGACAGTGATGCCATGTTTGCGCTACCACATCCAAAAGTCAAAACCAGTTATTTTTTTTCCTACGGCTTTCTGTTTCTAGTGATAAAAAGTTTCTCCTATACTGTTCTCCTTAGGCTACGTTCTCATCTTTGACATCAGATCCGACATCTCTCTGCCATAACAGCCTGACGGATTTCGCTGGATCTGGCATTGCCGGATTCTTTAGATCCCCACCGGACTCCATTGACTGCAGTTCACTGTCAGGCTCACGTGTCATCCCTAGAAATATATTTTTTATTCCTAGACGAGTCCTTAGCTGGAAACTGTAGTGGGGAAAATAGGGAAAAATATCATTTCGTTTTGGGTAAAATATAATAATACACAGAATTTAGTATTTATCAGTCACCTCCATTTCTGTAAAAAGTTTGGGTTGCAGCTTAAAGGTGCAGGCAAGAAATTCACGGCAAAAATGGAAACAAAACTGAATACGCCCTATACAAGTCCGCATCCTGCCCATTCTGGTGTGTAGGTGTTCTGAACTGGAAATGGTGAAATCTGTGGCCCATAACATGCAGAAAACATGGATCCCCGAAAAATACGGATGACGTCTGTGTGCATTCCGTATTTTGCGGAACGGAACAGCTGGCCCCTAATAGAACAGTCCTATCCTTGTCTGTTATGCGGACAATAATAGGACATTGTTCTAGTTTCCTGCGGAACGGACATACGGACAAATGGAAATGGAATAGACATGGAGTAACTTAAATTTTTTTTGCTGACCCGTTGAAATGAATGGTTCCGCATACGGTCCAAAAAAAAAAACGGTACGGACACGGAAAGAAATTACATTCGTGTGCATGAGCTCTTATTGACCTGGTCTACCCAAGAGGTTGTCCACCACTTTACTACTGATGGTCTGTCTTCAGGATAGACCATCAATATCAGATCAGCAGTAGTCCTGACGATCAGCTGTTCTACAGTACCTCCAGCACCGGAATTACAACGCTCCAGCCGTTGTGCAGTGGAGTGAGCTGGTTTCTACAGCACTGCTCCCATTGAAGGGCAATTACATGCTGTGTCCACTGCACAATGGTTGGTGGCGGTGTGGAGTGTGTGACCCCCGCCATTGCCGCCAATCACATATTGATAGACCATTTTGTCAAGAAATGTCACTTCTTGTATCTGTGTTTAGCGTAACAAACCTCTGATAAATGGGAAATTAGAGGAAACAGAGAAACCGGAGATCAAGTGCTCCTGTATACACATGATATGGGTTCAATATAAAACATATGCATAGGGACATCTGTATTATGAGGGAGGAGGATAAACATCATTTCATGACAGTAAATAATAAAGTCAAGATTGATTACTAATAACTGTACCAATGTTACCTATAGAATACCTTATTAAATATCCAATTCTTTCATTTCTTTTGGTACTGCGCAATGAAAACATTAAAAATTGTGAACATTTTATCATAACCCAGATCGGGGTTTCTCAACTCCGGTCCTCGGGGCCCACCTGCCAGTCAAGTTTTCAGGATTTCCTTAGAGCAAGTAATATAATTAGTGTCAATGCATCAGGATTTACCACAGGTATTCATTCTGTAGGATATTCTCAAATACTGAACGGTAGGTGGGTCCCGAGAACCGGAGTTGAGAAACCCTGACCTAGATGAATATACTGATGCTAAGATGGAAACCAGACGGAAGAAACTTTTATCCAATTACACTCTTTTAGACCTTTTTCTTCCAGTATTACAGAAACCTTAGGCTCTGCGTGTTCCACATGTCATGAATTGTAAGTGACAGTAATACAGATTACTAGAATGTGTCCACAATTGACCTTTACTTTCTCTTTTCCTTTCACTGTTTTTTTTTCTTTTTGCCAGAGTTTTCCACATTAAGTTTAAAGCTTTTGTAAACGTGTTTTGCAGGCGATGGGAAGGTCATGTAAAAACCAATGAGAATCGCACATGTAAATATGGTTAATTCCATTTGAGAAGAAACCCTCTTGGGCACTGAACACCTGCAGGTTCATTCCGTGACTGGAAATTTTGCAATTGACATTTTAATTGGGTTCCATCCCTGGAGAGAGCGCTTCGATTGTGTTCATCATAATGCACAATGTGATAGTCTGGCTTTGCTTTGTCTGTTAATAATAGTTAATAATTTCATTCTAGAAAATATTCTTCAGCCCATTTTTTGGTTAAAAAAAAAATATGTGGTATGTTGTTACTTACAGTGACCTTTCGATGTTAGCAGGACTGCTATTCGAAATTTCTGCGTCCCATACACTAAGCTCAGGGGAGTACCGCTTGTAATGTGCTGATGGAAGCCTCTAGGTGGAGTACCGCTTGTACTGTGCTGATCTGGGTGGAGTACCGCTTGTACTGTGCTGATCTGGGTGGAGTACCGCTTGTACTGTGCTGATCTGGGTGGAGTACCGCTTGTACTGTGCTGATCTGGGTGGAGTACCGCTTGTACTGTGCTGACGGTGGCCTTTGAGTGGAGTACCGCTTGTACTGTGCTGTTGGTGGGCTCTGGATGGAGTACTGCTTGTACTGTGCCGATGGTGGACTCTGGATGGAGTACTGCTTGTACTGTGCCGATGGTGGACTCTGGATGGAGTACTGCTTGTACCGTGCTGATGGTGGGCTCTGGATGGAGTACTGCTTGTACTGTGCTGTTGGTGGCCTCTAGGTGGAGTACCGCTTGTACTGTGCTGACGGTGGCCTCTGGGTGGAGTACCACTTGTACTGTGCTGATGGTGGCCTCTCAGTGGAGTACCGCTTGTACTGTGCTTATGGTGGCCTCTGGGTGGAGTACCGCTTGTACTGTGCTTATGGTGGCCTCTGGGTGGAGTACCGCTTGTACTGTGCTTATGGTGGCCTCTGGGTGGAGTACCACTTCTACTGTGCTGATGGTGGCCTCTGGGTGGAGTATCACTTGTACTGTGCTAATAGTGGCCCTGGATTCTAATATGATGAATAAGGCTACTTCTCCTTTTTATAAGGTCTTCTCTCACTGCCATGATAGAAGTGCATTCAGTGCTTTTCAAAACAAAAATTATAGCATGCCAGATCCATCACATGGTGGACAGTGGACACCAATGGCACCTGATGGACCCTATTGACTTATAATTAGAGTTGAGCGAACTTGTATTTTAAGTTCGGCGTCCAAAGTTCGGGTTATTGAAGCATCCCGTTATGGATTCCACCACCACAGACCATAACGGCATTTGGAATCCATAAGGGGATTCTTCAATGAACCCGAACCTTGGACAACACTAAGGACCTGGGGTGACGTCACCGTCATGTGATCAGTGCAGGGGGCATGGCTCAGCACTGGATTGGATAAGAGGTGATGCTTCGATAACCCGAACCCGAACTTTGGACGCCGAACTTAAAATACAAGTTTGCTCAACTCTACTTATAATGGGTTTGTCGTTGTGTCCATCATTTTGACAGAAAGGATAACGCTGCATACTATGATGTTCTTCCCATCAAATTTGACAGAATCTGCAACGGAAGCTTCTAATGCAGAATTGAAGTGAGCTTAGGGTATTGTCTAGGACCTTAGGGACCTGTTTATTAACAGAATACTACAACAAAGTAGATTTATACATATTTAAATGCCCCTTTACAAAGGCCAACACGCCAGGCAGTTATTGGTAATTACGGTATCTGTTCTTTCTCTATAATTACCTACTAATAGGAGGGCTGCTTTTATATTCTGTAATCTGCTCCTCTGTATGGGGGTCAAAGGATCACTGCAGTGGGGAATCATTGTTTCAACACTATATGTTGGCCAAAAGTTAGGATTTAGGTGACCTTACCGGCGGCATCTTTACACAGGGCAACTAACATGTTCCTCAACTCCGGTCCTCGGGGCCCACCTAAAGGTCATGTTTTCAGGATTTCCTTAGTATCGAGCAGGTGATATAATTAATGTCCATGCATAAGGACTTACCACAGGTATTCATTCTGTGGGATATTCTCAAATCCTGACCGGCTGGTGGGGCTGAGGACCGGAGTTGAGGAACACTGCTTTAGAGGATATTTCCTGCCTGTTTTTTTTTTTTTGTGTGGAAGAACCTCCATAGTCTGAGGTCAGATGAGGTGCCTTGTGGTCTTTATTTTGATGTTTACTCTGAGCAGAACTAACCTGTTAATTCGTGACTATCTGGACCAATTGTACTCGTAGAGCTTTAATCAGCATGAGCAACGCTCATTAATTTTAATTATTTTGACATTACCAAGGGACATTTTTCTGACCTTCTTGTTCAACTAATTCATGTTTTCCGTGCATGAGGACAAGTGACGATAGAAAGTAGGTTTACATGTCACTCAGTCCTGAGGTATTTCCATGTTGTGTCCCACTTTGCTTTTGCAGCTTGTTAATTTATTCTCGGTCTCTTGACGTGTTTGGAATCCTTTAGGAAATGTACGTTTTTCAAGAACAGATGAGCCATTCTCTAATTTGTCTCTGGAAGTTTATGATGATTGACATGAATTACGCAGACAATTTTTTAATGCACTGCCAAATTCTATTTCTCAGAGAGTAAAGTTTCCAGTGTGTACCATAGCTGTTCACTGTGTGCTGGAACTGGATAAAACTGCATGAACCTAAGGTCCTTTTACACGGACTGATGTGTCAGGCAATTATTGGGAATGAACCAGAGGTTTCCAATAATTGCCTGATTGTCAGTGGAGATGAGGGGCTGCATTTACATGCACTATTCACCTCTACTTTTATGGGGGCAACTGATCGATACAGTGGTCACTTGTCTTCATAGAAAATTATTGTTTCTGGGCAGCAGATCGCATTTTAGACCGCACGATCTGAGCCATAGGAACGATGATTTTTGGTGCCACATGAAAGACAGGGTTACCCAATGGCAACTTTTGCACAGCCCAATTATCAGGAACAAATATATACTTTATACAAAAGCTCATCCCTGATAATTGACCTGATAATCGATCCGTGACCAGTCACATGTCATCTTGTACAATTTGGAGGGTCCTTTAAATAATAATTATTATTTCGGTAGATATGATAAAATATTTGTCTAAGACCTCATGCACACAGTCGTTGCCCGGCCGTGCCAGTATTGCGGCCCGCACTTGAATGGGCGGCCACACGGTCTGCAGCATGGGTAATTCTGGCACACGGTCGTGTGTAGGAGGCTTAAAGGTGAACACCGACAGTAAATATTTGTTGGAAGATCAAGCCAATTTTGGAGGTATCGGCCAACAGTCTACTATCATTTGTGTCATGCACATAGGATTATCATCAGATTTTACCAAAACTGTCCTGATCTGCTCACAAAAATCTATTGAGTTTAATTTGAGAGGGGGTGTTAGACCTCTTTTATCCCCATTGATCTGAAGGATGAAGGATGCCCTGGAGCACCACAGCCCTTTGATGTTTATCCGGGCATAGTGGTATGCCCATAACTGTGGTTGTGTCAGTCCCATTTATCTAAATGGCCTTCTGCTGATTATTAGGGGGTCCCTCCTAGTGTTCAGACCTCAACAATCGTTCATAGCCTATCCTAAGGACTGACCTACAATGTATAATATAGTTCTGGGAAAAGGGCATTGTACCATGAGACATTTGATGCAATTTTATTACAATAATCTAAATATCAATGTCTGATTGGTGGGGTTGTCCTCTTGAGACCCCCATTGATTCATAGGGATGATAAATAAGGTTATAGCTGTATATAAATATCAGGGACCTGTTTCACTTTGTCACCTCCGCAGTACAACCCCTTACATGTCACCTAGGAACTGTAACATTGGCTCCTTACTTTTAACCAGTAGTGTGATCCCAGTAAGTAGTACATGGACAGTCCTCTTAGGTTAGGTTCTGGGACCGTGTCCTCTGCACTGCATTATGGTTTGCCAGTGTCTTGGGTTCTGTCTTGGCTCCTAGGTGCCATAGGTTGACTCCTTTCTATCGTGTGTACAGGTTATGTTCTCTTTTGACTTCCACTTGGTACAGAATTAGATTTTGTATCTGTACTTCCTGAACGGACCCTGACAGATAATTTCAATAAGTAGAAACAAGTATGACTTCTTAGCATGTGAATAGAAATCTTCACAAGGTTGAGATGTTCCTGGCGTTTCACCACAACACTGAGCTCTGTGTGGGAAAACTGGCTTGCAGATCTTAATTGAGCCAGATATTATAAGACTTTAGGGGGGCGTTTTGTCTGTTCTTTTTACATTTCAGCAGACAGGATGAATATAGATGATCTCCTGGTGATAGACAGCATAATTTGTTCTAGAAAAATAAAACCTTGGTGAAATAATCTTTGTCTTCTAAACTGTACATTGCATGTGTTTCCCAGGGGCAAGCTTTCTGCATCGGGTTATTATATACAGGTTCTGCACATGCTAAAATTTTATCCAGGTGACTAGAAGTATGTGGTGTGTTTTACAGATGTGGGTTGAACTTGGATTCCTGTAGATGCAGATAGTATGCGTTGTAGTTAAAGGGGCAGAGTGTATAAGTGGTTTGCGCCGCTGGTGAAACGTGGAGAATAGGGCTCTTTTAAAGGGGTATTCTGATTATGTAAAGTTACCCCCTATCCACTATTAGATTGGTGGAGGTCCTACTGCTGGGGTTCCCACTGATCATGAGAACGGTGGACCTGTAGCCCTTAGAGCCCCTGAAATGTAAGGAGCTGCTGGATGGGCATGTGCATGGCCACTCCATTCCCATCTTGGACATGTATGGCATATCCACGGAGTATGCCGTTAACGTCTGTTAGATGGAGACCTGCAGCCGTCTCCAGGTTGTATCCAGGTAGAGAACAAAGGTAGGCGAACATATGTTCAGCTCTGTCTGTTTACCTCAATGAAAGTTACAGAAATGGCTGAGCAAGCGTGTTCTGCTGAGTCCATGACTCCCATTCTCCTGTTCTGGAGATAGAGGTGGGTCCCACATCTGAGATATGTATGTTTCAAATGTTTATGGAATTTCCTCTGTATGTGCCATAAATGTCTAAGATTGCAATACCCCATGGTGATATCACAATGCTACACTGCATTGACTATTATCCATCCTTTGCGTAAGTTACTAACAGTAGACTGAGGAAATGATTAGTATTGCTCACTGTACTTTGGTGCACACCCTTTTCAGAATTGCTCTATTTTTTTTGTCGCTGGGTTCTGCATGTACAGCTGATTAAACTTTTTATTTGCCGATAAACCCTGTAAAGAATATGAATATGCATTAAAATCACAATTTTTACAGTAACCTACGTGAGCATCTAAGATGTTGTGTGTATGGATGAAGTTAGCCTCTTGAGGTGGTGAAATTAAGAATGCATTAAACCAGGGATGCTCAACCTGCGGCCCTCCAGCTGTTGTAAAACTACAACTCCCATCATACCCTTCTGCAGGCTGATAGCTTTAGGCTGCCCGGTAATGATGGGAGTTGTAGTTTTGCAACAGCTGGAAGGCCGCAGGTTGAGCATGCCTGTATTAAACAAAAACAAAAAAACACCCTCACCTGTCTTTGGTCTTGTGCTTCTGCTGCTGCCCAGTTCCCAGCCACTTCTAGTCCCCTCAGGCCTCAGTAATCACATCTGCTTGAAGCAAACATCACGACAGATGTGACTGCTGTGACTTGTAGCAAGCCGGAGCTGTCAGGGGACCAAGCCACCTTTAGATCCTAAGGGGGCCATAAGAGGACAGCAGCATGGGCATGGAGGGACCATAGGGGTCATTGGCTCCTAGGCCGAACAGCCCCTTTAATACTAAACGATCAATGTCAGAGCAACAATCCATTCAGAGATTGTGAGTGCAAGTTAAAAATAGCAAACCCAGAGTTGGACTACGAATAATTGTTTAAATCAGGTTTTTATGTAATGGTGATCCATGTTGCTGTTTATAGTAAAATAAATCCTGCTGTTTTACTCTGAGCCTCATAACAGACACTTTTCAATCATTTCTTATTATCATCACAGCTAGGATTACAATGAAAGATGACGTATACAGTACTCTCCAAATGTGACTTAACAAAAGAGAAAGCTAAATCAATATTTTGTGTGACCACCAATTGACTTCAAAACAGCATCACTTCTTCTAGATATACTTGCAGAAGAGTCCTGGAAGTGATGACATGGCCCCTACAGAGGAGCCCTGATCTCAACATTATTCAATCTGTCTGGGATTACATGAAACAGAAGGAGCTAGCCTACATCCTCAGAAGATCTGTGGTTACTTCTCCAAGATGTTTGGAACAACCTCCCTGCGGCGTTCCTTCAAAAACTGTGTGCAAATGTACCTAGAAGAACTGATGCTGCTTTACAAAAATTGTGTGATATTGCTGCAACAAATGTCGTGTAGCCGTAACCCTTAATCTTTGAGAATCCCTTCAGCCCCTCACACTGTGTTACAGAAAGACCTATCTGACCAAGTCCACTGTGGATAATATGTATGAGGTGCTCATGTGAACATGGACCCAGTTTTTTGGATGGGTACACTTGGGTCATTGACTTGACGCAAACTTGAATCTTCATTTTCGGTTTAGCTAAGGTTTCTCAATCTCGTTAGTTTTTATGTTACCATAGTTTGAGGCCAGTGAATGGATGCTGTTTACTATGTGTTTTTCAGCGGTGGATGATGCATGACATGATTGTGTAGTATCATTTTGCATGCTCAGCTAGAAAGCTAGAAGAAGATCCAAGTGCTTACTTTGCAGGATGCGCTCTTGTTACCTGTGGGAAAAAGGCCCTCAGGACAAGAGATATGTGCGAGAGCAGAGGGTGTACTGGTGGTTTTTGTAGTCTTCCTGTATCAGGAGATTAAATCACGATTACACTGTCAATAACATGTACGAGCTGGCAGGATATGCTGGGATTTGTGGTGTTTAATCTACTAGAGAGAAGCATGGTGCTAGCTGACTGCCCGATCCCCTGAAGACGGCAGAGCAGCTGGCGAAACATGTCGGGGGGGGGGGGGCAGTGTTTGAGGGACTTTTAGCCCAGCAGCGACACTTGTATTAGGACAAGCAGTAAATAGAAAATATTATGTGGTAGGCAGAGACAGTGTCCCATGAGAAGAGTCTGGAACCGCTCACAACTGATATGCTAGCACGGTGCCATTAACAGCGTACTAACCCACCTTGACAATTAAAGAAGCAACACAACTGATAGTTTTAATATAGTTTATTCAATGGTCAGAAAGGGAATTTATAACAATGGATATTAAGTTTTAGAAGCATCATCAAAGACATATGTTAAAACAAGGCAAATAATAGTCTATATATGACTAATTGTAAATACTTACCATAAAGTGCCTTAACATATGCCTGGGTCTATGTCATGTAATGTAATGGTGCTAGCTTCTGACTCACATTTTTCATGTGTGCTTAAACCGGATTAAAAAGGGAACCGTTGACAAAAATGATTTTTTTTTAGACTCTTTTGTGTTTGTGTATAGTATAGATATGGGAGGGAATTATAGTAATCATGTTACTGGTACTTTGTGGCTCTCTGTGGGTAGTTGGTACCCATGTGGATCCCATACATGTACTATATGCTGCATAGGAGACAAAACTGTTTTTTTTCTTTTGTTACAATGCTCTAAATCCACCGCATGGCCAAAGAGGTTAAAAGGGAATTCCCATCTTAGTCATTCATGGTCCGAGTACTCCTATTATACAGTAGCCAGGGGGGGCTGAGTTACGAAAAAAGTGGTAACCCCCATGGAAGTGAAAGGAAGGTATGGAAACAATGTAGCGCAGCCAGTTACAGAAACATTGTAGCTCACTGTGCTGTTGGTACTTTCACACTTGCGTTGTGAGGAACCGGCAGGCAGTTCCGTTGCCGGAACTGCCTGCCGGATTCGGCAATCTGTATGCAAACGGACAGTATTTGTAGGCGAATCCAGATGCGGATATGTCTCACAAATGCATTGCAATAACGGATCCGTCTCTCCGGTTGTCATACGAAAAAACTGATCCGTTATTTATTGCAGGCCGGAAGAACGGATCCGTCAATGTGGTATTTTTAATGCTGGAGCCGGCACTAATGTAATTCAATGTAAATTAATGCCGGATCCGGCACTTTGGCAAGTGTTCCGGCATGCTGCTGTATTTTCTCCATCCAAAAACGTGCAGTGACTGAACTGAAGACATCCTGGTGTCTCCTTATCTCCATTCAGAATGCATTAGGATAAAACTGGGACGAAACTCAATGCCGGAAAAGAATAACTCTAGTGTGAAAATAGCCTATGCTGTTTCTTTGAGCTCCAATAATCTCTATGGGTGTTACGAAAATAGCATAGCTTAGCCTGCTTTGCCGTAACTCTTGCCACCCTGACTGGCACATAAGATGGGTATTCTGATCTCAGCTGTGAATGAATGAGATGGGAATGCCTCTTTAATTATAAAATTCTGTCTACCAGAAATTGCCACTGGGGATGGGGGGAGAAGGGGTTGTAGTATGTAGCTTACGAGAGACCAGTTCATTGGGATCTGCATATATCTGCCCTTTGCAAGCTATGTGCTAGAAAATAATGTGATGTGAAGCGAGGGATTTTGGGCAGTGTAACAGTATAATGGAGCTCTGACCTGTACAAGAATATATTAAGAAGTTAAAGGGGTAATTGATTTTTTTGTTTGGGCAGGAAATCTAAAGAAAAATATTTTCTTTCGATTTAATTCAGACCGCTCTAGCACTGCTGCTCCTTCCTTCCCATCAGCCTTTATTTTCATAGCGGTAGCAATCACGTGCCCATATACCGCATGTGACTGCCGCAGCCAGTCACTGGCCTTGACCATTTTGTGTCTTATTCTTCTTAAAGTGGTTTTCCCATCTCAGACAATGGGGGCATATCGCTAGGGACCCGCTGTGGGACCCACACCTATTTCATAAACACAGCCAACAAAGTTATGGAGGCCGCATTGCTCATGTGCGGCTGCCCTCCATTCATTTCTTTTTGGCCGCTGAAAATGGCTGTGTGCTGGCACGGCTATTCCTGTCCGCACCATAAAAGTTAATGGAAGCGGCGGCCAGTGCACTCCCTTTCATTTCTATGGGGATACCGAGAATAGCCGAGTGCGCCGACGCTTGGTTGTAGCCAGACCCGGCACTGCCAGCCACCACTTTGCCGGCTTAGTTATCATCTGCATTTAGGAGACAATATCAGATATCAAGGGGGCATATCCTAGAGATATGCCCCCATTGTCTGAAATGGGAATACCCCTTTAAGCAAGTGATTGGCTGCTGTAGTTGTATATGGTACAGGGGTTCAGGATAGCAAATATAACATTTTTTTTCCATTATCCTAATAGGTTCCCGTCGTTTTATAATTTTTTTTTTTAGCCAAACTATAGCTGAGACAACTCCTTTTAATCAGCAGTGAAATTTGGATCCAGTTGGGTAAAAATGATAATATTTATTATCTGTGCTAGGACATTTCTTATTCCTTTACGTTCTCTATACCTTTTGCTAGTAAAATACCCCTTGTATATTTTAGATTCTCATTTAGTCCTACGCTCCAGTGTAGCTGAGCTTTCATCCTGTATATTCACTTCATCTGTATATGAAACCTTAGACTGTCCAAAACGCTTTTTCTGCACTGTTAATAATTACCCTCCACCTATGACTCGGTTGTTATTTGCTGGTCTGCCAAGAGTCACAGTAAGTAAAGTGCCCACACGTCCAACATCTCAACCTTTTAAGAATTAAGAGCTGAATTGGCATTGTGAGAACTCAATGAGAGAATGATCGAAACTAAGTCTTCTTAATGGACAGATGCAAGAAAAATCCAGATAGGCAGTTTTAAAAGTCACTCCTAAGAAGAACTAAGGAGGAGATACGTTCATTGTCTACACAGACTGATTGTCCTAATATATTAGAGGTTAAAGAGAACATACCTGTAATGTCATTACTGGGTTATTTAGTGAGCTGAGGAGAAGCGGTGCATGTAGCATTCCCAATGAAGGGCATGAAACTAACTAACTTGCCTTCATTGACCTCCAACCTTAAAGTACAGGCCGGACCAGGTGTGTCCGTCTGGTGAAGTTGTTATTGGGATTGCGGGATTTAGTCAAATGGTTGGTAGGTGCGGGGTCGGGGTCGTCATTGGCTGCGTGGGGTTTACAGGGGTCCGGAACGGCGGGTTGTAATGGGGCAGTGGTGGCAGACGTGGCTGAGAATGGTAGCACCGTGAGAACGGGTCGTCGGGGGTGGCGCCATAAAGGTCGACTGATAAGGAAGGGGGTAAAGAGAAGGAGGGGCTAAGGAGAAAGATGGGGGGGCCTCGTTTGGATGATGCGGCAAAGAGGGAGGTGTATGTTTGCTTTGAAGGGCCTTTGGGGTGAAGGAAAGAATTTGGAAAGGGTAGTACGTCGACGTTTTCCGGTTACTCCTACTTGACCGGTTTAATCTAGATAGGGTTTGGAAGGAGGATGAGCATAAGTGGCAGTACCATTTGATCCTGCAGACTTTTTCCAATTGGTTTCAGGCATTCGTGATCCTGGCCAGCGTCTTTTCTGTTACCTGGATGCAATAGGTGAGGCGTACTTGGCTTATGGGGGGCAGGGGTGGCTGAGGTACGACGAACAATATCAGCAGCGGAAGGCGGTTCGTTCAAGCATCCGTTGGGATCATAAAGACATTGGCCTGTGGATGTGGGTGATGGCTCCGGTTAGGGCAGTCCTTTCCAGGGGGCGCCGGGGGTTCTGGGCAATCGGAACGCTCGGCAGCCGCGCAAAAGGGGCTATGTTTCCTGTTTAACGAGGGCGGATGCAAGTTTGGGGACAAGTGCAAATTTAAGCACGAGTGTTCCTCATGTGGCGGGAATCGTGGAGCACAGATGTGCTTCAATGGACGTAAGGGAAGCGGTTGGGGGGGATGCAGGTGGAAAAGGGGCGGACGCCAATTTGGGTAACCGAGATGCTGCCCTTTCAAAATAGGTACACGGATGCGGAGGCGGCTGAGTTTCTTTTGGCAGGTTTAAGTAACCCTAGGTACACACCTAAGCGTTTTACAGCGCGTTCAAACGCGCTGTAAAACACACAACATGTGAAATGCCATGTATCCCTATGGGCATGGTACACATTTGGGCGTTTTACAGCGCGTTTAAACGCGCTGAAAAACGCCTGACACAAACGCTAGTGCTTGAGCTTCTTTGGGGCGTTTTTTCAAGCGTTTCCACCCATTGGAATGCATGGGAACGCTTCAAGTTGAAGATATGCGCGTTTTCTGTTTAACCCCTTAAGGACGAAGGGCGTACATGTACTCCCATGCGTCCTGGTACTTAAGGACCAAGGGCGTACATGTACGCCCTGAGAAGTTCCGATCACCGCTGCGCACGTGGCGGTGATCGGAACAAGATGCCTGCTGAAATCAATCAGCAGGCATCTTGGCTACATCGCCCAGGGGGTCCTGTGACCCCCATGTCACGATCGCAGCAAACCGCAGGTCAATTCAGACCTGCGGTTTGCTGCGCTATCGTGATCTCTGATCCCGCGGTCTGTGACCGCGGGATCAGAGACTAAATATGCCCCAATGGTAAATTTTAACCCCCTGCACCCCGCCATCTTATTGTCCCCCGGCGGTGCAGGGGAGATTGCGTGGCGGTGCTGTGGGTGGGCCGACCCATCCATATTCCCTGGTGTCTAGTGGGTATAGCAGGGGGTCAGCACATTGCTGACCCCTGCTATAAACTGCTGACATCTGTGCTGCAGATGTCAGCAGTTTAACCCTTCTATACCGCGGTCCGTACGGACCGCGGTATAGAAGTGTTAACATGGAGGTAGCTCCTCCCTCTCCCCATCGGGGGCTGCCGTACCTTGCAGCCCCCGACAGGAGAGGAAAGTAGAGGAGGGAGCTCACCTCTTCCCATCACCCGCTGCTCTGTAATGGCAGCGGGTGATGGTTACCATGGCAGCAGGACGCTTTCAGAAGCGTCCTGCTTGCCATGGTATAGTAACTCTGGTCAGACTTCTGCTAAAGGCAGAAGTCTGACCAGACTGTGAAAAGTAAAAAAATACAGTGCAGTACACTATATAGTGTACTGTTCTGTATTATATAGACACCAGATCCACTGGATCTACAAGAACCAAGTATTTACAAAAAAATAAGAAGAATACATATCACTGAATAAAAATAAAAAAAAACAAATAAACTACACATATTAGGTGTCGCCGCGTCCGTAAAAATCTCCTCTATAAAAATATCACGTGACCTAACCCCTCACGCAAATACCGTAAAAAAAAACACAAAAAAATGGTGTAAAAAAGCCATTTTTTGTCACCTGGCATCACAAAAAGTGTAATACCAAGTGATCAAAAAGGCGTATGCCTCCCAAAATAGTACCAATAAAACCGCCATCTCAATGGATTCAAACGGAAAATTTTCCAAAAAATCGAAATTCTGAAATTTTATCTCCATTTGCCATTAACTCTTGTGGAAAACCTAAAGGGTTAATGACGTTTGTAAAATCACTTTTGAATACCTTGAGGGGTGTAGTTTCTAGAATGGGGTCATTTTTGGATGGTTTCTATTATGTAAGCCTCACAAAGTGACTTCAGACCTGAACTGGTCCCTAAAAAGTGGGTTTTTGAAAATTTCTGAAAAATTTCAAGATTTGCTTCTAAACTTCTAAGCCTTGTAACGTCCCCAAAAAATAAAATGGCATTCCCAAAATGATCAATACATGAAGTAGACATATGGGGAATGTAAATCAATAACTTTTTGGGAGGTATTACTATGTATTATAGAAGTAGAGAAATTGAAACTTGGAAAATTGCAAATTTTTCCAAATTTTTGGTAAATTTGATATTTTTTTTATATGTAAAAATGAAATTTTTCGACTTAATTTTACCAGTGTCATGAAGTACAATATGTGCCGAAAAAACAATCTCAGAATGGCCTGGATAAGAAAAAGCGTTTTAAAGTTATCACCACATAAAGTGACAGTGGTCAGATTTGCAAAAAATGGCCTGGTCCTAAGGTGAAAATGAGCCCGGTCCTTAAGGGGTTAAAAAACGCGCATACGAACGCGCGTTTTTATCATTTGACCCAGCATAAAAAGGCCCAATTTGGCTAACAGTCTGCAACTTTCATATAGGTGGGCCTACATTTTTAGTGGATCTGGAACCTGTCAATCAAAAAAACGCCTCAAAAACGCGCGTTCCTTAAATGCAAAAACGCCCATGAAAACGCTTGTTTGTCGCATGAAAAAACGCTAAAAAAAACGCCCGCTCCAAAAACGCTTAGGTGTGTTCCCAGCCTAAGGGTTTTCATATGCCGTTTGTTGAAGGGGAGTTCCCAGGGTGGGACTTGCCGATGTCGGATTTACGGGTGTCAATCCTGGGTGTTGTGCCGAAGAGGGAGCCTAATAAATTTCACCTTATCCACCACCTTTCGTTTCCAAAAGTGGTTCTGTTAATGACTGGATTGCGCCGGAATTGTGTTCTGTGGTGTATACATCGTTTGATGAGGCCGTTCGTTGGGTCCGGGAATATGGGCAGGGAGCTCTGTTGGCTAAGGTTGATATTGAGTCTTTGTTTCTTCTTTTGCCAGGGCACTCAGATTGTCAGGATTTGCTTGGTTGTTTTTGGGACTGTTTTTTTTTTTTTGTCAATCGGTGTTTGCCCATGGGTTGTTCGGTTTCGTGCGATTACTTTGAGACATTTAATACGTTCTTAGAATAGCCCATGGGTTGTTTGGTTTCGTGCGCTTACTTTGAGACATTTAGTACGTTCTTAGAATAGGTGGCGCGAGATTGGTCGGGTTGGGATTCTATTATCCATTATTTGGATGATTTTTTGTTCATTAGGCCGCAGAGTTCAAAGGGATGCTCTGTGATGTTTCATTCCTTTCAGGCTATGTCGCATTGTTTTGGGGGTTCCCTTGGCGTTGGAAAAAAAACGGGGCCGTGTGGGTGGGGGAAAATGCGGCTTCGTGAGCTACAGTCCTTATTGGGGAAGCTTAATTATGTGTGCTGTATTATGCCCATTGGGCGGATTTTTTTGTAGCAGGTTGGCCCGGGCAACAGCGGGGTTCCAGGCTCCTCATAATTTTGTGAGGCTCCTCGTTCTGGATAGGCAAAGGGGTGCATCTGAATGCAGTGGGCATTAACTTGTGGTGTTCAGAATTGCAGGACGGGATTAAGTTGGCTTTGCGGGTGTGGTGGGACGCAAGGGGGTAAGGGTTCCCCACCCCCCTTTGTGTCGTGAGCGGTGGTGGGTCCTTGGAGTTGGTGATTTATGGTGGCTCTGGCATGGTGGGGAGGGAGCCAAAGGGGGCTCTGGACTTCCCAGGTATTGGATTCTGGGGTGTGATATGGCGTTTATCTACCCACGTTTGTTGCCCATGGTTACCCGGTTCTGCCTCTAAGCTGGCGTTTTATCGGTTAGAGGTAATTTAAATAAGGGGTGGGGCAGTTATCAGTCAGGTTTACGGGGCTCCAAGGGCCCTCCCCGTGCTGTCATGTTAGTCAGGGTTTTGGTGGTTTGGGCCTTCAGGTGTGAAGACCTTGGGTAGGTTGTTATTTGTTACTTATGTATATTTATGTTCAATAATAAAATGGTTGCTGTGGGCAATAAAATCCACTTGAGGTGTTGTGTTTTTATTGGGGAAGGAAAGGGGGGAGACAGGTAGGGACAACGACTTGATAATACACTAGTCAAAAGGTTGTCCATCTTTAAAACACTTTAGAATTGAAGCATGCAGACTGAAGGAACCAGAACCAGAAGTGGCAGGGAGCAGGTAAGTATGCTTCCCTCCACAAGTCCAGCGTCCAGTGGACTTCCCAAAAGTGCTTCAAAAGTGGACAGCCTGTTTACACCATTAGATTGCAATATAGGGGACAGTGAACAGACCTTTGAACACCGTTTCATTTTTGGATCCAGCTTTCTTCATCTTTCAGAGAGCTCCAAATCTCCTGCCTTCTTTGTAACATGAGTGTAATCTGTTCTCCTACAGCCACCATGTTGTTTAAAGGGGTTTTCCCGAGATTTAAATCCTTTGATGACCTATAAATCCATTCTGGTCTAATTTACCTGGACAAGAATTGTGTAATTGGAGCATTGTATTTAAGAGCCAAGCATAGACTCCCATCATGTAGTGTTAAAATAACTATGATGTAGGACTTTCTTATATTACATTTCTTAAACATTACCAATTTAGGTAACTGATAGGAATGTATTATGCTATTGGAAGTCTATGAGCCCTTCCTTCCTGTGATCGAAGGGGCTCTCAACAGCTGGAGTCTCACAGATCGAAATGTCTGCTAGGTTACTAGAACACGTCAAAAGTTTTGTGGAGCCCTTTTAGCTACAGTAGCTCTTCTGTGAGATGAGACCAGATGGACTTGGGTCAGGGAGCCTTAGACTACCCATAATCCTGGTGCTAGTTCACCAGTTGTCATTTTGTGGACCATTTTTGATGGGTTTAGGAAATATTAGTTACTTTTGTAATTTACTTTCTGATACAAAGGTACTCTAGTTGTGAGCTGTTCTCCATCCTTCATTATAATGGCGCCCCTTAGTGTTTAATCTTTGTAGTAATGTGCATGTCCACCTACTAAAGTGGTCGCACATGCTCAGTTCTATCCTTCCACAGCTCTATCTACTGTTAGACAATGTGACTGTTCCAGGGAGAGAGCTAAAACTTCACACACCCTGAGAAAGGACAGGCATCCCTGAGCTGTGAGAGGGAGAGCTGCAACAGAAAGGACATGCCTCTTGAGGTAATACTGAAGAAGATCTAGCAGAGCAATTGAAGCAATGAATGGGTGAGATCTCTGGATCCATGTGAGGTACAGGGCTGGTTCTAGCTTTGTTATAAAGAGATTGTCATGCACTATATAATGTCTGATTTTCATTTTTTACCTCAATCATTTCATAAGTTCCAGAAAACTTCTTTAAAGTGTGAAACCTACAGTGCCTTTCAAAAGTATTCACCTCCATTAACTTTTTTCATGTTTTGGTACCTCACAACCTGGAATTAACATGGATTATTTGAGGATTTGCATCATTTAACTTACAGAACATGCCCACAACTTTGAAGATGTTTTTTTATTTTTTATTTTTATTGTGAAGCAAACAACAAATAGGACAAAATAGCAGAAAAAGTCAATGTTTATAACTATTCACCCCCCTAAAGTCAATACTTTGTAGAGCCACCTTTTGTGGCAATCACAGCTCCAAGTCGCTTTGGATAAGTCTCTATGAGCTCGCCACATCTTATCACTTGGATTTCTGCCCATTCCTCCTTGCAAAACTGCTCCAGCATCTTCAAGTTGGATGGTTTGCGCTTGTGAACCGCAATCTTTAAGTCTGACCACAGATTTTCTATTGGATTGAGATCTGGGCTTTGACTTTGACATTTACATGTTTTCCCTTTAAACTACTCAAGTGTTGCTTTAGCAGTGTGTTTGGGGTCATTGTCCTGCTGGAAGGTGAACCTCCGTCCTAGCCTCAAATCACTTAGAGTGGTACAGGTTTTGCTCAAGAATATCCCTGTATTTTACACCATCCATCTTTCCCTCAACTCTGACCAGTTTCCCAATCCCGGTGTTCCGTTAAATTGCCCTACTAGTAAAATTTCCCTACCCACGTGATTTCCAGTTCCGGTATGCGGGTGAGGGAGGAGTTGTCAGGCCACTCGCTTACTGATTGGCTGAGTAGGATTCGGCGCAGGAGAGCGCTGCTAACTGTGAACACACATAAGGTAGGAAAAATTTACGGCCAATTGTGCATGCGCCACGGGTATTGAAAAAGGGTGGTGGCAACTGTAGATTAATATTAGCACAGGTCTTCCAATTTAGCACTCTAAGAGATGAGCCAGGAAATAGCGCAGATGAGACTAGACTAGACAAAATCCAGCAATCGTCTGCCGCGAGTGCGCACTGGGCTGTAAGTTTTTACTAATCTCGGTGCATGCGCACTAAGTTTTCCCTGCCCTAGCCACTAGAGTAGATCCAGCAAGCGTTCGCGCCTGTGCACTGGGCTGTAACTTTTCAATACCCGTGGCGCATGCGCAATTGGCCGTAAATTTTTCCTACCTTATGCGCGTTCACAGTTAGCGGCGCTCTCCTGTGCCGAATCCTACTCAGCCAACCAGTAAGCGAGTGGCCTGACACAACTCCTCCCTCACCCGCATACCGGAACCGGAAATCATGTGGGTAGGGAAATTTTACGAGTAGGGCAATTTAACTGAACACCGGCTGCTGAAAAACATCCCCACAGCATGATGCTGGCACCACCATGTTTCACTGTGGGGATGGTGTTCTTTGGGTGATGTGATGGGTTGGGTTTGCGCCAGACATAGCGTTTTCTTTGATGGCCCAAAAGTTCAATTTTAGTCTCATCAGACCAGAGCACCTTAGGGTACTTTCACACTTGTGTTGGTGCGGATCCGTCTGTTTATTTGCACAGACGGATCCGCACCTATAATGCAAACGTTTGTATCCGTTCAGAACGTTTTGAATTACATATAAAGCCAATAGGGAACGGATCCGTTTTCAAATGCACCATATTGTGTCATTGAAAACGGATCCGTCCCCATTGACTGACTTACATTGTAATTAGAAACTGATCCGTTCGGCTCCGCATCTTCAGACAGACGCCAAAATGCTGCATGCTGCGCTATGGTTTCCGCCTCCAAAACAGAATAGAAGCAGAACGGAGCCTAACTGATGCATTCTGAACGGATCCTTATCCGTTCAGAATGCATTGGGGCTTAACTGATCCGTTTTGGACCGTTTGTTAGAGCCCTGAAACGGATCTCACAAACGGAATCCAAAACGCTAGTGTGAAACTACCCTTACTCCATACATTTAGGGAGTCTCCCACACGCCTTTTCGCAAACTCACAACGTGCCTTTTTGTTTTTAGCTGAAAGTAATGGCTTTCTTCTGGGTACTCTGCCATAAAGCTCCAACTCTATGGAGCCTACGGCTTATTGTCGTCCTATGTACAGATACTCCAGTCTCTGCTGTGGAACTCTGCAGCTCCTGCAGGGTTACCTTAGGTCTCTGTGCTGCCTCTATGATTAATGCCCGGTCCGTGAGTTTTGGTGGGCGGCCGTCTTTTGGCAGGTTTGCTGTTGTGCCATGTTCTTTTCATTTGGTTATAATAGATTTAATGGTTCTCCTGGGGATCATCAAAGATTTTGATATTTTTTTATAACCTAACCCTGACTTGTACTTCTCAGCAACATTGTCCCTCACTTGTTTGGAGAGTTCCTTGGTCTTCATGGCAGTCACGGCAGTGTTTGTTTAGTGATGCCTCCTGCTTAGGTGTTGCAGCCTCTGGGGAAGGTGTGTATATATAATGACAGATTATGTGACACTTAGATTGCACACAGGTGGACATCTTTTCACTAATTATGTGACTTCTGAAGGTAACTGGTTGCACCAGAGCTTTTTATGGGCTGCCTAACAGAGGGGGTGAATACATACGCACATGCCAATTTTCTGTTTTCTATTTCTAAACAATAGTTTTATTTATATATTTTTCTTATTTCACTTCACCAACTTAGACTATTGAGTTCTGATCCATTACATAAAATTCAGATTAACAAAACATTGAACTTAAAGGGTTTCTGTCACCAACTTTTGACATTATAAGCTGTCTGACATTAGCTATGTGCTAATGTCAGACCAGCTTGATAATGTCTTTTTTATAAAAATCCGCTGTATATTTAGTCTGAAAAACTTACTTTTATATTATGTAAATTAGCCTCTAGGAGCAGGGCGTTGCCCTGCTCTAGCGGCTCCGTCGGCAACCTGCTGGCACGCCCCTTCACACTTTGATTGACAGTGCAGGGCAGCGATCCTCCTGCACTGTCTCGTTCTGAATCGCACGCCCGCGCGCCGCTCTGTATTCGGCGCAGGCGCGGTGAGCAGAGGACAGCAGGCACCAGCGCCCTCTGCTCACCGCGCCTGCGCCGAATACAGAGCGGCGGCGCGGGCGCGCGATTCAGAACGAGACAGTGCAGGAGGATCGCTGCCCTGCACTGTCAATCAAAGTGTGAAGGGGCGTGCCAGCAGGTTGCCGACGGAGCCGCTAGAGCAGGGCAACGCCCCCCCTGCTCCTAGAGGCTAATTTACATAATATAAAAGTAAGTTTTTCAGACTAAATATACAGCGGATTTTTATAAAAAAGACATTATCAAGCTGGTCTGACATTAGCACATAGCTAATGTCAGACAGCTTATAATGTCAAAAGTTGGTGACAGAAACCCTTTAAGGCTGTAATGTAACAAAACACGAAAAAAGTCAAGGGGGGGTGAATACTTTTGCAAGGCACTGTATATGTCCTATGACCCTGACACTCTTTCAACCATTGTCCTTTTTGGACCATATTTGGTGGGTACTAACCACTGCCAGGAACGCCTTACAAGATCTGCCATTTTTGGAGTTGCCGTGACCCAGTCGTCTAGCCATCAAAATTTGTTCCTTATGAAAGTCTCTCGACTTAGCCCATTTTTTTTCTGCTTCCACCTTCTCAACTAGAAGAACTGATGGTTCACTGAATGCCTAATATACACCAAACCTTGACAAGGGTCACAAGTGACACAAAAGCTATCCAGGACCTTTTTTTTTTTGTTTTTTTTTTTTGACGCTGCATTTCATGGTAACTGTGTGGAACCTTTTTATTGAATCGGCCCTGTGATAGAGGGAGTGGCATTAGGGAATTACTATTTATGCAGGCTACACATATGTAAAGTTGGAGTGGTACTGGGTCACTTACATTTGATTTTAGGATCATAGTCCTAGAAGATCATTCTGCTCAAGTGTGAGAAATGCTCTGTACCGTGGATTATTTTTGCAAGTTGTTGTCATGCCCAGTAAAACCCCTCTCTTCACATGACCTTAGCAATTGCCAGGGCGGCACATTTGTTTTTAGCATTAACGACGCCACCTTCGGGTGTTTGGTCACGTTTATTTGTGGCAACCTTGGCTGCCTCCCTTTCAATGAGTTGGGCTAATGAGTGTTTGACATTTTTTTTAAATGTCATTTCTTTCTTGGGGTTCAGAATTAACCTTTGTACTCATCATGTCCTGAGCATAACAGAGAAATGTCAGGCATGCCTTCTATTTTCGTGTTCTTGGTAAACTTGGGTCATTATTAGTAACGGCATTGAGCAATTAGCCTGTATTTGGGATGATTGAGGAACCATAAAAGCAGATCATAGCGTTCTCTAGTGTCAGCCGTCAGTTTAATCTTCCCTTCTAGAAGGGCGTCCATCCTTTAAATACGACATGACGACACAGAGTTACTGACTAGCGCTTATTACTTTCATCATACATATTTTATATCCTTTTATGTCTTAATTTTATCAAACTGGAATAATTACAGGGAAGATCAAGGTCGTGAGCTTTATTTCCTTGATAGGCCTTCATAAGAATTACGTGTTTCAACTTAACTTAAAGGCCTTGAAGCTGTTCTTGAGCCTTGATATTGTGCCAATAATTGCATTTTTCTGAACCCAAGTGTTCCTCGCATGTAATTTATTATGTAGACTACTTTCACACTTTTGTTGTTAATTTCAGTATTGAGATCTGGCAGAGATCAAATCACAATGGATCTGTCAGTAAATACATTGAAAGTCAATGGATAACGGATCCATTTTTTTAGGCTCCGTTTTTTTTTCCTAGTTTTTAGGACCGGACACAAAGCCGCAGCTTGCAGCGGTTTTGTGTCCAGTCACAAAACCGAATGTTGATGGAACGGAATACATCCTGATGTATCCTGAACGGATCTCTTTCCATTCAGAATGCATGAGGACCATGCGGAAACGTTTTTTCCGGTATTGAGATCCTTTGCCGGATCTCAATACCAGAAAGTAACAACGCAAGTGTTAAAGTAGCCTTAGTGGGTGCATTATGTCTCTGCTTTATATAGGGCTGCCATAGAGATCACTCAGTCTGCACTGTACCTCTGTATGCCTCCAATTCATACAGAGTTATATGGATCCTTTTTTTCTAAGATCCAACTGGAAACCAATAGTGGTATGTTCCATTCAATGCTACAGGAATGAAGGTATTCTTCTCTGTCCATATGCCACCTTGGGCACAAGCCCTTAAAGGGGTTGTATGAGAGCAGGCAAACACATTGCTGCTTTCTTCAAGAAACTGCACCACTCTTGTCCATAGGTCAGGGGAGGTAGTGCAGCTTAGTCCCATACAAATGAATGTGTCTGAGCTGCAATACCACCCATGACCCATGGATAAGAGCAGGTCCTGAAAGAAAGCCATGATGTTTTTCCACTGTCATAGGGTTTTCTGTTACTTGTCGGCACTATGGCCTCTTCTTACTATACCAAGCACAGCGCCATACATTGTATAGTGGCTGTGTTTGGTATTGCAGCTCAGACCTATTCACTGGAATGGGACTGATCCATGGGACCAACGAATGCTACATCACTCCACAACAGGCTACAGCACTCTTCCAACAGCTGATTGGCGTCAGACCTTCACTAGTCCAATATTGATGACCTATCATGAGGAAAGATTTAAGTTCCAAAAAAACCTTTTAAATGAGTTTTCCAGCTCCAGCACTTCAATATTGATGGTCTATCCTCTGCATAGGTCATCAATATCTGATTGATGGGTGTCTGACTCTCAGGACCCCAAGCACACTATGCAGTGTATGGTGCAGTGTTTGTATCCTGTGAGGACGCTGCAGTGCTCACTGTGCCCTCTTCAAACAGCTCATCGGTGGGGCTGATGGGAGTCGGACCACCAGCGACCAGAGAGTAATGACTTATCCTGAGGATAGGCCATCAGTATTGAACTCGTGTTGTATTAGGGCATTGCATAAATGCTGTAATTAAATATAGTTTCATTATTCGTCTCACCGAGGGTTCCTGCAATATTGATGGGAAACTGCACTTAGGCTCTGACCCTCCTGCTCCAGATTATGGAGTTCAGAATATGGTGCTTCCACAACACACCCTATTTTCCCCTAAAATGCAAGCTGTGTTAGCAGATCTTCTGTACTGGATGTATTTTTATGAGCAGATTTATGTTCTAATTTATATCGACTACACGTAATCTATAATGTTTTGGCAGCCTCCACTATGTAGAAGACAATACACAGAGTGTGGCTGCAAATCCCCGATAGCTTTTATTGTGTGGATGCCTTTGTCTGTGCTGTTCAGTCTGGAAATGCAATCTCTGAGATCTGTAGGATAGCATTGGGTTGTGGTTAATGGGTGAGCACACATAAGGTTTACAGCTGACATAAGTCATTTTATAGTGATGCAAACTAGTAGCCTCCGTTTTATGGCTGGTAGCTCTATACTGTTAAAGAGGACCTTTCACCGATTTAAAAACTAAAAACTAACTATATCTGTGGGCAGGCGGCTCAGGGTCCCCTGCACTTATGTGTCTGGGCGCCGCTCCGTTCGCCGGTATAGGCTCGGTGTCGAGCTCCCTCTGTTGTATGGGCGGGGACTTTGTATCAGCGTGTCCTTGCTGCAGAGCTGGCCAATCACAGCGCACAGCTCATAGCCTGGCTATGAGCTGTGCGCTGTGATTGGCCAGCTCTGCAGCAGGGACACGCTGATACAAAGTCCCCGCCCCATACAACAGAGGGAGCTCGGACACCGGAGCCTATACCGGGCGAACGGAGCGGCGCCCAGACATACAAGTAAGTGCAGGGGGACCCCTGGGCGCCGCTCTGCCCACAGATATAGTTAGTTTTTAGTTTTTAAATCGGTGAAAGGTCCTCTTTAATGGTTGCTATTAAGCAAGTCGGTCGATTCCTTTCTGATGGGGAAATCTTGGAAGAAAGGAGATCATCAGGCCAAGTCTTGTGTTCTTAACCAGTTCAGTCAAACAGGCCATTTTACTTTGGGGGCAAATTGGTTGGATCTGTCAAGACTCGATCTTGTTTGTAACATTCATGCATCCACCACTGGTTGTATCATATATGTATTGACAAATGTAATGACACGTGCCAACTCAAGGTCTCTAGAAAGCCACATTCTTGTACAGTGATAGATGCAGGATTGTTGTATAGTAATGGCCACACCAGGAGAGCTCCAGGCAAACCAGTTCTCAAATCCACCAATTAGAGGAACAGACTTAGGCACAATAATGGACGCAAGTTGAAGGTTGTTGTGGTTCCAAGCACATGTTCTTCTAATTGGACCCTGACAATGAAGCAGCAAAGGTTTGTGTGCCAGTAGTTCAGAATTTGGTAGTCGCCTATAGATTTCCTACAGGGGATTCATGGCAATGTTCAGAGGCTGCCCGCTACCACTTTGCAAGTTATGTCAGTCATAAAATTTGAGTGTAGAGTATACAACAAATGTAAGTGCAATTGTTCAACCCAATCAAGTGTATTATGTCTGCAGTGACTGGTAAGGGGCCCGTGGCATTAAAAGCCGAAGAGCCCAGATCAGTGATGGCTAACCTCCGACACTGGGGTGAAACTACGACTGCCAGCTCGCTCCATTCATTTCTATGGAGTTCTGAGAATAGCCAAGCAAGTGTGCATCATGGGAGTTGTAGTTTTACCACAGCTGGAGTGGCGGAGGTTAGCCATCACAGGCCCAGATCATTCTCAGTCCACCACTGATTCTGTGCCAGTCTTTTGCCCACATACTACTCTATGCCAGTGGTGTGGGTGGGTACTGGCTAGCCTGTTAAAGGGGTTGCCCAACTCCAGCCCCCCCACACACACATACACACGCGAACAGGTGTTCGAAAAGGCTGCAGCTCTCCATGACAGTTTCTGTCTTTTTCTAGGCCAGGCGTCACGTTTATTGGTCACATGGACCAGGCGCACTCAAGTGAATGGGGCTGAGCTGCAATACCAAGCACAGCTGCTATACAGTGGAAGGCACCGTGCTTGGTGAGCTGACTGAAAAGATCGTGGCCTGCCTTCTAACAGCTGATCGGCAGGGTGTCGGGAGTTGGACCCCACCGATTTGATATTGATGACCTCTCCTGAGGATAGTAGAGAAAGGTGGGGGTGGTAAATGAGCCTCATACATTTTCCCAAAATATATTTTTTATATTTTTTTCTTTTTACTATTTTACTTTTGCATGCTATTCCAGGATACGCCTATCCAGAAATACCTTACATAGAGATTTAGCATTATAGTCCCTGATATCATGTGAACACTTGGCTCTGGGATTGAAGATTTGTGTGATAGAGAAGTGTAAAATCTTGCAGATGTTGCAGAAATGTATTCATCCAACTCCTTGCAGTGTCCGATTCTAAGACTGTTATGATTTAAAGAGCCGTCGCGTAACCGGAAATAAGGACACTTGTAGCCAGAAATAGGATTTTCTAACATATGATGCTATGTTGGAGCATGGCACACCTTCCAGATGATTCACAATATCCTGCAGCTAATGCAGCCAGGAAAAGTGTATTTAAGCCCTCGTACCTGGTGTAGCGCCAGCATAGCCTGTGCAGATGTGATGAGACGCCTGGGAATGTTGGGCTTCAGATAATGCATCATTACAGTATGGGTTTTGGCCTATGGCCATTTAGTAGTCTGTTTCTATAAAGGTATTAAGTATGAAAAATACCATTCCAGTAATATACGGAACATGTGAACTGCTGCCGCCTCAGTCAGTCGTATTTATTTACCAGCAACTTAAAAATGTCACCCCTTCATTTCCTAGGTGCTCCCTGGGTCCTGTCGTACTGATTGATAGAGGTTTTTTTTTTTTTGCAACAATTTTTGCCATAACACAGTTTAACGGCATAGTGTAAATATACACCAACAGGAGGATTAAAGTTGTCCATAAACATTTAGGTATAATATATATATTTAAAACATATTGCACACCATTATTTTCCCTGTATATTCTTCAAAAATAGTGACATCCAGTGTAATGTTCACTCTTTTCTCTCTTATTAAAGGGAATCTTTTTTGCAGAGCATCCAGCGTGGCCAGACCCGCACCTGGAATCCTACCTGATTTCCACCGCTGGGTTCTGGGTCCATCACTCCCACTCTGGCTCTGCAGGTCTCTGGTCTCCCCACGTCGGCATCCGGTTTGACACGGATCACGTGGCCACTGTAGTGACGTGTCAACCATTCGCCACACAGTGACATGATGCACGGGTGTCATGTCACTGCTGCAGCGAGTCATTGGCTACAGTGGCCACATGATTTGCATCAAACCAGATGTTGTTCCTATGCATCTAATATAAATCAATGAATGAATGTTGAAAATTACCTTTGTTACAAATTGTCTAACATTTTGAGTAAACAGGTTTTATGCAGACCTTTGTATCTCCATGGTGACAGACTACAAACAAGTCATGTGTAGTCATACTCTCATCCTCCTATCCCTTACTTCTTTCTAATCTACTAAATGTTTGCTTTTTAAATTCCTGTAGATTTTGATGACCCAGTAAAGATATTTAGAAGTAACCAATGTTTTTAATGTCCGCTGAAGTAGATTTTATATATTTCTTCTTGAAGATATCTTTTAAATAACCTTATAGTATTTAACCCTTAGAGGGCCTTGTGATATTTTCATTTTTCCTTTTTTATTTTTCACTCCCCGATGACCAGATCTAAATCTGTTGAGACTATGCTTTTTTTTTTTTCTTATGTTAACCTGCCGTTCTACACCATTTTACAGCTTACAGTACTTATAGTTTACATAAAAAGTGAACTGACTATGGAAGTACTTGTAAATGAATTTCTTCTGTACTAATCCAGAGTTACAGCCTACTGTATATCAGAATCAAGAGCTGAATTTAGTCAAAGCTGAAATCTTTCAGCGTATCTGTTTGTGCATACTGATATATATATATATATATATATATCTCAAATAAATTGTCCCTATGGCAATGTTTAATCTCTAGAGCCCACAAAAGTTCAGTCATGTGAAATTAGTGAAATCTAAATCTCACATCGGCAAAGAAGATCGCTCAGGGGAAGTCAGAGAGGTGCTGAAAATGTAACTGCTTTCTGCAGGTGGCTGTGCAGTGTATAGATGCGTCACCTGCAGAGGCCAAACATTTTGAACTAAGCCCAATTAGATGCTTCTAAAGGCTGTTGCATATTGCATGATATGTAGCAGTCACGCCTGAACATAGCCTTTTCTGCAGACAGATACAACCCTCATCCTATACAAGGTGCCTCCAGCGTTCCAAGAGATGACTTCATGTCTTTTTTTCACCCGATAATCCTGCTATTAGTGTTTTATACCTTGTTTTCTTTGTAGTTGAATCATTCGACTTCATGGCTTATTTGAAACTTCTGCATACTCTATGGAAGAGGAATGTGAGTTACTTCTTGGCTTTGCAGACTAGGTTGGAGAGAAGCGGAGGAATCTATAGCAAGCATCATTAAGCCAAATCTGCTTTGCATATGGTTTAAAGTGAACCCACCTGTTTACAATAGTATTTGCAAAAAACAAGTTGAAGATGGATTTGTATTAGTTTTCTATTAGTTCAATATTGATGGCCTGTCCTCAGGATAGGTCATCAATGTCTGATCAGTGAGGGCTGATCGGCTGTTTGGATAGTGGCCTTGCTTGGTATTCACTTCATTGGGACTGAACTGCAAATAGTCCATGTGACCAATGAGCCATGACTCTCATGGGAGCGCATTTGTCTCTTTAAACAGCTCATCAAGAGTGGAACCCCCACCAGATATTGATAACCTATCGTGAGGATTGCCCATCAATACTGAACTCTCAGAAAACCCCTTTAAGGTTATGGCATATTCACGGCAGTTCTATGATTTCACCATGAGTTGTGTGTAATGCCGTAGAGCCCTAGCCTAAAATCTGCAATACATTGGATTTTTACTTTGACCCTATGGAGCCCTGTTCTTTCTAGAACAACAGTTTTTTGATGCAGGATCCTTAAGCCACTACTGAGAAGAAGAAAAAAAAATACAATGGAAGTGTAAAAACCTGTTGGAACCCCTACTTTATTTCTGGGCACCACAAAAATTTCACATTTCTTTCGTTGTAATTCAACTCTTTTGTTTGTTATTTTTCATATTTGTGGAATGCTCTACGGATACTTTATGGATTTGCGTGTAGTAAACTGATAAGCTTACATTAAAACGTCCCCATCTCGACTTAGCATCCCTGTATATTTCATTCAGAAGAGCTTAACATACTAAGAAATGTCAGAAACTGAGAGGGCGGCCATAGCGGAGAACAATGTGGTTCTGTACTGGAGAATCTGCTTTGCTGCTCTGTAACGTAATGAGCACATTTCTTTGGCAGAGATCTGCCGAGGGCTGGGACACTAGAGACATTAAATCCATAAAGTGTTGCCATCAAAGCCCTTTCCCCGTTTCTATTTTCTTGCCTGCTACGAGCACTGTAATTGTGCATATCAAAACTCCCACCAGGCTCGCCCCCAACAGCCTGTCTGTGATTTTGGGAATCCTTGGACGCATGCTTTATTAACCTCAGATGGGCTACTAGAACAAAGCGCAGAACTTCTTTTGTGGTTCATGTCTTGGCTGTGCCATGGTATTTTTTTTATTTTATTTTTTTATAATTCTGTCCTTGCTTGTTGTAGTTAATATCTGGGTAAGGATCAAGAACCGCTCCCTTTGTAGCCTATTCTAACCCTTTGTCTGGAGCTACTTACATTATAATTGACTCTTAAGCAATATCTTGGCGTGAACGGAGCCTCATTAATAATAGCACTGAAGGCTGCCCTCCATGAATGGAACCAATCTGCTTCTTTGCTGCTGCCATGTAAAATATTACATGAGGGAAGACTAGCTGAACCCACTGGTCTGTGCTGTGCAAGAAAGCAAAGTAATTTTCCGGCAAGAGTGCCAGTATGCTTCAGTTTCAGGAGGTTTCCTCTTAAATTTACCTTCTCGGAGACCACCTTGTTCTGTGGGTTACGGTACATGACTACAATCATCATTGTTTTTGTTTCCTATTTCAGATTTAGGGTCCTTACACACATACATTGTATTTTACTTTTTTGGAGGTGCTTTAAAAATACCAGACTACGTGCATGCTTTTTTTTTTTTTTTTTTTTTGACCGGTTTACCTTTGGCATCAGTTACTTTTTTTGTGAAAAAGAAGCAACTCATCAAATCTTTGTTGCAGTGATTTCTATTAATTAAAGGGGTTATCTAACCCCTATAATGCCCCCCTAAATGCCTGGGCACCACATACAGGTTATACCTACCCCGCTTCCTGGCCCTGTGTCTCTCCTGATGCACGCACAGCCGCCGCTGCATCTCACCATTGGGCGGATCAAAACATCCGCCGACAACGGGGGAAGGGGGGGGGTGCTGGGTGGAAGGGGGTTTGGGGCGGGGTTTAGCCAATAGCAGGACGCGACAGAGACGAGCCTCCCTCGCATAGCGAGTGACGCTAGGAAGGCTCTTTCCCGTCATGGCCTGCTATTGGCAGCCCCCTTGTCGGATCTTTTGATCTGTACGACTTGAAGATACAGCGGCGGGCATCACGAGCGACACAGGTTCCGGGGAGCGGGGTAAGTGTAACCTGTATAACGTGCCCGGGCATTATAGGAGTTGGATAAACCCTTTAAAGTGTCACGGTTTCCAGTGGAGATAGTTCATATCAGCAAGTTGCCCCGCAGTGTGGCTGTATTAATTTCAGTACATTATTGCGCTATAGCCTGGCTGACATGTATGGATATTTCTCAGACATGTGTTAGCTATTATATAATAGTGATAAATATCTGAGAATGCCAATCATGCCAGTATTCGCCCCGCCTGGTGCATAAATAGAAATCTAATAAGTGAGATCTTTCGAAGAGCGGTGTTAAATATTACGCAAAGGCCTTGAAGAATGATCTACAATGTTGTAATCCATGTGGTTACGTGAAGCTTGTCATTTATTTACCTCAATTGCTTAAGAATTAGAGCAAGAAGTTTTTTTTTTACCTTTTCACACATTATTATTGGGGATCCTCTTCCCAATTTCATAGTGAATTAGAAATTTACAGGTCATTAAAGGGGTTCTCCACTTTTGGACAATTCACACCTGTTAAAAGTATCCCTTGAGGGCTCCTGCACATGAATGTATTTTTTTTGTCCACATCCGATCCGCACTCTTTCCCCATTCACTTCAGTGGGACCACGGACAGCACACCACGTGCCTGTATGCCCGTTCCCTTACACCCACAAGAGAGAGTGTCCTATTCTTGTCCATTTTACAGACAAGGATAGGACAGTTCTATTATGGGCCAGATGTTCTGCAAAATGCAGAACGCACACAGCCGGTATCTGTGTTTTGAGGATCCGCAATTTGCGGATGACAAAAACAGCTATGGCCGTGTGCATGAGCCCTGACAGTAAGGTAATTACAAAATGTACCCCTGCTGGGACCTCAGCAGTATGTTGTCTGTGGGGTAATCCAGCAGTAAGTGTTTAACTTCCCTCCAGCGCCACCACTGGGGGAATTAAGCATTGCACAGTGTCCATTCAAAACACTGAGTTCTCTGACACAACAGTTACTGTGCACCCAGATTACTTAATTACGTTCCAATGTAGCATCAGCAGAGTTTGTTTGCATAGGTAGGATAGTTTTCCCAAAAATCCCAGTTTGCAGCTGATTTTATTTACAGTTTACTTTAAAACACTGCTTGAATAAGAGGCACCACCAAATTTATTAAGAGGTGCAGGCCTCTTAAAGAGAACCTGTCACCATAAAATGCAATGCAATATGCAGGAAGCATGTTCTAGAGAAAGAGAAGCTGAGTAGATTGATATATAGTTTTGATTCAGTAATACTTTTATTTTTACACATTTATTTGTGACTTCACCTGTTCACTGGGGTGGGGGGGGGGGGTTGTTATCATTTATTGATGGCATTCTCTGTGTAATTGTGTATACATAGATAGCTGTCAGTCACTGATAGCTGTACACAGGAGAGGTGTTATCAGTGATTTGATAGTATTCTCTGTGTAAGTGTGTATACAGAGATAGCGTGTCAGTAACTGATAGTCTGTACACGGGGAGGTGTTATCAGTGATGGCATTCTCTGTGTAAGTGTGTATACAAAGATATCTGTCAGTCACGGATAGCTGTACACTGGGGAGGTGTTATCAGTGATTGATGGTATTCTCTGTGTAAGTGTGTATACAGAGATAGCTGTCAGTCACTGATAGTTGTACACGGGGAGGTGTTATCAGTGATGGCATTCTCTGTGTAAGTGTGTATACATAGATAGCTGTCAGTCACTGATAGCTGTACACTGGGGAGGTGTTATCAGTGATTGATGGTATTCTCTGTGTAAGTGTGTATACAAAGATAGCTGTCAGTCACTGATAGCTGTACACTGGGGAGGTGTTATCAGTGATTGATGGTATTCTTTGTGTAAGTGTGTATACATAGATAGCTGTCAGTCACTGATAGCTGTACACTGGGGAGGTGTTATCAGTGATTGATGGTATTCTCTGTGTAAGTGTGTATACATAGTTGTCAGTCACTGATAACTGTACACAGGGGAGATATTATCAGAGATTGATGGTATTCTCTGTGTACGTGTGTATACATAGTTGTCAGTCACTGATAACTGTACACAGGGGGAGATATTATCAGAGATTGATAGCATTCTCTGTGTAAGTGTGTATACAGAGATAATTTGTCAGTCTCTGACAGCTGTAAATGGGGGAGGTCTTATCAGTGATTGATATAATTCGCTGTGTAAGTATGTATGCAGAGATAGATGTCAGTTACTGATAGCTGTATACAGGGCAAGTGTTATCAGTGATTTGATAACATTCTCTGTGTAAGTGTGTATACAGAGATAGCTCAGTCACTGATAGCTGGACATGAGGGAGATGTTATCAGTGATTGATAACATTCCTTGTGTAAGTCCTTATTCACACAGTCAGTGTCCATGAAAAGGTGGTCAGTGATGTCTCCGTGAAGATGTTTGTGACGGATCCGGGCTGGGTCCATGTGTCATCCATGTTTCACTCACACTATACAACTGAAAAATTATTCAAAGGGAATCTGTCAGCTGTCATTTTTTTTCCTTTTAGCCTAGTGCAGTGATGGGCAACGTGCGGCTCTCCAGCTGTTGCAGAACTACAACTCCCAGCATGCAAAGCCTGTCTATAGCTATCAGCCTACTGCAGGGCATGGTGGGAGTTGTAGTTTAGCAACAGCTGGAGAGCCGCACGTTGCCCATCACTGGCCTAGTGCAATAAAGTACCTTATATCCATATGTGTTCTTCTTTTTATGTGTGTCTCTTGCATTTTCTGTCAAAAAGCGCTTTATCTATTACATAAATTAGGATCCAAGGAGCCCAGAGGGGCGTTTTTTCTCTTCCAAGGAGCCCAGGAACGCCCCCCTGATGTGCCCAGCCCGCCTAAATTTGAATCTGAAGAACGCCTCCAGCAGCTGAAATCGCCTCCCAGAGGCAAGGCTAACAGCTCCGCTGCTCGGCTACCTCCGCTGTCTGCCCAGAATACATCCCCGATCTTCCTCTCTCCGGCGCAGGCGCAGTGTCGGCGTTTGCCGGCGCGGTCTGACGGCAAATGAGGGCAACAGCCTCAATAGTGTCACTGGGCATGCGCCGAGCCCAGTGACGTTTTCGGAGCACTGTTGCCGTCGAATCCCTGGAGCTGCGCCTGCGCGAGATTTCCGGCAGCCGGCGAGAAGAAGATGTATTCCGGGCAGAGAACGGAGGTAGACGAGGGGACGCATGACCACGCCATCTGAGTGCGCACAAACCGAAAGTTTTACTTTCGGTTTGCGCTCCGGCTCCCCCGTGTGCTATTGCTATTTCATTGGAATGTATGATAATCACAATCAAATGATTGTAAGTTATAGTTCTCTATGTAACTATATAAAAGTGTAAAAAAAAAAAAAGAAAAAGTTCTAATCACCCCCCTTTTGCTAAAATAAAAATAAAAAACTAAAAAATTATTTAAAAAATACACATCATGGGTGTCGCACTGTGCGAAACCGCCCATACTATAAAAATATAAAAAATATTCCCCATATGTCAGACAGCAAAACGGAAAAAAGTGTCCAAATGGCGGATTCACCATTTATGGTTGCTTCATTTTCCACAAAAAATTACATAAAAGGTGATCGATAAGTCATATACACCTCAAAATGGTATCAATAAAAAGATAAGATTATGACGCAAAAAATGAGCCCCCATACAGCTCTGTACATATAATTACAAAAAAGTTATAGGGGTCAAAACATGGTGACAAAAAGTAAAACAGATTTTTTCCCACTTTTGAATTTTTTTTTCACTATCAAAACGCAAGAAAACCTATACATATAGGATTCGGATTCGTACTGAGCTGTAGAGTAAAAGTAACCGGTCAGTTTTATCGCACATCGAACGTTGGAATTTAAAAACCCACAAAACTGTGGTGGAATTGCTTTTTTTTTTGCAATTTCACCCCATTTGGAATTTTTTTCCCGCTTCCCACTAAATCATATGCAATATTAAATGGTGTTGTTGGAAATGCAACTTGTCCTGCAAAAAACGAGCCCTCATATGGCTATGTGAAACGAAAAATAAAAAAAGTTATGGCTCTGGGAAGGCAGGGAGCACAAAACGAAAACTCAAAAAAAAAAACAACCTCTGGTCCTTAACCAGTTCCCGACCGCCGTACGCAGGATTGCGTCCTGCGGGCGGCCGGGATCTTCTGTTTGGACGCGCCGGGGCGTCATCTCGCGAGACGCGAGAGTTCCTGTGAAGCAGCGCGTGCGCTGCTCACAGTGAAGCGCGGCTCGAGGTTGGACTACAGCCTGCCAGCGATGATCAATCGCTGGCAGGCTGTAGATGCGATATAAATCGCATCAAACAGCTATATCAGACGCTGTTTTATGAACAGCGTCTGATATAGCTGCTACCTGGTCCTCTGGTGGTCCCATTTTCTGGGATCGACCACCAGAGGACCAGGTAACTACAATAAAAGTTGCACCAAACACTACACTAACCCCCCACCCCCTCACCTATTAACCCCTTGATCACTCCATCTAGACCCCTGATCACCCCCTGTCATTGATCACACCCCTTGTAAGGCTCCATTCGGACGTCCATATGTGTTTTGCGGATCCGTGGATTCCGCGGATCCTCAAAACACGGACACCGGCAATGTGCTTTCCGCATTTTGCAGATCCGCACATTGCCAGAACTATATAGAAAATGCTTTTCTTGTCCGCAATTGCGGACAAGAATAGGACATGTTCTATATTTTTGCGGAACGGAAGTGCAGACCCGGAAGCGCGGATCCGTAATTCCGGATCCGAGCGGGACAAAGTCTGTCCCCATAGAAATGAATGGGTCCGCAATTCCGTTCTGCAAACAGAATTTCGGACGTATGAATGGGGCATAAGGGTCCCTTATCACCGCCAGTTAGTTAGCTACTTGTTAGGTAGCTACCGCCCAGCCCACCGCACCGCAGTCACTGATTTTGGCAGAGATTTTTTCATCCACATTGACCGATGCGAATGAAAAAATCTGTGCCGTTCATTTTTTTTTTCAGCCCAGAGGCTGAACGGAAAAAATCTCATTACCCGTATGCTCAATATACGGAGAATCGCAGAAACTCCTAATGCTGGCCATACGTGTAATGATTGCGGAGACCCTCAAATGCCAGGGCAGTACAAAAACCCCACATGTGACCCCATTTTAGAAAGAAGACACCCCAAGGTATTCCGTGAGGGGTATGGCGAGTTCATGGAAAATTTTATTTTTGTCACAAGTTAGTGGAATATGAGACTGTAAAAAAAAAAAAAAAAAACAATTTCCGCTAACTTGTGCCAAATTTTTTTTTCTGTGAACTCGCCATGCCCCTCACAGAATACCTTGGGGTGTCTTCTTTCCACAATGGGGTCACATGTGGGGTATTTATACTGCCCTGGCATTTTAGGGGTCCTAAAGCGTGAGAATCCAAATGCGTAAAAATGGCCTGTGAAATCCTAAAGGTACTCATTGGTTTTAGGGCCCCTTTGCGCATCTTGGCTGCAAAAAGTGTCACTCATGTGGTATCGCCGTACTCAGGAGAAGTAGGGCAATGTGGTTTGGGGTGTATTTTTACATATACCCATACTGGGTGTGAGAAATATCGCTGTAAACGACAACTTTTTACATTTTTTATTCAAAGTTGTCAATATACAGAGATATTTCTCTCACCCAGCATGGTATATGTAAAATACACCCAAAACACATCGCCCTACTTCTCCTGAGTACGGCATACCACATAGTGACACTTTTGCAGGCAAGATGCGCAAAGGGCCCAAATTCAATGAGTACCTTTAGGAGGGCATTTTTACGCATTTTTCTTCTCACGCTTTAGGGCCTCTAAAATGCCAGGGCAGTATAAATACCCACATGTGACCCCATTTTGGAAAGAAGACACCCCAAGGTATTCGCTGAGGGGCATAATGAGTTCATGAAAAATTAAACTTTTTGTCAAAAGTTAGCGGAAGGGAGACTTTGTGAGAAAAACAATAAAAATCAATTTCCACTAACTTGTGCCAAAAAAAAATATTCTATGAACTCGCCATGCCCCTCATGGAATACCTTGGGGTGTCTTCTTTCAAAAATGGGGTCACACGTGGGGTATTTCTACTGCCCTGGCATTTTAGGGGCCCTAAAGCGTGAGAAGAAAATGCGTAAAAATGCCCTCCTAAAAGGTACTCATTGGAATTTGGGCCCTTTGCGCATCTTGCCTGCAAAAAGTGTCACTCATGTGGTATCGCCGTACTCAGGAGAAGTAGGGCAATGTGTTTTGGGGTGTATTTTTACATATACCCATGCTGGGTGAGAGAAATATCTCTGTATATTGACAACTTTGAATAAAAAATGTAAAAAGTTGTCATTTACAGAGATATTTCTCTCACTAAGCATGGTATATATAAAATACACCCCAACCCATTGCCCCACTTCTCCTGAGTGCGGCGATACCCATGAGTGACACTTTGCAGCCAAGATGCGCAAAGGGGCCCTAAACCAATGAGTACCTTTAGGATTTCACAGGCCATTTTTATGCATTTGGATTCTCACACTTTAGGGCCCCTAAAATGCCAGGTGAGTATAAATACCCCACATGTGACCCCATTTTGGAAAGAAGACACCCCAAGGTATTCCGTGAGGGGCATGGTGAGTCCACAGAATTTTTATTTTTGGCACAAGTCAGCGGAAATTGTTTTTTTTTTTTTTATTTTGTTTTTACAAAGTCTCATATTCCACTAACTTGTGACAAAAAATAAAATTTTGCATGAACTCACCATACCCCTCACAGAATACCTTGGGGTGTCTTCTTTCCAAAATGGGGTCACATGTGGGGTATTTATACTGTCCTGGCATTTTAGGGGCCCCTAAAGGGTGAGAAGAAGTCTGGAATCCAAATGCGTAAAAATGCCCTGTGAAATCCTAAAGGTACTCTTTGGTTTTAGGGCCCCTTTGCGCACCCAGGCTGCAAAAAGTGGCACACATGTGGTATCGCCGTACTCAGGAGAAGTAGGGCAATGTGTTTTGGGGTGTATTTTTATATATACCCATACTTTGTGTGAAAAATATCTCTGTAATCGACAACTTTTAAAAATTTTTATACAAAGTTGACAATTTACAGAGATATTTCTCTCACCCAACATGGGTATATGTAAAAATACACCCCAAAACACATTGCCCTACTTCTCCTGAGTACGGCGATACCACATAAGTGCCGCTTTTGCAGCCTGAGTGTCAAAGAGCCCAAATTCAACGAGTACCTTTAGGTTTTACATGGCGACTCACAATTTAGCCCCGCCCAAAATGCCAGAACAGTAAACACACCCCACAAATGACTCCATTTCGGAAAGTAGACACCCCAAGGTATTCACTGAGGGGCATAGTGAGTCCGTCTGAGATTTTTTATTTTTTTGCCAGAAGTTATCAGAAATTGAAACTTTTTTTTTTTTTTTCTCAGAAAGTGTCAATTTCCGCTAACTTGTGAAAAAAATGAAATGATACATGAACTCACCAAGCCCCTCCGCGAATACTTTGGGGTGTCTTCTTTCTAAAATGGTGTAATTTGGGGGATATTTATACTATCCTGGCATTCTAGCACCTGAAGAAACATGACAGGCGCTCAGAAAGTCAGAGCTGCTTCAAAATGCCGAAATTCACTTTTTTGCACCATAGTTTGTAAACGCTATAACTTTTACCCAAACCAATAAATATACACTTATTGGATTTTTTTATCAAAGACATGTAGAACAATAAATTTAGAGAAAATTTATATAGAAATGTAGTTTTTTGAAAAATTTTACAACAGAAAGTGAAAAATGTCATTTTTGCAAAAATTTCGGTAATTTTTGATTAATAGCAAAAAAAGTAAAAATGTCAGCAGCAATGAAATACCACCAAATGAAAGCTCTATTAGTGAGAAGAAAAGGAGGTAAAATTCATTTGGGTGGTAAGTTGTATGACGGAGCAATAAACGGTGAAAGTAGTGTAGTGCGGAATTGTAAAAAGTGGCCTGGTCATTAAGGGTGTTTAAGCTAGGGGGGCTGAAGCGGTTAAGGGGTTAATGCTTTGTGTGTCTTCTTGTGCGGCACAAGGGCCTTTGGGCCCCCTCAGGCTCCTGGGCCTGGTAGCGACTGCTACCTCTGCACCCCCTATAGCTACGCCCCTGCTTGTACATGTGAGTGATCTGAAGATCTGAAAAACACAGAGCTATGAATATATAATTTACAAGTTATACAGAATCTTTTCCCACAAAGCTATACTGCTGGCCTGCCTTATAACATGCTGCCTCCAGATCGCACTGCATTTTGTGTTGACAGGACTTCTTCAATAAATTTGTTGCATCTTGAACTTCCCATGCACCGCAAGTTGAAATCTACACCAGCTACACTGTATGGGTTGATGTAGGTTTTAGTTATACATTTTATAAGCTTTGGAAAATCTGTTCTGCCTCCTGCCTGTTATTTTTCAAGTGGAAAAAAGCAGCAAATTTTGCACACAAAATGCTACTCACTCAAAAATGTGTGTCCACCAGAAAACTAAGTTTTATTTAATGTCCTTGTTACCGTGATTTGTGTTTTGTCAGAGGAATAAGGGTAAACCTATCAGCTCTGCTACATCTTTATGTGCTGCTTTGGGAATCATTAGTAGCATGCAGGTTATCATCTATGCTATGGAACAGCAGACATGATCCCCAAAGATTCAGAGGAGTTAACGGGAAAGCCACAGGGAATTTGATTTCCTTGTGTTTTCTACTCAAATACAAAGAGGTGAGTTTTCATAATAGGTGTATTGTATAATGTCCAAATTTACTAATCCTATAGGTGGCGTAAGCTTAGACAGGCTGTCTAGACCTGCAGTGGATTTATCTCAGGGGCTCCCTCTGGATGATGAATGTAGTGCAGGCACAACAGACATTTTTTAATCTAACTCTATACGAGGGGACATCCTCTGTGTCTGGAGGAAAGAAGGTTTGTACACAAACATAGAAGAGGATTCTTCACGGTAAGAGCAGTGAGACTATGGAACTCTCTGCCTGAGGAGGTGGTGATGGTGAGTACAATAAAGGAATTCAAGAGGGGACTGGATGTATTTCTGGAGTGTAATAATATTACAGGCTACAGCTACTAGAGATGGGTCGTTGATCCAGGGAGTTATTCTGATTGCCTGATTGGAGTCGGGAAGGAAAATTGGCTTCTACCTCACAGGGTTTATTTTTTTCCTTCCTCTGGATCAACTAGCAGGATAACAGGCCGAACTGGATGGACAAATGTCTTTTTTCGGCCTTATATACTATGTTGCTATACCAACTATTGGTTGGCTTAGTTTGAGATAGAGCCACAGTTCTAGAGTAAAATTCTATTTTGGCGCAAAGCGGTACATCTTGAGCCCTGCCCATTTCCGGCAAATCTTTGCCCTTGCAGATAAGCCCCCCTTTTTTGAGTTAGCTGGAAAAAATTTAGAAGCCCTCTATGTGCCAATTTGCACCACTTTTTAGACAGATTCTAGGCGCATATTAGTGAATAAGGGCCTTTTTCTATGTGCAGTACTGTAATGTGCACACAGCCATATTACAGGTCCATGATGTTCTTGCCAGTAAGGCATTGACACCTGCTCGCCGTTAAGAATATGGTTCCCATGGTAGGGGAATGTTCACAATATCATATAGATATTACCATGGCACTCGTGAGTTTATATTTCTTACAAGGAACTTTGATGCTTATAGTCAAGTTTGGACAAACTTTAATCCATTATTACCAGATTCCCTAGCGATATGCCCCTAATGTCTGAGATAATACAACCCCTTTAATTTCTATCTGTGTGCCTGTGATTTAATTGGTATCATTATGGTTTTCTACCTTTGTGGAGGCTGTACACTGTCTCACAGAAACTTCACAGGACAGCTCATTCATTGCCTATGTCTCTGTAGGGCCAAGTTCGCACTTCAGTTATTTGGTCAGTTATTTCCATCAGTTATTGTGAGCCAAAATTAAGTGCAGGTCAAAAACACAGAACAGGAGCAGATCTTTCCATTATACCTTACCTCTGAGTAGGCTTCACTACTGGTTTTGGTTCACAATAAATGCTCTTCTTTCTGGGCTCCATGTTCACAACTTACATAAAGGTAAGCGGAACTCGTTTCCATTCCTGAATGCATTTGGCTCATTGATTTCACGGTAAATCAGCTCACAGCGCCGTCACCAATTTGTAGCTCGGCTGCTCATTTCTAGGGTTGGTTTAATAACCGTGCTCCTGCTCACATTATGGAAATTGTTCCTGTGCCTGCTTTGTTCTAAGCATGTAGTATAAAGTATGTTCTGCGTCTATTCTCTGATTTGAGCGGTCCATCGTCTAGAAGCCCCCAGGCCTCTGGATGACATTCAGCCTTTAATTACACAGGTTGTCCTGACTTGGTGCTGGAGTTTTCTTCCTGCGCAGTTACTGAATGTTCCACAACAGGCCTGGGAACCGGTCCCTTCCAGAGCGAAACGGCCGCGCTGAGCACACTTGGCATGTAAAGCCAGCATTAACTGCCGAGGCATCTAAATGTAATCCATACCTGTAATTATCAAATTCATTTTGGGCTCTTAACCGCTTTGGGGCACAGTTTCCCTTCTTTCAGGCTTTTATGTTTTCTGGCTTAATTGAACCATTTGTCAAATCTGTAATCTCCTAATTTAAAACGGAACAACATTGGCTTGTTGTGTGTGCCATAATGGAATTTACACTGTAATTTTTACCCAGGGTATACAGACCATTTTTTTTGTTGTTGTTATTAAACCGGCTCAAAATGTCATAAAGTAAAGTAATAAGTGATACCTACATCATCAAGATCCCTCTAAAATGAGTGGCCCTAGAGGGGTTTGCTGTCCCCTCTATGGAATGCTGAACATTCATGTTAATGTTTGTAAAACGTATATTAGGACTGACTCGCATGACTGTGATTGGCCTGGAAAATACGGTCTGTGTGTCTGCAACTCTCGGGCCAACAGTGGCTCCCCTGACCTGAACTGACTGCATCATATACGTAATTTATGATACAGTCTTTCCCTATTTGATTGATGGACTATCGTACTGTAGTCAGACCATCATGTACCTTATGATCAGTCAACAGTCAATTCAGGGTAAGGGGTGCTGCGATGGGTAGGGAAGATGAGACCACAGACAGACGGTATTTCCCAGGCTGAACTAGCGTGATACTTACTGACAGAACAACTTTTGTCATTTTCTAAATTATGCACATAAGTTCTCCCTCTCCTTCACCCAGATTTGGACTGGCCTACCATAGTATCAGAGGATCCTCCAGTGGGCTCAGTCTCTGAATCTATAGAGGGCCTCACAGATCCAGGAGAAAAATTCCATTTGGAGTTATCACTTGCCACTAGGGTCAATTTTTATAATTCAAAACCTCTGAGATTTTATCAATGATATGGGGGTTGGACCCCAAAAATAATTTTCTCTGGTGGGCCCAAGGAACCACAGTCTGACACTGCCTTCAACCGGAATAGCATATGGAGAGTGCAAACCCCTGTCAGTAGAGCCCCTCTTGTAGGTCAGGAGAGAAAACGAGGTCAGGGAAAGTTTGAAGGAAGGGGGCTTGTATCAAAGTTTAGAGATCATAAAGAGTGCTTCCATAAGGCCTCTTTCACACGAGCGTGTCCGGATTAGGTCCGGATGCGTTGCGGATGCGTTCAGTGAAAACTGTGCGATTTCACAGGCAAAGCCATTCAGTTTTGCCTGCGATTGCGTTCAGTTGTTCAGTTTTTTCCGCGCGGGTGCAATGCGTTTTGACGCGTTTTTCACGCGCGTGATAAAAAACTGAAGGTTTACAAACAACATCTCCTAGCAACCATCAGTGAAAAACGCAACGCACCCGCATTTGCTTGCGGATGCAATGCGTTTTTCACGCAGCCCCATTCACTTCTATGGGGCTAGGGCTGCGTGAAAAACGCAGGATATAGAACATGCTGCGATTTTCACGCAACGCACAAGTGATGCGTGAAAAAAAACGCTCATGTACACAGACCTATTGAAATGAATGGGTCAGGATTCAGTGCGGGTGCAATGCGTTCACATCACGCATTGCACCCGCGCGGAAAATTCGCCCGTGTGAAAGGGGCCTAAAAGGTTCAGTATACCTTATACTGCAATGTATTCAGCCAATCCTCTGTTCAGTTTGGGCTTAGGAGTCCAGAGGGTGGTGCCTCATTGAAAAAACATCTTCCTTGTATGATAGCTGTCAATCACTGATAGGACCACTCACTGGACTCCTAAGCCTGAATTGAGCTTTTTAAATATTTCCTGAATCTTTCCCTACAAAAATATTTCAATCTGCTTGGCTCCTTCGGCTCTACACGGTGAAACTCACAACTCCTCCCCTCCTGAAAAATAAATCAATATAGAAGATGCTTTTGTAAGTTTCCTCCCATTTACTCCCATTTTTGCCTATTTAAAGCCACTGTTGATGACGTCAGGTATAGTTGCATGTGTTTTCGTCTCCTGTTCTAACTGTTGAAGTTCTGGAGGCCTCAGCTTTGTATCTGTGCTTGAATAACATATTCTAGTATGTCAGGAATGCAATAATATTCCTGTGTTTTTGGACTAGATGGTTCTCCTTTATTTGCCATTGGGCTTTGACTAGATGTTAGGGCATGCTGAGGGTTGTTGTTCTGCAGCCCCTGCAGGTTTATTATCCCTGGCATGAAGGTAACAAGCGTATTTCTTCATTATATTGAGTCTTAGATGTGTTTTGAACTCTTAGTCGTAGGAGAACCCAAGTGATGGTTCAGTTTCTTACGTTCATGCTTTTTGCCTTTTTTTGGGGTATGAGTAGTGTATGCCTGAATGTCAGCTGTGCTGTTTCCCTCAGAAGAGGACAGCCAGAGGGGAATGATCCGTGTCAGGCGCGCTCAATCCCATACAAAGAGTTAAGGCGGTGGAATTTCACACGTAATCGTTTCAATTATGCAGCAGGCATTCTTTTGGAATTTTCTCACTGATCTCAAAAGACTGTTGTGCTGTATGCCAGGGCCTGTCTGATGACTACGCAGACTGATCGTTCCAGCGAGATGCAGTAAATTGGGGATGCTATCGCTGGAAGGAATGACGTGCAGTTAGGGCACAAATTTATAATGACTGAAAGTCTTAAATGTCTTTGTATGTTCACATGTAGTTGAGATTTCTGCAAAAACCCACATTTCTAAAAGGTAGAGCATGATATGAACGTCATCAAGACCCCCCCTAAGATAAAAGGCGTTTTTTGCCCTTTGTGTCATCCGTCTTCCACAAACACAGATCAGCTGAGATCCAGGGGATCTCCTATCGGTGATCTATTAAATACAGACCAATCACAGATGTTATCCATGTGTGGTCTAGGGTTGTTTCGGGTATCGAAGTTTCGATACCCAATTGATACTTTTCTCTGGTATCGAGCTCGATACCAGGATTAGTATTTTATCGATACTGGGCTGCGCTACTGCACAGCCCAGTATCAGAAAACGTGGCTGCGCCGCCCTCAGCGCGGCCATGTTCTCCTCCAGCACAGGGAGAAGAAGGCAGTCTCTCCCACCCCCTGTGCTGCTTCCACCAATGAAGAGAGACGGGAGGAGGAGGCAGGGTCACTGGCCACCAATGAGGAGTAACGCTTACTATACAAATGCAGGCAGAAGAAACTCATTGCCGGCACCTGCCTGTGACTGGGCGCTGCGATCCGCGGCAATTAACCCCTCAGGTGCCGCATCCAGCAAAAATGCCAGTGTGAAAGTACCCTAAGCTTTCATTTCCACTGTGCCAGGTGTCTTCTGTGTTATTAGTGGCAGATGAGGATCCAGTGCTGTGTATTACAGTGAGGGTGCAGCAGCGGAGGGTTTGTTATACAGTTTGGCTGCACAGTTTATATATACATTTTTGTCTAGTGGATGCCAATTCTTTTTCTTCCTTTTTTGAAAACCTACCAGGTATATAGTTATTTAATCACATCGTTCTGAGTGTTAATAAAGGTTGCAACCCTGACCCTGTCATATTACAGCTCCTGGAGTGACCCCAGAAATGGTTCCATTCTAGAACACAGTTCACATTAATAAGATTCTTGTCCTCATAATTTATACAGCCAGGTCCATAGATATTGGGATATCGACACAATTCTAACATTTTTGGCTCTATACACCACCACAATGGATTTGAAATGAAATGAACAAGATGTGCTTTAACTGCGGACTGTCAGCCTTAATGTGAGGGTATTTACATCCAAACCAGGTGAACGATGTAGGAATTACAACAGTTTGCATATGTGCCTCCTAAAAGTAATGGGATAGAATAATAATCCTAAATCAAACTTTCACTTTTTAATACTTGGTTGCAAATCCTTTGCAGTCAATTACAGCCTGAAGTCTGGAACGCATAGACATCACCAGACGCTGGGTTTCATCCCTGGTGATGCCCTGCCAGGCCTCTACTGCAACTGTCTTCAGTTCTTGTTCTTGGGGCAATCGGATTCAGGTCAGGTGATTGACTTGGCCATTGCATAACATTCCACTTCTTTCCCTTAAAAAACTCTTTGGTTGCTTTTGCAGTATGCTTTGGGCCATTGTCCATCTGCACTGTGAAGCGCCGTCCAAGGAGTTCTGAAGCATTTGGCTGAATATGAGCAGACAATATTGCCCGAAACGCTTCAGAATTCATCCTGCTGCTTTTGTCAGCAGTCACATCATCAAGAAGTACAAGGGAAGCAGTTCCATTGGCAGCCATACATGCCCACGCCATGGCACTACCACCACCATGCTTCACTGATGAGGTGGTATGCTTAGGATCATGAGCAGTTCCTTTCCTTCTCTATACTCTTCTCTTCCCATCACTCTGGTACAAGTTGATCTTGGTCTCATCTGTCCATAGGATGTTGTTCCAGAACTGTGAAGGCTTTTTTAGATGTCGTTTGGCAAACTCTAATCTGGCCTTCCTGTTTTTGAGGCTTGCCAATGGTTTACATCTTGTGGTGAACCCTCTGTATTCACTCTGGTGAAGTCTTCTCTTGATTGTTGACTTTGACACACATACACCTACCTCCTGGAGAGTGTTCTTGATCTGGCTAACTGTTGTGAAGGGTGTTTTCTTCACCAGGGAAAGAATACTTCGGTCACCCACCACAGTGGTTTTCCGTGTTCTTTCGTGACTTTTGGTGTTGCTAAGCTCACTGGTGCTTTCCTTCTTTTTAAGAATGTTCCAAACAGTTGTTTTGGCCACGCCTAATGTTTTCGCTATCTCTCTGATGGGTTTGTTTGTTTTTTTCAGCCTAATGATGGCTTGCTTCACTGATCGTTACAGCAAATAGCACACTTGAAATAAACTCTGGAACTTTTATCTGCTCATTGTAATTGGGATAATGAGGGAATAACACTCACCTGGCCATGGAACAGCTGAAAAGCCAATTGTCCAGTTACTTTTGGTCCCGTAACAAGTGGGAGGCTAAATACCCTTCAATTAAAGCTGGCAGTCTGTAGTTAAAGCACATATTGTTTGTTTCATTTCAAATCCATTGTGGTGGTGTATAGAGCCAAAGAATTGTATCGGTGTCCCAATATTTATGGACATGACTGTAGGTTTTTATTATGCTGATATTTTAGGGTCTACTTGGGGACCCTATAAGTCTGTGTCCAGCCCCTTAAACAAGTGTTTAGAAAATTACTTGGGATCTAAGCCAAGATCAGAATCATTTCCGAAAAAAAAAGACTCCTCTGTAGACAACTATTTTGAATTTTTGCCCCTATTCATTGCAGGGCAGCATATTGGTTTGGCTGGGTGAGACACCTTTGATGAAAATCAGGGGAATTAAGTTTCAAGTGGTGGAGACTGCCAAGTGGGGAAGGAGTCTTAAAGTCACCACATGGAAAAAAATCCCCCCCAGACCCACATCCAAGGCCTCTCACCCAGTGAAACCAGGGATGGCCACTCCAAAACATTGACTTTGTTATCTGTATGCCACTTAGTAACCAGTTTGGCAGTATGCTTCGGGTCATTATCCATTTGGAAGACCCATTTCTGCCCAAGCTTTAACTTTCTGGCTGATGTCTTGAGATGTTGCTTCAGTATTTCCACATAATCTTCTTTCCTCATGATGCCATTTATTTGTGTGAAGTGCACCAGTCCCTCCTGCAGTAAAACAACCCCACAACATGATGCTGTTACCCCGTGTTTCACAGTTGGGATGGTGTTCTTGGGCTTCCAAGCATCTCCCTTTTTCCTCCAAACATAGCGATGGTCATTATGGCCAGAAAGTTTATTTTAGTTTCGTCAGACCACAGGACATGTCAAAAATGTAGGTCTTTGTTCCTGTGTGCATTTGCGAACATTAATCTGTCTTTTTTTATGTTTCTTTTGGAGTAATGGCTTCTTCCGGGCAGAGTGGCCTTTCAGCCCATGTTGATACAATACTAATTTCACTGTGGATATTGACACAGTCTTACCAGCTTCCGCCATCATCTTCACAAGGTCTTTTGCTTTTGTTCTTGGGTTGATATGCACATGTCGGACCATAGCACGTTCATCTCTGGGACACAGAACCCGTCTCCTTCCTGAGCGGTATGATGGCTGGACATTCCCATCTTGTTTGTACAGATGAACGAGGCACCAAGGTCCACAATTCTCTTCCTGATATCTTGGCTGATTTCTTTAGATTTTCCCATGATGCTACACAAAGAAGCAGTGTGTTTCAGGAGTGCATTTAAATACATCCACAGGTGTGTCTCTAAATAATTCAGATGTTGCCAACAAACCTGACAGAAGCTTCCAAACACGACATCATCATATGGGCAGTCCAGAATTGTTTAAAGGCATAGTAATCAGGGCAGACTGCTGGTTGCAGAGAGCTGTTGCATTTCTGTGTTTGTATATATGTATATTTTGCCATGGCTACGTGCACTTGCATACAGGGACGTGCTGACTGACCCTCTTTCCTTTTTTCTGTGTAGCATACACTGGAGGTGTGGCAACCTCCATTCAGTGGTGCACACCTGACTAGTTTGTCTGCCCTAGAGGCTGGTTTTAATAAGAGTAATCAGAGTAAGTATAAAACCGAATTTGCACTCCTAGTACCTACTAATAGCCATCTGGCTCCAGGATGAGTATATATAGTGGGCTCAGCATGCATGTTGGTACCTGTGTTCCTGGATCAAATGGAGGCTGTTATGGCACCAAAAAGGGTTAATAAGCACAGTTGATCCATGCATGCTAGGCCCGCACTCTTAGCGTTAGGACCACTCATAGAGGCGGCCTTGGCGCGGCGAGTGGCTTATTACTTTTTGATCAAAATGTACACTAACGACCTCTGATAACTTTTAGCATAAAGGCAGGGCAGAGTGCTGGTTGCAGAGTGCTGTTGCATTTCTGTGTTTGTATGTATATTTTGCCATGGCTATGTGCACCTTCATACAGGGACGTGCTGACTGACCCCGTTTGCTTTTTTCTGTATAGTAATCTTAGTGTATGTAAACCTTTGACATTGCAGAAAGTAATACAAATGCCTTAAAACATTCTCTCTCTCATTATTCTGGCATTTGGCAAATAATAATAATTATGGTAATCCTAATTGACCAAAAACAGGAAAAGTTTATTCTCATTTCATGTCAGATATTGAGAAAAATATGCATATGTGTCTGTAAACTTCTGGTTTCTACTGTAAGTACCAGAAAACCCCTTAACCGATCAGATAGTAACTTATAGGACAGTGATCCAATAGGTGGTGTTAGAGACCCAGATGTTGTCCTTCTAGATAGGTTATTTACAATGATATTTTTGAGCCCACCCTATGTCTGTAGCTGAATATTGATCTCCCTGTCCGGTATATTCATAGTTTAGTGTTCGTCAGTGGGAATGATGAGAAAAACTTTAAAGTCGCAGAATACCTTTTCCTCATTGATTAGTATAACACAAAACTTGCATCACAATTTTTTAAGATCTGAAACAAATGCATGAAGCCATGAGGCACACCTGATTGAGACTAATAGAGCTTGGCCTTTAGTAAGCGTGATTGCAGCATGATGTACAGTTAATGAAACGTTCTGGTTCTAAACAGAGGTAATGAGACATGAACCCTGTGTGGGAGGCACATGATATAGGTGCAGTCCAGGACTTCCACACTCCTTTGTCCTATAAACTACAGAAGTTGTGAGAATAAGAACGTTCCAAAAATCTGCAAATCAAAAAGCAATTAGCTTAGCCCAGCTGTTTCCCTTTAAGATGTTTCCAGACTTCTAGAATGCTAGCTTCTTGCTTCTACCATTCAGCCTAATCTCTATGGGATAACCGTCTTGTCTTTTTAGGTTTAATGGATGTCTCTAAGGCTGTGGCCCTGAGTGTGGTCCAGAACTGCAATGTGAAACCTTGTTAAAAAAAAATATATATCTCCTTCAGTTTTTCCACCCGGCCTGAAACCTATCTGACAGTGTTTAAATGGTGGGAAGTCAAATGGAACGCTAAAAAAAGACATCCACACCAGGCTTTCCATGGCTTAATCTGTATATTAAGAGGGATTGGTGTCTCCCTAATCCCTTAATAGATCCATCACATCTTTTGACCATAATCGGATTACTGCATTCGGTGTAACTTTATATTGTGAGCTTACCTCTTGGAAACGTCTGCTTAACAGAACATGGCACTGTGTCCGTCTGTGTTCTTACCTGTTCCCTAGACGTAATGAAGAACAATTGTAGAATTTACATTGAAATGATAACTTGTAAAGTTCTTTTACCACTTAAAAGTGAAAAAGCATTACAGAGCAATAAGAACGTACAAGAGCCCTTCTTGTAGTTTCTTGTACTTTTTGTCATCCAGCAGTTGTATTGTCTAACAGTGCAGAGATGGCATCTTGGTTTCTGCTTCAGCTCTGACAAATCTTGTGTCTCTGTCTGGAGTATACAACTAGGGACCTGTCACCTAAATGTATTCGGGCATGGGAAAAGGCACGTAAAGGGAGTCTGTCACTTCCAAATCAATTATCATATTGCCATGTAAAATAGGTGCCCCGAATCTTTATTGTGAAAATCCACAATAATCCACGTTTTGCCCTTTTTTACAAAGTGTTCTGGAAATTTTTGACCATATTCTCAAGCGGAACAAGGAGGTTTTTGGTGTTTATCTCTCAAGTTGCTGTTCTTTTAGTCATCCCTGGATCTCTTGCATCTGCAAGAGGGGGCTTTGATATTTGCTAATAGGACCCATTATGATGGGCACTAGAGGCTTATGGAGCACAATAATGATGAGAAGAGCCAAACATTTGTACACATCTCTGGTAATACAGTACAATGCATATGTCAGATGGAGAAACACTGAAGTGCCTGCGGTGCGCTAGCCTACAATCTTTCTACTGATTTCTGATATACCAATAGTTGAACCAGTACCGATCTTACATTGATGGCCTATCATAAAGACAGGTCTATAGCTATATAGTGTCTTTGTCCTACTTTAAACCTACAGCTATATAGTATCTTTCGCTTCCTTTCAGACTTATACCTATATAATGTCTTTGTGCTTCATTAGACCTAATTAAAGGTGTTTTTCCAGGAATACAAATTGATGGCCCAACAATTCTTTGGCCAGCAAGTCTCAATTTCGACACTTCCATGTATATTCCTCTTGGGGGGAAAAAAGGCATGCCAATAAGGGGGCAGTTTTCATACTGCATGCCATATATCTCCTAGTATCTAAATCTAAACTATCTATTTCTTGCCCGGAATTGGTGGGGAGGTCATTCTTTAGCCATATTCATGGATATTGGATCGTTGTCAGATCATACTATATTCATCACGATCCTCAGGCAGTGTATTTTGCATAAGAAGCAGTGCTGGAGGATGAGGGAGCAATATGTACTTATGCAGATCCATATAGTAGGATATATGGACATGTAAAAAGTCTCTTTAAACACAGAGACCGAATTTTCCATGCTGTGGGGGAATTTATCAGGAGGGAAATATTTGAAGTCAGTTTTGCTGGAGTCTGCATTGGCATACTTTGTTGCATAAATTTGGTGCATCATTAAAGGGGTTCTCTGGTAAATAGTTTTTTTTATCTGCCCATACTATGCCAAACACTGAATTTTTTGCCCAGTATACCTTGATTTTCATGTCTATACTTTCCTACCCCTGTTCTTCGCATCATCCTGGCAGGATGTTTACATACAGAACTTCCTGTTTTCATCAGCTTTCTATTGAGTTTTCTGACCAATCCCAGCATACTTTGCTCTGCAATGTTTCAGAGGGGTTACCTCACCTGCCACACTGTTCTATCTGCAGTAGCCATGCCCCCTACACCTTCCCTCTCGGTGTTAGACAGGAAGTTCTACATGTAAACATCCTGCCAGGATTCAGTGATTCTGAAAAAAGAGAAAGGACATGAAAAACAGGTATATGGGGCACAAATATGAAATCTTTGGGGTATTCTGGGTAGATTAAAAAAGTCATTATGAAATCAGAGAACACCTTTAACTGTAACACTTTTATCTAGAAATGCTACTCCGGTTTTCGTTACGCCACTCCTTACTTAAGTGAGATTGATCTCTGATAAACCTCAAGACAAACTAGTTAGCATAGCTAAGCATGGCCTCTTTCCCATTTACTTTTCAAAACTTTAGTGAGTGGAGTAAACATGCAAAAAGTCTTATTTTTGGGCAAATAACTCCGAAATGTTACAAAAGTCCTACTTTGTGACTTATTGAAGCCAAAATTCTGACATTCAGGGTTTGATAAACCTCTAACTCACAGAAAAGAGATGCACCACATGGATAAGCAACTGACAACACTGGCTAATCCCTCACTCTGGTGTTAAAAGCTGAGAGATTCGCCAATATTTCCAATCAGGAACATATCGGAGCCCCTTTAAGCACCACTTCACGGTATCTCAGCATGACATGGGGGACAACACTGGCTAATCCCTCACTCTGGTGTTAAAAGCTGAGAGATTCGCCAATAGCCGGTGTCACATGGTCTGTTGTAGGTGTAGCTTGCGGCCTCATTTGTTCCCCACTGCATTGTTGGTCCTGCAATGCAGGTGAGTGGGAGGGGGCTGTAGGCTGCTTAATACCTGTTCAGACCTTGTTCACACACCATAGGTAGTCTAGTGGTAGGACCCCATGTCATGCTGAGATACCGTGAAGGGGTGCTTAAAGGGGCTCCGATATGTTCCTGATTGGAAATATTGGCGAATCTCTCAGCTTTTAACACCAGAGTGAGGGATTAGCCAGTGTTGTCCCCCATGTCATGCTGAGATACCGTGAAGTGGTGCTTAAAGGGGCTCCGATATGTTCCTGATTGGAAATATTGGCGAATCTCTCAGCTTTTAACACCAGAGTGAGGGATTAGCCAGTGTTGTCAGTTGCTTATCCATGTGGTGCATCTTTTTTCTGTGAGTTATGTGTTTATATATTTTCATCCACACATGTTTTATTTTGTGTAGGATGTTTGTGTGGTGCTTGTGGTTCGCGCCGGTATCCTCCATTGTATGCAATTTTTGCTGGGGATAGCCGTTCGCTGCGAACCACATGCGGAGGGACTGCCCCCCCAGTTAGAGACACGCCACAGTGTTTGGGGTTTGGAGCAGTCCCACCCATTTAGGCCACGTTTATTTCTGTGATTCTTGTTTGATAAACCTCCCCTATATGTTTAGGGCACATGTATTGCATTGACAGATGAGTTTTATGGAAGAAAACGTATAGAACCCTTTAGTTTAATGGTTGTTTAAAATATATTTTTATTAAAAAAAAATGTATTTTGCAATGTTTTCATTCTCAGAAATGTTATTTATGTCATACGTCATCAGCCAGGATTTTTATTAAGTTGCTGGATTTCTGCTGTTTTCAATCAACAAACACAACTTATCTTGTTTGGATGTTCGGACCACTACTTGTTCCAGAAATTCTTTGCTGTAATAAGCATCACAAGTTTTTCAGTGCTGTAGAACTTCCAAATCAGGTCAGGAGTTTATGAAAACTGGTATCGAATCCACTGAAAACATGACTGCTCTCTGCATACCATTGGTTTTCAATGCCACAAACCAAAAATGTGTCTAGCGGCTCCCTGAACAGTCTGTGGTGAGACAACGCCCAGAATCCATGCCTAGCTTGTTGCTTTAAAGCCATTGTGCTTCTACATAGTGATTCATAAAAACCACAGCAGTCATTGTGTTTTTCCGGGTGGGAGGTGCATAATGTATACAGTGGGCACATGCATGTTTGCAAATTAACATGTGCTTTTTTTTCTTAATTTTACACAATAATCTTATATCCATGAGAACCAGGACATGTCTTTGGCTGGTAAATTCATTTTTAGAACTTTTACATATATTTTTTTTGTTGTTATTTGTTTCAGTTTATTCTGGTTTAGGAAAATCATTTTCAAATTTTATTTTTGGGAATTCTCCACTAGTAGAGGGGAATACATTTTTTGGGACCTTAGAGCTGTTACCATACTGTAGGACCTAGGATGACCATGAATTACATGGATAACCCATTAGAACTGGGTGCTTTGTAATGCTTCATTTCACCTCAAGTGGCACTGCCGGGGAATTGAACAGGTTTCCCAACAGATTGCAATTGTTAACTGAGCAACCCAGCTGCAAAATATCAAATTTTCACAGTACCTTTGTGTGCATTAAGCAATTGTCTAAAATGAACAAGCAATCACAATATACATACCATGGAATGCAAATGATTGGGCACCTCTGGTCACAATTACTGTTACTGTTAATGTGAACAGTTAAGCAAGTTGAAGAAGAAATGATCTCCGAAAAGCATAAGGTTAAAGATGAAACATTCCGTTTTTATTTTAAGCAAAAACAATATTTTATTTTCATGTTTTACATTTTCAAAATGACAAAAAAAGAAAAGAGCCTAAAAGCAAAACATTGGGCACCCTGCATGGTTAGTACCTAGTAGTACCCCCTTTGGCAAGTATCACAATTTGTAAACGCTTTTTGTAGTCAGCCAAAAGTTTTCAATTCTTGTTTGTTTGGGGGATTTTTATCCATTCTTCCTTGCAAAAGTCTTCCAGTTCTGTTAGAGTCCTGGGCCGTCTTACTCTTTTGAAGTCTATTCACAGATTTTGGTCAGATCAAGGGACTGTGAGGGCCATGGTCAGGGGTGCACCACCAATGAGGTGAGATGATTGCCTCAGGCAGCACCAGGTAGGGGCAAGAGGGGGGCAGCAGAAGGGGGATTATCTGTTTCTGCAGTATAGTATTGGGAAGCACAGTGGGCACAGTATGTGGCGCTCTATTACCCTGTTTGTTTTGTACCGCTGTATGTAATGTTTTCCAAGTATGTCTTTATTAATAGGACTGAAGGGAAGGGGTTAGGTTAAGAAATTAACATTAGGGGGTTAGGGCGCTGTTTTAGATTTCGCCTCAGGCAGCTGAAAGGCTAGGTGCACCCCTGGCCATAGTAAAACCTGCTACTAGATACTAACCATGCAGGGTGCCCATGCTTTTACTTCAGACCCTTTTTGTTTTGAAAATAAAAAAAAATGTTTTTCCTCAAAATTCAAAGGGAATGTGTCATCTTTAACTATATGCCTTTTGGAGATCATTTCTTCTTTAACTTTCTTAACTGTTCACATTACAAGTAATTTTGACATGGGTGCCTAAACTTCTACAGAAAGGATGATTTATCATTCCCCTATTCAGTCACCGACCACATGCTATCCTATTTTCAGAAATTAGCGTATATTTACACCTATAAACCCCCTTTAAAGGTGACTTGTGCTGTGCCTGCCCGAGATCTGAGGGCAGCTGCTGAAATAGCCACGTGCTGTACATGCAAAGTGTACGATCAGTGAACTGAATAATGGATGAAGGTCTGTTGATGGAGATGGCAGGTGTAAAAACAATAGTAAGTAACCATATGTTTGTTCTTTCAAGTCTTGTTAAAAGAAGTGCACTTAGTATAGGACTCTACGTGATAGAGGGAAGAGTCGTTAGATTGGGAATGTTATCAGCATCAAATTCAATAATCAAATATACAAATTCAATGTACACCGTGGAGCTTAAAGGGATTCTCCAGGAATGTTTTAAAATGGCTGCCATCAACCTGTGCTAGAATGTGAGCAGGACAGGTTGCCTCCACTTGCAGAGCTGTCTAGAGTGGGGAAGTGAGGGGTCAGGTCCTCACTACACTGTGCTACAATAGATGGTTATGATGGGATCCTGTCTTTCTCATACAGTGGACCACTGACAAGTATACCAGGTCATATACTGAGTAATTCTACTTTCACGCTAGCGTTTCTATTTTCCGGTATTAAGATCTGTCATAGGGTCTCAATACCGGGAAAAACTAATTCTGTTTTGTCCCCATTCATTGTCAATGGGGACAAAATGTAACTGAACAGAATGCTCCAAAATGCATTCCGTTCCGTTTGGTTGCGTTCTCGTACCGAAGAGTAAACCGCAGCATGCTGCGGTTTTCTTTCCATAATGGGATCCGGAGCAAGGTGGATCCGTCATGACCAACAATGGTCACTCGATCGTATGATCGGGTGTATGAATTTTGAGTTTTTTTATTTATACTTATGTACTGTTTTTTAGTGTGTTGTATTATATATTTAAATTAGTAAAGTTATGTGCAAATTACTGTGAGCCAGCCATCTTTCAGAATTCTTTTGTGTCTACTTATATCACTGAGTGGTGGTCAGTGGGCTGGGCTCCAGTTTAACTGGTGAGCATCCTCTATTTTATTGTGAACTATTTTGAATACTCGTGTGGTTTATGCCCTTAAAAAGTCCATGAAAGGGAATGGAGGCTCCGTGGCATTCCAGGAGATTTGATAGGTATGACTTATTCTGTTGTATGTTGCCCATAAAATTTCTATTGCTGTTGCGTTTTAGAGATTTCAGTATTTTCTAATGGCAACGCCATTTACATTAAAAGAATGGTTGATTTTTTTACCATCAAATATTAGCATGTTTGAATAATCCCATATTTTTGTTTCAATTTTCCAGCAAGTTACGGGCAGAAGTTTTGGCGACAAAGACTTCCGTACCGGACTGGAGAATGGAATCCTTCTGTGCGAGTAAGTCAAACTTTCTTTCTTCTCTTTTCATATTCTACAAGAAGAGATTTGTGCTGCAGTTCAGACATAGTCCAGACATGTAAAGGCTTTTGTGACTAAAAACATGCACACAAGCTGTGGTTTGTATGTCTAATGATGCCGACATCCCTGCACAATATTATATAAAAGAGGCATGAAAATCAAGAGGAAATTCCCAGGAAACCATTAATTTTACAAATCCTGTCCTCGTATATGATTCTGTGGTGTCTTTATATAGTTCAGCGATTAGTAAAGAGCCAAATCAAGACCTAAAACATGGCGGCACTCTCTAGTAGCTGAATCGGTGGATTCTCAGTATTAGGTTAAATTCCAAATAAATTAAAGAAACAATAGATGTGATTATCAAGTTTATGGTGAATTCACATCACGTTTTATGCCTCTATTTGATGTATACGTTGGGGGGGAAAAAAGGATACAAAAATGCTACACGCCATGTACTTTTTTTTTTTTTTTACAGTGATACTTTATGGTGAACAGATCCGTTTAATGCATACGTTAAACAGATGGAAGAAACATGATGTAAACCCAGCCTTAGATGTATATTTACATGGTTTTGATGTACGGGCCACTTTATCAGGGTGTTGTCCATGTATTGCACGTCTAGGGTTGCAAAATATTTCAGATTTCAGCCATCCACCAGCAACCCCCCCTGAATCCTCCAAAACCACTGCATTCCCATAAATTGGAAAAGTAGATCCACACCTCTGTATAATAAGGGAGCTCACTTTACATATGGCGGGTTGGGAAGTATCGATGACATATTGTACTTTTTTCATACAAAGCTCATTGTTACAGAATTTTTCTGCAAAGAAACAAGTCTCAGCATTGTAGACCATGGTTTGGTGAAACAGAGTTTTACTCACTGCTAATATGTATCTATGTTTTCAAAACCAATATCGCTGCACTTTAAGTTTTTGCAAAAACAGAAAAACGCCAATATAATAAGTTTAAAAAATTATAATTACCAAACTTTTGCTGCTGTGCATGTGTGATCCACTAACCTATATGAAGTAGGATGTTCTGAGGTTTAAAGAAAAGCTGTGACCTCTCCTGAAATGTCTAAGTAACTCACTCCCAGTACACAAACACCATTTTTGGAGTATCTTTACATATAACTCTGTTGTTCCGTTCCTCAGTTATTACTACTAGAAACGTATTAATGAATCTGCAATTGTGTGTTTCCATTGCGGCCATGTCCCTGCTGAAGCCAGTCATTGGCTACAGTGGGATTGTCACCACGCCCATGCTGCGCCGGATGTAAACTCTTCGGGGATCGCAACATGGACACATCGGTGCCAGCATGGAGGACCGAAATGGCGGTGAGCAGGTAAGCATGGATCTTCAGCTTAATGAGGCAGGCTGTGGGCACTTGCTAAATTGTCCTTATTCCCAGAGAACCCTTTTAAGGATTCCTACGTCCAACCGATCAGGCTTGGTACAGTAGATAAAGGGAAAAAAAGCTTCCTGCTCACCACCTGCAACTTGTAAATTCTGTGCTCTTGACCAGTGTTCCTGGGCAAAGCAACATTACAGACAAAGAACACGTCGCCTCATGGTTTCTGCACAAAGCTTGTGGCTATACCAAGTGTGCACAAAAACCACAGTCTGGTTGTCAGGCGATCCAAGTGGAGGGAAGACATTGGCGTCGTGAGAAGCTCAATTGTGTCACAAGATGATACAATTCTACCGCATGTCCACTACACGCCACACTGCCTGCAGTAAATCAGGACACTCCAGAGCAATGAGCCTCTTAATTATTACATAGGATGGATGGCGGACTCATGCAAGTGCCACATACTGTACCTTTGACTTCTGTTGCCATATTTGCTAACTAAACCAACTACAGATTACTTAGGCTACGTTCACACTTGCAGAGGATCTCAATATCGGGAAAAAACTTTTCCATTTAGTCTTAATGCATTCTGAATGGAAAGAGATATGTTGCACGCTGCACGCTGAAGTTTTGTGTCCGGTCATAAAAGCGAAAAAAAAAACAAATGGATCTGACAGGGAAAATAATGCAAGTCAATGGTGATGGATCCGTTATTTTTAATAGCCTAAAAAAAATGGATCTGTCACCCATTGACTTTCATTGTATTTAGTGACTGATCCGTTTTTTTTCTGTTTTGATTTCACACAACCGCATCCTAATGGAACGGATGCATCCTGATGTGCAAAATCAAAACAGATCCGCTTAATTCCGGTATTGAGATCCTCCGCCGGATCTCAGTACCGGAATTAACAATGCAAGTGTGAAAGTAACCTAACTGAGATAACTGAAATATGGAATAACACAAATGTAAAACCAGCCACAATTGCACACTTTACAGCAGTCTATCCTACGCATTTAGTGGCACTGGCATGTGCTTTCTCTTGGAAATATAATAGTTGGAATGACGCCCTAGGGAACGCTCTGCATTTTACACTTATACAAGTTATATCCCAGTGGTTTTAAGTGAGCTCTTTTGGACAGCAGGATTTTATTGCTGGTATTTTTATTGCTTCTAGTTTTTGCTGTTGTTTGTTTTTTAAATTGATATTTTATAGTCTTTCGTACAATATTTTATTACACTTTCTATTGAAATCTGACAACCAGTCCAAAAACGCAACCAGAGTTGTGAACATTACACTGTACATACCACTCAAGTCAACATAATAGACCTATCCCCTGACTAATACATGTTTGATCAGTCTTATCCCTAATCATAACTGTATTTTAATAATTCCTTCATCTTGTTTACACTAGTATGTGGATTGTTTTATCCAAACTTCTCATATAGTTATATATGAAGTAGGGTATGCAAACATTTAACTGGTCCTATGTCCAACCCCTACTGATCAGTAAGTGGCAGCATATCCTAACAATAGGCTCAGCCTTTTGGAGCGTGTGCAGCGCAGTTGATGAAGACACTGCCCACAGAAGGGCCCAGATAGCGCAGGCGCAAGCACAGCAATAATGTGCTCCTGCCTGAACTTTCCAGCAGTTGCCTGATGAGGTCAGAAGGGGGAGGAGCAGCGTTCCAATTCAGATGGGAGGGCTGGGCTCTATTTTGAGTAGGTACTGTCCCTTGGACTCTTTTATGCTTATTTGTATACCAATATAAAGATGGTTTTTAAGGGCAATAAAGGTCTGAAAAGCAACACAAAAAATATGTCTGGCATAGGGTGTACTTAAACTAGAGTGCACCAGTTTAAAACATGTTTTGGTGGTGAACTGAGTTGCAATAAAAGTTTAGAAGCACCTTACGCGTTTTAAGCACAGCCCTATATACAATATGTGAATACCACTCAGTATTCTTACTTTTATTGATCAGTATGTATGTAAATATCGCAGAATCACCTTTTTATATTTAAAAGCGTTGTCAGGATAGGTCATCAATACGAGACTGGCGGGGCTCTGACTCCTGGCACCTGAAGCTCACCGGAGCTCTGGTGGGCTCTGAGTTTTTTATGGAATAAGCCCCCCATGTCATTATACTCCCACACAGGGCTTTATATTTAGGTTGAGTCCCCTCTTTTCTAAAGGCAACTGATTAACAATAGTTCCATAATTAGCTGAGCAGCAGCTGCAAATGTGTAGGTTGCCCTCATTATGATATAGGGGTTTTGCATTGCTTCTATTATGTAATCTGTATAATTATGTCCGCCCTCCTTCCATATGTTACTAGCAATGTGGGTGGCTTCTTGCTTTTTTTTTTTTTATGTGTACACGATTTGGGGTTTTGAGAAGTAGTCATTTTAGTCTAATTAGTGTAAGTAATTAGTGCAAGTGTGTGCTGAATGAATGACTGTGAGATCATGAATTGAGCAGGTCTGGGGCAGGCATGGCGTATGTAATAAGTGCGGAAATAGGGGGAGCGTTTATAGTCCGGTAGTTACATTGTGTTTAGGTAATTGAGTTCTAAGGCTAGGACGCAAAGAGCTGTTATTGTGAGGTATATTTAGCTTCTATGTTTCTATTAGCTTGTTTAGAGGATCAGGTATCATGGTTGACATTACATAAGAAGCTGCATTCTAGTGGCAATGTAATTGCTGCAGATGTTTAGGCTTTACATCAATTAATGTGGTTGTCCGGAATTAACAAAGTTGCCTAAGAGCAGGAAATGGTGTAGGACAGACAGATAGATAGATACAGATTGATAGATAGACAGATGGATCATGCATTCTGAAAGTCTTTAGACCCTTTCAGTTTTTTAAAGTTTTATGTTGCAGCCTTGTCCTAAAATAAAATTTAAAAAATCATGTTTTTCCCCATCATTGTGTAACACCCCAGAGTGTTGTTACCACTTCTGCACCTTGCTAGTGTCTTTATTAGTCTAACCTCATGTCATCTTATGTATTTATTCCAGGTCTTCCACACTGTGCCTTTCTAATGTTATGTAACTGTTCATGTAATGTACCTGGTTCACCAGCAGGTGGCAGCAAATATGGCAGAGCTATAGTTAGAGTGGAACTTACCATTGCATTCTAACCCCCCTCTGTAGGAGAGTAGGCCAATCCTACTTCCTGCAGGAAGGGTGGGGCAGAAGTTCTAGTCAGTCTAGCTTACACCATGCTAGGGGAAGGGTGTGCAGGGGCAGGTCTCTGCTGGACATGCCCACGCCAGCCAGAGCACCTTAAGCTCTGCTGACGATGAAGGCCAAAGCTTGAATCCTCAGGAGCCAAGAGGAAAGTTCCCTGGCATAACCTAGAGTCAGACTACAAAGAGAAGTGCAGCATTGAGAAGGAGCTGAGTTATACAGCCAGCCTGTCAGTACAGCAGATTCAGAAAGAAACAGATGTAGCAGAGTGGAGTTTGCCTGCCCATTTCATGCTAAAGCCTGCTGGAACCAAGACAAAGCCCGTAAACGATTTTGGAGAACGTTTATGCAAAGTAAAGCTACCATTGAACTTCATCTCAAAGTCTGGACTCAAGTTCTTTCTTAATCCCTCAATTATTCCCTTTATTTATTGCTTCGGAGCCAAAGCCTGGGGTCCAGCAGTATCCAGGTAGGATCACCGTCGCACACATAAAGAGACATTTAGGCTGCACCATTACACCACTCGGCATTTCCTACACCTGAGACGCGCATTATATGGAGGGCCCTAGGGGAAAGTGCCCGTTGCAATTGTTATTTCAGTACAACATAATTGCAATGTGAAAACAGAATGTTCACAAATATCAGTCTTTGCAAATTTATTGAAAATGAGAAAGTAAAATCTTGCACTGACATAAGTATTCAGACTCTTTACTCAGCACTTAGTTGCAACTTTGGCAGTGATTACAACCTTCAGCCTTCTTTGGTATGATGCCACAAGGTTTGCACACCTGGAATTGGGGATTTTTTGTCCTTCTTCTTTGCTCCATTTAGCTTTCCCTCATGCCTGACCAATCTCCTTGCCCCAGCAGCAGAATCATTCCCACAGCTAGATGCTGCCACCACCATGCTTCACTGTAGGGATAGTATGGGGCAGGTGATGAGCATTGCCTGGTTTCCTCAAAATGATGCTTAAAATTTTGGGCTAAAAAGTATAATCTTAGTTTCATCAGACCAGAGAATCCTGTTTCTTACTGTCAGAGGTCCTTTAGGTGCTTTTTTGCAAACTCCAGGTGGGCTTTCATGTGTCTTTTACTAAGGGGTGGGTTTATTCTGGCCACTCTGCTATAAAGCCCAGATTGGTGGAATGCTGCAGTGATGGTTGACCTTCTGGAAGTTTCTCCTATCTGCACACAGGATCTTTGGAGCTCAGCCACGGAGACCATTTGGTTCTTGGTCACCTCTCTTACCAAGGCCCTTTTCCCCCCGATTACTTAGTTTGATGTGGTGGCCATCTCTTGGAAGAATCCTGGTTGTTCCATACTTTCATTTAAGATTTAAAGAGGCCACTGTGCTCTTGGGAATATTCAGTTCAGCAGAATTTTTCTCAACACAGTCCTGTGTCTGAGCTCTACAGGCAGTTTTTTCCTCTACATGGCTTGGTTTTTGCTCTGATATGCATTGTCCTCTGTGAGACCTCATAGAGAGGGCTGTGCCTTTCTAGATCATGTCCAGTCAACTGAATTTACCACAGGTGGATTCCCATCAAGGTGTAGAAACATCTCAAAGGTGATCAAGAGAAATGGGAGGCCCCCTGAGTTAAATTTCAAGTGTCCTAACAAAGGATCTGAAAACTTCTGTTTATGCAAAATTTTAGTTTTTCCTTTTAATAGATTTATACAAATTTTTAAAATTCTGTTTCCGTTGTCATTCTGGGGTACTAAGTGCAGAATCATGGGAGCACAAGGCTGCAACATAACAAAATGTGGAAAAAATTAAATATGTAACTTTAATTACCTGTTAAATCCCGTGCTGCTCCATCACCACCTCTCTTTTGGTCCCCTTCAGTCCTGTAGCAGTGGCGCAGTGATCCCAGTGGTGATGCTTTTAGGTACAGAATGTGACAACTGAGTCCCATGACTGGATACAGCAGTTAAATGCTACTGACAACCTTAGGGGAATTTTTTTAATTTATTTTTTATTATACTCATACTCCTGACAGCTTATAAACACTAATTATAGATAAACTCTTATCTGTTTGATAGGAACAGGGCTCAAATCCGTGTTTACCAGCTGTCGGGCTATACATGAGCCATCAGAGCTGCTGTCTGATTCATTGTAAAACAGAAAGCAAGGTAGTCTGCCTCTACACTGAAAGCGAAGGCTGTAGAACAAAAACTATTGAAAATTCTTAATAAAGACCAACTGAAAACATGATTTTAGCCCAAAATGAGTAGAATGCAGTAATAAAAGAAATTGCCCCAATGTGTTAATAGCTTTTAAAAGAATAATGTAGGTGACCTCATCATTGCGGAAGAATCGGTGTCGCTTGAACGGTGGCGCATTTAACAGGTAAGGCTACTTCTGTTCTGGCAACATTCCATTTTGTGACTGGACTCAAAACCGCTACAAGCTGCAGTTTTGTGTCCAGTCAAAAAAACAGGAAAAAATGGATCTGTCACTGAAAACAATGTAAATCAATGGTGAGAGATCAGTTTTTTTATGTTTTGTTTTCACACAACCCCATCCTAACGCAGGCATCCTCAAACTGCGGCCCTCCAGCTGTTGTAAAACTACAACTCCCACAATGCCCTGCTGTAGGCTGATACCTGTAGGCTGTTCGGGCATGCTGGGAGTTGTAGTTTTGCAACAGCTGGAGGGCCGCAGTTTGAGGATGCCTGCCCTAACGGAATGGAGGCATCCTGATGTGCAAAATGAAAACAGATCCGTTTAATTCTGGTATTGAGATCCTCTGCCAGATCTCAATACCAGAATTAACAACGCAAGTGTGAAAGTAATTTTTTGTTTCGTGCTCTTAGGCTGATAGAATGCAGCTACTTAAAGGGGTTATACCATAATTATTGTAAATAATGAAAAACAGGCATCATATAGTACATGACAGTCTGTATAAAACAGAGCTAGAACCAGCCCTGTACCTCACATGGATCCAGAGATCCCCACTTGCTTCATTGCTCTGCTACATTTATGTCAAGCTGGCAGCTCAAGGGGTGTGTCTCCTCTGCTGCTGCTCAGAAGGTGTGTCTTTTCTGCTGAAGCTCTCGTCCTATCACGGCTCAGAAGGCATATAAAGGATGAAACTGAGCATGTGCGGCCATCTCAGTGAGCAGGACAAAGAGATAAGAAATGAAGTGGCCCTATACAAATACATTTTATTGAATAACTCAGTGGCAGATCAACCAGGTTACCTAATCTTCTAAACAAGCTAATGAAAACATAGAAGCTATATATATATACCTCACGATAACGGCTCTTACTGTTCTATCCTAAGAACTTAATTACCTCTATGACCTAATTAAATCACAGTGTAAAGACTGGACTTTTGTCAGAAACCACACCTTTAGCTGCAAGTGTTTTAGGCCACAGCCATAGACTACATAATATAATAAACTAGAATCATGATCTGAAAGAATTCTCAATATTATGTAAACAAGAATCTTATTACTTCATATTTTAGTATATAACACATTTTTCATCAACATAAAGCAGACTGTCCAGGATAAGAAAAACATGGCTTTTTCTTACAAAAACAGCAGCACTCCTGTTCATAGGTTGTGTTTTAAAGAGTTTGTCTCACTTCAGTAAGGGACATTTATTATGTAGAGAAAGTTAACACAAGCCACTTATTAATGTATTGTGATTGTCCATATTGCCTCCTTTGCTGGCTGGATTCATTTTTCCATCACATTATACACTGCTCGTTTCCATGGTTACAGACCACTCTACAATCCATCAGCGTTGGTCGTGCTTGCACACTATAGGAAAAAGCACCAGCCTCTCTGGTGGCCGGGACCGTGGGAGCGCACATAGGCTGGTGCTTTTTCCTATATTGTGCAAGAACGACCACCACTGATGGATTGCAGGGTGGACGTAACCATGGAACGAGCAGTGTATAATGTGATAGAAAAATGAATCCAGCCAGCAAAGGAAGCAATATGGACAATCACAATACATTAGTAAGTGGCTTGTATTAACTTTCTCCACATGATAAATGCCACTTACTGAAGTGAGACAACCCCTTTAGTAATGCTGCACATCCTCATTTAATGTAATGGTGCAATACAAGGCATAATTCATGGATAGGTATGGCGTGGTTCCTGGAAGAGTAAAGCTATATTTTGTCAGATCCTGTACAATCGATTGGGTCGGCTTTTCATGCAGCAGCTCATCCCCTCTTTAGAGTCAGTGGCCTACCGTGGTACCAGAGGAAGCTTTGGTGGAATTAGGCTCTAACATAGTAACATAGTTTATAAGGCTGAAAAAAGACATCTGTCCATCCAGTTCGGCCTGTTATCCTGCAAGTTGATCCAGAGGAAGAAAAAAAAAAGAAACTGTGAGGTAGAAGCCAATTTTCCCTACTCCAAAAAAAATTCCTTCCCAACTCCTATCAGGTAATCAGAATAACTCCCTGTATCAACGACCCATCTCTAGTAGCTGTAGCCTGTAATATTATTACACTCCAGAAATACATCCAGTCCCCTCTTGAATTCCCTTATTGTACTCACCATCACCACCTCCTCAGGCAGAGAGTTCCATAGTCTCACTGCTCTTACTGTAAAGAATCCTTTTCTATGTTTGTGTACAAACCTTCTTTCCTCCAGATGCAGAGGATGTCCCCTCGTCACAGTCATAGTCCTGGGGATAAATAGATGATGGGACAAATCTCTGTACTGACCCCTGATATATTTATACATAGTTATTAGATCTCCCCTCAGTCGTCTTTTTTCTAAAGTGAATAACCCTAATTTTGATAACCTTTCAGGGTACTGTAGTTGCCCCATTCCAGTTATTACTTTAGTTGCCCTCCTCTGAACCCTCTCCAGCTCTGCTATGTCTGACTCGTTCGTAGGAGCCCAGAACTGTACACAGTACTCCATGTGTGGTCTGACTAGTGATTTGTAAAGTGGTAGGACTATGTTCTCATCACGGGCGTCTATGCCCCTTTTAATGCAACCCATTATCTTATTGGCCTTGGCAGTAGCTGCCTGACACTGGTTTTTGCAGCTTAGTTTGCGGTTCACCAAAATTTCTAAGTTCTTTTTCATGTCAGTGTTACCGAGTGTTTTACCATTTAATATGTACGGGTGATTTGCATTATTCCTTCCCATGTGCATAACCTTACATTTGTCAGTGTTAAACCTTATCTGCCACTTATCTGCCCAAGCCTCCAATCTATCCAGATCCCTCTGTAGCAGAAAACTGTCCTCTTCATTACTTTACACAGTTTAGTGTCATCTGCAAAAAGAGATATTTTACTGTGCAAGCCTTCTACAAGATCATTAATAAATATATTGAAGAGAATAAGGCCAAATACTGACCCCTGAGGTACCCCAATAGTGACGGTGACCCAATCTAATTGTGTACCATTAATAACCACCCTCTGTTTCGGCGGTGTGCCTTTATTAACTTAGAAATTTTGATCTGTTTTTGTCTTCAGTTTCTTTCTTGTAGTTGGCAATGTGTGAATCAACCATTTCTTTCAGTCTTTCAAATTCATCAGATGCCAGTGATTCCGGCAGTTGTTGCTCTATGTTGGTCACTTGCTCCTTTATCTCCACTACCACTCTTTGTATCTCTACGATAGAGCCTGTAGCTGACAGAGAAGTCGGCCCAGTTCTCCAGGAACCCGAACCCCTCCTTCCTACACCAGTTCTAGAGCCACTTGGTAACCTCCCTAATCTCCCGCTGCCTTTCTTGTGTGGCTCGTGGTACAGGCAGTACTTCAGAAAACACTACCTTTGAGGTCCTTGCCCTAAGCTTGTGACCTAAATCCCTAAAATAATTTTTAAGGACTCTCCATCTACCTCTAACTTTGTCATTGGTTCCGATATGGACCATGACTGCTGGATCTTCTCCAGCCCCTCCCAGTAATATTTTTGAACCAATAAAGATATAAGTAGATAGCAAGTATCACAGAATAAAAATACACAATAAGTATAAATAATCAAAAATAGTTTATTAAACAAAATCAATTACTACATGATTGACATCCACGTTAAAATCAGTGGTTATCCAATTCTACAATTCTAAAAATGCCCCCCACAATTCTTGGCTCCTCCTATAGATCATACTTAACCCGCACCCCAGCACCCGCGTCACTCTGGATTCCTGCACGGCCGCTGCTGCATGGGTGTGGCCAATTGTAGGCTGCGATGGTGACGTGCTCCCTTGCATCACGGTGCTGGAACCTGTGATGCTAAGCAGGCTGGTCACCGTCGTGGCATTTTGAGAATTGAATAACCCTGATAACGCAGGGTTCCCAATTTCTGGTCCTTTGATGCAGTTTTTGAAGATAAAGCCAGGAGTGGATTCAAAATGAGAAGACCCTGTCTTTCCATTATTCATGTTCTGTGTTTATGATCCACCCAAGGCTTTGGCTTCAAATTCTACATCAAAAAGCCTGAACCTGGAAATCCAGCCTAAAGGGTTTTTTCCTCTAATCCAAACCATTAAAATCAGATGTCTCTGTATACAAAATCTGACGGATAATATACTATATTCTAAAGATAAATAAATTGCATTTGGCTAGTTTTCATCTCCCCATTCCATCTGTTCGTTCAGAATTGTGGCAAGCTGCTCCAATCCAATTTGCCTGTTGATCATAGATCTGCCTCTGTGGAGTGGAACGAAGAACAAGAGAACGAGTCAGTAGGTCTACTTTACAATGCCCTTCAGCTGCGCCTGCGTATGTGCAGAAACACTGAAACCATGCTTACAGTCCTAGGGCTTACACCAGGAGACTGCGATAAAGCGGTGAATGCTTGACAATTTAAGTGGGTTGCATATGTTGGATTCAACCAAAGGCAAAATATTTTCTAAACCAAGGCACCTGGGGGGTCTAGTAAGTACTGTATATAAATTTTCAACAATGTGTCAGCTGTGTCATGTGACCATCACCCTGACTCTCCAGATGACACGGAATCTTATGTGTGGACAGGAAGTCAGTTTCTCAGTTCCTGTGGGAGCCTCAATATCAATCTCATACGAACGAATAGAGAAACTGACTTCCTGTCCACACACAAGATGCTGTGTCATCTGGAGAGTCGGAGTGTCGGTCACATGAATGAGAACCATAAGGGAGCGGACAACTCACAAATACAGTAAAATGATTACCTTCACTACAATTTACATCATGTACCTTTCTATTGGGAAAGAGAATAAACATTTTTTGGGCATGCTTCTTTAACATTATGCATCAAATTAGACCTGTTTACCATTCTGGAAAAAAAAACTTTAAATCCTAGAAAATTCATAAACATATTTATCAGTGAAACCTTCGGGGAACTTAAATTTATCAGTCTCAAAAATGGAAAGACATTTTTCAAAAGCACTTATGGGCGGCACATTGAGAGAGGTAGGAAAAAGGACACGGCAAACAGAGAGTAGTATTCTAAAGGACTTTCTGTCTGCATTCATTCTAGTGGACACACATGTTGCCTTGAGGAAAAATTAGCATATTCAGCAAGGTCATCACTCTCTCATTAATGGCAGCCAGCCAGGGCCATGTTTCCAGGAGGTTTCCAGTTGGTGGGGCCATCATGCTGGGATGGGGTGACTTTGACAGTCAAGGTTCCAATTTGGGGATATGATACAGTAGCTCACCATTTCTCTTGGCGTAAGGCCAAAACTTTCATCATCCAGAGGACAAGTGTCTACTGTAGGGTCTTGTCATTAGCTAATCCTGTGACAGAGAAGCTTTCTGATGAAGCACTGTAGCTCGCAAACCTCTTCAAAGGCTCCTCTGCTCTTCCTTTCTTAACAAATTGGCAGCTGTTACAACCTGATGGTCTCTTCATGTTTATGTAAATGTGGACATATTTCACTATTTTAGACATTGCTCAATGGGGAAATTAAGTAACTATAAGAGAAGTCAGGAGGTTAAAGGAGAGCATGTCAAAGATAAACTTTGTCATACTACATTCTTAAATCTTGTAGTCGGTGCGCTAGTGATAGTAGTTTTCAGAACTCGATGTTTAGTTCAGATGCCTGGCTGGCTGTAATAATTGGCTGTATGCATGTTCTCAGGATGCAGATATAGTTGAATACAATGGTGGATACAAGGGGTTGTCCCACAAAAAAAATTCTACAGTTTTCAAACTAGCACCTGGATCTAAATAATTTTGTAATTGCATGTAATAAAAATTTAGTTGTTCGATAAAATGCTCAGTTTCATCCTTCAACTGCATCCTGCGTGGTGATAGGAAGATCATGTACACAACCCCATAGGTGCATCAGAAAATACACTCCCCTTGAGCTGTCGGCCTGATATAAATCTAGTAGAGCAATGAATGTGGAGATCTCTGGATCCATGTGAGGTACAGGGCTGGTTCTAGCTTTGTTAGAAAGCCATGTAGTATAAAATCTCTGATTTTCATTTTTTTACATTAGTCATGGGATAACCCCTTTAAATACTGTGACGATGCAGGGAGCCTTTGGTACCGGCATGCACTCAAATAGACCACAGGCCTGTTGAAGCCTGTAGTGTATGAGATGCTAGGGCCACATACAGGCAAGCTCTGAAGGTGCAGTTCAGCGATTCTTTGTGCCGTCTGCGAGACAAGAAATTAGCCGCTCCACTCGACTGGAGTAAGGTAAGTTTTAGGTTTTATTCTGTTTGTAGGCACAAAGGTGAACACTATTATTGTGGGGGGAGGACTCTAGGAAGGGAAACGAAGAGAAAATTATTGTGGGGGCACTGTTACTGTGGGGAACAAAGGAGCTATTATTACTTTCGGGGACACAATTATGTTGTAGAAGGCACAAAGATGGATTATTGTTATAGAGGTACATAGGGACATTATTACTACAGTGGGCCATAACAAGGATATTACTGTGCCTGGGCACAAAGGAGGATATATTTACTATGGGGAGCAAAGGAGTTTTTATTTCTTCAAGAGGACAAATAGCGTTGTATAGTGGCAGCAATACTGCTTGTCAGCCATCTTTCCCGGTGGTTATAGTTAACAAATCAGGTCAGACATGGGACTATGAAGTGGTCTATCTTGAGTACAGAAATTGCCCATTTTCCAATAATATTTCAATATCTCTATACATTCCCGTCTTCTTTACTCACATTTTCTCTTTTCTAGTTTTTGTGGGGTTTTTTGCCTAAATTGGTTGTCTCACTTAATCAAAAAGCATTTATCCTGTAGGTAAAGTTGATACAAGGCGGTTACTAATGTATTGTGATTGTCCATATTGCTTCCATTGCTGGCTTCATTCACTTTTCTATCTAATTAAACACTGCTCGTTTTCATGGTTATGACCACCCTGTAATCCAGCAGTGCTTGTACACTATAGGAAAATACATCAGCCTCTCTGGTGGCCGGGACCATGGGAGTATACATAGGCCTGAGCTTTTTCCTATAGTGTGCAAGCACGACCACCAATGCTGGATTGCAGCATGGTCGTAACCATGGAAATGAACAGAGTATGATGTGATGGAAAAATGAATCCAGCCAGCAACCAGGCAATATGGACAATCACAATATATTAGTAAATGCCTTGTTTTAACTTTACATGATAAATGCCATTTTCGGAAGTGAGACAACCCCATTTAAAGGGGTTTTCTGTGATTTTAATACTGTGATGACCTAACCACAGGACAGGTCATCAGTATCTGATCAGTGGGGATCTGACACCCAGGACCCCTGCTGGTCAACTGTTTAAGAAGGCACAGACTCTCCTGTGAGCACCACGGCCTTCTCACAGCTTTGGACGTCTTTCACATTAGCGTTAGGATTGTCGGCAAGGCAACAGCCTGCCGAATCCGCACTAACGCTAGCACACGTGAGCTGCCGGAAGTCCACTCTGGTCCCATTCACTATAATGGGGACAGGGACGGAATTGAATGGGGCTGAATTGTGATACCAAGCACACCCGCTATACAATGTACAGCACTGTGCTTGGTAAGCTGCTAGAAGGCCGCGATGCTCACAGGATTGTCAGTGCCTTCTCAAACAACTGATCGGTAGGGGTCTCGGGTGTCAGACCCCCACAATCAGATATTGATGAGCTATCCTGAAGATAGGTAATCAGTATCAAAATCTCAAAAAACACTTTAATTTGCACTGGTCCTTGTGTTTAATAGACAACCTGAATAGTGCTGCAGGGTGTTCTATAAATCAAGAGATGTTCCTGTATTGATCCTTATTTCGACTTGAATGTTGGTTTGGTATAAATGAATAGTGTTGGGCGCGAATATTCAAATTGTGAATTTTAATCGTGACTATTGCTACTTCGAGAATTCGTGAATATTTAGAATATAGTGATATATATTCGTATTATCGACTATTCTACTTTTTTTTCACCAGTAACCTCCCTTTTTGCTCTTGGGCCAATGAGAAGGCTGCAATGTATTTGTCTGTGCTTAGCAACATCCCTAGCAACCAATAGGAAAGTTGCCTACCCCTTACTATATAAGAACCTCCCCAGCAGCCATCTTCTACAGTTTATTACAGTTCTGAGAGAGACAGCAGTGTCATTGCTGTGCTCTCTGCTTTTCTGTGTCACATTACATTAGATAGTTAGTTAGCTTATATATATATATATATATATATATATATATATATAAGCTAAGAAAAATGACGGCACTAGTCAAAAATTTTAAATTTTGAGGAAAAATGCTGGGTGCACGTTCCAAGCTTGAGAAAGGCTCTATTTGTAGGTGCCGAAACATAGCACTGTTCAGGTGAATAAAGGAGTTCCTTTTTTTCCACTTTTTATTGGAGTGCTGTTCGCTTTTTCTACATTATATATATCATCATTATATATACATCTCCCACTATCTATCTATAATATATATATATATATATATATATATATATATATATATATAATATATTTATATATTATAGATAGCTAGTGGGAGATGGTGAGTATAGGTTAGATTGTGATATAGTGTAGCTGTGCAGGGTGTTGGGTAGTGTGATAGATTCTGCTGTCCATGCATACATGCTACATATATAGTGATGTATGTATGTATGCTACATACATACATACATAGTGCTGTGATGTCACAAGTTCACAACAATACACCAATAGTGCACCAACCACTAATATGTAGTCAGACCTGCTAAAATATGAAGTTGCCTATATTGCAAAAAAATATATGCATCATTAATTGTCGATTTGCGCAATTGCGACTGTATCGGAGCACTCTATCTGCATATAAAGCTATTGTAATGTTCTGCCATGCCAACTATTTTCTCCAGTCTCAGGAAACTTCTAGCAGCTTGAAAAATGTAGCTATAGTGACCCACGCCTGTATTGCGCGAGCAATACGTGCATATTACATTGCCGATTTTCACAATCAAGAAAATAAACGTAGCAAAATATTGCAAATTCGAATATTGCCACTGTCGCTCATCACTATAAATGAACTCACTGTAATGGAAAACTCCTATCACGTGGAGTTATACAATAATGAAGGATTTTATATAAAAGAAACCTTATGTTAAAATGTGTTCCTCAATAGTCAAGAAAAATCTGCCAATGCATATGGTGACCGAAGAGCTTTGAAGTAGGCGACTGTATGCCATTAAATTTCATTGCTTTTCAATAAAATGCGACAAAAGGTATACCTCCTGATCATCTGCCAATGGGAGCGCTGAGACCCCCACTAGTCACTAGAACGAGAGATAAGCGTTTGTGCAGTGAGCATTCTCTCCTCGATGCAGGAGATGAGATCAGTAGAAAGTCTATGGACTCATCTGGAGTGAGGGCAGAGTGCTTATCTCTCCTCGTTCTAGACATACCGTTCCCATTCACCAATAGTTCTTCCCATTTGTGTTATAGTCAATGTGACGTAAGGGCACAATTCCAATAACTGGGCTATTTCTACGTATGGAGACATCTAATATATTCTTGAACGAAGCATTATGAATATTGAGTGACATCTCTTATGAGCTTTAAGTCGTCTATTAAAAATGACTGCAGCGTCCTGAAATTTAGATGAAGTGTTTAATTGCGCAGAACAGTTGACTTTAGGCTTGAGGAAACTGGCATTCATTTGATCATGCCACAGAAGTGAGACACAAAGGGGAAGAGGCCGTATAGCACATCATAAAGAGCCTTTTTAACATTACGTAAAGGGGATTTTTAAGGAATGCAGCGTATAAAGCTGTAAGAAAGTAATTTTTAAAGCTCTGTTTGCTACTTTTATGATCTGTAGTAACAGACTGAGTAGGGTTGATGGGCAGAGATTCTGGGTGAAAGTTTTATTCATTTCAAGAGTTTTAGGAATACCCTGGGAAATTAGAATTGGAAATGTTGAGCCTTCTCTCTGCACCGATGCCTGTCTGGCCAAGGAGAAAATAACCGTATGGGCTGATCATAAGGAACATGTTGGACAGGGAAATTGTACAAACCTTATGAAGCCTCTGCCATGTTCCAGCAAGGAAATGAAAAACGGAATACCTTGTTGATGAGGTATGAGGATGAATTAATTACCCTGCAGGCCTCTCTATGTTGTGTAATATTTTATCACTCAATTATGTGATTGTTCAATGTGTGACTTAAATTAATTACGTGAAGGCATTTACACTCTTATTACATGACACCTTTTCAATTCCAGACTGTTTGTGTTATGCTCCTTCCGTATGAGTAACACCAAAATTCAGAAGTAGCTGGTAATTAAGATGTCAAGTTTCTGCAACAGGTGAATATGCATTTTTGCTTGCAGAATCCTTTTCCAAAAAGAGTGTTGTGTACGTAAAGATTTAATGGGGTTTTGGGGATTACGATATTATTTTCCTTCATCAATATCAGATCGGCGGGAGTCGACACTCGGCACCGTCACCAATCAGCTCTCCTTGGCCGATCCCAGAGATGCAGTACCCTGGCAAAGCCTTCTGCTTCCATAACCATCCACTGTTTCCAGCGCCGGTGGCTGCCCGAAACCGATGAATAGTGAGAGTGCAGGTGTCCGACACCCCACCAAACTGATATTGGTGACCTATCCCAAGGATAGGCCATCAATATCTAAGGTTCGCTGAGTTCACTTTTAATGAACCATCACCTGTTAGAAAACAGGCAGTGTATGTTATGCCTAGCGTGACGTGACTCAGTGAATGCCATATTTATGTATGCATAAACTGCCATATAACCATACTGTCCCTGGAGAGTGCCATGCTGTATCCAGCCATAGCCATAAAGCGCCCATATTATATGTATAGATGCCAGTTAGTGCCATACATTGCCAGATAGATGGGGACAGATTTATCATAGCCTGCTAGCGTACACCGGACTGTGATAATTAGGCGCACTGCCGGATGCTATGCCTGATTTATAATGAGGCGTATACCACCTTGTCATAAATTAGCCGCAGTATCCGGTGCCTGAACTAAAATCTACGCCGCAGTGAGGAGAGGTGCACAATCCTTGGCTTCATCTGCACAATGTAATGAGCTCTGAAAACCAAGATGTGTGAATACAACCATACTTATGTTCTAATGACATCATTCAAGTGGATGATATTTGATGTGTAAGCCTCAGTATAAGATTAGTATATGAAGGGGAGAAACAGAACTGGATCGCACATCCACAATGCTATGCTTTGATCGAATTAAACTTGCTATCTCAGCGTAATATTAAAGTGTACAGCCCCCTGCATGCTGTACAAGAGGCATTAGTGTACATTTTGATCAAAAGGCATAAGCCCACTCACCACGCCAAGGTTGCCTCTTTGAGTGGGACCTACTATGACAAAAAAGGCGCAGCACAATGCGGTGACAAAGCGGCACTGCCCCAGTGGGCGGCAGGACTCAGGAGTCAAACAGCAACCCTGGTTTCTGACAATGCCACCCATGGCACTGGGTCCCCCCGACCCACTAGCACAGCGCCACAAAAACAAAGGCCACCACGCAGTACTGCACCATGTGAACAGTTGTCTAACACAACATGTCCATTACTATCAGACAGTGTCTGATGTGTATACAGTGGATATAAAAAGTCTACACACCCCTGTTATAATGTCAGGTTTCTGTGCTGTAAAAAACGAGATAAATAATTTCAGAACTTTTTCCACCTTTTAATGTAACCTATAAACTGTACAACTCAATTGAAAAACAAACTGAGATCGTTTAGGTAGAGGGAAGAAAAAATATAAAAATAATATGGTTGCATAAGTGTGCTAATACTTTGTTGAAGCACCTTTTGATTTTATTACAGCACTGTCTTTTTGGGCATGAGTCTATCAGCATGGCACATTTTGGCACTTCTTTGCAAAAACATTCCAAATCTGTCAGATTGTGAGGGCATCTCCTGTGCACAGCCCTCTTCAGATCACTGTACAGATTTTCAATCGGATTCAAGTCTGGGCTTTGGCTGGGCCATTCCAAAACTTTAATCTTCTTCTGGTGAAGCCATTCCTTTGTTGATTTGGATGTATGCTTTGGGTCGTTGCCATGCTGAAAGATGAAGTTCCTCTTCACGTTCAGCTTTCTAGCAGAAGCCTGAAGGTTTTGTGCCAATATTGACTGGTATTTGGAACTGTTCATAATTCTCTCTATCTTAACTAAGGCCCCAGTTCCAGCTGAAGAAAAGCAGCCCCAAAGCATGATGCTGCCACCACCATGCTTCACTGTGGGGATGGTGTTCTTCTGGTGATGTGCAGTGTTGTTTTTTGCCAAACATATCTTTTGGAATTATGGCCAAAAAGTTCAACCTTGGTCTCATCAGACCATAACACCTTTTCCCACATGCTTTTGGGAGACTTCAGATGTGTTTTTGCAAAATGTAGCCTGGCTTAGATGTTTTTCTTCGTAAGAAAAGGCTTTCGTCTTGCCACTCTACCCCATAGCCCAGACATATGAAGAATATGGGAGATTGTTGTCACGTGTACCACACAGCCAGTACTTGCCGGATATTCCTGCAGCTCCTTTAATGTTGCTGTAGGCCTCTTGGTCGCCTCCCAGACCAGTTTTCTTCTCGTCTTTTCATCAATTTTGGAGGGACGTCCAGTTCTTGGTAATGTCACTGTTGTGCCATATTTTCTCCACTTGATGATGACTGTCTTCACTGTGTTCCATGGTATATCTAATGCCTTGGAAATTATTTTGTACCCTTCTCCTGACTGATACCTTTTAACAATGAGATCCCTCTGATGCTTTGGAAGCTCTCTGTGGACCATGGCTTTTGCTGTGGGATGCGACTAAGAAAATTTCAGGAAAGACCAACTAGAGCAGTTGAACTTTATTTTGGGGTCAATCAGAGGCACTGTAAATGATGGCAGGTGTATGCTGACTTCTATTGAACAGGATTTTGAATGTGATTGCTTAATTCTGAACACAGCTACATCCCCAGTTATAAGAGGGTGTGCACATTTATGCAACCACATTATTTAAGTTTTTTTTGTTTTCTTATCTCCACCTAAAAGATTTCAGTTTGTTTTTCAATTAAGTGGTACACTTTATCCCGAGGTACACACCTAAGCGTTTTACAGCGCGTTCAAACGCGCTGTAAAACGCACAACATGTGAAAAGCCATGCTTCCCTATGGGCATGGTTCACATTTGGGCGTTTTACAGCGGCGTTTGAGCAGCGCTATACGCCTACGCAAACAAGTACATGAGCTTCTTTGGGGCGTTTTAAATGATGCCATAGGGGAGAATCACTGAATCGCGCGTATGACGCGCGTTTCTTAGTTACAAAAACACGCATCCAAAAACGCGCGTAAAACGCGCGTCATACGCGCGATTCAGAAACGCCTAGGTGTGTTCCCAGCCTATAGGTCACATTAAAGGTGGAAAAAGTTCTGAAATGATTTATCTTTGTCTCATTTCTTTACAGCACAGAAACCTGATATTCTAACAGGGGTGTGTAGACTTTTTATATCCACTGTATGTATATGTGCAGTCTGGCTCTCTCTCTGGACTTCAAGCTGCACATTTTGAAGTTGTTTTTAACATTTTTCAATTTATAGAGGATCCACCTCTGCTGCCTCCATTTTGCTTCTGTCCAAGCATAAAGGTCTGGATAAGGTGGAGAAAACCTTCCTGGCAGAATATGTATTGCAGGCTCATTTACTGAATGAAATATAGACATCAACAGATGTTCTCTAAGGCTGCTCAGGCAAATGTCTGGCTGGCCACCACTTTCCGGGACCTTTTACAAAGATCTCCACAGCTCCACTAAAATGAAGTTGAGTTAAGAAGAACAAGGTACAGTAACCTAGCCTCTTTTATTGGTGTATTTAAAGGGGTTTTGGGGGTTTAAAATTGATGAACTATCCTCAGGATAGCTCATCAATATGTAATTTGTGGGGGTCCCACATATGTCACTCCTGCAGATCATCTGTTTGAATGGGCAGCAGTGCTCAGAAGAACACTGCAGCCTCTTCATATTACCCCGAGCACAACGCTGTACATTGTATAGTGCCTGTATTTGTTATTCCATCTGTTCCGTTTTAATTGAATGGTAATGATCTGCACAAAGGCTGTGTAACTGATCGACGTCACTGGTCAAGGAAGAGGCCTCAGCTCATCCAAACGACATGGCGCCTTCCAACAGCTGATCAATGCTGGGAGTTGATCACCCACAGATCATATGGGTCATCAAATGTTAAGTCTCCAAAAAAACCTTTTAAAGTGTTCTCTAGAAATAATATCTTTATTTTTAGAAAATTGCCATAGCGTGAATACATAGGATAGGTTTTGGAATGGCAGGTCCTGACTAAGCTGTTTTTCGTCTTCTTCCACCTTTAGACTAAACTGACCATTGTGGCCTACTGGCTGCTATATATACGTTGCTCAATACTTCCAGTCTGATAAATAGGGCTGTCAGGCAGCACATCCATGGTAGTCGTCAAGTCTGCTCTAAGGTGGCCATACTCTTTCAGTAGTTGTTAGTTGACATCTATTTCTCCTATACTTCCCTTCCTCCCTTTATATGAAATTAGCTTGTTCGGCCAACAGCTTTTCTTTCTGAACCCCCATGTACAAAAACACTCAGATTGTCCTGAGCATGCATATGTTCCGAGTGGGGAGAAGGGAATATGTGGCATACAGACACCTCTGGTGGTGGCTTATCTCCCTTGAGAACAAATAAATCAAATTGGAAATGTGGATCCATTTTTTTTCCTTCAACCTATGCTAAATGAATGCCGAATATCAAATATGCGTGGTTGACTGGTATTGCCAAAATTGGTGGTTTCTGCTGACTTTAGTCTAATATGTATGGTTACCTTTAGATTACTTTATTTTTGAAGACAGACCTTATACTGAACTATGGGGCAGAACAGGAGTCTTGACAGCACTCAAGCCTGATCTTCCCTTTAGATAAACACCTGTTTGACCTAGGTGATCACCCATTATTTGTGATTTAAGTTTCATGAAAGAATTTTTATTTTTTTTAATGGAACCTGTTTAAACTAAAGTTTGTTGCGTCTAAACTTCACAATATGTAGTTTTGGCTTTCATTATAAAGGCGTTTCAGGTTTTATGCGGCACGGCAAATAGTTCCAAGTTTAGTTATACTTTGTATAGTGTATTTAATTTCTACTTGGATGCTATGCATTAGACAATTACTTTTTCTTAGAAGAGCCCCAAGCAACGCATTGTGAACGGCGGAGAAACATGTCAAGAAGTGTTAGTTTTTTGTTAAGCGCCCCAGCAGGGGAGATTACGCATTACTTGGCCATTTAGAGTGACAGACGCGCTTTGTAGTTGCCCCCCCCCCCCTCTAGAACAGGGACCTCTATCTTCTAAATATGAAAATGGGTACCCGTACCACACTATCTCCCCTATGTGAATAGGGTCTAATAACTTTACCTCTTGCATGTAAATATTTTCCTGCATTTTTTAAGATCTTATCACATGAACCTTATTTTTAGTCTTGTTTTTCTCCAGTGCCCAAAATATCCTGAGCAAATAGATGAAAAATCTCGGTTGCAGAATTTTAGCTGCGACTAAATAAGCCTATTTAATACATTAGAGACCAATACATTTTTCTGCACGTACATTCTTCTGCCAGGATACAGCTTCTGTCTGCCTGCCAATAAATGGCTTACTGCTGCCCCTACATAGAGCTTTCTGTTAAAAAATCAAATTTGGAAAGAGTGATGTCATAGTTGGACAGATAAGTTTTAATCTGCTAGAACTGGACCCATTCTAAACGAAGAACTAAATATCCATATAAGACTAATAATGTGAAGGCTTTTCAGATATTAAGTTGTTCTTCAGTCAAAAATAAGCTATTTTAATCTATGTTCATCCCAAAAAGCAGCGCAGAAAGCTAGTTCATTAAAAACCACTGTAGGACGTGATGCGGTAGCATAACCCTTTGTCTTCCAGGGGAATTCATAGCACTGTTGATGTCTAAATGTTATTCGATCACTTGGAAACATTTGTAATTCCTGGAATGACTTTAAATAAGTCATTTTCCTAAGTACATCACTATTAGGGTCCATTCACACGTCCGCAATTCTGTTCCGCATTCGCGGAACGGAATTGCGGACCCATTAATTTCAATGGGGACAGACGATGTTCCGGCCGGGTCCGCAATTGCGGATCCGCAGTTCCGGGTCCGCAATTGGGTTCCCGAAAAAAAATAGAACATGTCCTATTCTTGTCCGCAATTGCGGACAAGAAAAGGCATTTTCTATGAGAGTGCCGGCAATGTGCGGTCCGCAAATTGCGGAACGCACATCGCCGATGTCCGTGTTTTGCGAATCCGTGGATCCGCAAAACTCAAATGGACGTGTGAATGGACCCTTATAGCGAGGCTCTGTGCCTAATTTTGAGATTGTTTTAAAGAGGACCTGTCACCACTCCTGACATGCCTGTTTTAATATCTTCATGCGTTCCCCTTGTAATAACAATTCTGGAGCATCTGTTCTTATGACTCTATGTTGTACCATTCCTTTATTATTTCAACTAGAAGATATGAATGAATTGCTAGCAGTCTGCATTAAGGGTACAGAGTTGGAGGGTGGGGGGGGGGGGGGTTACCTGCACAGACTCACTCTATCCAATCAGTGCTGCTATTTTCAGACTGTGTAGGCACACACACCCAACTGGTTACCTCCCCTCTGTACCCTTACTGCAGAGTGCTAGCAATTAATTCATAACTTCTAGTTGAAATAATAAAGGAACCCAAAGGCAATCGCCGTCGTGGGAACTGCACTTGTTGCAGATTTAACCCCCAATTGGAAACCCTGTTTTTTGGTGGTATCCAGCACAGGGTAAAAACACTGATCACTTGCAAAACCCAGTTTGCCGTCTACCTCTTAATTTGTATGTGTGGCAGATTGTATATTGGCAAAACCATTAGGAATTTGAATGAAAGAATTAGGGAACACATATCATCCATAAGTTCAGGTAGGGGCTGCCCAAGAGTTATAGAACATGTCAACTCCATGCACAATGGAGATGTAAGCGTACTGAAATTTGCAGGTATAGAAACAGTGCAGAACCTCCCTCAGGGAGGAGACAGGCATCATGAGCTGTTAAGGAGAGAAAGTAGATGGATATACAGTGGAGGAAATAATTATTTGACCCCTCACTGATTTTGTAAGTTTGTCCAATGACAAAGAAATGAAAAGTCTCAGAACAGTATCATTTCAATGGTAGGTTTATTGTAACAGTGGCAGATAGCACATCAAAAGGAAAATCGAAAAAATAACTTTAAATAAAAGATAGCAACTGATTTGCATTTCATTGAGTGAAATAAGTATTTGAACCCCTACCAACCATTAAGAGTTCTGGCTCCCACAGAGTGGTTAGACACTTCTACTCAATTAGTCACCCTCATTAAGGACACCTGTCTTAACTAGTCACCTGTATAAAAGACACCTGTCCACAGAATCAATCAATCAAGCAGACTCCAAACTCTCCAACATGGGAAAGACCAAAGAGCTGTCCAAGGATGTCAGAGACAAAATTGTAGACCTGCACAAGGCTGGAATGGGCTACAAAACCATTAGCAAGAAGCTGGGAGAGAAGGTGACAACTGTTGGTGCGATTGTTCGAAAATGGAAGGAGCACAAAATGACCATCAATCGACCTCGCTCTGGGGCTCCACGCAAGATCTCACCTCGTGGGGTGTCAATGGTTCTGAGAAAGGTGAAAAAGCATCCTAGAACTACGGGAGGAGTTAGTTAATGACCTCAAATTAGCAGGGACCACAGTCACCAAGAAAACCATTGGAAACACATTACACCGCAATGGATTAAAATCCTGCAGGGCTCGCAGGTCCCCCTGCTCAGGAAGGCACATGTGCAGGCCCGTCTGAAGTTTGCCAATGAACACCTGAATGATTCAGAGAGTGACTGGGAGAAGGTGCTGTGGTCTGATGAGACCAAAAATAGAGCTCTTTGGCATTAACTCAACTCGCTGTGTTTGGAGGAAGAAAAATGCTGCCTATGACCCCCAAAACACCGTCCCCACTGTCAAGCATGGGGGTGGAAACATTTTGCTTTGGGGGTGTTTTTCTGCTAAGGGCACAGGACAACTTATTCGCATTAACGGGAAAATGGGCGGAGCCATGTATCGTGAAATCCTGAGCGACAACCTCCTTCCCTCTGCCAGGAAACTGAAAATGGGTCGTGGATGGGTGTTCCAGCACGACAATGACCCAAAACATACAGCAAAGGCAACAAAGAGTGGCTCAAGAAGAAGCACATTAAGGTCATGGAGTGGCCTAGTCAGTCTCGGACCTTAATCCAATCGAAAACCTATGGAGGGAGCTCAAGCTCAGAGTTGCACAGAGACAGCCTCGAAACCTTAGGGATTTAGAGATGATCTGCAAAGAGGAGTGGACCAACATTCCTCCTAAAATGTGCGCAAACTTGGTCATCAATTACAAGAAACGTTTGACCTCTGTGCTTGCAAACAAGGGTTTTTCCACCAAGTATTAAGTCTTTTTTTGTTAGAGGGTTCAAATACTTATTTCACTCAATGAAATGCAAATCAGTTGCTATCTTTTATTTAAAGTTATTTTTTCGATTTTCCTTTTGATGTGCTATCTGCCACTGTTACAATAAACCTACCATTGAAATGATACTGTTCTGAGACTTTTCATTTCTTTGTCATTGGACAAACTTACAAAATCAGTGAGGGGTCAAATAATTATTTCCTCCACTGTAGGTCTAAATGACAAGATTGATTGGCAAGTGTTTCTTTAAACATTCTATGTGTCATAAAAGAGATTAGTTATTTTAAGAATTGTGTCATTTCACATCGCGTGGCTCCACCCTCAGGGTAACGTCAGACGAGTGCGCCGAGTCTAAGGCGCAGCGGATGACGTCACGCAAGATGCCGGAGCCGGGGTTTAAATAACTGGCGCGGACGCGCAGTTATACCAAGGGCCAGATGAAGCGCTGGCGCGCGAAACGGCCGTCACCGACTCTTATTCACTGCATGTCTGTATGCAAGTCCGTCCCATGCCGCACTATTTGTATTTAGCTTCTAATCCAGCCAAGTATGTACCCAGCTATATACATGTATTTAAAGTTCTGATGTATTCAGCCTTGGATGTCCTCAGCTTTGATATACTCATACACCGTGCCAACCCAGCGCAGTGGCACTGGGGATCAGGGAGACTGTCACGTAAGAAAACCGCAGGTCTGAATTGACCTGCGGTTTTCTGCGCTAACTATGAGGGGCTCACAGGTTTATTCATACATCCCTGCCTCCTAAACCCCCCCGTGCCTCCTCATAAACCCCCGTGCGCGCGGGCTTCAGACCTGCTTCTGCTACTGAGCTGAGCGGCGCGAGCGTGAACACACCCTGAGTGTGAGCCAATCTGAGCCAGAGCAGGCGACACGCCCCGAAATCAGCTGTAATGTTTCTTCATAAGTTTATGCTTTTTCATGGGTACACCCGGCAGCGTGCGGTCATCGCAAATTCATGGAAGACACATCGCCGATGATCGGTGTTTTTGCGAATCCGTGGATCCACAAAACTCAAACGGACGTGTTAAATGGACCCTTATAGCGAGGCTCTGTGCCTAATTTTTAGATTGTTTTAAAGAGGACCTGTCACCACTCCTGACATGCCTGTTTTAATATCTTCATGCATTCCCCTTGTAATAACAATTCTGGAGCATCTGTTCTTATGACTCTATGTTGTACCATTCTTTTATTATTTCAACTAGAAGATATGAATGAATTGCTAGCAGTCTGCAGTAAGGGTACAGAGTTGGAGGTGTGGGGGGGTTACCTGCACAGACTCACTCTATCCAATCAGTGCTGCTATTTTCAGACTGTGTAGGCACACACACCCAACTGGTTACCTCCCCTCTGTACCCTTACTGCAGAGTGCTAGCAATTAATTCATAACTTCTAGTTGAAATAATAAAGGAACCCAAAGGCAATCGCCGTTGTGGGAACTGCACTTGTTGCAGATTTAACCCCCAATTGGAAACCCTGTTTTTTGGTGGTATCCAGCACAGGGTAAAAACACTGATCACTTGCAAAACCCAGTTTGCCGTCTACCTCTTAATTTGTATGTGTGGCAGATTGTATATTGGCAAAACCATTAGGAATTTGAATGAAAGAATTAGGGAACACATATCATCCATAAGTTCAGGTAGGGGCTGCCCAAGAGTTATAGAACATGTCAACTCCATGCACAATGGAGATGTAAGCGTACTGAAATTTGCAGGTATAGAAACAGTGCAGAACCTCCCTCAGGGAGGAGACAGGCATCGTGAGCTGTTAAGGAGAGAAAGTAGATGGATATTATGTACGGAAGAAATGGGCCCATTAGGTCTAAATGACAAGATTGATTGGCAAGTGTTTCTTTAAACATTCTATGTGTCATAAAAGAGATTAGTTATTTTAAGAATTGTGTCATTTCACATCGCGTGGCTCCACCCTCAGGGTAACGTCAGACGAGTGCGCCGAGTCTAAGGCGCAGCGGATGACGTCACGCAAGATGCCGGAGCCGGGGTTTAAATAACTGGCGCGGACGCGCAGTTATACCAAGGGCCAGATGAAGCGCTGGCGCGCGAAACGGCCGTCACCGACTCTTATTCACTGCATGTCTGTATGCAAGTCCGTCCCATGCCGCACTATTTGTATTTAGCTTCTAATCCAGCCAAGTATGTACCCAGCTATATACATGTATTTAAAGTTCTGATGTATTCAGCCTTGGATGTCCTCAGCTTTTGATATACTCAGTTCTTGATGTACCCAGTTTCTGATGTGTCCAGCTACAACTGTTCATGTATTCAAGCTTTTTGATGTTCCGGGCGATCCACTAAAGGATTAAGGGCTCTTTCACACTAGCGTTTTTGTTTTCCGGCATAGAGATCCGTCGTCGGGTCTCTATGCCGGAAAAATCCTGATCAGGATTATCCCAATGCATTCTGAATGGAGAGAAATCTGTTCAGGATGCATCAGGATGTCTTCAGTTCAGGACCGGGACGTTTGTTGGCTGGAGAAAATACCGCAGCATGCTGTGCTTTTTGCTCCGGCCAAAAATCCTGAACACTTGCCGCAAGACCGGATCCAGAATTAATGCCCATTGAAAGGCATTAATCCGGATCCGGCCTTAAGCTAAACGTCGTTTTGGCGCATCGCCGGATCCAACGTTTAGCTTTTTCTCAATGGTTACCATGGCAGCCAGGACGCTAAAGTCCCGGCTGCCATGGTAAAGTGTAGTGGGGAGCAGTATACTTACCATCCGTGCGGCTCCCGGGGCGCTCCAGAGTGACGTCAGGGCGCCCCACATGCATGGATCACGTGATCGCATGGATCACGTGATCCATGCGCATGGGGCGCTCTGATGTCATTCTGGAGCGCCCCGGGAGCCGCACGGACTGTAAGTATACCGCTCCCCACTACTACTATGGCAACCAGGACTTTAATAGCGTCCTGGCTGCCATAGTTACCTGAAAGCATTTCGAAGACTGATCAGGATCCTGATCAGTCTTCTAATGCTTTCAGACGACTTGCGTTCTGACGGATCCAGCGGGACGGAAGTGCCTGCCAGATCCTCAGAACGCAAGTGTGAAAGAGGCCTAAAAAGAAGTCTGCTAGCACCGATTGGTGAGTGCCGTCTGAATATTTTCTTCTCTTTTTTTATCTGCTAATAAAGGAATGGCACAACATAGAGCCATACGAATAGATGCTCGAGAATTGTTATTACATGGGGAGTACATGGAACTATTAAAACAGGCATGCCAGGAGTGGTGAAAGGTCCTCTTTAACAAAAAAGTAGGCCAAAAAGTCAAACTCAAATTTACAACTTTTTGAGAAACCATCAGCAGTCTACAATGCTGTAGATACAGACCATCCAAAAACAGCCTGCACCTGCCTAATAACTGGAGATGTCACAAAGTATTTGCTTCTTATTGCTCTATTGTTGGAATTGCCTCAGCTCATAAAGTAAAGAATTCTTAAAATTTGAGTAAAACTCATGGCAACTGCTCAGTAGACAAGTAGAGATTCATCAGAGGTTGGCGTAACTTGTGATAAATCTAAGTAAAGACAAATGTTAATGACACACACAATACAGATTTAAAAGTCCATCTTTATTTAATTGGAGCTTAGATGCAAGTCGGGGGAAACGCACAAAGAGCAGCCTATGGCTGCTTCATGTCCCACAGGATGCTCTGTAACAAGAATAATATGGGGTTAAAGGGGTTCTGAGGACTACAGACATTGCTTACCTATCCGCAGAGTAGGTCATCAATATCAGATTGGTGGGAGTCTGACACCTGACAAATGCTCCTGATCAGCTGTTTTGGGGCAGCACTTTCAGTACTCTGAAACAGCTGATCAGGGGGAAGGGGGCTGCCAGGCATTGGGCCCCCACTGATCTGATATTGAGGAATATCTGTAGCCTGGAGAAACCCTTTAACTCAGGCATGCCCAACCTGCGGCACTCCAAATGTTGCAAAACTACAAGTCCCAGCATGCCCGGACAGCCTACAGCTATCTGCCTACAGCAGGGCATGGTGGGAGTTGTAGTTTTACAACAGCTGGAGGGCCGCAGGTTGAGCATCCCTGCTTTAACTCGGCTTAATATTCATTGTATATTCAAGCTAATGTATAGTTGTAGCTAAGCTGTCCTCTATGCAGCAGTCTGTCCTTTCCATGTATCTAAATACCCAGGCCAAAACAGGGTGCCTTGTAGATTCCCTCCCTGACACCCAGCACCTGGGGCATGTTAGCACCCCACCATCAGAGAGCCAGCCTGTTAGTTACAGTGATTCAGGTGTGGCTGGTTGATGGCTGGAGTCAGTGTGTGGATAAAAGCTAGAACTTTTTATTTTAAATCATAACAAAAACAGATCAAGGACAATTTCCAATAAAGGACTTAACCCAGCCAGTCTCCCACCCCACACCCCCCATTTTACATTCATAGTACCCATTCATGCACATCCATACACGATTTACATGTAAACATATTTACATAACTAAATAAGACAAAACTAAAAGAATACATAAATTAAAAGACAACAATATATACAATATATACAGGACCTATCCTTAGCCCTAAATCTAACTTCTAACCCATCACCTGTCCCCACACACCAAAGCGGACTCCTTTGAAAGCTAGAGAGTCAAGCTATGTGAGATAACAGCCGATAACAGCCTTGGAAAACAAGTGAACCAGCCTCTGAGGAATAAGGAAAACTGCACAGCAACCAGTACAAACGAGAGTGCTGAAGTATATAAGCCAGTGAAAAGTAAAGCCTATAGTAAGGGTTATTGACTTCACTGCCATTTGGTGGGACTAGAATTTGCAGATATCCTATCATACCTATGAAACAGCCTGATCACCTGTTATAATCTGGATCCTGCAGTGGTTACAGCAGAAATACTTACTTAAATAACTGGGCATTGTAGTGCAACGTTTTGAGAGAATCCGCAACCTGAGAAAGCAACGTATTCTAGTCTGTCATATAGGGGGAAGTCTCGTGATTGAACAAAAAAAGTGTGGTGGTGCAGAACGCTGCAAGAGAGAAATACAGCACCCTCTGGCCACATTTGAGGATATTGTGCAGATTATAGAGAGGCTCCATTGCTTAAAGGGGTTCTCCAGGCTCTCCTATATTGATGACCTGTCCTCAGGATAGGTCTTCAATTTCAGATCGGCGGGGGTCTGACACCCGGCACTGTATGATCAGCTGTATGAGGAGACTGTGTGCACAGTGCGCACGTGCCGTCTCTCTTCCTCCTCTGCTGCTGCTTTGCCATAGACATAGGAGAGCCCAAAACATTTGCATGCCACTGTATATACAATGAAACCTTTTGAGAAGACCACCCAAATGTGTACATTGAAAAATCATCGTTTGAGTGGTAGATCTCTCAAAGAAGATGATACTATTGAGACTTGGCTGCAGCGGTCATGTCGGTGGGAACTGGAGTGGCAGCCTAAATGAGAATTGGTTATTTTTAATGTTTTTAGAATACTCCCAAAACACATATACTAGACAAAGCCTTTATGGTAAGTTGACCTAGCCAGGAGGACATAAAGGAACATTTCTTAATTTGGGTACCATCTTATTTGTTTCTCCAGGCACTCCATGGGATGGCGGTGTAGTACGGACCTGCAGGCACTCTGTTGGTGCATATCTTAGAACCTAAATATGAAAGCCCTAGAATTTTAAGGGCCTATACTGTACCTCTGTGCAAAATCGGAGGCACATTACATACAGTAAGGGCCCATAGATTTCTGCTGCCACTATGTTAAAGATCCAAATGCCCAGATCTCTGCCGTATCCTATTATAGTCAAAGGGGCCAGGGGGCATACGTTAACATCTGGCTATGCCAGATCCAGACAGCTCTGGCAGGCTGTTCTCTACCAGAACAACCTGCTGGAGAGCTCTTAATAAGAATGTGAAAGAGGCCTAAGGGACCACAATCCAGGTGCTTGCTACCAAGCAACTTCTATAAACAGCGTCTACTTCTACTTGGATTTCACTTCTACTGTATATTGTAATGTGAAATATACACGTCCCCACTCTTGCTCTGTGATGGACATATCTGTTAGTTTAGTGATACCTTTATATTTCTGTAATATATCTGGTATTATGGTTGTGCTTTTACATATGTGTAATATATCTGACCATACCTTTATATATGCCTGTTCATATCTTTATATATGCGGAATAAATCTCGTTGTACTTTATATATTTGGAATGTAGATGGCCGTTCCTTTTATATATTTGGAATGTAGTTGGTCATATCTTAATATTTCTGGAATATGTAATTTGTAATCTCAGTTTGGTATTTTCTTTATTAATTTGCCAGGCTGCAGTCTGGCTTTCAATTTGTTGACATTTAGAATAGCGGGGGCTTCGGGATTGTTCATTGCCATTAGTTTATTAATTTGAGAGCCTTTTATAATGTGCTACAGTTTCCTTCCTTCCTTAGTTACTTGGAACAATTTCTAACACATTGGGATCACGATTACAGTTCAGCCTGCTCAGCCCGAGTAGAATTAGCCCAGCTCTCCAAGAATGGAAAGCTTATTGACCCTGTCCTATCAGTCTTTTTCTTGTTTGTGTTTTCAAGAGCAAGACAAGTTGTCAGGATTTTCTAATCTGTGGTTTATTGAGAGGAGATTTTTGAGGAGATTTCCAGCAGAGTTGGATGTTGTTGGCAGCACTGGAGTAATCGCTGTTACCCTGCCAGAACCAGCTGCTTTTTCAAGTTCCCAACAATTAGGGAGGAATCTCAGCTTGTACTGGAGTCCAAGAAGAAAATTCCCACCACACCTTAAAAGAACAAAACAAAACTCTGCATGAAGTAAACTTATTATACGGCAGATGTAGGTAAACCGGGGCTCTCCAAGGATATTGAGTCATTCCCTTGGATCCTTCTGGGACTGGCAAGTGAAGCTGGGACATTACTAGCTGAAACGCGTGATGGTATGGTGGTCAAACATGAAATCTCCAGCACCCAGCCAAGACATATTGTAAATCATCTATATATTGACATCCATATAAAAGTGAAGAGATGTTACGGCAGTGGGTGTGGAACCACTGTGTTAACCAACAGATCTGGCTTTGGGCTTAGGGCGTTATTCTGGAAGTCCAATGTTATTTACTCTTTATCTCCCTAACCAGGGATCTGGACTTTAGCAGGTACCAGCCTGGTGGTTCCCTTGCGGTGGAGTAGTCTCTGTGTGGTTAGCAGTTCACCCACAGGGCTCATAGACACCGGGCTTAGAAAGACTAGAAATTTAAATTAATGCATTACAAGTTTTATTGAATCTTTTTCAGTAAAACTATATTTCATTCTGCTCTGCTCCTCCCGCTCTATAACATGCTTCTTGCCAATTGCACTCAATTTTCATAGTGACGGGTGCCCTTTAATGTTTGAGAGAAATATCTCTATGGGAGAAATTTTTGCTACACGTGGAGCATGATAAAACCTGTAGGCTCCATAGAAGCTGTACAAGGTGTGTACGTCACTATACGGGCTCCGTGCCAATGTGCATGAACCTTTATCACTTACGTCATTTTTGAAGCCTATTGGATCTGACCTCCTACTTCCATTCTATGTTGTGTTACCCATAACGCTGTATTACATTTATATACCTGGTTGTATAGAATTTAGTAATATAACTCCTTTATGAATTATAAATCCATGTTCTTGGCTGTGTTTGTGACCTTTTTGTACGTCATTTTGCAGGTTATTGAACGCAATCAAGCCCGGACTAATAAAGAAGATTAATAGACTACCTACACCCATTGCCGGGTTGGTAAGTACCATTATTTCTGTGAATATATGTGCAATGATCTTGTTAGAATCGCAGTTCATGGATTGGTATGGACTGTAGCCTGGCATCATTTTCTTATGACAGACCAGATTTTAAAGACTTGTCCAATGAGAAAACTCTGCATGTTAGTATTAAAGGGGTTATCTCGTCAAAACAACCCCATTTCAGATCATTTCCCTGTATAACACACTATGGATGACATCTATGAAACCTTTTACATCACTGCTGTGGTGTAAAAACAAAAAGGTGCAAATTATGGCGCACACCATATTTGTGCCATAATTTGTGGCTGAACTTCTTGACATTTTTTTGAAGTTGTTGGACAGGCGATACTTCCTCTGGGCCCCCCCAGATTTACTATAGACTAACTCCAGAAACTGGGATAAGTTATTGCTCAAGTCTACACCAGCCCCTACACCATAGGAGTTTTTGGAACTATGGAGGCTGTGAGCTGTGCGCTGCGATTGGCCAGTGCTACAGCCTGGGATACACCTAGTAGAACCAAGTCACAGAAGATACCGGAGCCTATACCGGGCGAAGGGAGCGGCTCCCAGGAATAATAGTAAGTGCAGGGAGATCCCTGGGCGCCGCTCTACATGTCCGCATACTTAGTTTACATTTTTTACCCTGATGAAAGGTCCTCTTTAAGGGTCCGACTTCCATCACCTCTGCTGATCAGTTGTTTGAAGTTGCTATGGCACTTGGTCAGTAGGTCAGCAGCATTTAATCCCTAGAAAACGGATGGAAGTGCAAACTAATGTCCTTTTGCTAACAGAGAGGGATCGTGGGCAGGAGACCCCTCTTCGACCCCTTTATGCACTTAAAAAGAGAATCTGTCAGCTACTTTTTCAGTTTATAACTAAAGCCAATGTATTATAGCCGTGTGTAACATAATTTCAACCATACCTTTGTGTGGGTAATCCATTTAGCAAAACACCTGAAAATGAAGTTTGCTGGTTCTGCTAATAAACCTTTAGGTGCCCAGTGATTAACAGTCCCAGGAACCTAATCCTGCCTCCTGTAACAGCCCAAGCCCGCTTCTTCACTTGTGCAATATCCCTCACAATGCCCAGGCACCTACTATAGATGATACTTACCTGGTCCCCGGCACCTGCCTCCCTCCAGATCCCTGCACGGCCACCGCTGCATCTCCCTGTCGTGTGGATCAAAACATCCGGCAAGGGGGGAGCAGCCAATAGCAGGCCGCAATGGTGACCAGCCTCCCTAGCGTCGCGGGTGTCGCTAAGGAGGCTGGTCACTGTCGCGGCCTGCTATTGGCTGCTTCTCCGTCACTCCGATGTTTTGATTCGCACGATGGGGAGATGCAGCGGTGGCCGTGCAGGGATCCGGAGGCACGTGGGGGTTTGGCTGCATGGATTACCTGCACAAAGGTCTCGCTGGACTAATGGTACACACTGCACCATAAGATTGATTTTAGTCCTATACAGCCAAAGTAGCTGACAGATTCCCCTTAAAGGGAATGTGTCATCAAAAAATGACTAATTGTTTAAATCACATTTTTGTGTGTTTGAATTTTTGGTCACTTTTTATTTTACTTTCCATGTCACTATATTTTAAAAAATTAATGATTGGTCTGAAAAAACCCCCAAATCAAACCAGGGCTGTGTTAATCCAGCACTAGAGTTGTCCATTTTAAAAAGCAGTCCATGCAGTGCGGCTGCTGTTCGGACCGGTGCTATACCACTGACTGACCCGCCAGCTCTCCTCTTTATGGCATTATGCTATTACACAATTGTCTCTAATTACCTGATAATGGCATTAGCATACAGTAATCCCTGCTTGATGTGATTTTCTAAAGGAGTGTGTGACATTGACAACCATGTATCCAATAGTCGCCTTTCGCTTAGGAAGCAATGTCTATTCACTTGATATTAGCAAAGTCTTAAGACACTGAGGATCATTTATTAAGATACACAAGGACTGCCTTAGATGCACCTAATATATGGCGAGGCACACACCTCAGCATAAATTAGACAATTTTTAGAGACAGCACAAGGGCGAAACTAAGTGTACATTTACACCAACAGTCATTGGTCAGATGGCCATTTACACACGCAGATCTTTTGTTATACACACCAACTATTGGTCTCATTAGACCAATATTGGTCAGATAATCTGGTGTAATACAGCCCTAAAACTGCCATAAAAGCCGGTCTTAGTAAATGTGCCCCTCTGATCATCGTTCTATGTCTTCGAGACAATCTAAAGGAAAGTATTGCCCCATTAACACGTCTAATATTAACTCTTACCTTTGCTTAGATTCCCAGTGATAGTCGCACAGCACATATAGAAAGCACGTATTGTGCCCAAGTGCATGCACACAGTTGGGTTTGGAGTTTACATGAGAGCTAATGGTAGTACTTTACAGTAAGTGAATCTTTATGGGGTCGTCGCCTGTCCCTGTGCAGAAGGGATGATTGCTGCACCTAAGCGAACAGTTTGTTTCTAAATCATATATACAATCCACCTGTTTGGCCTGTAAAAACGAGATAGTAACACATATGCTTTTTTTTAACCATTTTTTGATTTCTGATTAGGGCTCTTTCACACTAGCGTTTTTGTTTTCCGGCATAGAGATCCGTCGTCGGGTCTCTATGCGGGAAAAATCCTGATCAGGATTATCCCAATGCATTCTGAATGGAGAGAAATCCATTCAGGATGCATCAGGATGTCTTCAGTTCAGGACCGGAACGTTGTTTGGCCGGAGAAAATACTGCAGCATCCTGCGCTTTTTGCTCCGGCCAAAAATCCTGAACACTTGCCGCAAGGCCGGATCCGGAATTAATGCCCATTGAAAGGCATTAATCCGGATCCGGCCTTAAGCTAAACGTCGTTTTGGCGCATCGCCGGATCCGACCTTTAGCTTTTTCTCAATGGTTACCATGGCAGCCAGGATGCTAAAGTCCTGGTTGCCATGGTAAAGTGTAGTGGGGAGCGGGGGAGCAGTATACTTACCATCTGTGCGGCTCCCGGGGCGCTCCAGAGTGACGTCAGGGCGCCCTACACGCATGGATCACGTGATCCATGCGCATGGGGCGCTCTGACGTTATTTTGGAACGCCCCGGGGGCCGCACGGACTGTAAGTATACCGCTCCCCACTACTACTATGGCAACCAGGACTTTAATAGCGTCCTGGCTGCCATAGTAACCTGAAAGCATTAGAAGACTGATCAGGATCCTGATCAGTCTTCTAATGCTTTCAGGCGACTTGCGTTCTGACGAATCCGGTGGGACGGAAGTGCCTGCCGGATCCTCAGAACGCAAGTGTGAAAGAGGCCTTATAGATTTTATTTTAATTCTATTTCCTAAACATGATTATCGAGGCAGCCATCTTGCCTGATCCGTTTATAGCAGCATTTAGATAATTGCTTTACTGCAGCCACCTTGGGCCGTAGGCAAGCCCCGTGAGACCTGTGCAGAGGTCAGGAGGAGGCCGAGAAGCTCTGATATTGCCTATTGTGAATGGTGTTATCTATAAATAGGTGATATTTGTGATTGTAATCCTGCCTGTGATTATAATGAGACGACTGCCTCAAAGTGATCTGTATAGACCTGGAAGTAGTGTCTATGATTAGGCTAGTGCAAGAACTGCAGGATTTTAGGATTTTAGTTTTTTTTCCTTTGGCGACTTAGAAAATTAAATGTTGCATCACCAAAATTGTTTAAAATATTTTTAACAGAAAAACTTGATTTAAACAATAGGTCATTTTTCTGATAACATATTCCCTTTAAGACTGGTTTAGAGCCTTACTAAATATTAGGGAATTGCAAAATGAGCAATTTTCTAATTAATAGGCAAATAAATACATGTAAAAAAAAAACACGCTCTGTTTAGACCATAGAAGCAGTTTCGGGAACATTTCCTAGATGTCTCGTGAAGACAGGCAGCTGATCACTCTGGGTTCAATCGTCTATTATAGAAAGCTATGGCCATCACACATCTCCTAGGAAAATTGCTGTATAATATTAATACACAGATTTTGTAGTGAAGGATGTGACCATTCCCTAAATATACCATGTTATCGCATTTTCCATATGTGTTTATCTCAAAATCTATTGTGACATAAGGCCTGTTCCCTAGCAGTCTTTCCTGTGAAAGTGCTCTTATTATTTCCTCATCTGTTATGTACAGTATGTCTTTGATATATGCCGTGATTGAAGTGTATGGCAAACAGGAACACATTTGTGTCCTACTGAGTCAAGCAATGTAAAATCTAGGACTACGTGCAGATGGAGAGCCCACATTCTCCGAGCTTTTAAACCAGGTGTGGGGGATGAAATCACTTTTTTTATAGCAATTGAACATAATGTAATGCAGGTTTATTATTCTGTGATCACCAAGGGTCATGATCGCGGTGCTCAAAGAAATACTCACAACGCAGCACGACCACCTGTCTGTTACAGGGTTTTTATGCCATTTGAGAATCGCAGCGTCTACTTTCTTTCACCAGTAGACCTTGCCCTGGCTGACCATGGCTGTATCCAGTGAATAGGGATGAACTGCATTACCTGATTACGGCTAGTCTCACATCTGAAGCACAGGTCTCCAGCAAGCTGTTCTGGCAGAGGTTCTCCAGATCCGGCATTGCCAGATAGTGCCGTCTGCCCACCTCACCCCATTGACTCTAATGGGATCTGGAGAAGATCCGGCCAGAACAGCCTGCCAGAGATGTGAAAGTAGCCATTGACATTAATGGTGCTGTCTCAAGAAAATAAAGCAATTTAATTTGTAATCTCAAACATCAGCAGTTTTTTGCTGCTAGGTTCTAACCGCTCCAGCCCATGCCAATGAGTCCTGATATTCATGAGCTCACGGCTGTACCCACCTACCTGCCTCTGATTTTTCCCATACAAATTATCAGGTGGGTGGGCAGAGCCAGGAGCTCATTAATATGGGGACTCCTTTGGCATGTTCATTCGAGTCAATTAAAGAAAGTCACCCGGCATTTTGCTAAGGGGACCTGTCACTAGTTTATGTTGCCCTTAGTTAGGACACCATAAAACTGATGATGGATTCCCTTTCATTTAAGCATCACTGAATTAAAGTGAATCTGTAACCTCTCCTGACATGTTTTAGTAACTACTTGCATTCCCCATGTAATAACCATTCTGGAGCATCTATTCTTATGACTCTCCATTGTACCAGTCGTTTATTACTCCTGCTAGAAGTTATGAATGAATTACCAGCAGTTTGCAATGAAGGTCCAGATGGGCGTTACCAGTCAGGAGTGTGTCCCTGCACAGTCTGACACTGACAGCACTGATTGGGGGAGACAACGCAAACTGGTAACATCCATGTGGACCTTAATTGCAAACTGCTAGTAATTCTTTCATAACTTCTAGCAGGAATAATAAAGAAATGGCGCATCATAGAGTCATAAAAATAGATGCTTCAAAATTATTACATGGGAAATGCAAGTAGTTACTAAAACAGATATGTCAGGAGATGGGACGGCTCTTTTTTTTAATACACATTAAATGGAAAGTGCTATCAGAAAATGAACTATTTGTTTAAATCGTGTTTTGATATTAATCATGTTTTTAAAAGAATTTTATGATATTTAAAATTTTCCATGTTAAATATCTATATAAAATAAGCCGTTTCCGCACTGGCCACTAGGCCTAATAATAGGCCCCACTTCTTGGTCTGTACAGATCACTGTACTGCAGTTATCCGCTTATCTGTCATTCTAATCCTGCCTGTAATGATATCACCTCTGTATATAGATAAGACATGATCCTTCATTCACAATAGGGGATTGCTAAACCTCATCTTTCCTTGTACAATGACCTCAGTACAGGTCACAGAGCAGGCCTAGAAAACTCTCCCATAGAAGTCAGTTAGGTCCCCTCCTGACCATTGTGTCTATGGTCCATGGGGCTGCTGTAACACATATCTCTATATGCTGTTAACAAAAGTTCAGTCGAGATGGCTGCCCCCATAGCGCCCATATTCAGGAAATAACATAAAAAAATCTGCAATCAGAAAATAAAAACAGATTTAAAAAATGTTCTCACTTATGTAGTGCTGACGTATTCCGCAGCACTTTACAGATGTTATTATGGAGCTCACAATCTAAGTTCCCTATCAGTAAGTGTTCGTAGTGTGGGAGAAAACCGGAGAACCCGGAGGAAACCCACGCAAACACAGGGAGAACATACAAACTCCATGCAGATGTTGTCCTTGGTCCAATTCAAATCCAGGACCTCAGTGCTGCAAGACACCAGCGCTAACCACTGAGCCACGTGCTGCCCCATGTGTCACGATCTGGTTTTAACTGGCTAAAAAATATTTTGGTGACACATTTCCTTTACATATATCTTCATTACAAGAGGATTTGTAAGTACAGTTGGCTGTACGGATGTATTTTCTAAAACCTGGGCAGTGTGTCCAAATAGTCATCTGCAGAGACCAGTGGCAGCTTGAAATATAAAGTTCTACCGGTCGCCTCGGTTCTGAGAAACTGGTACTAGCAGTAAGCTCTGGTCCAATTTACCATTGATACCATGCGGGTTTGTAATCTGTTGTGACAATTGGGTGGCTTTATCTGTATTTTATCTAATGGTGAGTGGGAAGTCGGCTGCTCAGATTCACTGCAGTGTCCACAGTATAATATCAAAGGACCTACATGGGACAGCCTTGGGCCACCAGAATGGGAGCCCCTGGTGGCTCTGGTTCATGGAGAGGCTTCTGCCCAAATTTCTTAATAAAGCAAAATTGTCTCCTTCTTATATGGAGGAAGGGCCTTATGTGCCCAGGTGGGACTGCTACCTTCGAACCCCTTGTAGCTTTACCCATGCCTGTGGCATACTTTTGGCTTTCCATCGTAGGCCATGTATTCCTAAGTTGCTACACATTTGAGTAAAACTTTTTTTTTTCATATTTGACCCTTTCAGACCACCATGGGTCTTAAGAATGGCAGGGTTCTGTACCTCATTTCCACTGGAGATGTAGCTCCTACTGAGAGCAGTAGGTTTCATTAGATCCCATTGATTGACTTGTCAGAAGTCTTGAATTTGACAATGAAAGTCATAATCCTCAGACTCCTTTAAAACACTAAAGAATGAAAGTTTTGAATTTGCTTGCTCGGCTGTGAGCGGGTGACAGGAAATGTTTTCAAGTGTGATGTCTAATTAGACATGATTTGCAGGAAGACACAAGGGCATGTGGTGATATTACGGAGGTCGTAGCAGCGATGTGGGCCTTGACCTGCGATGATGGCTCCATTCACATAAACATACTTCTCTACGTGGTTGTCCTTGGATGACATGGAACATTTGCTGGAAACACAGTGAGCAGTGTTAACAAAAATGGCACCTGACCTTTGAGAAAAAGTTGGCATTTGTCACCATGAGCGCAGTGCCGCCACCAGACTATAATGAGTGTGAAATGTTTTCATCCTTCTGGTTATGGAGTCCATCCAAAAGGATTGTGTTTTTCGCCCCAAGAGCCCAGTCTTGCATACCACAATTATGGCTTTGAAACCTCAAGCCGGCTATAATATAAAGTGTAAGTTTTCTTGATGTGGGTATTTTTGGCACACAATGTATTTGGATTAAAACAGAAAACTTCTTTATCTGTGTATAAATGACACGTTTAATAGCTTTTTGTTTAATTCTTTATCTTCAAACAATCTGTGTACTGTCTATTACATCCAGCTAGTCCTGCTGTCAGCTGAGGAGAGGATACAATTGTATCCAGGACAGGACTCCAGGCTGACACATTGTAGCAAAGTGTCAGCGAGCTATGTGCAGATGCTGCTGATGTATTTGGCCCACAGAGCATTTCCTAGCCAGGATACATTGTAGTGCACTACACAGATAGGTTCTGGGCTAGCTTTGAATAAGTTTGCAGCCTCCGAATGTGCTTTCATTCACTGACGGCAAGCAAATATCCTGATTGTGAGAGATTGTGCACAACGTAAAGTATAATAAAATGTTAGGGCCATCTGTCACCGCATACCAGAAAAGGGGGTAACACTGGGGACCCAAGTCGCATTTTGGAAAGTGGGAGATCTGCCCATTTCCAAGATTTGATTTTTAGTTGCATTCAGATATGACACAAATTGCGGATTCGCAAAACACGAGCACGGTCTATGTATGTTCCGCATTTTGCGGACCGCACATGGCCGGAACTTTAATAGAAATGCCTTTTCTTGTCCGTGTCTGCGGTCAAGAATAGGAAATGTTTTATTTTTTGGCAGAACGGAAGTGCGGATGCGGACAGCACACAGTGTGCTGTCCGCATCTTTTCCAGCCCCATTGAAAATGAATGGGTCCGCACCCGTTCCTCAAAATTGCGGAACGGATCCGAACCCATTCATGCAGACGTGTGAATGGACCCTAAAGCGGATGTCTCGCTTCAACAAATATCTACTTACTAATGTATTGTGATTGTCCATATTGCCTCCTTTGCTGGCTGGATTCATTTTTTCATCACATTGACACTTCCGTTTCCATGGTTACAACCACCCTGCAATCCATCAGTGGTGGTCATGCTTGCACACTAGCGCTAGCCTATGTGCGCTCCCACAGTCCCAGCCACCAAAGAGACACTTTTTGCTATAGTGTCCAAGCGCGACCACCACTGATGGATTGCAACGTGGTTGTAACCATGGAAACGAGCAGTGTATAATGTGATGGAAAAATGAATTCCGCCAGAAAAGGAGGCAATATGGAGAATCACAATACATTAGTAAGTGCCTTGTATTAACGTCCTCTACATTATAAATGACACTTGCTGAAGTGAGACAACCCCTTTAATGCTCTGTACTCAGGATATGCCAAAATATCCAATAGACATGGGTCTCACCTATGGAACCTACTCTTATCTTGCATTTATGGTATGTCCTGTGGATATGTCACAAATATCCAGCTGAGAATACTACTTTAAATGGCACCTGTCACCACTGTCCTATGATGTCTCTAGCATCTCCATATGTTCCATCCATCCTCCAAAAAAATACTTTTTATAATAGGCAGATTACATCCATGGTGTAACGAGGGTGGTTTTGTTAAAGAGGCTCCCCTCCCTGTCTTCTAGGCAGCGCCCCCACCGCTGTGATGGACAGGCAGTCCCTGAAGTCTTGTGGGACTGCGTTCTGTACATGCTCCATAAAAGGATGTAGATTGCCCATCTGCCCGGCGGTCTCCATCCCTTTTCTTTACATGTACAGAATGTGATCCTGCAAGAGTTCAGAGACTGCCTGGCTTGTCCATCACATCACAGCATAGAAGACGGGGAGGGGAGTGTCAGGGTGCAACAAGTTACAGTGGCACCGCCCTCTTTGCACCTAAAGGGTAATTTGCATATTGCAAAGTCAATTTTGGCAGACTAATAGAACATATGACGATGCCAGAGACATCATAGGACTGCTTACGAGTGTGGATGGACAGCTACAGTACCTACCATTTGACATTGTAGTATGTGGTGACAGATGCCCTTTAAATCGGTGTCCCCATCTGGATACTTGTGACATATCCGTTGGATATAAGGAGTAATGCCAACGCTACACACACATAATACGATGCGTGACTACAATAATGTTAACCAAATGACCATAAAGGGACACGCATTTACAATTTCACAAACTTTATTAGTTGATAAAAGACCAACGACATACACAATATCAATATAAAAATAATTATATATAGCAGCAATACAGGTAGTAGCCAAGACATGTGGCTCCCCTCCCACACATAGAAAACACCGATAGTTCTCCTATATAAGGTAAAAACCTTTTACAAAAGTACTGGCATAGACAAACACATCCCCAATATAACAATTGTATAATAGAACAAAGCCCCACTAAAACTGGTATAGTGGATAAACCACACAAACACTGCAGCAAGGAGGCATATATATTCCATAAATGTATACCTGAGGGACACTTAGAGAGGAGAACACGGGTTTTCTATTGCAGAGAGGAGAGCCCACCCCGACGTACGTTTCGCTCCGCTTTCTCAAGGGGCATGTTTGAATCGATCTCTCTAACCTCTATATATATCCATGTTCATCAGGTATAATATAAAATACATGTGTGTGTTGTTAATTTTAAACTGACCTCCTCATCGTAAAACACGCTGGGAGCGCGTCACATCTCCGCGCCGTCGCGCCGCCTCTGACATCACAAACACGCGAGACAGCGCCTAGCAGCTAACCAGTCAGCCGCATGATCTCGCGGTATCATGACGCAAACGGGAATCAAAAAAACAACGCCCACCAGACATCCATCAAACCGCGAGATCATGCGTAAAGAAATCAACACAAGAGTACGTATCTGGAGATAAGTCACGTGTTGCGGCATTACGCCGCATTCGTGACATACAAGGACAGCATCCTTTCCTCAAAGAAATGGTCACAAGACTTCATCAATACAAAAGCATGTGGGACAGATAATACTCGCAAAAATGCTGCCTACAGTTATGTAGGACATACAGCAAGAAAGGCAAAAACAGAAAAAGGAATAGGACAAAAAAGAATTAACAATAATAATAATTCTCTCTCCCTATTCCCTAATGTCGCAATATTTGTGAAGTTGGTGGAAGGGGAGTTATCAAGAATAACAAACTACGGGAGTAATGATAATTGTACAAGAGGTGAAAGACAGGCACTTAAGGAAATTGAGCAATGGCCAGATGTTGTAATCAAACCTGCGGACAAGGGTGGGAACATTGTCCTATGGCCTTCAGTAATGTATGAAAGGGAAGTTTTGCGACAGCTACGCAATAGTGACTGTTACAAAAAATTGACCTTTAACCCACTCATAAAATTTAAACAGGAGCTTATGGAGATTCTTCAAAGGGGAGTAGATGATGGGATAATAACATCAAAACAGTTTAACTTTTTATTACCCGAACATCCGGTAATTCCAACTTTGTATTTGTTACCGAAGATACACAAAGACACGCTGGGAGCGCGGAGATGTGACGCGCTCCCAGCGTGTTTTACAATGAGGAGGTCAGTTTAAAATTAACAACACACACATGTATTTTATATTATACCTGATGAACATGGATATATATAGAGGTTAGAGAGATCGATTCAAACATGCCCCTTGAGAAAGCGGAGCGAAACGTACGTCGGGGTGGGCTCTCCTCTCTGCAATAGAAAACCCGTGTTCTCCTCTCTAAGTGTCCCTCAGGTATACATTTATGGAATATATATGCCTCCTTGCTGTAGTGTTTGTGTGGTTTATCCACTATACCAGTTTTAGTGGGGCTTTGTTCTATTATACAATTGTTATATTGGGGATGTGTTTGTCTATGCCAGTACTTTTGTAAAAGGTCTTTACCTTATATAGGTGAACTATCGGTGTTTTCTATGTATGGGAGGGGAGCCACATGTCTTGGCTACTACCTGTATTGCTGCTATATATAATAATTTTTATATTGATATTGTGTATGTCGTTGGTCTTTTATCAACTAATAAAGTTTGTGAAATTGTAAATGCGTGTCCCTTTATGGTCATTTGGTTAACATATCCGTTGGATATGCCAAAAATGTTCGATAGATGTTGGTCACACGCAAAATAGGAGCCTGGCCCATAGGTGAGACCCACGCCGATTGGACATTTATGGCATATCTTGTGGACATGCAATAAATGTACAGTTGTGTCAGTTCCTTTACGTTTATTAGGATAAAACTAGAAAACCTACTAAAAATCCAGTCTTGGAAAGAGGCTAAAATGCTACTTGGGTTCTCCAGTGTTATCCCCTTTTCTCTTTAATTTTAAGGCTGCTTTCACACTCGCGTTTTGTGCGCATCCGTCATAGACGGATCCGCTCCGATAATACAGGCGTCTGCATCCGTTCAGAACGGATCCGGTTGTATTATCTGTAACATAACCAAGACTGATCTGTCTAGAGCACCATTGAAAGTCAATGGAGGACGGATCCGTTTTCTATTGTGCCAGATTGTGTCAGTGAAAACGGATCAGTCCCTATTGACTTACATTGTGTGTCAGGACGGGCTCAGTTTCATCAGAAGGACACAGCGTTTTGGTTTCCACCTCCAAAGCGGAATAGAGGCTGAACTGAGGTAAACTGATGCATTCTGAGCGGATCCTTTTCCATTCAAAATGCAAACTGATCCGTTTTGGACCTCTTGTGAGAGCCCTGAACGGATCTCCCAAACAGAAAACCAAAACGCGACAAAAAGCCAGAACATGAAGGATCTTCTAGAATTTAGAAAAGACTCTCAAATACAAATGTCTTTTCTTATTGAAGGAAAATTACATTTTGATCAGTAGATTCGTGATATGGTACATACTCACCTTGTTCTGATACTAACGTTATATTCTTCTCCATTCGTACCTGTAACTAAATTCATAATCTTGATGTCATCCTTTATTACGAGTGAAATACAGGTGGTGGATCGACTGCGGATTTTTCATAGTGGAAATTCTGCAGTGTATCTGTACAAAATCTGCATCAAATTCTACAAATTTTGTTGCAGATTTCGGTGCATAAATGCTGAATATTTGCCAAGATCTCACCATTGAAATCCACAGTAGAAGTCCAGTATAAATTGCCATGCTGTGAATACAAAATCCATACCATACCATTATGAGATTTTGATACATTCTCTGTGAACTGTGAAATATTAAGATTAAGCATCAGATTACATTTATTATAGGTTTACATTCATGTGCCCTCCTGATATATTGCATTCTTGGCCCTCATCCTGTGCTCTGCTTTGTCTATACATGTAGCAGTTTAATGTGTATAGATTCCCTCTGTGATCATCACTGATTTACATGCAGGCCTGTCTGCTTACATAAGAGCAAGGCGGTGTGCTTGGCAAGTGACTGTCTGCTTTGCTCCTATTAACTCTACTGTTCTTTATTTCTTAAAGGGGTTTTCCAATATTTTGATACCGATGGCCATCAGTATCTGATCGACAGGAATCCAAGGCCCTGCTCCCTGCTGATCAGCCGTTAGCTCCAGTGCTAGAAGTCAGTGCCAGAACTTCAGAGCTCAGTCCATGGTGTAGTAGATGCTGCTGTTGGCGCACAATGGATGGAGCTGTGTAGTTCCAGGGCTGGAGCTACTCCCTAATAACGGATTGGCGGGTGGAGCGTGGCAGGCCCCCATCGTTTGGATTTTCATGGACTGTCCTGAGGATAGGCTGTTAGTCTCAAAATACTGGATAACTCCTTTAAAGATGATTTCCAGGACAATCAAATTGTTGCCATGAATATCAGATCAGTTGGGGTCTAACTTACAGCATTCCCGCCAATGAGATGTTTGATGGGCCGCGACTCTCACACCGGTGCTGCAGTCTCTTCGTTGCTTACGTTGCTCTGTGAACCCGCACACCATACTTCTAATATTGGTAGTGCCGGTATTGCGGCTTTTTCCTCATTGGCCAAGTGTGCTCGTGTTCTCAGTAGGGTAAGGGGAATAAGCCACTGCCAGAAACCTCATGCCCTGACCTTATTTCTCCAACATCAAATGAGAGAATCTGTACACTCCCATTCACATTAGATGGTCGTCCTGATGAATTGGCAGGTTAGGCTGATGTTAAGCTTGCCATACACCTGAGACAATGATTGGCCACATTGCAGCCGATCAGTCGCCCATTGGATCTTTCGTGCAAACTATCTTATCACCAACATGCCAGGCTAAAGTGGGCAATAAAAAACGGACTCCCTGGTCCTTGAGCACAATGGCAAATGATTAGCCGTATTCAGCCTGTCATGCCATAAGCATTTAGTTTCAGCAGAAATATTCCAGCCTGGCTGATTATTATTGGCGGGCCAGAGTCTGCCACTGGTCATCATGAATGATTGTTCGTGCTAGTTGTTCAATTGGCTTTAATCTTATGTGTAAGGCCAGCATTAGCCTAATGTGTATGGCAACCTTAAAGGGGTTTTCCGAGATTTTTATACTGATGACCTATCCTCAGGATAGGTCATCAGTATCTGATCGGTGGGGGTCCGATACCCAGGATCCTTGCTGATTAGCTGTTTGACAAGGCAGTGGTGCTCCTGTGAGTGCCCTTGCCTTCTCTCTGCTTTTCCTAGGCAGATACGTTCATGTGACACGTGGCCTAGGAGCAGCTCTGCTCCATAGAAGTGAATGGGGCTGAGCGTGATACCAAGCACAGCCACAATACAATGAACGGCGCTGTGCTTGGTGAGCTGTACGAAGGCAGCAGTGTTCACAGGATGCCCTATCAAAACAGCTGATTGGCAGGGGTGTTGGACTCCTACCAATCAGATAGGAAAACCCTGGAAACCCCTTTAAGCCACTTAAGATGCCTGTGGCAGCAAGTTTTCTCCAACCGAAACAAAAGATCATCTTTGTTAAAATGTAGACTGACTGATCCCGTCACCTCCTGCCCCTGTGTCTGGGGAGCGATGAGATTGTTGGCCGATCTCTTCAGAAAAGCGGTTTGGATCAAATCTTATCATACGTGTCTCGTCTTTATTCTTCATCTTTTCATATTAAAGCTTAGCTTCTCCATGGTGATTCAGGATCATGACCGTCATGTTTGTCCTTTGATATGTGCTGCTTACAGACCTTGGGGGGTGCTAGAAAGTTGGTAGCAAAGTTATTTCACGCTCTGCTAGGCAGTGCCAGCACCATTATAGTCTTAGTTACTGGTTTGTCTCCTTGTTGGTAATGGGTGAGTTAAGATCTATAGAGCTCTTAAATCTTTTACTTGGACAGATAGATGAAATGAGAGGGACAGGCCATGCATGGCTGCCATTTCTATACGTATAATGCTACCTAACAGACATGCAATTCAAACTTTAGAATTGATAGACTGGTCCACTATAAAAAATTTTATACTAGAAGGGAAGGCGCCTAGGTGGTAATCTTAAGAGCATGCAGTGACATTCTCAAGTGTCCATGATGCATGCAATCTGAATCTCACTAATAATACATTTGCTTTGGAGCTGGCAGTGCACAGTTCAGACTGTACTTTGTCTCTGACTGTACTGTACTTGTACACATAAGCACTATGATGTTTTATAGCATTATGTACTATAAAAAAATACCTGGTAACGTGTGTTCTAAAATACCTAAAAACAAAAACTATCTTGTATGAAAGCAAATCTGACGAGGAAGCATTTTAACTCTGCATTGCTGTATTTGCAAAAAGAAAAATTCCTCGAGGGTCATAGGATGTTGGCAGACACAGCTGATTGCTTAGAAAAAAATATATAAGGGTATGGAAATTTTTATGTACTTGGTGCATGTATTTTGGGCTTAAAAGCATTTTTGCAAGATAGTTTTATTAACAGGCCTGTCTCCAGCCCTTCTCATTCCTCTCCTAAATTATCTTTTAAGCTGTTTTATGACCGTGATAGATCTGGTAGCATATGTTACAATTATTTCATATGTAATTGGCCCTCATCTGTGTATGGTTGGGAATGGAGGCAGAAAGATAAAATCAAGGTGCACTGATATCTCAGGATCACATGGATGAGGAGTGCATGGTCTATACAGAGGCTCACCTTGACCATTAGGCTGACCAGGCACAACTCTGGAGCAGGGTGAAGACAGAATGAAGCAGCTGCTGGCTTCAGGCGGTAGTCAAATGGGCGCCTCTGTCCAGTGAATAGAAGGCAGGCAAATAGGAAAACAGCTGTAGTGGTGGCACTTGCTAAGTAGGAGATTGAAAGCTACATGTTCAGTAGCAGAATACTTTACTTGGCAATGTGTCATCACCGTAACGGTGACTTTGCCAGGCCATATACACAAGTAACAATGTAAGTGTTAATTTAAAGCTAAAACAGCTAATGTTTCTTGACTACAACTACAAGAGGTAGCAGCCTTGTGGCTCCTCTGCAGTGAAGACCAGTTCCCTCAGCAATAGCCCAAAGTCAAACTGGTTAGTTAGCACAGTGGGTCTGCCTCCACTGTTTTACATTGTGAACAGTAATGAAATGTTACTGATCTGACCCAATCTGAATTCAAATTGGCAAATCAGCCAGGGCAATGTAACAGCACAGCAAAAAACTAATTTCTAACTAAGCAAGAGACCATGGGACTACAGATTCCAGAATGCACAGAAAACACACTAGACCAGAACAAGATACAGTCGTGGAGCTACAGATCCCAGAATACAGAACAAAGTATAGAGTATCTGAAAGGGACTGCATCTAACAAACACTACATCCAGAATGAAGAAAATAGTGGAGTCTGGACATATAAAGGCTCAGCCATCAGCTATTCCACCCTAATCAATCAACATAGGTTAACGTGAAGCAACAGAGAAACCCCTGTTGCCTGTAATAGTACTGAAGTTTGAATATAGTAAAATGGGTTTCTCAGGACTTCGTTATTGATGAACTGTCCTCAGGATAGATCATCAATATCACATCAGCTGGGTTCCAATACGCAGCCCTTCCATCGATCAGCTGTTTTAGGAAACAGAAACGAGTGCATAGTGCTGGCGATAGACCTCCTTACTCTGTGTAGAGGCCCTGCCAGAGTAGTGGAGCTCTGCCCCGTTCAAGTGAATAGGAGCTGAGCAGAAGTACACTGGTAACAGAAACGACATAGTGTAGGAGTGTAGGGAACATTCTGTCTCCACTCTATCCCACCACCAATCTGATATTGATATGTCATCATTATCTACTGTAAGTTCATAAAAACCCCTTTAACACTGCCTGTAGGCCCCCAGTGTAAGGACCCAGTGGTGACTGATCATTTTGCTACCCCTCCACCATTTATAAGGTGAACCTTTACAAACTGGTAGTTTTAGGTTTAATGTTCAACACCTTACAATGTTTTCACCTTCCAAATCTGTATTTAGTAGCAAGAAATCATGCTATTACTAATCTACGGCTGTAACTGGACATAACTTTCCACGAAGCAGCGTTGCCCAAGCTTTGATATCTTAAAACTTGCGTAGCTTTCAAAGAGAAAAGCTGGAGCAGATGTTTTCTATAAAGTAACTTATTACTGCGCATAAAATGAGGACATCAAACAGAGTTTTTACGTGATATTATAAATTATAGGCGAGCGATTGTTCGATGTAATCTATACTTTAGCAGACTGTAAAGAAATGTTGTTTATACCGGTAGACCCCAACCTGAGGAATTCCTGCTCTGGCCGGTGACTTCCTTGTTTGTACAAACATGACAGAGGAATATGCCAACACGGCTCTTGTACATAACAGCCGGACGTCGGAGTCTGCCAAAAATGTTAAGGTGTTGGTTTTATTTTCCTTTTTTTTTTTTCTTGAGAGGAAGCAGGGGGAGACGATGTCTTATTAATGGAGAGGAAGGGATGCTTGTGGTGCAGCACTTAAGAATAAAAGCGCTATTGAAAATGCAAAAATTTAGTAATAGCTTATGTAACGTGATCCATTGCTTTGTAGCCTCATAGTCGCAGACCTGACTAGACCACCCTATGTGCGCATCACCAACTCTTATTAAATGGTAGCTCATTCAGATTTAACCTTGACCCCCCCCTTTAGACTTGTTCCCCTAGAGCTACCACACAAACCCAGGATTAGGTTTATCAAGGTAATGAAATCTCTCAGGAACAAAGGAGTCTTTGGCTCTGCCGAATGCATGCAGCAGTTATTAAGCTCAAGATTGGCTCCACTTTCATTTTTGCAGCTGGGAGACATTGATACAAGCTCCCAAAGTATAACATCTGGAGCACCTGGAATGGAGGACTACATGCAAAGCCTGGATCCGGTGTCCATTAATAGTAATATCAGTATTACGCCCACAATGTACTGTACAAGACGAGCAGCATAATGTAAAACAGTGCATGTCTCATAAGCATTATATCAGGAGAAAAGCAGCAGGAAATTGTTTCAGAAGTAAAGAAACTTTTCTTAAAAACATAGGTTTGACTAAATTTGTGTCCCTCTAGGGTTTACTATAGGCAAGATCAGGTTTGTCGTGTGAGTGCATATTCCACATTGGCTTTGTTTGGTATTGCACAAGAAACCCTTTCAAGTAAATGACGCTGCAAAATCAGATGCAACGCATTGACAGGTTTGGTGCTATTTCATTAAAAATTAACTTTTTTTAAGGCAACTCCCTTTAAATTTTAGAAAAATGATTATACAAGTCCAGTTAAAAAGTTTCTAGGACCCATCAGGTCCCACAATCCCACCGTTATTGCAAAGTACACACCTGCAGGAGAAAGTTTGTAATATACTATACCTTTATGAAGTTTCATAGATCAGCCTCCCAGAACCCTGTTGAAAATCCTGCTTTTATCAACGTCATGTCCTTTACTAGTATTCTGGTCTGAACTATAGATGAGACATCAGCGAAAGGGCCACAATTTCACTTCCGGCGCATGTGCGAATGAGTTGAATTCAGGAATTAGTGCTTTTGCCAGGGAGAGAACTAGTTCCGTTCCCGTCCAAAATGGAAGTCATTTCCAGTCCATAACCCTGGCTGGAAACTCTAAAGGATATGTCATTGACGGAAGGTGGTTTTTTTTAGAAGAGGAGTCTCATGTGACCAGGTTCCCAGAAGGCTGATCCATGCAACTTTGGAACGGTAAGTATATTGCAAACTTTCTCCTACAAGTGTTTTCTATGTCATTAAGGGGGCTTTGCTGCAGGGCCCGCTGGTTTCCAGAAAACTCCTTTAAGTTAACATTGCCAAAGTAGTTGGTCACAATTTCTGATAGCGTGACTCAGTAAGACTCTGTTAGCAATTTTTTTTATATGAACTTTTTTTATTTCTCACTTCAGTTCAGTAAAATTCCTTTGGTAAAGCATGTTTCTAACTGGCATAGTTAATTTTCCTAATATGTGAAAATTGTGATCCATTTTTATTAAAAAAAACACAGCTTCTATGGACTCCCCTCATTTATAATTCCCTTCACTTTTCTGTGATACTTTCACTTCTATACTTATATTTATGAACTATCTGAAAATGCTTGATTTTATCCAACCTTTTTCTATTTTTGCATGTTATTATTAAGGGCCATGAGACAGGACCCCCACCAGTCAGTAGAATAAGTAGTTCCCTGGTACTAAACGTTACTAATAGTTGAAAATGAAAGATGTTCAACTGAACTACCCTATTTTTTTTTAGAAACAAACAGATCGCTACAAGTCTGGCTTCTTTAACACCTAGTGAACAGCTTTTAGTTGCTTATAATAGCTGTGTGAATGGGTGAACATAAAATATGTGGCTGTGTATGATCTGCCAAAGTAAGAACCGGTCATTGTAGTGGCCTCTGCTGAGGCTCACAGAGGGTGTCCTGTACATATGGGTCATAGAGTATACATGAAAAAAACCCCTCTAAGGCTGGGTGCACACCAGTGCTTCAGTTTCCATTGTTTGACTCAATTATAGAAATCATCTGTCTCTAAGAATATGATATCTTCTAACCCTGATGAATGGCTAGTGCCTCAATTTCCACTAGCAAAGAAATTGGACTATTGTAAAATACTGAGGACACAGTCTGTTTATTACTGGTTTATATTAGATGGGTGTGAAGGCTATGTACACCTTTGTGGGCAATGTTGTATTATTAGGGCCTTGTACTCATTAGGAGCTAAAAAATAAATCATTTTTTCGATTGCTTTATATAGAAATATGGAGTCATTTTCTCTGAACAGAGCTGAGATGCTCTTTTAGCAGGATCTAAATTGTCTCTCTGCTCTGCCAGGTAGGGAGCTGATGGGCTCCTTATCTCTGCTCTCAGACCTTATACTGTAAATACTTATCAAAGCTCAGTCCTTATCTCACAGATAAGAATGTGGCTTAAATAATTGTTTATGACCTCTTAGTAATTTAGAGATAAGGTAGGATGCACACAGATAGAAAAACAGTTAACCCTTTGTGACAGAACCGCTCAACAGAAAAATGATTTTTAGCCCCAAATAAAGTAAAATGCAATCATTAAAAAAAAATTGTCCCCAAAGGTGTACATAGCCTTTTAAAGGTTACAATATCCAGCAACGATTCCCATGTATAGATCTCCTTAGAATGGTACATTTTTCAAATGTAGATTCAGTTTCAATAGCTTTTCTAAATAAAATGATATTCTATGGACATCTTCTCTAAGGCCCCATGCACACAACCGTCCACAAATTACCAATCCACAAAATCTGGATGTGGTTTGTTTTGTGTCCACATTTCATTTTTTGGAACAGACATAGGGATAAGGAAAGCACATGAATGATCCATGTGTTTCCTGAATCCGTATGTAGGTTCCGCAGAGTGGGAGAACATGTCCTATACTTACCCGCAGAGTGAGGACTGCGAACCCATTAATGATGCAAAAAATGCAAATGCGACACGGACTGCATCCGTGATTTGTGGACTACAAAACATGGTTGTGTGCATGGAGCCGCCCGATTATAACACTCACAGCATTGTATTCCTCTCCATGCAACTAATAATATGAAAGAATAGTAAAAAAAAAAGTTCCTTTAGGGATGGTTTTCAGTTGTCCTTCTGCTGTTATGTGTCACTGTTAGAAGAATACTGTGGAAGGAAATCTGAAGCTCAAGTACACTTGTGTAAATATGCCCTTAAGCAGCTCCCTCATGTTTTCTCACAGGTTCACAGAAAGTGACCCTACACTTACAGAAGTGCACTCTCTAAAGTTCAGTCTTCTACACCAAATTCTGGGATAGAGGCAGGGACGTAGCTAACGGCTCCTGGGCCCTGGTGCAAGAGTCCAGCTTGGGCCCCCCTTCCCTCAGTGCTTTGTGTATCTTCTTATGCCGCTCAAGGGTCTTTGGGCCCCCTCAGGCTCCTGGGCCCGGTAGCGACTGCTACCCCCGCACCCCCTATAGCTACGCCCGTGGATAGAGGTTAAGGAATTGTCCTGTCTCATTCACTGATTTGCCACTTCATAGACAATGGGGGATCGGCCTGGTTGTTATTTTCACCCATTTGCTAAAATAAAAATCCCTATACTTGGTAAATTAAAACAATCTCCAGTCTGAAACCTCTAGCCTGCTCTGCCCTATTAGATACTGAAGACATGTAGACCTGTGGGGCCCCTGGAGGTATTGTAGACGACTCTCACATGGGAGTACATATAGGTGTTGCAAAGGGAGCTGTCACCCTGTGGTCCTGGTGCCTAAGAGGGTCTAAGCATTTTCTCTCATGTATGAAGACACCATGACACTTGGTAGGTGGGGGACCTGTTACTAATTTATGTGCTGAGAGCCATGTAAAATAATGTTAAAAACTTTCTGCACTCTTATCCAGCTCTGCCATCTATTCTCTTCCTTGGGCTGCAGGTATGACACATTGTTCGGCTGCAACAGTGACTGTTCAGTGCTACAGCCAATCACTGCCCTCAGCAGTCTTGCTCCGTATACCTCTGAGGCAAGTGATTGGTTGCAGTGGTAAATGGAACATTGGCACTGTAGCCAAATTACACGTCACTAACTGGAGCCCAGGGAAGATGAAGGCGCTATGGCACCAGATCGGACCAAGCGCAGGAGGGAACTTTTTAAATAAGTCTACATGGCTCCTAATACTTCAGTAAAAAAAAAAAAAATATTTGACAACTCCTTTAATTTTCCACCTTTACAGGAGCTGGGAGCCGAGGCTCACAATCGGCTGCGTTCCTACTTGCAGACATGGGACCCGTGGCTACAATTCAGGAACTCTCCCAGCTTTCACACTTGGTTGGCCTCTGGAGTAATACCTCTAGCTTGACAACATCCCCTACCCCTTCCTCCCCCCCCCCCCCCTGTTTCTGTCTTGTGTGCCCCCTGTCATCTCTGTTCTTTTATTTATTTATTTTTTATTTATTTATTTTTTCCCCATACTTGCCTATGTGTTGATTATGGCATGCCATTGCAGCCTCATCTTGATTATCACCATGTCCTGCTTTTGACTTTGCCTGGTTGCATCTGGCTGTATTTGTCTATCTAAAACCTTGCTTCAATAAAATATGATTGAACCATAATTTTCCACCTTTACGCTTTCTTCTTTTATAAGTACTTCCTATATCAGTACTCGATACACTTTCAGAATGAGAAACTCTTTAGGCTGTATTACACTGCCCATCATTAACGAACATTCACAGGAACACTTAGGGTACTTTCACACTTGCGGCAGAATGATCCGGCAAGCAGTTCCGTCGCCGGAACTGCCTGCCGAATCTGGCAATCTGCACGCTAACGGAAAGCATTTGCAGACGGATCCGGCTACGGCATTGCAAGAATGGATCCGTCTCTCTGCTTGTCATGCGGAGAGCCGGATCAGTTATATATTTTTCTCACAATTTATTCGCAGACCGGAAGGACGGATCCGGCATTGCGGGATTTTGAATGCCGGCACTAATACGCTCCAATGGTAAAAAAAGACTGAACCGGCATTCCGGCAAGTGTTCCAGAATTTTGGACTGAGATAATATCGCAGCATGCTCCGGTATTATCTCCATCCTGAAATGTCAAAAAGACCGAAATGAGACATCCTGATGCATCCTGAACGGATTTCTCTCCATTCAGAATGCATGGGGATGAAACTGATCAGTTCTTTTTCGGTATAGAGTCCCTATGACGGAACTCTATGCCAGAAAAGAATAACGCTAGTGTGAAAGTACCCTTATTAGCGATGATCTGGCAGTATAATAATGCCACTGATTACCCGATGGACAAGCAAACGCTCGTTCATTGGGTAATTGGAATTCAGTATGGGGACGAGCGATTGCATCTTGATTGCTCATCCTGACACAGTGGAGAAGATCGCTGCATGTAATAGCAGCGGTCGTCTTCGCTAGCAAGCAGGCGTAAGCCTGGAAGGAATGCTTCCCTCCCGACAATCACCTGTAGGATCGTATAATAAAGGGATGCCCAACCTGCGGCCCTCCAGCTGTTGCAAAACTACAACTCCAGCATGCCTGGACAGCCTACAGCTATTAGGGCATGCTGTGAGTTGTAGTTCTGCATCTAATCTAATACAGCCTTTAGGGTATGTTCAAACAGAGGATTTTCGGCGTATTTTTGGGTATCAAACAGCAGAAACTGCTGCACTGTAAGTTCTCATGAATGGAGTTAAACCGCTAGCAGGCTCCCATTGCGGCTTTGCGAGGGGTCTGAGCGGTAATCGGGCGCAGTCTTGAAAATCATGCGGAAAAAAGTCCTTGAACTTGAACTGGGGAGCAGCCCCCCATTGAAAACAATAGGAGGCGGTTTCAGTGAAGATTTGGCTTGATTTTCAGCACTGTACCCAAAATCATCTGTCTGAACATACCCTTAGATATTCCCCTTGCCCTGTTTGTATTAAAGTGCAGGTCTCATTTCAAGTCATCGTAAGTGCCCCTCTTTGGCCATGGAAGTCTGAGAGATAATACATTTCTGACATTAACTTGGAAAGAGCACAGTGGATTGCCATTGTTAGGATTTGAGGTTTTAGTCTTATTTCAGGGCTCAGTCAGAGGAAGGGATTACAGTAGAGACATGTTAACCTTGGAATGACTTCAGAGATAGTAACAAGGCTGCGGAGATAAAATGTTACAGTAAAGCTGGCAGCATTTAACATGAAGTATTTTCTGTTCCTGTATTTCTTTATTCTGCCTCCTAAACATACAGTGATCACAGGGATTTGAGGGAAATCTTCATAATACCTAGTACACTAATGGATATATCTCAGCACCTTCTTCTGGGGAGGTTTCCATTTTGGCTATTATTAGCCGCCGCACATTATTATTCGTCTTGTGCTTATAGAGGGAAGCAGCTGTTGTCTTCCTTCCCAGTAGTACGGATTAGGTTACAGGTTCCTAGATGTAAGAGAAGATACTATAATTGTAAGCAAAACGGCTTCTGTGTCTGACCTCACATCTGCAGTGTTAGGAGAACATAAGGCTTGGTTGTCATCAGCTTCGGGTTCTGTGCTGGATCCATTGCCATATACACTGACTGCGTCTATCCAACTAAATAGACTTGTAATGGGCTCCATTGTTTTGTTTTGATGGGGAAAAAATAGCGCTACATGCAGTTATATTTTTTGTTAATTGTGATAGAACCTCTGATGGAGCTCCGAATGGAGCTTTCAGTGCAGATGTGAACATAGCCTAACCTGTAGTGCCCATAGCATAGCCCAGATGTTATTAAGAAGGCATTGGAACCTGTACTGGTGATCGACCCTACAGGGAAATTTCCCAGTGCGCCAGTATCTAAGGGACCACCTTTGCCCTCTTAATGGCTGCTGGACAGGTACATACGATCCGACAGCTGTCCTTGGTATCGCGCTCAGCCCCATTCACCTCAGTGGGTCTGAGCTGTGCCTAGGCCATGTGACCGACGAATGTGTTGTCAATCGGCCTAAGGAAAGCAGTGAGAAGGCTGCAGCACTACTGTGAGTGCTGCTGCCTTCTCGAACAGCTGATTTGAGGGGGCCCCGGGTGTTTGACCCCCACCAATCCGGTATTAATTCATCAGTAGTAACATCTTGGAAATCCCCTTTAATTTCCTATGTCATATCTTTGTAAGCCATGTACCAGATTGGGCTCCCCATGATACAGCGAAGTCACGAACGAAGAAAGAAACTCCAACACCAGCTTTTGCCAAAACAGAATTTTACACGTGGTAATAAACACAACCACAAATGCTGAGAACATAAAATTATTTTCATACACTCAGCCCGAAGGCTGAGACCCCTGTGTTGCACAGCGCCCTCTGGTGGATGCTGGTGGAAATTTTGAGGTAATTTACCTACTGGCGGGCACAACTAAAACTGCCTTGCCATACCTATTATTACCCTGAAGCAAACACGAACCATTATTTGGGTGCTTATTACTGGCTAGCCTGCGGTGCAACACAACAGTTTACAATCTTACCGTGCTCTATAATATTCCCCCTCCCATAACTAACCAAAAAACAAGAAAAATGGCGTATAAATTACTTATTTTATTAAAGATTACTACATAACAAATATAATATCATTAAAACCAAGAGATGTATCGCTATGATACAGAAAGAAAGCACCATCCTGGCCAATACACAGACCGCAAAAGAGATTACAAGCCCAAATAAATTTGCGGAATATCATCCATCACAATAGAATTTACAAAGTGAGTCAGTAGTAACAGGGATCGTGGTAAATCAAAAATATGATAATCTTCATAATACTGTGCAAAAAAGCCAATAGTAAGTGGATGCAAGATCCCTTGAACACATGGATCCATGAATGTAAAGCTGACTCACCAAGGATGCAGGCTGTGAAAGAACCATGATGGCGCTACCCCGACACGCGTTTCAGCATGCCTTCGTCCAGGGGCTGAACTAGTCCGGTAGCACGTGCCCGAGTATTACTCCTGAGCAAAATGCTGAACTGGATTGAGTTCACGGGGGTGTTTCTCAGCTCTCAAATGTGCAATGTCCCTTTAAGTAATGGAGTTCTTGTAGTAACAGTAGCAACACTTTAAGCCTGACACAAAGCAGAGACCCTAACTAGCTAACTACAGGCCTGGTCTCAGTCTCTAGGCACCAACACTGCAGTGAGGTGCATGCACAATCTTACCTACCCGGGTCTGCTCTTTATCCGCTGATGACTCTGAACCGAACAACCAGTCTCTCCAGCAAACATCAGGTCCCGCAGGGTTTGCAGCTTTGTTGCTCAGCTTTTATCAGCCTTCCTGGAGACAATCCTCCTTTCCCTGGACAGGATCTGGGTCTTGGGCAACGATCAGCTTCACTCAGCTGCAGCTGTGGTCACTGAAGGGTCCTCTCACTTCTGGATCCATCAGATTCTCTGCTCACACACCGTTCCTTAGTCTTAGCCAGCTTCTAAGATGGCTGCTGCCTCTTTTCTAGCAGGTTCTCAAACCCCACCTCCTTTTTTTTATCGCTATGAACACCCCTTTAATTTCTGTGGGAACAAAGGATCCAGCATGCTGAAATCCAACATGCCCCATCCTGCTTTGCCCAGACTCCAAAGAGGAGTCTTTTTGAGTGGCCAACATGTTCCTGATATGTTTGGTCACCTTTGTAACGTGGATCAGTGAGATGCAGCACACACATCCTGAAGCTGCCATTGGTTCCAAAGGTCTACCAGGATAAAATAAACCCTATATTTTGTTCTGAATGTCAAACGGATAAATTGAAGTGCCAGGGAACCATTATAAAATGTGTAACCTTGCCCTCAAAAAATTGATCATCTATAGTACTGGTCTCTTTATATGGGACAGCGGTCGGCACTCCTGGTACTGGTCTCCTGCCGAACAAAATGGTAAAGATGTTGCATGTGTTCTTACAGCATCGGACTGAAGTCTCTTGAGCTGACCAGAGGAAATTTTTCTGAGGGCCCACCCTCTTTGTATACAATACCTTAACCTCTTAAGGACACAGGGCGTACATGTACGCCCTGTGTCCGCACTTTAAAGATGGTGCCCGCTCCCGCACGGAGCGGGCGCATGAGCTGCGGGTAAATGCTTGATTCATCAAGCTGACTACCGCAGCTCATGTCCGCGACCGGCAGCGATGCCGATCGCGGACATTTAACCCCTCAGATGCCGTGGTCAATCCTGACCACGGCATCTGATCGCGCAAAAACCGAAAGTTTCACTTTCGGTTTGTGCTCCGGCTCCCCTGATGGCCACAAGGGGGAGCCGGAGCATGCATGTAGTAGCCTAGGTTTCTGTGAATGAAACCTAGGTTACTACATAGTATTCCTATGGAGCCTATGACTGTAATAGGCTCCATAGGAAATATGTGATTTTCTCATATATTCCAATGCTATTGCATTGGAATATATGAGAATAGCAATCTGATGATTGCATCTTATAGTTCCCTGTGGGAACTATAAGAAAGTGGTAAAAAAAAAAAAGTTTAAAAAATAAAAATAAAATAAAAAATATAAAAATTCAAATCACCCCCTTTCCCCAAAATGAAAATAAAATAAATAAAAATATAAAAAATTACACATAATGGATGTCGCAATGTGCGAAAACGCCCATACTATAATAATATTAAAAATATTCACCATACGGTAAACATAAAAACGGAAAGAAAGCGTCCAAATGGCTAATTCGCCATTTTTGGACGCTTCATTTCCTAAAAAAAAATGAATAAAAAGTGATCAAAACATCATACGCACCCCATAATGGTATCAATTAAAAGTTCAGATTGCCCCGCAAAAAATGAGCCCCTACACTGCTCCGTACGCATAATTACAAAAAAGTTATAGGGGTCAAAACATGGCAACAAGAAAATAAAATTAAAAAAATTCCCACTTTTAATTTTTTTTTCACCATCGAAACGCAAGAAAAACTATACATATTAGGTATTGCCGGATTCGTACTGACCTGAAGAATAAAATTAACCAGTCAGTTTTATCGCAAATCGAACGTTGTAATTTAAAAACCCGTAAAACTGTGGTGAAATTGCTTTTTTTTTGCAATTTCACCCCATTTGGAATTTTTTTCCCGCTTCCCACTACACCGTATGCATTATTAAATGATGGCGTTGAAAAGTACAACTTGTCCCGCAAAAAACAAGCCCTCATATGGCCATGTGAACGGAAAAATAAAAAAGTTATGGCTCTTGGAAGGCAGGGAGCGCAAAACGAAAACGCAAAAATGAAAAAACCCTGTGTCCTTAAGGGGTTAAGGGCCTTGTTTTATTAGGGGTCCATTGTCAGAGCTTGAGCTCACCGGAGGATCCTCTGGTGCTCTTGTGGGCCAGTCTAACCCTGCATTCATATTATGGATGTTTTATTTTTCACAATGCATGTGTTCATGTTACTATGACCCTTCATGTAGATGTTTTTTTTACAAATATCTGTAGTAATAATCTTTGGATTTGCATAGAAGTATTTGGCATTTTCTATGTGGAAGAGAACCAAAGTGCATTTATGTTGTTGGATGTGTAATCTTAAAAAAACACCTGACCCCATAAACAGCAAAACACATTATCAAGTCTATTCAGTAAGGATTTTTTTCTTTTGTGCCTGGTACAAAGATAATAAGAGAATAAAGGAGTGTGGATTGTAGAAGAAAGCCCTTTGTCCCCTTCTACAGATCCGCCATGCAGATGTGTAAGCCAGGAATTTATTGTTTGGAACAACCAGAGATAACATTTTCGACTGATGTGTCCTCAGAGCGCTGTGTAATGAAATTTAAATTACATAGCAAGACCACCCAGTACCTCCATTTATTGAAAGCTGCTGAGATGCATTGTTTTTATTTTACTGGTTGCCAGAACAGTTAATTCTGTGTGCAGCAGGACATTGCAGTCACTTGATACCTGTTGAACGTTCAACATGAAGCTACTTGAGGACTTTGCAAGGGGAGGGTTGTTATAAGGACCCTGCTGTTATTATAGATACTTGTATTAGGACTTGCATTATACCCAGATATAAATTGTTGATTTTCCGTCAACTGAGAGTGACCTAAAAATTGAAGATTTATTAAAGAAGTATTCCAGCCTGAAGAATTTATAACCTGTGCACCAATCGGTTGCGGGTCAAACCGTTGGGACCCCGACCCCCCCCCCCCCCATTCACCAATCACCTTTTTTTATTTTATTATTATATCACACTGAGCACTCCATTAAAAACTCTTCCAGGTGGTCAACCCTTTTAAAATATCTTATCTTTACACTAGGATAATAACAGTCCATATTCCACACATTAAAAAGAATGTATCATAAAAACCATACACAAATATTTCCCAATTAAAGTAAAGGGTTTAGGAATATGCTCTTTGGATGGAAATAGTCATTAATGGTAATACTACTGTACGATATTTACAAAAAAAAGCTGCGACTTGAATTTGTGTGCTATCCACATTTTTGTACGACTAGCACCCTGATGCATTCACTTCTATGGGGCCATGCACATGGTGGCATTTTTTTGTAGATCCTTCTGGCTGTTACGCAAATTATAGAACATGTCCTGTTGTTTCCCATATTGCAGACAAGAATAGTCCTTTCTTTTGAAGTGAGTATAAGGTATTTTGCAGATCTATTGTTTTTTGGATTGAACTACGGACGCAACCATATGCATGAAGCTTTAAAATGTAACACATGTTGAGAAATGTTTTAATAGTGATTCTGGCTAAAAGTATTATACAGGGTTAAAAACTTGACAGGGCAAGTACTTGTTAATGGATTTGCATTAATTGCGATCCATATTCCGATCTGTGCTACGCTGTCCTCGACTTTAATTTATTATTACGTTTTCAAGGCTGTGTGGGAATTGTATTTCCAAGACTCAGCACTGCTTCTCTGAAGTGAACTCGCAGCATCATAATGATTTATGGTGCTGAAATTTCCAATCTTGCCACAAGACAGTTGAACTCTAGTTCAGCATTACAGTGCATTCAGAAAGTCTTCAGACCCGTTCACTTTTTTCACGTTTTATTTTGCAACCAGTTTCCCTGTCATATATGCTGAAAAACACCCCACAGCATGATGCTGCCACCACTATGTTTCACTGTAGGGATGGTATTGGGCAGGGCATGGTCTCCTCTAAACATGACACTTGAGGCTAAACTGTTCAATCTTGGTTTCATTAGACCAGAGAATCTTGTTTCTCACTGTCCGTCCTTCGGATGCTTTTTTGTGAATTTTCATTTGTCTTTTACTGAGGAGAGACTTCTTTCTGGCCACTCTGCCACAGTGGCGGATCCAGAGCCTGGTCTCGGGAGGGGCACTTCCGGCGATCGATACGCCCCTGCTCCGATCGCTACAGAAATACAGCCCCACTTACCTCTTAAATCCAGTGACGTCTCCTGTCATGTAGATGTTCTCTGTCCTCATCTTCTCCTTTCAGACCTTCAGACCAGAACAACAGTTTTCATCTCTGCAGTTTGACAACAAAAAAAAAAAAACTCAGTTTACTACTTTTCCATCATCCTCCCATCTTCTGGACAAATCATCCTACTACCCCCAATACTGTGCCCCTGTGCTCCCCAATACTATACTGCAGATACGGTAATACCCCTGATAATACTAGTACCACACAGAGCCCCCCATATAAAATACCCCTTCTTTGTGGCCTCAGTAAATGTCCCCATAGTGCCTCCCAATAATGTGCCAGTAAGAGGTGCCCCCATAGATGCCCCCCAATCATGTGCTAGTGAAAAGTGCCTGTCTCCTTTCTCCCCCCATCATGTGCCAGTCTCCTCTCTGCCCCCATGTGCCAGTAATGTGCCAGTCTCCAGGGGTGCATGACGCAGGGTACTTTAATGCCTACTAATAATAACTTATAAGACCTGGAGAGCTGCAGGGCAGAGACAGTTCTTAAGGCTACATTCACACGTCCACAAGTGTTTTGCGGATCCACAGATCCGAGAAACCTCAAAACCGGCAATGTGCGTTCCGCATTTTGCGGACCTCACATCGCCAGAACTATATAGAAAATGCCTTTTCTTGTCCGCAATTGCGGACAAGAATGGGACATGTAATATTTTTTTGCGGACCAGAAGTGCGGATCCGCAATTCCGTATCCGAGCAGGACATAGTCTGTCCCCATAGAAACAAATGGGTCTGCAATTCTGTTCCGCAAAATGTGGAACAGAATTGCGGACGTGTGAATGGGGCCTAACACTAGGGCTCTCCTTTCCAGCAGCAGCATTGCTGGGCGGCATACTGCCTCCCACTTTGTGCTGCTTTACTGGCATTGCAGGGCTCCATTGAATCCCTATTCTATAACATTGTGTTTTTCAAGGATATTGAATTTTAAGCTATTCCCATTTCCACAAATGTTGGATATACGGTATACAAGTCTAGATTCTGCACAGTGCTTGTGCTTCCATTGAGAGAAACTTTTATAACATCTTTTGCTTATTCCCACGTGAGCTGAAGTCCTGGACTGTGTAAAATTTAACACAGTCCAGGAGGACTCCAGCTCACAAGGGTTAAATTAAGCAAAATATGTTGCTCTGGAAACACAGGCAGGCACTGTGCAGAATCTAGACTTGTATATCCACCATTACTGGAAGAAATGGCAATAGCTTAAAATTCATTATCCTTTTAAAGTTATAATTATAGTATTTGATAGATGAAAGATCATCATCATCACAGACCCACAGACCTCACCTCAGTCCTCACTTGAGTGACTTGCAAATTTAAAACAGGCGCGCCGGCGGGCCCAGACTGGCTGCAGGTGGCAGCTGAGCTCAAGCAAGATGGCAGGCATGTGGTCTCAGGTTCAGCAGTGCTCTCTCCACACAACTCTGACTGACATGCCTCTGCCTGCTGGCTCCGCCCAGCACCAGTCCAGACCACTCCCACACTTCCTGGCACTGGCAGGGAAGACTATGCCAGCCCAGCCTGCGTGCACCGCCGGCCCTGCGTCCGCTCCTGAGTTACTTCCAACAGGCTCCGCCCCTAGAAGGTAACCTTGTCCTGCCATCGATGCACCACTGAGCGCTGAGCACAGGAGCTTAGTGGGTGCGTGCACGCCGCCGGCAGCAGGCAGGGAGGGATGAATCATGGATGGATCGATGGATGGAAATTCTCGGGGGCAATGATGCATTGCCCCCCCCCCCTGGATCCGCCATTGCTCTGCCATAAAGTCCAGATTTGTAGTGTGCTGCAGTGATGGTTGACTTTCTGGAAGCTTCTCCCATCTGCACATGGGATCTTTGGAGCTTAGCCAGAGTAACCATTGGGTTCTTGGTCACGTCTCTTACCAAGGCCTTTTTTCCCCCCAATTACTTAGTCTGGAGGGGTGACCAGCTCTAGCAAGAGTCCTGGTTGTTCTAAACTTCTGCCATTTAAGAATTATGGAGGCCACTGGGCTCTTGGGAACTTTCAGTTCAAGAATTTTTTTTGTATCCTTCTCTACATCTGTGCCTCCACACAATCATGTATCTGGGCTCTACTGACAGTTCTTTCTTCCTCATGGCTGCTTTTGCTCTGATATGCATTGTCAGCTGTGAGATCCTATATAGAACGTGTCTTTCCAAATCATGTCCAGTCAACTGAATTTACCACATGTGAACTCTAATCAAGGTGTAGAAACATCTCAAAGATGATCAATAGAAATGGGAGGCCCCAGAGCTCCAATGAGCTTCAAGTGTCATGGCAAAGGGTCTGTAAAATACTTGAGAAATTTTAGTTTTTCCCTTTTAATCAATTAGCAAAATGCTCAAAATTCTGTTGTCCCTTCTCATTATGGGGTATTGAGTACAGAATGATGGGGGGGAACTGGATTTTTTATTTTGGCACAAGACTGCAACATAATAAAATATGAAAAAAGTAAAAGGGTCTGAAGACTTTCTGAATGCACTATATATCTCTGTAGTGCATTCCTGCCTGTTGTTGATGGCCACCTTAATGCGGCCTAATCACACAGTGACAAATGCTCTAGTCATATGGGATTTTATCTTTGTATAAGTGCTGTGTTTCGGGAGATGTTCTGTAAAGATGGCGGCAGACAGTTCTTGCTGGTGGGGTGCAAATGGAGTCTCATTGTTTGTACAACCAGTGCGCATTGTGTGAGTGTTGAGCGGGGAGCTATGAGAGGTAATCTCTAGGAAGGGGACATTGTAAGTCTATCGGCTCAGCAAGAATAAAGCTCTAAAGATGATCTCAGGTGATGGTGCCAACTAGGCAGCTGTAACCTCATCTCCAGGTCTGTTTGGTATCAGCTTGGCTGAAATGCATTAGTACGGTTTCACTACTGTATGTGTAGCATGAACCCTGTGTGTATCAGTTCCTTCATAAAATACTGTAGATAAACGAATGTATAAACCACGAGTGGTTACATCACTTCTGGACTGCTACAGGATTAGAAAAACATGGCTGCTTTCTTCCAAAAACAGTGCTAGACCTGTCCACAGGTTATATGTGGCATTACAGTTCAGCCCCATTCACTTTACCGGAGCTGAGCTGCAATGCCAGACACAACCTGTATCAATTCACGTGTGGAGTTGGTTTTAGAAGAAAGCAACCCTAATTTCTAGCTAAGTAGACTGTGAATGCTGGGTAGACATGATGATATCCATGACTGCAATGACCATCTTCATGCTTTATAGGTGGGGCTGGTTAGTGTTGCATCAATACTGTCATTAAGAAGGTTTATACTTCACCACACATGTTCAGATCAGCATGTAATATATATTACCACCTAGTATTCTACACTATTGAGTTTAGCATTGGTTCCGCAAAAAAAAAAAAACTGATGCAACATGGACATCACACAGACGTCATCCGTATTTTGAGGATCCACATTTTGCAGAATACAAAATACATATGGTTGTGTGAATGCCCTCTTACAATCATCATAATTTCAGCAAGAAAACTTGGGTTCTACAGGGAAATGGCTGGCATGACTTTATTGCCTTTGGACGGAGACACTTGGTATGCAGGTACCGTGCCAAGATCCACACTCCTAGATATTTTATTTGTATAAAGTTTACCTGGGTTGTCTGGACACCACACTTAAAGATGATTTCTGTATGGGCAGCTTCATCAGGGTTGCTCTGTGTATGGGTTTCCCCTACCTAGCCAAAGTGGTATACAGTTATATTAACTATATGTATGGTATTATTTGTATTAGTTCACCAGCATATTCCACGGGAAAATAAATTGTCTGAGAAACTCCAGGGAAACAATTCAGCCTGATTGCATGTTATCTACTTTGTGCTGTAGAGTAGTAAAAGAAAGTCCACATGAACAAAAAGGAAATAGTCATTTGTGAGTTGATTCAGATTAGAGGGTTTCCCATCTGGGAAATTTATGGCATATCAATAGGATATGTCCTAACTTTCAGATAGATGTAGGTCACACCCCTGGGACTCTTCTATCTAAAGAATGCAGCTCCGAAGTGAACGGAGAGCAAGCCGTGTGTACGCAGTGTTCTCTTCTTTCACTGCTATGGTACTTCTCAAAGTAGCTGAGCGGGCGGACTCAGCTATTTACAGCAGTTACTAAATGTGAACGGAGAGCAAGATGTGCAAGTGCTACCGCCCCTCCATTAACCACTATGGGGCTTCTGAAAATAGCTGGGTGCTGGATGGAGCGGTGAACAAAGGGTGATCATGCTTGCTCAGCTGGCTCTCTGTTCACTCCGTCCTGGAGATGGGGTCGGTATATCCTATTATTATGCCATAAATGTCCCAGATGAGAGATTTATGCAGTCTAAGCATTACCTGCGCTACAATTGGGGCTGATCTCCTTTTTTCTCAAACCTATTGTCCGAAGAGTTAAAAAAAAGTAAATCAGAAGTCAGAATAGCAGGTAGAAAGGTTTCAGGAAATAGTTGATAAATATTAGACTATCGGAACTTGAACCCTAGTCTTCCTGCTCCCAATAAAGCCCACGCTTTGTGTACTCTTATAAACAGTTTTGTGGAGTAACAGTCATACATTTGGAAACGTTTGGGAACCAAGGTTCCTTTTTTTCCCATTGCATACGTTTCCCAGCAGTCTGACCCCACCGATCTAATATTTATTACCTATTCATGTTTCTATCATTATATATTGGAAATACCCCACAGTTCCTTACACAGACTTGTAATTATTCAGTGGAGACATACAAAATATCTTATTGTGGGTGTCAATGTGACAGCAGGGGATTATAAGATCTGGTCTGACATCCGCATTTTTAGGGTTGAATACGTTGAAAGAGTGGCCAGTTATTGGGAACGAACGTTTTGTACCTGATCACTGCCCTTGTATTGGCCCATGTAAATGGACCCTTATAAGGCCTCATGCACACGGCCATAAGTGTTTTGCAATCCGCAGATTATGTATCTGCAAAACACAGATCCCGGCTGGGAACATGCCTTTTTTTACCCTGTCTAGAGAAAAGTCCTAAAAACAGATAAAAATAGGACATGTTCTATTTATTTGCGGGCCCGCGGAATGGTCTTATGGATGCAGACAGCACGTGGGTGTTCTGTTCACATGTTTTGCAGCCCTATTGAGATGAATGGGTCTGGATCCACAAAAGATGAGGATTGGATTTGGAGCAAAACTACGGCTGTGTTTATGAGATTTCTGATAATCGCACATTTACAATGTGAGCCAAAAAATAAAAGTAGTGGATGATTAAAATACAAAGAATCTTATCTACTACATTTGATAATGCAGTCCTATATCATACCACAAATACCATAGTGTGATGAATAGAAAAATAGAAAACTCAATAGCAGGCAGAGAAATAGAAAGGAGAGCAATGATGGGCAGCACTATTGTGAATAAGGAATGCCCCTTCATGTATGGGTCGCTCACCTTAAAGGGATTGTCTCGCATCAGCAAATAGCATTTATCATGTAGAGAAAGTTAATACAAGCCACTTACTAATTTATTGTGATTGTCCATATTGCTTCCTTTGCTGGCTGGATTCATTTTTCATTCACATTATACACTGCTTGTTTCCATGGTTATGACCACCCTACAATCCATCAGTGGTGGTCATGCTTGCTCTCTATAGGAAAAAGTACCGGCCTCTCTCGTGGCCGTGGGAGCACAGATAGGCTAGTGTTTTTCACTACAGTGTACAAGCACGGCCACCACTGATGGATCGCAGGGTGGTCTTAATCATGGAAGCGAGCAGTGTGTAATGTGATGGAAAAATGATTCTAGCCAATACAAGAAAACAATATGGATAATAACAATACATATGGATAATACAAGTACAAGTGGCTTGTATTAACTTCCTCTACATAATAAATGCTATTTGCTGAAGTGCGACAACCCCTTTAAGCTGTTGTGCTGAGGCTTAAAGCAATGCTTTTCAGGATCGTCCCAGTCCCTTCGTCAGGTACAATACACCACCTGTATTGTACATGACAAAGGGTTCCATACGATCTCAACACGCTTTGTTTTAAACAATAATAAAGCGTCATTGATCTATTCCTGGAGTTCTGTGTCCCAGCAGCGCCGCTAACAGCCCTGTGCTGTCCCTTTTACACTCCTTGTAAAATAGCAAACTCAGCGCTAAATCCATAGTGATGACCATGTGGAATCTGTTAATTCATCTTGATCTAGGCATAATTCTGATATCTCCCATACAGAAGTGATGCATATAAACTAAAAAGCCTCATTTTATCAGCACCTCCTAAATCTGTTGGATGAAATTTAAACATTGCAACCAATTGGCAGGAGCACAAAGGGCCTTGTAAACATTTCAGCTATTAACATGAATGCAGATTCTTTTAACTGCATTTTTAAGTCTTGTTTTTGTCTATCTGTCAGATTAAGCCAAATTAGCTTTCATTTAAAGCCAATAAACTGTGGTAATTAGCCAAAACTAGTAATCTTATTATTAGTAGGAGCCAACTTTTAGCTTTGTAAGCCGGAATGTTAAACCTGTTATTGTTTGATGCGTGCTTCTGATGCGGGGTTCTAGAGGGGTCTATGCCGTCTACTACAATTGAGATTTATGTTCCTGCATTTCCCTCTGAATTCTAGGGCTGTAATAGGACTTTTGGTTACCACCTTTTACACACTACTAGTCAGTCCGTCTCTCTCACTTTTTAGTGAACGGAGCATTGAAGTGAACTTTGTTATTCAGAGGAACATTGGACAATCCCAGGAGGAGTAATATTCGTGTCACAGCTGTGTCATGGTTTCTGTGTTGTTCGCTGTGACACTTTGCAGTGCATGCTGGTTGCCAGTGGCCACGTGTTGTGTTCCAGCATGTGTGTACTCTTCCCTTAATTCCTGGCTCCTTCCCAATCTAGGTTTGGATCTGGGTGTGGTCTCAGGGCTCTTCATATCCTGTTGCTGTGAGCCTGAGGTCAGTGGTATTTCTGCCTTGGTTGGTATTGGAGCTTTGCTCCTGTCTCAAGCATTCCATCTGCCCAGTGTGAGGGCCACCTAGTTCGACATGAATGCCTTTCCTTTCTCTTCCCCTTGTTTATATGTTCTCTACCCATCCTCATCTGTTGTGTTGTTTGGTGTGGTTTATGTTCAGGGTGTGTTGTTATGTCTAGTTCGGTGTTCCATGTCTGGTCTGTTTGGTGTTTGTAGTCCAGCATGGTTGCTAGACATTCCCCTGTCTGTGCCTTCGGTGAGAGGGTCGCTGGGTTCCCTGGAGGGGAAACTACAAGTCAATGAGCAGCTCTGCTTAGGGCCACCATGCATCCTGTCCGCATGGGGGTCCAGGTAGTTATTAGTGTTGGTGTTCCATCCTGTTGCTTCGGCAGGTAAGTGATTGTTGTTCCAGTGTGTTTTATCACTAGGTTCCTACCTGCTAATCCAGTTGCTGTTCACTGTCTTCCCTTATCCTTGCTGCTAGGCCTGCAAGACTCCTGTTCATCCGTGTTGTGCAAGAACAGGTCGTCTCTAGTTCCTGACCTTTATTTCAGGGATCATCAGGACGACTCAGGGTCAGAGGTTCCTGTGTATGAGCCCACCTACCATATGGGTCCGCTCATAAAGTTAGGAGTCAGGGCCAGGAATAGGGTGGCGTTAGGAGGTGACCTTCTCCCTGTTCCTGGTGTCCAGGCCTAGTTGCTGTCCCGTTTACCTACGCTATACAGTGGGAAGTATTTCCGCACTCCCCATTGTGTTAATTCGTTTATAATCATAGGACCTTCAGATTGTCTAAACAGCCATACCATTAATAGAGGTTTGCTGGGCGCTAGATAGTCTGAAGGAATACCACATATTGAGTGTGCAACGTTTTCCATTATTCTGACCTGAGATACCAATGAGCAATAAAACACAAAATCGGAATGCGGCTGTACAACACAAATAGAACGCAAGTGTCAAAAATGAATATCTCCTAGATGGGACAAACCCAGACACTCAGCATATACACAGATATAATACAAAAAATTATATTCAAAAATGTATCTTTATTGAAATCGATAAAACAAATAGATGCATAAATTGGCAAAGAGACAACCACATGGAGAGTGCACAAAACACGTCAGGACATCAAGTTATAGCATTGCAAGTAATGGAAAAGGTGGGATGGAAAAGCAAGTATAAATAAATGCAAAATCAAACAATGTGGCTCCCCCACCTAGATAAATAAAAAAACATGATTCACAACATATACACAATACAGACCCGGCTAGTAGCAACTCCTAGAGTCCCCGACGCGTGTTTTGCGTCAGCTTCCTCAGGGGGAGGCATAAGGCAATAAGGCACAGATATATATATATATATATATATATATATACACACACACCCAGTACTACCAATTAGTCACACATGATGAAAATGATATGAGCTAAGCCCCACTTCACATCATACAGCCATTCACACAGGGCGTATCCTCCTGCAAGCACGTCTAGCAGATTGCGATCATGTGATCAAAGCGTCATGTGACACAAGATAAAAAAAGAAGAGTAGTAAAAAAAACTGTGCTTAATACTAGCATAAAATAATGAAGGATACTCTCGGCACAAGGGCTCATTAAGACAAAATAGTATAATTGTTACCCAAAGGTCTTTTAATGACCATTTGGGGGACATATGTAGCAGAAATATATAAAAAATTAAGAATAAAAAAAAGATAAAAAATAATAAAAATAAAATTGATGCACTGCACCAGATATTGAATGAACACAAACAAGACCAGGATACAGTACCATTAAAGACCCTGGATTACAATGTAATAAGCCCAGTGAACCAGTGGGTAATCGACATTTGGGCACAAATCACATTGCAATGTAAAAATTGGAAAGTTTTTACCAATCTTAAAGTGTCTCAGCGGGGAAAAATGCGGTTTCACTGTGTATTCAGGTGGCTAGTGAACTCCTGTATGAGATAGGCAATGGGAACCACTGACCCTAATATACCCTAGATGAGGGAAAGGGGCTAGGAATACTCTGCCTATCTATACAGAGCACTCGCCCCAAAAGGGGCGACCCCGTCCGGATACCTGACCCTAAACCCCGGTGGTATCCCTAACAAACCCCTAAAAACACCCACACCAACCAAAACTGTCACTATTACCGCCCCATGCACATGAAACTATACATATTATATAACAAAACAACCAACACAAAATGGGGAACTAAATATAATAATTTCTTTTGAGGTGAGTCTGCATATTTAAAGAGTAAGGAGCTATAGTTTGAAACAAAATTACTTTTTAAAAATGTTTTATACACTTTCCCCTAAATTAAACGAAAAAATATATTATAAAGCCCCATGTGTCACGTAAAAATTTTTGCAAAAATGATTTTGCTAGTCCAACAAATAAAGTTACAAACGTTTGAACCATGTGTCCAAAATCACACAAAAAAAGTGTCTAGACATTAAGGCCTTATTAGGCCTGGTTATTAAAGGGTTAACCAATAAATGCTCTCCCCACTAGTAAAGGAAAATGCTTATTGGTTTTTGCAGGGCACCTATAACTAGGGGGGCAGGAGGCGGTAATAACCAGTGAGCGCCATCCTCTGCAGTGAAGGAAAGCGCTGATTTATGACTAGGAGACAGGATGGAAGGTAATGTCACCACTTTTCTGGTAAAAATGAATTTTTAACAAGTTCTCGCAGCATTGCCCCTTAATTTCCTGCTGCTCCAGTCCTCTGTGTGCAGCGGCCTATTACCAGCGCCTGGGGATCCCTTGCCCCTTAAGAGGTATTTACGATTATATGTCCCTCTGTTAGAGCAAGTAGTCGTGACGCCAGTTGCAGTTGCGCAACGAGGACTTTGAGTCCCCTTTGTAGATGGTATTGGTGGAACCCAGGGTAGGAAGGCCAGAGTGGTGTAGAGTGGCCTACAATGTCTCTGTAGATGTTGTATGCACGTGTCACGGTGCTCCTACATGGATATCCTTGGATCCCAGACAAGGTGTAGTCTGAAGCAAGTGCAAAAAGGAGTTGTTGAACTTGGGTGATGAATAAGTAGATTAAATGGAGTCCAGACTTTGCAGTAATGTTGAACACGGCTTTACTTGGCATAAACGGTAATCCAAACAGTTTCCAAACTTTATCTTGGTCATAAGCAGGTATTGGCTTAACTCTGGCAGGCAAACTCTTCTGCAATAATCTCTTCTGCAGCTCTCTCAGCTCCGCTATGTAGGCTTGGTAAATAGGAACTTTTCCTCTTCTGCTGGAACTTAGCTATCTATAGTCTGTCTCTTACTTTATCTTTAATCCTAGGATTCCTGGCATCAAGCTCACTTAGCTTGGGCTTAGGCAATGCAAGCCCTGGAGGGGACAAGCAACCATGTAGAACTCGCAGGCAGGGCCTACAGGCCCAGCAGAGCAGACAGTGCTCTGCTGGCTGACACACAACCTCTCTCTGAGGAGGATAGACTAGACTGCCTAATACTAACTAACTCCTCCCTCTCTAGAGAGGGCTGGAATCGAACTAGAAGGTTCCTCTCCAGGAAAACTATCTCTGCACATCTGCTGGTGAACCGGGCACATTACACTTGAACATTACATTTGCGAGGAAAGGAATACATACACTATGCAGGAAATGGCAATAAATATGAATAATGACACAGGATCACACAATACAGATAGTGGGGGTCCAGAAGATGTTGTACTGGTAATGCCACTCTGGGTCATTACATGTGCTGCCTCCATCTTCCGATCTCTGAGCTGTGTACATCCAGCTAGCTGTGGATATGGTCACATGCATCTCTCCAGCCGATAACTGGCTTCAGCGGTGAAATGCTGCTTGTAGCTACATCACTGCTGAAGCCAGTCATTAGCTGGAGAGGTACATGTGACTATGCCCAGAGCCAGACGGATCTAAACAGCGTAGGGACAAGAAGATGGAGGCAGCGGGGGCAGCACAGAGGATAGGAGTAATAGCGATCATTCCTCCACATTCACTTGGCATTAGCCTGTGAAATAGGCTGATGCAAACGAACTTTCGTGACCCCTTGATATAGAGCGATGTGAAAATGCAGCCCTCAAACAAAAAAAGGTTGTGCACCCCTGGTCTATAGGTTTAGAGAGTATTGTTTGTAATTGGATTAAGAACTGGCTGAAGAACCGTGTCCAGAGAGTTGTGGTCAATAATTCCTATTCTGAATAGTCTCGGGTTATAAGTAGTGAACCCCAAGGTTCACTGCTGGGCCCTCTATTATTTACCGTATTTTTCACCCCATAAGATGCACTTTTTTCCCCTCTGAAATGGGGGGAAAATGCTAGTGCTTCTTATGGGGTGAATGAAGAGCTAAGGTTGCTCACATGGAAGCATGCGCTGCGGCCGCCGGGTTCTCCCTCTTCCGGTAACTCACATGTCTGTGCGGCGCATTGCTTATGCTTACAGGCGACCGCAGTGTAGTCAGTAAGAGACCGGCCGGCCCTGTCTGGTGCTTTTTGACAGGGACCGGCCAGCAGATTTGCGATGAAGAATGGTGGGAGCGCAGGAGCAGGCAGATGAGGCGCAGAGCAGGCTTTCCTGCCACACATGCCTGCTCCGCCTCTAAGTTTTCATGCTGCCTGCTACTGTGTAAGGAGGTATAAAGGATGATGAGAGGCTGGGGAGCTGATGAGAGGCTGGGGGGCTGAGGTTGGGGGGCTGATGAGACGCTTGGGGGCTTAGAAGAGGCTAGGGGGCTGATGAGAGGCTGCTGGGGGCTGATGAGAGGCATTGGGGCTGATCTGAGGTCTGAATGGGGTCTCATTTATATTGGGGCTCTTATCTGAGGTCCGATTGGGGGTCGTACACTTTGGGGTCTGAGCTGAGATCTGATTGGGGGTCTGATCTGAGGTTTTATTGGGGTCTTATTAACATTGGGGGTCTGATTGGGGCTGTCAGTTGAGGTATGATTAATATTGGGGGTGTGATTGATGGTCTGACCTGAGGTGTAATGAAATTTTTTTTCTTGTCCCCCTCTAAAACCGTCTTATGGGCCGGTGTGTCTTATAGGGCGAAAAATATGGTAACTTATTTATTAATGTAGATCAAGGATGGGATTAATAGCACCATTTCTATTTTTGCAGATAACACTCGTAAAATACAAGATGACTTAGAGGAAGATTTATTATGATAACCAGTTACGCTGCCAGATGCTGCATCTGATTTATGACCAGGCATATGCCTTGTCATAAGTTAGGTACAGCATCTGCAGTCTGGCTGACGTAGATTTCAGTGTTCTTCTATGCCAGCAAACTGGACTAGAAGATGATAAATGTGGTGAAGCTGCTGGCCACGCCCCCTTTTCTAGCCTCTGCCGAGGCCAGGGGTATAACAGCACTTGTGCAATTTAAGTGCTGTTGAAAAAAAAAAATCACAAACGAGTATTTTAATGATGAATTTAGCCCTCTGAGTGTTTGGGCATCCACTTGACAATTGAGTGAATCAATATGGATAAATGTAAAGTTATGCATTTTGGTAGTAATAATCTCTGTGCATCATACAGTATGTCCTAGGTGATGTAACACTGGGGGAGTCACTTGTAGTGAAGGATTTGGGTGTCCTTGTACATTGTAGATTAACAAAGATTAACAAATTGTAGATTTACAACGCGTTGGCGCGGCCTCATCTGGAATATGCAGCTAAGTTTTGGGCACCAGTCCAATGAAAGGACGCACTACAGCTGGAAAAAGTACAGAGGAGAAGGACTAAACTGATAAGGGGCATGGAGGGTCTTGATTATGAAGAAAGATTAAAAGAATTATATTTATTTAGTCTTGAGAAGAGACGTCTAAGGGGGCACATGATTATCCTATACAAATATATAAATGGGCCATACAAAAATATGGTGAAAAACTGATTCCATGTAAAATGCCCTCAAAAGACAAGGGGGCACTGCCTCTGATTGGAGAGGAAAACGTTCAGTCTCCAGAAGCGTGAAAGCTTCTTAACTGTAATAACTGTGAATCTGTGGAATAGACTTCCTCAGGACGTGGTCACAGCAGGAACCGTGGACAGTTTTATAAAGGGTTTAGATGAATTCTCAAAAGTAAATGACATTATTAATACTTATGAAAATGTTTAGAAGTCTGGATCTCACTCCCCTTTCCTAAAATTCACATCCCCACCCATCCCTTGGTTGAACTTGATAGACTTGTCCTTTTTTAACCTGTACTAGCTGTGTACTGTATCTATGTAATTTGGGCATATTGTGATAATAGATTTGTAACTGCTTCTTGTGGTGACACGTCCTGTAAAATATCTGATCTATTCTCACTAGTCGCGTTGCCTTATAAAATATTCTTCTAAGGAAGTGTTAAGTTATGACTCAATATCAAGGTATTACAGAACCTGTTGATCTCTTGCATTACAATACGTTTTTGATTTGAATCATAATTCACAGTGTGAATAGACAGTGAAGTTCTGGGGAACCAGAACCATGAATCTTGAAGCCAAGGTGTCGAAGGTCTATCTTTTCACACATACTGTATTTCTTAAATTCTATGATATTGTATAAACATTGCTGCAGATTCCTTCAAACCTAAGAACTTAATCCTAGAACTATGTTCACAAACTCTAACATTACCATATATAGTTCCCTTTACACCTTGAGCACATCACAAACATCTGGGATATGTGGATGTTTTCGAGGTTGTAATCTACATAAAATATCAGTGCAGGAATCATGATTTAAAGCAACACTATCTAGGCAACTTGACGGGCCCTCCGGTAACGTAACCTGCAAATCTCCAGGTCATGTTTAGCTGGTCTTAATGCAGGAAAGATATGAAGGGTAGCGATGATGGCATCTGAAATCAGATGTCATTGTTTCTAACACAGAACACAAAATCATTGTTTTTAACACAGAAAAATGTGTACAAACAGGTAAAACCATGTGGGTTGGAGACATAAGAAAAAGAAATATGTCAGGCATAGTATGGAAATGGAATTAAAGCAGTATTCATCTAGACCTCGTGATCCCTTAGCACATTTTGACGTATGTATGTCACATACACGGGGGCATTGTATGGATAACTCCAATCCCGGATGTTTAACCCCCAAAAGATGCTGTGGTCAGGGGGTTGAAGCTCATCTTCCCACCTTTCAACAACTAGGTGTTGAGCTAGTGAAGCCTCCCAGTCCTGCCATGTTAGGGGTGTGATAGGATTATGCCATGGGTACAGTACATTGCAATATAGAATTATGGTCAAGTCCCTTTGGGGTCCTTTTACACAGACCGATAATCAGGACAATTATCAGGAATGAGCATTTGTAGAAATGCTCCTTCCCACTAATTGACCTGTGTAAAAGGTAGGTTCCAGTTGCGTGATCGTATCAGTAGGCCGGCATTGTTCCTGTGTATCAGACCGTGTTGTCTAAACAGGATTTGCTGCCCAGGAAAAATGATTTACTATGGGAGCAAGTGATTGCAGTATCGATCGCTTTTTCCTATCGGGCAGAAGTGATTGCCGCATATAAATGTAGCCCTCATCTTGGCTAAGGATCTGGCAATTATTGAGAACATCTGGTTCTGTTCGTTCCCAGTAATTGACTGACGAAAAAAAAAAAAAGTTTATTAAAGTTTCTAAAAACACAACTAGTAAGAATAAGAAACCCTTTTCCACATATTGTATTAAAAACATAAATAGTAAAAGTTAAGTATAGTTGGTATTGCTGCATCCAAATATCTAAACTAGTACAATACCATTTATGCCGCAGAATAAATGGTATAAAAAAAACATTCCTAATGCCAGAACTGCCATGCCTTTAACAGAAAATGTGAAAAACAAACTCTACATAGTTCAGTGGACAGAAAAATAAAACAAAATTATTTTTAATTTAAACTAGTAAAACAGAAAAACTATAAAACTTTGGTAGCACCATAATCATACTGACCTGCAAAATAAAAAGAATTTCAGGAAATGATAAGAATGCACGAATGAGCGGCACTGCGTCACTGGTCTCTTATGTCACAATAAACACTGCGCACACAGTCAGGGTCTCCTTGTATGTGAAAACGTGGTGCTCAGCCAAAGAAGCACAAAAAAAGAGAAAAATAAAAAGAGGCGGCACTCACCACATACTTGCGTCTTCTTTATTAGTATAAGTACAAAATAGTAAGACAGGCTGGGGCGGGCAGCTACACGGAGCGTTTAGCAGGAAAAAGCGACGGCGTTTCGCGCCTAGTGGCGCCTCTTCTGGCCAATACTGAAGGTGGCGCACAGTTTGCGCATCATAAGAAGGCGTCCGTCCTGATTGCCGGTGAGCACACCTTGCAAAGCAAACCAGGATACGCCCACACTCATCACCTGTACATAAAGCTCCAACATCAAAAAATTAATTAATAACGCATAATATTTCAGTAAATTCACATATTATACATAGCTGTTCTCACAAAAGGCATGTAATTCATTCTTTTCATTTAATCCCAGAGGCCGGTTGCGCTCGTTCTGATAAGCACTGCTGCTCGTTGCAGGAGGCAGCGATGTCTATCACCTCCCTGCTCTGCTGGATTAACTGCTTCAATCCCAGCAAATTTGAGGCAAGACACATTGCTCTGATGTTTGTCCCTAACGTGATCAATCAACGTGTCTGACCAACTCCTGTTCTAATCGAGCTTATATGCTCCTGAGCGCTCATGCATCGGTCGAATGCCTTACCGATATAGAACGCTCCACAGGAGCATAAGATGACATATAACACAAACGTAGGTTCTGCATGTGATAGCTGAGTGACAAAAACTACTGCCACCGAGATTAAGGTATTTAGTACGTTTAGTGTACTGGCTAAAATTAGCAATCGCCACAGTATAATTCCCACTAGGTTTCATGTCCTCAGCCAATCACCGCTTTCTTTTTCTTTATGTAACATAAAGAAAAAGAAAGGCGTGATTGGCTGAGTGACATGAAACCTAGTGGGAACTATAGCTGTGGCGATTGCAATTTTGCCAGTACATTAAACGTACCAAATACCTTAATCTCGGTGGCAGTGAGTTTTTGTCACTCAGCTAATCACATGCAGAACCACGTTTGTGGTATACGTCATCTTATGCTCCTGTGGAGCGTTCTATATCGGTAAGACGATTCGACCGATGTATGAGCGCTTCAGGGAGCATATAAACTCGATTAGAACAGGAGTTGGTCGTACACGTTTGATTGATCACGTTAGGGACAAACATCAGAGCAATGTGTCTTGCCTCAAATTTGCTGGGATTGAAACAGTTAATCCAGCAGAGCAGGGAGGTGATAGACATCGCTGCCTCCTGCAACGAGAAGCAGCGTGTATTATCAGAACGAACGCAACCGGTCCTCTGGGATTAAATGAAAAGAATGAATTACATGCCTTTTTGTGAGAACAGCTTATGTATAATATGTGAATTTACTGAAATATTCGATTATTAATTAATTTTTTGATGTTGGAGCTTTTATTGTACAGGTGATGAGTGTGGGCGTATCCTGGTTTGCTTTGCAAGGTGTGCTCACCGGCAATCAGGACGGACGCCTTCTTATGATGCACAAACTGTGCGCTACCTTCAGTATTGGCCAGAAGAGGCGCCACTAGGCGCGAAACGGCCGTCGCTTTTTCCTGCTAAACGCTCCGTGTAGCTGCCCGCCCCAGCCTGTCTTACTATTTTGTACTTATACTAATAAAGAAGACGCAAGTATGTGGTGAGTGCCGCCTCTTTTTATTTTTCTCTTTTTTTGTGCTAAAAAGAATTTCATCTTTACTGCACTGTAAATACTGTAAAAATGAATCCTAAAATACATCCCACAAATACCGTATTTTTCACTTTATAAGATGCAAAAGTGGGGGGGAAATGGCAGTGCATCTTTTATAAAGTGAATGGTGCGCTTTTAAAATGTCTGACACTGATACATCGCTGGCCGATATACGGCACAGTGCTGCCTGTTATGTATCAGCGGGGAGGGAGGAGGGGCTGGAGGCTGGCAACTACTGCTTCTCTCCCGGCGGGGCCTGATACAGTCACTGTACTCCATTACACCGGGCCCTGCTCACAGCGGTTTTCATATGTAAAGTCCATTCATGTAATCTTCAAGCAGTGGCTCTGCTTTAAACTAGCGCAATTCTCTGTAGTCGCACTCACTATCAAAGAGGCAGGCAGGTCGGCGGCGTAACCTCGCTCACTTATTCACGCTCATGCTTCATTAATGAAGTGGGAGGAGCGTGAATGAGTGAGTGACATTACACTGCCGGCCGGACCGCTGCTTTGATAATGAGTACTGTTATAGAAGAAAGCAGAGCCATTGCTGGAGCGTTACATAAAAAGATTTGACAGATAGACTGCTGTGAGCGGGTGCCCAGTGGTGTAATGGGGGGGTCACTATTCACTCAGGGACAATATACTGTAACACATATGATACTGTGACCAGCATAAGATCATCTTATGCTGGTCACAGTATCATATGTGTCATAGTATATTGTCCCTATGTGAATAGTTACCCTCATTAAATGAGATGCTATATGTGTGTCATGCACACATCCCCCATAACATTGCCATCCACAGATCCCTCATAACAGTGCGCCATCCACAGATCCCCCATAACAGTGCGCCATCCACAGATCCCCATAACAGTGTCCTCCACAGATCCCCCATAACAGTGTCCTCCACAGATCCTCCATAACATTGTCCTCCACAGATCCCCTATAACAGTGTCCTCCACAGATCCCCCATAACAGTGTCCTCCACAGATCCCCCATAACAGTGTCCTCCACAGATCCCCCATAACAGTGTCCTCCACAGATCCCCCATAACAGTGTCCTCCACAGATCCTCTATAACAGTGCGTCATCCACAGATCCCCCATAACAGTGCGTCATCCACAGATCCCCCATAACAGTGCGTCATCCACAGATCCCCCATAACAGTGCGTCATCCACAGATCCACCATAACAGTGCGACATCCACAGATCCCCCATAACAGTGCGACATCCACAGGTCCCCCATAACAGTGTGTCATCCACAGATCTCCTATAACAGTGTGTCATCCACAGGTCCCCCATAACAGTGCCATCCACAGATCCTCCATAACAGTGCCATCCGCAGATCCTCCATAACAGTGTCATTAACAGTGCCATCCACAGAGCCTCCATTACAGTGCCATCCACAGATCCTCCATAACAGTGCTATCCACAGATCCTCCAATAACAGTGTCATCCACAGATCCCCCATAACAGTGTCAGCCACAGATCCCCCATAACAGTGTCATCCACCGATCCCCCCATAACAGTGTCATCCACAGACCACCATTAGTTCAAAACCCACCAAAAGTGCACTTTTGGTTCAAAATATTTTTTTTCTTATTTTCCTCCTCAAAAATCTAGGTGTGTCTTATCATCAGGTGCGTCTTATATTGCTAAAGTTTTGCAGTAGACCTTTAATTATTCCATTAATATATATAACATAGCAATACCATATACGGCATTGTTGGCCGCAGATAAAAAAATAAATAAAATGATAGTTTATGGAAGGCATGGACGAAATAATTAAAGTTGCCAAAATTGTCTTGGTCATTTAGGGGTAAAAGTGATCCTTCAGCGTGGTCTAGTGTTTCGACACTTTTAAGTGTGTGCAGAACTTATCATGGTTAACTATGGTCTGCAATACACCATGCCGTATGGTCGTACCCTTAGGGTACGTTCACACGACGACAATTGTCGCGCGACAAAAAGTCGCACTATTGTCGCGCGACAATTTTTATAATGGGAGTCTATGGTGTCGCAGTGCGACATGAGACATGCTGCGACTGCGACACGACAGTCGGAGAAAATCCATCCGGGATGGATTTTTTGCGACTGTTGTGTCGCAGTCGCAACATGTCGCATGTTGCACGTGCGACACCACCATAGACTCCCATTATAAAAATTGTCGCGCGACATTAATGTGACATCAATGTCGCGCTACAAGTGTTGCAGTGTAGTGGTTCCCAAATTGTCGCGCGACTTTTTGTCGCGCGACAATTGTCGTCGTGTGAACGTACCCTTAGTGTTTCTACTTGGACACACACGTCTTCTGTAAAGGATGCAGACAGCTGCTATCCATTCATGAAGGCCGCTTACATTGTATACTTCAGATCAGCTGGTCCTGTTGCATAAATCGTTAAGCTGCTTTCATTGCTAAGAAAGTAATGAAAAAAAAAAAAGAAACCTTTGTCATTCTTAAGACACTAAGCCACTTTGCTTTGCACCAGTTTTGATAAATCTTCCCCACGGGGACCATAGTAACCAATCAGATTGATCCTTTCATTTTCCAATGGAGCTCTGAAAAATGAAAGGTGGAATTTGATTGGTTGCTATGGGCAACTAAGCCAGTTTTTCTTTGCACCAGTTTTGATAAATCTCCCCCACGGGGACCATAGTAACCAATCAGATTGATCCTTTCTTTTTCCAAAGGAGCTCTGAAAAATGAAAGGTGGAATCTGATGGGTTGCTATGGGTTTTTCTTTGCACCAGTTTTGATAAATCTCCCACTGTATTTCTTCCTGCAGGAAGTATTTGCACCAAAGGGAGTTTTTTTTTCCCTTTTTTTAATCTAGTTTTTGATGTTTTTAGTAATTTTTTAATCTAAGCTTCACTTATTACATTTGTATTTTACACATTTTGTGGATAATTACAACATGAAAATTGATCTAAGAAATGCACTTTTATTATTCTTGTTTAATAGTTGATCTGTTTTTATTGCAGGATAACATAACGTTATTCTTACGGGGCTGTAAAGAACTTGGTCTGAAAGAATCTCAGCTTTTTGACCCAGGTGATCTGCAGGACAACTCAAACAGAACAACAGTCAGGTGGGTATCTACATAGTGGAGGCATTGTTCATAGTTTTCATTTTTATTGGCCGTGAAGTTGATAAGATTATGTACAGCGAAGAAAAAGTGTCAGCCCAGTTAATATCTGCACATACCATTTCATATACACACCAGCTCCTCACTCCTACCCCCTGCTCTGACCTATTCAAAGTTGGCCATGGTCACTGGCAGAACTGTTTGGTGGACCCTCCACTTTGTTTACAAGAAAACTTTGGAAAAAAATAAATATATGTGTATATACAAGTGCATACACAATTTAGGCTAGTTTCACACTATCGTTAAAATGTGTTTCGGCAGAGGAACAGCCTGATGGAGTTCATCGTATTCAGGATAGCCCGATGCTGCACCACACGGCTGGAGCCCATTGACTATAATGGGACCCGGCGGGGATCTGGCCTATTTCCAGCATTAGTGCCCAGATTCATACAGGCAAGAACCACTGCAAGCACTATTTTTTGTCCAGCCATTATAATCAATGGGGCCTGGCAGTGCTCCGGCCCCCTCCAGCTTTGCCACAAACAATAAACTCTGGCAGGCTGTTCCTCTGCCCTACCAGCCTGTCAAAAGATTTTAACGCTAGTGTGAAACTTGCCTTAGTTTATTCTCAGTCTTCGTACTTCTAATTAAAAAAAAAAACTGCAGAGGAGATAGTGTGTATCTCTATAACTCCAGTTCATGTTGTGATAATGATGATGGTTCACATTTGTCGTTCTTCTCATACACTGTAATATATGATATTGCTGACCTGTTACAACCAAGAAAAGGGCAGAAGAAAATGAATCTGGTCCAAGGTGGTGGCAATGTGAGTAGCACCCGGGATATACACATTAGATAAATGTTGGCTGAACTCGCCAATTTCAGGTGGACCAGCCGACTGTCTAATATGTGTGAGGGTCTGCCAACACTCCCCTGACAGCAGATGTTGATCTAAGGTTGGATTTTAGCTGCCCGATCTTTTTGTTCTTGTGGAGATAAGCTGCTGGATCTGGTAGTGGCTTTCTGCCCATTAAAAGGGTTTTCAAGACTTTAATACTGGTGACCTATCCTCTGAGTAGGTCAGCAGTTTCTGATCGGTGGGGGGGACCCCTTCCGATCAGCTATTTGAGAAGACAGAGGTGCTCCTTACCAAGCACAGCGCCATACATTGTATTGTCTCTGTGCTTGGTATCTCGCTCAGCCCCATTCACTCCTGGGGGACTGAGCTGCGCCTAGGCCACATGACCGATGAACTTGTTGTCACTGGAAAAGGCAGAAAGAAGGCCGCGGCCTTACAGCAAGCACCAGTGTCTTCTCAAACAGCTAATCAGCGGGGGTATTGGGTGTCAGAACTCCACCGTTCAGATACTGAATAAAGCCTCACAAAAACCCTTTAAGGCTACTTTCACACTAACGACAGCCTTCTTCGGCATGCTGTTCCAGCGGGTGAACAGCCTGCTGGATCCGTGCTGCTGCTAGTGCACGCTTGCCGCCGGAGGTCTGCTCCGGCCCCATTGACTATAATAGGGGTGGTCCGGAGTCCCAGTGTAATAGTAGTTTTATTCCGGCCGCCTCTCTGCATTTTTGCCGCACTGCCGCCAGGACTCATGACCGCCCCCATTATAGTCAATGGGGCCGGACTGGACCTACGGCGGCACATGTTGCACTAGCGGCAGCACGGATCCAGCAGACTGTTCACCCGCCGGAACAGCCTGCCGGAGAAGGCTGCCTCTAGTGTGAAAGTAGCCTAAGGAAAAATTGAACTGAGTGATGAAAACTGGTGGCATCCATGTGGAAAAACTGACAAACTGAATGCAATTGCAGAAAAAAGTGAAGCAAAAGAAAGGAAACTTGACAGTTTTTTTTTACTGAAAATCACTCGTGTGCATGAGCCCTAATGAGGAGTTTAATGGAGCAGTGGAGGCTTGGCGTCTCCTGACCTTGTATCAGTGGGCATGTGTGCACAGATATTCTTGGCACCTCTCTGCTGCCTCTATAGCTTGCAGCATGTTTAGATATTTTTTCTTCATCAGAAGAATTTCTCTACTTTGATTAATTGCCTTCATGCTGTTGAATACATTTGAAGTGTACCTGTACACAAGAGTCATCCAAACTGCTTGGTGAACTTTTCGTTGTTCACGCGCTGCATTATAAAGACCTAGCAATAGCCATTGGCCTCAATAGTCACACAGTCCCTGCTGCTATCACACCCGTGATTGACATTCCAGAGAGTGTCCAAAATGGGCCAGATTATTGGGGAGCACGGACACATCACATGGGAAAGATTTCCACTGTGATTCTGCATATGTCAGACCGTGATTACCTCAGAAACTGTATAACTATTGCGGCAAGCTTCTCCACCCAGAGGACTATTGCTAGGTAAATAATATAGAGCGTGAACAGTTAAAAGCAGGGGTGTAACTATAATTCATAGGGTCCCATGTCAAAATAAGTACCACCTAGTGTAATAAAATTTAAAACCGCAATAAGAAGCAATCATTAAAGGTCTGTAGATTAGCACAATATATCAGAAAGCCCAGATTATAGCAAAAAGCCACCATTTAGTTATTTCTCACAAAAAGGTACAATGTTCCTGCACCTGATTGGGCCCACTAACTTTTGGGCCACATACCAAATGCTATGGACGCTATAGCTATAGCCATGGTTAAAAGGTTTTTTCTACATTATTCAGTATGTGCCAGCCTTACAGGGCATGCTTGTAGACCCAGTAAAGAGCCCCAAAAATTAGTGGTTTTTAGTGCAGAATCCAGCAGACAGGTTCCCACTAAAGGAAATTATCCCCACACTACTGTAGGCAATGTTTAGTGCAAGGGATGCTGATTATATAGTTTATATCATTATACTTCCTCGCAATCCTATGTTGTGCTTCCACATGCTGGCTGTGATAGGCATCGAAAGGACGTCTGCAGGAGTCCTCTCCGTTATGAGAGTGTGCTCAGGAATCCTTTCAAATTACATAATCAGACTCGTTGTCCTTTACACTATACACTGCTTACTTTAGTGTTGGGGGTGTTTCATAGCTGTCAAATTCCCTTTAAGAAAACGTGTAATTCCCTTTATTAAAATGATAATATCTGTATTTGATCATTGGGATCATTCTTATCTAAGCAGGGCTTTAAATTGTGATTTTTACTTTCTTACCTTTTTACCCTGCTTGAACTGACTAGGAGTGCAATAGAGAAGAAGCTTCTTTAGAGTAACTAAACTTTTGTATAATATTTTGTGAATGTGTCCCTAATGCCCTAATAATAGTTTTTGTAATATAGTTTATTAATGTATTTTTATCACGCTTTTGCCCCCCTAAAGTACACCTTTCCCTGTGCGCTTAAAATCTACTTCTCAGTGGTGTACGGAGTACGGGCTGTACATTTTTTGAATGGGGCCGCAGCACAGTGAGTACGGGCAGGAGCGCATATTGCTTCCTGTGCCCCCTGGAGGTTTACTAACTCCTGGAATAGCACAGGGGTACCCTATAACCATGTACTATGCCAGGATTAGCTAAGAGGAGCGGGCTCCTGCTCTGCCTGCTCTGCTAAGAGAACTGCATGTCCGCTTTTAGCTTGGCGGAGCAGGCACAGGAAGGAGCCTGCTCCGGTCAGCTAATCCTGGCATAGCACATGGGTAAGTAAACCTCCAGGGGGCGCGGGCTCCTGCCCATACTCACTGCGCTGTGGCCCCATTCATAAAATGTGTTCTCCGCACACCGCTGAGCAGTCAGCGGTGTACAGAGAAGCAGACACAGGGAAAGGTGTGCTTTAGGTAGGGAAAAGTGGAGTAAAAATGCAAAATACATTAACAAACTATATTACAAAAACTATTATTAGGGCATTATGGAAACGTTCACAAAAAATTATACAAAAGTTTTGTTACTCTTTAAAGCATGGACAGTGAGAAACGTGTTTACAATAAGAACACACCAAATACCCATATGGATATTATATTTAAAAAATATATATAAAATAGTGCATATTAGGCTGCTCTAAGTAATTAAGTTAAAAATGACAGATTCTCTGATGTAAACGCCATGATACAAACTAGTCCACTGTTACAGTCTTCTTTATCTTGGCCATAGACATCCTCTGACAATGTAATGCCATGGGGCAGACTGGTAGACTGTGCCCCAGAATGATTCTGCTTGTATGTAGTCTTATCCTATGTTCCTTTTCTTCACGCAGACTCTCCGATTGCAACAGGAAGCTAAGAAATGTAAGTATATTAATAATATCAGTTCTGTGTGTTAATGAGCAATCTGTGTAATATAAATCATGATCACACCAATTATAATAATGATAAATTGCCTAGGTCCTACAGTTTCACAGCATATTTGCCAACCTTTTGGTGCAAGGTCCCAGAAGGTTGACGTGAATTTTGTTCAGGGAGCGCACTCCGTTTTTTGCAAGCTTCGCCCCTTTCCTCGGCAGGCCCTTCCCCTTTACATGATGCAGCCCTGCCCTATCACTTTTTTCACGCTCAGGCTGTGTCTGATGTTGCAGCCCTGATGCCAAATACCACTAGGGGCTGAATTCTGGAAGTTGCCAGGAGGACTCCCTGACATCTTGTAGATTCACCAAGCTTTTTTTTTTTTTTTGGAGTTCAGGAGGTCTTCCCTTTTTCCATTTGCTTTTCAGGTGTTCCGGGAGGGTTGGCAAGTATGTTCTACAGATAGAAACTGCATAAGTTGTTGACTTATGGAACACCCTGTGATATTGTAGGGCAGATTTGGCCAGACATCAGCGTCAGACGTAGCTTATGTAGCACTCACGGATGTGGGTATAGGGTTCCTTCTGAATAGTAGACATGCAGAACTATATCAATAGTAACTGGCTTACAGTATACCGAAGTCTGCACTCAATGGGCGAACTTGACTTGAGTCAATATTACATTTGGCACGCCTATCATTAATTTTTTAACCAAACCCCTTGGAACCATATATTTTTTTCAGATTAGTCATACACGTCTCTAAACAAGATGAATACGAAGAATTTAAAGGGTTGTCCAGGCGTGTAAAAGTTTTTAGAAAATAAGCAGAATGAGTAAAAAAAAATAAAAGTAGCTTTACTTGCCTCAACAATCCTCTCTGCTGTCCTTCCATCGTGTACCAGGTCCCTTCTAAACTCCACTTCCTGGTCCCGTTTCGGCATGCAGGAAGTGCCTACTCAGCCAATCATTAGTCAGTCAGCGATGATGCCCCTCAGCCAGTGAGCAGTGGCAGGGGATACCTGTAATAGAGTTTCTTTCACTAGTATGTGTCTACATGGTTTAATTTGAGATCTTAGTATGTTTTATGTAGCTGTTATTTTCTGCTACTTGGGTTGGTTGAGGATTGGAATGAAGGTGGGAAACCTTCCGATTTCTACTTCTCATGGCAGGACTTCTCACACACCTCATTTGATCTGATCGGATTCTTTCTGGCCCGTTTCTTATCTGGCAAAGTCTCTCTGACAAAGGAATTACAGTTCTGGTGCCTGATCTGGAACTGATCAGAAGCCGCCCGTTCTGGCAGCAGAAAAAGTCCTGTACAAATTGAACCTGCCAGCAGCTGAGCAATTATTCCTTTGCAGTAAATCATATTAAATGATGTGCCATAACTCGCCTCTTAAGGTTCATTAGGGCAGACCAACTCCTATCACAGAGCCAGCATCAGTCAAGTACATTCTGCCCTGCAAGGCTGGATCCTGACCGAGCTGTCAGTCTCTATGTAACTCTCCACACTGGATGTGACTTTTTCTGTTTCAAAGCAATGTTCACATTTGTCAACAAGAGAGTTTTTACAAAGGGATTGAGCGCTAATCCAATTGACTGTAATTCTCTGTTGATTTATGCCAGGAGAAGCACTAATGAATGTAATTGTGCGCTGAGAACGGATCGCTGTGCGTGGAATCTGAATGGCGGGCTTCTCCAAGGCTTTCGCTCTTGCATCCGACTATTTTAGTTCATATACAATGCAGATATAAACCATCAGAGATTGCTGACCCCTGTCTGATGAATGAATCTGTTGCAGTTTATCTTCTAGACAGTTTTCATAATCATCCCCAAAAGTGCAGGTGTAGGGAGGACTCTCCAAAATGAAGCTGGGAGGAACTTAAAATGGAGCAAATAATTTATCTAGAGGATGCAGAGTAGACTTTTAGAACCACATTTATTAAGACTGGCGTTTTAGATGCCGGTCTTAATAAAGCCCTGTACTGTCGGTGGATTCACCGAAGTTATGAAGAGACGCCGGGCTCTTATAACTTTGGTGGATCCACCGCCAGTTCTAGCCGTTGAGTCGCAATCCGCGCTTGAAATACACGTAATATAGGCGTATTTCAGCTTACTAAAGCGCCATAGTCACCTGTAGGCACAAACTGACATGGGGCATTTTAGCTTTATGTAAAGATCACTTAGGGGATTTGAATCCTTATACACCATATGGTAACCAGTCTGTACCAGTCTGTACCTCTGGTCTTAAGCAGCATTTACTTTTTGACCATAATATATTCCTGAAGGTTTTTTTTTGTTTGCTTTGATTAAAAGGGTTGTCCCATTAAAAATATTCAGCATTTTTTCAAGCCTCCATTAGAATCCAAACACTTTTGTAATTGCATGTAATGTAGAAACAGCATTATTCAATGAAATGTATCTGTATAGCACCACCTGCTGGCTGTTATTTTCTATTTTTCTTTGTCCACCTCAGTAACATCTCTCAGGTGGTCGCACATACGCAGTTCCATCCTTCAACTGCCACCAGCTGTGTCTACCCTTAGTAGCTGTGACAGATGCAGGGAGAGAGCGGAACCAGAAAGGTTGCACCCGCTGGGCTGTTACAGGGATACAGCATAAAAAGAAAGAACGCACCCCCTGAGCTGCCAGCTTAAATTAAATCTAGCAGAGCAATTGGAGCTATATTCATGTAAGATACAGGGCTAGTTCTAGCTTTGCTAGAAAGAGATTGTCGTGTACTATATGATGTCCGATTTTGATTTTTTACATTAATCATGTGATAACCCCTTTAATAGAAAACAGATTCCAGAGCTTTTTAGAATTCTCTAGGCCCCCAGGGCACTAAAAGTAAAACCCACGTATTAGCAGATTTTGTGGTTGTGGTTGTTGGTGTGTTTTATATTCACATTCAACTAGCCACTTGCACTATGGTCATGGACATAGCTACCAGGAAAGCTGTGTCTACTGTCCCCTTGCATCTTGTATATGCCATTAGCAACCTTTTGCAATATGCTGGGTAGGTAAACCTTTACATTTTGATATTTTATTTGCTGCATAGAAAAGTGCCGTCTAATATACTTTCCTATGTGCTTAAAGGGCACAGTAAAGACAGGTTTACTGTGTGGCGTATGTTTATTTTATTTTTTTTCTCGTTTTTTTACGCAGTGTGTGCTTATGCAGTGGCATAAGTTGGAATGGATGCTTCAGTCGGAGGTATATGTTGAGGAATACTCGCAATATACCAATTTTAGATGTGAACACAGAGCCTAGTAAGCCTTTCAGGTCTTAACAGGGCATGTTCCCTATTTTGCTATGAGGCCCCCTTACTTGTTACACCCTGGTTTCCTGCCATAGCATATATAAAGGTGATGCCATCTTGTAGTCTACATTGTTAGAGATGCCATGCTCGTGATAAAATCCTTGTATAAACATTTTAGTAAAATAATGGAGAGAAGTCACATCTAGCTCTCGCCTGTGTAGACCACTGCTCTACACATATAGCGGCAGCCCATTAAGGAAGCTTATGTTGTAGTGATGTCATTGATAGACGGTTACACTGGAGCTGTTTAATATTGTCAAGTTGTGTGAAATTCCTGCACACTTGAGGCCACATAGACCTCTCCAGCCTGTCTATCCTAAGCCCTATGGCACCATCCAGTCTGAAAAGCTCTGCACCTTTCACTTCAGGTATGAAGGCCCTGTGTTTTTGCTGCCTTTCCAATGAATTGGCTTATTCCTTAATAATTGTTTTTTTTTTTGCCTGATCATTTGCTGCATCTATTATAGATCTTTAAAGTAAATCTCCATCTTTTATCAGCGTGTCATTTTTAGGTTCAAAATTGTGTTCTGATGAATGTGTTTATATATTTATGTTGCAGTCAATCCTGCAAGTTCCTTGTACAAATTTACAATTTTTTAGGAAGGGAAAGTGGAATAGTGAAATGAGTCAAAAATATTTTACTTGGTCATTTATTTATTGAGGAAAATAATTCAATGTCACATGTCTGTGGGTGGCAAAAATATGTAAGCCTTGAGATAATTTGAAGGTGAAATTTGGTGAGTCAGATGTTTTATCTGGAATGACAATCGGGTGTGAGTCGGGGATCTGTTTTAGGCTACTTTCACACCAGCAATTTTGCTGGATCTGTCATAGATCAGCAAAAACACTTCTGTTCTGATAATACAACCGTCTGCATCCGTTATGAACGGATCTGATTGTATTATCTTTAAAATAGCCGAGACGTTTTCTATTGTGTTGGAGAAAACGGATCCATCCCCATTGACTTATATTGTGAATCATGACAGATCAGTCTTGCTCTGCACCACTTCGCAGACGCTTGCAGCATAATTCTGTCCGCGATAGGGACGCAACCAAACGGAACAGAATGCATGCTGGTGCACACCATTTAGTTCAGTTCAGTTTTGTCCCTATTGACAATGAATGGGAACAACACGGAAGTGTTTTCCCCCACCATTGAGATCCTATGACTGATCTCAGTAGTGGAAAGGGAAAGCACTACGGTTGAGCGAACTTGTGTTTTAAGTTCGGCGTCCGAAGTCCGGGTTCGGGTTATCGCATAATTCCGCTACCACGGACCATAATGGAATTTTGAATCCACAAGGGGATCCTTGGACAACACTAAGGACCTGGGGTGACGTCGCTGTAATGTGATCAGTGCAGGAGGCGTGGCTCAGTACTGGATTGGATAAGAGGTGGTAAAGGGCCTGGTATAATGATCATGTGACATGAGGGGCGGAGCTCCTGTGCTCTGTGTGGAGGAGAAGAAGGAAGTAGAGCAGTAAAGGACAGTTGTGCAAACTTGTTTTTTTTAAGTTCAGCGTTCGGGTTCATTGAAGAATCCACTTATGGATTCCAAATTCCGTTATGGTCCGTGGTAGCGGAATCCATAACGGGATTCTTCAATAACCCGAACCCGAACTTTGGACGCCGAACTTAAAATACAAGTTCGCTCAACCCTAGAAAGCACAAGTGTGAAAGTAGCCTTATTTAAAGAACAGGGATCTATCAAAGTCTGGTCTTTACAGCACATTTGTAGAAATGTATCATGGCACAAACAAACAAGATTTCTGAGGATCTCAGACAAAGAGTTGTTGATGCCCATCGGACTGGCAAAGGTTAAAACCTATCTCTAAAGAGTTTGAACTCTAAATCCACAGTCAGACCCTCCCTAATAGAGGTAGATGAACCAAAATCATCTAATAGTCTGCAAGGTCACGAAGGAACTAAAGATCAGCAAATGAAGACCTTTCTCACATTAGCTAATGTTAATATTCATGAGTCCTCCATCAAGAGGACACTGAACAACAATGGTGAGTATGGCAGGATTGCAAGGAGAAAGCTGCTGCTCTCCAAAAAGAACATTGCTGTCTGTCTGCAGTTTGCTAAATATCACCTCTATATGCTACAAGGCTATTAAATCAATGTTTTGTGGGCATATCTTTCACGAGTCGCGCAGGGGTGTAGCTAACGGCTCATGGGCCCTGGTGCAAGAGTTCAGCTTGGGCCCCCCTTCCCTCAGTGCTTTGTATGTCTTCCTATGCGGCACAAGGGTCTTTGGGCCCCCTTAGGCTCCTGGGCCCGGTAGCGACTGCTACCTCTGCACCCCCTATAGCTACGCCCATGTGCGTCAGTGTGGGAGGGAAACACCACACCGAGCATAGGAGGGAAAGGGGGGGGGCAGGGAATCAGACCTGAGAACTACAGAAGGAAAATGGACACCTCCTAGTGAAAACACGCACCAAAGTCCTGACTGACTACCAGTATGAACAGACCCCAAAGGTAGATGAGTTCATACGCAGGAATACCTAGAGTCCTATCAAGCCCTATAGGACCCTGGTACTAATGGCAGGGACGAGACTACCTGTTCCTCCAAAAGGAAGAACGAACAGGAGTCTCCTACAGGCCTAATACAAACAATAGGGAAATGCAACACATAGAACCCCAACAAAATACAAAAGCTAAAGGAAAGACTTAACTTCAAAGGAGCAATGGAAGCACCAGGAACTCAGCCGAGATCCAACCACAGTCTATCCAAAGGTCCAAACAAGCTATAAACCGCACAGCATTGTGGGAGAAGCAACTATAAATATAGACGTTAAATGACCCTAATAGCCACACCTGGGGAAAGAAGGTATGGCAAGCACCAGAAACAACACAGACGTCATTTGATCCAAATGGAAAACATGTCAGATCAAACCACGATCTCCTGCCACCTGTCCTGGGAACATCTGTGACAATATAAGACCAAAATAGAACTTTTTGGATTAAATAAGCACTGCACTGCATTCCAGAATAAAATAAAAAAATCTCATCTCAGCTGTGAGACACAGTGGTGGTAGCAGGGCCGGCTCCAGGTTCATGTGGGCCCTTGGGCGATAAAGCCTCAGTGGGCCACCTTGTGGCATTTTGCACAACACGCAGCATGAAATTAAACTGCATGTACTATATATGGTGCCAAATACAAGAGACTGAACACGCTACAGAGCGAATATATGTGAATCAATCCTTATGCCCCTACTTTTTTTTTTATCTACCCAGTGTTTCAATCCCTCAGGTCTACTCAGTATTCCGTTTTTACTGTATACCCTCTAAAGAGAAAGAGACATTGAATATAAAAATTTATTTCAATATGAATGCTGATAGCACTATGCTGCTGCCTGCCCCTTTGCCCCCAATGCCCAATAAATATCAATATGATGATATTTTAATTTGGAGCACAGCAGGGCAGGCTGCAGCAGACTTCTATCAGCAATCCAGCAGCCTCAGATTGGCACAGGCAGTGTGCAGGAGAATCCGATTAATTTAGTACCTGCACTTGGTTGTCTGCACACAGCTCCTGCTTGTCATTATTGATTACCACAGGGCTGTACTGGGAGAGAGTATGGAAGAGAACTACAAGGCTCAGCATGTCCAGCCTGTCATTATTAATTACCAGAGGACAATACTTGGAAGGAGTATAAGGGCAGAGAACTATAAGGCTCAGCAAGGAGAGAACTACAAGTCTGTCTGAAACCAGTTACTCACCACTTACTTCCCTCACAGCCCAGCTCCGCGCCACACACTGCTAAGCCTCACCCCCTCACGTGGCTGGTCACCTGATTGTAATACAACTCCTGGCTTCTTCAGCTGCTTTGCTGTCCTTTGCTGATACGGTCTGCCTCCACCCCTGCAGTCAATCCTCCGTGTGTAATCTGTGCCTTGTAAATTACTGCTGATCCCACCCCACTAGTACAGTACAGGCTGTACTCGCGCACAGATGCTCCACCCACCTGGACCTTCTGCGCAGTGACATCATGCGCAGGCAGCGCAGTGGCAGTATGTCAAGGCAGGGTGATGTTTGAAGGGACCGCGACTGCCGCAATTTTGAAGTGGGAAAATGAGTGGGCCCCCTAAAGAACAGTGGGTTTCGGCACTTGCCCGGGTATGCCGAGTGCTCACGCCAGCCCTGCGTGGTAGTATTATGGATTGGGCTTGTTTAGCTGCATCTGGGCCAGGATGACTTTCTATTAATTCTGAATTATAGCAGAAAATTATAAAGAAAAATGGCAGGACATCTGTCATTGGGCTGAATCTCAAGAGAATGTGAGCCATGCAGCAAGACAATGACCGTAAGTACACAAGTCATTCTACCAAATAACTGTTAAAGAAGAAAAAGTTAAAGTTTTGTATGGAGGAATGGGCTAAAATTCCTCCAAGCTGATGTGCAGTTCTACTCAACAAATACCGGAAACAAAGTTATTGGGTTCACAGCAGAAACTGAAAACAAAAGTTCTCATACTTTTCCTCTCACAGACACGTGATATTGGATTATTTTCCTCAATAAATAAATAAATGACTTATTTAACTCATTGACTCATTTTTTTTATTTTTTTTTATTTAATCTTTATATACTTGTGTGAAAATCTGATGTAGGTCAAATTTGTGCAGAAATATAGAAATTTCTGAATGGTTCACAAACTTTCAAGCTCCACTATAATATATTGCAAAACTTGGTGGGGCACAGTGCATACAGTTACCACTGCAGTCAATGGAAGCTGTCAAATATCTATGCACGGAGTTCCCCCTAGTGGCGGGTGCAGTAAAATGCCCTGAATCTTTGTTGGAAATAGGAGAAGTACTTCAGTGCTACCACCTCCCCAGGCCCCATAGCATTTGCATCATCTGCCTCCATGGTATTGGCCAACACTTACCGCTTACGGTGTTATTATTGAGTTCAATCTATAGTATACTCTTAGCATCTATGTGCCCTCTAGTGGCCACTGCAGGTAGCCAGCATGTAATCTTTTAGATATGTGGTAACGCAGGGAATTTAGGACTGTGTATCAGAAAAACAAACCTCTGACTAATATTAAGCTATATAAAGAAATGCAATCGGAACTGAATTTTTAACCTGTTTAGATTAACAAATCAGGATTTAACCTATCCTGATCATCAGTTATCAGATTGGTGGGGATACTCCTGCTAATCAGCAGTTTTCACGAGCTGCCGTGCTAGAGCCAGGCACGGGGCTGCACAGCTCTGTATGCTGTCTAATGGCCGTGTCTGGTTACTGAGCATGCTCCCAGTATGTGTGGAGCTACGGTGTGTAGTTCAGCTGGTAAAAACAACTGATCAGCATGGGTGCTGGAGAGTCGGACCTCTGCAGATCTGATATTGGTGATCTATCCGTCCACTGGGGCCCACCGATCACTTGAATGGAGGCCTGGGATCCCCTGTTTGAATGGAGCTGCAGGCACATATGCAAGTCTGCTTCTCAACTCAACTGTATAGGGCTGCCAGAGGTAGCAGAGTACAAGCTCAGTCCCATAGAGGTGAATGGAGCGACAGGATCACATTTATGCATGTGCCGAGCTATTTTTTTTTCTTTTCCGCAACCTTGCACCTCTGTTCCTCTGTGGCAAGGTGGTACCCTAGGTGGGCACCTACATTCGCCTACCCTCGTCTTGGCCCTGCATTCATCTACCAGTAGGGCAGACTTAAGAGCCACCTTATTTGTATAGTCTGCCACTGGGAGCGTCTGAAATTGCTATCACTGCAGAAATAGCATCCTTCTATATATTTTCTAGGAAATGACCAGTTGTTTTATAGGATGTTCTGTTCACGTATCATAATCTTAAAGGCTATGGGCACCTTTGTAAAAAAAAATAATAATAATTTTTTACACTAATTTATTTATTTTGTAGAGAAAATCATTTCTCCAATTGGTTCTATTTACCTGTCTTTTTTGGTTTTTGTTCTACAGCCTGCTGTGCTTCCTATGCACAGCAGGCTGCTCTCAGTGAATTTACAGAGAATCCGTCATCTGACGGATTTTCTGTAACTCCTCCTGTGCGCACACGGGAGTGCGCACTGTCTCCCTGTGTATGCTAAAGACAGCCCCAGTCTGCAATGTGTTTTACAGCTCCCAATACACATCCCAGGCTTCTGCACTTTCATTATCAGCTCTGCCATGACTATTAGGAGCTGTAAAACAGATCCCTGGTAGGTGCTAACACAATGGCCAGTGCTGAATTGGAGCTGATACAGATACAGCAGAGGTCTAGGCTGTGCTGTGTGAGCAGGGAGGATGACGGTGTGGGAAAGGGGGGGGGAGGTGGTTGCGATCAGTGAATGGGAGATACAGCAGTGGTCTGGCTGTACTGTGTGAGCAGGGAGGATGGATGACACAGGGGGGCAGGGGGGATTAGGGGTGCGATCACTATTAAAAATATATAAATATTTTTACCATTACCACACTGACAACACCCTCCCCCCACCCAAAAAATTGAATTAGGTGCCAATGTACACAACCGTATGCTCTCCGAGACATATGGTCCGTGAGTGGGCCACAGCATCGTAGGTTACTAAAACATATGATTATGGGACAGTAGTCTCACCGGCAGCCCAATGAACACAGCGTCATAGTAAGCAACCTTATGAAGACTTGTTTTTTGCCGGCTAATTTGTACTTTCCAACACCATCATATGATATTGCATAAAATGTAGTAGAAAGTAGGGAAAAAATTCAAAAGGTGGCCATTTTTGCCATTTGTATAGTTTTTATTTTATTTTTACAACGTTGACTATGTGGTAAAACTGACTTGTGATCTTTATTCTACAGGTCAGTATGAATCTGGCGATACCACATTTGTGCAGTTTTCTAGTTCTGGGTAATCTGCCTGATTCTCAGGCTGTAAAAAATGCACCATTAGTGATTACTTTTTTACTACACACAATGTAGTATATAGTCTGTATTACACAGGATGATATTTTGGCCAATGATCGATAACGAGCGTTCATATGAACGCTTTTTAGCAATCATCTCGCAGTGTAAAGGCCCTATTACACCGTCCGATTATCAGAAGAAAGCAGTATTGTGGGTGCACAACCAAAAGTCTGAAAACCAAGAGGGTGCTGCACTGTAGATTGCTGCACTAACGTTATCAGCAGAAATATCTATTGCGTCTACAAATAATGGACAGAATGGAAAGTGAGAAATAGATCTGTTGATTACAGGTTGTAGCATACTGTAGGACTCACCATGTTGTGGATTTGAATTAAATCTTACTACCAAGTTACTTGCAAGTTCCAGCAGCCTATATGTAAGTGGCTGCTAGCTGTGCAGCTATGAGCTATGTAACAGGATATAGGGGTGGGGCTGTGGAGCAGAGCTTGGGGTGGGGCTGTGGAGCAGAGCTTGTGCTGGTGCATGTGAAATCAACAGGAACACTCAGAGTCTCAGGAGACATCTGAACAGTGAGTGAATCTCCTAGAACAGCATTTCTGAGAGCATGTCAAGCAAAGCTGATCCCAATAAACAAACAAGTGCAATTTTATTTTGTGCTGCATTACATTAAGATCTGGGTTTGATTTTTTAATGCACAAAGGTGTCCATAGCCTTTAAGTGCTGATAATATGATTTCCTTTTACAGGGATAAAATATGCCCTATTTAGTTTCTCTGATAATTGACATCACTGGCTGAAGTGGCCATCAGCTACTTTGTGCCGAGAAACAGTTCTGTTGACCACATGGCTAATTGCCTAATTTTATTTTCGTCATACTTTTATTAAAGTTTTCCATGTAAGAATCCAAAAACAATAATGAAAAAAATGTGTTGAGAAACCAGAGAAACCGAGGGTACAATACACAATGATTAACCGGAATAGAATAGAAACCAACATCTGAAACATAATAGAGCCTCAGGATGATGATAGAAATGAACCAGGATACCAGGGAGCACAGTAGAAAAACTACACTGAATAGAGCAAGATGGGCTAGGTCCAGACCGTAAAAAAAAGCTTGACTGGAAGCTTGACGTGCAGACTCAACGCCAGTGGCCTCAGTGGTAACATGATCAGACACAGCATGTGGCCGCTGAGGCCATTTATTAGCTGGCAATGATGAAGTGTGGAGTGTTGGCACGTCTCACTTCTAGCCAGGCTAGGACCAGACGGGGCGAGGACGGAGATGCGCTGCAGGATCCATAACAACCAAAGGAGGGGATTGTTTTTTTTTCTGTTTGCTCACATGCCATGCTACCCCATTCCCATTTTTTTTTCAGTGCCTTGACAAAATTTTAAGTCAAGGACAAAGATTAAGTGAAGAGTAAAAGCCCTTATTCGGTTGCCTTCCCGAAATTGTGCCAGGACCACTTGATCTAAAAAAGCCTGTGTAAAGCTTGTGCCAACTTTCTTCTAAAATAGAGCTCCTCTTGCCCATCATTTTCAGAAAAGGAGTTTAGTGGGTGGTCCAATTAGTAAGTGATTGGAACATGACTGGTTCTAAATTCCCTACTTACATAGACGAATTCTGCAACATTTTGGCAACATTTTTTAACTTTGATTAATCTCAGTCTTCAGTAATGTAACATGAATACTTGAACCTTCACTCGAGTAGTATACTGTACATTGCGTTAGTGCTGGTTCCCCCCCCCTCGAGGCCCTCTGACTTATCAGTTTTCTGCTCTCCTCTGAACCAGTCTGACTGGGCGGTGGTAATAATTGCATGATAAAATGGTACGAGTGGTGTTGACACGTTGACTTCCACTGAGAGTCAAGCTTATCATACTCGTTTGAAGGATGAGTTTGACCTAGACCATTCGTTCCCCACCCTTCCTGCTCAGTATCATGTACATGAATGTGGACTACGTATGTTAACCTTGTGAAAAGCCATCTGCAGCACATAATGGAATAATAAGCAGAATTGGGTGTTTTGCCAGTAATTCCCATGCACCAGCGCTGAAACAGAACGTTTTATGCTATACAGCTGGCAGCATGTCATTCATCTGGACATTTATCGAAATGGCAGACAATGGTGTGAAGTCATATTCCATTTTATTCTTCATAATACATTCCTGATGTTTCTAGAATCACATATGACCGCATTCTACTTTTCCTTATTGAATGTTGAACTTCATAAATCTGAATTGTGTGGATCCAAATATTTCTTACAAATCTGATTATTATTTTTTTATATAATCTTTGGTTTATTTCAGGTACTTGTCACGGTTTATTGGCTTGGAAAAGCAGCAAACAGCTGTGCTTCCTACAGTGGAAATGACTTGGATTTGAAGGAATTTGAGGGTCTGCTGGCACAGATGAGAAAGGTATAGTATGGTTTAATAATGAGAATAAGAGCCAATCAAATGAGTTTTATTAATAAAGAAATGAGACTCAATTGACTTCTGTGATATTCTACTTTATTTTTTTCAATCTACAGTATAACACCTACATTATATGACTTTCACACTTGCGTTTACATTTTCCGGTATTGTCAATGGGGACAAAACATAACTGAACAGAACGGAATGCTTCAAAATGCATTCCGTTCCGTTTGGTTGCGTTGCCATACTGGAGAGCAAACCGCAATGCGATGCGGAGCAAAACAGATCTGGCATGACCCACAATGCAAGTCAATGGGTCTGATTCGCTTTCTCAGACACAATAGAAAACGGATCCGTCCCCCACTGACTTTCAGTGGTGTTCATGACAGATCCGTCTTGGGTATGTTAAAGATAATACAACTTGATTCGTTCATAACGGATGCAGATAGTTGTATTATCAGTAAGGGTACTTTCATACTGGCGTTATTATTTTCCGTTATTGAGTTCTGTCCAAGGGGCATCCTGATGCATTCTGAATGGAGAGCATTCTGTTCAGGATGCATCAGTTCAGTCCCTCTTCCATTTTTTGGCCGGAGAAGTTACCACGGCATGCTGTGGTATTTTCTCCGTCCAAAATTCTGGAACACATGCCGGATCCGGCATTAATTTCCATTTAAATGTATTAGTGCCGGATCCGGCATTTAAATTACCGCATTGACGGATCCGGTCTTCCAGTCTGCGAATGCGCCGACCTTTAAAGATGTGAAAAAGATAAATACCGGATCAGTTTTTCCAGATGACAACCGGAGAGACTGATCCGGTATTGCAATGCATTTGTGAGATGGATCCGGATCTGTCTACAAATGGTATCTCTTTGCATACAGATTGCCAGATCCGGCAGGTAGTTCCAGCGACGGAACTGTCTTCCGGAATCCAGCAACGCAAGTATGAAAGTACCCTAATGGAAGTGTTTTTCTGATTCCTGCTGGATGAGGCAAAAATGCAAGTATGAAAGTAGCCTTAGGAATTATACTTAGACCAATATTGTTATGGTGCAGATTCCCTGAATCTGTTAAGCCAAGTTCACCCTTCAGTTATTTGGTCAGTTATTTCCATCAGTCAGTTATTATGAGCTAACACCAGTACTGAAGCCTACTTAGAGTTAAGCTATAATGTAAAGATCTGTCATAATAGAGTTCTATGGCCAAAAATAATGGTTCCCTTTAGTTTCCGTTATCCTGGACAGAAAAGAAAGTCCTGACGACAGGGCCGTCCAAGATAATTCCGTCTTTTCCGTTATATATATGTTATAATGGAAAGCAATAATGGAATTGAAAACGCCAATGTGAACCCCCTCCCCCTTATTCTGCTACTTTATATCCTTTTGTGATCAAATGGCAAGAAACTTGAACCATCAATCTAAGGCCCCGTTCACAGAACCATATTTCGGTCCGCATACGCTCTTCATATTTTGCGGATCGGACGCAGACCAATTAATTTCCATTCCATTGCAAACCCATTCATTTTCCACATCCATATGTCCGTTCTGCAGCTCGCAAAAAACATAGAACATGTCCTATTCTTGTCCATTTTGCGGCAAGAATAGGTATTGCTATGGTGGAGCCCGCAAAAAGTGCGGGATGCACACGGACGGCAACTGTATTTTGCAGATCCGCAATTTGCGGACCATAAAACGGATACGGTCGTGTGAACGGACCCTTACTGTATAATGTCCAGAGCAGTCACATAACTATTTCTGTTTTGCGGTGCAAAAATCGCCGATCCACGAAAAATGGATCCGAGCCATGTGTATGCTGATGTTTTTTTTAAGCTCCTGTAGAAATATCCTATCCTTGCCTGCAAAACGGACAAGAATAGGACATGTATCTTTTTTTTTTAACCCCATTGAAATGAATGGGTCTGCATCTGATCCGCGAAAAAATAGTTGTGTGCATGAGGCCTAATCATACTTTAATGAATACACTGTAAGGTAAGCGCTAGTTCCCAGGTTGTAAGCATTTTGTAGTTGAAGTGACCCACCTGCTGCAGAATGGGAGAAGAATAGGAGCTAAGCTGCAGTACCCCTACATGGCGACTACACAGTGGACGAGCCTTCTGCTTCTGGCTCTGTCCACTGTATAGTCTCTGGCATTAGTGTCTGTCTGAGACAGCTGATTGGTGGGGGTGTCAGACGTCAAACCCCCCAACGTACTGATTTTGATATCCTATCCTGAGGATAGGTTAGGTAGTCCCAGAAAACCCCTTTAATTATCGGGGATTGCTGGATCCTGCTGGGCCCCAGAAAACTGGGAAGCATTGAACATTGCTTGTACAGTAAGTTTAAGTAGGGTACCACTTTAGGGTTTTATTTTACATAAAGGGTATTTTCATCATTGATTATGTTCCATCTTATAGGTTTGGGGAAATGTAGTGCTTATTAATAATGGATAAGTTTAAAATGCACTGCTGGAGAAACAATCAGAAACCTGGTTGAGATAAAATTCTTTATTGTCAAGATGGGGAACAATGAAATTGTAAAGATCGAATGTTTTGGAGGGAATTCTTTTTTTTCTATTTTTTAGCTATGTTTTGTAACTTTGGCTGCATTTATGAATTATTTCTTAACATTCCTGTACGAAAGCGCTTGATGTTTGCCCAGCATTGTGCAATTTGTAAAGAAATAAACCTCATCTGGTCTGGTCTTGCTTGGCTGCAGATGGTTTAGCTTCTGATGGATCACAAAGATTGAAGCAAATACCTGCAGGGAAACACGTGATGACAAGTTTAGGAGTTTGTTGGCTTTGCTACTAGTATACAGCACAGAGTATACTCACATTGTGTATATGGCGGTAAACGTTTTGCTGACATCACTGGTCATAAATCACCTCCTCTTAGACCCTGTCCTCCAATGACGAGATCCCACAATGCAGATGGGTCATTTATATGTCTGTATTTTCCTTTTCCTGTTTGCTGAATTCAACAGAGTCTTTATTTGAAAAGAGTTAAGGGTGTTTTATACTGACCTTTCCTCCAAAGGATTTCCCTCCTTGGCTGAACACTGCTTGCCCTGGGAAAAATGTAGCAAGACTAGACAGTCAAAGGCGGCCATTGTTCTTGTACTCAGAATTTGTGGTCAGCTGAGAGTGTTCTTGGCCCCCTGCAGTTATGAGCTGGCAAAGACTGCTCAGTCTTTATGCATTTATATCTTTAGTACTGTACTGTCCCTTTAACATATATTCACAAATTAGAGGACACCACATGTAGATACACTTTTTTACTTGACATACTTTTTCCAGTTTTTGGTCAGGTGACTTGACAATTTTTACCTATAAATTTTACAATTCTTCTTGTTATAACAGGACACCTGTCGTAGACCACTTTTCCAGGGACTAGTTTTACTTAAAAAGTGGGAGGAATCGGTTTAAATAAAAAAAAGTGCCCACTGATCTGCTGACTTTTCTAACCATGCTTCCCTGCTCCTCTCCACTTCCTATTCCCTGGCTTGACCCACAGAAATTAGCTTGGACGGTAATCTTGGGCAGTCACTGTCTGAAGCGGGTCACTGCTGCCGGTAGTGAATGACTGAGCAGGTGGTCCAAGACATTTCCTGTTTATCAAGCCCTTCAGCAGGAAGTGCAGAGCAGCATGGACTGAAGCAGGGTTGGAACAGCAGCCATGAGGGAATTTTTAGCCCAGTCAGTCCCCTTTTTAAATAAATTTTTCCAGGGGAATAATTTTTTCATTTATTTTTTTGTTTTTAGGAAAATGAAGAAATTGAAAGTCCTAAAAGGAACATCCGTGACAGTGGTTATATAGACTGCTGGGATTCAGAGAGAAGTGACTCTCTATCTCCCCCAAGACATGGAAGAGATGATTCCTTTGATAGCCTGGACTCCTTTGGCTCTCGATCACAACAGACACCATCTCCAGATGTAATTCTGAGGGGCAGCAGTGATGGTGAGTTTCCTGAGTAACTGTGATATCTATAAAGAACAGTCACAACAGTCACAATGTAAGTTCTGTTCAAGTTTTACAAGGCTGCACGGTATGTCACGATGTTTAACTGGTTGTGTTAGGAGTCTAGTATGATATATTTGCTATAAAAATTAATTCATCCAATAAGAGACTATTATTTTTTTCTGCAGAACACATCTCTATTATAGGGTTCAAAGGTTTTATACCGTACAGTACACAGGTTTTATGCAGGTGTGGAAAAACGTTGCAAAGTAAGAATGCTTTAAAAAATTAAAGTATTAATATTTTATTTTTATCAATTAAAGTGCAAAATGAATGGAAATGAACCCTAAGTTTAATCAGTATTTGGTGTGACCACCCTTTGCCTTTAAAACAGTATCAATTCTTCTAGATACACTTGCACACAGTTTTTTAAAAACCTCGGCAGGGAGTGTGTTCGAAACATCTTGGAGGACTAACCACAGATCTACTATGGATGTATGTTTGCGCAAATCCTTCTGTCTCTTCATCTAATCCCAGAGAGATGTGGCGATCAGGGCTCATTGTTCTGCTGCAGAAGAAATTTGGAGCCAATCAAACACCTCCTTGATAGAATTGCATGAAGAATAAGTATCTGCCTGCATTTCTCAGCATTGAGGATACAGTAAATCCTGAAGAAGTTGATGGCTTTAGACACTTTGTCTGGTCAAGGAAACATCATATTTACTTCCCTTTGAAATCACAAGATGTCCAATAGTGCTGTCAGATCAGAAACTAGTGGAACCGATGTACACCCATCTTCTGTTCAGAGAAGTCTGGGCAGAATTGCAGCCAAAAAGCCATACCTTTGAGGAAACAAGGCATTAATCAACTATGCATAAAACATAGGAACAGGGGTGCAGAAAAATGGCAATAGGTGCTTCGGACTGATGAGTCAAAATTTAAAATGTTTGGCTGTAACAGAAGACAGTTTGTAAGCTGAAGAGCTGGAGAGAAGTAGTAATCAGTGTCTGCAGGCAACAATGAAGCATGGTGGAGGTTCCTTGCAAACTTGGGTCTGCATTCCAACAAATTGAGTTGGGATTTGGTTGCATTTAATGGTGAGAAATACAGTCCGATACTTATCATGTAATACCATCAGGGAAGCGACTGATTAGCTCCAAATTTATTCTGCAGCATGACTACAACTCCAACATACAGCCAATGTCATTAAGAACTATCTTCAGCAAAAAAGAACAAGAATTCCTAGAGGTGAGGATATGGCCAACACAGAGCCCTCATCTCAACATCACCGAGTCTGTCTGGGATTACATAAAACAGAGAATTTGAACAACGACTACATCCACAGAAGATTTGTGGTCAGTTCGCCAACATGTTTGGAACAATCTCCCTGCCGATAACTTCCCTATTGTACCTCTTCCCTGTAATGTCCTCTGTTAGCACATAATAATGGCCTGGACATGCTAGGAGTTGTAATTCTTTCCTCTTTTCCCCCCTTCCTGTATTATCCAATAGCAAATTCTTAAAGGCAGCGAGGAAAGGAGTTAAATATCGCAGTTAGGCACCATGTTTGTTGTAGGGCAATGATTTAACTTATAGATTTCTAGTGTCACTTGGCTGACGCAGTTATATAGATTATGGTTTCCATTCTTTGTGTCGTCATCCAATCCTGGGTATGATGTCCTTCTTTTCCTGGTGTAATACTCTCTCTTTTGGGGTCTTGAAAGAGGTCACCCTAGTGCTAGTAGACACACATCGTAATAATGACTACTATGTGTGTGCTAAGGTGGGACCCAGACCATAATGCATGTCTGGCATCCATTACGACCTGGGCCTCATTCCTCAGTCGTGCTTTCTCCAGCAGACACAATGCAATGACATAATCTCACCTGCTGGACTGATTAGAAAAGTGAATGGGCCGAGGATCATCCCCCAGCCTGTCCTAGTCTACTCATCCAAACAGGTGCGATTACTTCACTGCATGATGCCTGCCGGGGAGAGCAGGATGGGCTCTGTTCATTGGGAGAATGAGTCTAGGTGAGTATTACTGTTTACTTATATAATGAAGGCACTACTTTGTGTGTGGACCAAGGGCGTGTAACTACTGTTTGGAGGCAGGAGGGGGCATAACTACTGTTTGGAGGTAGTAAGGGGACATAACTACCGTATGGGGTCACTAAGGGGCATTGCTACCATGTGGGTGCACTAAGGGGGCATATCCACTGTGTGGGGGCACTAAGGGCACATAACTACTGTGTAGGGGCATTAAGGGTAAAAGGACACAACTACTGTGTGGGGGCAGTAACAGGGCATAACTACTGTGTGTGGGAGCACTAAGGAGGCTTAACTATTGTGTGTGTGGGCATTAACGAGGCATAACTGCTCTGTGGGGGCACTAAGGGGGGATAACTGCTGAGTGGATGGTGGGTTCTATGACAGGCATTGGCTGTCTTGACTAGCTGTGGGAAGGGGGTTGCAGGAAAAGTCGCTGGGGGGGAGGGGGGTGTCCATTCAAAAATTTCATATGGGGCCCAGTGGTTTCTAGTTATACCCCTGAAACCTGCCTCATATTTTATATCATCTTCCTTTTACTATTACTAAAATAGTACTTACTCTGACAAGAAGTCGCCTGGTTGCTAGGCCACCTGAACTGATGCCTGTCAGAGTAATGTTAAAAACGTAGATTCTGAGTATTTATTAGATAAATAACACTACTGGGGTCATTTATCAAACTGGTGTAAAGTAGAACTGCCTAAGTTGCCCATAGCAACCAATCAGATTCCACCTTTCATTTTCCAAAAGAGCTGTCAAAAATGAAAGGTGGAATCTGATTGGTTGCTATGGGCAACTAAGCCAGTTCTACTTTACACCAGTTTGATAAGTGAACGCCATATGTACATACATTGACTGAAGTGGAGTCAGACTTTAGATGTTTATTGAAAGTAATGTATCCGATATTATGTTCTGAATTTCTGAACTGGTAAACTTTCTATTGTTGTAGTGAGAACTTTCTGGTAATCCTGAGTAATTCCAAGACAGGTTCATTTTATAGCTGAAAACCCTGAGCTTGAATAAACAGGTTTCAGGCATCTTCACGGTTCTCGGGCTGCCTGATATTTACCTAGCTTTTATTTGATTTGTGCAGACTAAATCACTCAAACTTTTGTGACTATGTCAAGAGTATGCATTAAATATGAAATGTGGTACATGTTTCGAAATGCCAGTAGGGGATTTAGACATCCTCGGCTGCAAGTTATTGTGAGTTTCTTCATATCATTTCAGTATATTCTTTGTTTTCACGAAGTTTAACTGCTTACCGCCCACCCGTTCACCATGTACATTGGGGCAAGCATTTCTGTACAGATATTTTAAAGCATCCTCAATGAGACCATAGCTGTGCGCTAATCTGCTGCGGGAGTGGGGAGTCCGCTGTCAGCAGCTGCATGGCTCCCCTTAGAGGGGACGTTTTTTAGTGTCCCTGCCTTTCCAGTTGATGCATACACAGTTTTCAATGAGCACTCTTTATACAGATCAGGAAGCGGGAGATGATTGCCGCTTCCTGTTGTGGTCATGTGAACATTGACCTTCAGTTCACACTTGCGCGTTTTACAGCGCGTTCGAACTCGCTGTAAAACGCATAACCGATGCAAACCAATGCTGCTCTATGGGACTGGTTCACATTTTCACGTTTTACAGCGCATTCGAACGCGCTGAAAAACGCCCGACGCATAAACAAGTACTTTTTGACACTGAAACGCGCGTTTATGAATTTGCAACATGCTGGAAAGGCCAAACTTCATATAGACAGGGATATTTGGTCATTGGACAACACTGCAGTCAATCACACAAACGTAAAGCGCGCGTTTACTATTGCCAAAAACGCGCGGAAAGCGCGTGTCTCAGAAACGCTCAGGTCTGAACCCAGCGTGAGGGATAGGAGTCTTCGGAACTGGCAGACCTAGATCAGCTACGACAGTCCTGCGCCTGCTCTGCGTAGCGGGGCAACCACAAAGGCTCTACTTCAGCAAGTGGTGAAGCAGCTGTTCATGCGCCACTCCCCAGTTATGTAGAGCTGCATGTGCAGTGGCTGCTTCAGTAGCAGAGCAGCAGCGTAGGAGTGAGATTGTCAGGGCTGGCCAATAGCTGTCCATTAAGCGGAAGGACAAGGGTCCTCAGCTTCAGGAATACCCCGTCACAGGTGCAGAACTCTAATGAGACACATAGACACACATAGACAGATGAATTGATTTGCTCATCTCTGCAGAAGTGTGAATTTTATCATCCCCATAGAATAGTATAGTTTATTGTAAACTATTTTAAACATTGGCTACTCTCTAGATGCTTACACAATGTTGTAATGCCCTTATTAAAGCATCATTAGCCGAATAGCTGAAGAATGTAATAAAGTTGAAAACTGTACAGAAAACAAACAAGCGGTGGAGGAAATAAGACCTAGTGTATATATGTGAAAATCGAGGATTGAGGCTTGGCAGGAAGACTTGCTAGGATACCCGACATGGAAACAAAGCAAGGTTAAGTGGTTTTGCTATAAATCTGCCCACACAAGAGTTGGGTTTCAGTGTTGACATTTGCTAGAAACATAATGAAATATTTAGAAAGCACTTATGCCGATGGGCTGCAAAATGAGCCCTAAATATGCACAGCAGGAGCTGGAAGAGCTGACAGCTTTAACAAGTCTCAGGATAAGTTTTGGCAGATTACTTGGAGTCTGTTATGAATCTGGCATTTACAGAAGATTCCATTGACGTAACCTATATATTATCTATAATATTATCTCCTACATTCTTCTGTTCTTGTTCACTGTGGGTCTAAAAAGGACTACTTCTTAAGTTGTGTTCATATCTGTGTCCCCATGTCAGTTTTTCTGTTCCATCATAGGAGCAAAAAAACAAAAATAACAGTAATGACGGATCCACCATATGGTGGACATCAATGGTACACCCCACAGACCCCTGTTGACTATAATGGGTTCTACTGGGTTTCTGTCATGGCATCTGTTGTTTCATAAAAAATATATTATATATATATATATATATATATATATATATATTAGTAATGAATGGGCAATGAAGGCTCCTAATGGAACCTCCAACACAGATGAACCCAGTCTTTGGAGGCAAGTTCTTTACGCAGTACAAAGAATGAAGAATGGGAACTGTGTAACACTATTTACATATTGATCAATAACTTAAAGAGGCTCTGTCAGCATGATCAACCCTATTAAACCATTCATGGTAAAACTATACCTTTCCTTTGTCTATATGCTAAACAGCTGCAAGCTGCAGATATGTGTTTTCATTCCTATGCAAATAATAAAGTTGGATCACCAGGGGGCGGGCTGAATCCTTGGAGCACTGCTTTTGTAACAGGGCTAAATATCTGCATGATGAGGGCAGAGCTGTGTCCTAACATGCATATATATTATACACAATTTACTATAGCCTTACCATAATGAGAAGAGTAGATATGTGTTAAGTTTTTAATTATAGAAAAAAGATCCCTCTCTATGTAGTAAGGTTATAGCTTGGTGGTAAGTGGCCTGCTTACATGTAGAGATCCTAAGCTCAAGCCCCAGGAAAGACTCATGTTTTTTTTCTTCTGTTATTTTTCTTCTCACATTCAACCCATAATTAAAGACTATAGCTTCATTATATTGAGAATAGTGTTTTTTATCCTTAGAAACCTAAAACAAAATTACTGGTTTATTTACATGCACAATGTATGATTATAAAGAAACCAGCAATATGTATTAGCTTTTCAAGTATAAAGCACATTATTCTTAATATGATAAGACTATAGCATGTTATTATGGGTTAAATGAGGGAGAAGAAAAATAATCTGAAAGTCTCTCCGAATATGCAATGCTGACCACTTATCTCCAGGCTACAGCCTTATCATATTAAGGGCTGTGGTTTTTCTATACTTAGAAAGCTAATACATATTACTGTATTCATTATAATCATTTATTGTGTCTGTGAATAAAGCAGTAATATATATTAGCTTTCTAAGTAATGTATATTATATGTGCATGCTAGGACACAGCTCTGCCCTCAGCATGATGCTGTATAGCCCTGTCAATACAGAAGGGGGAATGTCCAGAGCACAGGGGTGTTACAAAAGCAGTGCTCCAGGAATTAAGTACTGCCGCCTGGTCCTCCATCTTGCTCATTGGCATATGAATAAAATGCAGATATCTATGCAGCTTGTTTAGCAGGCAGACAAAAGAAATGTATAATTTTAATTGGCATGATAAGCCCTACCAGGCATTGTGCCTGGTTTAATAGGGTTGATCATGCTGACAGAGCCTCTTCTAACCATCACTCTGTGCGCTCATAATTTTATTTGTATTTGATGTTCAATTTTTAGGAAGGGGAAGTGATTCAGAGTCTGATTTACCTCATCGGCGGTTACCCGATGTTAGGAAAGATGACATGTCTGCCAGACGGGTCTCTTTTGGCGAAAACAAAATAATAGTACCTTTTAACCAGTACCTCCCCAACAAAAGCAACCAGACGTCCTACATCCCAGCTCCCCTGCGCAAGAAGAAGGCTGAACGGGAGGATTACCGAAAAAGTTGGAGTACCGCCACTTCACCACTGGGCGGAGAAAGGCCATTCAGGTAATACTGTACTCCAATATCCACTGTGAGATGCTTCCTGCATAGACATCTCAGAAAGAGCTTTATCATAAATATAACCCTGTCATTATGGTGCTGTCTCTTAGGGCTGCAGAGTGTCAGGACAGGACATGCTGATTTCAGCGGTTTGTCACTTATGAGTTAATATAAATGTTGTTTTTAAAAACTTTACATGTTTAACTGTGGAGTAGGCAGCCAGCAAGGAAACTGCTGCAACACATCCAGTGGGCTCCACTCACCCTCCCACCTCTGATTTACAGGAATGTTCCTATTTCTTTTCATGGGGGAAAACATGTCAATCAGCATATGAAGGTCAAGGGGGAGCCCAGGTATCATTTATATAATTGGACTTGTTGCTGCAGTGGACTCCTTGCTGTGGCAGTGCATTGTGCAGTTAAAAAAGCAAGTGGAGTTGTTAAATTGCACTTCATATTAACTCATAAATGACAGACCACTGAAACCATGTGTGACTATGCTACCCTCAGACAGAGAAGCATACGGGACCTTACAGGTCCTCTTTAATTATAAAACTATTACTGACGGCATCTACCACTAGGGGGAGATATGGAGCTAACGGCATACTTTTTTACAATTAGGCAGTCTAAGTGTTACCATTTATTGATATGTCTAAGCAGGCAATCTGGACTCTTGGAGATAACATAGATTAAGAAATTAATTGACGCAATGTTAGACACAAAAATAATATGGTTTTTGAAGGTTGATGTTTACTTCAAGCTTTAGCAGTGCTGTAAGGCTATTGCTCAATGGCCCCTAAGTCACTTAAGAGAACATCAGTATCCTTTCATGATTCTATCACCTCTAAGAAATTAATATAAAAACCAAAGAAACCAAACTTCTAGAATTGCAAACACTGGCGCTGACTTCTCACACTTGGTTGGCAATCTGGCTTCAGTTTAATAAAAAATGATCTAAACCCTGTCCATACGTCTGGTTTTCTAGTTAATTATTTTTATGAAGTAGTCTGGTTCTATAAGGTAGCAGCATTAGTCTCTGATGTATGTTATTTTCCACTGTAATATATGGCCCATCGTGTAAATGGATTATTGCTTTCCATCCCTGTGAGTTTGCTGGTTGTAGTAGGCAGGAATTACATTGAGGTTTCTGAGACATTACAGTAACATATGTGACTAGTGAGGCGCTGAGCACGTTGTGGAGGTGACTGCATTGGTTCTGTTCCATATTTTTTTTTATTTTTTTTTGTGAAACGGAATAGCATTCTATAACATCCAACACATTTTTCTCTAAAGCAGACCTCTCTGGCATGCAGACAGTTTAAAATAAACCATGTTCACATGGTTTACATAAAAACTGTACTCAAACAGAGACCTGGCCGATGTAAAATCGAGCCCTCTAAGATTTAATAAAACTGTAAGCACTGGGATAACAGTTGACATGGAATACTTGCTGATTTACTTTTCACTAATGCATCAAGATTGTCATGGTTTGTAAACTTTTTTATTTTATTTTTTTAATTCCTAGCAGGCCTCCTGTCTGACCATCATTTATATCATGAGTATATTAGGCTGATTGGACAATGCTAGTGGTTATCAATCCAAGTAGCCTCCTTAGGTGGTCGTCTGAATATGTGGCATGAAATGGTATTAAATGGAATGAATTGTATGTTGTGAAATCTTAAAGCCTTAAAACTCCCCCAAGTTATTCAGCTGAGATTGCAGTTAACTCACCATAACCTCCCACCATTTCCTCTTGCCTCGTCATAATCAAGAGGCCAAGGTTAAGGTCACCCTCTTGTAGACCACCTGCCAACTTTTTGACCATGATAACCCTGCAATACCTTGTATGCATTTTCTGTGGAAGATCCCCCAGAACATATAGAAAGCCATTCTCTTTATGAGACAACCATTATTGACTGTGCTGTGTATATCATTTCTGATGCAGTATTGCTGTATTATTCTTGGTGACCACATAATAGGACATCACTGATACTACCTCCCCCCCGTGTAGAACTAGCAGTGACTGACCACTATCTCTGTATACACACTTACAAAGAGAATGCTATCAATCACTGATAACACCTCCCCCGTGTACCGCTATCAGTGACTGACAGCTATCTCTGTATACACACTTACACAGAGAATGCTATCAATCACTGATAACACCTCCCCTGTGTACAGCTATCAGTGACTGACCGGTATCTCTATATACACACTTACACAGTGAATGCTATCAATCACTGATAACACCTCCCTGTGTACAGTTATCAGTTACTGACAGCTATCTCTGTATACACACTTACACAGAGAATACTATCAATCACTGATGACACCTCCCCGTGTACAGCTATCAGTGACTGACCAGCTATCTCTGTATACACACTTACACAGAGAATGCTATCAATCAGCTGATAATAGCCCCCCTGTGTACAGCTATCAGTGACTGACAGCTATCTCTGTATACACACTTACACAGAGAATGCTATCAATCACTGATAACACCTCCCCTGTGTACAACTATCAGTGACTGACAGCTATCTCTGTATACACACTTACACAGAGAATGCTATAAATCACTGATGACACCTCCTCCGTGTACAGCTATCAGTGACTGACTACTATCCCCAGGAGTGCACCTAGCCTTTCTGCTGCCTGAGGCGAAAACTGAAACTGTGCCCCCCCTCCCGCCCCCCATGACAATTTCTTAACCTAACCCCTTTTTCCACAATGAAAATGCTCATTGCCCATGGCCTTTCTGCTGCCCCCCCTCTTGCCCCTTACTGGTGCTGCCTGAGGCCATCGCCTCACCTGGCTTCATTGGTGGTGCACCCCTGGCTATCCCTGTATATACACTTTCACAGAGAACGTTATCAATCACTGAAACTGACGTTAGATAAAGCAGAGATCTAAAGGAATAAATTACAAGTTTTACTAAATCTTTTCCAATAAAACTAAGTAACAATCTGCTCCGTTTCTCCTGCTCTATAACCCTGCTATCTGTAGATTGCTTTGTATTTTGTGGTGACAAGTCCTTCTTAACTGCATTGAAATCTTTAGGTATTTACTAGAGCTAGACCACACACATTGCTGGGTACAAGTAGATGAATGAAACATTTTTCTGATTCCAGCACCTAGTAGTACAGTAGTGGAAAAAGATCCGCTTTTCTGATAACTTCTAACAGCAGACATATTACAACTTGCGTGATAAGTGATCTATCTTACATTTTGAAGCGGTGGTGGATCCGCCGAAGTTACGCAGAGGCCTGCGCCTCTTCATAACTGCTGCAGATCCATCGCCAGTGCAGGCCTTTATTAAGACGGGCATCTAAAACGCCGGCCTTGATAAATGTGCCGCAAACACTTGTATACATGGGCTATATTAGGCAAATGATATGTATGGTTGTCGGTAGTGGGGAAATGAGGATGCTTGACGTAATTAAACTGGCTGCTGTTGCAAAAAAAAAAAAACAACAACTCCTTTTTAAATGGAAACCGACCTGGTGGTTACTATAGCAGAAAACGCAATGTCTCTATGCAATCACACTGCATTTTCTGCTATAGTGGGAATTGAGGGCTGAGTGGACTTCTCCTTTTGTCAGTTGATCACAGTGGGTTCGGCTTGAGAAACCAGTGGTTATCAGCCACTATTACTGAGGTAAGCCATGTCAGACCATTCATATGTATGGTAAACCATGTAATGCATAGACTCATGGGGTTCACTAGAGCTGGAGATACTCATACAAGTACTGGCTCAACACCCAAGCAAAATTTAGGGGTGGCATGTCTTTACCTAGTAGTTTAATGGAAGTTTATTTGTCTTAGGGCTGATTCATACAACCAGAAAACACGTTCCATGTGTCGGCCATATCTCCCAGGCTGTTCGCAGCTCCCCTGACCCGAACTGACTGTTTCATAGTAAGTTGATACAGTCAGTTTGTATATGATGGCGGTTTTATTGCAGCATACTCACATCATGTGTGGCTGGCACATGGACCTCATTTCCCCGACCAATCACGATCCTATGTGTCAGCCCTTACTATGAAGTTACACTCACACTTGAAGTATAAAACAGGGTCTTAAAATTAGTAATTCTTGTCTTATGCAAGTGAAATGTTATAAATATTGAAACCCCCATTATTGTTTATCTTTTTCTTTACATTTATGCTCCTTTAACATTATCATTTTTGCTGTATAATAACTTATTAGCCCAACTCGCCCAGAAACTATTGAGGAGGAACTTAGTGAGGGACACAGTGAGGAAGACGGGACCACAATAGTGGCTCCTCTTAAAGGGTTTCTTGGAAAAGCCAACAAGCTTAAAGAGCAATTTGAGCAGAAAGAAGAGGATACAAAGGATCAGTCTGATCCAAGTGATGTAGAGGTTCGGAAATTAAAAAGCCTTCAAAAAGTCGGAATTAAGGTCATGCCTGCAGCAACGCGATATAGCAGGTCAGCTCCTCGTTATCGGAAAGCATGTCTGGAGTGCAGCGTTTTCTTACAATTTTGTGTCTTCACATATGTGGAACCTGCTGTCTTGCATAGGAGCATGTCTAACATAAAACTTATCGCATAGAGACAACCACTTAGGTCAATAAATGCATGTGTACTGTAGTAAACTGTTGAGAAATTGATATGCATGTGTTTTTGACAAATGTCTATTGTCCATTCCAAAATGTGTGAATGGTTGTAAAAAATAAACATCGTATACCAAAAAGATGGTTGTCTTGTCATATTCCAGTACGCTTTTAGTGGTATTGTATAACAGCAAACTATTTACATTTTTGTTTCAATGTGTACTGCTCTTGGAAAGAATTGCACTGTTTTGAGGAGGTTAAGGTCACGTTTTCTGTGTAGGATCCCCCAGAACATATAGAAAGCCATTCTCTTTATGAGACAACCATTAATGACTGTGCTGTGTATTATCACATAATAGGAAATGTGATCACTAGAATTTGGATATGAGGACAAAGCAACTTAGTTTAACAGGGGCCACTTTGAGTCATACAGATGTTACAGGGAAGTTTTACCCTTTAACTGTGGCTTCAGTGTCATCTACAAAATTTAATTCCTTCAAAAGTTTACGGTAACCTTTTAGATGATATGAAATGTTGAATACAAAAAGACAATGAAAACAATTAATATATTATCCCAAACCTGAATGATCTAAAACACAACATGGGAATCAAATTTGCCACTTTTTTATCATAGCTCTCAGCAAACTCAATCCTTTTTTGATGGTCTACAGTCCATCAGTGGTCTAAAAACATCTAATATTCTGTTGATGGGTCAAAACTGCAAGTTTCCATTTTTTTGTTCTGCACAGTAGATGCTCCATTGAATTTAAATGGTGCCAATTTATAAATTTGCTGAGGCCAAGCGTGAGATCAGCATGCATTTGTGGTTTATGCCTTTTCATCCTTTGTTTTACAGGAGTAGCTTTATTATTAATCTTATTCCTTTAATCATTGGTGTTTATGTGGGCATGGGATGGGGTGAATGCCTGTGAATGGATGTTGCTCATGCTTTGTATTCTGTCTTAGTGTTGTGGAAATTGACTTCACTTTTTACTAAGTTGCTCTGAATAAGTGTCAAAAATTATACAATACACTACAATCTAAACCTTTCGTGTAATGGCCAAATATAACAATATACAGTGTATGATTTGATCACTTGCATTCCATCATAAAATAATTTTAAGGAATCCTTCAGCCTCCTGTGCCCTTCTTTGGAGAAATTTTGGCCTAAATATATGTTATTTCTTCTCTATATAAGGTGACCAGAAGAATTATATTTTTGAGGAAATCACCCAATTGTTACTAATTGTCTGCTTGAGTGGACAAGAATGGACTGTGTCCTATCTAACCACTAATGTTCTGCATGTTGGACCTGCCTTTTGCAGTTTGAAGTGATATGATGCCATTGGCATAGCTGTATAATGTCATTTTAACTGTCTCAGTCAAAAGCAATCTCTTGAAGACCACGAGCCAGACATAGTGCTTCGGAAAGAGAACAGTAACCCATTCAATGTGGATTCTGAGGAGGAAGAAGAGTGCAGAGTTCCAGATATTGAACGAGATGACTTGGCTACGCGGAGAGCAAGGATGAACCAACCTAAAATGTCAACCCCTTTTAATCAATATATACATGGCTCCTATATTAATAAATCAAAACCTCCTCAGGATGACTGCCTGCCTTCCACCCCTGCTTCACCTAAACATAATGTGCATAAAAGGTAAGCTCAAAATCCTGTAGTTTGTGAGTGAATATAGCATGTGAGCTACAGTATACCTACAGCATACCTAAATTATCCAAGGAATCTACTGAAAAGTTCAAAGGAACGACTGATATGGGATGCGTGTGGGTTTCAGAGTAGCAGATTTTGACCTTGATAAAGAGGCATTGGAAGAAAACTCAACATATTTTTTTTCCATAAATTAAATATGTCTGATAGATTTTGATTGTCGCCTGCCTTAAACAATGTGCATGGTCATAACATATTTAGGAAGAAAATGCACCCCGTGACATAACCATAATCTTCTGAATTTCACTGTGTTCAGCAAACCTGAAAGCCAAGGCCAAACAATAGACTTGGCTGCTGTCAGCCTCAAGGGCAATGTAGTTCAAAGACCTGTAGATGTCGAGTCAGACCAAGAAGAGGAGAAGATTCCAGATGTACAGCGAGATGATTTAGCAAAGCGCAAAACTCAGGGAGTAGCCACACATCAGAAGGAACCTAAAGTATTTGGAACGGCCTCAATAACCAAAGCTGACCTTGAAACCTGGCAGAGACTGAAGCTTTCTTCTGAAGATAGGTGTGTTACTACTTGGTTGAGTGTGAATGGGTATTTTCCAGCTGCATGTTAAAGAGAAAGTCATAGATTATTTAGCAGCTTACAGATGTCATAGGCAGCTAAAACAATACATTTACACCGTTAAAAATTGTTTCACCAAATTGCTCATCGGGCAGAAAATATTATGAATTGAGAACAGGATTAAGGCAACCCAAGAGAGACTACACCATGATTAATGCAGTGTTGGAGGGAATCTGGTTTTTTGATGTCTAAGTGATCTAGCCATAACATAGATATATTGCATACAGCTTATAAGGGTCTTGTAGGATTTCTATTTCATCTATTCGGATGACTAGACAGTATGTGCTCTATTCTGGATAATGTATCAGTACAGTAACATCAGTTATCTAGCATGAACTTCATACAGCATGTAAGAAGGTCACCCACCACTTTTACCAACTCATATACCTTTGATGTGGCCTTCCAGCTGGGCCTGATTTACTAAATCTTCTTTGCAATTTTTATCTAAAAAAAAGGGATGGATCTCATAGTGGTGACTATATTGACTCCAGTCTTGAGGAATACAGCCACCCATACTCTACGTGGACATCAGTCTAGACACCAGTCTTTAGACATTGACCACTATTATTTTTTAAACACATGTGGGAATGTCTAAAATATCATGCATTTGGTGAGGGACTTTTGTGTGGCATTAGTTCAAGAAGAGAATGGCAGTGTTTGGTAGTTCTCAGTTTGTACAGCTGATTTGAGTTTTACTAACTAACCCAGGTTAAAACTAAGAGACAACTTTATTTCACATTCATTTCTTTCTTTCATTTCTCTTTCTTCCCATTCATTTCTTCTTTTCATGGAATCAAAGTGAAAATACTCCTGTTCAATCGCAAGATAACAGCCAAAGTCCTAATATCGATTTAGCCAGAGCAGCTAATGATGATTTTGGCAAACGCAAGTTATCATTGCAAGAGAAGAGGGCCAGGAACAAGCAAAAATTTGTGCGATTTGGTCCAGTCACTGAAATTGATCAACAAAAGTGGGATAGACTGTGCATTGCTAAACCTACTGCAAGTGAGGGAAATGCCAGGGACGAACAGGTCCCCGAAATAACGTGCGCCAAAGCAGTGTTATCAGACATTTCAAAAATTGAAGTCTTGAGAACAACTCCACCCTTACAATCCAGTCCAAGGTATATTGGAAAGAGTCGATTCAGTCATAGTTTTCAGTTGCACCTGTTTTCAAGAATTTCGTAACCGTAATGTCTAAATTCTCTTAATTCATATTACTTCTATTCTACAATGTTTCATAGTCATTAGCAAGTCTTATTCTATGTTGCAAAATGAGAATTTTTTAATGCATTTGTATTGTAGTGTTTTACTAAGATGTTGAATGTTGAAATTTCTAAAATGTGAAGAACATTTCTCATGTTTGATACAGTATTTGATGCACTATTAACTATTGCAAATATTGTTATGCAAGTAGGCCAGCCAAACCTGAGGTATGTAGGTTACCAGATGTTTCGACACCTCCTGAAAATGAGGCTGATGGACAAGTCATAGATACCAAGCGAGATGACATGTTGGCACGTAGAATGGGAACTTTTCAGAAGTGTGCCAGAATCAGTAATGCTTCACCTGCCTCTGATGACTCACACAGATGTGTAGTCGGTGGACTAGATGGAAAAACATCAGAACAAATGATGGAAATGAATGGTCATAGACAGCCACTGCAAGAGGACAGCCAGCACCTGTGAGCTTCTTTTGTGCTGTGTACTGAATGGAATAACCTTGGTGTGGGGCAAGCAATAATACCGGTGCATGCGTTTGCCGTGACTTAAATTTTTTTTTTTTTTATTATTGACTTTGTAATACTAATATTGTCTTACATTGACTTCCGGGTTTGATCTGTTGAGGATAACCATCCCTAAAGACAAAGCATGTTGTGTAATTCCGACCGAATGAAGTTCAAACGTCCTGTCACCTGTTCCAGCAGGAGTAAGGAGCCTCCTTGCAATGTTGGAAAACCAGACTGTGCAGATTCTTGTAACAACCCTGATGCAGAACATCCTGCTGCTGTAGAAGATACCTGTAAAGTAGATAGGAACTTGCAGAAGGACAGAAGCACTCCAGACCCAGAAAAAGATGACATGATGGTCAGAAGAATCTCAGTCAGTCAGAAGCCCCCTATTGTGGCATTGAGTCACTTCCTGCCAGTGCCGTTTTCTGCCCAACAAAAAGTAGAGGAGAAAGCGGAAAAGAAACAACTGAGGTCAGAAATGATTTTTGTCAAGATGGCAGCAAGACTTTTGATGTGATAAGATTTGTAGTACAGGTCCAAATGTTGTTTTGTCTGGATAGAAATTGAGTTATTGTGGGGTTAATTGAAATTTTATTTAAAAAAACAATGTAGCAAATCGGTCTAGAATTTGAAGGCCACACTGTCCAATATATTTTACTAAAGAGGATAATGTTTTATAAGGATGAAAGCAGATCTCAAATTGTCCCTTGCAGGGACCCCATGCCGCCAGCTATTGCCTGTAATTAAGTATTATGGGCTTAATTTCCCTGCAGCACCACCACAGGGGAATTACATATTACAAAGAACCTATTCAGATCTATGGTTTGGGTATGTACTGCAGAATGGGACAGGTCCTCCGGGGCATGAAACCCTTTGTAACCACACTCCATTCTTGCCAAGAGACCAGGATCCTGAATAGGAGACCCCTGTCTATTAATCCGGAATTCCCTAGTAGAGTAAGGGAAAAATGGGTTTTATAAACCAGGCAACCCATTTAATGAGTCTTACAAAGAAAATAAATGTTTTTTGTTTGTTTTTTTCATTCTGTGAGTACAAGAAACGTAAAACTGAGTTTTGGTTTTCTTATAAATAATTGTTGTAGAGTTTTACAGTGTAACATGAAATCCTTAATTTGTGACTATCTGAAATTGCTTCCATAGCTCCCACCAGGCAATGACTATTTTGCCTCCTCGTATGCTCCAAACCTTTACCACCTCCACTTCTGACAGCCCATCACAGCAAATTGAACAGAGAAAAGCAGAAGATTCAGTTCAGTTAAACGATGATGATCTGGCGAGCAAACAAATGTGCAGCCCCATTCAGCACAGTTCCATCTATGCAGGGCCTAAGTCCCAGCCTGAAGAAACTCTTGAAAGGCCTGACCTTGAATTTTTGAGGTCAGATAATGTCATCAATTAGTTTTTTGGCTTTTTTTTTTTGTCTAAAACAATATTTTACCTGTGTATATGTATGTGTGCATTAGTGTGGATGCAATGGAGCAGAGCTAATTGTTTAGGTGCAGTAGAGGTTCTTATTTTCGCAAACTCAGCACAATGTACAAAAAATGGTGCCCATCAAAGACCCACAGAAAACGATGACCTATCCTATTCAGTCCAACAACAGGGAATGCTCTGATACTCGGATAATGGGTGCCCTGTCCTGGCTCTGAAATCTATGGGAAAAGCCTCACATGGGATTTTCTTCTCCACTATGAATGTTAACCATGTCTTGTCCCCAGGATGAGTGTAGGTTCCCATGGTCAGATCCACAGATCTAGATTTATGGTAAATTTAATGCAAATTCTATAAAAGTTGGGGTTAAGCACACGCTTTGTATACACATGTATATGTCATTGGACTTCACTGGTTCAGTGCTGTGAAATATTTTGTTCAAGCAAAGCTGACACTTCATTTTATATATGTAGATGCAATGGTTTTCATTTTGACTTCTCAGTTGGTTGCATTTAGTAGGGTTGGTGTGGCTTTTGGATATAACTCACACTGGTGGTTGAATATTTGTCCATTTGAGACTATTGGAGATGATAAAACAAGGATATGTTTACCATAAGGGCAGCTATTGTGTTAGTAAAGATATAGTAATAGTAATCCACCTCACCTAGGTCCGCTTCCTTCTTAAAGAGGACATGTCACCTCACTCTCCTGAAGTGTCTGTCTTTAATAACTACCTAAATTCCCCATGTAATAACAGTTCTGGAGCATCTATTATTATGACTATGTTGTGCCACTCCTTTATTATACCTGCGAAAAGTTATGAATTAATTGCTAGCAGTCTGCAGTCAAGGTGCAGGTGGCCATTTGGGGTGTGTGTCCCTGCACAGTCTGACACTGGAAGCACTGATTAGATAATGTCAATCTTTACAGGGAACCACCCCCAACTGCTAATACCCACCTGGACCTTTATTGCAGACTATTGGTAATTCATTCATAACTTCTAGTAGAAATAATAAAGGAATGGCACATCATAGAATCATAAGAAGAGATGCTCCTGAATTGTTATTGCATGGGGGAAGTTACTAAAACAGACCTGGCCAGAGAGGTTACAGGTCCACTTTAAAGGTGCAGTTTGGTTTCTGGAAAAAATAAAAAGGGACACAATTTATATAAAATATAAAATAAACAGTACTTACCTGTCCAGTCCCCTACTGATCTAGTGCATTTGCCTCGGCGGTCTTCAGCATGTCTTTGGAAGGCAAAATGATCCTTGAGCATTCAGTTGCTGTGCTGGCATCATGACTCCTCACAGAATGGTGATGCCAGTGGTATGCCACATGACTGCTGAGGCCACTGATTGAATGCCGCGGTCACTCATAAGCAAAGACCAGCAGGAACTGCCAGAATAGGTGTTTTTTTTGTTTTGTTTGTTTTTTGAGAAGCCGGATAATAGGATGAATGATCAACACCTATATATTCTCCCTATACATGAATCTGAAAAGTTTATAAATAATACTCAAAATCATTTATATAAAATATACCGTAATACTTTGTTACAATAACACAAAAATTTACTAAAAACCCATTGAAAACAATGTCAAAAGGGACCGCATGATGTGCGCAAGGTTATTATAGTATAATTCATATATTGTATATAGTATAAATGGTATTGTATATATTATACAGTATATACAATAATGACCCATTCATACAATCAATTTGATTGCTCTGTATAGGTATAGAGAGCAATTGAATTGAGTATATGAATGGGTTATTATTATGTTATCATATATAATCATTTATACTGCTACACTATATATCAATTGTGTACACTATATATAAATCATACTATAATAACCATGTGCACAGCATGCGGTCTCTTATGACATTGTTTTTAATGGGGTTTTTTTTTTGTATATTTTTATGTTATTGTAACAATAAAGTATATTTTATATACATGATTGAGTATTATGTATACACTTTTCGGATTCATATATTGAGAGAATATATGGGCAGTCTCTTGTAATATAAGAGGTGTATCTGTTGTATACAGATGTAGCCGTAGCCGACCTAAACTTGACTCTGATAACACATGGCACAGTGTTATCTTGGTTATTTTGTGACAAAAGCCATTGAAATCCATTGGAAAGTTAGTTATTTTCTTTTTGCCATTCTTTACTTAATGCATTAACCATCAAGTTTAGCTCGGCTGCATCTGTAGGTATTAATAGGCTGAATGAGCCTGTGCAAGGTTGACCTCTAAACCTCCAGTCATATTAGCAAAAAAAAAAAAAAGAATGGAGGGTGTATTTATTCCTTTCTACAAATGATGGATAGGGTACTAGTTATGCCACCCAACTTAGCATGGTAGGTGTGATGACATGAGCCAGCACCAGGAGGATCTGCTTCTCCAGAATATACAGTATACAGTATGACAACCAATTTGCAGTTTGCTACAGAGCGCCTCCCGTTCACAGTACCACAAAATACGTTTTGTAAAAGGCCAAATATGTTAAATACAATTATGAGGCACAAGATACTGTATTGTGCCACAGGATAAATGTCATTTACACATAATTTGTGATTTAAACCAAAAACATTCAGAGGCACAAAATTCACTGTGAACAAATGACGTCAGAAAGTTGGGGAGGTCTGATATTAGAAGTCTTTCTAGATGTGGACATGTGCGCGGTCCTGATACAGCTCAGTATTCATCATTGTGAGGATGTTCTATTATCTTCTCCCCACAATTGTGTCTAATTCTACATTTGGTCTCGTAGATTCAGCAGCCTACGGTCAGATGAAGAAGAGTAAGTCCATTTCTTTGCTTGGAGAGTTTAACCACCTAGTGCATGCCTTACCCTTAAAATAATAATCATATATGCATCTAGCCCCTCGGTACTAAGCAGTATTAATAACCAGTAACATCACCAACAAGGACATTTAGCATGAAACTAATCTATACACTTGTCATGCGAGAGTGCTGGTATTAATCCACTGTGCATGATTCTTGGGTACCCCTTGCTTCAAATGCTAAATATATAAAGCACAAGGCTTTTCTTTCTAATATATATATAACTTTTAGGTAAGTTAATATATAACTTTTAGGTGCTAAGGCTCAGAATACTTGTGTCTAGTAGTTTTGGCATGTAAAATGTACTATCTTAGGATTTGTTCACACAGGGAAGAAGTGTGACTGGTCTTCACTGCTATACAAGAACATGCTGCATAAATAATTCACATTATGCTGTGGCTACACGCCCATCTTGGCCATGGCACCCGTCATATGACTAGAGATGAGCAAATTTTTGATTTGCCGAATTCCCTGAAAAAATTTGGTTTGATCCAAATTTATTTGCGGCGAGTCGCGTCAAAAAACTTCTATTTCCTGACTGCAGAGAGCCTTCCTAGTGGTGTAGAACACTGTGCCTTGCAGTAACACACATAGGGAATCTGCTGTGGTAGTGAAACAATACTGTGAGTCAGTATGACATGCAGATGACAGGGGTCGCTCTTAGAATCACTACACACTTTACTTATTTGGCGGTCACGGGGCCAAAACCGACCAAATAACTCATGAACTCAGCCTTACAGGTTAATGTTAGCGGCAAGAAGCGCACTCCTTTTACACCGTCATCAGCTGATTCCACATAGATGTCTACAGAACCTGTTTTATTAAACGCTTATAAAAGTAGAGCCCTCCGACAGAGTGGAGAGGGTGTCAGCATGTAAGTTTGTGTTGACGTCCCTGAATATTTTGCCTTTCCTCTGATCCGTCAGAACAATAACCCCAAAAAAACGGATCCTGTCTGTTGAGCATCCACCTTCACTCAGTAAGTATTTGGTCAGTAATCTATCAGAATTGCTAATGCCAAAAAAAAAAAAAAGACAGGAGCGGATCCAAAACAGAGATGACCGAGTCAACCATTCAGGAACCGCTGGGTTGCTGGTCAGGGCACGACCACTATATGACGCCGGGAGCTCAGGCCTCTCGCTGCGACTCCTGCTGCCACGCCCCCTTACTCTGCTGCGACCTGTGCTTGCACCAGAAACATTTAGACCTCGGCCACTCCCCTGTGCAGGGCCTGGCACTTCTCTGTCTGACATACTGTTAATCAAATAAATAAAAAGGAAATTAAAACACCCCAAAAAATCTGTAATTTTCTCACTTCACCACACAACGGCTAATACTTTTTTTGTGCCACTAATACACGCAAAAAAGGGCTTTAGAACATATAACTGCACTGCTGAATGGCAAATATATTTTTCTTTTGCCACTAATACATGACAAAAAGGGCTGTAAGTTTAGCACTTCACCACACCACCGCACAAGGGTAAATAAGACATAGAAATATTTCCTTGTAATAAACCCTGTTAATGGCTGTATCAAACAGCACTTGTACACCAATAACAAGAACCGTTTTCTAGAATTACAGAGCTGTATAATGGCAATTTGGGTCCCCAGTCAGTGCAGCAAGGTGTAATAGGATTGTTCCTATTACCCAGGCTGTAACCTCCCTACTGAACCCTGTTCAACATAAATGTTGCGGAATGATTCCTCCCTATCCTTTCTCTGCACCTTGAATAATCTTTCCCTGCACTTGTAAATCGTTTTTCTAGGACAATTAAGTTTTTTCTAGCACTGTCCCTAGAGCCTGCTGACGTCTCGCCCTGCACTATGTACACTTGTAAATGGCAGAATCCAAGATGGCTGACGCTATGTATAGGGCTGTGACATCACAGGGCTAGCTGGCTGTTGATTGGCTGCATGCATGGCATTATGGGTGATCCCACCTTCCCAGAGTTCCTTGCTGCATGTCCTCAGACGTGCAACAGCCATTTTAGGAAAAAATGTGATTCGTTACCACAAAGTGTGAGGAAATTCGAATTCGGATCAAATTTAATAATTCCTGAAATTCGGATTGAATTCCACTTGGTCAGCTTCAATTCGCTTATCTCTACATATGACCAAAGATCATTTTGTCGCAGTGCAGCCATTAAAAATGAATGGGATTGCAGCGTGACTGCAGAATCACAAAAGAAGTCACCAGTGTTGGATTTCTTTTTCATTTCTGGGGTCACTGTCAGGGGTGCACCACCCGTGAGGCCAGGTGAGGCGATCACCTCAGGCAGCACCAGGTATGGGCAAGAGAGGGGCAGTCGAAGGGCCATGGGCTGAAGGGAAAGGGTTAGGTTAGGAAATTGGCATTGGGGAGGGAGGGGCGCCATTTCAGTTTTCGTCTCAGGCAGCATAAAAGCTAGGCGCACTCCTGGTCACAGTTAGGCTACATGCACATGACCAAATGAGTTTTGCGGTCCGCAAAAAAAACCTGATGACATCCGTATTTCATCTGTTTGTTTTTTTTTGCGGATCCATTGTAACAATGCCTAAGGACTCATGCACACGAATCTATTTGGTTTCCGTGTCTATTAGTTTTTTTTTGCGGATAGGATGCAGACCCATTAATTTCAATGGATCCGCAAAAAATGCTGACAGCACACCGTGTACTATCCGCATCCTTATGACCGTTCCGTAGCCCTGCAAAAAAAATAGGGAATGTCTTATTCTTGTCCGTTTTGGAGACAAGGATAGGCATTATTACAATAGATCCGCAAAAAACGGAGTGCTGTCCGCATCTTTTGCGGCCCCATTGAAGTGAATGGGTCCGCACCCGAGTCGCAAAAATTGCGGCTCAGATGCAGACCAAAACCACGGTCGTGTGAACGAGCCCTAAGGCCTCGTGCACACGAACGTATTTTGTTTCAAGTGTCCGTTCCGTTTTTTTTGCGGATAGGATGCTGACCCATTTATTTCACACCATGTGCTGTCCACATCAGTATGTCCGTTCCGTAGCGCCGCAAAAAAAAATAGAACATGTTCTATTCTTGTCCATTTTACGGACGTCATCTGTTTTTTTTTTTTTTTTTGCGGATCCGCAATTTACGGACCGCAAAACACATACGTTCGTGTGCATGTAGCCTTAACATGTGTTACTATAAATGATGCGTGAATTTCTAAGAACTGCTTCCTATTGAACATGCAGTCAGGGCTGAATTATAGGAAGGGCAAAAATGGCAATTGCTTCCACCATCTAGTGATCCTCTGGCAGATTGACCAAAGGCTCAAATGCTATTGATGCTTTGCAGTAAAACCCAGGACGTGATCACTATTATCCAGGCACTATGTAGTCCTATTATAGCAGTGTATGGCAGTACTATTATGGCACTGTATTGCCTTATTATTTTGTTATTATATTGTTTATCCTTCCCAGTCTGGCTTTTACTCATCTGGTTTGAATAAGGCTACATGCACACGACTGTAGGTGTTTTGCAGTCCCCAAATTGCAGATCCCCACAAAAAAGGATGACATCCGTATGCCATACATTTTTTTTTTTTGCGGATCCATTGTAACAATGCCTAAAACGGACAAGAATAGGACATATTCAGTTTTTTTTTGCGGGGCTATGGAACAGACATACTGTGCTGTCCGGTGTGCTGTCCGCATTTTTAGTGGACCCATTAAAATGAATGGGCCCGCAATCCTATCCGCCAAAAAAACCGAACGGACACTGAAACAAAGAACGTTCATGTGCATGTAGCCTAAGAAGTAGAATCCTCTACACACATTTTTTGCTCAGGGGCATGCACATAGTTTGAAAACTGTGAATGGTCTAATTTTAGCAAGGCTGTCTGAAAAGTGTCTGTTTAAAGGGGTTTTCTGAGATTCTGAGGATAGGTCATCAATATCAGTTTGGCGGAGGTCCGACACTCGGGACTCCCACCAGTCAGCTATTTGAGGAGCCCCTGGTGCTCTGTTGTGTGCTGCGGCCTCCTTACAGCTTACCAAGCACAGCACTGCCCACTGAATAGTGGCCGTGCTTGGTATTGCAGCTCAGCCTCATTCACTTGAATGCTCCTAGGCCATGTAACAGATGAATGACATCACTGCCCTAGGAAGAGGGCGCGGCGCTCACCGGAGCACTGCAGCCTCTTCAAACAGCTGATTGGTGGAGGTCAGGTGTTGGACCCCGCCAATCTGGTATTGATGACCTATCTTGAGGATAATCCTTTTTAATGTAGTAAATTCACGAATGAATAAGGATTCATACATTCCTATTTGACATTGCACACATTGGGCCTTATTTATCAAAACTGTCTAACAGGAAATACTCTTAGTTTACCATAGCAACCAATCAGAGCTCACCTTTCCTGTTTTTCAAAACACTTTTTAAGGAATGAAAGCTGATCGCTGATTGGTTGCTATGGACAGGCCCATTGTTTCAGTTGCCCCTGGAACTTGAGGAGCAAGATTTCTCCTTCCCCAGCACTATAAATGATGTATCATAGTTGTGGTCTTCACAGATTTTGCACTGGGGCTCAGAAGCTTCAGGTTAGGGTACTTTCACAATTGCGGCATGGCTATCCGGCAGGCTTTTCCGGTGGGTGAACAGCACACCGGATCCGCCATTCCGCAAGTACCCGTGTGCTGCCGTGCTGCCGCTCCGTCCCCATTGACACGGCAGTGCACGGCCAGAGATCGCCGACTAAAAGTACTGCAGGTCCCACTTTTTAGTCTGGCGATCACTGCTGTGCACTGCCGTGCTGCGCCGCGCGGCCCCCCACCCCATTATAGTCAATAGGGACGGAGCAACAGCACACAGGTACTTGCGGCCTGGCGGATCCGGCGGGCTATTCACCCACCGGGACAGCCTGCCGGATAGCCATGCCGCAAGTGTGAAAGTACCCTTACCCTTCTGGTTGGAAGAGATGTGTAGGGGAAACGAACATCAGGTCCTAAGTGAATAACGGGACACCTTAATTGATGGCCTTTTTGATTTCTATGATGTGACCGCCACCTGTTCTGTGTACCCACCTCGGTATTGACACTGCATGTTCACTGTCTGTATAATCATATGCAGCCATTATATTACATAAACTGGAGCTTCAGGGCTTGAAGGAATCTTGTGCTATTAAATCCTGTCATTGATGTGAAGTGTTTGATCTCCAGGAAATACTGCATTGTGTGCAATTTACTATAAAGCGGATGAAGACCGGTACACACGACAGTTAGATTTTTTATTTTTGTTTTGAGTAATGAGCTTCAAAGCATTGACCAAATTGGCCAATTTCTGGGTGCGTCGTGTCCTGAGCCTGAACCTCACTAGCTGACGGGTGGTTCTTTTTGTTTTTGCGTTTTTATTCCCTGCCTTTCTGGTGCCGTAACTTTTTTACTTTTCCTTTACTTTTTGCGGGACAAGTTGCACTTTCTAATTCCACCATTTAATATTTCACACAATGTAGTGGAGAACACAACAGTTCTATGGGTTTTTTTTTTACGGCATTCCCTATATGGTAAAACTGACCTGTTACGGGGATAAAATAAAAACCTTAAAAAAAATGTATTTTTCTTTTCTTCATCATATTCTGACCGTTATAACTTTTTTGTAGTCATGTGTACAAAGCTGTGTGGGGGCAAATTTTTTGCAGGGTGAGCTGTACTTTTCATTCATACAATTTTGGGGTCACCCTTTATTTAATTTTTTGTGGGAGGTGAAACAACCAAAAAACGGTGAATCCGTATGGGATAAACATTTTTATATTTTATTATGGGTGTTTTCACACACAGCAATGCCCAAGTGTATTTTTTTTTTATTGTTTATGTATTTTTATTTTCATTTTGGGTAAAGAAGGGTGATTTTCATTTTTATATATTTTTTATTTTAAAACACATTTTTGTTTTGTTTATACCAACCAAACAGCAGATTGCTTCTCTCAAAGATGAGTAATACACTGTGGGGGTCAACAACTATCCAGAAATGCGCCTATATTAGGAGTACTCCTGGCACAGATTGTGGTGCAAAGGTTATTTGCCTCGCAGCCTGCGACTTTTCCCCGCTCACGGCAGGTCTAAAAAAAGGGGTCGCGGCAGGGAAGGGGACAGGCTGGTTGGCCATCTCATTCATCGTTTTCTACGCCTGTTTTAGGCCGAGAAAATGACTCACATTTAGACTGGCGCTGGATGCGCTGAAGTTACATAGAGGCTGGCGCGAGCGGTACTATATATTTTTTTTTTTATTACATGCAATTACAAAAGTATTCAGATCCATTTACTAGTTTGAAAACTAGAATATTTTTCATGAGACAGCAACCCCTTTAAGGGGGAGCTTTATCAAAACTGATGTAAAGGAAAACTGACTTAGTTGCCCATAGCAACCAATCAGGTTCCACCTTTTATTCTCCAAAGGAGCTCTAAAAAATGAAAGCTGGAATCTGATTGGTTGCTGTGCCATTTCTTCAGACCAGTTCTGACTGCCCGTAACAGCACCCTGTGAAACCAACGTACAGAAATACATAGTTTTTTACTGGCCTCCACACCTGTAACATAAGCCACTGAGGTTCCCAGCGTGTCAGATGGCCCCCTGCTGTAACTTTTATTAGTGAAGGTGTGTGGACGCTAGAAAAAGTCTGCACCCCTTATCTCCACTCCGAGCATTCAGTTGTTCAGGAATATGTGTGTTAGGGACACGACCGTATTTTCCATCTGTGTGCTATACGCATTTTTTGCAGATAGCAATTATTTTTGGCACGCTACTTTATACAGTACGCTCTGGTTTTGCTCACTTTATCTATGCTGGCTATACATCACTGGTCTCTTGTGATGTTCAGCAGCAGAATATATTCATTACAGCAACTTTACATTGCCTAGAGACTGAGTGTGCCAGCCTCTAATGTCCCCCAGATGGCATTGGTGGCATTGCACGGAATGCCCCATAATACCTTTCACAGAAAGCATCAGTGGCTTTATTTATTGTATTCATTTATGTAGCACTTACATATTCCATAGTGCTGTACAGAAGTTGTCCTCACGCACACAGTCCCTTTGGGACCCACAATCTTAATTCCAATTACACCTCTGTATGTTTTTGGAGTGTGGGAGGAACCTGGAGCACCCAGAAGAAACCCACATAAACGAGCGGTAGAGCATACAAACTCCATGCAAATGTTTCAGCACCTCAGTGCTCCTAATATGTGATAGGGACCCCATTCCTCTCCTCCTGCCTATATACACGTTTATCCTGCAGTTTTCCGGTCACGTCTGCCAGCATAAGCACTAATGACAGCTTCGCGCAATGTGATTTTCTGCTGGATTTATGCAGGTGCGCGAGTTACTGACTGCTGCGGCGGCGGCAGAAATCCATATAGCTGGAAGACTTGAAGTGGTCCCCAGCAGCAGCACTCACAGTAGCCATGGGACGACACATTCATCGGTCACATGGCCTCGGCGCAGTTCATCCCCATTGTAGTGAATGGGGCTGGGCTGCGATTCCAAAGACAGCCCCTATACAATGTATGGCACTGTACTTGGTGAGCTGCGAGAAGGCTGCTGCGAGCACCGATACCTTCTCAAACAGCTGATGGACGGGGGTCCTGGGTGTCGAACCCCCACCAATGAGATACTGATGACCTATCCTGAGGTCATCAGTAAAAAAAAAAAAAACTCTTGGAAAACTGGCTTTAAAGGGGTTATTATCACGTTTTCTGCAAAAAAAAATTAAGTCAGACATCATATAGTACATGAAAGTCTCTTTTTAACAAAGCTAGAGGAACCAGATATCTCCCCATTCATTGCCCGAATGGCTCTGCTAGATTTATTTCAAGCTGAGACAGCGTGACCTGTAACTGTCACAGTTTCTAACAGAAATATATGGCTGGTGGCAGTTGAAGGTTAGAATTGATCATGTGCGTCCACCTCAGCAAAGTGGACAGAGAGATAAAGAAAAGAGCAAACAGCAGGTGGCGCTATAGATATATATTTTACAGAATTACTCAGTGGCTATACTAAATGTTTAATTACATGCAATTGAAAAAGTACTCACATCCAGGTGCTGGTTTAAAAAATGTAGAATATTTTTCATGGGAAACCTCTTTAACCTCATGGAGCAGGCCAGTTTGCCCTACTTTTATTTTAGTTAGTTTATCCTATATATTAGAGAGGTATTTAATTTCTTTAAAAAAAAATTTTAATGAAAATTTATATCACTTTCCTGTACACTTTCTGTGCTAAATAAAGTGTGAGGCTACGATTTTCAGTGCAAGATCTTTGATGGGTTACAGTCCTTAGTTACTCCTGGTGGATAATAATGTGTCCTGGTCATTACAGGATAACAGGATTGAAAAAGGAAAGTATTTTGTCCAGATTTTAAAAGATTTTTCAAGACTTAGGCTACTTTCACATCTGCGTTTTCCCTTTCCGCTATTGAGATCCGTCATAGGATCTCAATAGAGGGGGAAAACAGTTCAGTTTTGTCCCCGTTCTTTATCAATGGGGACAAAACTGAACTGAACTAAATGGAAATGCACTCTGGTTCCGTTTGGTTGCGTCCCCATCGCGGACAGAATAACGCTTAAAGCATTGTGGTGCAGAGCAAAACGAATCCATCACGACTCACAATGTAAGTCAATGGGGACGGACACAATAGAAAACGGATCCGTCCCCCATTGACTTTCAATGAAGTTCATGACGGATCCGTCTTGGCTATTTTAGAGATAATACAGCCGGATCCGTTCATAACGGATGCAGACGGTTGTATTATCGTGACGGAAGCGTTTTTGCTGAGCCCTGCCAGATCCAGCAAAAACGCTGGTGTGAAAGTAGCTTTGTGATGTAGGTTGTTGGACTAGTCCCTGCGTAGGACTAGTCTCAAAATGAGCCATAGCCACATAAATCTTGCAATATTCCTTTGGTACATATGCAGCAGAGCTAAACTTGATGGTTAACGTGTAAAGTAAAGAATGGCAAAAAAAAAAGTTAACTACATTTTCAATGGATTTTAATGGCCTTTGTCACGAGATAATCGAGATAACACGTGACGTGTGATATCAGAGTCAAGTTTAGCTCAGCTACATCTGTACATTCATGCCTGAGGTCTGGATGCAATCTCATGCTGGTTACACATTTGTATCTATACGAATGCACTTTATAATAATGTATGCTGTCTGATTTGTTTCAGTAATTTACCCTGGCAACCTAAAAAATGCCATCACTGGATGGTGGTACTCGGCGCAGTCTTTGTAACTACAGCCTGTATTGATCATAATATTTGGTTACTGTTAATATACTGCTTGCACGCTTGTCAAAATACTGCTTGTGTGCTTAGCTTTGATTCATTTTCTTTACAAATGTCTCCCCTTACAGGACAACCATGAAGTGCATGGATCATAGACTTCTAATCTGCACTGCATGTTGCTTTGTCATGTAGCGCCATCTTGTGGTACCTTTACAGAATGCTTGCAGACGATTATATAATGATTGTCTTTTTTGTGTTCTACGCAGGAGTGTAAGCATGTTGGACATGAGGTGTGAGGAAGAAGGAACAATGACACCGCATAGCCGAGCACACCAAGAACATCTGCAGTATGTCAACGATCTACTGAAAGAGGAGGATGACACATGGCAGAATGTAGGTAGTTTTGGTCTGCTCTGACAAAATGTCACTTTAAAGCTCCCTCGCAATACCAATAAAGCACAAAGGGGCAGATTTACTCATGTAAATTGGGTGCTAGAAGATACATATGGCACATCTTTGGACTGTCTAAACCAGGCATACTCAACCTGCGGCCCTCCAGCTGTTGGAAAACTACAACTCCCATCGTTCCAGGACAGCCCACTGCTAGCAGCCTACAGAAGGGCATGGTGGGAGTTGAAGTCTTACAGCTGGAGGGCCGCAGGTTGAGCATCCCTGGTCTAAACTATGCTTAGACCACCTGTGAGTTGGCTTACTTTTATGCAGAATTGTGCACCACCACTTACATTTTTTGATGCGAGTTGTCACAGTGCAAGCCATGTCCTATTTCTGAGGTCCTATTTCAGCTCTTTCCAGGTAGGTCACACAGTCAATAAGAGTTATAAGAAAGTAGCTTAAACAATAAATGAAGTGCACAGCATATACTCCAGTTTTGGTGCAAATTAAGCCAGAATTCTGGTGCATTTTGATTAGTAAATCTCCTCTAGTTTCCTGTTCCTGGATACTTATTTTATACGTGTTTATCCTAAAACAGGTGGACTTTCACTGAAAGAAAAACGAAATACTTATATATTCTACTTGTCCCCTATGGGTCCATTCACTCAACTGTATGTTTGGTCTGCATTGCGGATTGAGTGCGGGCCCATTCATTTCAATGGGGTCACAAAAGATGTGGATAGCACACCGCGTGCTGTCCGCCTCCATATGTTCATTCCGCGGCCCCGCAAAATAAAAACAGAACGTGTCCTATTGTCCATTTTGCTTGGTTTGCGGGACTTGGGAAAAATGCGGGATGCACATGGCTGGTATCTGTTTTGTGGATGTGCGATTTGAGGACTAGTGTTGAGCGCGAATATTCGAATAGCGAATTTTTTTAGCGAATATCGGCACTTCGCTAATTCGCGAATATTTCGAATATAGCGCTATAAATTCGCTATTTCGAATATTCGTTTTTTTTTTTTTTTTTGTTATATTTTTTTCTTTCCCTCTTCCCAACAGTAGTTCTTACCTGTCCTGAGGATTCCTGGCTTCCTGGCTGCTCTAGTCAGTGCCCATTGCCGCTTCTGCCGACTTCCGTGCTCATGGAGCGTCCCCATCCATGGGAACGTCTCCATATACTAAAATGTACTGTCGGATTTGAGGAATTACGTTGAAATCGCAATGCGATTAATTCAAGTTATATTAATCGCATTGCGATTTCAACTTAGAGCTGGGTTTATAATGGGTCAGCTTGCTAGAATGAGCGAAGTTAACGAATATGGAATATAGCAGCACTGCTAAGTTGAATTCGCAATGCGATTAATTTAACTTGAAGTAATCGCATTGCGATTTCAACTTAGCACTGCTAGTGCTATATTCCATATTCGTTAATTCTAGCCTATGTAAGATAGCAGTGCTAAGTTGAAATCGCAATGCGATTACTTCAAGTTAAATTAATCGCATTGCGAATTCAACTTAGCAGTGCTGCTATATTCCATATTCGTTAACTTCGTTCATTGAATCGTTAACTCGTTCATTCTAGCAAGCTGACCCATTATAAACCCAGCTCTAAGTTGAAATCGCAATGCGATTAATATAACTTGAATTAATCGCATTGCGATTTCAACGTAATTCCTCAAATCCGACAGTACATTTTAGTATATGGAGATGTTCCCATGGTGATGGGGACGCTCCATGAGCAAGGAACTTTATGGTTGGCTTGGTAGAATTAGCGAATAGCGAATATGACGAATGTATTCGTCATATTCCTCAAAACGAACATAACGAAGTATTCTACATCTTCGTTTTAGCAACCTATTCGTCAACCTCGCTAATTCTAGCAATCAAATAGGAAGGTTGACTATAGAGACAGCTGTGTTAAATTCGCTATGCGATTTTTTTTTTTTTTTAATAGAATAATTATATTACTTGATATAATTATTATAATTATTCTATTTATTAAAAAAATATATATAAATAATCGCATAGCGAATTAAACACAGTTGTCTCTATAGTCAACCTTCCTATTTGATTGCTAGAATTAGCGAAGTTGACGAATAGGTTGCTAAAACGAAGATGTAGAATACTTCGTTATCTTCGTTTTGAGGAATATGACGAATACATTCGTCATATCCGTCATCTTCGCTATAATTCTAGATATGAAACCAATAGGAAAGTAGCCTTAAGTTAAAATCGCAATACGCGATTATTTAAATCGCATATTAATCGCGGTAACTAGAATAATGACGAATATTCGATTTCGACGAATATGAAACGAATATTCATTCGAATATTCGCGAATTTCGTCGAAATCGAATATGGCACCTGCCGCTCATCACTATTGAGGACTGCAAAACATATACAGTCGTGTAAATGCCCCCTTATTCTTACTAATTTTACTTTAGGAGGTCAGCAAGTAATAAGGTACAGAAAATGGCACTATGACTACAGTATGAGACTACACAGTTTCTTTGTAGTCTCTTACCATGGAAATATAAAGATTTGCATAGGAGCTGTATATATTTTAGAGGATTTTAATTGAAACAATTTGTAAATTTGCTTCACTTTTAAGTTATATGCTTTGGAGCATGTGGGCATAGGCTGTAAGAAGGGCTTCCAGGATATTTAAATACAAAATAGTAAAGAAGGGAACCATGCAATATACTTGCTTTATTTTTTCCAATCCATTTTCTTGCTGCTGGTGTCTTGTGCCTCTCATTGCTCTGAAACATTGACATGCCGTCCATAGTGATGACACTTAACGTGAGCGGATTAGCCCACAGGATTGCACATAAAGGAACAATATAAGTACTGGGCTATACTGTGGGGAATTAGAACAGAATCAGTGTTTTTTATTATTATTATTATTTGGATAGAATAGTTCATACACTTCTGAGATTCCCACTCAATCGATTGAAATGTGTCTGTCTAAAAGCACCCATACACATTCAATAGATGTCAGCCGAATGACTCCGCTATCTCTCCCAGATTCCCCAAATTGATACATGTTTGGCTTGGCCGAATGTGTATGTGTATTCTATGGTGAGAGTGGAGAAAGCCGCTGCCAGACACTTATGGCGGTGGCTTATCTCCTGGCTAAAGAAAAGGATCAGGCGAAATATTCATTTCACCCGATCCTTGGTTCCTCTGAAATCATCTGTCTGGGTAGAGTCAGGAGATTCCCATACACATTTGAGTGTCAGCCAGACTGGCCATTCTTAGCAGATCCAGCTGCCAAAAGACTAATATGTATGGTAAGCTTTTTTTCCTGTTTTTCTGTGACGCTAATCTTGAACATTGTTCTAGGACCTTGCCCGATGGAAGACCCGCAGGAGGAGTGCATCACAGGACTTGATAAAGAAAGAGGAAGAAAGGAAAAAGGTGGAGAGGATGCTCAGTGGAGAACGTGACTTATCCGAAAGAAGAAAAAGCATAAAAACATATAAAGAAATAGTGGAGGAAAAGTAAGTGACTGCCATGGTAATTCTTTGTATATCTATTGAATAAAAGGTTAATTCCCATCTGATAAAGTGATCTCTAGAATATGCCATTACTATATGGTTTATGGGGATCCAACCTCTGGGACCTGTACCAGTCATGAGAGATGGCATCCTGAGCATTTCAATAAAGAAAAGGAGATAAAACAGTTCAAAAGCAGTACAAAGCAAGAATACAAAAGTGTTTTCAACGTAAATCAACTTCTTTTGTAGATGGAAATTGGAAGTAGGATTGAAATGATAAAAATGATAGGAAGTAGGATTGAAATGATATGTCTTGACGTATTTGAGGCCTAGTGACCAATGCAAAAAATGCAGGATTTTAGTATTAGTTTTTAAATATAGATGGTGACGTGGAAAATTTAAACAAAATCAAACATTCAAAGCAAATGTTTAATATAAAAGCTTGATTAAAACAATGTCATTTTCTGATGACCGGTTCCTTTTAAAGAGGTTTCATGACTTCTAGGCTCAGAGTGGCAAAGAAAAACAAAATTCAAACCCATCTCCATCGATTCCTGCTCTTCCCTGGCCCCCAAAGATAGTTGCTTCCAGGTCCCTCTTGACCCTCAGGAAATGCGCATTCAGTGATCGCTAGGCCGGTGATTAGCTGAGCAAGTATTTCCCGTATGTTGAGATGGACCAGGGAGCAAAGACAAGCAGCCAACCATTATTTTTCTTTTTTCTGGACAACTTATCCCAAAATCACTACGGACAAATAGGAAAACCATAATGAATAAGAAAGACTATAAATAATACATGTCTACAGCTCAATATACTGATAGGAACTCATTACCAGCATTTACTGTGAACTGCAAAATGATGATAATTACCATCAAAGTAATCTAGTCAAATATCACCAGCCTCTTAAAATCACAGACACATCTATTTTTTTTTCATGGGAACAGGAAAAAAGTAGCCTATTTTTACAGACTGTCCGGAAATTTCTGGGTTAGTAACCCCGACCGGGAGAGGCATGGGATTGTTGGGGGTAAATCTGATTTCTTATTTTTTTTGCCATTGTGAGTCTTAAAAAAAAAAAAAAAAAAAAACATTGGTTGGACAACACACCTTGAATATTTGAATTAATCTCTGTTCCTGCACTGCTGGCCCCAGCTGCCTAAGGATAAAACATTATGGCCTATTTTGACGAAGATATATGTACAAATGGACTTCCAGGATAACGTGTGCAGCGCCATTATCTGTTCACACTGAATACTATTTCAGGAACGTTCCCTGTGACTTCATTGCCGAATTCTGATGACTATGTGAGCAAAGCTCAGGAGAGCCGAAGTGGGCATAGAGATCACCTTTTGAACCAGCAACCTGATTTTGCTTAATACGTTTCTCTATAATGATCCTATGAATCCTGAATAAAAAAAAATGATTTAAAGTAACCCTCTGGTTCAAGTAAAAAATATAATTGACTAGAAAACGAACAGAACAGTTTCCTGGAAACCTCCTTTTCATCATTTGAACTGCCAATTCCCAGGTTCCTCTTCTGCCTGATGCACACTGTGGATTTGGTAGTCCAAGACTCTTCCTGCTGCCCTCAGATTGGCCAGCACAGATCACTCAACACGTGCTGTCCAATTCGAGGACCAACAGAAAGTGTCTTGGACTACTAAGTATACAGTATGCATCAAGTAGTCTGAGAAGCAGTGCAGCCATTCTGGATGACAGAAGAGGAGCCTGGGGTTTGGAGGAGGATCTGCAGCTGAAATAATGAAAAGGAGGGCACCATGTACGTGTTTTCTGCCCCCCCCCCCCCCCCGTTAATGTGAATTTTTTTCTTCAATGCTTTAACCTTCTTGCACTATTTTGTAGTGTGCAGTGATTGAATATTTACTATGTTGACAAGTCATATCTATGTATGTTAGCATGTATTTGTAAGGACTGGAAACACTTTTATCCATCACTTATATTTTGTTTGTACATTGCTAAATGTCCTGTCACTCATTACATCTGAATTCCTGGCATTGTGTTTGTCCTAACAGGGAGCGCAGAGAAAGGGAATTACATGAAGCCTACAAAAATGCTAAGACAAAAGAGGAAGCAGACAAGATTTTACAGAAATACATTGAAAGGTTTACAATAAGTGAAGCTGTCCTCGAACGTTTAGTGATGCCAAAAATTCTTGAGAGAAGCCACTCAGTGGAGCCAGGTTTACTCTCCTCTACAGAGGACCCCAACCCTCTAAAGTATCTGAGGCAGCAGTCTTTACCGTCTCCTAAATTCACATCTACTGTGGAGGCGACTATATCTCCTACTAGTGAATCGGACTTTAAAGCACCAGCAGGTCGGACTTCGCCAACAAAAAGTGTGGTCTCCAAGGCAGTGCCTATGCTGATGCCCAAGCCTTACTCCCAGCCCAGAAGTACACAGCAGGTCCTAAAGACATTTAAGGTAAAATTTGTGTTTGGATTGACATGAGCGAAAACAAAATTTTAGGAAATAGTATGTCTGCATGTAAAGAGGCGATCTTACAGAAGACTGAAGACGTCATTCTGGTTTACTGAGTGGGTGGAAAGCAAATTTAATAAGCCGATTACAATGTATCCCCATGGGGTGACCCACAGCGATCAGATTTCATCTGTGGGGAGACCTATCAGTAAGTCTACAATTTTGCTGCCCATAATGGAAACTAAGCATTACACAGTGCTTATTTATGTTAATAGTTCTCTATGTAATGCAGGACAGGACAGGTCTTTCAGATTGAGACATGGGCCAAGAGATGAGGGTCCCAAACCTAGAATTCACTAAGAGGGTATATGAAAATAGATTTTCTAAGGTAGACGTTTAACAGAAGTTGGTGAAACTATAATCAGTGGCGTAAGTAGAATTGACTTGGCCCCACAGAAAATTTTTGAACAGGCCCACCCATCTCCCTCGGTCCCCTTAACGCAGACCTCAGACCGACCAAAAAATTAAAATACTCGTCGTTCTTCTCCTCCTCCTGCGGGTTCCTCCGTTCTTGGCGTAGCACCGTCTCTAGGCACTCACTACACTGTGACCTGATGTTGCACAGCATCAGGTCATAGTGCACTCCTAAGCACATTACGTTCCGTCCTGAAGCTGTGCGATGCTGGGACTTAGTGCAGCACAGGTGCCTGGAGAAGAAGACCAGGAAGCAGCGAGTAATACCAGTGCTAGGTCTAGGATCACTATACTCACCGCTCCCTGTACCCTAAATCTGTTTGTCCCTTCTTGAGTTTGGGCCCTGTAGCAGCTACCTCCCCTGCTTCCATAGTAGCTACTCCTCTAATTGTAATTATCAAGATGCTGTATTAGGGTAAAGAGTGTGTAGTGCTTCTGATGTAATATAATCACTTTTTTTTATAATATTGGTACGTCTTGTGGAGATTTGGCTGGTGTAGGAAGTCTTCCAGTGCTGCCTGGAAAAAAAAAACATTAGCTAGCCTTCTTTCAGAAGGCTCCAGAAGGGATAAACTGGCTCTCCGGTGTTAGTTTTCTACCTTCTGGAAGAGAGCTAATTTGTCATATAAATTGAAATTGCCTAACCCTATATGCATTGACCCTAAGCATACATTTTCTTGATCTATTTAGGTAGATGGAAAGATTAATGTCAATGGAGAAGCAGTTAATGGCACAGAGGAGCAGAAGGAACGAGGATCCAATGTTAGCCCGACCTTTGCTTCCTTGCTGACCAGATCACAGAGATTTGAAGGTGTCGCCAGAGTGGACTCACCAGCAACTGAATCGAAGACAGATATTTCTTCTATTGAACTCAACTTGACCAGAACGAATGTGCATAGTCCTGATCCAAAAGTAAGGACAGCCTTTGATCTTGTTCTGAGGGACACATATCCTTGACATTCTCAGGCGCTCAATAAAGGGCAGAAGAATTGTCTTCATTAAATGAATAGGTTTTGCTAAAAAAAAAAAAATAATGTAATATACATACTGTAAATTCTGTAATTCATTCCTATGTTTTCTCCAGGTTTTCTCTGAAGCGATAAATCACACAAACCAAGTGGATGAAATGAATTCGTCTTTGATGACTGACCATGTCCACACAGAACAGATAAAAGGTTTGCATGTTGTTTGACCTAACGTTCTTCAAATGTATTGGAGAGCACAATAAAAACTCATATTATGTAGTGTATAGTGTGTAGTATAGACATTGTAAGCAAAGATCTCAACATACCGTTCCTTTTGTTCACAGGGGCAATAAGCCTCTGCCTTCTCCTATTTGATCACACATGCACAACAACTTGCATGTGTATGGGGGGGGGTTAGTGGTCACTCATTTAGCCAACAGTTATCTACAATGTATGGCCAGCTTTACTAAACATGGTTTACCACTATTATGACTGTTAAAGGGGTTGTCTAGTGGGGAAAAACGTTTAGCAAAGAGCTCAGAAAGGCTAAGAAAGAAGTGATTCTCACCTCAGGTCTCTACTTCTTGGTCCTATCTCAATGCATAGAAAAATGACAGAAGATATCCAAACAACCAATGGCTGCCCCAGTGGGGCACTGCCTTAGACAGAGTTTGGCTGAGCAGGCATTTCCTGTGTTTTGAGCCAGGACCAGCAAGTAGGCACCAGTGGGGACCCAGTAAGCTTCAGAATGGGGTGGCAGATTGGTGAGTCGAGTATTGATTCTTATTTTTTGTTTAACTCACTAAGCCCTTTGTCAGAATTATTTTACCACTGGGCTACCCCTTTAAAGGGGTTAACCTCTCTTTTACAAGTAATGACCTATCTGATCTGAGGATAGGCCATCACTTCTCAAAGATTGGACAAGTCCTTGTCTAAGTAACCGTGTTGACTAGAATTTTTTCCCCAAAATTGTCTTGGTGCCTCCTGGTTAGCCTCCACATACTACAATATTAGGGTGTTTCTACAACACCCATATGTACAAAATATTTGTTAATTCTGTGCTGTATTTTTTTTTTTTACCTTAGATTGCATGAAACCTCCTCTCCTTAGCAGAGAAGAACCCGCTGTGACCACCTTAGTGTCACTGTCAGTCACGCCAACTGAACCTACTGTAAATGGAAAGGATCCGGATGAAGAGCAAAAAGATGTCTCTAAATCAAAGGTTACGCATTGGGTAATTGTTCTGTTTTCACTGTTTTGAGGGGTGTTCGCTTTGGACAGTGACTTGTTTCTATAAGTGTCCCCCAAAAATAAACAAAGGACCCTGTCCATGAGTACTCATGTGTCCCCTGCAACACCATCACAAAGGAATTAACGCATTTCATGGTAAAGTGAAATGTGTGGATTGTCCATACTACACATGGACGTGCTGCATCATTTAGAGAGAGAGACGCTCTTTGACGCTGCTCTGGGTTATGCTGTTTGCACAAAAAAAGTATCTCCTGGTCTACAAAGGAGGATATTTCCTTTCTCACAAAGGCAAGAAATAATGATGGTCCTGTTCTATCAAATTTTATTTCTGACAGCAGATTTTGGGGGCAAGAGCTACACAGTGCATCGTTAAAGGGAGTCTATCAGCTGTTTTGGGGAGAGCAGAACAAATTTACCTTTCATGGAGCTTTTATTATCCACAGTGTGAATATGAAGTTTTATTCTGCCAGGCTCTGCTCCTGCAAGTGCTTAGCAGGCAGTTCCTCACTCTGAACGGCTTCCTGTTCTTGTCATTTAGCTTTTTATGCTCAGAGTGACAGATCTACTGGTCTCCTGCTTAGATGCTGCAACTGTCACTACGAGGGGCTGTGAAGCAGCTCAAGGATGAGACCTCTTCAGAGTGAAGCCCCGCCTCATGGGCACTTGCAGGATCAAAACCTAGCAGAATAAAAGTTCACATTCATAATACTTCTGGGGGAAAAAGCTCCACAATAGGTGTAGCTTCCTGGCCCCTACCAAGCGCTGTGAGTAGTTCAGCAGACTCCTTTTGAGAGTGGGTTTTTCCTTTTCATAAATGGGCAGCTTATCGCAATGATAATGCCATAGCTTTCATATTGGGGAAGGGGGGGGGGGATAAAACTGCTAGGACCTCCACGGTCCTGAGAATGTAATGAACATTCGACTGTTCCCTACACGGTCAGTGGTGCCTCAGTACAGGGCATAGCATTGAGGGGTACACAGCACTAAACTAAATCCTTTATAGACCTTATCTTAGCAATGTGCCATCATTTTATGAGATAGTAAACCCTTTAATGTACATACATGCCACATGTATTTTATGGCTAACTTTGTGCATGAGATACATCTGTAGCTTTCCATAGCTATGTAAAGTCACATACATTATTCTCTATAGACCAGTAACAAGGACACGCAGCAGGTACATAATCCCCAGCAGATACAACCGCACAATCACTTCTTGTATATTATTAAGGGAGACTATTGTTTGAGTCCTGTATGTATGAAGTCATAGGAGGGGTTTATAGAGTGATCCCTCAAGATACAATGGCCTCAGGATACAATATTTTCAACATACAATGGTCTTTTCTGACCCATCATAAGTTGAGACTCCATATACAATGTCTCAGACTCAGATCCAACCAATCAAGGCCACCTCTGATAAAATAGCTGTATTAGTTGCTAGTTAGCAGCTATTCCTGACTGTTTTATGTGAGGACTTGTTTTATCTGTCTCAGTTATCTGCTTATTTTTCTTAAATCTTCATTTTCTCTTATCTTGGATGACATTTTGGGCTTTTGGAACAAATTATTCAACTTACAATGGTTTCAACATACAATGGTCCAATTAAAATTTTAACTTGAGGGACCACTGTATATGGATCTACTTCTGGGTTTAATTGTAATTACTTTTACATTTTTCAGTCTTTGGATTCCTCGAAGGAACAAAATGATACTGCCCTGTGTCAGGACAAGAGAAAGCCTGAAGATGACAAAGATGCACTACAGAAAGAGAAGCATGGTGCGTACATATAGCGCCTGTCCCTGATGGCATGACACACCATTCACCCACATGGACTGGAATAGGATCGAGGTTGCAGTTTTATAGCAGACATTGTCCGTCAGTGTTTTAAGCCATTTCTTATACTTTTTGTACATTAATGAATTTGCCTACTATGGAATGTAGTATTGTTTATTCCACTAAATAAAAGCACATTTACAATGATCCCCAGTGTGAATCTCCGGTATGACTCCTGAAGATACTCCAGGAATATGACCCGTGTCCACAACCATTATAGGTGGTGAGAGACCTCCTCTTGTAGACATCTAGATACCTCTAGCTGCTGTTGCAAAGGTGACAAACAAGTAGACATCTGAATATCTGATATTAGATTTGAGAACTAGAGAAAACCTTGACTGAGACAGACATAAGATCTTTTATTGGATGGAGCTATGTTACCATCTTTTTTACAGTAGTAGACCGTATTACATGGCCCACTCATGTTGTTTCCATCTTTTTGTGATTGGTGTGGAGAGCACTGTATACCTGTGATGAGCTGCTCATGCGTTGGTACAAAAAGGAGCAGTGTGTCTCTTTTCACGCACAAGTTAAAGGGGTTTTCTAGGACTTTGATGTTGATGGCTAATCCTTAGAAAAGGCCCTCAATACTACAGCCGACTCCTACTGCCCTGACCAATCAGCTGATTGAACATCAGTACATTTTCTGGTGGCTGTGCCTGGTATTGCACCTCTGTTCAGTTCACTTAAAGGGGTTGTCCAGTTTACTCACATTGATGACCTGTCCTCAGGATAGGTCAATATCAGATCAGCGGGGTCTAACTCCCGACACCTCCGCTGTCTGAAGAAACTCATGTGAGCACACCATCCTCTTCAACGTTTACCTGCTCTCCATCGATACTGCAGAAGAGGAGCAGTGTAATTCTATCTGATCTGCCACTGTCTAAGGCTCACGTGAGCACAGCATTCTCTTCTGGAAGCCAGACCCCCTCCGATCTGAAATTGATGACCTATTCTGAGAATAAGTCATTAATATGAGAAAACTGGATAACCCCTTTAAAGTGGAATTCTGGAGTAAAAATATATTAGAGGTTCATGTCACACTTCTCAAGCAAATTTATAGTGGATCATATAGGACGCTCAAACATGTAAATGTAAAAATGGGCTAAAACAAGGGAGCCCACTCCCAAACACAATATAGTTTTGGGGCTAATGTGAACCTCATCCACAGTGATATGCTCCGTGGCACCTCGACCTAGTGCCGGACATGCCGTTAGCATGATGAACATGGATTGCGCAGTAATGCCATACTAAACCACGTGTAAATCTTAGCTAGATCTATCTTTGAAGGCTCCTGATGAATATGCATAAAACGCGTAGAGCCTTAGCATAGGATGCGGATGACTAGCAGTGGTAGTAGTAAAATTTAGCAGCCTCACTCCGAGCAGCTGCAGGGGGGAGGTTAACAGTTTATAGGGACAACTGTATACTATATACAACTATATAACAGGAGCTAGTGTGGGGAGATTCAAACTTTATCACAACACTGTGGCTAACAAATGGTCACAATGTTTCTAGTTGTCTTCCCCTGCATTTAGCTGCTGATGTCAATCAGAAGGACGCTGATGCCTATAAAGAGTGCTATAGGGGCTGAGTTGCTTCTGAGTTGAAACGGGACTGAACTACATTACTCAGGACAGTGTTAGGATAGGTGTTCCTGACTCTCCCAACTTATGTTATACTGCGTGGCACCTCCACTAAATATCACTATGGATGAGGTTCACATTAGCCCCGAAACTATATTGTGTTTGGGAGTGGGCTCCCTTGTTTTAGCCCATTTTCAAATTTACATGTTGACAATAAAGAATTTCTGCTTTCATTTTTTAGCATCCTATGTGATCCACTATAAATTTGTAACAGGCACTACAAAATGTACAACGCTGTGCCAGGTAAACAATGAAGGAGTGGCTATGCCAGAATTCAAATCCCGACCTATTACAATTCTCAGAAAATCCCTTTGAATTCTCAAAAAACTGTGGATATTAACTTCACTAAAGATGTTTTCTGTATACTGCCTTATATGACTCTATACTTTCTGACTCCTATGATCAATATAGGAGCAATATACACTACTCACAAAAAGTTAGAATATTTGGCTTGTGGGTGAAATTTCAGGATGAACCTAAAATGTACTCTAACCTTTACAGGTGAACTTAATGAGACCTTCTCTAAACTTTTGAATGCACATGTCCAACTGTTCAAAGGAACTTAACTGCAAAATTCACAACCGGTGTTTTATCCATGAATCGCCCAATAAATTTCCTGGTTCAATTAGAATTGGTATTTGAACAGTCCTCCTTATCATGCTGTTCACATTTTGGCCTCATGAGACCAAGACAACAGCTAACAATTGATCTACAGTACCTCGCCATTGCGAGGCTTTAAGCAGGATGTTCTCAGACGAAAGTGGCCACTGAGTTTAGAGTGTCATCAGCAGGTCACAGAAAGGCATAGAAGTAGACGTCCTTTGGCCACATCCCACACTGATGACCGTTTCATTGTGAATAATTCCCTGCGTAACCGGATGATGAATGCCACACATCTCCAGCCACATTTAAGGGAGGTGAGAGGCATCCAAGTGTAACGTCAGACCATTCGAAACTGTTTACATCAGCATGGTCTGCGTACTAGATGACCTGCATAGGTACCTGACCACACCACCAGGCACAGGAGTCAAAATCTTATATGGGCCAGGGAGCATCTACGCTGGACGAGGGACCAGTGGGCCTCAGTGCTGTTCACTGATAAAAGTCGATTCAAGCTTAACAGACATGTATGTCGCCAACGATGTTGGAGACATACATTAGAATGCTATGCATCAGCCACATACAAGCCTTTGGTGGTGGTGGTGTTACAGTGTGTGCAGGTGTGTCTAGTCAATACAGAGCTGCCCTAAACTTTGTGAATGGTACAGTGACAAGCCCATACTACTTGAATTAATCCAGTCATTGTGTCTCTGCATGAACAACACAAGCCTAAATTTCATCTTCATGGACGACAATTCGCCAGCTCATCGAGGTCGCATCATTAGGGAACGGCTGCTGGAGACTGGGGTACCTCAAATGGAGTGGCCTGCACTTTCTCCAGACCTGAATCCCATTGAAAACCTATGGGATCAGCTGAATCGCCGTGTAGAGGTTTGTAACATTATACCGCAGAACCTCAATGACCTGAGGGTCACCTTTCAAGAAGAGTGGGATGTCATGCCTCAGCAGACAATAAGTCCACTTATGAACAGCACGAGACGTCATTGTCAAACTGCAATTGATGCTCAAGGCCACATGAGAAGTTATTGAGACTGAAATTTTTTTGTGGGGGTATACCCAGCACTGTTGTTGGCTTTTGTTTCAATAAATTGTTTGAGATGAGGAAATCCCCATTGCTGCTTCTACTTAAATGCCCTACTTTCATGATATAATATCACAGTAGCATGAACTTTTTACGTTTTCCATAAATTTCACCGAAAAGCCAAATATTCCTAACTTTTTGTGAGTAGTATATGAATCCAGCCAACTAGTGATGGAAAATTTTACCAGTATTTGAGATCTTAGATTTGTAATGGATTGCACCATACTAAGGAAATCATTGCAGAAATGGTCATGTTCCTCACTAAGGCTTGATTGTGGATTCTGATCCCTGATACGCTGACTTTCTTCACACAAGTATGCCCACTGGCTCCATTAAAGGGATTTCCAAAATTTAAAAGTACTTCAGCTCAGCCCTATTCACTTCAATAGAGCTAAGCTGCAATATCAGACACAGCCAATGGACAGGTGTGGGTATTTTTTTGGAAGAAAACTGCAATTTTTTTCTAATACTGGGCATCCCCTTTAAGTAGAATCTGCTAATGTCTAGGAATAGGTGTTAGAAGAGACTATTTGGAGATCTTTAAAATGCAGCTTTCACTCATTGTAAATTGTAGATGGAGAAGTAGTCAGTGATGTCAGGATGACAGACATCATGAAACGTACTAGGTCATGGCCTTATCTCCGCTGGACTCAATTTTAGTCAATGGGGCTGGCGGGCATTGCAGTAACCCCCAGATCCCGAGAGCTCCGGCAGGTTGTTCTCCGCCTGAACTATACTGCAAGCCTGAAAGACGCCTTAAAGAGGACCTGTCACCTCTCTAGGCGTGTCTGTTGTAGTAACTACTTGTATCCCCCATTTAATAACTATTCTGGAGCACCTATTATTATGCCTCTAGGTTGTACCATTTCCTCTGTTATTTCTACTGACAGATCTGCTACTGGTAACACCCAGCAGTACCTTTACTGCAGACTGCTGGCAATTTATTTGTAAACGTCTAGCAGGAATAATAAAGGAATGGCACAACATAGAGACAGGTCCTCTTTAACGAAAAATGTGTTATTTTTTGTTGTAACTTTGCTTTTCTGTAAGCACCTTGCCTTCTCGTATTTTGTAATTACTATTTCATTCAATTCTGTGTATACATTTTTCCAATCATTGCACCTCAGACTCTCCCCAAAGTATCTGACTAAATATTAAGATCCAGAATGTTTGGCGACGTTCCCAATATTTTTGTTGCTCAGGTAACTGGAGTAAATTTGAAGAATTCAAGGTGTCCCCCACATTGTCTTGGTGTGGGACACACACAATTCACTTTTGTGGTGCTTTGCTGGGTTGTGTCTGGAGGTCACACTTTGATAAATCATGTGTAGAATGGCATAAAAACAGGGTCATGTGGTGCGTTTTCACGTTCATCTTGATTACCAATTGATTGTATTGATTTGCCAACAATGTTCTTATAATCTGGCATAATTAATCCATATGTGTTTCTTGACTTAATACGATTTTATTTCGATTTTTCCATTTTTTTTCTATCCATTATTATTAGAAGGTATGCATAGTAACTTTAGAACAACCAATCCATCACACATAGACATGTCACTTAAGTTGTCCACAGTCTGAAAGACAATAGATATTTTCTGGTTATTCCTCTCAACAATTTAGAGTCTACAGGGTCTTGGATAAAAATGGTTCAGATAGGTTCATGTTTTGTAGTCCAATATAAATTGCTTCCAGCCATGAGAAGAAATTTCTGATAACCTCTAACCAATACAATTTTAATGTCCTGATAATTGTTGGTCTAAAGCTCTTTTGGCTGAAAATTATTAGGGGTTAGAACCAACTTTAGACCTCCTAGAAAAGAAACCTAAAATAGCTTTGGTTTTGTTTTCTAGAGAAAAATTTGAACCCTCTTGTGTCCTAATACCAAACCCATTCTAACAACTGGTGGTCTAACAAATGGCCATTGTATTGAATATTACATTCATCCTGTGCCAAGATAGGAGATCGAAGTACACAGACCCATATAGCTAGGTTAGCCTGCCACATTTGCAGTTTGTGCTCCTAGGGCTAAATTCAAACTTCAAGAATTTACCTAGGGCAAACCAATGTGTATTTTACTAGAGGATCCACAGCAAAAATCCAGGATTAGCCACATTGAACTTCAGTAATCCACGTCTTTTCGGTGAGGAATGTGTACACACTCATTATTCTTGTGGATGGTGGCAAGGCCAAAAATGTGCCATTCACTTCCATGGGAGAAATGCAGATTTGATGTGTATTTTGGCAAACAAATCTATGTGAAAACCTTGACATGTGAACTTTGCCTTTTATTTGTTTCTGCCTAGATATTGGCAGAACACTGTATATACAGAGAAAACACAAATCGCAAAAAAAGAACATTTATCTATGCCAACTACAGTAGGTTAAAGGGAAGCACTTACCTCTAAACCCCCTTCCCCCACATGCACTGCTCTTTCCTATTCAAGCAGGAATTTCGATCATCCAGTCATCAACTGCTTTTTGTCAGGGACAGCAGAGAGAGGTGTTCCTCCTTGCTACTTATTTGCTGTGGTCTAGGAAAGGGAGAACAGGGCAGTTGTCAGATAATAGCGCTTTTATGATCAGGTAGATCACTCAGTGTGCAGGAGTGCCCTGGACTAAAAGGCACTGTACACTTTTCATCTATTTCCTGCTTGATCCTAGATCACCATTTCAATGGTTTTAGTGGTCTAACCGATAGCTCGACCACAGGTGCTTCTCCTTGCCTGATAATCTCCATATAGTTTTACTAGTAGGGTGAGAAAACTATACAGGCTTTCAGTCTGCATCACAACTTGTCCTGAAATTTTAGATACATGGACATAGACCTCAAGTCAATGGATTGGGATTTGGGAGCAAGAGATGAACTTGTCTTGTATTGACTGGTTGTAGTTGGGAGAACCTGGTGTAAATACTTACCAGGGTCATATCCTAAAACCTACTGTAATGCTTATGGCTTTAGCTCTTCAGATAGTTCTTCATGAAGGATTATCGTGTATAACAAGGTGCCACACTTCAAAATGTACATGTAGACATTGTTCAGATTTCCTTTACTTTCATTAGTTAATGTTTCTAAGAAAAAGTAATGTGGTATTCAGTGGTGTGGTCATGCCTCTTGCCTTCATTAGTCTATTCCTGAGTAGTGTTGAGTGCATTTGTGTTTTCAAGTTCGGCATACATTGTTCGGGTTATCTAAGAATTCCATTCTAACCTAAATCTTGTACGCCAATCTTGAAAAAAGAAGTTCGCTTAACACTATTCTTGAGTTGTTGGCTCTTTTTAGTAAATTGAGATGACCTGGAAGATGGGCTGATGGTTTAGATAGTCTGCAGTCAGGATCCAACTACTTTGCATGTGCCTTGACGCCATCTATATGGTTAAATTTAAGATCTGGTGCTAACCCCTACTATTCTTATGGCTGCATGTATTCAAGTATCACAGGGAATTACTGTGCTACCAAATTCTCTAATTCACTAGTGGTGGTTTCAAAATAACACCAAGGGCATTTTAATGTACAGGATAAGGTAATAGTTTGTTATACCACTTTCCTAACACATGCCTAGGTTTCAATCACAAGTAAATAATCACCACCAGGAATATGTACCTTGTTAATAACGTGTGCTTACTTGAGTCTTTTTGCCCAAGCATTAATAGAATAAAGTTGTTTTGTTCGCTTCTGTTTGACAGGAGAGCCAGAAGTCAGTGGGAACCCAGCAGTAAGTAATTTTACTTGGCGTGTTTGTGTTGTCAAAGTACTCAAATTTTATTTTGCCCATTGAAGAAGAGGCAAAATAGTTCACAGTGTGCCAAGCTAGGGCCATAAGCAGCGACGTCACAAACAAGTGCTAAACACAAACAAATGCTAAAACGCCTATAGACCTGGATCTTTAAGATGTCCTCTAAAAATGTAGCCTTTTTTGTACTTGTCTTTTGCAGAGTGGCATCCAGTATGAATTTTCTAAGAATTTGACAGAACAACACAAGTCAGGGATTTATGTCTACTGATGGTTTCCTGTTTACTTGCCAACTTTCCTGGAAAATGGTAGACCTCCCAGACTCCAGGTAGAGCTGGCAAGTCTCCCAGTTTCTCTTAAAAAGCACCCCTCCATGAACTTCACAATATGCAGCGAGATCAAACTTAGCCCTGGTGCCCAACTGTAAATTGGAGGGGATGAGGTGTTGCATGAAAGGGGCATGGAACTGCAACAATGTGGATGTGGCACATCAGTTATGGGACATGACCTAACAAAAAAGTGGCGTTTCAATGCCCAAACCTTTTGCAGAGCATTATGGTATAAGCAGTGGTGATGAATGAAAGTACTTCGCCACAGAGACGTAATAAAAACCTGTAACCCCCCACCTATCATATCCCATTTATACTCTAATAAATATGTAGCAGAGGGGCTTTTGAGCTACCTTAGTCACTAGGGTGTGGACTGATACCTCTATGCCACAGAAAACCATTCTTTGGCTTAGCACTGCATATCTGCAGAAAGTTATATGTGGGTGGGATATGTAAAACCCAGGTTGATACCAGTAGACATGCTGGGACTGAACAAAAAAAAAAAAAGCAGCCCTCTAAGAGCGCTAACTGTATGTGGCAAGGGGATACTGTGTCATCAGACTCAGCCCGGGGGCCCTTACATGCTTTGTGACAAAAATGGTACGGCCAGAAAGAATTGTGCGCGCCACACTGTACTTCATCCTGGATTCCAACTTTTGAAAATCGACAAGTATTAATAATCATTCTATGATGTCTATATAAAATGCTGGGTAACTTTGTAAACACATTGTATTACTGATCTTGTGACAGAGCCAGAGTTACATCCTGTACTTAGTACAGAGCTTCGTTCTGAATTGTGAATCCTTCAGAGCTGAAATCTCCATGCATTCGCTGTGCTGATAATGCTTAGATTATTATTATTATATTTTTTTTATTTGAAAGCATTAATTCCATGGCACTGTACATCTAAGAGGGGTTACACATACATAATATAAAAACACAAAACGCCGTGCCTGCGAGAGCTTGCAATCTATAAGGGAAAGGGGAAAGACACAGTAGGGGATGGTAAAAGCAGGTCTACAGGCTGTGTGGTGTTAGCATGCTCATGGCAGGTGGTAGACTTTTTTTTGAAGAGTTGAGTTTTCAGGTTACTATTGAAGGTTTGGATGATAAGGGAGAGCGTCAAGTGCTGGGGTAGTGAGTTTCAGAGTATGGGGGATGCATGTGAGAAATCGTATAGACCAACCATGCTCAACCTGCGGCCCTCCAGCTGTTTCAAGACTACAACTCCCAGCATTCTCGGACAGCCTACAGCTATCAACCTACAGCAGGGCATTGTGGGAGTCGTAGTTTTACAACAGCTGGAGGGCCGCAGGTTGAGCATCCCTGATATAGACGATTGTGTGAGGAACAGACTAGAGGAGATCAAAGTTGAAGGTCTTGTGACAATCGGAGACTACATGTGGGGACAAATCTGGAAAGAAAGTCAGAGATGTAAGGAGGGTATTTTGGATGGCCTTATATGTTGTTGTTAGTTTCTTGAATTGAAATCAGTGGGCAGTGGGGAACCAGTTAAGGGATTGGCAGAGGTGGATTAACTGGGCAACAGAGTTGAGGATAGATTGGAGGAATGTGAGACTCTGTGAGAGTCCTAGATAGGAGACCACGTAGTAGGATGTTGCAGTAGTCTAGGTGGGAGATGACGATGCACTAGCGTTTTAGTTGACTCTGGTGAGGAAGGAGCGAATACAAGAGATGTTTTTCAATTATAAGCGGCAGGTGGTGGTATAGGTTTGAATGTGTGGCTTGTAGGACAGGGCAGAATCAAATGTTATCCCATGGCAGCAGATCTGTGAAACTGGAGAAAGCGTGGTGCTGTTGACTGTAATGAATAGGCCAGGTAGGGAGGCGGAATGACTTTGAGCAAAGACATATTTTCTGCATGTTGAGTTTGAAGAAGTAGGAGGAGAAGAATGAAGATATAGCCGATAGGCACGCTGGGATTCTAGGTGGTATTGGATGCCATGGGACTATGAACTATCCCAGGACAAATGTATAAATGGAGAAAAGTAGGGTACCCAGGACATAGCCTTGAGGGACACCAATAGAGAGGTGGCATAATGAGGAGGTGGTATATGAATGGGAAACGCTGAAGGTTCTGTTGGTGTACGAGGAGATTCAGGAGAGGGCCAGGTGTCTGATGCAGAGGTTTGCAACAGGAGAGAGTGCTTGACTGTGTCAAAATCAGAAGACAGGTCAAAAAGGAGGTGCACAAAGCTTTAGTGATTGGGTTGGAAGCTGGATTGTAGTTGATCAAAAAGTGAGTGGGATGTGAGGTAAGAGATGGACATATTGTTCTAGGCGTTTTAATACAAATGGGAGTAGTGAGATGGGGCGATAGCGGAATAAAGAAGATGGATCAATGGAAGGTCTCTTAAGTATGGGTTCCATGGAGGTATATTTAAAAAAGGAAGGGAAGATGCCAATGGTTATTTGTAGGTTAAAAAGGTGGGTTAGGGCATGGATAATTACAGTGGTAAGGTTAGGCATCAGGTGGGATGGATGGTTTAATTTGGAGATTAAGGTGAAGAGCTTTTCCTCAGTGATGGTGGTAAACTGGGTTATGTGGGATGTAGAGGGGTTGTGGGATTGCCTATACAGAGCTTGCCCAGGAGATTTCTGTGCTGGGGAGTTCAGTCCTTTAGGCTGGGTTCATACGAGCGTGTCCGGATTAGGTCCGGATTCGTTGCGGTTGCGTTCAATGAAAACTGTGCGATTTCACAGGCAAAGCCATTCAGTTTTGCCTGCGATTGTGTTCAGTTGTTCAGTTTTTTCCACGCGGGTGCAATGCGTTTTGTTGCGTTTTTCACGTGCGTGATAAAAAACTGAAGGTTTACAAGCAACAACTCCTAGCAACCATCAGTGAAAAACGCATCGCACCCGCACTTGCTTGCGGATGCAATGCGTTTTTCACGCAGCCCCATTCACTTCTATGGGGCCAGAGCTGCGTGAAAAACGCAGAATATAGAACATGCTGCGATTTTCACGCAACGCAGAACTGATGCGTGAAAAATAACGCTCATGTACACAGCCCCATAGAAATGAATTAGTCCGGATTCAGTGCGGGTGCAATGCGTTCACATCACGCATTGCACCCGCGCGGAAAACTCGCCCGTGTGAATGCAGCCTTACACCAGACGCTTTGACAACCTGCAGAATTGTAGTAATGTATTTACAAAGTCTCCCAACTATTCTAGAAGATTATTTCTAATAAATACTACTAGGCAATTAGAATAGTTGGATTGTATCCTCCTGTGGCATGAAGAAGAAAAATCATCCAAATGCAGCAATATACTTTTGTATGTAGTACTACTCTGCCTTGTTTTTTTGGAGCTAAAAATTCTGAAATAAATTAGATGGTTTATGTTCTTTTTGGTGTTTCAGCCCCTTCTAAATTCCCCAAGTCGATTTTGTTCTTGGGACCCAGAAGAAGAGCGGAGACGACAAGAGCGATGGCAGCAAGAACAAGAAAGGTTACTTCAGGTATTAGAAGTGGCCATTTAGTTATGATTTATACATTTAAAGGGTATTCCACCCCAAGGCATTTAGTACCTATCCAATGGACCGATGATAAATGCTGGATCACCTTACAGCGATCAGACCCCCACACATCTAACATTTAGCACCCTATATGCAGGAATACCTAACAATCGTTTACGATTGAATTTATCTTCTAAAAATCACACTTTATCGTTCCTACAGGTGCAGCAGTAGAAATGTAGGTAGTTTTTGCCTGTATAACCAGGATAATACAGTTGGTCCACAAACAACAGTTATGACCTATCCACAGGATAAGTGATAAATGTATGACCACTCAGGCTTTGACCTCTACAGATCACAAATGGCGTCCCCTGTATGAGTGGATTGGTGGTGTGTATGTTCCACCGTTCCATTCACATTTTTGGGACGTCTCAATACAGCGCTTGGCCATCTGTCAAACTGACAGAAGTAAATGGAGAGATGGTCATGCATGCACTATACCACTGCTCCATTCACAAAGGGGACCCCTCTTACAATTCACCGCCCTTAATGCACGAAACTGCTCATTAGCTGAGCTAACCCTACAAGGCATTGTTTAATGGTGAATTTCCTGGTGAAAGACTTCTTCTAATGGATCACTAATCCTAGAAATGAATACTAAAAACAAGAAATATAGTTGAACCATTAGAGCCTTTGATGTTACATAGTGAGCTTTCAAGACAACTCGCATCTCTTCCTCAGACTTGGGGCTCCTGCAGAGGACCATATCTGTGTTGCGGTCCAGAATAACAAAATATGAAAAACGCTTGAGAATGAGTTCTTAATTATTTTATAGATAAGTGGTGCGAAAGTTTTATGGACTCTAAATTGATGTTAGCTCAGAGACTTGGTACCCCCATTACACCAGAAATAGTGTGGACACCATGTCTCTGAACTACCATCAATTTAGAGACCAAAGACTTCAAGGTGATTTTTGTTGTGAATGGGACAGCTGCGATAAAAAGTCACACTACACTCAAAATAACTGTCCAATCCATCAGCAGTTGACTCCAGGATAGAGAAATGTGGCACATAAACCACTTATGAATAGGGACCCATGGCTGTTCGGTTTCGGTCAAAGTTTGGGTTCAGGACCCTAACCCCATTGAAGTCAATGAGAATCTGAACTTTGGTGCACTAAAATGGCTGTAAAATAGTCGTAGTAAGGGCTAGAAGGCTGTAAAAGGAAACAAAATGGGGGTAAGAGCAGGACAATTGCCCTTCAAACAAATGTGGATAGGGAAATTACTTAAAATAACATAGAATAGAAAAAAATAAAAAATAATAATCTTAAACAGGCAGGGGTCAAAGTGGAGTAGGAGGTTGAGGAGGCGGTTTAGGTGGAAGCGGCAGTGGAGGAGGTAGCCAACACTGTTTTTGTTGTTTTTTTTATTCTATATTTTTTCCTTTATTTTTTTTTTATAAATTTGGGAAGACCCCAAAACATTGGGAAATAGAGAAGAGAATGAAAAGAGAAAGTATGCTGGAGTATAACAATGGCTGGGTGCGGCCGGTATACTTGTCTACTCAGCACAAGGTACGGACAAGTCCCGTGGAATCTATGCCTGGTTTATTTTAATGAACGTGAGCTTGTCCACGTTGGCTGTGGACAGGCGGCTTCGCTCGTCTGTGATTACCCCCTGCCGTGCTAAACACACGTTCAGACAATACACTTGCTGCAGGGAAGGCCAGCACCTCCCAGGCGTAAAGGACAAGCTCAGGGCATGTGCCCAATTTGGAGACCCGAAAGTTAAATGGGGCAGATCTGTCGTTAAGTACTTGTAGGCGTGGGAACACGTACTGTTCCACCATGTTGCTGCAATGCTGCCTCCTGCTAAGACGTTCCATATCAGCTGGTGTTGCTGGTTGTTGTGGCGTGCTGACGAAGCTTTTCCACATTTCGGCCATGCTAACCCTTCCTTCCTCATCATCCTCCACATCATCTTCCACCCACTCTTCATCCCTGCCCTCCTTGCTGGTCTGCACACAGCAGAAAGCCGCAGCAGTTGGCAACTGTGTTTCGTCATCATCATCAGAGACGTGCTGCGGTGGTCCTCCCATGTAGGGCAGGGCTAGGTGGATGGCTGACAGAAACCCTGCCAGCAGAGTCATCAAAAAGCATGAGAGACTGCTGCATGACTTGAGACTCAGACTCAGACTTCAGCCATCCAATCTACTACCGCCTCTACTTGTTCTGGCCTCACCATTCGTACACTGGTATTCGGGCCTACAAAATGACGCTGAGTGTCCTGTCACCTACGTGCACCTGAGGAAGGTGTTTCATTTGGGCATGTAGCTGGCTCCACCAGCAGCACCACGACCAGGGCCACGTCCCTTATTTGATGCTTTCCTCATTCTTTGAGGTCTCCCACCGAACTAACAGACAGATTAACTATATTAATTTCCCTGTTACATATACAGTGCAGGTATACCTCACACCAAAAATGGGTATATGTCACCGGCTGAACTAACAGATTCACTATATTAATTTCCCTGTCACGTATGCAGTGCAGGTGTACCTAACACCAAAAATGGGTATATGTCACCCACCGAACAGTCAGATTAACTATATTAATTTCCTTGTCACAAATGCAGTACACGTGTATCTCACACCAAAAATGGGTGTGATTAATTATTATATTTCTGTGTCATGGGTACAAAGATGGTGCATTACACCAACAAAAAATCACTATAGGTCGCCCACAGAATTAACAACCAAATTTATTATTATATTTCTGTTAGGGGTGCAAAGCTGGTATATTGCACCCACAAAAAATCATTATAGGTCACCCACAAAACAAATAGCTAGATTCCTAACACTCTCCCTCGCTTCAGCTGCCTGCTTCCTGTTCCTGCACTACTCAGAGCTGATAGACGGTGCTACATGTGATCCAGCTTGTATGGCTGTGATGGCTTCTAAGTGCCCACAGCTTAAAAGATTGTTGATTGGCTGCCCTGCAGTCTTTCAAAAGCTTTATTAAATGCCTGAACACCGAACTCGAATCCAAACTTTTCCAGCAAGGTTTGGGTCCAGGTACCCGAACTCAACACTACTTTCGAATCCAAAAAATGTTTTTTTTCCGTTCACTTCCCCTTCAAAAAAAAGGTTGATGAATAATTTCATGATAGCAATGAACATGGAGGGAAAAGGTTTGTGTTATTTCAGACAAATGTTTCCAAGAATAACTAATGCCAAGATTAAGGAAGGCATTTCTGCTGGTCTACAAGTCCGACACATCATGAATGACAATCAGTTCGAAGAGCTTATGGTAGAGCCTGAGAAAATCTCTTGGAAATAATTCAAGGATGTTGATGAGAATTTCCTTGGCAACTATCAAGCACCAAACTACACAAACTGGTTGACAACAATCTGAAATCATGCAAAGCCACAAAGAGCAACAGGTCATAGAAAATTTATTTTCTGCATATTTATTTATTTTTTACCTGCTAGTCTTGGTGCAGTATGTGATGAATTCGGTGAGTGGTTTCACCAAGACATTGCGACAATGGAAAAGTGTTATCAACACTAATGGAATCCATCAATGCGGGCCAACTATTTAGCTCGGTTAAACTCATGATATATGTAAGATTTACAGTAAATCTTAATCTCATGTTTCTCAAAATTTCTAGCTTCAATGAGTGTATCAAAATGGCCAAACATAGTAAAGGAAGCAAAACTTTTAGAAAAAAATGTTCTCCAGTGTAATTAAAGACTAATTCTCATATTCTGTTTGAAATGTCCATTCATTGCACCAGTTCTTCTTGTATATACCGTATATATATTGCTGTTTCTTCTGACCGAAATCGTACCTGAGGAAGAGACCTAAGTTGTCTGGAAAGCTTGCAGTGTCACATCATTGCTTCTATTTTTGTTAGGCATTAAAGGGTATCATATCTGCACGGTTACAGAGTATTTTGGACAAGGTTTTGAGGCAGATTCTCCTGTAGATTTTTTTGGACAAAGTCAGAAATGGAATTTGAAAATAATCTGGAATATACAGGAAGCATTTGTACTGTACCTGCCTGGTGGATCCACATCTGGCTTTTGGCTAAAAATCTTGCAGGCAGATCTGCCTCACAACCTCGTCCAAAAACCGTTTTGTAGTTATTTTGTTTCTTTTGAGAGCAATAAACTTGGAGGTAATTGATATAAATGGACATCCAAAAGGAAGATCTCAAGCATCCATAACTGGGTTTGTAATATATTTTTGTATCTCAAACAGCCAGTCTCTGTCATCTTATACATTGCATTTGTCTCAATTTTCAAAAGGAAAGGTACCAAAAAGAACAAGAGAAATTAAAGGAGGAGTGGGCGAAGGCTCAGAAGGAGGTGGAAGAGGAGGAGCGTAAATACTATGAGGAGGTATTTATAGGTTGAACTGTAATATGTAGTCCATTTATCAATTAAATTACTAAAATGATTTTCTGGGATCAGAATATTGATGGCCAAACCTAGGCATAGGCCAGCAGATTGTGGGGAGTTTGACTCTTGCCCTCTTTCCCCCTCCCCCACCAGTCAGATGAATGGAACAAACTACAACATCCATCAGCACCATTATTAAGTAGATGGCATACAGGTAGACAGGTGAAACAATGAAGATGCTGTAGCACTCGCATAAGCATGCCATGGTCCCTTTGGATAGGCCATAAATATTCTGATTTCAGACTCTAAAATGGAATAAGTTATAGAGATTATTAAGTATCACAAATGGTTAACTTTACAGCCAATGCTTGGTGGCTTTGAGTAAGGCTTAAAGAGGTTTTTTCACTTTAGCAAATGGCGTTTATCATGTTGAGTAAGTTAATACAAGGCGCTTACTAATGTATTGTGATTGTCCATATTGCCTCTTTTGCTTGTTTTAATAATTTTTCCATCACATTATACACTGCTCGTTTCCAGGGGTTTTGACTACCCTACAATCCAGCAGTGGTGGTCGTGGTAGCACACTATAGGAAAAGGTGTCGACGGGGACCACGAGACTGTGGTAGGCCAGTACCTTTTCCTACAGTGTGCAAGCACGACCACATTTGCTGGATTGCAGAGTGGTCATAACCCCTGATACGAACAGTGTATAATGTGTTGGAAAAATGAATCCAGCCAGCAAAGGAGGCAATATGGATTATCAGAATACAATAGTAAGTGCCTTGTATTAACTTTGTGATATAACCTCTTCCCGGCTGGTGGAAGATAGAAAGTTGGTGCCAGTGGGGACTACTAAAGGTACTACCGAGAGAACTCCCTAAGTAAACCATTAAACAAGTGAAAGGTACAACAATATAAAACTGTATAGAGTGAAGAAATGTTATAAACTTCACAAGTCTCATTAATGATAAGACAACAGTGAGTTGACCTGGGTCTCTTCTGGCACAAGGATGCTGTTCCCTTGTAGGTATTCGTGTGATATCAGATCTGTGGTTGAGAGAGAAATTGAGTTCTGAAGAAGGTCAGACCACGCTGTTAAGTTCCCAGTAGGTGGACTGAGGCCTGCACATAGGTTTAATAGATCAAAAGGGCTTTAGGTGGGTGGACCTTGATGTTGGCAGACACATTTTGTATACAAGCCTAACCACAATGTTAGAAAAGGTCTTCTTCTTGCAGTTGTGTTGGAAATGTCTCATGTTTGACTGGAGCTGCAGGATATGGCATTGAAGATCTGAGAATAGGTAGATAGTGCCAAAATCTGAGAATGGGTAATCTTAGAAACCTGATCATAGGTAGAAAGTGCCAAAATCTGAGAATGGGTAATCTTAGAAATCTGATCATAGGTAGAAAGTGCCAAAATCTGAGAATGGGTAATCTTAGAAATCTGATCATAGGTAGAAAGTGCCAAAATCTGAGAATGGGTAATCCTAGAAATCTGAGAATAGATAGTGCCAAAATCTGAGAATGGGTAATCCTAGAAATCTGATCATAGGTAGAAACACATATTTCTTGGTGAGAATCATCAAGGTTTCTTCAGTCCTAAAGAGTCTCTGGAAAGAAGTAATAACCAACAATGTACGTGCTTCTAGGAAAGGAAGATCATAGAAGACACAGTGCTGCCGTTGACCGTGTCACCAGTCAGCAGTATCCTTCATGGCTTATCTGAAACAACTGGGAATTCCGTGTCCCACCAAAGCGAACCAGGACCAGCAGTGCAGGAGGAGGTAAGTTCTTTCCAAGTATGTGCCTGTATAGATATGGCAGACAGTTTGGCAGCTGATCGGATCTTCTGTATGGGTTTACACTTGTTTGCTGGCAGCGCATTGCTCCGGGTAAAGATAGGATGAGAGGTCAAATAATGGAAATGAGCGGCGGCACAGTCCTAAGTTGCGAACAGCCATTCCTTTGGGTGGTTATTTGCCCAAGTAAAGAGTCCTTAAGGGGGTTATCCCATGAGTAATGTTAAATTCAGACATCATATAGTACATTACAGTCTATTTCTAAAAAAGCTAGAACCAGCCCTGTACCTCACATGGATCCAGAGATCTCCCCATTCATTGCTCTGCTAGACTTATTTCAAGCTGGCAGCTCAGGGGGTGTGCCCTTTCTGAGCTTTCTGCTGAAGCTGGTGACAGTTGAAGGGTGGAACTGAGCATGTATTTCGACCTCCGTGAGCTGGGCAGAGAATTTAGAAAAAGGACAAACAGCAGGTGGCGGTATATACATTTTATTGAATAACTTAGTGACTATACTAAATTTTGAATTACTTGCAATTACAAAAGTATTTAGATCCAGGTGCTGGTTTGAAAAATGTAGAATATTTTTTGTGGCGCAATCCCTATAGATGAGTGCAGATCAACTTGCTATATCATTAGTTGGTGCTGGTTACAGGAAGGAATCTGCCTGTATAAAAGGAAGGACCCTGAGACAAGAACATGTGAACAACTCAGGCAGTGTTATCTGTTTTTTTCCAGCCCTGGACACCAGACAGAAATCATCTAATGGACGATTCACACTCCGCCAAAAACAAAGTACAGACTAGCCCGTTATTAACCAGAGAAGGAGCTGTTCATAGAGCCGCCGAGGATCAAACAAAAAGGAACATGTATGTCTTCAAGAACAGCCTATGGGTAGAGGGTGGGTGATAGAGGGGCAATTACCCTGACAGGAAGCACAAATCTTGAAAATGATATGAAATTGAAACAGAAGAAGATTGCAGAATGTTGTATTATACCATCATTAATCTACTGTACTTGTGTAAGACAGGATTCATGACATAATATACAGGTTTGTTCTCCACAGCCTATACCATGGATCAGTAACCTCCGGCACTCCAGCTGTTCTGAAACTACAACTCCCAGAATCCTCCTTTCACTTTTATGGGAATTACAAGAACAGCTAAGTATGTATGCTGGGAGTTGTAGTTTTACAGCAGCTGGAATGCCAAAGGTTGCCGATCTCTGACCTATACCGTTATGTTCTGATTTCATATGGAGGTCATACTTTGGTGACATGCTTTAAGAAGTATCCTCCCCTAGATGAATTGCTATGAGGATCCTTAGTAAGGGCCATAGAGACTCAAAAGGGACATTCATCAAAACTGGTATAAAGGAAAACAGTCTTAGTTGCCCATAGCAACCAATCATATTCTACCTTTGATTTTTCAGAGCCCCTTTGGAAAATGAAAGGTGGAATCTAATTGGTTGCTAGTGGCAAATAAGGTATACTTTTATACTAGCGTCAGCAGGGTCTGGCAGGCTGTACTAACAGCCTGCCAGATCTGTACTAACGCTAGCCCACGAGTGCCACTGGAAGTCTGTTTTGGCCCCATTCACTTTAATTGGGACAAGTCGGAAATGCGGCCGCAGCACGGCAAACATGCGAGAGGCGGCTGGACAAAAATGCAGTACAGACTGCCGGACCCTGTTAACGCTAGTGGGAAAGTATCCTAAGTCTGTTTTCCTTTTCACCAGTTCTCCATCTCCCCCTTTGTGTGCCGCCATACAGGGTTTGCATGCAGCAATATCATGTGTAATGCATCCTAAGGTGTAATTGTCCAGTTTAGGGGTATGTCCACATGGGACTGAAACGTTGCAAATTTGCATGCGGAAAATCTACAGCGATTTACAGTAGCAGCAAAGTGGATGAGATTGTCAGATATCTCACTCACATGCTGTGACAAAAAATGTGCAGCACTTCCACCGTGAACTCCAAATTCACAGGGTAAACTCAGCATGTAAGTCTTCTGGATTTTACCCTGGATTTGTGTACCTTGGATAGGCAGCACGGTGGCTCAGTGGTTAGCACTGGTGATACAAACTGAGTCCGCTCCCCTCCATCCACTATGTTGGTCCATGGACACAGGGCTGGCCCCCAGTGGATATATGGAAAATAGAAAATTGTTCACCAAGCAGATAAAATCCCTCGTACTCTATTTAGTCTTGAAACATCTAGAAAATCTTTAAATCAATTTCACTTGCGTGTTTCTGGTGGACAACCACCCTCAGTCTCAGGACTGGGGTCCTAGGTTCAAATCTGACCAAAGACAACATCTGCGTGGAGTTTGTATGTTTTGTGTGGATTTCCTCTCATACTCCAAAGACATACTGATAGGGAGCTTAGATTGTGAGCCCAATTGGGGACAGTTGGATGCTGTCTGTAAAGTGCTGCAGAATATATCAGCGCTATACAAGTGCATAAAATTAAATTTTTATGATTTTTCTGCGGCAAAAGGTCTCCTTGTGGACGTACCCTAACACCGACCCATTATGTGAGACGTGTATTTCCCCCGTATAATAACTGTGTGGCTGGGCGTATTCTGGGTTGTTTGACACCGGTTTCTTATTATGACTGTTTTCTGTCTGCCATTCCCTGCAGTACTGAAACTGAAGCGTCTACAGCAGAAAAGGAAAGTGATCGAAAGCCAGGACATCAGCACAATGCTTCTACCAAACTTCACCTTCCATTAGGTAAGCCATGTCCTCCTGTGGGATGGCAGTCTGAAACCAGTGGCACAATGCATCAGCTGCCTTTCATGTGAACGTCCGATTTACTGAAAATGGTTTCTGGATATCCTTACAAAGTCACAGGTGGATTATGGGGTTGCTAGGAAGCAAAATACACCGTCTGCACTCCGGGGACCGTATTCAAGCCATGATTAAGATCATAGGATGTAGTATAAAATAATGCTTGAGTTAAAGAGGTTGTGTCACCTCAGCAGGTAGCATTTATGATGTAGAAGAAGTGCCTTGTATTAACTTTCTCTACATAATCCATTGTACAACTGTTATTCTTAAAAACTTAAAGGGAACCTGTCACCTCTACTATGCTACCCTCACTGAGCATTTCTAAATGTTTGTTGTGTTGCCCTAAACATATAAATGACACTTTTAATTTCATCTGCAGCCAAATTAAATAAATATGATGCATTTTGTACTTCCTGCCTTTTATGCAAATGAACATAAAAGAGTCACATCTTACTTGTGTAACCAGAGAAGAGTCATATTTTCTCTGAGTCCGGCTCCTCAGCTCCGCCTAAGAAACGCCTCTATAGAGAAAATCTAGCAGATTCGCTGTCAATCAAAGTCTAAGGGGAGGGAAATAGGCTCTGATGGTGTGAGGGGAAGGAATTATTTATGAAAATGAGCATAACGGCGGGAAAGCTTTAGACGGTGATATAATAGGACAGTTGTGTTCAAAATTATTCAACCCCCAATGCTGTAAAGGAATTTAGTGTACATTTGTAATTGTGTTCAGAATGAAATCTTACAAGGACTTTTTAAAGAACCAAATGCAACTAAAATGACATCAATTGTTTTTGGAATACAGTATTAAATGTTTTTTTTGTGATTTCTTCATTGACACAATTATTCAACCCCTTAAAGACGACCACTCTTAAGAACAGAGGTTCATTCCAGTGTTTTCTATCAGGTATTGAAAAGACCTGTGGATGTCAAGGAGCAGCAATCAAGCATAATAAGCACCAATTAGGCAGATGTAAAATGACTGTGATACTCAGCTCCTTCTAGACATTTACTGGTGTGTTTACAAACATGGTGAAGTCAAGAGAATGGTCCAGGAAGACAAGAGAAGAGGTGATTTCTCTTCACAGGAAGGGCAATGGCTATAAGAAGATTACAAAGATGTTAAACATACCAAGTGTAAAGGGGGAATATTAATTATTAATATTCATGCAAATATCAATAATTAATATTCATAAATAGGCGGAACCATCTACAGATAACTCCACCTATTTATACCTTAACAACACACTTCTATTGCCTAGCACGTCACCAAGTCGCTTACACTTACTATCTGCATGCGCCTAACTCACTACGCTAAACGCTAATAAATACACTCTACACAATTCTACTAGTAAAACGGTATTTATTAAAACTGACGCACACAGATATGTACTAAATAACACAACACTACAAATACAATACTAACTACACTACACAATCCCAATTTACACCCACAACACTAGCTAATACAAGTTACACATACACTTAATAGGGCAGCCCACCCAGCCTGATTATTCATACTGTCCCTATTGCAATAAAGGGTTAATACAAATCACAATGCAGTCCAGGGGTAATGGCACTGCAAAGGTTAACACAAAATGGTCTGCAGGGGTCACTCTGCACACAGAAGCCTTGAAGGGGAACAGGGTTAAAGGGCTGCTGGGCTGGGGTACTACTGGGCTGGATAAGGGATGAATAAGGGGTTAAGGGGTACACAGCAGCAGGAGTTGATGCTGCTGGGCAGGGAAGGGGTACATGGATAAGGGGTTAAGGGGTACCCAGCAGCAGGAGATGATGCTGCTGGGCAGGGAAGGGGTACATGGGAATGTAGAGATCTGGGAAATCAGGGCAGGGGTTGGGAGTACTCAACCATCTTCCAGGTCCCATCTGTGTGTCTCCTTCTCAGTAAGGAGCCGAGTTCAGAAGAGCCCTACTTTGTAGAGCCATGCCCTAATATCAGTGACGTCCACTCTACCTTCTGAGCCCTCCCCCCAAGTAGTTTGGAGGGGGGGAGGAAACAGGTTTAGCATGTAAGCCATGTGCTGATCAAAAGGTGCCATAAAGTCTGCAATCTCCTGTCCTGGACCCACATCCTATTTAGCATCTCTATGCTAACTACCCCCCAGGGACAGTTGGGCGATTTAACAGATAACAATGCAAGCCATGGCCTACAGGCTAAACACTGGCCTGTATCAAGTTGATACGATTCTATAAGGGGACACATTCTATAAGGGGATACATATATATGTATATATATATATATATATATATATATATATTTCAACCCTTCCTCAACAAAATTCTATAAGGGGACACATTCTATAAGGGGATACATATATATGTATATATATATATATATATTTCAACCCTTCCTCAACACCAAGAGACACCATAGGAAGCATCATTCGCAAATTCAAGGCAAAGGGCACTGTTGAAAGATACCTGGTCGTGGCAGAAAGAAGATGCTGACTTCGACTACTGTGCGCTACCTGAAGCGCAAAGTGGAGAAAAGTCCCCGTGTGACTGCTGAGGAACTGAAAAAAGATTTGTCAGATGCGGGTACTGAAGTTTCAGCTCAGACAATAAGGCGCACACTGCGTAATGAAGGCCTCCATGCCAGAACTCCCAGGCGCACCCTCTTACTGTCTCCAAAGAATAAGAAGAGTCGACTGCAGTATGCCAAAAGTCATGTGGACAAACCACAAAAGTTTTGGGATAGTGTTCTGTGGACTGATGAAACAAAATTAGAACTGTTTGGGCCCATGGATCAACGCTATGTTTGGAGGAGGAAGAACAAGGCCTATGAAGAAAAGAACACCTTGCCTACTGTGAAGCATGGCGGGGGTCAATCATGCTTTGGGGCTGTTTTGCTTCTACAGGTACAGGGTAGTTTCAGCGTGTGCAAGGTACCATGAATTCTCTTCAGTACCAGGAGATATTGGATGAAAATGTGATGCAGTCCGTCACAAACCTGAGGCTTGGGAGACGTTGGACCTTTCAACAGGACAATGATCCCAAGCATACCTCCAAGTCCACTAGAGCATGGTTGCAGATTAAAGGCTGGAACATTTTGAAGTGGCCATCGCAGTCACCAGACTTAAATCCGATTGAGAACCTCTGGTGGGACTTAAAGAAAGCAGTTGCAGCGCGCAAGGCTAAGAATGTGACTGAACTGGAGGCTTTTGCCCATGAAGAATGGGCGAAGATACCCGTAGATCGCTGCAAGACACTTGTGTCAAGCTATGCTTCACGTTTAAAAGCTGTTATAACTGGAAAAGGATGTTGTACTAAGTACTAAGATTGAATGTCACTTGGGGGTTGAATAAAACTGATAATGATGTGAGCACAGAAAAGACATTAGTGGTTATTTCATTATAAATGTTATGTTATATTTGTCTGACTTACAAGGGCCTCTGTGATTTAATTGTAAACAAGATGACTGAAATGATCAAAATCAATGTCAAACTGGCCAAAACACTCAATTTCAGTGGGGATTGAATAATTTTGAACACAACTGTAGTCCTGAGAAGGTTATGGATGGATCGCTAGTAACTATCAAGGTAGACAAACTTGAAGGTGCATTCAGTTTTATATGTGAAAACATGGTGACAGGTTCCCTTTAAGGGGCGTCTGTCAGCAGATTTGTACCTATGACACTGGCTGACCTGTTACATGTGCACTTGGCAGCTGAAGGCATCTGTGTTGGTCCCACATTCATCTGTGCCCACATTACTGAGAAAGATGAAGTTTTATTATATGCAAATGAGCCTCTAGGAGCAACAGGGGCGTAGCTATTACACCTAGAGGCTCAGCTCTCTCTGCAATTGCCGCACCCTCTCCACTTTGATTGACAGGCCAGCAATGTAAACATGACTATGCCTGGCCCTGACTTCTCCTAACGGCTGTGTGCTTCAGTATCCGGCGCAGGTGCAGGATAGAAGAGAACAGCTGGCAAGCCTCTCTGCTGTACTGCGCATATGCTGGAAAGCGCGCGCCGCAGCCGAGATTTTAGGAGAGGTCCGCAGGTGGAGCAGTAGCCAGGTTAACCTCTTAGTACCCGGATATGGAACATATCTCCCTTGCCAAATTAACCCCCTCACTTTATCACTGTACCCATATTAATGTTAGCCAGGAGACCAGTAATTGTTACTGACGATGTCAAGGTTTAGTTCAGGGTGTCCAGCTTGGGTGCCTTCTAGGCACAGGCCCTGGGAGTCAATGCTGATACGTTTTGAATAATTTCCCCTATATACAGTTATATTATAGTTGGTATTCTGCTGACACCCTATTCTCATCATACAGGCTTGTGGGCCTCGACCAAAAACAATACCAAAAGCTCGCTTGCTAGCAATGGCGGTATTTTTACCCCATCTAGTTTAGACTTGTTGGGCTAATAGTCACGTACGAGATGTTCCTGACCAAAATACGGCCAGACACCTTTTCGCCTGTGGTATTGCGCCTACATGCATTTGATTTTTGTGTTGCCTCTCACAGATCATTGACTTTAGTCTCATGATTACCGAACCGCTTTATATTTAGCAGGAACGACCACCGAGTCACATTTATCTGAGAATGGTAATAACTGTGTGGATAATAATAATGTCCAGCAAATGACGCCCTTCTTGGATTCAAAAAGGTGAGTTTTTGGAATATTACGTCATACCTAACTTTCTGTGCTATGGCATCACCTGTAGATTTCCATAGCATATTCTTATAATATTCTTAGAATCTGAAATTTTTATGAAAAAATAATGTGTTACTAGAACTTGGGAGCTGGTTGCATGTCTTCTGGTACTGTGTGGCTGTCATATATATGGAAGAATATAGTGGTTTTATACAGTTTCATGATGACATGTCTTAAGATAGGTCACAATATCAGATCGGTGGGGGGGGGGACTGACTTCAGTCACCTCCGCCAATCAGCTATTTGAAGGTGCCGCGGCACCGTGCAAATGATTAGTCTTTTTCTATATTTACTTGGGTATAACTACAGCTTCCTTTCCCGTTCACTTGAATGGGAAGAACAGTTGCAATTACTCCGCACTGACACTACAAGGAAAATGGTGCCCAGGCATGGGCGTAGCTATAGGGCGTGCAGAGGTAGCAGTCACTACCGGGCCCAGGAGCCTGAGGGGGCCCAAAGACCCTTGTGCCCCATAAGAAGACACACAAAGCACTGAGGGAAGGGGGCCCATGCTGAACTCTAGCACCAGGGCCCATGAGCCATTAGCTACGCACCTGTGCCCAGGTAAAGTGTAAAGAGAAGAATGCAGTGCTCGCAGGGGGGTGGGGCGTTAGCCCCCCTCCGATCTGATATTGACCTATCCTGAGAAAACGTCAGCAATACCATGAAACCGGGCCCCCTCTTCATTTGAATCTGCTTCTTCTTTATAAAGTGGTTTTCCGGTGTCCTATATTGATCCATCCTTAGGAAGCCCAGTGGAAGAGTGCTGCATTCTGTTCATACAGCTGATTGACGGGGCTGCTGAGAGTTGGACTCCCGCCAATCTGATATTGATGACCTATCCTGAGGATAGATCATCATCATCAATATAGAAAACGGGACAACCCCTTTAGCATGGCGAAGGATAAATACAATATCAGATCAACAGGAGTCTGATTCTCGGGCCCCCTGTCCATCAGATGTTTGAAGGGGTAGCAGCAATGTTTCCTCTACAAACCTACCTGTGTGCCATCTCTTTTACAGAGGCAGCGCAGTGTAATTACAACTGTCCTGCTCCATACTAGTGAATGGTACCAGTGGCTGTAATTACACTGCATCGCCACTGCAAATGAGACGGTGCATAGGTAAGTTGAAACGCAAGCAGAGCTCAAACAAGTGCAGCTACACCTTCAAACAGCTGATCGGCGGGGGTGCAGGGAGTCAGATCTGATGTTGATGACCTCTCCCTCAGTGCACAATCCCTTTACCTGGAGGAAAGACTGGGTTATAGCTCTAGCCTGCTGCAGGTAAAAGCCATTGCCGTAATCCAGAAACAGTGCCACTCTTGTCAATGCAGTTCAAACTCAGTCACATGTAAACACTTTGATAAGACCTCATGTAACATCTCATTGGCCATATCCTTCTTGTTTAGTAGTGTTGGGTTGTTTGTATATGTTGTAAATATAGAGCAATATGATTGCAAATTTGGGGTACAAAGTTTAGCCATGCCCTCTGATGTATTGATTTAATTTGCTTTTGTCATATAATGCTTAAAGAGTAACTCAACTGTTAATTGACTTTTTGGTAAAATGTCCCTAATGCCCTAATAATAATTTTTGGTAATTGATTTTAATGCATTTTTAATTTTTAATAGAGTTTTCACCCCCTAAAGCACACCCTTCCCTATGCGCTTAAAATCCACTTTTTTGTACACCGCTGATGTCTCAGCAGTGTACGGAGTACGGGCGCTACAGTTTATCAATGGGGCCGCAGCGCATGGAGTACGGGCAGGAGCGCACATTGCTGCTCCATGTCTATGAGTAGGATACCTTGAATAGTCCACCATGTAGCACTGAACCAGTAAAGAGGACAGAGATGTAAAATGTTATCCTGTTGCCCAGTTGTGGGTACTGCAATATGCTTTTTTCTTTAATTGTATTTCATCTTGGAAAGCAGATCTGACTTCCAGGAAAGCCCCATGGACATCGGCTACTCCTCACCTTCTCCGACATCACAGAGCCAGTCACTTAACAGGTACCAGACACAACTGCACATTAGAGTTTTTCATTTGACACTAAGCTGTTGTAACATCTTAGATCTGCTTATCTGCATCACTTGCTGTGTTTTAGGTCTGTAAGTGGAAAGAAGTTGTGCTCTACATGTGGACTTCCTCTTGGCAAGGGGGCAGCCATGATTATTGAAACACTCAGCCTGTATTTTCACATCCAGTGCTTCAAGGTTTGTGTTTTTTTTTTTTGTGATTTCTAAAGTAGTACTTATTGAACCGTGGTCCAGGATGTCTTGTTTAGAAGTTCTTTCTGGTTCTTAAACAAGAACCCATCCAAAAAGCATAATTGTGATTCCCTCGTGTTCTGTGGCTTTCTTATACTTCTGTACGATGACGTGTAGTACGTGCCTACTAGCCAATATACACGTGGCTACGGCGGACAGTCATGGCCCACAGAGGTCATGTCGCTATAAACAACGCATCACTAGGGCAATTGATTTCATCTAGAGCAGTGATGGCGAACCTATGGCACGGGTGCCAGAGGCGACACTCAGAGCCCTTTCTGTGGGCATCCGCACCCTGGAAGAAGTCTATAGTGTACCAATATGCTTTACCACTATGTACAGCACAGGCAGCGCAGGGCACACTATGTATGGCACAGGCAGCGCAGGGTGCACTATGTATGGCACAGGCAGCGCAGGGTGCACTATGTATGGCACAGGCAGCGCAGGGTGCACTATGTACAGCGCAGGGCGCACTATGAATTGCATAGGCAGCGCAGAGTGCACTATGTACAGCACAGGGCGCACTATGAATTGCATAGGCAGCGCAGGGTGCACTATGTACAGCGTAGGGCGCACTATGAATTGCACAGGCAGCACTGGGCGCACTATGTATGGCACAGGCAGCGCAGGGCGCACTATGTAGAGGACAGGCGCACTATGAACGGCACAGGCAGCGCATAGCGCACTATGGATAGCACAGGCAGCGCACTGAATGTAGGCAGGCTATTATAGAAAAATCATTAAGTACATGGAAGATATAATATAGTGGACTGTAGTATTTAGGGTAATTTGCCGTGTTGGCACTTTGCGATAAATAAGTGGGATTTGGGTTGCAGTTTGGGCACTCAGTCTCTAAAAGGTCCGCCATCACTGATCTAGAGATTAGCCAATTGAATCCCAAAAAGTGGAATTCGATCCAAATTTCAGGATAAATTCGATTGGCCTCGAAGCCAAATTTCCGCGTGCTTCGTGTAAGCAAATCGATTTATCCTGACATAGTGTAAAAAGCAAAAAAATTCATACTTACCTCCTCCTTTTGCTTGCGACGGGCCGCCAGCCGCCATCTTTATTGAAGATCTCGGCCGAAATCCCGTGTGTGTTGACGTATGAATTCACCACGTTGGCCAGCGTGATGACGTAATCTTGCACCACGCGAGATTTCGCGCCAGATCTTTAAGCAAGATGGCGGCGGCCGGCCCGTCACGAGCAAATGGAGGCGGTAAGTTTGATAAAAAAAAATTGTGGCGTTTCGAAATGTCAGCCTTATACAATCACGCATCTGTGAGGTGACTTGTTGAATCAGACATTCTCCACTTATAGTTTATGCATCAGACACCCAGGAGTTAATCAAGTAGTCTTTAATCCGGAGATTGTATTACAAGATATGCAGGGAATCCAGATGGTAAAAGAATTATGCCAACAATATTCTCCTTGATAAGAAGATGAGATTCTACTCAGATTCTACCCAGATTCTCCTCAGAATCTCCTCAGAATTAGAGCACACACTAACAGCAATGCATGACTCGGAAAACAGGAAGTGGCTAGACTGAACCAACTAGAAGCTGAAACAGAGGGGGAGGAGAGGAGAGGAGCATACCAATACACAATGCAAGATACTGAAAGAGAACAATTTTTATTGTTCATTTTACACTGTTTTTACGCTCAGATGCCACTACCATGTATAAACGCGACATCTGAGGGGTACAATGACGGGGGCCGGCGCTATCGCATCTCCCTGTCTTTGCACCCACTGCTTCCAAAAAATCACGATTTTTTTTGTAGAATTCGGCAAATCAGCCAAATCGAACTTTTGAAAAATTCACTCATCTCTAATTACATCAAATCTTGACACATCATCTGACTCTAAGGGTGCATGTACATGGTGCGGTCTGTTAAGGGGATCCACATGCAGATTACCACTTAGGGTCCTTTCACACGTCCGTAGTGTATTACGGATCCACAAATTGCACATCCGCAATACACCTGGCCAGCATCCCCATAGAACTGCCTATTCTTGTCCGCAATTGCGGAAAAAAATAGGACATGCTCTATTTTTTTCCAAATCCGCGGACCGGAAGTTCGGGGGCGCGCTCCGGAAATGCAGATAGCACACTGTGTGCTGTCCGCATCCATTCATGCCTTATTGAGAATGAATGGGTCTGCACCTGTTCCGCAGAATCGCGTAACGGGTGCGGACACATTCACCAAAGTGTGAATGGACCCTTACTGTTAGGCTAGACTCTGCTCGGCATTTGAAAGAATAGCTGAGGAAACCGTTGTGTCTTTTTATTGGAAAAATATATATTTTGGGTAAAGTTCCCAAGCAGTATCTCTATGCAGTTTAGTGCTGTTCTGCTGTAGGGTCTTACATTGCAAGCATGAAGCATCTCAGATGGACATTCATCTCCTGCAGATCACCACTAGTAGTGGGTTATTGAAAGAGTATATGAAGCAGCAGAGGTAGAAGGTCAGATGATTGCTATATATTTGCTCGTTTCAGTGACTCTATTTTATTATTGATCCTTTGCTTGTTTTAGTGTGGAATCTGTAAGGGACAGCTTGGCAGCGCAACTACTGGAACAGACGTCAGGATCCGCAATGGCTTGTTGAACTGCAATGACTGTTATGCAAGATCCAGAAGTGAGTCTCTGATTGTATCTTTTACTGTTAGAAGTCCTTTTTCAGCACCTGCTTACTTCCGTTTCTTCCTTCATGCAGTTATACACATGCAGTTCTGTCACCTGTAACCTGCATTTGATGTATGAAGAATCCCAGCAAAAGGTGTCTTGATGCTCATAAGGATTTTATTTGCAAAATAAACAATATGTCCTATGTTCCAGGACGCGTTTCGGCTATTCAGCCTTTTTCTGCCGAAACGCGTCCTGGAACATAGGACATATTGTTTATTTTGCAAATAAAATCCTTATGAGCATCAAGACACGTTTTGCTGGGATTCTTCATACATCAAACGTGGAGTTGGTCCTATCCTGCGCAAACGTGCATACGGGCGACTGCTGGCCAGTGGCCAGTATTTCCCTAACCTGTAACCTGCAGACATGGTTGGACAGGTCACTGCCTCCTACAAGATCAGCACAATCCTGTCCTGCTGGTGTGACTCTTTTTATGTTCAGTTACTATATTCAACCTATATATAATTTCCACCTTTTAACAGTCGGGGTTCATTAATTTTTTAATATCTTTAAGGTCATTGTAGAGTAGTTACAGCGTTCCAAATCCCTTGCACAGGTTTGCAATGAAATAATACAATTTAGTCTTATGTGGTCATCACTAGGTGGCGCATAAGAGTGACCCGAATACTATCTTCTCACTAATCTGAATGTATAAAAGGTATTCAGAAAGCTCCTAGGCTGCCTGTAGTGGTAACTTCAAGTAGACAGAATTTTATCATTTAACTATGTCTCTGGAAGTGATTTTGAGTTTTGTTTCAGAAAAACAAACCCCCAGCCCCTATAAAGAGATCACTACAGAATTTTGGACCTATCAAGGAAAAAAAAAACAGTGTTAAAGAGTAAAATTCAATGGTTAAGTGAATAAGAAAATTGCTTTGTCTTGGGTTCTTCAAGGGATTGTTCACTAGTACCCCATCAATTCACATAGCCAAATGTAAACTGTCTAGTGATATACTGTATGCAGGTACCTGCTTATCTGGAAGAGAACAGGATGATATGAGAATAAAACTTTACCTTACCTTTATCCATGTGGGATGTGAGGGGGGAGATAAGCATATGAAAAGAAATGAGGGACACAAATCCCCCCTTCTATTTGTTAGACCTGCATTTAACACTAATCCAATGGTTTAAAGGGTTCTCTGGACTACAGATATTGATAACCTATCCTCAGGATCGGTCATCAATATCAGATCTACGGGGGTCCGACACCCACCAACATGGTCGAACTTGCCCACTACGGATCCAGAGGATCCTCTAGTGGGCCCAAGCTCTAATACTATAGTGGACCCTAAAAATCCAGGAAAAATAAAACATTTAGCTGCCATTAAAGCCAATTACTTCCCACTAAGGTCAATTTCTTCAAAATCTGTTAAACTTTATGATATAGGAGTTGGGAGTTGGGCCCAAGGCCCCCAGTTTGACCCTGCTCAGCACCCACATGATGTGTGGGTGCTGCAGTGTACAGAATGCAGGCAGAAAGCTTCTTACACCGTGTAGTTTCCAGCTCGAGCATACTGAACTTCAGCCCCCATTCACTTGAATGGGACCTGAGCTGCATTGCCCAGCACGACCACTAGACAGTGCTGATTGCCCCATCCCAATAGACTGTATAGTTTCTGTACTGAGGCAGCCCAAAACAGCCGACACTCGGCACTCCCACCAATGGGACATTGTTGACCTTTTCATAGGAAAGGTAATCAATATCTGTAGTCCAGAGTGCCCCTTTAGCTTTTATTCCTACTAAACCCCTTTAAAGTCTACTTGCTGAAAATGTCATCATTTTAAAGTCCACTAAGACCAGAAAAACCGTAATTTCATTTAGACGATTGTTTTAATAAATATTAGGAAGTTAGTCCTGAATTATTCCAGTCATCTCACGTGAGATATCCTTTCTTCCAGCGGCGGGTCATCCTACCCCATTGTGATTCCAGTACTAGCCAAGAAGACCTTCCATAGAGAAGAGCTCCCACTCTCCCAAGAAGGCGGACTTCAGACAATCACTTTTACCTGCAGAGATTCTGACACTCATCTCATGCCGAGAAAGGAGAACTGTGTGTGGTGCTTGCTAGTATACTACATGATTTGCTTAACATATGCAGACCTTCATTTGCAAAACAAATCCAGTAGATTTCAATCTAACAGACACCACCGAAGACTCTTGTGAATTTGCCAAGAAGAGTTTGGTCAGGGCCTGGTTTACAAATTACCCCCGCACGCTGGTGTGACGTGCCCTGGAGGTGCCTCTTTTAATCCTATGTAAGGTGCAGCTGATTGTATATCCACTCATAGGGCTACATCATACGCACATGTAACCAGCAAACACCGCCAGACTTACATCCGTGATGATTGTGGGGTTGTGACATACTGAGACATACTGCTTAGACCTGTGACGTGGACGCTCCAGGTCCCGCTTACTGGTGTCCAGTGGTTTGCACCTTCATTGCTTATGGGCTATGTAAGTGATCACAGATGACAGGTTTAGGTTAGGTAACACTGATCATACCATGAGTCTTACATATAAGGTATTTACATATACAGTCCTTCCAACATTTGAAAACAATAGTTGATGTATCTGCGTGAAATGTAAAGTTTGCAGACAGCTGACAGATGGGAATGTTCTTGGGTATAGACATTCTAGCACAATAAAAGTAATTTGCTGTTTCGGTCTCTCATCATAGAATGTAATCGCAATTAGATTGTGTTGAATGCATACACTAGCATAATTGATGCCTTATCTTACGCGCATACACTTAATATCCAGCAGGATTTCTATTATTTTTTTTGTTTGCATTACATGTAAGTAATCCATGGATATTCATTTATTCATTGTGGCACTAGATGGCGGTATCACATTGAGGTTGAGGATAGTGCTAGTGGCCATTGGTGCTTCGGCCACTATATAATGAGGTATGGACTGATTTGTGTTTACACTGCGTGTTGGGTTTGGCACAAGGATGACTGTTTTTTTTTTTTTTTACATCTATAGCATTGTTGCTTCGCACACCACTGATAGGGTTTGGACAGGACAGGCCTGGTCTCTGCTGTAACGTGCACTACAAATGATGGGACCGAATGCTGATGTGACAGATTGTTACTATAGCTGCCTCTCTTTCCAAAAAGTGCTGCATAGAAAAGAGACAAAACCGTTTTTTTGGTATTTCAGAATGTGGTTTTCTGATGACTGGTAACCTGAGAGCTCAGATGAGTTTGACTGGTAACCTGAGAGCTCAGATGAGTTTGACTGGTAACCTGAGAGCTCAGATAAGTTTGTCTGGTAACCTGAGAGCTCCGATGAGTTTGACTGGTAACCTGAGTTCTCAGATGAGTTTGCAGCTTGACCTTCACATTCTGAAGGAACCACACATGATCGGAATGTTGTGAATGATGTTACAATCCTGAGCCAGTTTGAAAAGACAAGGATGTATCTACAAGGGTGACGAAACTTGACCCTAGTAGGTACCTACATGCACAAGTGTCTATTGGATACCCCAGCGATGGTGTCCTCTGACTGTCCTCAGTGTATTAGACGCTGCGTCATGTCTAGTTTCCAGTGATGGGAAGAGAATAGAATGCACATCTGCTGTTGCACAAGCAATAATATGTGTTCTCGAGCCGGTAGCAACTATTTATTTTAGCGCTAGCAGTGATTACTTTGCATGTCGTCAGCAGATAGGTTTTTTATCATGCCTTTACCATATATTGGTCTGATACATTTACAACACTCGATATATATATATATATATATATATATATATATTGCAACAAACAAATAGTGCCTTAAAATGCAGAACTGTTGCATGTTCCTGCAGGTGCAACAGAGGCAATAAAGCTACGTTATTAAGGAAGGTGAGGGAGACAGTGTGGGGTCTAAGATATGCTTCTCATAGAGCTGTAGCTTGTAATGTAAAGGAAAATATATTTTAAAAAATTTAAATTTTTTTCATTTTTTTTCTGTTGTGTTTTGCATGGATCCAGTTTTCCATAACTGATGTTTACACGTTTCATGGTGTCTGTAGACTTTATTCCTGCACCTCAGAAAACACGCCCAATACAGAATCATTATTTTATAACCTGGATTCTGCTATAGTTCGTGCTGCACATGCCGTACGATTTCCTTTTTCTCGGATCATCTGTCCTTTTTATATTGGATGGGGTTTAATATTTACCTGCATTATCACACATGGTGCAGTATGTACATAACAGCCGAAATTCCATGCTTTAATAAACCGTTCACCAGCACGCTGTAAGAATTTCGTTTTCTACCTTCTCTACCAGCTACCTTGATACATTGGTGTGTATGTGTTACATCACAGCCTCTTTTTAGACACTTTCTGAATGAATGGGCTTTCCAGTTAAATCCTAACCTATAGCTACACTCAAAACCCCCAAATTCAGTTGGGACTGCAGTTAATATCCCAATTGCCCCCAGTATAATCATCCTGCTCCAAGAAGCTTAAAAATGCAGTTATTTGGTGGGGTCTACTGACAGCCCAGCTGCGTTGGATCCCGTTTCATATCTGTGACATGGCGCTGCAGGGCTACAAAGCCAAAAATCTTTTTTTTTTTAAACCCTCCACCTCTATTTTATTAGTCCAGGAAAGGAAATTATCTGTGAATACCATTTCCCCTCCATGTCACAGTACAGATACCCCAGTCTACAGCAATGTGACGACCCCACCAGACAGCCCACATGTCTAAAGTTTGAAGGATGGGGCATTGAGATGTCCTGCAGACACACCTGAATTTTATGGTTGTCCATCCTCCTGAGAACTTCTTATAAGTATCCGTTTTCTGTCCGACTTACCAAATACGTGTGTTATTGCCTTGTATATTTTGCTAACAGTACATCGGTGTGCGTTCTGCTGCTGATCCTTGTGGCGCAGTGATATCAAATCTTCTCTGTACTTCTGGTGTTAAGTACTAATCTTGTCAGTACTTTTGGAAACGTATTTTTGGTGTTCTTTTGTTTTTTTATACATTTACTCAGACGATTATGAACTTCACCAATAGAACAGGCCTGCTCTTCCGACATCAGAACGCGCCATGCTTAGTGATCCCGAGTACGCCAGCTAGCCGCTGTGTCTGTGTTAATTCTGTCTGTTGTGACGTTATACTGGTTTGGTGCATATTGCCTTAACTGAGGAACAATGTTGTGTCCGGTTCCTATGTCCTATCTGGTTCATATAACACTAAAGAGTTGGAAAATAGATGAATAAAAAACCGAAAACATGCAACAGCTTTTATAGTACATGTATGTTTCTAAATAAAACATTGGACAACACGTCAGGCTCCGACTTATATGTTCTCTTCATGCTAATGATTATACAAAACTATCTAATGCCGTATACAGCTGAACACACGGGAAGATGCGGTGCATTCACCTGCAGTCCTATAGAGAGCCATTCTTAGTTATAGGCCAGCAGCACTTTCATAGATCTTTAACCCTTTTCACGACCAAGGCCTCAAAAATTTTTATATGTTCTAAGAATAATATTATTATTTGTATTGTTTCATTTTTGGGACTGTAATGTTGATAAACCAGCAATATATGATCGTTGGTGTCTAAAGGCTGTATTAGACATTTCGATTCTGCTGGTGATTGTCAGGAAGGAAAAGTTCCTTCCCAGCAATCGCCTGCTTGCTAGTGGAGGAGACCGCTGCTATTACATGCGGCATACTCCTCAAAAGTATGGGGAGGAGTGATCATTATACCATTGCTCCTCTCCATGCTGTCAAGTTGTTTGCCGGCAGCAGATTGTGATTAGACACCACAATCTGAACCAAACGATAGTTTTTAAACCTGTCAAAAGATTTGGATTGCCCATTGGGTAATCAGCGGAAGTATTACACTGCCAGATCATACACTCGTTAGTAATGACTGGCCCGACAATCGCCTGGTGTAATACAGGCGTAAAAGTGGATTTACACACCCCGATATTTGGACAGATTATCGGGAACGAACGCTCTTGCAAACACTCTTGACAATCTGCCTGTGCCACCGATCACCCGATGAACGAGCAATCCTTCCCGACAATCGACGCTAGTTCATCGAGTGATCCTGTCATTCGCGCAGGCACCACCAATCATCATTTCTGGGCAGCAGATCATGGTGTCTAAACTTTGTTGCCCAGAAACAATGCAGATCTATGTGGACAAGCTATGGCAATTCCTCGTCCTTATACTGTGGAGGTGATCGCTGCATGTAAATACGGCAGTCTCCTTTACTCATTGGGCAGCCAAGTGTCGGGAAGGAACGCTTCTTTCGACCGCTCCTCAGGCCGTGTAAACCCGCCTTAATTCCTGACACAATTTTAGCTGAATCAAAGGTGTTTTCCAGGACTTGGATATCGATGACCTATCCTACAGATTGGTGGGGGTCCAACATGCGGTACCCCCACTGATCGGCTGGTTAGGACATCTGCGGGCACAACGGACCATTGTAGCAGCACAGAGGTGGGTAACTATGAGAATAGAAAGTACCAATCGGAGATCATTGTCAGTAGTATTAGGCCTCTTTCACACGGATGCGGATTGTGTCAGGATCTGTTCAGGGAAAAACAGATGGTTTCTCACACAAATTCAAGAGTTTTTTCTGCAATTGCATTCAGTTTTTTTCTGGATTGTATGCGTTTTTCATATTCATGAAGAAAAACTGAAAAAGAACACTCTACATCTCCTAGCAACCATCAAAGAAAAGAGCATTGTATCCAGATGCTTTCCGTTTTTCACACAAGTCCCGTTCACTTCTATGGAGCCAGAGCTGTGTGAAAAACGAACACTATAGAACATACTGCAATTTATCCTGAACTCAGACATAGGCCTCATGCACACGACCGTTTTTTTATACTGTCCGCAAAAAAGGGTTCCGTTGTTCAGTGATCCGTGTCCGTTTTTGCCTTCCATTGTGTTTCCGTGTGTCTTCCGTTTTTTTTAGCGGACATGACCCAAAAGATTTTACCGAAAGACAGGCTGGCAATTTTTCCCAAGTGCTTGCCAAGGGATCCGCAAAAAAAAACGGACACGGAACGCGGATGACACACGGATGGCCATCCGCATTTTTTCACGGACCCATTGACTTGAATGGGTCCGTGAACCGTTTTTCACGGACAAGAATAGGACAGGTTATATTTTTTTGACGGACTGGAATCACGGACCACGGACACGGAGGACAAACGGTGCATTTGCCGAGGTTTCCACGGACCCATTGAAAACCAATGGGTCCGCAGAAAATCACGAAAAACGGAGCAACGGACACGGAATCAAACAACGGTCGTGTGCATGAGGCCATAGTTGGCAACTGTCACCAGTTAGCAGGGACTGTTACTAATTTTCTGAGACATTCCCAAAAATATAGGCTGTCCTGGGCCGAGATTGGCAAGAATAATAAGCCCATGTACTGTATAAGTGGGTGTTTCCAGGAGGAGTTAGGGTGTTGCTAACCTAAAAATTGGTAAGTATCCAAAGCTGATGTGTGAAAAATGTACACTGACCCATTGAAATGAATGGGTTCATTTAGGATGCTAAGCGTTCGCTACACGCATCGCATCTGGACAGGAAACTCGCATGTGTGAAAGAGGCCTAACTCATCTAGTACTGAAGTCCATAGATTGAGCTGACAGACTTCCTTTAACCCGCAGAGGACCCACGCCATACATGTACGGCGCAGATGTCCGTGAATTAAGGACCAGCGCCGTACATATACGGCGCTGTGATCAGGCGGCTGCAGGAGACGCACCCGCCCTATCTGTAACAGGGGTCCGGTAGTCACTGATAGCCAGAACCCTGCTGCATGCACCTCAATCGGTGAATTAACCGATGCCGAAGCACTAACCCTTGATGTGCCGCGTTCACCACTGACCCTGGCATGTGCGATGTCCTTGCGGGGATCGGTTCTTCCATTGGGTCCCCGTGCTGCTGTGACCGGGACCCGATGGCAGGAAAGGCAGCCCAATGCCTTCCTTAGGCATCTTGGCTGCCTTCCGGGAGAACCTGTGAGATCCAGCCCTCAGATCTTACAGGAAGCAGGTTTAAGTGTATTACACAGTGAAATACTCTTACAGCTAATGCATCACAAAGTAGAAAAAATAAAAGAAAGCATAGTCACCCTCTGAGGATGCCTGCCCAGCCAATGACTGGCCGCAGTGGTCTCCTGTCTCAAACGGCCTCTGCAGGCATTTCCTGGGTGTGGAAACAGACCAATGAGGACCCATACGTTTCTGGATCGGGATCAGGGAGGGTAGGTCTCTCTTTTACCAAACGTTGAGTCATTTCTAAAGAATTTTTGCCCATAGTACAACCCCTTTAATTTACAGCTGCAGTTATTAGAACTACTGCCTATCCTTTACCTAAACTTTTGGAGCTTCAACAACTAACAATTATTATACCTCTTTATTGGTCTTAAAGAGGTATTCTCACTTCAGTTAATGTCATTTAAGGACATGTAGAGAAATGCAAGACACTTACTAATGTGTTGTGATTCTCCATGTTGCTGGTTTGATTCATTTCTATTATATACTGCTCATTTCCAGGGGTTGCATCACATTAACACGAAAACACCATTGCGTCCTAGTGTCTGCTTCGTTGTATTTGAAGGCTTGATAACTGCTATCATAGCTGTTACTGAATGATTACTGTCTACAAGAGAAGTTCCTTCACCATTAAATTTAACTCGCTAGAAAATCGCTCTGGATGACTGCCTCACCCCCAACAAATTATCAGTAGTATAAAGAGGCCCACTTCTTTGACAGGGTTCCTTTGTGGTCTACCATATGTCAATGTCACGGTGGGGAGTAGGGGAAACCCCCCACTGTACAATGTCCTGGAGAATATCATGGGGGGGGGGGGCAGCAAGTAAGCCTGGGAGCTTGGATAAGGGAGCAGGTCACCTCCTAAAGCTTCCCTAAATCCAATCCCTGACCTCCTAACTGCATAAGCAGACCCAGATGGTAGGAGCGCTCATGCAGACGAACCTGGGCCCTACTGACCCTATCAGTCCCTGAAAAAGGAGTCAGAAAAAAGAGACAACCTGTTCGTCCTAGACATGGATGAACAGAAGTCTCCACCGGCCTATCTGCAAGGGAAAAGGCGAGACAAAATGCAGTAACTGGAACAGCAGGTAAGCACATCATACCAACACACTCACCTGCCGCAGCAACACCAACTGGAACCCGGGCATTCAAGCGTACTAGAGCCCACACACCATAAAGGACACAGTACAAGCCACCCACACTCAGGTATCCAGGACACCAGTTACTGCCTGGAAATACCCAAGCAAACAGGGCGCATGGCGGCCCCAGGCAGAACAGTATTCAGACATGACTTTTGATTCACCCCCCCGGGAAATCATAAGGGCCCACTTCCGCAGGCAAACAAGGGAATGTCTAGCATACATGCTGGACAACAAACCAGACATGTAACAACACACTAGATATGGCAACATCCAAGAAAGGAGCAAGCTTCTTCTCACACACAGGCAGACATAACAATGATCTCAGTCTCACAGCAACAGTATATATAGAGACCTGAGACCACACACAGCTCCACCTAGCTCCACACCAGCCAGAGAACCCCACGCACACCAAACAGGGAAGGGAAACAACAAAGGGAAATCACACACACATGCGACATAAACACGTTGCTGCAGGCAACTGCATGTGTCAAAACCGTGTTACAGCACACACCACATACGCCATGACACTGCCTCCACATGCACCAACTACAATACGTTGCCGCAGGCAACAGCAGGTGTGGCGACCATGTCACGGTGCAAACCACAGGCTGTGACACTCCCACCCCTCAAAGCCCCCCCAAACAGAAAAGCGGAAGCAATAGGGGCAAGAGGAACAACGGGTAAATAAAAAAAGGTGGGAATCGGTGTCAGCACGTTCCTCCAAAACTGTTCCCAGCACACCATGACCACAACTAGGCCCCTGGCAGCTAGTCACCAAACAGTCTATAGAAACCGTACTGAACACCATGTCCAACTCAGCCACAATTCCCACTCCAGGTTGCTGCCAGCAGACATTCCCCAACCAGCACACAGCCGGTACACCAAAGGAATGCTGCCAGCAGACGACCAGAGATGGGAACCACTGAAAACTGGATGAGTGGACACAAACACAGGTAACTGTTAACAAGCATGGCAACCACCAGTTACCAAGAACCGCACAGTTAACGGTGATACCCCTTTCGCCCTCCCTCCAGAAGACAAGCATGTTAGCCAGGGGAAGAAGGCAAAACATGCTGCACCCACTTCAGCAGGAAAATAAACTGAGGAGCCTTAGTTTGTCATACTGTCACGGTGGGGAGTGGTGGAAACCCCCCACCGTACAATGTCAGGGAGAATGGGGGGAGCAAGTAAGCCTGGGAGCTTGGATAAGGGAGCAGGTCACCTCCTAAAGCTTCCCCAAATCCAATCCCTGACCTCCTAACTGCATAAGCAGACCCAGATGGTAGGAGCGCTCATGCACACAAACCTGGGCCCTACCAACCCTATCAGTCCCTGAAATAGGAGTCAGAAAAAAAGAGACAACCTGTTCATCCCAGACATGGATGGACAGGAGTCTCCATCAGCCTAGCTGCAAGGGAGGAGGCAACAAAAATGCAGTAACTGGAACTGCAGGTGCGCACACCATACCAACCCACTTACCTGCCGCAGCAACACCAACTGGAACCCGGACATTCAAGCGTACTAGAGCTCACACACCATAAAGGGCACAGTACAAGCCACCACACCCAGGTATCCAGCAAATCAGTTACTGCCTGGAAACCCCCAAGCAAACAGGGCACATGGCGGCCCCAGGCAGTACAGCATTCAAAAATGACTTTTGATTAATCCCTCCGGGAAATCATAAGGGCCCACTTCCGCAAGCAGACAAGGGAATGTCTAGCATACATGCTGGACAACAAACCAGACATGTAACAACACACTAGATATGGCAACAAAGAACCAAATCAAACCCATAACAAATATGGTGGAGAAAGGACAAGGAGGAGACAAAGGGATAACATTGCAGATAACATCGATAACAAACTAGGATGGCTCTCAGTCTGCATCCAAAAAAGGAGCAAGATTCTTCTCACACACAGGCAGACAAAACAATGATCTCAGTCTCACAGCAACAGTATATATAGAGACCTGAGACAACACCTAGCTCTACACCAGCCAGAGAATTAACCCCATGCACACCAGACAGAGGAGGGAAACAATTTAAAGGGAAATCTCACACACATGCGACATCAACACGTTGCCGCAGGCAACTGCATGTGTGGAAACCGTGATACATCACACGCCACATAGGCGTGTGCATGTAGTGACACTGCCCCTACATGCACCAACAGCATGTGTGGCAACCATGTCACGGGGCAAACCACAGTCCGTGACAGTCAATCTCTGAACCAGATGTCCTATTAAACCCTTCAGGACCCTGCGATTTTTCCATTTTTGCATATATTTTTTTTTTTACTCCCTGAAGCCATAACTTTTTTATTTTTCTATTCATATAGATGATGTGAGTATGGTGAATTGTTATTTGCTTGACAAGTTGCGCTTTCTAATGGTACCATTTTATATTGCATACAATGTAATGGGAAGCGGTAAAATATTCCAAATGGGGTGGAATTGGAAAAAAAACACCAATATTTTATGGATTTTGTTTTTACAGCGTTCCCTATGTTGTAGAACTGACCTGTTACCTTTATTTGCTCGTGTGAAAGAGGCCTTAGGGTACTTTCACATTTGCAGCATAGCTATCCGGCAGGCTGTTCCGGCGGGTGAACAGCCTGCCAGATCCGCCATGCCGCAAGTATCCGTGTGCTGCCGTGCTGCCACTCCATCTCCATTGACTATAATGGGGCGGGGGCGGAGCTACAGCGCAGCATGGCAGTGCATGGCTGGAGATCGCCGGACTAAAAGTACTGCAGGTCCGACTTTTTAGTCCGGCAATCTCTGCCTTGCACTGCCGTGCTGCGCCGTAGCTCCGCCCCCGCCCCTTTATAGTCAATGGGGATGGAGCGGCGGCACGGCAGCGCACGGGTACTTGCGGCATGGCGGATCCGGCAGGTTGTTCACTCGCCGGAACAGCCTGCAGGATAGCTATGCTGCAAATGTGAAAGTACCCTTATATGGTTTTTCTGGTGTTTTGATACTTAACAAAAAAAAAATAATTGGAAGAAATCATTTTTTTTTCATCACCATATTCTGACCCCTATAAATAACCTTTTTTATAGTTATATCTATTGAGTAATGTGCAGTTTTTATTAATACCATATTCCATCAGAATTCACTTTATGGGATAAATCTGTTTATATATTAATAGTATGGGCATTTTGGCATGTGATGATGCCTATAGTCTCTATTGTTTATTTATTTTCATTTTGAATATGAGGAAAGTGGGGTAATTTGTATTTTTGTATTTTGTTTTGTATTTTTTTTATTTATTTTTTATAATTTTTTACATGTAACGTGATCGTCTGATTGCTTCTTTCGCAGAATCCAATTATATACTGTTGCAGCCTATGGGAGTTTCTTTATGTTCCTATGGCACCCTGTCACTGGCCTCAGAGTGTTCAGAAATCCCAAGGCTGCCACAGCAACCTGATGGCTTACTTGATCTCAGAGTATACAGTGCTCCCACGAAAAGACCGTTCAGATTCCGAAGCCACAATTGACCACGATATCTGAGGGGCTAAATGTGCCTCTCATAGACCATTTTTAAAAAAAAACACTCATCCAACAATGGAGGTAAGAACGTGCTCATTGACAAAACGAATGGTATTCATTAATTCATACATTTTCAGGAGGAATAATAGGGGAACAACACAATGCAAAGTTCTAAGAAAAATGCTCAGGCCTCGTTATTTCATGAAGAATACAAGCATTTGCTAATCTAGACCTGTCAGGAGAGCCGATGGGCCCTCTTTCAATGGTACCATGGCGTACAGGCCTGCTTCTGTATTTCTTTATGCTGGCTCAGTAACCAGTGTTAATAAATCTGATTCCTTTCAGAAATGCTTGCTCAGGACATTCGCTGAGGTTATCACTAAAGGCTTCTTCTCCTTGCACAACACATTGTGGTGACAGCTTGCATTAAATTAATGACAAATACCTTACTTTAAGATTACACATGTTTTTGCTTTTAATGCAAGAGCTAAATTGAAATCCCAAACAGGTGATTACTGCATTTTGGCTTCTTCAGCGAAACAGCCATTAAGGACATTGTGATGGTCCAAGGGCCATACTTCCAGCAGGCATTTGGCTCAGGATCTCAGGAACATGGACCAAGTTTTAATTAGATTTCCATGAGATGATGGATGTTGTTCTTTAATGCAAGAATATGTGCTACATTAACAAGACTGTCTATTTCATTTCCATCTGGAGCCACACAAAGACCCAACTATGCTAATACCTGGACATGAAGCATTACACTATTCAATAAAATTCTTTCTTCTTTCAACTTTTTTTTTTTTTTGTAAATGTAAAATGTTGGCTTGTCTCCTATAGTTTTATTATAGTTGTTTTGTTCTTTTCCAGTAATTGGATTTCTAGTATGACTTTGGGAGAACACTGATCAGACCTTTTCCTGCATTGATTGCCTGAAACATTAGAATATGTTTAAACATCATGGACACCCGTGGTAGCACTTTTTTTCTTGCCATTGCATTTTCCCTTATTTTGGGATAAAAAAACTAAAATATTTCAATTGGTCTTTAATAAAAAAAAAAATGGTCTTTTTTTTAAAAAATTTCAACAGGTTTTTATTCTACAACCATCATTTTTTGTTTCTACAGACCACTTCATTCTGCTTCTACAGTGAATTTCATCAAGGAGCTGCTCTGATGGCTAGATGTGTAGCCCTGACGGCTCATAAACAGTGATTTGGGCCATATGCTTCTCAGTTTGATAAGAGTTTAGCTGCAGTTAGTATTGATGATCTGTAAGGAGTTCAGGGCTACACATCGAGCCATCGGAACAATGTAAACCAGAAAGCAGTAGTCTGCAGATATGTTGACATTTTTTTTTTTATAAATGCCAATTAAAAAATAATTTGTACCTCAAGGTCCAAAACTTACAAGAATTCAACCTTTAAGCCTCATTCACACATCAGTGTTTTGGTCAGTGACTTTCATCAGTGATTGTGAGCCAAAACCAACACTGGAGCCTCCATAGACATAAGGTACAAAAGAGAGATCTGCACCTGTTCTGTGTTTGGACCTGCACCTGGTTTGGGCTCACAGTCACTGATGGAAATAACTGACCAAACACTGACGTGTAAATGAGGCCTTATACTAACATTCTCAGGTATGGTCATCTTCACCTAGCTAGAGACTTTTCTCCTCATATGCCAGTTTCAGCTTGGTAATTTGTAGAGTATCGATATGTATAGTAAACTGAAATTAAACTAATGGCTGCTCCCACATCCTCAATAGTAATGCAGTTTGAGCCATGACCCATACTGTGCCTACCTCTGAACCCTAGTACAAACTACAGTTATACTCCTTCACCGATTACCCAAAACTATATATACCTAATAAAAAAAAGGTCCATAATGGAAAGGACACAGTTTGAATATATTTAGTACAATTGTGCTTTTTTTTATATTATCCCTTGATATCACCAAAAATGAAAAAAAAAATACTAATATAGACATGGTCTGCAAATGAAGCCCAGTGTATCATATAAAGAAAATATTTGAATAACCTAATGAGAAAAACGGTTATAGCTTTTAAACCCTTATTTTCTAAAAGAAATTGGAATAATGTCTGATGATTAATGGATGAACCACATGGTCTTGAGCAGGTTAAAGAGTATTATATAGTAATTATATAAAAATAAAAAATAAACTCCTACAATTTGCTAGGGTTGCCCCCTTTTGTTTTACTACCAAGCCCTTTTGAGTGATAGGTTTCGAAATTGTGTAGTTTTAGTTTTTCTCAAACCAAAGACTTATACACATTCGGAAGAAAGTAAGTGAACCCTCAAGGAATTACCTTGATAATAATCAACAAAAAATATACATCGCAGGCAGCATCCACGGTGAATGTCCTTTATTCAGGATCGCAATCCCAAGCGTTAGTGCACGTACAAAAGCAGCTACGTTTCGGCTATATACTAGCCTTTATCAAGCTCAATGTGACTATGAAATAGTGGCTATAAATATCAAAATCCCCACCCCTTAAAATCAAACACAACCAATGCTGTTAAGTCCCAACTTAGCCCTTATTTGCATAATCTATTCAAACATATGTACAGACTCCTATAGCCCAGAGCACATACCGCTCTTCTCAGGTGGTGTCCATGTGCGGCTACATTCGGCATCCGGCGCGTCTGTCAGAATCCACTGCGCATGTCCGCTAGAGTTCAGAGGTTACTACCCCGCTCACGTGATCGCTTACTCACTCGTCACTGCGATCACGTGATAGCCGGAACTTCCGCCCTCACCGCTACTGCGTTCCTGCCATCGGAACCGCTACCAAGGTAACCACCATAACAACAAATGCCGTTATCTCACTCACGCGATCACAGACGCTCTCGTTAATGTGATCACATGATGGCCGGCTCTTACGTCCCCAATGCGACTGCGCTCCGGATGTCGAGTCCGTTGTCATGGAGCCTACCACAGCCATGCAAAACTCAATAATATATATGCAACATAAGCTCCAGTGAGATGAACAATGGAACCATAAGGTCCATTCGTGGATGTGACATCAGTGAACATATAAGAGATATTTTAAATGTGTGACAGTAATGTGTCAAATAAAAACCACGTTAAAAACATAATCATGAAGGAACAGACCATATCATTCACATAAACTTAGACATTAATAACGTTAAATTCTATATTCATCCCATAAGGTTGGAACGCTCTTAACTCGAAAATCCATCTGAGCTCTTTCTTGCGCAGTATGCGATTTTTATCCCCCTCGTCTCAGTGGTCCCACAGAATCAATGATGCGGAACCTCAATTGGTTCACGGAATGAGCATAGTCTACAAAGTGCTTAGCCACCGGTTTGTCTAATAATCCTCTCCTGATATTACTTTTATGGGAGTTAATCCGTTCACGTGCCTCCATGGTGGTCTCACCTACATAGATGAGGCCACAGGGGCAAGAGATCATGTAGACAATATCACGGGACCGACAGGTGAAGAAATCTCTGATTTTATACTGTTTACCGCTATAGGGATGGGTGAAGGTATCACCCTTCACCATATTTCCACAATTGCAGCACCCGAGACATGGGTAACACCCCATTTTTCTCGGGGCCAAGTATCTCTGTCCATCATCGATGGAGTTCTTCAGCTCAGTCTTCACCAGTCTGTCCCGTAAAATCCTACCCCTTTTATATGCCATCATGGGCACCTCTCCAAACTCCTTAACCGTTGATAAGCCCCTTTGTAGAATATGCCATTCTTTACATATGATTTTCGCTATCACGTCACTGTGGGCACCAAAAGTAGAGACAAACGGGATACGCTGACTATCGTTCTCTCTTATATTAGTACGTAGAGTCTCAGTCCGATTAACCGTCCGTACCTTCTGTGTCAATCGTCCGATTAACTTGCGAGGATAACCCCTTCTCAGAAATTTGTCACCCATCTCTGCTGTCCTTTGGTCAAACCGTACCTCCTCAGATACCACCGGCCTTACTCTTAGCATCTGACTCCACGGTAGTGATTGAATCATCCGATGTGGATGGCTACTATCAAACCTTAACAAATTGTTGCGGTCAGTCGGCTTGTAATACATATCTGTCATCACCACCCCATCATTAAACTGTACCAACACATCTAGGAATTGTAGTTCACATGTCGACATCGTCATTGTGAATTTCAGACCTGGGACAAAGGTATTAAGTTCATGATGGAACAACTCCAATTGGTCATATGTTCCATCCCACACTACAAAAATGTCGTCGATGTAGCGCCACCAGCACCGGGCACCCCCAAAGTGGAAAGATCTGTAAATAAACCTGTCCTCCACATATGCCATAAACATATTGGCATACGTAGGGGCCACGTTCGACCCCATGGCCACGCCGCGCTGTTGTTGGTAAAGACATCACCAAAGCGAAAATAATTCCGCTTCAGTAGTGTCTCCAGCAAGCGAAGGACAAATCTACAACCACTCGGGGGGAGCCCGGCGCCGGCCAGGGCCACATCGACGACATTTAATCCAAACGTGTGCTCTATGGCTGTATATAGTGAGACAACATCGAAGCTGACCAGGAGAGGACAGCCAGGCCAAGACAGTTCACCGAGTTTCACAAGAAAATGACTCGTATCCCTAATATAGGAAGGGGCGCTGGTGGCGTGGACACGTAGGATTTTATCCAAAAAGATGGCAATATTACTGAATATTGACCCCCTCCCCGAAACAATCGGGCGTCCAGGGGGGTCAATCAGACTCTTATGAGTCTTAGGAAGCACGTAGAACAAAGGAGTGACCGGGTGTTTTATCAACAGAAATTCCCCGATGTCATCATCAATGACGCCATCCTCTCGGGCCTCCCCAATGATCATCTCGAGATTACGCATAATCTCCTACTTGGGGTCATTCTGTAATATCATGTACACCTCACGGTCATCCAACTGTCTAAGTACCTCCCGTTCATAAGCCACCGTGTCCATCACCACCACCGCCCCTCCCTTGTCTGCAGATTTGATCGTGAGTGCCTCATTGTTCTCTAACTGTGTCAGTGCCTGTCTCTCATCCCTGGTCAGATTCGACGTCACCCCATGGCTGCTCTGTTCCCTCAACTGTGTGATCTGTTTGGATACAATATCCACATAGGCCTCGACCACATGATTGTAATGGGGAGGAGAAAAATTACTTTTCAAATGCAGTCCCAGTGATTTCAATTTAAACTTTCCATCATCATCTATCTTGCCCATATTAGCATCTCTGGATACATTAACTGTGGAAAAAAAAGCTTTTATCCTCAATGTTCTGAAAAAACGCTGTAGTTCTAGTTCTAAGTCAAACCAATTCCTCTCCTGTTTTGGACAGAATGACAAGCCCCATTCCAACAATTTCAATTGGTCATCGGATAGTTCCATAGAAAAAATGTTCACAACTGGGAGATTATGCGTAATCTCGAGATGATCATTGGGGAGGCCCGAGAGGATGGCGTCATTGATGATGACATCGGGGAATTTCTGTTGATAAAACACCCGGTCACTCCTTTGTTCTACGTGCTTCCTAAGATTCATAAGAGTCTGATTGACCCCCCTGGACGCCCGATTGTTTCGGGGAGGGGGTCAATATTCAGTAATATTGCCATCTTTTTGGATAAAATCCTACGTGTCCACGCCACCAGCGCCCCTTCCTATATTAGGGATACGAGTCATTTTCTCGTGAAACTCGGTGAACTGTCTTGGCCTGGCTGTCCTCTCCTGGTCAGCTTCGATGTTGTCTCACTATATACAGCCATAGAGCACACGTTTGGATTAAATGTCGTCGATGTGGCCCTGGCCGGGCTCCCCCCGAGTGGTTGTAGATTTGTCCTTCGCTTGCTGGAGACACTACTGAAGCGGAATTATTTTCGCTTTGGTGATGTCTTTTACCAACAACAGCGCGGCGTGGCCATGGGGTCGAACGTGGCCCCTACGTATGCCAATATGTTTATGGCATATGTGGAGGACAGGTTTATTTACAGATCTATCCACTTTGGGGGTGCCCGGTGCTGGTGGCGCTACATCGACAACATTTTTGTAGTGTGGGATGGAACATATGACTAATTGGAGTTGTTCCATCATGAACTTAATACCTTTGTCCCAGGTCTGAAATTCACAATGACGATGTCGACATGTGAACTACAATTCCTAGATGTGTTGGTACAGTTTAATGATGGGGTGGTGATGACAGATATGTATTACAAGCCGACTGACCGCAACAATTTGTTAAGGTTTGATAGTAGCCATGCACATCGGATGATTCAATCACTAACGTGGAGTCAGATGCTAAGAGTAAGGCGGGTGGTATCTGAGAAGGTACAGTTTGACCAAAGGACAGCAGAGATGGGTGACAAATTTCTGAGAAGGGGTTATCCTCGCAAGTTAATCGGACGATTGACACAGAAGGTACGGACGGTTAATCGGACTGAGACTCTACGTACTAATATAAGAGAGAACGATAGTCAGCGTATCCCGTTTGTCTCTACTTTTGGTGCCCACAGTGACGTGATAGCAAAAATCATACGTAAAGAATGGCATATTCTACAGAGGGGCTTACCAACGGTTAAGGAGTTTGGAGAGGTGCCCATGATGGCATATAAAAGGGGTAGGATTTTACGGGACAGACTGGTGAAGACTGAGCTGAAGAACTCCATCGATGATGGACAGAGATACTTGGCCCCGAGAAAAATGGGGTGTTACCCATGTCTCGGGTGCTGCAATTGTGGAAATATGGTGAAGGGTGATACCTTCACCCATCCCTATAGCGGTAAACAGTATAAAATCAGAGATTTCTTCACCTGTCGGTCCCGTGATATTGTCTACATGATCTCTTGCCCCTGTGGCCTCATCTATGTAGGTGAGACCACCATGGAGGCACGTGAACGGATTAACTCCCATAAAAGTAATATCAGGAGAGGATTATTAAACAAACCGGTGGCTAAGCACTTTGTAGACTATGCTCATTCCGTGAACCAATTCCGCATCATTGATTCTGTGGGACCACTGAGACGAGGGGGGGATAAAAATCGCATACTGCGCAAGAAAGAGCTCAGATGGATTTTCGAGTTAAGAGCGTTCCAACCTTATGGGATGAATATAGAATTTAACGTTATTAATGTCTAAGTTTATGTGAATGATATGGTCTGTTCCTTCATGATTATGTTTTTAACGTGGTTTTTATTTGACACATTACTGTCACACATTTAAAATATCTCTTATATGTTCACTGATGTCACATCCACGAATGGACCTTATGGTTCCATTGTTCATCTCACTGGAGCTTATTTTGCATATATATTATTGAGTTTTGCATGGCTGTGGTAGGCTCCATGACAACGGACTCGACATCCGGAGCACAGTCGCATTGGGGACGTAAGAGCCGGCCATCACGTGATCACATTGACGAGAGCGTCTGTGATCGCGTGAGTGAGATAACGGCATTTGTTGTTATGGTGGTTACCTTGGTAGCGGTTCCGATGGCAGGAACGCAGTAGCGGTGAGGGCGGAAGTGCCGGCTATCACGTGATCGCAGTGACGAGTGAGTCAGCGATCACGTGAGTGGGGTAGTAACCTCTGAACTCTAGCGGACATGCGCAGTGGATTCTGACAGACGCGCCGGATGCCGAATGTAGCCGCACATGGACACCACCTGAGAAGAGCGGTATGTGCTCTGGGCTATAGGAGTCTGTACATATGTTTGAATAGATTATGCAAATAAGGGCTAAATTGGGACTTAACAGGATTGGTTGTGTTTGATTTTAAGGGGTGGGGATTTTGATATTTATAGCCACTATTTCATAGTCACATTGAGCTTGATAAAGGCTAGTATATAGCCGAAACGTAGCTGCTTTTGTACGTGCACTAACGCTTGGGATTGCGATCCTGAATAAAGGACATTCACCGTGGATGCTGCCTGCGATGTATATTTTTTGTTGGATCTAAGTCCGAACGAGTCTAGGACGGAAGGCGGGCTGATGCATCAGGTGTGACCGGGTGATCCGGAGTGCTGCTTGAAATATCGATTCTTGATAATAATCAATACACCCCTAACTAATAACATGCAAACAGTTGTATCATTCATGTCTTTTATTGAGCAGATTGCATAAACATCCACAGTGCAGGGACAAAAAAGAACCCCTGAATTTAATATGTAATCAACTTTTAGCAGCAATCACCTCCAACAAACATATCCTATAGCTGCAAATAAGACTTACACAACATTGAGGAGTAATATTGGACCGTTCCTCCCTCAAAATGTGTTTTTTGGTGATCAGTATTTCTGGGGGAAAAAGTGCAACTGTGAAGCATGGTGGAGGTAGCATCATGGTTTAGAGCTGCTTTGATGCCTGGAGGCCCAAATGCCTTGCAGTTATTGAAGGAACAATAAATTAAAAGGTGTATCAGAACATTTTATCGGAGGCTGGTATTACACCAGCAAATAAGGCAGATTGTCTGGAAAGAAACATTCCTTCCCAACAATCGCCTGCTCGCTAGCGGAGGAGACCACTGCTATTACGTATAAGAAATCTCCTCCACAGTATGGGGAGGAGCGATCTCTAATGCCATCGCTCGTCCTCATACTGTCACCGACGTACCGAGACATATGGACGTCCCCGCAACAGCGAGTGGCAGGAGATCTTTGAGAGTGGCAACACGTGTTTTGTTTTGACATGTTTACCTTGTAGATCAATAGACATCTGTGTTGTTTCTGGTACTGGCCACACCCGTAACCTCCTGGTGTTGCTATTGTGGTCATTTTACTTTCCGTATTTATAGTTGTTTCTCCCACAAAGCTGTGCGGTTTATAGCTTCATTTGAACCTGTGGATAGCTGGTGTTTGGATCTCGGCTGAGTTCCTGGTGCTACCATAGCTTCTTGGAAATTAAGGGTTCCCTTTGTATTTTGGCTTTTCTGTGTGTTGCATTTTGTATTAGACCTTAAGGAGACTCCCGTTCATCCTTCCCTTTGGAGGAACAGGATGTCTCATTCCTGTCATTAGTACCAGGGTCCTTTAGGGTTAGACAGGACTTTAGGTATTCCTATGTATGAACTCACCTAGCTCTGGGGTCTGTTCATACTGGTATTCAGTCAGGGCTTTGATTAGTGTTTTCGCAAGGAGGTGTCCATCTTTCTTGCCTAGTTTTCAGGCCTTATTTCCTTTCCCCTTTCCCTCCTATGTTCGGTGTGGGGTTTCCCTCCCACACTAGAGCGTGACATTATAAACCGCCCAAACGTCATTTTTTTTTTTTGTTCGAATGCAGCCATTGATCCAATGGCTGCACTGGCAGGACAGTTGCAAGGGTTGTCTTTTGAAGTAGCCAATCTCCGTACGACCATCCCAACTGTTAGGACTAATTTCCACCACCAGTACCATCTGGAGCCTAAAGTTGCCCTCCCGGACAGATTCTCTGGGGGACTTGATAATTTTATTTTGTTTAGGGAGGCATGCAAACTGTATTTTTGGCTACGTCCACTCTCATCTAGGGAGGAGAAACAGCGAATCAGTGTGGTTATTTCATTGCTTGAGGGGGATGCCCTGTCATGGGCTTTTCTCTGCAGACCGTATCGCAGTCTCTCTGGTCGGTGGATTAATTTTTCGAAGCTTTGGGTCTTATCTATGACGGTCCGGATTGGACATCCCTGGCCGAAACCAAGCTGCGTTGCCTTCGTCAGGGAGATCGTTCTGTTGAGATTTATTGCTCTGAGTTTAGGAGGTGGTCTACGGATACTGAGTGGAACGATCCGACTTTCTGTAGCCAGTTTTGTCAGGGTTTATCAGGGAGGCTGAGGGATGCTTTGGGGTGTTTATCGACAGTCGGGCAGGGGTGAACCTGATTGATACTCAGTTCTTCTGTATGCACGGGTTGTCACCGAGTGCATTAGAGAAAAATATTTCAATTTTTGCTATTGATTCTGCACCTCTAGCTCAGAAGTGTTTATCGCAAGTGGTGCATGATATCAGATTAAAAATGGGTGACTTTCATCAAGAATTTATCTCGTGTTTTGTGTTGAAGGGTCTTCCTGCTCCAGTGGTTCTGGGTTTGCCGTGGTTGAGCAAGCACAATCCAACCATCAATTGCCAAGCTAGACAGATACTGGACTGGGGTGATTATTGCTTTGACAATTGTCTTAATACATCTTTTTCTGGTTTAACTACTAAAACATTGCCTTCATTTATATCTGATTTTGCCAAAGTATTTTCTGAGACTGGATGCCAGGATTTACCTCCACATCGGGAGATACATCAGGACGGGGGCTGTGTTGTTTCTGGTACTGGCCACACCCTTAACAGGTGTTGCTATTGTGGTCATTTAACTTTCTGTATTTATAGTTGTTTCTCCCACAATGCTGTGCGGTTTATATCTGCAGTTGGACCTGTGGATAGCTGGTGTTTGGATCTCGGTGCTGCCATAGCTTCTTGGAAGTTAAGTTTTACCTTTCCCTTTGTATTTTGGCTTTTCTGTGTGTTGCATTTTTTTGTTGTTTTGTATTAGGCCTTAGGGAAACTCCCGTTCATCCTTCCTTTTGGAGGAACAGGATGTCTCATTCCTGTCATTAGTACCAGGGTCCTTAGATAGGACTTTAGGTATTCCTGTGTATGAACTCACCTACCTCTGGGGTCTGTTCATACTGGTATTCAGTTTTCACTAGGAGGTGTACATCTTCATTCCTGAGTTTTCAGGCCTTATTTCCTTTCCCCTTTCCCTCCTATGTTCGGTGTGGGGTTTCCCTCCCACACTAGAGCGTGACACATACAGAATCATTGTTTGCTCGCAGCAGACCATGATTACACAGCACAATCTCCCACCGGCAAACTATGATTTTTTAACCTGCTTAAAGATTGCGACTGCCCGATGAACCAGCATTTGCTCATTCATCGGGAAAAGGGCAGTAGTATTATACTGCCAGATCATCGCTAACTAGTGTTCCTATCACTCTTGTTAGCTAGCAATGATCTGCCCGACAATCACCTTGTGTAATACAGCCCTGAGAATGTAAGAGCAGTAGTCCATGGCTTCATACTAAAGAGAAACTGGTTGATGCAAGAAGACAATGATGCAAGAAGACAAGAAGACAATGACCCAAAGCACACAAGTAAATGTATAGAATTCTTGAAAAAGACCAAGGTTTAGGTTTCACAATGGTCATGTCCTGATCTTAACCCTAATGAGGTTAAAAGGACAGTTCATGCAAGGCATTCCATAAATATTAATAAACTGTATTGCATTTGCAGGGAGGAATGGTCCTAAATTCCTCCTTATTTAACACTGGCAGTCTTAGCCTAATTGCCAGGGTGATGGGCTGCTAGGGAGAGGCTTAGCTGACCATAGCCAGAGGCAAGAACTGCATGTGTGAACTCCTGCCAAGTAGACCCAAAGAGAAGCCTCTTCCAGTAAACACCATTCCTGAGACTGAAATCTGCCTGAGAACAACTTAACTGAGAGACTGCCTCTGAGGGAAAGAGCACAGACATTCACAGCAGGCCTAGAATCATAAAGGCCATGTTTGTTCCAGACAGTAAGGTACTGCACATTTATGGCAATAATACTTTACTGCTAGTGGAAAGCGTATATTGCTTCGGCGCCCACCACACTTTAAGGTGGCCTGGCCAGATCTAGGCTTTCCACCATTTAGTTTAGAATTGCAGAAAGTTAGGGCTCATGCACATGACCGTTAAATGTTTTGCGGTCCCTAATAGAACAGTCCTATCCTTGTCCATAATGCGATCAATGACTCCATCAGCCTTCTGCCGCCCTTGCACCTGCCCTTCTGCCTTACTTCCCATCTCCACACACATTTAACATCATAGGCACTCCAGCAGGGGCGTAGCTAAAGGCTCATGGTCCTGGTGCAAGAGTTCATCTTGGGCCGCCCTTCCCTCAGTGCTTTGTGGCCAGGGGCAGGCAAACACATTGCCTTCATGCTGCCTGGGGCAAAAAATGTAAACTGTACCCCCTCCCCATGCCAAATTTTTGACCTAACCCCTTCTCTCCAGTCAGAGGTGTAGCTTGACCAGCATGCACTATAATACCGGTGTCTTTGGGCCCGCTCATGCTCCTGGGCCCAATAGCAACTGCTATCTCTGCACCCCTTATAGCTACGCCCATGCGCCCCAGCCATCATCAAGCATGAGCCCCAACACCAGGGTGGGCCCCAAGGGAAGAAAGGGTAAACCCTCCTTTCACTGTATGCGCAACCCAGGGAGAGGGGTTAGCCATCATCAGGACTACAACCACCCTCATCCACCACCACATCCATGGTTTCCTGGTCTCCTTCAAACCGCTGTGTCTTCGCTGCAGCCTGTTAGATGTCACAGCAGTTTTAGCAGTTCTGTATTTTTAGTATTCTATTCACGCAGCACAAGATAAACCTTTCCAGATAGTTGAGTGTACAAAGATTTGTGGGAGAAATATTCTGTGTTAGGCCTCTTGCACAAGACCATAGGGCCACCATGCAAACTGCAGGTCCGCAAAACACGGGCACCAGCCATGTGCTCTCTGCATCGCAGTGCGGACCTACTGAATTCAATGGGTCTTTGTTCCACAAGATGCATTGAAAGATAGGACATGTTCTATCTTTTACGGTGCTGAGGTGCAGACTCGGAAGCCTATGGAAGGACCTCTGAGTCTGCCCCTCCACACCGCTAAAGATAGAATGTGTCTTATCTTTTGCCGCATCTTGCAGATCGCGGACCCAGTGAAGTCAATGTTATTGAAGTCATTGAGATGCGGAGTGCACATGACCGGTGCCTGTGTTTTGCAGACCTGCGGTTTGCAGTCCACAACAAGGGCATGACGGCCCCACGGTTGTGTGCATGAGGCCTTAATAACCGACAAGCTCACCCTCCAAATATTCTTGTACTGTATTCTATAACTACGATAACTACACAGGAACTGCTATGTCAGAAGCAGCAAAAGGAGGAAATATCACAGCAGATATTCATGGAAGGAACAAAAAATATAAATTAAGGTCCACTGATAAAGCTACAGGTTAAACATGGAGCACAGCGCTATCTTTAGTGCCCAGAAGGAACTTTATACAGTTGGAAAAATTCCAGACCCTTGCAATCACTAAATAAAAGGGTTGTTGGAATTAATTCCTGGAAAAAAGTGAAACAGGCTTCAAAGTGTATATAGTTATTGAGTATCAAACATGGACCTATAATAATCCATTGACAAATTGTGTCCTAAGATCTGCAAGCATCAAATTATTGGAAGGCTTTTGGACCATCCTGTGATATATTTATATTGAGATACTCTTGAGAAAATGGAAATCAATAATTGCCTCATGAATGTTTCTTGTTGACAGGGGTGAAACATAATGCTTTTTGAAGGAAAGTTTATCTCCCTCTCCCTCTTTCTGGGATCAGGTTATACTACTTAAAGAGGCACTCTGGTTTGCAAAACCTATTTTCAAATTGTCTGGTAGGAAATTATGAGGGATGCTCCTTACACTTCATTTTGCCATAGGAAGGAAGGCCTACGAAGATTGACTCTGGAGGAGTGGACACATCCCTGTATTATGCAAAGAACCCATTGATTTCATTGAGAAACAAGTAATTCCTCATTTCTCCTTCGGAGGTGCTGAAGGGAACTTGAAGACTTACTACCCAAATTCGTCACATATTGCTGATAGCTTTTTATTTGATCAGCTTATTTTGGGGGCAACTTCTAACCCCAAAAGAATTGTCCAAGCAATTAAAATAAGCAGGTAAACTAAGTTTAAAGTGAAACTCCAGGTAAAAAAATATATATAACTTTTGGCCAGGTGTTTTCTGTATGGCTTCCTCCAGCAGCACGTGCCCTATCAAATTAAATGCCATAAATTCAAATTTTTTTTTTAATGTTTTTTTCATGGCGCTGTTTTGCATAGCGTTCTTTAACACCTTAAGGACATGGCCCTATTTCACCTTAAAGACCAGGCCATTTTTTGCTAATCTGACCAGTGTCACTTTATGTGGTGATAACTTTAAAACATTTTTACTTATCCAGGCCATTCTGAGATTGTTTTTTCGTCACATATTGTACTTCATGACACTGGTAACATTTTGTCAAAAATGTTCATTTTTTTGTATAAAAAAATACAAAAATACTAAATTTACCAAACATTTTGAAAAATTTGAAAATTTTCAAGTTTCAATTTCTTTACTTCTATAATACATAGTAATACCTCCAAAAATAGTTATTAATTTACTTTCCCCAAATGTCTACTTCATGTTTGGATCATTTTGGGAACGCCATTTTATTTTTTGGGGATGTTACAAGGCTTTGAAGTTTAGAAGCAAATTTTGAAACTTTGAGAAAATTTCAAAAACCCAATTTTTAAGGACCAGTTCAGGTCTGAAGTCACTTTGTGGGGCTTACATAAAATAAACCACCCCTCAAGGTATTCAAAACTGATTTTTACAAACGTTGTTAACCCTTTAGGTGTTCCACAAGAGTTCATGGCAAATGTACATAAAATTTCAGAATTTTGATTTTTTGGCAAATTTTCGATTTGAATCCATTTTTTCCAGGAACAAAGCAAGGGTTAACAGCCAAACATAACCCAATATTTATTGCCCTGATTCTGTAGTTTGCAGAAACACCCCATATGTGGTTGAATACTGCTGTGTCGCCAAACGGCAGGGCATAGAATGAAGGGAAAATCATATGGTTTTTGGAAGGCAAATTTTGATGGACTGGTATATTTACACCATGGCCCATTTCAAGCCCCCCCCCCTGATGCACCCCTAGAGTAGATACTCCAAAAAAGTGACCCCATTATGGAAACTACTGGATAAGGTGGCAGTTTTGGTGGTATTATTTTTAGGGTACATATGATTTTTGGTTGCTCTATAATCAGGGTCGTAACTAACGGCTCATGGGCCCTGGTTCAAGAGTTCAGCTTCCCTCAGTGCTTTGTGTGTCTTATGCGGCACAAGGGTCTTTGGACCCCCCTCAGGCTTCTGGGCCCGGTAGCTACTGCTACCTCTGCACCCCCTATAGCTACGCCCATGTCTATAATACATTTTTGTGAGACAAGGTAATGATAAATAGAAATTCTGAAATTTCATCTCCATTTGCCATAAACTCTTGAGGAACACCTAAAGGGTTAATAAAGTTTGTAAAATCAGTTTTAAATACCTTGAGGGGTGTAGTTTCTTATATGGGGTCACTTTTATGGAGTTTCTACTCTAGGGGAGCATCAGAGGAGCTTCAAATGGGACATGGTGTCAAAAACCAGGCCACCCGCCCCCCGCACCGCCTGCCGCACCGCCCACCGCACCGCCCGCAAGCCTCCCCCTCTCCCCGCACTGCCCATCACAATAAGGGCACGGGGGGGGGGGGGGTTTACAGAAATTAAAAAAAAAACATTTGCCGGCATTTTAAAGTATCTGAACCCCGCGGTCAAGGATCAGATACATCGCAAAGCGCTGCAAACCGCAGGTCTGAATTGACCTGCGGTTTGCATTAATCGCCGAAACGGGGGGTCACAGGACCCCCCTCGGCATGTGAACATGGTTCTTGCTACACGATCGCAGCAGGAATCATGTTTCTATCGCGATTATTATTATTTTTACACCCGATTAAATTTAGGGCGTATGGGTACGCCCTGTGTCCTTAAGGACTCGGATATTAGGGCGTACCCATACTCCCTATGTCCTTAAGAGGTTAAGAATATTTTTTTATTTCCTATAGAAGAAGAATCGACTGAAAATAGCTGTGTCACATTTTCAAAAAACAAATGCCATGGACCCAAAAAATAGACTAATAAAGAAAAACACTGTTGGAGTCAGCTTTTTTCTGATTATTGAAAAAAACACCAGGAAATTGATGGGACATCAATGCTTATTTTGTATAATGGTCTGAAAAAATAGAAATCACTGTATGGTACAATATAATATATCCAAATTTTATTATACGCTGCCCTTTCTGTAAAAGTTAGGTGTCAGGTTTTTCTGCATAATACTTGGAGCTGTCATAATATTCAGGTATTTTGGACTCTAGTGCGGACTCTAGACTCAGGGTAATAGAAGATAAGTACAGGTTGGTTGGCCCAATCCCTCCAGAGCGATCCTAGGTTACATAGTTACATAGTTAATACGTTTGAAAAAAGACATAAGTTAATCAAGTTCAACCAAGGGATAGGTGGGGACGCGTATCCCAGAAGGAAGTGAGACTCAGATTTAGGCCCCATGCACACGACCGTTGTTTGTTTCCGCGTCCGTTCCGTTTTTTTTCACGGATAGGATGCTTCCCCATTAATTTCAATGGGTCCGTCAAAAAATGCGGATGGTCAACCGTTTTTGTTCCGCATCCGTGATCCGTGTTTTCATTCCGTCAAAAAAATAGTGCATGTCCTATTTTTTTCACGTTTGCGGACAAGGATAGGCATTTTTACAATGGATCTGCCACAAAAATCGGATCCGTCAAAAAAAACGGTCCGTCATCCGTTTTTTTTGACGGACGCAAAATTTGCAGGAGGAGCGGACGCGGAGGCAGGCAACGGTCGTGTGCATGTAGCTTTATACACATTTTCATAAGCATTAGGCCCCATGCACACAACTGTTGTTTGTTTCCGCGTCCGTTCCGTTTTTTTTCACGGATAGGATGCTTCCCCATTCATTTCAATGGGTCCGTCAAAAAATGCGGATAGTCAACCGTTTTTGTTCCGCATCCGTGATCCATGTTTTCATTCCGTCAAAAAAATAGTGCATGTCCTATTTTTTTCACGTTTGCGGACAAGGATAGGCATTTTTACAATGGATCTGCCATAAAAATCGGATCCGTCAAAAAAAAAACGGTCCGTCATCCGTTTTTTTTGACGGACGCAAAATTTCAAGGAGGATCGGACGCGGAGGCAGGCAACGGTCGTGTGCATGTAGCCTTAATGTCATTTACTTTTAAGAATTCATCTAAACCCTTTATAAAACTGTCCATTGTTCTTGCTATGACCACGTCCTGAGGAAGTCTATTCCACAGATTCACAGTTCTTACAGTAAAGAAGTTTTGACGTTTCTGGAGACTGAACTTTTTCTTCTTATGCCGGAGGACGTGCCCCCTTATCTTTTGAGTGCATTTTACACGGAACAGTTTTTCACTGTATTTTTTGTATGGCCCATTTATATATTTGTATAGGTTAATCATGTCCCCCCTTAGACGTCTCTTTTTTTTGTCATTTATTGCCCTAGGTCAGGGATGGGCAAACTGCGGCTCTACAGCTGTTGCAAAACTACAACTCCCAGCATGCCCAGACTGCCTACAGCTATCAACCTACAGCAGGGCATGGTGGGAATTGTAGTTTTACAACAGCTGAAGAGCCGTAGTTTGCCCATCCCTACCCTAGGTGATACATCTCAATTAGTCATTGCCTCTGAAAGTGGGATCTCAATTATGATATATATATATATTTTTTTTGCAAGGTTTGACTCTCTGAATCAGCAGCGGCTTTGGAAATCTGATATCATTTGGTAAGGAAAATATTGCATTATATTCTGAAAACAAGCAGTGTATAATGTGATGAAAAAATGAATCCAGCCAGTAAAGGAAGCAATATGGATAACAATACATTAGTAAGTGCCTTGTAGTAACTTTGTCTACCCGATAGCGATAAATGCCATTTGCTAAAGCAAGACAACCTCTTTAAGTGTACTTTCACACTAGCGTTAAAGTTTTCCGGTATTGAGTTCCGTCCTAGGGGCTCAATACCGGAAAAAAAAGTTTCAGTTTTGTCCTAATGCATTCTGAATGGAGAGCATTCCGTTCAGTATGCATCAGAATGTCTTCAGTTCAGTCACTTTTATGGTATTTGTCCAGAGAAAATATCACAGCATGCTGGGGTATTTCCTCCGGCCAAAATTCCGGAACACTTGCCGGAATGCCGGACCTGGAATTATTTTCCATTCAAATGTATTAATGCTGGATCTAGGATTTTCTAAAAAAAGAAATACCGGATCCATTTTTCCGGGTGACACCGGAGATACGGATCCGGTATTTCAATGCATTTGTCAAACGGATCCGCATCCAGATCCGAAAACAAATGGTATCCGTTTGCACACGGATTTCCGGATCCGGCAGGCAGTTCTGGCAACGAAACTGCCTGGCGGACTCCTCTAACGCTAGTGTGAAAGCACCCTAAGACTGGCACATAAAATCCAGTCAATAAATTCCCCCACTGTCTTCTACAAGGGTGTATGCAGATTGCAGTATATTATGTCACAGTCGGGTTCCCCAGCTGAAGATCTCTAGTACTACGTACTTGATCTTACCTTCTAAATTACAAACCTTGAACCTGATCTACCCTTCAAATTCACAGACAGCCCATAGCATACACCTTTAAATGAATAGTAGAACATACAGTACTCAACATTGATGCCAGTTGTCAGCGCTCTTCCTTTCCTAATTTTCCTCCACTAGAGGGCACCACTCACCTTCACAATAATAATCATGTTTCTGTTTTCTGTTTCTTCTACTTTTGTATTTGTAAAATTCTTGCTTCAAGTCTTGTAGTTTTACACATATACGATTGCCGGACAATGCTAATATGGGTGCACATTTATATAGTTACTTTTTCCTGCATATTCCCATTTTTTCTAAACTATGCTATAAGTTTATTTTGTTTCTGCTATAGCTATGCAATCAGGATGCCCAAAACATCAAAAACATAAATTACCATCTCCTGAGTGAATAGAAGATGAGCTAAAGTGGCCACACTCTCTCCATTAGGGGTAAAATACATTGATGTGTATCTGACGCATAGTTGGTGTGTATTTGGAGATGTAATATGTTAGACAGACATCTCAACCAATATTTCCTATTGTTAAGGGAGATTTAAAACTTTAATTTCTCTGTGCAATCTGATTAAGGGCTCGTGTGCACGATAGTATAAAGGCTCCGTTTCTTGTGGCGCCATAACAGGGCCATCATAGAAGTGTTTAAACCCTTTATGCATCATATGCGGACTCAATGGGGGGAGTTTATAATTTCCTCTATGTCAGTTTTCTGCCATAAAAAAGTCGCAAACTCTTTACGACTTTTTATATGCCAATGCCACCAAATTTTGTCTCAAGTGGCGTTTCTACGCCGCCATCTCCCCTCTCTGGGGGGTGGGGGTGGCAGCACATTTATCTTTATATCCCCCAGTTTCCTCTTGTAAATGAAGACTGAAATCTAAGGCAGCTCTAGGCCGTTGTAGATTTCAGATAAGCTACACAGGCTGCCGGAGGATACACTTAATGTATGACAAGGCTTGTGTCTCGCCATAAATTAGGCACATCCTCTGGCAGTGCAAGGGATATTAAACCCGATGCAGCACATGCCGGTCTTGATCAATCTCCCCCAATATCACTCTAGAAGTACTGGGGCAAATTTACTAAGCCTGTAAATGGTGTAAACTTAGGGGTTAATGTATCAAGTGCACTGCACTAGTAGTAGAGTGATTTTGCCTGTTTTGTCGGCGGGGTAGGCAATTGCACCATGCGTTTGTAGGGTGGTTTGTACCATGCCCAGCAGTTTACATTTACTAAGATATTTTGTAGGCAGTCTGTAATTTTTGACAGATTTATCATTGAGACTTTTTGACAAATAGTCGCAAACAAGTTAGAATTGTGCTCCAGTCCCCTGACACAGCCTTTGTAATAAATATGATTAGATTTTGGACTAAAATATCTAAGGGTATTTTGTGTAAAAATTTAACAAATGGCATGCAAAATTGTGTAAATTTGTTGCATAAAAAGGGCACATCATCACAGACGCTCCAAAAAAAATGAGAGCAAAAAATTGCAAGTTAATACATTGCCCCGTCTACACCTACACCAGATTTATCATAGTGGGTCAGGCTGAATGGTAAATGTAGTACAGGGATAGACACCTTATTCTAACTTTATACCAACTACGACTCAGGGGCAGTGCTAAGGTCAAAAGATTCAAACCCACAATGCATGTCAAATTCTTGAATCAACCCCCAGCCCCAGGGCTAAAAGCATATTTGAATAGACATTACATTTAGCACTATTACTCATACAGTAGAGTACAGCACTATATACCTGTTACATCCAGTAATGTCTCTTTTCTAGTCTTCTACATTCGGCCCTGACAGCCATGACAACTTCTTTCAGCCATCTCATATCTGCAAAATTTGCCATATAGACATCTAAGGTTCTTCTCTCTTATATCCTCCTCTTCCTTCTGATCCTCCAACAGTGTTACCTTGATTCAACCCCCAATAATGTGCTCCCCAATGCCCCTAAATACTGTACTTAAGAAATAGAAACCGCCAAAGTCGTCCCACTAATAGTGAAAATTCTCTCCCATAGTGCCCTCATGAGTAATAGTGCCCCCTCCACTGATATTGTTCCCTGAGAGTGGCCCCATTAATAGTAGTCCCTCCATGTTGTGCCCAGTAATAATAATACCCCACCGAAACCCCAGTAGTAATAATTTCCCATAGTTCCCCAGTAATAATAGGGTCCCCTAAATGCTCCTAGTAGTAATAAGGCCTTCTTGTACAGTTATAATGCCTCCTATAATGTCTCCAGTAGTTATAATGAACCCTATAGTAACACCAGTAGTTATGACTCCCTGTAGCGCCACCAGTAGTTATAATGCCCTCTGTAGTGCCCTTATTAGGTACAATGCATCCTATAGTTCCCTCATTAGGTATAATACCCTCTATAGTTCCCTAATAGTTATAATGGTCCCCTGTAGTTCCCCCTGTAATGTCCCATATATTGCCACCAGTAGGTATGATGCCCCCTCATTGACCCTCAGTAACTATAATGCCTCCTATAGTGTCCCCATTAATAACACCCCCTCTGTACTTCCCAAGCAGTTATAATGGCCCCATGTAGTGAGCCCCAGTAATAATAGCCCACTGTAGCACTACATTTTAGCCAGATTTGTCATTGCAACTTTTTGCAAAAATTTGTGTACTCCAGTTCCCTGGTGGATTACAGACAGAAAGAACCTTTGTAATAAATATGATTAGGATTTAAGGCTGAAAAATCCATAAGTATTTAGTGCTATATTTTTTTATTTTCAAATAATGGCATGCAAATTTAGTATTTTTTTTTTTTTTTACAAAACATGGCTTTAAACCAAGCAGACACTCCAAAAGAGTCCGAAAAGTCACATCCAGATGCATGATGCCTCATCCTATGCATCACATTTATCACAGGAGCTAAGGCTGGATGATGAATTTGGTGCAGGGATAGACACCTTTGAGTAATTTTATATTGGCTGCCTTACCTTGTCCTTGTGAGGCAATTTTGTACTAAAAAAAAGTAAATAAATAAAAAATGAAAGAAATTGACATGAATATTGCTAAGGTTGATTCATGTAGACAGTGTTTCAGTCCTGGAATCCCATTAGCAAGTGGAAACAGACTCAAAACCACTGGTGTGAATCCACCCTGACTGCAGGCTTTTCCAGTCATCAGCATGGGAATGGCTGGCCTCAGACTGCGATCAATAATCTGAAGAAATTGTCCACATCATACTGTAATATCATCAGCTCCAGTAATGGCAGCAGCCTGAGATGACACTGGGAGCTGCACAATATGTTCACCACCAGTTATTACTGCAGTATATATAATACCAGGGAGGTCCAGCATACTGGGCAGATCATATTCCCTCATGTCAGCTGCTCCTGGAGGCAGAAAGGAAGAAAATACAGCAGGAAATATGGATGACAATATTCCATATACCTCACATAAGACCTGGGGAGAAGTATTTTATGTACATTTTATATGGCCCCATATGCTTCCTCCAGTTCAGGCTGCAACAAAAATATTAAAATAATAAATATGTTGTAGAAACAGCAAAAAATTAGAACAAATGTTTCCTAAAATCAGAATATTGACAACTACAAGTGATCTATACTGACTGAGGGGTATATTACATAGACAACTGTTCACATGGTGCAGTACTGCGTGGTGGCCTTTGTTTTGTGGTGCTGCGCTGGTGGGATGGTGGGACCCAGCACCATGGGTGGCATTGTCGGACAGCAGGGTTGCTGTTTGACTCCTGGGTCCCGCCGCCTACCAGGGCAGTGCCGCTTTGTCACCGCATTGTGCTGCGCCCCTTAGTCAGAGTAGGTCCCACTCAAAGAGGCAACCTTGGCGTGGTGAGTGGGCTTATGCCTTTTGATCAAAATGTACACTAATGCCTCTGGTACAGGATGCAGTATAGGGGGCTTTACACATTAATAGAATGCTGAGAAGCAGTAGATCAAAGCATAGCATTGTGGATGTGCGACCCAGTGCTCTCTCTCCTGGATATTTGTATATTACATAGGTATACAGACAGTGGTGATGCATCTACAGTAAATCATATATTGTACAGATGTACATGAAACCTACAAATCCTAGTACATTGCTTCCTGTTATACTGGGAGGACATGCAGCATCCTGCAGACCTGTCCGCCTCTCATGTTTTTATCTGAATCTAGAAAAACAACTGGATAGCATGAAAAGTACAATCTGTTCTCTGATAATGCTAATAATAATAATAATGACAATAATAAAATCCTGCAGAGGCTTCTTCCTAGTGTTCCTAATACATTATTTTCCTATTACAATTACTGTATAAATTACAGGTTCATATTATTCATTATATTAATCATGGAGCAGTGTAAAAAATAGTAACATAATTATAAGATAACGATAGTGATGATAATAATAGAATTAAAATAACTATCCACACTGACCTCTTAACAAGGGTGTATTCAAATGACCTGAAATATCGCATATTAATAATGAATAGATAATAAAATAAATATTATTAATAGTCACAATAACCTTAATAACATTATAATGGTAGAGCTCAATCATGTAACTATTGTATATAAGGACTGCTGCTAACGTGATATTATTTTTATTAATATTTATTCTCTAACAATATATATTTAAATTTAGGATTCATAAGGCCTCTTTCACACGAGAGTGACGAATTGGCTCCGGGTGAGTTCAAGCTGCGTTCAGTGAAACTCGCACCATTTTGCAAGCAAGTTCAGTCAGTTTTGTCTGCGATTGCGTTCAGTTGTTCAGTTTTTTCCACACGAGTGCAATGCATTTTGATGCGATTTTCACACACGCGTTTACAAATAACATCTCATGGCAACCATCAGTGAAAAACGCATTGCATCCGCATTTACTTGCACTTACTTTACTGGCCCCAGGGCTGCGTGGAAAACGCAGAATATAGAACATGCTGCGTTTTTCATGCAAAGCAGAACTGATGCGTAAAAAAAAAAACGCTAATGTGCATAGCCCCATAGAAATGAATGAGTCCGGATTCAGTGCGGGTGCTATGTGTTCACGTCACGCATTGCACCCGCGCGGAAAACCTGCTCTTGTGAAAGAGGCCTAACACATGCGATTATTTCAAATTTGAAATAAAAAGGAATCAGCATCTATTATTATGATTATTATTATCTTCATTAGGAAGAGCATTGGTTGTCACCTGCATGTCTCCATCAAGTATCTGTAGTTATTTAATCCCCAGAAACCCTTTCAGAGGAACGCAGAGAGTGGTCACCATAATGTGTACTAAGTTTACTGTGATGCGGAAAATGTTTTAAAATAATCCCATTACATAGGAGACGTATGTACTTATGTATCAAACGGAACTGGACCAGTGATATAATTAATAATATGCCGGTACCGTCCCTCTGCAGAAGACAGGAATAGACTGTATACTACACTAAGTTTTTTTGTGTCTGTGTTTTTTCAGAAACAAAGAAAATCTTGCAGTGACAGAGGACAGGCAGGGACCACTGACAGCCCTGATGGATTGGACAGTGAATGCAGCAATCCAACGGGTGGATTATTCATGCATGTACACAGGACACTGGTGTGAGTGCAGGGATGAATTATGTATGCATGTACACAGGACAGCTATATATTATTGGGGATGAATAATGTATACATGTATGCAGGCTGTGTGTACTAGCAGAGGACACAAAGTGCAGGCAGGCTGTGTGTACTAGCAGGGCACATATAGTGCAGACAGGCTGTGTGTACTAGCAGAGCAAATATAATGCAGGCAGGCTGTGTGTACTAGCAGAGCACATATAGTGCAGGCAGGCTGTGTGTACTAGCAGGGCTCATATAGTGCAGGCAGGCTGTGTGTACTAGCAGGGCTCATATAGTGCAGGCAGGCTGTGTGTACTAGCAGGGCACATATAGTGCAGGCAGGCTGTGTGTACTAGCAGAGCACATATAGTACATGCAGGCTGTGTGTACTAGCAGGGCTCATATAGTGCAGGCAGGCTGTGTGTACTAGCAGGGCTAATGTAGTGCAGGCAGGCTGTGTGTACTAGCAGGGCTAATGTAGTGCAGGCAGGCTTGTGCAGTGTCAGGATAATCAGAAGGTAATTGAGGCATAGGGGCCTGCCTATTACTGTAGACTAGGGCACTTGAAATGAATTATTTGCACTTGCCGGTAGAGCTGGTAGAGGTCAATGGCTCCTTTCATTTGAATGTATGCAAAGTTTAATTAATGCTATTCTCCTCTTCAAGACTGATTACCGATGTTACATAAAATACCCATCAAAGTCACCGTCATTCATACTCGCCACAATTATCTCCTGACATGTCAAAACACAGAATTATGAAATATAATATATACATTTTATACAATATATAATACAAGCCATTATTCCACATTTCAACGAAAAAATAATAAAATATCTGTTCTAATTTAATGTATTCAAAAACTAATTCATGTATCTATCTATGTGATATCTTTCTATCTAATGAGTATCTAATACCTATCAAATCTTCCTATCTATATATATATATATATATATATATATATTTTTTTATTTTTTTTTTAAATCTAATCTCATGGTTGCAAATTAATAAATGTCTAGTATGGTTGTGTTCTGCCGTGGGATAAGGTGCTTTTGTGAAAGAGTCTTCCTTCAAACAATATATATAATAACAAATCATTAAACTACTAAAAGGAATTAATTCTTATATAATTCCTATTTTTTTCCTGCAATTAAAAGCCCTGAACTATATAAATATCTAATAATGTAATATCAAGAATAATAGCTATATATTTTTTTTATTTAATTTTCATTTTTTATTATGAACAATCAAATAAATGGCACACTTTTCTTTTGGAAAAACAAAATGCACAGGTAAAAATTATTTCCTTTTAAATAGGCATTCATAATAACTACATATAAATAAGTGAACCCCTGAACATTCAATCAACGTGGTTAATAATGTCAGGACTGGGGGAAAAATAGAAGACAACATGCAGATTTAGAGAACAAAAATGGAAGGAAATAAAAAAATAAAAAAATTGTGAATGAATTTGAATAAAAAAAAAAAAGAAAAATAAAAACAAACAAACAAAAACTTCAAGGAATTAGCAGACGGACAAACAAACAGAGGACCCAGATCCTTTTCTCCATAGAGACATTGAATAGACTAAGGATTCCACATAATTTACTTCAACAATTGTCGACAATGTGTACTTATAATAACACCATACAACTGTCACATTATAACACCGCTTGGAAAAGACACAGAAATAGAAAGCATCGACTTCCAACTAATATCTAGAGCTCTTGTGCCTTTAAAAATGAATAAAAAAATAAAAATAAACTTAAAAAAATTGAATGTAAAACAATGTAATAAATAGATTCCTATTACACCCAATGCAGAAGACAGACCCTGCAACACAGTGCAAATTATTCCAGTGTCCAGCAAAGAATGTGCTAAATCAGAGGGTAAAAAGCAGTGAAACATAGTGCTAATAATTAATATATCAGACAAGAAGGGTGCCTTGTTTAACCCTTCCACTGCCGTAGTGGCTTGTCCCGTTGGCAGTGAAGGAGTTAAATTGTCAGTACAGCTAAAAATTGTCCTTTTTCTTAGATGATCTTGTGGAGGTCTGGGAGGTCTAGAAAGAATCTGCTGCTGGGTGCTCAGGCTTTTGGCATCCTCACCACACCAATGATACTAGGACTAGGTGGTGATGGTCAAGCCCTCAGTCTATGATGCTGTCTGCTGGAGTCAACCTTCTTTCCCTGGAGCCAGGTTTCACCTGTGTGATCCAGAGAATCCACCAGATGTTGTTCCACCTGCTGGGTGAGCCCCGTTTCTGAGTTGTCCTGGACAAGTAGCTGAGGTGGACAGGTGTCCATCATCATCGTCATTATTATTCTGAGTAGTCCCACTAATGGACAGTCACAGCAGGCAGTGGACTGACCTTGCAGATCTCAGCACTAGTGCTCATGCTGGCTAGTTCAGAACATGCTCTTAACTAGAGTGGCTTTGGTACTGTTGGGTCTCTGCAGCGAGGATAACACACTGGCGAATGGACCTCCTAAGGAGTCAGGGATGGAGGTGATGGTGCCACCTGGACCGGTGGCCCAGCCTTGTGCCCCTCCTGTGCCCCCTACCACTGCTGCAGATGACAGGCCTCCAGATCCTTGCACTCCACCTTTGATTTGCTCTGCTGGGCCACCAGATCCCTGGGATCCTGTAGGGCTAGGGCCACCAACGCAGCTTTGTGTTGGGTTGGGGTTGTTCACAGGACCCCCAGTGCTATCAGGGTCGGTGATCTTGGCCTCTTTACTCTCATCATCTCTTGAGGAGTCGGATTTTTTCCCAGAGGAACCGTTTTTGGCTGCGGCTGCTGCGGCGGCTGCGGCTCTTTCCTGCTTCCTAAACTTCGCCCGACGATTTTGGAACCAGACCTAGTAGGGGGTAAATGGAGAGGGGGCGGATGGGGGATTGGCGGCAGTATGAGGTGGTGATGGGTATCAGTGTATGGGATTGTTCAGGCATTACATGGGGAATATAGAATTATGTGTCCATAGGGTTGGAAGGAGCAAGTGTAGGGAGGGAGCAGAAAAATGGGAAAAAAAGGAAAAAAATGCAAATAACTGATTAGATTTGATTAATGAAAATCATGAATATCTATCACATGTCTATATATTCTTATATAAACAGTTTCTATAAGAGCGCTACTGCCCCCACCCAAAAAGGGATGCAGGACATTCTGTTTTAAAATTCTAATTATATAAAATATATATGTTATAAAATATATTGATGTGACAAGCAGTTTAATTATCAAATATATATATATATATATATATATATATATATATCATATCTTGTGCCATGGACGTGTATTGTACCTGTACTCTGGCTTCAGTGAGGTCTATCTTCAGAGCCAGCTCTTCTCTGGTGTAAATGTCTGGATAATGGGTTTCAGCAAACACCCTCTCCAGCTCCTTCAGCTGAGCACTGGTGAAAGTGGTCCTGATCCTCCTCTGCTTCCTCTTCTCATTCAGACCACCATGGTCGGTGAATAGCTTGTAAGGAACTGTAGGAGAAAAAAAAAAAAAAACATCCAGTGAGGAATAATGGAAAACTATAAGCAAGCAAAAATATAACAGCACCAAACAGCACAAAATGTAGCTCTATGTAAATATATAAAAGTTCTGTGGGATTGTATTAAATTGTAAAGGAAGTCCCATGTAATAATATCTAATGTCAGGTGTATGTAGAGCAGGTTTCATGCAAAAGTCCCTCAAAACTCCAATCGGATGTCATGGTGTCCTGTAGTGCCAGGTGACTATGGAAGGAAATCTTGAAAAAGTGGGTAATAATGTGCAGGGTGATGCCCAGGGATGAGGAGTGGTGGGCAGCAGCAGCTGCAGCAGAAGTCCAGCAGTGTCCCAGGATTTTAGGACAGTGTCTTCTGGTGTGATGAGTCTTTCTCTTGGGTTATTTAATTATTTGCTAAGCTTTACGTCTCATCCCAGAGTAAATAAATTATGCCTATCATTTTGGCAGCTTAAGATAATTTTGTTGGCGGTTCGGGTGTGACTACCAGGATAGTGTAACCCTGTAACTGAATTACTCCTCGCCTGCAATCGCTTCTAACGTGATAAATTCTTTCATTTGTGTAAGCAAATTTCGTTTGGTAAATACTAAACACATTTCCATTTTCAAATGCAATCAAGGATTCCTATATACAAGGGGAAAAAAGGCTCCTTGCAAGGACTGGGGTGGAGGGGGGTTGGAAAGAAGAGCTTGGAGAAGACATCCTTACCTGCTGCATAAGGGCTGCTCTGGTGATCCCTGAGACTTCCAAGGCTGCAAGATCCTGGGGTGAGGGATGGACAGCCTGAGGTGGCCCCAAAAGTGGTCCTGATAGGGTTGTACTGGAAGCCACTGGCTTGGCTGCAGGAACTGAAGTCTGCATAGGCAGATGCCAGGCTGGAGGTGTCCATGCCAGCCATACAGGACTCATAGGCAGAGGAGTTAAGGTAAGAATATTCCATTTTATACATTGAAAAAAAGCTCTGGAAGTCTCACCAAGGAGGTAAAGAAGAGACTGAGAGATGAGGGCTGCTGGTGATGACTTGGAGGAGGTGATGTGCTCTGCTCCACGCCTGCCTCAGCACTGGCCTCCTTACTAGCAGCAGAGCCTAGTTTTATGAAAAAGCCTCCTATGAGATGCCTTGCCTGAGGTCTCCAGAGCATAGAGTCCTCATAATAAACTTGGCTCTTTCCACTTGGACAATAGCAAAGCGGTTGGTCTTATTGCTGGCGCTTTTTACATGACAATAACTCATCAGTCTATTGGGCTGGCACTGGGGGGACTTAGCTGTCCAACCTCCCTATCATTGATTCCTGCATCTCTAATTAGAATTTAATAGCACACCATCCTCTCCCTTCTAACCAGCTCCCTGCCCTTTAATTCAATCACCCTCTTTGCAAATAATGAAAGTTGGGTGACGATTCTCCCTGATCCAATTTCCCCCTCTAGCTTTTAACCGATCATATATACCTCTGGCAATACATTGAGATGCTGTGTTTTTAACTCTTATTTGCTGTGTCTTTTATTTTCGTCAACCCCAAATAGAAGGCTTCCTGTCAGGGCATTGCACAGTAGCTACACCAGTGCCCCAAACCACACGTACTGCCACAGAGGCAGGGCTTCATGGAGGCAGCACCACCTTGGCCAGGGCACCCATGCTGTATCCTGAGGTGTATGCTATAGAGGCAGGGGCACCATGGAGGCATCAGCACCTTGGCCAGGGCACCCATGCTGTATCCTGAGGTGTATGCTATAGAGGCAGGGGCACCATGGAGGCAGCACCACCTTGGCCAGGGCACCCATGCTGTATCCTGAGGTGTATGCTATAGAGGCAGGGGCACCATGGAGGCATCAGCACCTTGGCCAGGGCACCCATGCTGTATCCTGAGTTATTTTGGAAATGCTATTCAAACCTTGCAATATACACATAAGATGGACCAAGAACACCAAGAATCTATTTGTAATTCTCCTTAAATGTTAACCAATTTTACACTAGAAGCTCCTCTACCATTATGTTCATATACACATATTATCTATCTATTTATCTATCTATTATCTATCTATTATCTATCTATCTATCCTATCTATCTATCTATCTAGCTATCTTTCTCTCTCCTATCTATCTATTTATCTATCTATCTATCTTTCTCTCTCATATCTATCTACCTATCTATCTATCTATCTATCTATCTATCTATCTATCTATTATCTATCTATCTTTCTCTCTCTCTCTCTCTATCTTTGTATCTATCTATCTATCTATCTATCTATCTATCTATCTATTATCTATCTATCTATCTTTCTCTCTCTCTCTCTCTCTCTCTATCTTTGTATCTATCTATCTATCTATCTATCTATCTATCTATCTATCTATCTATCTTTTATATATATCGCTCTCTCATATCTATCTATCTATCTACCTATCTATCTATCCATCCAGTCATAATGCTTTTCATTTTTTTGCACATTGGTCATTTGATTTTAGTTTAGTTTTGTATACAGTAGCAGTGCTAACATTGTATGTCATAGCTCAAAGTCGCCCCACATATCTGGTTTACATAGGACTGCAGGTATGCCGGGCACTGATGACAGACCCCACTGTGTGCAATCTGACTATCTCTGTATACCTCTCTGTGCATTGTTATTGTTTCTTGGTATTCTTCTTCTTCTCTTGATTAGATTAGTGGCCGTGTCCCTACAGTGCACCCTCTCTCCCTCTCCACCAAGAACCTCCTGCCAGTGACATTATTACCCAGAGATGATGATTCCCATTCCAGTGCCTGGGGTGGATCTTGTGAGGAAGAAAACATTCATTATTCTCTTCATTTCCCCTGCACACAATTTCATTTTGGAGTCATTTGTATCAGGTTGGCAGCATGTAGTGTGCTCCCAGTGATCTATCTAGATCCTGCCTTCTTCTCAGGCCACCAGTGGGTGAGGCACTTGCAATGGAAAAGAAGAAACTGTGGATATTTTACATGATCCTAAGATGTGGATAATTAGTTCGAGTGCATTCATTAGCCCCTATAACAAGTGCCTAATTAAAGTAATACACTCATAAAGACTTAATGGGGGGATTTAAGTAGTACAGTGCTTACCAGCTTCATTCACAGTCAATAGGCACCAGCACATTAAGATGGCACTTTGTAGCCACAGGGTGTTTTATGGCATTGGGTAAAATCAAGTCTCTCACAAGAGTCCTTGTCTGAAACAAAGATGCACTCCGGAGTCACAAGGAGTCATAAAGTTAGTAGAGTGTTATGGGCCAGGCTGATAGGTTTATGGCCTGGGCTGGGGTGATGGAGCAAGGCTTTGCTGGCTGCTGCCTGGCACCATGGTGGCAGGGATGGGAGGAGAAGAAATGGGGACAAGGTTTAAGTGACAAATTGCAGGATTCTTCATGTGCTTTATGTTTCTTTTCTGGTGGCCTGGACAGCGGGGGAGAATAGCTGCAGAGGCATCAGTCTTCTCCCTGCTCCCCATGTAAAGGCCTGCAGAGACTAATGTGAATGCAAACACACTTACCGCAGCCATTCATCTCTCTGCATTCTTGTCCTCATGAATATCAATACACATTTTTGGTCAGGGGGAGCTTGTCCCCTCTGCGGAAACTAATGGGTTCATTTTTCCCCCTCAACAAAGAATCTGAAACAGCGAGATTTTTGAGGTTCGTGTTCTGCTTTCATGAGTCGGATATTGCGACATGTAATAACTGGGCGCCGTGTATGAAATGTCGCATCTGTCTACAGGGTCTGCGGAGCTCACAGGTCGTGGGATGAGGGATGCAAAAAAATAAATAAGTAAATAAATCACTAAATATAAATTGATTTTTTTATTTTTTCTTAACTATAAATAACTTTCCCACTGTTGTTTAATATGTGTATGTAATTTGAGTGTATTAAATGCATAGATATTATTATTGATATATTATATTATTAATATTATTGTATTATTATTATTAATATATTCGTATAATTATTGATTTATATTAATATCACTTCAAAATTAATTTAATAATATCTAATAATAATTTTATATATATATATATATATATATATATATAATGCTTTTCAAGTGTATTACAAACAAATCTAACTATCTATGATCTATCTATTTATATATCTATCTATTATCTATCGATCTATCTATTATTCATCTATCTCATATCTATTATCTATCTATCTATCTATCTATCTATCTATCTATCTATCTATCTATCTATCTATCTATCTCATAATCTATCGATTTATCTATTATCTATCTATGTATCTATCTATCTATCTATCTCATAATCTATCGATTTATCTATTATATATCTATCTATGTATCTATCTATCTATCTATCTATCTATCTATCTATCTATCTCATAATCTATCTATCTATCTATCTATCTATCTATCTCATAATCTATCGATTTATCTATTATCTATCTATCTATCTATCTATCTATCTATCTATCTATCTATCTCCCTATGTTTATGATATATTTGATATATTTCTCATGTTACAGTTGGAAATAAATGTTCACTTTGACACAATTTCTCGGAATAAATGTGAATATTATAATCATGATAATGATGAATTCTCATTAGCGCTGATAATATGATGAATATGATTAGGAATGGGTCCTCCTAACTCCTAATAATGATGCCATTTTTCTGATCATTTTGCAGATCTTACAACCTGTTCTGTGATTTATTTTAATTGTGTTTTCCTGGTGTTTGCTCTTCTGTATATGCAGCAGCTCCCTCATGGTTTACATCACCTCCATGTCTCTCCCAATTAATAATAATAATAATTTTTTAATCCGAATATTTTGTCACATTTATACTTATTAAATAGGGTAAGAAAGCTGAAAACACAACTATAGGTAACATAAAACCCCTGGTCTGCCCCCATATTTCTGTGTGTATCTAAAGAACAATCTAGGCTGAGGATTTTTTTATTTGTTTCCTTGTATCTTCCATTGACATAACGCCGTTCCTATACTCCCAGGTATTTCGGGTGCTCTCTTCTTATGAGAACTGTATTTGCTTCAGCGATCAGTCCCCAGTCATTTACAAGGACTCAATCAGTGCCAATCCTCAGTGGTGTGCTCCCTATAACATTATCTGTACAGTACAGTACATTGTGGTAGAAAACAAAAGTACTCCGACGCTTGCGAGTTGCTTTCCCACACAGTCGCCCCTGGATTGACAATTCTTGGCCGCTAGGTGGCGCTCTTTTCTCGATGTGAATAGAACGTTCGTGTAATAGTCTCCAGGAAAGTAAATAGAAATGGTAACAATAAATAAATAGAAGAAAGTTTGTTTCTAGAGCATAGAAAGTCCATTTGTGGAGGACATTCACCCAATGGGACAGGGTATATATGTGTATGCACAGTACAGTATGTATATTCACTGGAGAGAGAGAGAGATTGATTATGAATAAATGTGGAAAACAATAAGATAACTATTTGCCTAAGGCTACATGCACACGACCGTTGCCTGCCTCCGCGTCTGCTTCTCCTGCAAATTTTGCGTCCGTCAAAAAAAACGGATGACGGACCGTTTTTTTTGACGGATCCGATTTTTATGGCAGATCCATTGTAAAAATGCCTATCCTTGTCCGCAAACGTGAAAAAAATAGGACATGCACTATTTTTTTGACGGAATGAAAACACGGATCACGGATGCGGAACAAAAACGGTTGACCATCTGCATTTTTTGACAGACCCATTGAAATGAATGGGGAAGCATCCTATCCGTGAAAAAAAACGGAACGGATGCGGAAACAAACAATGGTCGTGTGCATGGGGCCTAATACTGAGACGTTATTATACATATTTTTCTTGCACACAGCAGGCCTCATTTAGGGAGCAATCAGCAATATGCCTGTCTTTTTAATATATACAGAAAACAATATCGGCTGTGAATTCTGCACTTCTCAGTTTCAAGTAGGTATAGTTACCCCCATAAACACAGCCATAGGCCTATTTCACACAGTCAGTATTTGGTCAGTATTTTTGCATCAGTATTTGTAAGCCAAAACCAGTGGGTCCAAAACACAGAAGAGGCACAAATATTTCTATTAAAACTTTTTTTTCTGTAGGTTCTATTTTTGGTTTTGGCTTACAAATACTGACCAAATACTGATGCAAAATATTAAACCAATACTGACCATGTGAAAGGGAGTGCCTGCAGGTCTGGGTTATGGAGCTGTGGGCATTCTGTGCTCCACAAATGGTGCCTCCAACCAACAGTATTTCTAGTGGAGAATGCCTTCTTTTTCCATGAGAAAAAGCCATTTTTTTCATGTTTCTAGATAAAGGTACAGCCATACAGTCAGGATTGTGCATGAAGTTCTGGAAGCCAAAATCAGGAGTGTATCATAATACAGAGAGAAAGAATAAAGGACAGATAGGATTTCTCTTTTTTGAATTCACTCCTGGTTTTGGCATCTAAAACTGCGTCAGGAAACCTGACCATGTGACCGTATCCTAAAATTGGTGGTACGCAAGGATACAATATGGGCTTATAGCAGCCAACTATATATCCACACAACACAAATTCATAATACAGCTATGTGCACGTACCCTGACACTTAGGGATTTTTCATTCACATACATTTAAAAGAGCATTACTTGGGCAATTTTCAGTATGATGTAGTCCTGTGACATTATCCCCATCAAATCATTGGAGGTCAGTGGGAAAAATTGGGTCCGTTCCCTAAAGTAACAGGCTAGTTCCACATGACCATTTGAGGCACATGGCCATTTGAGGCACTGTGGCACTAACAATGTACATTGTGCTACCAGTTGCACCTAATGACACTGAATGTGTTTGCACCAAAAACCAATCCGTTTGGATTTCTGACAATTGTCATGTCGCATTAACTTGGGGGTCACAATAAGACCACATTGATTATTAATAAGGGCAATGTATTGGCATGACATTGACATCTTATAGTGCATGAGTACAAGTTGCCATATAGTCTCATTCACTAAGGGTACTTTCACATTGGCGGCAGTGGAGCCCGTCAGGCTGTTCCGGCTGGTGAACAGCCTGTCGGATCCGTCCTGCCGCTAGTTCACGCGTGCCCCCGGATTGCCTCTCCGTCCCCATTTACTATAATAGGGGTGGGAGCAGAGTTATTTAGTCCGGCGGCCTCTCACCGCCGTGCGCTGCTGTGCTGCCACTAGAACTCCGCTCCGCCCCCATTATAGTCAATGAGGACAGAGCGGCAGTCCGGGGGCACACGTGAACTAGCGGCAAGACGGATCCGACAGACTGTTGACCCGCTGCAACAGCCTGACGGACTCCCCTGCCATAAGTAGCCTTAGGCCTCATTCACATTTCCATTTTTCACTGGCATGTACAGTCCGCATTTTCCACAGACAGCACATGTACCTATTTATTTTAATGTGTCTGTTCACATGTCAGTATTTTTTTTTACTAACTGTGGGTCAGTAAAAAAATCACGGAGACATGCACTACTTTGGTCTGTGATGAGGACCAAACACGCCCATTGAAGGCTACGGGTCCATGAAAATCACAGACACAACACGGATAGCATCCGTGTTGCATCTGTTTTCCACTGCAGACTGATAGGCGATGCTCTGGAAATTAATTTTCAGCTGATCAGCATCCGTGGATTACGGATGACACACTGACGGTAAAAATGGACACACTGACCAACTACGGGTCCTTCGCGAACATCTTCATGGATGAAACACACACACTTTTTTTCACGGTCGTGAAACTGACACGGAAATGTCAAAGAGGCCTAAATACGTATGTCCGTGATGACATCCGTGACAAGATGGTCAGTGGTTCATCAGTGAAGATGTCTATGCAAGGTCTGTGTTTGCTCCTTATGTTCATTTTAACTTTCTGCGTGTCATCCATGTTCCACATGCATTGCTAAAAATTAGTTTCCAGAGCATCTTCTACTAAGGGCTCATGCACACAGCCGTAAGTGTTTTGTGGGCCGCAAATCACAGATTTGCAAAGCATGGATCCCAGCCGAGTGCAAGCCACCATTTTTTTATCTGCTGTAAGAATGTCCTATCCTTGTCCGCAAAATGGACAAGAATAGGACATGTTCTACTTTTTTTTCAAGGCCGCAGAACGGATGAGCAGAAGTGGACAGCACATAGTGTGTTGTCCGCATCTTTTGTGGCCCCATTGATATGAATGGTTATGCATCCGATCTACAGAAAACTCGGATCGGATGAGTACTGAAACTACAGCCGTGTGCATGAGCCCTAATGATCAGTGAGAACTGCGTGTTTGCTTGTGCAAGAAAATTTCCACAATTAGCGTTTCTCCACTGCCTTTGCTGCTTTCCCTAAAAGGGGGAGCGTTGAAGGTGGGGAGGGGGCGAAGGCAGTGGGCCCGCCACAGTTATCATCTTTTACACCAGTTTTCTGGTGGAAAAGAGCGTTGAAATCACCAGCCCGTATAGCTGTCGCAGATTGCTGTGCAAAGGTCATTTGCAACGCAATCTGAGACTTTTTCCCATTCACGCCAGGTCTAAAAAAGGGGGCATGACATATGTGGTAGAGGGGACGGGCCAGTAGGCCGTCTTATTTATCATTTTCTACGTCTAGAAAATGGTCTAAATTTAAGCCAGCAAGGAAGCTGTCTTACATTTAGACCAGCGGTAGATGCGTCAAAGTTATATCGAGGCTGGTGCTTCTATATAACTTCGGCAGATCCACTGCCAGCTAAAGGGGTAATGGAGACTGGCATCTAAAACGCTAATCTTAATTAATGTCTTCAAATAGAAGGCCCCCATAATTGCAGAAAATACTGCAGGCATTTGTTTTTGCTGCAGTAAGGGCGCTGTTCATACCCTTGTATGTAAACCTACCTCACTTGTACCAAGAATCTCACATCTACCTGGAAACCCACTTTTTTTTTTTGTTTAATTGTGGAAACTACACATGATCTTTTGTTTCTGACACTTCACCCCTCCCCTTCCCAATGAATTTTCACCGGTCCTCCCTCTATCTGTAGCTTTCAACCTTTGTACAATGGTTCGGTGAGCAAATGTGCTGTGGACTTCATCTCTCTCTTTGTAGTGTCTGTAGGTTTGTTTTTCTGGGTTAAACCCATTGTTGCGATCTGAAGGATGAAAGCTGGGGAGGTTTTTTTTTTTTTTTTACAGCCTGACAGATCCCAGCCCACTGTTTTGTTAGAGTTGTGCTTTCTACATGTGTGCCCTCACTGAAACTTGTACCAAATGGTTAATTTGATTACTCAAACTATAGGCCAACTGCTTCACCAGCCTTCCACCACGCGTCTGGAATGGAAAAAGAAACCATCTCTGAGGAATAATCTAATAAAAGTCAAGTGTGGAAAAAAAAGGCCTCTGATTTCCAAGCGGCACAAATAGAATTAGAGCTTTAGAATTCTCTATCCAAAATAGGCCCTTTGTGTGCTACGCAGAACCACATTTATCTAGCCGGAGCCCATGGACAGGTTCTCGGTTTGTTCGTCACGTCTATACATGCAAACGCAGGGAAAAATAAAATTATGTGGGGACTCCATCTATCAAGGGACTATGTAGTATGTCGTCTCACCCCACAACAAAGGCCCTCCGTTGTGATCAAAATATCGGATAAGATGCCAATCTCCATAATGCCTCAATAAATGAATTTCTATTGAGTATTTGAAGCACTTCTGTATTCATTGATTAGACCGTGGATTTCCAGCAGCAGATCTATTCAGTTAAGATCCAGAAAATAGATTTTCTTCCCTTAAACGATATAAGAATCCTATAATGGGATGGAATTCTATCAGATATGAGTCTTTAGATATATATGTGGTAGATTTGCTTCACTCTGATATGGAGAAGCCTTCTCTACATGGTGTACCCTTAGTATAAATAATATCCATATCCCAATGCATGGCCTATTTATAATGATATCCTTTATGTCCTTTGATCTTTAAGGGGTTCTGAGAACAAATTAAACATTGGGCACAAACAGGGGCTGGCATAAAATAGCAAAATAAGCAGTAGTTGGATCATCTGCTGCTCCAGCCCTGCTGTTCTGGTTCTCTCGACAGTCAAGTTGACAACATTTTTCCACTGCAGCCAATCACTGGCCTCAAATGTTGATGCTAATAATTGGCTGCAGCAGCCATGTGTTGACATGATATCAGCGCTGCAGCTTTATAAACAAAGACCAGTGTGAAGAATCAGAACGGCAGGTCTGCAGTGGCAAGCAATTATAAACCCTTGTAATATAACACTTCTGGGCTATACTTGTATTGTTTTGATTGACTGTATCTATCTATCTATCTATCTATCTAAAAGTCAATGCAGCTGGACAGCACTGCAGACAATAGTAGAAAAAAGTAGAAAAAAAGAGGTGCCAGCGGCTGTGGTGGTGATCGTCCCGTCAAACCATAAATGAAAAAGGAAATGTGCAGTGATCAAAAGGTTCCAAAGGGAGAACCAAAACGTTGCATCTGGTGAAATAAACACGTATTTATTTTTAAGACGCGCCGCTGAATTTTTCCCCTATCTATCTATCTATCTATCTATCTATCTATCTATCTATCTATCTGTCTGTCTGTTTATGTATCTATCTGCCTGTATCTTCCAATCTATTATCTATCAATCTATCTATCTATCTATCTATCTATCTATCTATATACAGTGCCTTGAAAAAGTATTCACACCCCTTGAACGTTTCCACATTTTTAACGTTACACCCACAAACTTAAATGTATTTTATTGAGATTTTATGTGATAGGCCAACACAAATTAGCAAGTATGTGCGAAGCGAAAAGAAAATGATACATAGTTTTCAACATTTTTAAGAAATAAACATCTAAAGTGTGGCCTGCATTTGTTTTCAGAAGTCACCTCATTAGTACATAGAGTCCACTGTGTGTAATTTATTCTCAGTACAACTACAGTTGTTCTGTGAAGACCTCAATGGTTTGTTAGTTAACATTAGTGATCAAACAGCATCATGAAAATAAAGGAACACACCAGACAGGTCAGGGATAAAGTTGTGGAGAAGTATAAAGCAGGGTTAGGTTAGAAAAAATATATAAATAATAGTGTTAAGCGTGAATATTCTAATCGCAAATATCTGCATTTCAAGAATTCGTGAATATCTAGAATATAGTGCTATATCTTTGTAATTATGAATATTCTAGATTTTTTTCATCACTAAATAAACCTATAATCTTTTCTCACTTATTGTATGTAGCTTTTATTTATCCTTATTATGCTATCATCCATACTTTTTTTATAGTTATTTTTTTACCTACAATAACATATTCAAGTTTATGCAAATTAGTTTAAATGACAAAACAGTGTAGAAAGGTTATTGGATATAATATTAGGACAATTAGAAAACTGAAAAACTGAAAACTTTTATGCAGCCCTCCTAAGCAGTGAGAGAAAAGTTAGCTGGCATCCAAAAAAAAAGATTTTCGATTTTTGTCACCCTAATAATAATGATCTAGGTGCGCAGGTCCCCCCAAGCCATCCAACTTAAATCTAGCAACTTTGAGGCTTACTGGTTCTCAGTCAGATGAGAGCTGGTTTTGAATGTCTCATAGTGCACAAGGCTGCCATTGTGAGGTATGCTGACTGTACCTGTCTCATGGATAGATTGTTGGCTTACATACCTGGCTTTTGGCATACAGCCTTTGTGTGATTGTCTGTTAATTGCATGTTATAGGTCATAAAATTGCGTGTGCAATATGCGCATATTACATTACCGATTTTTGAAATCACGAATTTGTGAATTTATGGTGAATAATTGGCCAAAAATTCATGAAATATTGCAAATTCAAATATTGCCTATGCTGCTCATCACGAATAAATAAATTACCCCAATAGTTTTTTTTTCAAAATTATAGCTCTGTATTCTTTAAATTTGCAAGCTGACAACATAATAAATAATTAAAATGGATTCCCTAATTTGTGTTGAGAACAAACACAGAACCAGAGATAGGTGCACACTGCATATGGGTATGAGCGCATCCTGCTTTCTTATCACCACATTTTTTGAGGGCCTAATTTGTGTTGGTCAAATTTGTGTAATCTTGTGTGAACTGGGCGGCTATAGCAGCAGTTTTGGTTGGTGTGAGCGTTTGTTTTTAACTCTTCTATTTGTATATATATATATATATATATATATATATATAAGACCTTTGGGGGACATTTACATTTTCTTATACATTTAAATTTTAATGTGGGCTTCTCCACTGTAACTGAGCCATTCAAAAGAAGCCCAGATACAGGGAAAAGAGTTGCTATACTGACACCAGTCACTGACAGAGCTGGGTGTGATAAACTGTCTCTGACAGCTGGGTGCCCGACGTGCTCCAGCTAGATTGCACGAGCATGCGCTTTAAACCCATGACAAAGATTGACAATGGTGTGGTCTGTCAATGCAGAACTGCTGAAAGTGCAAGGTGCAGGGAGAAATGGACATTTATACCTCTTGCAGAGGTTTTATCATCACGAGTAGTATGAAAATGAAGTTTTATTCTACCAGGTTTGGCTCCTGCAAATGTCTTGGTGGTGAAGCATCACTGTAAAGGACCCTCTGTTTTGAGCTACTTCACGGCCCCTCCTCTCTGCTCTGAGTGACAACTTTAGCATCCAACCAAGAGATGAGTACAGTTGTCACTACTGTGAAGTAGCTCTACGAAGAGAAAACTAAGCCTCCTGGTAATTTCAGTGGCAGTGCCTGGCCAAACAAAATTATTTTGTTGTCATGAAGGGTTTACTTGGTCTTCAACAATGCTTAGTTGGTGGTACATGTCAACGGTAATATCCACATAAATATCAGATCCCAAAGTTTCCTAGCAAAATACTGCCAAGAACACCACACTGCCTCTGCTGGCTTGTCTTCTTCCCATACTGCATCCTGGTACCAAGTCTTTCCCAGGTAAGTGATGTGCACACACCAGGCCTGGTCATCAGACCAGGCCACCCTTTTCCATTGTTGTATTATTAAGTTCTGATGCCCACTATAGTGGCTTTATATAGACACTGTGACCAGTCTATGGCTATGCAGGCCCATATGTAGCAGCTTTTCTGTGTTTGGACCAGACTGGCTAGCCTTTTCACTCCACAAGCATTAGTAAGCTTCATACAGCTATGACCCTGTCACCAGCTCACCAGTTGCCCTTCTTAGGATGACATTTGGTAGGTACTACCCACTGTATACTAGGAACAGCCCACGAGAATTGCCATTTAGGAGATGCTCTAACCAAAGTTATCTAGCAATCACATTTTGCCCTTGTCAAAGTTGCTCAGAATCTTATGCTTGATCATTTTTGCTCCTTCTAACACTTTAAATGCAGGCTTGTGTCCCATGTAGTATGGTGGGTGTGTTGTCTGAGGTTTGTACTGTCTGAAAATGAATCAAGTGTTACTAGCAAAGCACATGCCCATTAAAGGGGTTTTTCAAGACTTAAAAAGACTTTAGAGAGTGGCTGACCGGCAGTGGAGTTCATACTTACTGGGTTCTGGCTTCATTGATGAGGGCCACATAACCTCTGCAGCCATGTATACACTATCTTATACTGTATATCTTGAAAATGTAAACATTGAAAAGGGTATTTCTATCTGAAACATTTATGGCATATCCATACACTACTCTCCCGTAGCTCTTTGCTAGTGTAGAGATATTATTATGATGGGTTTATAAACTTCAAGCACATATCAGTATCAAGAAAACTGACTTTTGCTGGCTATTTACATGTGTTGCTGCTCTCTAGAGTGGATGGTAAAGCGTGGTGCACACAATGGGAAATAAGTCCAGAGTCAGGGTTTGCGGTAAACCAGTGTGCTTCTTTACTGGAAGTCAAGTGCAAAACAATAAAGGCAATGCACTGTGCCAGTTTCTACAGTCTTCACGCTGGTAGCAGAAGGTCCTGTGCTGAGGAAAGAGCTAAGCTAGTTGTCCCTCTCTTTCTTAGAAAGCTGGTGCCCTGGCCAAAAGGCTGGCGGCCCAGGGTCTGTCGCTCAGTTGTTCGACTGGCTCCCTTGTCAAAGGGCCGGTCTGGCCAAGTCTCACCTACTAAACACTGGTCTCTATCTACAGACCACTACGTGCTCTGACTGCTCTACCTTTATACAGTTTCTAACTAATCTAGAACCTTCTTGTGGGAGGGATGAAGCTGGAGAAGCACAGCCTAACAGAAACAATGTGGCGGTTCAATGTTGCCATACACTTATATTGGGCCTCAATACAGTTTTCAGTCATAAACAACAGTGTAACAGAGCTAAATCAGAAGGTGAGAAGTTCACTATGCCTGGCTTAATAACAGCATAAATCACAGTGAAAGTCAACCCTTCAAAATGCTCTAAAGTAATGAGTTGATGGCTTTGCATAGGAGCAAAGGGGGCAAATTTCCTCAAACGTCCAACCTTTAAAGTACCCTTGCTCCAGGGCACTACATAAGAACCATTTGTGCCCCCATAAGGTAAATGTGCCCCTAAAAATAATATCTCCTGTGTGTCCCCAAAGTAATGTTCCCCTTTGTGCCCCCCACAAAGTAATAATACTTCATCTGCGGTTCCATAATAATACTACTGCAGTCTGCAAAGACAGACTGTGGGGTTGGTTTCTACTTTACCCATGCCTGCAATGCCCATCAGGTAAGACCACTGAGTGCTTCACGTGCAATGGAGGTCTACTCACCTTCCAAGGCTGGTTTTCTCTTGCCACCATACCACCGCTGATCTGCTCCTGTGTTTGGAAGGGGGTGAGGGTGGGCAGCAGGCTAAACCAGGCCAAACTGCTCAGGAAATTGTAATGACTATGATACTTGCAGTACAACAGAGGAAATTACCCATTGCTGCGGGTGTATAATCCATAATAATATCACTTTAAAGAAATGCAGTGGAATCTGAAGGTAGAATGTTATAGAGCAGAAGTACTTTTTAATACCTTTGTATAAGATTTAAATACTAATTTATTCATTGAAATCTCTACAACTCTTATTGCTACATCTCAGCATCAAACCTTTATACAGTATATGTAAAGATGTAAGGAAATAAACACTGGGACCTGGTCTTCATCTTCATCATCTCCAACGTTTCCGTGATGTTGAAGAACCAACGCTGATCGGTATCAGTGTTAGTATGGTATGGTTGTAGACTCATGCAGTAACCAAGACATGGTATACCCACTACTGGGTAGCCACGGACCTGCTGCTATGGAGTCATAGAGCAATAGTGGAGTAGGTGGACTATCTGTATGCTAGATTAGCAGGATTTCTGGCCTCATAAATTAAATTTCACTGTATATAGTTGTATATCTACAGCCTAAGAAGATGATTACAAGTGAGTAGCGTATGAGTAATGACTTTACAATCAGTGGCCAGCACTAAAGCCTGGTTAGCTATAGATGCCATTGTAGAGTTGAATGGCTGCATGTAGGAACCTATGGTGAATGTGCTTTCCATGAGAATGAAATATTTACAGGCTATGTGGAACTAACACGAAGAAGAGTTGAAAGTTTAAAAGACACTTTTCTACTCATTCTTTGCCTTTCAGGAGATTTCTATCCCCCTTGAAAATTTAGAAAGAATGTTGGGGAACAATGACACAAAACAGGAGACAAAATGCCATTGTGCTGGGCCAGCAATTCATGAGCAAACACTTGTCAAGGAGCACATAATGTCTCACTTTTACCAGCCTCATTTCACCGCAGGCGAAGTACAATGACATGGAGATGAATACGGCGTTAACCCCTTTTCCCCAGCAGAGCAGCAATTTGCAGTTTGACCTGTCATTTCTGTTGGGGGTTTTTGTCACATCTCCCAAGTGGCTGGAAAGGTAATAAGGGCTCTGCAGGATACAGGCAATGGCCAGATAATTCAACATTATGAGAAATGCAAAACTGTTACTTGGGATGTCTGAAACTGGTTTTCTGTGACTATAGAAAAAAGGAGTCACACATTAAAGAAGCCAACCTAGGGAAAATCCAAAAATATATGTAGAAGAACAGATGTTTAGGTTGAAATTATACTCCACTACAGTGTCTGATAGTGAAAGCATCTACATTAAATGTATCTGAAGGCCGACATCAACAAAAAAGAGTCTTTTTAGCCTATGTTGGACTGGTATAGCTAGGTAGGTATAGGTAGGTAGAGCTTTTCTTAAACTGTATGGAACTATCTGACAAAAAAATGTTTTTTACATCAGTAAATTGTAATACGAATGGGCACCGTCTATGTATGAGCCACAATCTCCGCCTCGTCACATGATATAATAATATTTCTATTATTTGTGTCTATTCATTGGTCCGGACTTTCTAAACCCTCCCATTTTGGATACAGCGATTGGTTCCTAGTAGTTTGCAGATGTACTGACCAATCTGTGCTGAGAGTGAGAAGGGCGCTCTTGTTCACCCTGGTCTGGACAGAGGTTTCTCCCTGTGAAGTCAGAAACCACCCTGGGTCTCCATGGTGGTCACCAAGCAGCTCTGGATCCAGATCATGTAAGCATTGGCACAATATTTGGTGTGTTGGCTTTCCTGGCTTGGTTGTGGCCTTTGGGCAGCTTTGGATTGCAGCCATGGGGGGTCTGCTGGGTAGGGGCCAGCGGCATTGCTAGGTTAAAACATTCGGGGCCTGGGCCCCTGATGTTTTGTCCCAGGCCCCGAATGTCCTGCCTGCCAGATAAATCCAACTGTATTGCCATCCTTAGGATGGCAATACAATTGAATCTAATGCCCTGCAAGAGCTGTAGGACCTGTGATGACATCACAGTCCATGTGGACAGTTCTAAATGCAGTAGCTGCAAAGGACCTGCTATGATGTCACCATCATGTGACAAGTGCATGAGAGGAGGCTTAGCAGTGAAGAGAAGTCCTGGGAAAAAGCTGAGGTGATGTCTGCTACATTAGGAGAGGTAAGTGAAGGGAGAGGCAGAGCAATGCTGGGAGTTGTAGTTATTTAACTGAGACTGTATGTTAGGGCTGAAGGGAGGGAAGTTATTTACATGACAGTAGGGTGGAGTAATGTTATTTACTTGGGACTGAAAGTTGAGGAGTGATGTTATTTACATGGGAATGCATGTTGGAGGTGGCTGCTGAGGGGGTGATTTTATTTTCATGGGACAGTATGTTGAAGGTGTCTGGGGGAGGGAGTGATGTTATTTACATGGGACTGAATATGGAGGGGGTGATGTTATTTACATGGCACTGTATATTGGAGGGGGCTGGAGAAATAGTGTGATGTTATTTACATGGGACTGTATTTTGGAGGGGGCTGGAGAGATGGTGTTGTATTTACATGGGACTTTATTTTGGAGGGGGCTGGAGAAATGGTGCGATGGTATTTACATGGGACTCTATAGCGGAGGAGGGAAATAATGTTATTTAAATTGGACTGTATGATGGAGGGGCTGAGGAATTATAATTTCTGAGGACAGTACACAAAGAAATATTGGTCGACTTAGAGAATTGGGCTATATGCATTGCGCCTTGGGCCTCGGATCTTTTGAGACGCCTGTGGTAGGGGTGCAGCGTCTGACAGCAGCCAGGAGTCCTCTTAGGGCTGGGCAATATGGCCTAAAATCTATATCGTGATATAATTTGAAGCAGTAGGGCGATATAGACAAAATCTATATAGTTGCCCAAATTCATATTGTTTATATCGCACACTCCTAGCCCCATGCCATTGCCATTTGCCATCATCCATGTCCCCCCAGCCTGTGCCATCAGCCCCAAGTCATTGCAATCATCATCCATGTCCCCAGCCAACGCCATCAGCCACATGCAATAGCCATCCTCTAACCCAACCAACTCCCCCCCCAACCCCCCTTCCCCAACCCCCCAGGTAGATACGGGCCCCTGCTAATATACTTACCTTTCCTGCAGGGTGCGCGGCTAGCTGATGGAGTCCGCAGGAGACGGACCACGTCTTCTTCCAAGTATGCACTGGGAGCGACCTGACGTCACAAACAGCATCAGCCAGCGTGCTGACGATGTGTGCACGCAAGGCCCTGTCCAGTGCAAGGCGGGGCCGAGTCGGGAAGCTGTGAGTGAGAAGCTTTTTCAATTCACTACAGCTCCGCGGTCATCTATAGCGATAGGGATATAGACAAAATCTTAGTGTTGTTTTTGTAGTGACGCCAGTTGCAATGAAGCAACAAGGGCACAGGGCCCTTTTTAGTGATATAGTGGTACCCCGGTGTAGGAATGCCAGAGTGGTGTAGAGTGGCCTAAATGTCCCTTTAAGGTGTTGTTCACGTGTCACGGTGCTCCTACCTGGATACACTGGAACCCCAGGCATTGTTGTCCGAAGCAGAGCAAATAGGGGGAATAATTGAGGGACCTCTAGACCTTGTATATAGTTGAACAGCAACTTTACTTTCAATAGACTTTCTCCCAACTGATTTGCAGGCTTTATCTTGGCTTCCAGCAGGCTTTGGCATAAATTCTGGCAGGCAAACACACTCGGCTCTGCTACATCTGTTACTCTCTGGCTCTGCTGTGCTAACAGGCTTAAATAGGAATATTTTCCTTTCTGCTGTACTTAGCTTGGTAATCTAGTCTGTATCTTGGTCAGGGGGACACTTTACTCCTAGTTTCTGAGGCTAAGACTTGTACCTCTGGAGCTGAAGGTACTCTGGCTGGCTTTGGCAGGGCTCGTCCAACAGGGACAAGGGCCTGCTTCCTTCCCCTTGGCAGGGGGTACTCCAGACTGACTTCTAACTAGCTAAACTCCTCTCTAGAGGCCCTGAAAATTAATGCAGGAGGTGACACATGGTTAACCATAGGAGATAGTGGCAGGGTGCAGAAGTGGAAATGCACCTCTGGGGCGTTACAGGGACAATATTAGTAAACTCAGCAACAGGAAAAGCATGAAGGTATTATCCTGTGTTTTCCCAAGTCAGACAAAAAAAGGAAAGGAAACGGAGACAGTTTGTACAAGAATATGAGTCCGTTGTATTGGTTGCATCATTTCATATACAACCCCATAGTGATATTTGGAGCACTGCAATTACATATATAGTCCTATAGTGAGAAAAGGAACACCATGGCTATATATAGAACCCTATAGTGAGAAATGGGGTCCCAGAATTATACATATAGCCCTACAGTGATATTTGTAGCCAGGGCCGATTCTAGCTCTTCTGCTGCCTGAGGCAAAAATTTAAATGGCGCCCCCCTCCCATTAAAAAATAGTATGAAAGCCAAGTAGCCACTGAACCCTGAGACTGTCCTGCCAGATCTGGGGTGGTACAAGTACAGTTAATGTTATTGATACCACCTGCAGTCCTATGTAATACCACAGATAACACAGTGATCAATCTCTGAGTACAGATACTATAGTAGATGTTACCTGCAGTCCTATGTAAAACCATAGATAACACTAGTGCTTATAATGTGGTAGTGTTACCTGCAGTCCTATGTAAAACCAAAGAAAACACTAGTATAGATTATGTGGTTGTGTTACCTACGTCCTTAGTGTGCCTCCCTGTGCCTCTCCCACGGGACTCCATGCTGGCGGCGCTGCCTCCTCTTCCTTTTTCTTCTCTTTGACCCGCACAGAACATCCTGATGCAGCTGCGTCAAGACATAGGTAAACTGTGGGCATGGTGATGGTGACACACACACGCAGGGACAGACACACAGAGCGACAGACACATCTGTGCCCCTTTCACAGTGGTAATACCCTCTTTGTGCCCCACTCACAGTAGTTATACCCTCTCTGTGCCTCCTTCAGAGTAGTAATGCACTCTGTGGCCCCTTCACAGTAGTAATGCCCACTCTGTGGCCCAATAATAGTTATGCTCCTTCAGAGTAGTAATGCCCATTGTCCCCCCTTCACAGTAGTAATGCCTTCTGTGCCCCTTCACAGTAGTAATGCCTATTGTGCCCCTTCACAGTAGTAAAGCCCTCTGTGTCCCCTTTATAGTAATAATGCCCTCTGTGCCCCCTTTATAGTAGTAATGCCCTCTGTGCCTTTTTTATAGTAGTAATGCTCTCTGTGCCCCTTTTATAGTAGTAATACCCTCTGTGCCCCCTTAATAGTAGCAATGCCCTCTGTGCCCAATTTATAGTAGAAAAGCCCTCTGTGCCCACTTTGTATTAGTAATGCCCTCTGTGCCCCCCCCTTATGGTAGTAATGCCCACTGAGCTCCCCTTATGGTACAAATGCCCACTGTATCCCCTTTATAGTAGTAATGCCCTCTGTGCCTCTTTTATAGTAGTAATGCTCTCTGTGCCCCTTGTATACTAGTAATACCCTCTGTGCTCCCTGTATAGTAGTAATGCCCTCAGTGCCCCTTTTATAGTAGTAATGCCCTCTGTGCCCCCTTAATAGTAGCAATGCCCTCTGTGCCCTCTTTATAGTAGTAATGCCCTCTGTGCCTCCCTTCATAGTAGCAATGCCCTCTGTGCCCAAATTATAGTAGAAAAGCCCTTTGTCCTCTCTTTGTAGTAGTAATGCCCTCTGTGCCTCCCCCCCCTTATGGTAGTAATGCCCACTGAGCTTCCCTTATGGTACTAATGCCCACTGTGCCACCTTTATAGTAGTGATGCCCTCTGTGCCCCCTTTGTAGTAGTAATGCCCTCTGTTCCCCCCTTATGGTAGAAATACCCACTGTGCCCCCTTTGTAGTAGAAATGCCATCTGTGCCCTCTCTGTGTTAGGTTTTCACATTTGCGTTGTGAGGATCCGGAAATCCGTGTGCAAACGGAAAGCATTTGTAGACGGATCCGGACGCGGATCCGTCTAAAAAATTCATTGAAACGCCGGATCCGTCTCTCCGTTGTCATCTAGAAAAACGGATCCGGTATTTATTATTTTTTTGCATTTTTAAAGCTCTGCACATGCGCAGACCAGAAAACCGGATCCATTTTGCCAGAAAACTTGGTGCCGGATCCGGCATTAAAGCATTTCAATGGAAAGCAAGTGTTCCGGAATTTGGAACGGAGAAAATACCGCAGCATGCTGCGGTATTTTCTCCGGCCAAATACTGTAAGAGTAACTGAACTAAAGACATCCTGATGCATACTGAACAGATTGCTCTCCATTCAGAATGCATCAGGATAAAACTGATCAGTTTTTTCCGGTATTGAGCCCCTAGGACGGAACTCAATTCCCGTAAAACTTTAACACAAGTGTGAAAGTACCCCTAAAAAACAACAACAAAAAAACACAGTAACTACTCAGGCTAGTTATCATATCGCCATAGGACTGAATATAAAATTATGGTTCTAAATGATTTGACCACAGATCTGTATATAAGAGTCGGGAAGATCCATCCTATTGTCTTAAAGGGGTTTCAATTGTATTTTGACATTGGCTCCAACTACCACCAATGTGGCTACTGCTGACTGTTTGCTGACAGTGCCTACAGGTGATGGCCCCACCTGCTGGTATTTCAGACCCACCTACAATATGCATGACTTTTAGATTTTTTTTCCAGGGCCACATGAAGTCCATGCGTTCAGGTTCTTATGTTTTTATGGAAAATTTTCAGCAGTTTTAGTCTTACAGAATTTAATTTCAGCCTAGCTACAGAGTATCTTAGTTTTACTTTTACATTGATTGAGTGGCTATGTATAGATTTTATCTCTGAACTCCTGACAGCTCATAAACACAGAATAGGGCTTAAATGAGTGTTTATGAGCTGTCACGAGATCGTAGATAAGGTCTATACGTAGCCTTTAGGAGAGCAACATGATGGGACTGAAACTAGGGTGGAATTTAACTCTCTATGTTAAAAACTGCAAATTTTATTTTTAATAAAGGCCAACTGAAAAAATACAAATAAATAGCTGATCCGAACACTCACCGCAGTAGAGCCCGGCCTGCTATATACCACTGAGGAAGAAACTGTTTCAATTTCAAAACGCGTCTGGTGAGCAAGATCCCGTTAGCGATATCTATATTGTCCGGTAAACAGGACATACCGGTAACATTGGAGCTCTATATCATCACACCATGGAACACATTGGGCGACTCTCAACCACCACTTCGCATGCGCATGAAATCACAGTGCCGGCACTGGCGCGAGGTCTGAATTACAAGCACAGACACTATCAGCTGGAAAAGATAACAGATTTCAACACGTATGTATGGTTCGTGGAATTATATTCATCTGTAAAGTGGACCGAGACGTTGTACTGGTAAGCAGCATTTCATTGAGCCTGTTGCATTGATATCGGACGTGATCTGAAAGAGACATACGTATAATCGCACTTTTGCAGGAAAGTGCAGATAAAATAGCGGTTTTTCGACAAACCTTTACAAGCTCCATCAAGGAGATTTCATTATATAAAAATATCGCTAAGGGACATCATTGACATTCTTACTATTTATGCGAGAGCTCCGCATGAGTAAGAAACGAGGGACTGTGACTATATAATATCAATTTTATGCCGATAGTATTAAAAATTTTTTTTTTCATACAGTGTACTTGTGTAATATGATTAAAAGTGATTATGATTTGTAATATTTCAATAGCAGCAGGCCATTTATGTATTTGTATTTTAACTGAAAACATAATTTTAGTCCAAATAAGTAAAGTGCAATCATAAAAAACTAACCCAGAAGGTAGTCTTTTTATGATTCACACCTGATATTGGCTTCCAAAATTGCATCAGAAAACCTGATTATGTGGCTGTACCCTAAGTTCCCAATCCTCCGCTGGGTACACACTATATAAATATATATATATATATATCCTGCCCTGGCCGTTATGTCTACAATGTCCTGTTTCCCTTTGTTACAACTGAGTTGTGCAAACTGCTACTGATATGTCTGCACTGTACATGAACCTATGATACATAATACAGAATGTATCAAAGTGCCCTTGATGTCTAAGAAGCCGCTGTAGCATCTTCCCCATGCATTGATTTTCTCTGTGCTGTGTTAAGTGTAGTGGTAGACTAAACTAGGTGCTATTGATTTCTTAGACACATTAAAGGGCAGAAGAGCAGAACATCTCGAGAATGAACAATTTCTTACTCCCAGTTTTTTCTTCCTCCATACATTAGGTGTTATCTACTGGAAATGATCCACAGTGTTCATATGTATAATGTAATAAGAACATTGCTGCCTCTTGGCTTTGGAGTTTCTAGTCTCAGCCAAGTTTTAGATACTAACTCTGGTATAATGGCTAAAATTATGCAGATTCTAAACGATCAGGATCTCCATTGTCTTCAGCTCACTAAACAAAGTGTCTTCAAAGGAAACTATAGTAAAAAAAACTGATTTTCGTACTGTAATTGTGGGGATTGTCTCAGACTCCCTCATGGACAATCTTTTGGACATGCTCTCATGAGCCATTTCCTCTTCCTTGGCAGGTGACTGAAGCAGAATCTGAGGGGGACCAAAACCTCCAAGATGATATATTTTATCTCCAAAGTTTAAAATGTTACATCACAACAGAGTGACCAGTTTGGCTTTCCATTCTTAAAGGGGTCGGACCATCTGGACATTGATAGCATACCACTAGTATTGGCCATCAATGTCAGATACAGTAGGTGCGGGTCCCAACTCTGGGAACACTCCTACCTCTAGAACGTGGCCCCTCAAGTGAATGGCGAGCAGCCAAGCATTCACTACTATGGGAGTTCCAGAAATAGCCAAGTGCCAGTTTGGGTATTTCTGGTAGCCCGTAGCGCTGAATGGAGAGGGAACCGCGCTCGATCAGTGTGTTCTGCATTCACCACTATGGGACTTCCAAAAACAGCTGAGCACACTTTATAGGGTGTCACTGCCTGAAGATAAAATTCTTAAAACCAACACTTAATTATTTATTTGAGATTTAAAAAATGGGCTACCTAACCTACAAGGTATCAAACCAGGCAAGGTGAAATACTGAAAGTGGGGAGGGATGGGGGGAAAATGGGCCACTTGCCAAAAATTAACTACCACACTCTCACCTCCTGGGTCTCCTCTACATAGACCCACTATGAGGGTTTCAGTGGCTGGACAGCTGAACAGGGGACCAGACATACTTTCATATCAATCGTCAGTGCAACATACTGAACCTGACCCCCACTCAGGAGGTCAGTCTGTAAACACTGATAAGGACACACTAGCCGTCTACAATGAAGGTCCAGACATGTCAGAATACCTATAGCTATAGGGGGTGCAGAGGTAGTAGTTGCTACCAGGCCCAGGAGCCTGAGGGGCCCAAAGAACCTTTTGCCGTATAAGAAAATACATGCATGCTGGTCAAGTTACACCTCTGGCTGGAGGGAAGGGATTAGTTCAAGAATTTGGCATGGAGGAGGGAGAGGGGGCGGTTTGCGCCATTTCAATTTTTTCCTCAGACAGCATTAAGGCTATGTGCTTCCCTGCCCCTGGCCACACAGATGAACTCAAACCGAAACCAAGCTGAACTCCAGCACCAGGGCCTATGAGCCTTTAGCTACACCCCTGGTGAAAGGTCCTCTTTAACTAAAAGATCTCCCATACAAATGTTTACTATTACACCCCTAAATGTATCCAGGGGTGGCTGTGGGTCCATAAGAGATTTGATGTCTCGATGAATAAGGCTACTTTCACACTTGCGGCAGTAGAATCTAGCAGGCTGTTCTGGTGAGCCGCTTCTCGGCTTATTTGCCGTGCTATGGCCGGACCTCTGGCGTGCCCCGATTATAGTAAATGGTGCCGGAATGGACTTCCAGTGACACGGTGGGCTAGCGTTAGCACGGATCCGGCAGGCTGTTCCCCCGCCAGAACAGCATGCCAGACCCTATTGCCACAACTGTAATAGTAGCCTAAAGTGCAAAAATGTTTACTCAGCGATAATACATTTTTTTTTTTAAAATCATAGATAACCTCATGCCATTTCTACTGCTACTATTTACTGACTTGTTTCCCACAGGAACAAACTGCAGAAAAGTGTGATATTAGGCTAAAAAAAACACTGAAGCATTGAAGTTTTTCTTTTCTTAGCTTGGAGGTTATTTGTAATGTCATTATCGCAAGTATTTTATATTATCTGACAGAAATTTCTCATCATTGACATCCAAGATCCAAATCGCTCCTGTCACTTGTATAGTTTAGATTTGATTCCAATTATAACATTTTGGCTTCAATGTTTTTACTTGTCAATTGATCTTTAGTTTATTTTTTTAATAGGAACAGAATCTAAGCAAAAAAAATAATAATAATTATAATAATAAAAATAATATTATAAAACCCCATTGACAACAAGGAAAGATCCAGGAAAGACATGAAAAGACATTAAAAAAAGGCCCGGTCCTGAAAGGATTAACCTATCGTACAGCTCAAACCTTATTTAAGAAGTCACATTTGTCTTTCCAATTACGGATTAAAAAAATTACAAACAAATAGGTGACATTTAACCACATATAACTTTATTATTTAACAGTTTTGGAGACATTTTCATCAGGAGTTTGTATACTTATTATAGAACAGAATATTCCCAAACAAAATAGTAACAAACAATACACAATTATGTGTAAAAATGTAGAAATATACTGAGAACAGTGTCAGTGACACTGTTATTACTATATTCCTATCTTTTTACACATAATTGTGTATTGTTTGTCACTATTTTGTCTGGGAATATTCTATGACACTATGGCCTAATGGCCGGCATGACGTGACCACATGCAAATTGAAGCTCCAGACTATGGCCAGCGCCAGTCAGTGGCTCTAACACTGGGTTCAGACCTGGGCGTTCGTGCAGCGCGTTTAATTTGCGCGTTTTTAACGCGCGAATTAAATCGCGCTGCACAAAATAGGAATCGCGCGTTTAACGCGCGTCCCTATTAAACTCTGTTTATGAGGACGCGCGTTAAACGGGCCAAAAAACGCAAACATACTTGCTTTTGCGTCGGCCGTTTTTACGCGCGTTTGAACGCGCAAGTGTGAACCAGGCCCATAGGAATGCATGGGTACTGTACAGTTGTGCGTTTTTATGCGCGTTTGAACGCGCGTAAAAACGCTAAAGTGTGAACTGAGGGTAACACCTGGGCTGGGGACCTGGGGAGTGGGGACAGGCAGTAAAGTATTTAGCATTAGGTAGTAAAGTATTTAGTTAGTATTAGGTAGTAAATTATTTAAAACAGTCAAAAATTAATTTGGCTCATTAGCCAGACACCTATGGGGGAAGGGGCTGTCTGCAGTGGCACAGGTGCCGTACCTGCTCTCATAATTTGAGCTTTAGCAGAGGTGCAGGCAGGGGAATGACAGGGCTGTCTGGCGCTGTCAATCATACGGCAGGTGGGTGCTACTTAACCCCTGTGGGGACAGCCCCTCACAGGTGAGGAAGTCTAAGTAATGAGATGAATTGATTCATCTCTAATAGATTGTTTTGTGGGCAAAGATTCAATAACACTTGTAATTTATACATTTAAGGCTTCATGCACAGGACCGTATGTGTTTTGCGGTACGCAAACCGTGGATCTGCAAAACACGGAAGCTGCTCCGCGTTCCATTCCGCAATTTGTGGAGCGGAACGCGGCCCATTATAGAAATGCCTATTCTTGTCCACAAAACGGACAAGAATAGGACATGCTCTTTTTTTTTGGCGGGGCCACGGAACGGAGCAACGGATGCGGACAGCACACGGAGTGCTGTCCGCATCTTTTGCAGCCCCATTGAAGTGAATGGGTAGTGAATGGGTCCGCGCATGAGCCGCAAAATATATGCGGCCCGGATGCGGAACAAAACAACGGCCGTGTGCATGAGCGCTGTTTACATACTTAAAGGGATTGTCTCACTTCAGCAAATAACTTTTATCATGTAAAGGAAGTTAATCCAAGGCACTTACTTAATGTATTGTGATTCTCCATATTGCCTCCATTGCTGGCTTGATTCATTTTTCCATCACCTTATACACTGCTCGTTTCCAGGGGTTATGATCACCCTACAATCCAGAAGTGGTGGATGGGCTTTCATAGGAAAAAGCATCAGCCTCCCTGGCGGCCGGCATCGAAAATAGGCACTTTTTCCTATAGTGTGCAAGCACGTCCACCACTGCTGGATTGTAGAGCGGTCATAATCCCTGGAGTGTATAATGTGATGGAAAAATTAATCAAGCCAGCAAAGGAAGCAATATGGAGAATCAGAATACATTAGTAAGTGCCTTGTATTAACTTTGTCTACACGATAAATACCATTTGCTGAAGTGAGGGTGCTTTCACACATGCGTTTTTACTTTCCGGCGTAAAGATCCGTCGTCAGGTCTCTACGCTGGAAAGATACTGATCAGGATTATCCTAATGCACTCTGAATGGAGAGAATGCATCAGGATGTCTTCCATTCAGTATTGTAAAGTTTTTTGGACGTTGGCAAAACCGTAGCATGCTGCGGATTTGTCTCCGTCTAAAAATCCGGAAGACTTGCCGTAACGCCGGATCCGGTATTAATGCCCATTGAAGTGCATTAATCCGGATCCGGAATTAAGCTACACGTCGTTTCCGACGTTTAGCTCTGCGCAGCAGCAGTTCCGATCGGGGCCCCAGTGTAAGCTGGGGCTCCGATCAGTTACCATAGCAGCCAGGATGCTACTGAAGTCCTGGCTGCCATGGTAAATACTCCCCAGCAGTGTACTTACCTGCGCTGCGGCCTCCGGGCGCTCCTTCAAGGCGTCACAGGTCCGGGCGGCACATTGATCTATGCGCCGCTGGAACCAGTGACGTCATGAAGGAGCGCCCGGCGGCCACAGCGCAGGTAAGTACACTGCTGCGCAGTACCATGGCAGCCAGGACTTCAGTAGCATCCTGGCTGCCATGGTAAACTGAAAGCATTTCGAAGACTGATCAGGATCCTGATCAGTCTTTAAATGCTTTCATGCGACTTGCGTTCTGACGGATCGGGCGGGCCGGAAGTCCCTGCCGGATCCTCAGAACGCAAGTGTGAAAGCACTGTAAGACTGCTCCCGTGTACAGCTGTCAGTGACTGACAGCTATCCCTGTATAAACACTTACACAGGGAATGCTTTCATTGATATCATCTCTGTAATAATTGGCTTGTATAATTGAGCAGGTAATCTGCCTTGTTCATTGGCTGCTGGGCATCTTTCATCGATCCATCTCTCTCTCTCATTCGTTTAAAATGAATAACAATTTTTTTTTATTAGAATCTAAACTATATGGAAAATTCAGGACGAATTCTGAACCTGTAGAATCAACGCACTCATTTTATATACATACACACATCTATTATTTTTCACCCTATAAGACACACCCGGGTTTTAGAGGAGGAAAATAGGAAAAAAAATATTGTTCATCAGACCTAGATTAAACCCCCAATGTTAATCAGACCTCAGCCAAGACACGTTTGATAATTAGACCTCAGCCCAGACCCCCCACTCCAAAAGACCTCAGATCAGACCCCCAATGTTAGGGGCCCTTTACAAAGGTCGAGAATTAAAAAGAGATCATTGCGAGATCATCGCTAACGAGCGTTACTATGAACACTTGTTAGCAATGATCTTGCGGTGTAAATGTACTGTCGATTAACGTATAAACGAGGAGCCACAGAAACTGTAAAGGACTCCGAATATGTGGTTGCCAGTTCATGATGGACCATTATGCTATCTGCATGTAAGAAGAATGTGCCTTATCTTACAAGACAGACAAGACACACACCCTACTCATCACCAGCAACAAAGCCCGGCTCCAGAAATTGATTTTACCAGTGTTTTTAACAACAACAGCATCTGCCGGCTGCAAGGGAGACTCAGCATTTACACAGACAAACAGATGTAATAGTGACATCTGCTTGTGACAAAGGATAGGAAGAAGTAAATGAAATTATAGCAGTCTCTCTGTCCTTACACAGTACAGCAGGATAACATGCGCCCTGTATAAACAGGCCTTCATTGTGACTCACTGAATTACAGCCCACATTACTAAATGCTTTGTCTTGGGCTGAGACGAACAAAGGCTATAATGGAACTCAAAGGAAAAGTGTAAATGGAAACCGACAAGTGGTCCGTGGAAGCTTTAAGGGGTTGTGCAAGAATGGAAGGGGTTTTGGCAAACCGCCCCCACTTGGCTGGACCTGCAAAGGCAAACTTATTACCTGCTTCCCAGCGCTGGCTTCTCGCTCCTTCTTCTCCAGGCCTACGATGCTCCACTGGACTCCCTCGTTGTGAACTTCCCGTTTAACGTCTGCAGCCAATCACTGGCTGCAGCAGTGACCGAGTCCCCTTACGTCATGACAAATGGTCACACGAGTCACACGACAACTGGATCAGGTCACCACTGCAAACAGTGATTGGCTGCAGGTGTCAAGCCTGGCAGCAGAGCATCACAGGGACAGCGCTGGGAAGCAGGTAAGTAAACTTCTCTTTACAGGTCTGGCCCATTCTTACACAATCCCTTTAAAGAGAATGTGTCATCAGAAAATAACCTGCTGTTTAAATCGCTTTTTTATGTTTAACATATATTTAAATATGTTTCCATGTCACTTTCTTTAATTTTTTTTTATTTAAGTTTTATTAAAAATCCTGAGTTACATTCACAACTGTAACAAAACATTTGAGTGGCATTGCAATACTTGTGATCCACACAGGGATCCAGCAATAAGCAAGGTTTGTACCGTATGTTGTACATACCAAAGGTCTTGACAAAGACTCAACAGTAAAGCAAGACATTCTTCTAGAAAAGTAAAAAACATTAGAACAATAAGAAAGAAGGTACATAGCTTTAAGTGGTTTGAAGTAGTGGGGCTGCCCGAACAGGGGGCAAGGATGATACCATTCATGTAGGTATCTAGCATGGTTTGGGAAATAGAGATGTCGCGAACATAAAAATTTCCGTTCATGAACGGCGAACACGAATTTATGCAAATGTTCGCGAACGGGCGAACAGGGCGAACAGGGCAAACCGCCATAGACTTCAATAGACAGGCGAATTTTAAAACCCACAGGGACTCTTTCTGGCCACAATAGTGATGGAAAAGTTGTTTCAAGGGGACTAACACCTGGACTGTGGCATGCCGGAGGGGGATCCATGGCAAAACTCCCATGGAAAATTACGTCGTTGACGCAGAGTGTGGTAAGTTGAATTCGCAATGCGTTTAATATAACCTGCATTAATCGCATTGCAATTACAACTTAGATCTGAGTTCCTAATGGTTGTATTGCTAGAATTGACGAATATAACGAATATAGCGCTATATTCTCAATCTTCGTTATATTCTAGCAATACAACCATTAGGAACTCAGATCGCATTGCGATTACAACTACTAACACTGCAGCTTCAGAATGAATCTAAGATGGATGCCGTCCTTGCTTTTTGATAGGAGGTGGGATGGTCTGGGAGGCAGGGTATGCTGATTGGCTGGAATGTGTCTGCTGACTGTGAGGTACAGGGTCAAAGTTTGCTCAATGATAAAGTATAGGGGCGAACGCGAACATTGCATACGTTCGCCCACCGCGGCGGACCCGAACAAACTATGTTCGCCGGGAAACGTTCGCCGGCGAATAGTTTGGGATATCTTTATTGGGAAATTGGATCCATATATTCCGTTTAGACCTTTACTCTGACCTTTTATGTGTTCAAAGGGAGTATAATGTTTCCATCTCAAAATTCGCCTGTACAGAGGAGATTAGTTCGCGGATGGTCAACGGGGAACTAGATTTCCATGATTTAGCAATCATTGCTCTGGCTGCTAAAATGATCTGGCCACAGACTGTTCTGATCTGTACAGGTAAATCTGCCAGCCTCACAAAACACAAGGCCAGTGACGCGGATTTAGGAATCCACCAGCCCATAACTCTTTTAAGAAGAAGGAACACAGCTTCCCAAAAAGTAGACACAATAGGGCATTCCCACCAGACATGTTTGTATGTACCTATGAAGCCACAATTTCTCCAGGAGTTTGGGGGGTATGTATGATTGAGTTTATGAATGTGGGCTGGTCTAAGATACCATCTTAATAATACTTTTAATGCTGTCTCCAAGTGAGAAGCGCTCTTGGATACTTGCTTCACTATAGGGAAGGCTGAAAACCAGTCCTCCGTATTATGTGACTACTCAAACAAAACAATAGCTGATCTCAGGGAGACCAGCTACATAAAACACCGCGAGCCTCATCTAAGAGTCTCAACACAGCAATCCAAAGTGCAAAGCTCCCTGGGAAACAGTAACATGCAAATACCAGTGGAGCCCAATATATGGGTCTACAACACAATGAAAGCCAGATATCCATCAAAGGAAGGAAAACCAAGCAAAGGGGTGTCTCCATTACAGAGATCACCAAATCCACCATATTAAGTGGCCCCTATGTCAAGATCCAGCTTTTTTACAAGCTTTAAGGATGTGACAGGGAAAACCTAAGCCAGTTATCCATCCACAGACAGCTCCATATTATGTGTTACCCCTAACTCTTCTTCCCATTTAAGTACAAAGGGAGGTTTCATTGATGCCGTAGGCGTTATAAAAGTGCTGTAAAAAAGGGTGATGCCTTTTATGGAAGGTCTGACAGAAAAAATGAACTCTTGTATTTGCCTGGTAAATTCTAGTAACTGATTATTAGAATTCGTTAAAGCATGTAATGTCGGGGGAGTGTCTGACAATCTCTGCGAAAGGTTCCATGACTAAGGCAAAAATTATAGGGGACATTGGGCATCCCTGTCTCGTTCCGTTAGAGATAGTGAAACGGTCTGACAGGAACCCTGAGAAGAAAACTTTGGCTGAAGGAGAGGAGTACAGAGCTAATATTGCAGATTTAATGAATCCCTGAAATACAAACTTATCCAGTGTGGCCGAAAGGTATCCCCAATATACACAATTGAACGCCTTCTCTCCCTCCAACGCCAGAAACAGAGAAGGTGTCCGAGTGCGCTCAGTCATCTGAACCAGGTTAATGAACCTTCTCGTTCCGTTAGATGCTTGTCTCTCCGCTACGAATCCTACTTGATCCGGATAATTGAGAAGTGGAATATATTTCAGTAGGCGTGTTGCAACAATTTTTGCGTATATTTTAACATCTGAATTTAATAGTGCGATGAGGCAGAAGTTTGTTGGTGTTTGTTGGACCTTTGCCTGGTTTGGGAAGGGTAACTATGTGGGCCATGAGCATCTCCTCCGGAAATTTTCTTTCTGTAGCAGCTTTGTTAAAAGCCTTCGCTAGATATGGTGCTATCATGAGGGAGAAGTGTTTATAGTAGGCATTAGAATCCTGGGGCTTTATTTAAAGGTAGGGATTTGATTGCCAATTGGATTTCCTCACTCGTAGTAGGGAGCGACAGGGCACTGACCTGTTCTGGTGATAGATGAGGTAAATGGACAGGGTCCAGAACGGAGTTAATTGCTTCCCAGGTTGGTTGTGGGGTTTGTTCATCTCTTTCTAAATTATAAAGAGATTCATAAAATTGTTTAAATTAATCTGCTATTAGTCTGGGGTCTGTAATTTTGTTTCCCTTTTTATCTAGCAGAAAGCCAATGCGAGATGAAGCGGTAGTTTGCTTAAGTCATTTGGCTAAAAAGACACCTGCTTTGTTGTTATGTACATAACATTGCAGCTTGAACTTTTTAAGAAAGTATTCATGTTGGGATGCAAGGATTGTTTGTAGGCGCTTTCTAAGTTCCTTCAAGGTTATGGAATGAGAGGCGTTTACTGAGGCTTTGTTTAGAGTTTCTAAATGTTAAATGCAGGAGAGTGTATCATTAATCTCTTGGTTACGTACGTTCCTTCTTCATTTATGCACAGCACTGGATGAGAGTGCCCCTCATAGCAGCCTTGTGTGCATTCCACAAAATCTGGGGATCTAATTCGGGAGTTATATTAATTTCAAAGTATGAATTTAGGGCTGACCTCACTTTGTCTCTATAATCTGGGTGGTTAAGTACTACATCGTTCAAGCGCCATTCGGATGGGAGACGGGTCCAGAATTGTTCTGATAATGTAATAGTAATTGGGGCATGATCGGACCATGTGATGGTCTTAATATTAGATGAGACTACTTGGAGTAGAGATGCCTTATTTACTAGAAAAAAGTTGATTCAGGAATATGAGTGATTGGGGAAGGAAAAAAAGGTGTAGTCCCTTTCACTGCCATGCTGACAACGCCATACGTCATAATATTCCTATTCTATTAGAGACTTTGTGAGTGGGGAGAGATGCCTCCCAGGGACAGTATTGTCCAATTGATTATCCAGAATGGAATTGAAATCCCCTCCCACCACCAGAATCCCCTTGCTCACCGACTCTTGGACCGGAGAGACCCCCAGAATCTTGGCTGGTGTCCGATGGGAAAATACACAGTAAAAAATGTATGTGTAACATTATTAATATCGCAGATTAGGGGTCGACCGATATTGATTTTTTAGAGCCGATACCGATACCGATATTCGTGAATTTTCAGGCCGATAGCCGATATTTTATACCGATATTTTGCGCATTTTAATTTTGGGATTTTGTTTTTCTGTTACAGCGTTCAACGCTTTAAAAAAAAAATATTTTAATAGTTTGGACTTTTTGGGCACGGCGATATGTTTTTTTATTTATTGTTTATATATTGTATATGTAAAATTGGGAAAGGGTTCATTTATACTTAATATTTAGATTTTTTTTTACTATTTTAAATTGTTTTACTTTTTATTTTATTACCATTTCCCCCCTTAGATGTAGAACCTGTGCTCTTTACATCCCTTGTCCTATTCACCCTAATAGAGCTCTATCAGGGTGAATAGGACCTCACACTCTCCCTGCTGCCCTGTGCTATGGGCACACAGCAGCAGGAACCATGGCAGCCAGGGCTTCAGTAGCTTCCTGGCTGCCATGGTAACCGATCGGAGCCCCAGCATTACACTGCTGGGGCTCTGATCAGAAGAGAGGAGGTGGGGGACCCTGTGGCCACTGCCACCAATGATATTAATACTGAAGGGATGGGGGGGGGGAGGGAGGAAGGGGGGATGGGGGAGGGCGCACTGGCCACCAATGTTTTTATACTGTGGACAGGGGGGGCTGAGGGCGCACTGGCCACCAATGATAATAAGGTTTAAGATATTACAAACTCAGGAATTAGAAACACATTGCCCAGACCCTGCCTCTGATAGAGCGGTGCGATCCGCGGCAATTAACCCCTCAGGTGCCGCACCGCTCTGTCAGAGGCAGGGTCTGGGCAATGTGCTTCTAATTCCTGCGTTTGTAATATCTTAAACCTTATTATCATTGGTGGCCAGTGCGCCCTCAGCCCCTCCTCCTCCTCTTCTCTCATTGGTGGCCAGTGCGCCCTCAGCCCCTCCTCCTCTTCTCTCCATTGGTGGCCAGTGCACCCTCAGCCCCTCCTCCTCCTCTTTGGTGGCCAGTGCGCCCTCAGCCCCTCCTCCTCCTCTTTGGTGGCCAGTGCGCCCTCAGCCCCTCCTCCTCTTCTCTCCACTGGCAGCGTGGCACAGGGGGAGGGAGAGACACTGCCTCCTTCTCCCCTGTGCTGCTGAGGGAACATGGCCACGCTGAGACCGGCGCGCTCATGTTCTGTGATAGCACAGTTATCGGTATATCGGCCTGGTTAGGGGCCGAGACCGATAACTGTGCAAATCATGAATATCGGCCGATAATATCGGCCTAACCGATAATCGGTCGACCCCTATCGCAGATCACCCCTTAATATTGACCATGTGGGTCCACTATTGTATCATGTAGTGAGAAGGCTACAGTGTTTTTGATCACTATGGCTACTCCCTTACGTTTGGCAAGGCAAGATACCATGAAGATATGAGGAAACATTTTACTTGTAAATTTGGGTGTCTTACGCTTAAGGAAGTGAGTTTCTTGCAAAAACAATATCTCACTATGGAGATTTCTAGCTTCCTTCCAAACCATACTCCGTTTGAAGGGACTATTGAGTCCCTTCACATTCAAAGAGGCAATGGTTATTACCATATCCGAAGTGTAGAATGTGCCGCCTCTGCGTTACCCCTGCGAGCAGCCACGCCAGTCTTTACCACACCCAAAACGGGAAATGCATAGCTAGATGTACCTGGTAGTGGAAAAAAAAAATTAAAAAATAACAACTAGTAAATTAAACTATTATTGAGAACCATCTTATATAGCCCGTCAGTCTCAGGATTAAGCTGAGACCAGGGCCGGCGCGTCCGATACGCGGAATAGGCCGCCGCGTAGAGCTCCCCTTGGGAAGGGGCGCTGCTAGAAGCGCCGGCCCCGCCTCATGCTGCAGCCGCCCGAGCGCTCTGAATTGAGCCTCTGGCGGCTGCAGCACTGCCCGGGCTGGCGCGTCCATGAGGGTGCACCGCCCGGGCGCACCAAGAGGAGAGGAGCTGACAGGAGGGAAGCGCTCAGCGCTCCCTCCTGTCACTCCATTGTAACGTGGCCGAGCTCTTTATGGTCCGCGGGTACGGGAGCATCTGTCTCCTGTACCCGGCCGGACTGACATGAAGTGCGCACACAGTGTGCACTTACTGTCAGTCCCCTCGGGTACAGGAAACAAAAGCTCCGGGACCCGTGGACCATAAAGAGCTCGGCCTCGCTACACTAGAGGTAGGGGGGAGAAAGAGAATGGGGGGGGGGCGGGAGTGAAGAATGACAAGGGGGGTGAAGAATGACAAGGGGGGAGAGAATGACAAGGGGGAGGAAGAATGACAAGGGGGAGTGTGAAGAATGACAAGGGGGGGTGAAGAATGACAAGAGGCGTGAGAGAATGACGAGAGGGGGAGAGAATGACGAGAGTGGGAGAGAATGACAAGGGGGGGAAGAATGACAAGGGGGGGGGGAGTGAAGAATGACAAGAGGGAAGGAAGAATGACAAGGGGGGAGAGAATGACAAGGGAGTGAAAAATGACAAGGGGGGGTGAAGAATGACAAGAGGGGGGAGAGAATGACAAGGGGGGGGGGAGAGAGAACTGGCGTTAGTTAGGGGGTTCTGCAGTTTATTTAAACTGCTGATCTATTCTCTGGATAGATCATCAGCATCTGATCGGCAGGGGTCCGACACCCGGGACCCCCGCCGATCAGCTGTTTGAGAAGGCAGCGGCGCTGGCAGTAGCGCCTCGGCCTTCTTGCTGTTTACCGCAGGCGCAGTGACGTCACGACTAGTATCACTAGCCTTGGCGGGGTTAAGCTCTGTTCACTTGAATGAAGCTTAGCCCCACCCAGGCCAATGATACTAGTCGTGACATCACTGCGAGAAGGCTGAGGCGCTACTGCCATCGCCGCTGCCTTCTCAAACAGCTGATTGGCGGGGGTCCCGGGTGTCGGATCCCTGCCGATCAGTTTAAATAAACTGCAGAACCTCTTTAATATGGCAGATCATATGGGTGGGTCATTGTGATGTCACATGGGGGGGGGGGGGGCGGCAAACTTTTATTTTGCCTAGGGCGGCAAAAATCCCCGCACCGGCCCTGGCTGAGACCGAATCCAAGCATCTAGAGGGAGAGAATATCAGTCCCACAGAATGTTCAGTGAAATGTTAACTAGAAACCTAAAAAAAAACAAAATCTGTGTTAGTGTCATCACAGACCCACAAAGGTTTGAAAGAGACGTTTAAGATAGTCCATAAGTTCAGGAGTAGAGTAGCCTCTGAAATGCCCCTGATTTTGATGTTTATACGTCTGGACCTATCTTCAGCGTCTGTATCTTTGGTCTTGAGCCATTTAACATCTTCCTCCAAGGCGTTGTGTGCATTAACCAACTGATTATGGGCATTAGAGAAGTCCGCCATTTTACGTTCCAAGTGGTCTGTGCGTTACCCTAAGAGACGTTGGATGGAAGTTTCCGGATGTGGGACGAGGCTGAATTGTTTATTCCATTTTAAAATAGAATGAGCAAATCTTTTAAAGTGTCCACTGAGATATCATATTGAGGCAGTACTGTAGAAATTGCTTCCTCATCCTCTTGCACGTAGCTCTTCTTATAAGTCAGGCTTTACTGTCCTTTTCCCTGTTTCCTCACCCACTCCCAGCATGGAGGGGATGGCTTCATGGACCTGAGAGTGAAAGTCGTCATCTCCTGGGGGGTCTGTGTTTAATAAAGCGGGGCTCATGGGGCGCAGCGAGGCTGGTGTTGACTCATTTTGTTCGACCCCAGATGAGTCCGCTGCTTCAAAGAGGTCTGTCAGCTTCCTTGGTGCGAAGGCTTTCACCCTTTTTTTGGTCATTTTAGACCCTCTGTGCATTATTGCAGTCCCCTTTCATTGTGGGGGAGCTCTTAATGTTGCAGGGGGAAGGAGATAGGGCGCTGCTGGCCGAATAGTATAACCCCTATCTTTCTCTGGGGTGCTGTACGTAGCCAATATGGCTGCTATATCGGGAGGTGATGCCCCTGGTTTGACTGCGGTGGCAATGTACAGGAGAACCGCTCCCACAGCTGTTACATAACAGGAGAGTGGGCTGCGGGTCCCGCTGATTAATACTGTGCCTTCCTACTCACCTCAAGAAGTGCGCTGCTGCCTGTGAGCACTCAATGAGGGGAGATTACCTGAAGATGTCCACCGTTTCAGGGTGCCATTAAGTCCCACTTTTAGGCACTCTGTGCCGGTTTCATATGCTGTGAGCCGCTTTGTAACAACTGTAGCTGGGAGAGCTGAGGATTAGGCAGCCATCTTCCTCAGTGGCCAGGCTCCGCCCCCATTTCCATGTCACTTTTTATATTTAAACTAAAACCAAAAATCCTGCAGTTTTTGCACTGGCCACTATGTCTAATAACTGGCGTTGCCACTTCTTGGTTTGTACAGATCACTTTACAGTTATCTACTTATCTGGTATTCTAGTCCTGCATATAACAGTATCACCTCTGTATGTAGTTAACCACTTCAGCCCCCCTCGCTTAGACACCCTTAATGACCAGGCCACTTTTTACAATTCCACACTACACTACTTTCACCGTTTATTGCTCCGTCATGCAACTTACCACCCAAATGAATTTTACCTCATTTTCTTCTCACTAATAGAGCTTTCATTTGGTGCTATTTGATTCTTGCTGACATTTTTACTTTTTTTGATATTTTACTTTTTTTGATGACATTTTTGCAAAAAAATGACATTTTTCAATTTCTGTTGGAAAATTTGTCAAATAAACCTACATTTCTATATACATTTTTCTCTAAATTTATTGTTCTACATGTCTTTGATAAAAAGAAAATGCAATAAGTGTATATTTATTGGTTTGGGTAAGAGTTAGAGCGTTTACAAACTATGGTGCAAAAAAGTGAATTTCCGCACTTTGACTTTCAGAGCACCTGTCCTGTTTCCTGAGGTACTACAATGCCCGGACAGTAGAAATACCCCATAAATGACCCCATTTCGGAAAGTAGACACCCTAAGGTATTCGCTGATGGGCATAGTGAGTTCATGGAAGTTTTTATTTTTTGGCACAAGTTAGCGGAAATTGAATTTTTATTTTTTTTTACAAAGTCTCATATTCCACTAACTTGTGACAAAAAATAAACTTTTACATGAACTCACCATAACCCTCACAGAATACCTTGGGGTGTCTTCTTTCTAAAATGGGGTCACTTGTGGGGTATTTATACTGCACTGGCATTTTAGGGGCCCCTAAACGTCACAAGCAGTTTGGAATCCAAATGCGTAAAAATGTCCTGTGAAATCCTAAAGGTACCCATTGGCTTTAGGGCCCCTTTGCGCATCTTGGCTGCAAAAAAGTGCCACACATGTGGTATCGCCGTACTCGGCAGAAGTAGGGCAATGTGTTTTGGGGTGTATTTTTGCATATACCCATACTGGGTGTGAAAAATATCTCTGTAAATGACAACTTTTTCAATTTTTTTATACAAAGTTGTCCATTTACAGAGATATTTCTCTCACCCAGCATGGGTATATGTAAAAATACACCCCAAAACACATTGTCCTACTTCTCCTGAGTACGGCAATACCACATGTGTGGCACTTTTTTGCAGCCAAGATGCGCAAAGGGGCCCTAAATCAAATGAGTACCTTTAGGATTTCACAGGGCATTTTACGCATTTGGATTCCAAACTACTTCTCTCGCTTTAGGGGCCCCTAAAATGCCAGGGCAGTATAAATACCCCACAAGTGACCCCATTTCGGAAAGTAGACACCCTAAGGTATTCACTGAGGGGCATAGTGAGTTCATGGAAGTTTTTATTTTTTGGCACAAGTTAGCGGAAATGGAATTTTTTTTTTTTTTTACAAAGTCTCATATTCCACTAACTTGTGACAAAAAATAAACTTTTACATGAACTCACCTACCCCTCACAGAATACCTTGGGGTGTCTTCTTTCTAAAATGGGGTCACTTGTGTGGTATTTTTACTGCCTTGGCATTTTAGGGGCCCCTAAACGTCACAAGAAGTTTGGAATCCAAATGCGTAAAAATGCCCTGTGAAATCCTAAAGGTACTCATTGGTTTTAGGGCCCCTTTGCGCATCTTGACTGCAAAAAAGTGCCACACATGTGGTATCGCCGTACTCGGCAGAAGTAGGGCAATGTGTTTTGGTTTGTATTTTTACATATACCCATACTGGGTGTGAAAAATATCTCTGTAAATGACAACTTTTTCCATTTTTTTATACAAAGTTGTCCATTTACAGAGATATTTCTCTCACCCAGCATGGGTATATGTAAAAATACACCACAAACTAAATTGCCCTACTTCTCCTGAGTATGGCGATACCACATGTGGGCCACTTTTTTGCAGCCAAGATGCGCAAAGGGGCCCCAATTCCAATGAGTACCTTTTAGGATGGCATTTTTCTTCTCACGCTTTAGGGCCCCTAAAATGCCAGGGCAATATAAATACCCCAAATGTGACCCCATTTTAGAAAGAAGACACCCCAAGGTATTCTGTGAGGGGCATGGCGAGTTCATAGAAGATTTTTTTTTTTTGGCACAAGTTAGCGGAATTTGATTTTTTTTGTTTTTTCTCATAAAGTCTCCCTTTCCGCTAACTTGTGACAAAAAATTAAATCTTTCATGGACTCAATATGCCCCTCAGCGAATACCTTGGGGTGTCTTCTTTCCAAAATGGGGTCACATGTGAGGTTTTTGTACTGCTCTGGCATTTAAGGGTCTCCGCAATCATTACACGTATGGCCAGCATTAGGAGTTTCTGCTATTCTTCCTTATATGGAGCATACGGGTAATGAGATTTTTTTTTCTGTTCAGCCTCTGGCCAGAAAGAAAAAATGAACGGCACAGATTTCTCCATTCGCATCGATCGATGTGGATGAAAAAATCTCTGCCAAAAAATATGCAAGAAAAAAAGAGGGGCCTGGCAATTGCCAGGACATAGGGGCTCCGCCCAAACATCCATACCCACTTCAGCTCCTATGTCCTGGCAAACGTGATTTCTCCATTCACATCGATCAATCGATCGTTGTGGAGGAAGACATCTTTGCCAGATTTTTGATACAAAGTGTTTGCCAAAGCATATGAACTCCAACACCTCTCCTCAGCTTATATGCCTGGGCAAACGTACCTGTCCTGCAGAGGAGAAATCTCGTCTTGCAGCGCCGCATACACCGACTTCACGTGTCTTCTGACAGTAGCGCAATGCTTTTCTCAGAATGCACATTAGTGCTGCAGCGTTTTCATCGGTTGGTCCGTTGGTCTACCTGGAAAATAAAGGGTGGTTAGGGGGAAAAAAAAAAAGAAGAAAAAACAGGCAGCAGGCTCATAACTTGAACGTTACAAACTTTATAAAACATGAATAAAACCTGAACATGAATAAAACCTGAACTTTTAAAACCTGAACTAACTCAAGATTTTTTTTTCTTGCTACCTATTTAATTTTATTTTATTTTTTAACCATTTCACTCTTTATTTTCCTAGCAGAAACCTCTCCTTTTCCATGGGACAATGTGTAAAGTGTAAATCACACAGAGATGGTGCGAAGTACATTATGCACTTTATCCAAAGTGAAAGGAGAGGTTTCTACCGTTTCACATTTCTGCAGTAGCACAGCAGCACAGCAGCACCGTCCCCTATGTGTTAGGGTCTCTCAAAACCTAGTATCCTGAGAGACCCTAGAGCCTGAGTGGAAAAAACTACCTGTGTCGTGCTGTCCCTATGTCCCTAAGTGTACCTGAGTGTGGTACTTCCGGAAACACTCCCCTAGGCATAGGGCACGGTGGTCAGGACAGTCAGGACAGAAATAGCGGGTGTCACGCCTTATTCCACTCCTGCTACAGACACGACATTTTTTTTCGGGGTGGCGGTTGGGTTGAGGTATCGGTAACGACACTGGGGAATTGTAGCTCATGTAGACAGCTCACTACACTGGTGGTTGGGGCCATGGAACCTCCTGGATACAGGAGGTTCTCGATGATCCCTTCCTGAAATTTGAGGAAGGATCCTGTTCTCCCAGCCTTACTGTAGAGAACAAAACTATTATATAGAGCCAATTGAATTAAATATACAGACACCTTCTTATACCAGCATCTGGTCATGTGGGAAAGCAAATATGGGGCCAACATCTGGTGATTGAAGTCCACCCCTACCATGTGGAGGTTATAGTCGTGGACTGAGAGGGGCTTTTCAATGACACTGGTTGCCTGTTCAATTTGGATTGTCGTGTCTGCGTGAATGGAGGAGAGCATGTAAACGTCACGCTTGTCTCTCCATTTCACCGCGAGCAGTTCTTCGTTACACAAGGCAGCCCTCTCCCCCTTTGCAAGACGGGTGGTAATGAGCCGTTGGGGGAAGCCCCGGCGACTAGGTCGCACGGTGCCACAGCAGCCAATCTGTTTTAGGAACAAATGCCCGAAAAGGGCCATACTTGTGTAGAAATTGTCCACATAAAGATGGTACCCCTTGCCGAATAAGGGTGACACCAAGTCCCAGACTGTCTTCCCACTGCTCCCCAGGTATTCAGGGCAACCGACCGGCTCCAGGGTCTGATCTTTTCCCTCATAGATCCGAAATTTGTGTGTATAGCCTGTGGCCCTTTCACAGAGCTTATACAATTTGACCCCATACCGGGCGCGCTTGCTTGGGATGTACTGTTTGAAGCCAAGGCGCCCGGTGAAATGTACTAGGGACTCGTCTACGCAGATGTTTTGTGCGGGGGTATACAAATCTGCAAATTTCTGGTTGAAGTGGTCTATGAGGGGCCGAATTTTATGGAGCCGGTCAAAAGCTGGGTGGCCTCTGGGACGGGAGGTGGTGTTGTCGCTAAAGTGCAGGAAACGCAGGATGGTCTCAAAACGTGTCCTGGACATGGCAGCAGAGAACATGGGCATGTGATGAATTGGGTTCGTGGACCAATATGACCGCAATTCATGTTTTTTGGTTATGCCCATGCTGAGGAGAAGGCCCAGAAAAGTTCTAAGTTCGGAAACTTGGACTGGTTTCCACCGGAAAGGCTGGGCATAGAAGCTTTCCGGGTTGGCGTTTATAAATTGAGTGGCATACCGATTTGTTTCTGCCACGACTAAGTCATAGAGCTCCGCAGTGAAGAACAGCTCAAAAAACCCCAGCGCCGATCCGATTTGAGCTGTGTCCACCCAAACTCCTGACTGGGCGGTGAAAGGGGGAACTAATGGTGCGGCGGAAGATGGGGGCTGCCAATCAGGATTTGCCAGCACCTCAGGGATTCTAGGGGCTCTACGGGCCTGTCTGCGCGGTGGCTGCGACGGGGGAATTACTGCACGTGCCACCGTACCAGCTTCAACTGCCCTTCTGGTGCTCGCCACTTCACCATGTTGTACGGCAGTGCTGGTAGAAGGTCCAGGACGGGCTGCGCTGCTGGTGTATGCCTCACCACGTAATCCGGCAGCGCCAGCCCCACTCTGCTGCCCTTGAAACGGATCCTGCACTACCTGCAGTCTAGCGACACGGGGCCGGGTACGCCTGGTGGTATCAGTGACCTCAACCTCCTCGTCCGAACTTTGGGTCAGACTGCCACTGCTTTCTACAGGTTCGTATTCTGACCCGCTGGATTCGTCAGATGAGGGTTCCCATTCCTCATCCGACTGGGTCAGAATCCTGTAGGCCTCTTCAGAGGAATACCCCTTCCTTGACATTTGGACAACTAAATTTAGGGGGTATTCCCTGAGACTACCCAAGAAAAAAAGCAAGCCTGTCTTACAAATGGGAGGCTAGCGAAGTACAGAAGCTGCTGCAATTGATAAAAAATATCAAAACTGATTTTTTTTATCGCCGCAGCGCTTGTGTAGTGATTGTGCAGTGATACAAAAAAAAATATTTTTTTGTCACTGTGGCGGGGCGGGCGTGGGTGAACGCACGTGTGGGAGACCGATCAGGCCTAATCGGGCAAACACTGCGTTTGGGGTGGAGGGCGAACTAAAGTGACAGTAATACTATTATAGATCTGACCGTGATCAGTTCTGATCACTTACAGATACTATAAAAGTACAATAGCTGATTAGCGCTACGCTAATCAGCGAATCAGTGACTGCGGTGCGGTGGGCTGGGCGCTAATGCTAACTACCACCTGAAGGGGCCTAAACTAAACTAAGACTAACAGTCAAACCTAGTGAAAAAAAAAAGTGACAGTTCACAAAAGTTACACTGATCACTTTTTTCCCTTTCACTATGTATTGACAGGGGGTGATCAAGGGGTTAATTAGGGTGATGGGGGGTGATCAGGGCCTGATATGTAGTGTTTTGTGCACTTACTTGGGATCTGTGCTCTGTGCTGGGTCCAACCGATGAAAAGGACCCAGCACATGACACAGAGCCCTTATAAAATCATTATATTTATAAATAAAACTTAGATTGACTTTTTCCATAGGTGATTTTAAAAATCACCAGCCTGCCAGCGCTGATCATTGGCTGGCAGGCTGGTGACTCACTTCCAGCGGTGTGTTCCACTGAGTTCCACCTGACGCATGGAGCGCGAATTCTCGCATCTCGCGAGAGGACGCGCCAGCGCGTCCAGGAGGAATAAACCGACCGCCGCCAGGACGCAATCCTGCGTACGGCGGTCGGGACGTGGTTAAGACAGGTGATTGTCAGAGCTTATCTATTCTTTCCTTGTATCATGACCTCTGCACAGGGCACAGACCATGCCTAGAAAACTCTCCCATAGAAGTCAATAGAGTCCCCCCTGACCATCGTGTCTATAAAGCAATTTTGTTATTGTTTTCTAAATGCTGTTAAGAACAGTTCAGGCAAGATGGCCGCCCCCATAATCATGTTCAGATATAAAATAAAAAATCTATAATCAGAAAATAAAAACAAATTAGAAAAAAAAGGGTATGTGTTACTATCTGGTTTTAACTGGGTGACACATTTCCTTTAACCCCATAAGAACCCGTGCCGTACATGTACAGCGCTGGTGGATGTGACTTAAGGACCAGCGCCGTACATGTACGGTGGGCTGATCGGGCAGGTGCAGGAGCTGCGCCCACCAGATCAGTGGCAGGGGTCCGGCGCATTAACCCTCGCACTGCCGCGGTCAGTGCTGACCGCAGCATGTGCTGGATTGTAACGGGTACTGGATGAACATCAGGTCCCCGTGCTGCTGTGACGGGGACCCAATGGCATGGTTATAACGGTAAATAAGAGCATTCTTAAGATAAATTGCAAAATAAAATAGCCATTGAGGGGTTAAAAATAATACTCACCTCATCCACTTGATCGCACAGCCGGTATCTTCTTCTTTCTTCAGCACCGGAAAAAGGACCTGTGATGACATCATCGCAGGTCCTTTTGCCAGTCCTGAAGAAAGAAGAGGATACCGGCTGCACAATCAAGTGGAAGAGATGAGTTTATTTTATTGTTTTTAACCCCTTAAGGACACAGGGTTTTTACATTTTTGCGTTTTCGTTTTGCGCTCTATGCCTTCTATGCCATAACTTTTTTATTTTTCCGTTCACATGGCCATATGAGGGCTTATTTTTTGCGGGACAAGTTGTACTTTCCAACGCCATCATTTAATAATGCATACGGTGTAGTGGGAAGCGGGAAAAAAATTCCAAATGGGGTGAAATTGCAAAAAAAAAGCAATTTCACCACAGTTTTACGGGTTTCTAAATTACGACGTTTGATTTGCGATAAAACTGACCATTTAGTTTTATTCTACAGGTCAGTACGAATCCGGCGATACCCAATATGTATAGCTTTTCTTGCGTTTTGATAGTGAAAAAAAATTCAAAAGTGGGAAAATTTTTTATTTTTTTTTGTCGCCATGTTTTGACCGCTATAACGTATTTGTATATAAGTGTATGGCGTTGTATGGGGGCTTATTTTTGCGGGGCGATCTTAACTTTTAGTTGATACCATTATGGGGTGTGTAGGACTTTTTGATCGCTTTTTATTTAATTTTTTTGAGGAAATGAAGCGTCCAAAACGGCAAATCGGCCATTTGGGCGCTTTTTCCGTTTTTCTGTTTACCGTATGGGAAATATATTTTTATATTTTTATACTATGGGCGTTTTCACACATTGCGACACCCATGATGTGTATTTTTTTATTTTTTTATTATTTTATTTTAATTTTGGGGAAAGGGGGTGATTTAAATTTTTAGGTTTTTTTATTTATTTTTATTTTTTTATTTTTTTATTTTTTTACACTTTTATATAGATCCCATAGGGACCTATATAAATCAGTTACCTGATTGCTTCTATCATAAACTCCAATACACTTGTATTGGAGTTTATGAGCATTTTACTACTTTCCTATGAAGCCCTATTGCTAACAAGGGCTCCATAGGAAATAGTAAGTGATAGCCTCAAGCTGAATGAAAGGCTTGAGGCTATCCCTTACAGCGCTCCGATTCTTCCGATCACCACTAGGGGGAGCCGGAGCACTGCCGAAAGTTTTACTTTCGGTTTTAGCGCGTGCAGATGCCGTGATCAGGATTGATCACGGCATCTGCGGGGTTAAATGATCGCGGTCGGCAGATCATCAGCTGCGGGGGTCAGCTACAGGAATCAGCCGGACCCCCGCAGCGATGGTGCCCGCAGCGGCCAGGAGCGGGCGCCATCTTTAGGGACTGGACACATGACGTACCCATACTTCATGTGTCCTTAAGGAGTTAACCCCCTCAATGGCCATTTTATTTAGCATTCTATCTCAAGAATGCTATTATTTTCCGTTAGAACCATGTTATAATGGAAAATAATAAAAATCACCCGAACACCAAACCCGAACTTCAGTGAAAAAGTCCGGGTTCGTGTCCGGGTACCCGACCTCGCAAAGTTGGGTACAAACCCGAACTGTGCAGTTCGGGTTCGCTCAACCCTACCTGTGAGATCCAGCCTCCTGGATCTCACAGGCAAGCAGGCTAAAGTGTATTACTCAGAGTAATACACTTACAGCCAATGCATCACAATACAGAAGTATTGTGATGCATTTTAAAGGGGATCAGACCCCCAAAAGTTTAAGTCCCAGAGTGGGTCAAAAAAAAAGTTAAAAAAAAAAGTTAAAAAAATAAAAGTTTTAAAAAAAACCCTGAAAGTTTTAAGTAAAAAAAAAAGCGTCCCTTTCCCAAAATAAAGTAAACAAAAAATCGTAAAAAATTGAGAAAAAACAAAAATAGACATAGGTCTGCGTCCGTATGGACCGGCTCTATGAAAATATCACATGACCTAACCCCTCAGGTGAACAGCGTCAAAAAAATAAAAAAACTGTGCTAAAAAAATTTTTTTGTCACCTTACATCACTAAAAGTGCAACACCAAGCAATCAAAAAGGCGTATGCCCCCCAAAATAGTTCCAATCTAACCATCACCTTATCCCACAAAAAATTAGCCCCTACCTTTTTGTCACATTACATCACAAAAAGTGTAAGGGCAAGCGATCAAAAAGTCATATGCACCCCTAAATAGTGACAATAAAATAGTCATCTCAGCCAGCAAAAATGAGCCCCTACCTAAGACAATCGCCCAAAAAATAAAAAAAAACTATGGCTATCAGACTATGGAAACACTAAAACATGATATTTTTTTGTTTCAAAAATGCTTTTTTTCTGTTAAATGTAAAAAAAAGTTAAAAAAAAGTTGATACACTATCGCCGTGTCCGTAACAACCTGCTCTAAAAAAAAAAACACATGACCTAACCCCTCAGATGAACACCGTAAAACATTACATTACATCACAAAAAGTGTAATAGCAAAAGAATCAAAAAGTCATATGCATCCCAAAGTAGTGTAAATCAAACCATCATTTCAGCCCGCAAAAATTAGCCCCTACCTAGGACAATCACCCAAAAAATAAAAAACAACTATGGCTCTCAGACTATGGAGACACTAAAACATGATTTTTTTAATTTTTTTAAATGCTGTTATTGTGTAAAACTTAAATAAATAAAAAAGTATACATATTATGTATTGCCACATCCATAACGACCTGCTATAAAAATATCACATGACCTAACCCCTCAGATAAACACTAAAAAAAATAAAAACGGTGTAAATAAAGCCATTTTGTTGTCACCTTACAATACAAAAAGTATAATTCCAAGCAATCAAAAAGTCATACGCACCCCAAAATCATACCAATCAAACAGTAATCTTATCCCGCAAAAAATGAGACCCTAGCTAAGACAATCGCCCAAAAAATAAAAAAAAACTATGGCTCTCAGAATATGTAGACACTAAAACATTATTTTTTTTTGTTTGTTTCAAAAGTGCTGTAATTATGTAAACTTAAAAAAATAAAAATAAAATATACATATTATTTATCCCCGCATCCGTAAGAACCTGCTGTATAAAAATATCACATGAAACCCTCAGGTGAACATCGTAGAAAATAAAAACGGTGTAAAAAAAGCCATTTTTTGTCACCTTACAGCACAAAAAGTGTAATACCAAGCAATCAAAAAGTCATATGCACCCTAAAATAGTACCAATCAAACCGTCAACTCATAAAAAAAGAGCCCCTACATAAGACAGTCGCCCAAAAACAAAAAAAAAAACTATGGCTTTCAGACTATGGAGTCACAAAAAAAATTTTTTTCAAAAATGCTTTATTATGTAAAACTGAAACAAACAGCCAATAACCATATTTGATATTGTCGCGTCCGTAACAACCTGCTCTATAAAAATACCACATGATCTAACCTGTCAGATGAACATTGTAAATAACAAAAAATAAAAATGGTGCCAAAACAGCTATTTTTTGTTACCTTGCCTCACAAAAAGTGTAATATAGAGCAACCAAAAATCATACGTATGTACCCTAAAATAGTACCAACAAAACTGCCACCATATCTCGTAGTTTTTTGGGGAGTTTCTACTCTAGGGGTGCATCAGGGGGTCTTCAAATGTGACATGGCAACTTAAAATTATCCCACTGAAATCTGCCCTCCAAAAACCATATGGGTTTCCTGCCCTTCTGCAGCCTGCTGTGTGCCCTTCACAACAGTTTACAACCACAGATGGGGTGTTTCTGTAAACTACAGAATCAGGGCAATAAATATTGAGTTTTGTTTGGCTGTTAACCCTTGCTTTGTTACTTGAAAAAATTTATCAAAATAGAAGATCTGCCAAAAAGTGAAATTCTGAAATTTCATCTACATTTTCCTTTAATTTTTGTGGAACACCTAGAGGGTTAAGAACGTTTGTAAAATCAGTTTTGAATACCTTGAGGGTTGTAGTTTCTAAAATGGGGCCATTTATGGGTGGTTTCTATTATGTAAGTCTCACAAAGTGACTTCAGACCTGAACTGGTCCTTAAAAAGTGGGTTTTGGAAATTTTCAGAATAATTTCAAGATTTGCTTCTAAACTTCTAAGCTTTCTAACGTCCCAAAACAAGGTAATGTTTTAAAGTTATCACCACATAAAGTGACACATGTCAGATTTGCAAAATCCTCAAGGTGAAAAATGGCAGGGTCCTGAATGGGTTAAAGTGTACCTCCCGTTTTACAAAATAAACAATTGTTGTGCAGGACATCGCAATATAAAGGTCTAGCCACATGATCAGGTTTCTGGATGCAGTTTTGGAGGCTGAAATCAGGTTTTGCCTTCCAGTGAAGCCAGTGTGCTAGTTCAGCTGAATGTAATGATACATATCACTTAGAGATCCATTGTTTCATTCTGGAGAAAAAGTACTTTTAAGGCCTCATGCACACGACCATTGTTTGTTTCCGCGTCCGTTCCGTCCGCAAATTTTGCGCCCGCCAAAATAAAACGGATGATGCACCGTTTTTTTGGGCGGATCTGTTTTTATGGCAGATCCATTGTAATAATGCCTATCCTTGTCCGCAAACGTGAAGAAAATAGGACATGCTCAATTTTTTTGACGGAATTTAAACACGGACCACGGATGCGGAACAAAAACGCAGACCCATTGAAATGAATGGGGAAGCATCCTATCCGTGAAAAAAAATGGAACAGACGCGGATACAAACAACAGTCATGTGCATGAGGCCTAATTCATATGCAAATGAGCAGTTAAGTGCACTGAGGGCGGGGCCCAAGCTACTCTGCTACTCTGATTTATATATTTTATAAGTCAAATACCTCTGGGGCATGTAAAATATATAAAAAAAACGTTGAACTAATTTTCACCAGTTCCCTCTTCCTTCCTCTCCTCCAGGATGGTGAGGATAAGTTAAAGCAAATCTGCCTTTAAACCCACCCCGGGTGCCTGACGAGCTTCAAGAGATAGGCACGGCTTGTACAAAAAGGGGAAGTGCAACAAGGTGCAATGACAATGCTCTTATTGCACCCAGGGACTAGTTTATATATGATATATGATGGTTTTGTTTGCAACATGACAATGGAGCAAGAACATTAGTTACATCTGGCAAGGGCTCATTGGACATGCAAGCTGGTTTTAATAGGATGGATTTGATGACAGATTCCCTTCAAACTTTTTTCAGTTTTTTACATTATTTATTAATGCAGCTTCCCAGCCTGTACTAACTTCTTTAGGCCTTATTCACACGTCCCCATATATGTCCGCATGTATTCCGCAATTCTGCAGAATACATGCGGACCCATTGACTGTGAATGGGGCACGGAACGATGCGGAGAGCACACACTGTGCTCTCCGCATCTGTTTTTGCGGAGCGCGCCGCCGATCTTACGGCCGCAGCTCCGCAAAAAAGTAGAGCATGTCCTATTCTTGCCCGCAATTGCGGACAAGAATAGACATTTCCATGGGGCTGCCGGCCGGGTGTGTTTATGGATCCACAATTTGCGGATCCATAAACACTACGGACGTGTGAATAAGGCCTTAGGCCTCTTGCACATGACAGTATTTTGCGGACCGTATACTGGAAGTTTTTTCAGTTCAGTATACTGACAGTATACTGAACTATTCACTTCAATGGGTCTTCAAAAAATACTGGTGTCTCCATATGCCTTTCGTTTCCGTTTTTCTGTTTTTCTGTTCCGTTTAGGCTACATTCACACGACCGTATGAATGGCTCCGCATCCGTTCCACATTCATTTCAACGGGGCCGCAAAAGATGCAGACAGCACACAGTGTGCTGTCCGCATCCGTAGATCCGATCCGCGGCCCCGCAAAAAAGATAGAGCATGTCCTATACTTGTCCGCGGACAAGTATAGGCATTTCTATCATAGGGCCGGCTACATTCACATGGCCGGTATCTGTGTTTTGCGGGTCCGCAATTTGCGGACTGCAAAACCCATACGGTCGTGTGAATGTAGCCTTAAATATAGACGATATCCTATTCTTGTCCGCAAATCATGTTCAGTGGCTCCATTCATGTCAATGGGTCCGCAAAAAAAAAGGAAAGCATACGGAAAGGCATCCGTATGTCTTCCGTATCCGTTCCGTTTTTGCTGAACAATCTATTGAAAATTTTAAGACAAGCCCGATTTTTTATTATGGAATTACTGTATAATGTATATACCATATGGAAAAACGGAACGGAAAAACGGAACCGAAACGGAAACACAACGGAAGCAAAAAACAGAAAAACGGATCCGATAAAAACAGACCGCAAAATACTGAAAAAGCCATACGGTCGTGTGCAAGAGGCCTTACTTGTATGAAAAAATGACAAGAAAAAAAAAACGTGCTTCCTGTTTCTCAACAGGCAGTACTGAATATGAGTGAAGTCACAATTTCACTTACAGCATGCAACTTTTCATGAGTTACACTTGTCTGGGGTATGCTTAAAATATCACTTTTATTGGTGTCTTTACTCGGATATACATTCAGGACAACGGGACAACGACCCAAAGCATAGAAGTAAATCGACAACAGAATGGCTTAAACAGAAGAAAATACGCCTTCTGGAGTGGCCCAGAGTTCTGACCTCAACCCGATTGAGATGCTGTGGCATGACCTCAAGAAAGCGATTCACACCAGACATCCCAAGAATATTGCTGAACTGAAACAGTTCTGTAAAGAGGAATGGTCAAGAATTACTCCTGACCGTTGTGCACATCTGATCTGCAACTACAGGAAACGTTTGGTTGAAGTTATTGCTGCCAAAGTAGGTTCAACCAGTTTTTAAATCCAAGGGTTCACATACTTTTTCCACCTACACTGTGAATGTTTACATGGGGTGTTCAATAAAAGCATGGTAACATTTAATTCTTTGTGTGTTATTAGTTTAAGCAGACTGTGATTGTCTGTTGTTTTGACTTAGATGAAGATCAGATCACATTTTATTACCAATTTGTGCAGAAATCTATATCATTCCAAAGGGTTCACATACTTTTTTTTGCAACTGTATGTAGATGCTAGGACACAGCTCTAGGACATAGCTCTGTCCTCAGCATACTGATTGTCTAGCCCTGTCAATCAAGGGTAGGGGTAACACAGGGGTGTTACAAAAGCAGTGCTCCAAATGTTCAGCCCTGCCCCCTGGTGCTCCAATGTGCTAATTTGAATATGAATAAAAATGCATAATCTGGTTTATATCTACCTGGTTTTATCAGGTTGATCATGCTGACAGAGGCTGTTTAAGTTGGATATTCACTTTGATTTATTCAATCCCTACACTGGTATCAACCCATCTATCCCTGAGTGTAGTGGACTTTGAGGCACATATGCACAAAAAAATAGGCATGTCTCCACAAGAAGGATCAACCTTGAGGTAGTAAATTGGTTCTCATAGCATATTAGATTGACATCTTGTATATTGTAGCAAGCAAAACAGTCATCATCATCAAATGCTATGAAATGTATTCCAAACTTTTCAAGTTAATTTTATACTGCAAAAGGTCCCCATAAATATTTTCTAATACACAGGCCAAGGTACATTTGTTTCTCTGCACTGGAATATTCATTTGTCTTTCTTTAGGTAAGACTATAATTTGTCTTCCACGTTTTAGTGCTTGGTCAGAGAACACTCAGAATAAAAGAAATGTATCATTTGCTCCAAGATTTGCTGCAGATGCCATGTCTGAAAATGATAAAGTATTGCAAATATGATAATAAATTGTAGTCAAATTCTTGTTTACCTTCTTCTTTACCGCCACGTAAAAAAAAAAAAGTAAAATATGTGGGTCAGGCTCAAAATGGATTAAAATGGATTTTGATTCAGGTTTTCAAGAAGAATTAAACATTGGCAACATAGCATTCAAGTCAATACAATTCTTTCCAGAGCAATCTTTCTCTCTGCCCTACATTCCTTCATTTTTCATCCACCGGCCAAAGGGATTGCGTTTAATAACATAATTTACATCAGTATGTCCCAAATGGCCGAAACACTGAAGCAGGAATAGATTAGCATGGTAATCTCATTCTGATGGATAAAATTAGCAAAGATATTACTTTCAACGTAGAGCGGGCATTGGCGAGCTGCCGTGCTTAGAATCAATTACTAAATTACTTTTAGCTCTAAGTCGACATTAACAGAAAAAATTGCCATCGACCGAAACAAAATAAGATAAAAATATGCGATCATTAAATCTCTCGCTACTATTCGCGAATGTGACTTGCAAGAATTGTACAAATAAGATAGAATTTAATTTTTAACGTTAGCCCCTGTCATCATTTCATCTAAAGCCTCGAAATGAATTTAAGGGTAGTGCAGACTTTGTGGCATGTCGTTAAAGACCTCTGCCAGAAAGGAAATCTTCTATTCTCTAAGCTCTGGCACAAAACATCTACACAAGCTAGACACATAACCTTGCTGTACCCTAGACTGCAAGATTAATTTCTATGTAATACATGCAGAGAATGTAATATTTACATCTATCTATCTATCTATCTATCTATCTATCTATCTCATATCTATCTAACCATCCATCTACCAAATCTATGTATCTATCTCCGTATCTCATATCTAGCTCATATCTATCTATCTACGTACCTCCTATTTATCTATCTATCTCATATCTATCTATCTATCTATCTCATATTTATATATCTATCTATCTATGTATCTATCTATCTATCTATCTATCTCATATCTATCTAACCATCCATCTATTAAATCTATCTATCTCCGTATCTCATATCTAGCTCATATCAATCTATTTATCTATGTACCTCATATCTATCTATCTATCTATCTATCGATCGATCGATCTATCTATCTATCTCATCTCTATCTATCTATCTATCTATCTATCTTTCTCATCTCTATCTATCTACCTCATATCTATCTATCTATCTCATCTCTATCTATCCATCCATCTATTTCATATTTTCTCTTCCTAATCAATAAACACTATCACATCTATAAACAGTTTTTAATGGGTTATTTCTAAATGATACATTTTGGAATATCGAGAACACATATATCACAAATAAAAGTCCTAAGGAAGTACTGAAAAATCCCACATAAAGAGTGCCAAGAAATATATCAGATAAAGTGCCATACAGTGCCCCTTTATTACTATACAGTACAGGGATGTAACTATAATTCATAGGGCCCCCTAGCAAAATGAGATGGGGGCTCATCACCTAGTGTAAGAAAATTAAAACAGCAATAAGTAGAAATACAGTTGTTGTTCCGCACAAAAAGGTACAATGTTCTTGAACCTGATAGCTCCCCCTGCCCAAATCTCTGGGTACTATATCAAGTGCTATGGCTGCTATGACTATAGTTACGGCCATGATAAAGTAAGTTCATAGTGCCATACAGTGTCTATAAGTACTACCTTAGTGTCATACATTTACCCAAATTACACGCTTAGAGCCATATGAGCACAGTACAGTGCCAAAAACTGTCCTCCTTGTACCAAAAGTGACCTCTTAGAACTTCTGTACACACTTTTAACTGACATTTCTCCAACTCTATATTATGTTTAGTTTCTGGCCTGTGTCCCAATGGCAGTGTAGTGTACAACAGTGGCACATAGAAAGCCCACACTCCCTCAACACAGCCCCCCCCCCCCCCTCCCTCCAACACAGAAACCAAACCAGGAATGCTGGCATTTTGGCAAAACAGGCAAAAGTATAGTTATAACCACTTGGTGGGTTGCATAAGGTTGGAACCTCTTTAGTTTTCTAGACTGGTGGTGGGGTATAACTATATGCCACTTTTGTAACGCATCATTGTACCAAGTCCTCCAGAGTGACCACTGCCCGTGTAGCATCTCTCCACTCTGGCTAAAAGAAGGAGATTTTGGGCATCTGAAAAGGTAAAAGTTCAGATTGGGGCAACCCATTTAAAGAGGCTTCTGTTTTTGTGCTGCCCATGACTCCTAAATACGTAATGTGAATTCTGTCTGCAGAGTAGACATGAATGTGTGTGTGTGTGGGTGCATGCCTGTGCTTTTAACAATGTATATTTGTATGTTTGTTTGTGTATTCTTGTACATGAGTGTTTTTACGTCTGTTCAAAGACGTTAAATTTATAAAAGTAATACCGTAAACTATCAAAATGAGATTGATCCATGGATTCATTCTTTTAGCTTTATTTGGAATCTATGCCCCCCCCCCCTAAAAATAAGTCAATTGGCAACTACCTCACAACTGCATATTTTATTTTATAGTTTATGTGCATCTGTCTATATATGTGGGTTGTTACCTGGAGAAGGTCCTATATCACTTTTTTGGGAAATTCTGTGTTATGTTCATTTTCAGAAAATTATAATCTTTATTACAATATTCATATATTTGTAACTTCCATACTGATTACATAAATGACGGCTAACATTTTGTTTAGGTGTTCAGTAATTCATAATTTATTAAATTCCTCTGTAAATTGCAATATTAAATTATGCAAATGTTATGTTCTTATTATTTAATTTCAGAGATGAAGAATTTGAAATCAATATATTTTGCACAAAGTATCTGATATAGAAACAACCTATTGTATGAATTTACAACAGCTGCGGAATTATGAAATATTCTAGATTACTCCCTACCTTCTACCAATGTGACAGTGGAAAACCTCCAAAATAAACTGCTAACATGAAATATACTACTCGAGAGTCCGAAGAATTGACTTGCAGATTTCAGATAGCCTCCCAGTTCCGTGCCAGCACCAAATATGACATTTCCAGATTATCAGGTATTGGATTGTTGGATTGGAAAGCTTTAGCTATATTTATATTATAGATTGTGGGTATCCGGATATTTCAATGTTTGACAATGTTTCATGCATATTAGATTATTATAGAGAAATGTGAGATGTTTTGATTTTGCCTACTATATTACAAATTGCATAATTCTTATAGAGAAATTTGAGATACTTTAATTTTGCTGGTTATATCAATTATGACAGTATTAAATATGTAAAAGCAGAGGGCTAAGGGGCATAAACACTGAATAGATCATTTAATTCATAAGTGGTTTTGGTGAAGCACAGTCATTCATGTCATTGATAACATTATTAACAGAGTATACATATCAGCTGTCTAGATATTATGAAGACTGAATTCATCCCCTGTTGGGAGAGTCAGGGTCAACATCATTAACTATAGATCCTGCCTTGGTTTACATATAGAAGCCTTAGGCTAAGTGTCTGCCAGATACATCTCTATATCTGTACATATCTATAGGATGTGCGGGAGACTAATCACACATTACAAGGAGACATTCAGCTTTTGTTGATGTAGATGTTTACTGGAATTAACCGATTAGTGTCAACTTGGCCCAATATCTTTTGTCTGTAATGCAGTACCTCATGTTTCTGGCTTTATTGATGGGTGGGATCTAATGGAAGAGTTTGGGACTGAAGAGATGTTTCAATTAACATATGCTGCTAAAAAGTCCTCACACACTGTTTGGTTTTGTGATCTTTTTAAGTATAGATAACATATACAACTACTATGAGGTTTACAATGTATAAACTGTATTATGGGTAATTTGAATAGAAATAAGTCTTCACTAGACGTAGCTGCCAAGGTCCTGCATTAGGTTCTTATCTCAGATCTGCTACTACTCATAGCAATTGTCACTTTTGGTTGCTGTATCTAGGACCAGGGAGACACAAATGCTACAAAGTAGTTACTACCTTAAAGGCAGTGTATCATGCTCTCTGATCACTTGGTCTGTTGCCACTGATAGCATGCCATATTTCAAATTCAGCTTTAATACCTGTGCTCACTGACTCTTTTATGTTATCTGACTACATCAAGTTCAGCAACTAAACAGTCCTTCGCAAATCTATACTGAACTCTATGGCCTCTTTCACACGGGCGTCATGTTTGACGCCCGGATAAGAGATGGGTGCGTTGCGGGAAAATGCGCAATTTTTCCGGACGAGTGCAAAGCGTTTTAATGCGTTTTGCGCGCGAAAAATCGGCATGTTTGGTACCCATCATCACTGAAGTCCGGTTCTGGGTTGAGTACTCTGTATATTTTATTATTTTCCCTTATAACATAGTTATAAAGGAAAATAAAAGCATTCTCAATAGAGAATGCAAAGTAAAAAGGGCAAAGGAGGGTTAAAAATAATAAAAAAATAAACTCACAGTAGCTGCTGGTGTTCTGTCTTCAGCAGGAGAGGGATGAAGGACCTTCACTGATGTCACTGGGTCACATGGTCCAATCACCAGCTTCCATCATGGAAGCCACAAGACACTAGATTAAGCTGTGTATTTCAAGTGATAACTTCCGGTGCCAGAGCTGCACTGAAACAGCTAAGTGGCAAGGATAGGTCATCAACAGCAAAATACTGGAATACCCCTTTAATCTTTATTAAAAGGGATACTTCCATCAGAAAGGGGTATTTTATAAAAAAAAATATAATTTAAAAAAATATCAGTACTATATTTTCCATCTGTAGCCATAATAACAACGAGATAAAAGTTTTAAATGAGAGAGCAAAGTAATCTCAGTTTAAGACTGCACAGAGAACGGTTTACCTGCAAAGTAATCCTCATTAGAATACTAGGTGGACAACTGGAATAACTGATATAATGACAGATCTTTTGTTCTCATGATAGACTGGACATAGTGCATTGATTAGTTTAATATGAAAAAGCCTGCCCAGTCACACTACTGGGATAGCATAGGGAACGTGTGGTGCTTTAAGTGGCCTGGCTGCTGGTCTGACAAAAAGTTTTAAGTGAAACTCTCACATGCTAAAAGTCCAGAGAAGAAGTTTTATACATTATATATATATATATATATATATATATATATATAGAGAGAGAGAGAGAGAGAGAGATAGTTAAAGATAACTGCATGACAGCTGATCTTTACAGAAAGGAGGAACATGGAAGATATCTAGCATAAGTCATAGAGTTTTAGCAGTTGAGGCAGAAATCACTAATGTAAATTCTTATTGGCCTTTAATTGATCTATAAAGAGGTGAACAGGTCCACAGTGGCTTCTAAACGGGGCACTAATCTCATAACACCACATACAATAAAGAGTTTCATATGGAATTAAATGGTAACTATATTTTCAACTTAATATGAATAAATCATCAATAGTAAAAGCTAATGCAAACAAAATTGTAATATATATTATCTAAGAATAAAAATAACTTTTTTTCTCTACTTATCACCTCTCCCCCCTTCACTTTCCTAACATAACATTCACTTTGAATTCTGTGATAAATCCATAAATCCTTCTTGAGAGACCAGGATGGACAGCCAGCTTGTTGAAGGATCATGTTGCGGCTTCTCATATAAATCTATGGAGAGGGGATGGAGGAGTGAGTTTCAGAATGTGAAACGAGCAGAGAGACAGGGATGCTGGATCAGAAAATAATGTGTCTCACCCCAAGTGCTTTATTCACATCAATACTGCTCAGCACTTTAACATAATGCCTGGTACTGCAGCGTCTGATTGTGTGAGAAAGAGTTAGGGAGCAGTTCTTCTATTTTCTCCATGTTTAGTCAATGGAACATGACACAGACTAATCTCCACCCACTAGTTCAGGGAGAACGGAAAATATTAGATGGAGCCTGCAAAGGGCAAACTGCTAACAATACCAGATACAAGTCACATATTGGCCAGAAATAACAGTATTCTTTATTTATACACTCGGCAGCTTATTCTGAAAAATTATCTGAAATGACAGGTACTCTACGCTTTAAGAAAGTGAGCAAAAAGACTTAACCTTAGCATGAAATATAACAGAATGAACACAGCACTTGTAATTACAATAAATTTTCAAGAACTCCTGTAGAATATTATTATGTACTATTATCACAAGGTTGTATTATTCCACGACACGTCTTCATTTTCTTCAAAATGCCAGTGCTATATTTATCCTCAGTCTAAGGGTATGTCTACATGGCAATTTGGGAGCGTGACACTTGTCTCAAGTATCGCAGTGTAGCAGGGCTGCCATAGGAATGAATGCGGTTGCAGTGTGACTTGCATGTTTGCTAAGACCACTACATGTCAATGGCAAAAAATCCAGCAGTATTGTGGTGTCAGCAAATGTCCAAGTTGTGCTGCGACCTAATTTGTTCCTATGGCAGCCCTGCTACACTGCGGTCTTTGGTCGCACGACAGCTGTCATTGCCAAAATTGCCATGTAGATGTACCCTTAAAGGGCTTATCCAAACCCGAAATACCAAACCACAATGACTGGGCCCCTCATAGAGAGAATACTTACCTGCTCCCTGATGCCTGTGTCGTTCCGGATTCCTCCATGGTTGTCGCTGCATCCGCCGATGGAGGGGTGCAGCCAATAGCAGGCTGGGCCTCTGACCCACTCCCCTTGATTCACATGTATTCTCTGTATGAGGGGCCAGGGCATTGTGGGTGGGTTTTAGGTTTGGATAACTCCTTTAAGGCCTCCATGTCACACAGGTAAAAAAACTGTTCTTTGCAATCAGGTTGTTAAGGAGGCTTTCAGTGGCATTTTGTCTAGTGGAAACCCAATAGTCCTGCTTGGTCTGCATACAAGCCAGCTGGTTTAGCACTGACCTCTAACCATGTGCCACTACCAGTCTAGCATTAAAAAAAAATTACAATTATGTTTTCCTAATCTTCCAGAGCTGGATCTGAACATAGCCATGTCATAAACTTGAGGGAGAAGAGTGCCAGTTGAGAGACAAGGACCTGGATGCCTGTTTGAGGAGAAAAAATCAAAAAGATGGAAGACACTGGAATCATTGTATCTGCAGAGGCTAGGATCACAGGTTTACTTCCTACTGCTTTCTGCATATTGGCTATACCAGTCAAGTATGGTGCAACTGGGTCAGCCTATGACGTGGATTGGGGAGTAGGGTTTCTGAGCACTTGATAAAATTAAGGCCCCAATCTTATAAGAGTTACAGTATCTCACAAAAATGAGTACACCCCTCACATTTTTGTAAATATTTTATTACATCTTTTAATAGTACAACACTGAAGATATGACACTTTGATACAATGTAACGTAGTCAGTGAACAGCTTGTATAACAGTGTAAATTTGGTGTGCCCTCAAAATAACTCAACACACAGCCATTAATGTCTAAACCACTGGCAACAAAAGTGAGTAACCCATAAGTGAAAATGGCCAAATTGTGCCCAAAGTGTCAATATTTTGTGTGGCCACCATTACTTTCCAGCACTGCCTTAACTTTCTAGAGCTTCACAGGTTGTGACTGGAATCCTCTTCCACTCCTCCATGATGACATCACAGAGCTGGTGGATGTTAGCAACCTTGCGCTCCTCCACTTTCCATTCAAGGATGCCCCACAGATGCTCACTAAGGTTTAGGTCTGGAGACATGCTTGGCCAGTCCAGCTCCTTTACCCTCAGTTTCTCTAGCAAGGCAGTGGTAGTCTTGGAGGTGTGTTTGTGGTCGTTATCATGTTGGAATACTGCTCTGCAACTCAGTTTCCAAAGGGAGGGATAATGCTCTTCTTCAGTATCTAACAGTACATGTTGGCATTCATGGTTCCCACAATGAGCTGTAGCTCCCCATAGCCGGTAGCACTCATGCAGCCCCAAACCATGACACTCTCCATGCTTGACTGTAGGTTATCTTGGTCTCATCAGACCACAGGACATGGTTCCAGTAATCCATGTCCTTAGTCTGCTTGTCTTCAGCAAACTATCTGTGAGCTTTTTGTGTATCATATTTAAAAGAGGCTTCCTTCTGGGATGACAGCCATGCAGACCAATTTGATGCAGTGAGCGGCATATGGTTTAAGCACTGAAAGGCTGACCACCCACCATTTTGACCTCTGCAGCAATGCTGGCAGAACTCATACGTCTATTTTGAAAAGACAACCTCTGGATATGACACTGAGCACATGCACTTAACTTCTTTGGTCGACCATGGAGAGGCCTGTTCTGGGTGGAAGCTGTCTTGTTAAACTGCTGTATGGTCTTGGTCACCGTGCTGCTGCTCAGTTTCAGGGTGCAATTTTCTTATGGCCTCGGCCATCTTTATTTAGAGCAACAATTCTTAGAGAGCTCTTTGAGACCTTGTAACACTACCGAGTCACATGACACCGGGGAGAAAAAATGACTAATTGGGCACAATTTGGAAATTTTCACTCAAGGGTGTACTGACTTTTGTTGACATTAATGGCTGTGTACTGAGTTATATTGAGGGGCACACCAAATTGAAAATATTATACAAGCTATACACTGACTACTTTACATTGTATCAAAGTGTCATATCTTCAGTGTTGTTTCATAAAAAAGTATAATAAAATATTTAGAAACATGTGAGGGGTGTACTCACTTTTGTGATATACTGTATACAAGGTTTGTTACGTGCTCTTTCTGTTCATCTGCAAATAAACATACCAACAATATTAACATACTAGTGACACAAAAATCACAAAGCGCTGCAGCTATGAGTCGAAAGTAAAAAAGAAAAAGAAAAATTGCAATGCAATGTTCAAACAAGACAACAACTCCCATTCAGCAGGCTGCAGTCACAGGCAGAGTTTGCTGGGATCCATCATATGATGACTCACAGGATGTTATTGAACAAAGAACATTAAAATAAAAGCACAGTGTCTGCTTCAGGGATATTACAAAGGTCGTATATTGTGCATGCATCATGCTGTCTAATAGAGGAATCCCAGAGCCACTGTGTCCTCAGTGACCATTCTCATCATCTGGCCTGTATAGGATTGTCCTCTAAGGTTATGACTATAGACGTAGTAAAACTGTGTTCATGAGTTCCAAACCATTAGATAAATATGTTCTTGGCATGTGAAGTCAAGAATAAATCAAAAATAACATGGGATTCCTGTGAGCAGGGTCGGGACAAGGAGTAGGCGAGGGTAGGTGACCACCTAGGGCGCCCTCTCACTACCCAGAAGTGGGGGCCACATCTGTGGCTGTTCAGTCTCAAAGGCTTCAGGCCTTCGAGCAATATATATATTAGGGTGGGGGAGAGCATCATATATACTGGCACTGGGGTGGGGGGAGCATCATATATACTGGTGTCGGGGAGAGCATCATATATACTGGCACTGGGGTGGGGGGAGCATCATAAATACTGGCACTGGGGTGGGGGGAGCATCATATATAATGGTGTGGGGGAGAGCATCATATATACTTGCACTGGGGTGGGGGGGATCATCAGATATACTGGCACTGGGGTGGGGGGAGCATCAGATATACTGGCACTAGGGTGTGCGGAGCATCATATACTGGCACTACAGTAAGGGGGATCATTATATTCTGGCACTAGGGTAAGGGAGAGCATTATATACTGGCAGTAGGGTAAGGGGGGGCATTATATTCTGGAACTAGGGTGGGGGAGAGCATTATATACTGGTACTAGAGTGGGGAGGAGCATTAAATACTATAACTAGGGTGAGGGGAGCATTGTATACTGGCACTAGGGTTGGGGGAAACCTGGAGCATTATATACTGTATAATATATTGAGTTGTTTGGAGGTGCATAAACTCCTAGGTAAGTGTGCCTGATTTCCATCCACAGGCCACATTTCGGTGCACCTGTGAGGCCTGGGCTATATCAGCCAGTCTTGGGTGGGGCTCACAGCCTCCTCCCTCCTCTCATTGCAGGCATGGCGACATGCTGGAGGTGACTGGGGAGTTTGCTGCGAGTCAGCCTTTACACTCCTGTAAGTTAGCCCACTGCCCCCTGGTTTTGCCCATACGGCACAGGTAGGTGAGTGTTAGGACCCGAGAACTTTGGAGCGGTGCTCGGGCTCAGACATGTCCTCCACAGTAGGATATGTTGGCTAATTCTCAATTTTAACATAAGAATGAGGGTTTATTAAGACCGCAGAGTGCACCTGTCTTTTCTATTGTTATTGTTATAGCATTATATACTGGCACTAGGGTGGGGGGAGCATTATATACTGGTACTGGGGGGGGGGGATTATATAATTATATACTGGTTGTACAGGGGGGAAGCATTACATACTGGCACTGGGGGAAGCATTACATACTGGCACTGGGGGAAGCATTATATACTGGCACTGGGAAGTGCGTTATATACTGGCTGTACAGGGGGTAGCATTATATACAGGAACAACAGGGGGGATGGAGGAGCATTATATACTGGTACTACGGGGATACATCATATATATAAATGATACAATATATATATATATATAATTTATTGTGGGGAATTGCTCTGGTAGACAGGCTTGCGGACGCAGTATAGAGGCAAGGTATACAGTTCTCTGGGTAAAGCAGAAGTGTTTTATTCACACTCGGCAAAACAGAAACAGTCTTTAGTGCTTGTTCACACAAGGCAAAACAGAAACAGTCTTTAGTGCTTGTTCACACAAGGCAAAACACACGGCAAAAACATCAGTCCCACAGCAAGGTTACCTGAGTGGTCGGTGTTAGTTCACACCTGGCAGTTAGCTCGGCCACGCAAAGTTTCCACCAGCGGCTTCCAGGTAGACTGCACGCCTGTTTGCAGACTCTTGCTCTCAGCCCTGAGAGCTCCACAGCAACACCAGCAGCTTCCAGGATAATCACCTCCCACCTGCTGAGGTGGCTGCCTTTTTAAAGGCCCGGAAAGTCCGGCCTGGACCGTGGGGAATAGTCTCCCACTCAGCACTTGACTATTCCCAATAAGAGCCGGCCCGGAACGGCTTTGTAGCCACACTAAATATCAATGTGTCAAGCAGCACTAGCTGCTGCTGACACACAAAAAAATCCGGCTCTTATGTCACCGAGGCCAGGAACCTCGGTGACACGTACCTTCCATCGACGACGGAACCTTGCGCCCTCTTACAATATACTGGCATTATGGGGGCATTATATACTAGCACTACAGGGTGTGTGTGTATATATACTGGCTCTACAGAGAGGGGGTGGCGAAGTATTATGTACTGGAACTATGGGGGCGCTATATAATACAGGGGGCACAACAAGGGTGCATTATAAATATTTGGGGTACTGGTGGGGTACAGTCCCCCACATGACATACTGGTCTCTTCTTATATAGCAGAGGGGGCTGATGAAAGCCATATGCATGTGATGGTTGCAGGGGAGCACCCAGAAATTTTGTCTAGTGGGGGTCCGAAAAGAAAAAACATTGTGCAGTGCCAAAAAATTGACCCCGCCCATTTTTCTAAGACCATCCTACATATAATAGGCCACTCCCAACAAACACTGTACAGCTGAAATGATATTGATGAGGATGACGGTAAGAGTCTCACCCTCATCCTACATAGACACACTGTACCTAATACTCCACCATACAGGGCCCAACATAAAGCCCCTGTACTCACACTGCCCCCCACGTAGCTCTGTGGCAGGAGCTGTTGCAGTTTCATTTCCTCCCTCCTAGTCCTGACAGCACCAAAAGTGGAGTGGAGGAGGAGCTGCGCGATATTAAAGGTGTGTAGGTCCGGGTGGAGGAGCCTGGCTCTACACATCATACAGAGGGGATGGCGTGTCCTGGCTGCACTGCCTGCTTCACATTATACAATAGACAACAGCAGGCTACAGCCAGGAAGCTCCTCCACTCTTCTCCCTCCCCAGATCTTGCTCAAGGCTTGTGATTCCCCCCACCATCCGCCACCCGCCCCTGGCCTGCCACCCCCTTGGGCCGTCCTCACGTAGCTCTGAATCCTCCTTTTGCAAATGGCAGGAGGAGAAGCCGGTGCATCTCCTATCCTACATAGCGCCACATACCTCCTACATCCAGTGATGTCACCTTTGATGTAGACGTTCTCTTTTCGCATCTTCTCCATTCAGACCAGACCGCCATGATGATTTTTCACCCATCTCCTGTCTCTGCAGAGATTGAAAAACAGACATTAGTTTCCCACTTTTCCATCATCTTCATATCTTCTGAACACCCCATCCTGCCATCCCCAATACTGTTCCCGCTGTGCTCCTCAATACTATACTGCAGAAACTATTCCCTGAAAAATACCTGTACCACACAGATAGTGCCCCCTTCTACAATTATTGGCACACAGTGCTCTAAAAAAATAACTGTGCCCAGTAAATAGTATCCCTGACACTAATAGAATAAACATATTGTTCCCAAAAATAATTGTGCTAAGCTGATACTGTGTCAGGGTGCCCACCAAAGTAACAGTGCTCAGCCAAATTCCCACCAATAGAAATAATTCCCTGCCTGAGCACACTTAGTAATAATGCCCCCATAGTGCCCATACTAGTGTGATCATGTTCGCCATAGCCCCCCAGTAGTAGTAAAGCTCACCATAATGCCCCCTAGTAGTAATAATTCTCCCTATAATATTACAGTACAAGAAATACAACTGCTTAGTGCCCGCAGTTGAGCTAATGTCCCCATAATGTATGCCAGTATAAAATACCTCTATATAGTGCCCCAGTAAATGCCCCCGTAGTGCTCCTCTCCCACTTGACCATAGTGCCCGATAATTTGCCAGTATAAAATAGCCCATCTTAGTGCCCCCAGCACATGCCTCCATGGTGCTTCTCTCCCCCTTCCCCATAGTGCCCCCTATAATATGCCAGCAAAAAAATGCCCCTTTGTAGTGCCCCCAGCAGATGCCCCTATAGTGCTCCTCTCCCCCATAATGTGCCAGTAGAAAATGCCCCTTCTTAGTGCCCTTCATAATGTGTCAGTAAACATTCCCCTTCTTAGTGCCACCAGATGCCCCCATAGTGCTTCTTTCACCCATAATGCCCTCATAATGTGCCAGTTAAAAATTCCCCTTCTTAGTGCCATCAGATGCCCCATAGTGATGCCCGGCCCTATAGTGCCTCCCATGTGCTAGTAAAAAATACACCTTAGTGCCAGCCAGATACCATAGTGCATATAGGGGATATTGTGCCAGTAAAAAAAATACCATAGTGACCCCAAATAACGCCCCTATAGTGCCACCAGATGCCCCATAGTGCTGCTCTCCCCTATAGTGCCTCCCACAATGTGCCAGTGAAAAATGCCCCCTTAGTGCCACCAGATGCCATAGTGCCCACAATAATATGCCTATAAAAAAGCCCCTTTAGAGCCCCCAGATGCCCCCATAGTGCCCCAAATAATGCCGCTATAGTGCCACCTGATGCCCTAATAGGACCCCCTCCAAAATAAGGCAGTAAAAATGCCCCCAGATTCCCCTGTAGTGCTCCCCCAAAATGGGATAGAAATAAATAAATAAATGCCCCCATAATGCTCCACTCCCCCATGGTGTGGTGCCCCCAAATAATGCCCCTATAGTTCCACCAGATGCCCCATAGTGCCCCCCCCCCAAATGGGGCAGTAAAAAAAATCCACCAGATTCCCCCATAGTATGCCCCCAAAATGGGCTAGAAATAAATGCCCCCATAGTGTCCCCTACCCAAAATGGGCCAGTGAGAAATGCCCCCATAGTGCCCCCACAAAACAAAATGCGACCAGGTGCCCCCTAAAATGTGCCACCATTAAAAAAAACAAAAAAAAAACACTAATACTTACCTTCATGAGGTTAGCAGCAGACCTCTTCCGGCGGCGCTGTGTGCTGCCCGGCTCAGGCGGCGCGATGATAATGATGTCATTGCGCCACCTGAGCCGGCCTCTGATAGGCTGCAGGCACTAGTGCCTGCAGCCTTTCAGAAGAACAGGGAAGGGAGACGCCTCTCTCTCCCCTGCCACAGCACAATGATCTGTATCGCTGTCCTGAGGACGGCGACACAGATGTATATAGAGATGAACGCTTCCACAATGGAAGCGCTCATCTCCTACTGCCTCCCCACCGCCACCAACAATTAAAACCAGGACTGCGCCACCTGTTGCGATCGGCGGTGCGGCCCTGAGAGATTTAAAAAAAAAATTGGTTCTTTGGTTCTAGGGGGGGTCCAGACCCCTAAACCCCCCCCCCTGTCGGTGCGCCACTGGATGGTTGAACCAAATGGAAAAGAAAAGGAAAGTGAAGAACTGAAATCAGGGGAGACATCAACTGTGAATCTTTTCTGACTGCTTCTTTTAATCTTTTAAATGTGTTTTAATCTTTTTATTAGGAAGTAATATCAATTTTAATTGGTTCTGCAGCAGGTGGGGGGGGGGGGGGAGCAATTTGCCTGCTCCGCCTAGAGTGCTCAAATACCTTGTCCTGGCCCTGCCTGTGAGGGACACCAAAATGATAATATAAGCATAGGCCGCATGGTAGTTCAATGGTTAACACTGGTACCTGTCAGCACTAGGGTACTAGGTTCAAATCTGACCAAGAACAACATCTGCATGGAGTTTGTATGTTTCCCCCCGTGTTTGCGTGGGTTTCCTCCCACACTCCAAAGACATACTGATCGTGAATTTTGATTGTTGCGTAATATGTCAGCGCTAGTGATGAGCAGCAGGAGCAATATTCGAATTCGTGATATTTCGCAAATATTTGGCGAATATTCGCCATATATTCGCAAATTCGAAAATTCGTTATCTCCAGTCATTATTTTCTTGATTGCGGAAATCGTCAATTTAAAAATTCGCATTACGAAAATTCGCATTCAACACTACTCCTAAAATCAAAGATATTGCAGCCTGCTCATTGGCCCACAAGCTAGAAGCAGGGAGGGATCATGTGTACTGTTAAAAAAAAAATCTCGAATATTCGAAATTACGTATATATATCACTATATTCTAAATATTCGCGAATTCTCGAAGTGCCAATATTTGCGATAAAAATTCACAATTCGAATATTCATGATCAACACTAGTCAGCGCTACATAAGTAAAATAAAGAGAGAGTAAAATAAAAAATAAATGAAGTTAGATAAAATTAACTAGGGTAGATTATTTGTTAATAGCTCGATTAGCTGGTTTCTGTTTTCAATGAATAAACAGATTGGAGGACCAAAACATTTTTTTTTACCTCGGAACATGTACGTTTTTTTCCAATGTCTATGGCCAGCTCTTTTCCCCTCACATTTGCTGGATTAAAGGGAGGACACCCATACTCTGGGGCCTCCATTATTCCAACAGAACTGCCTGTCACCTTTCAAAAAGGTCCAGTCCTGCACGGGTATCACTGACAGGGCTAGCTTCAAGAGGGTGATGTGCCTCCTAAATACACTCCTGTGAGGAACTCGGCTGTCTCTGTTTTTATATCTCTCCCCATCTGTTAGCTTTTCTCCTGTCGTTACCTCCCTCTCCTGTGTGCAGTGACTGGGTTTGAGGTGGCCCCAAAACTATGCTGGATCCCCTGGACTATGTCAAGGTGTCACTGGGTGTTGCTGCTTTCTGGAGGGGATGGTAAGGAGTGGTTCCTATATCTCTTTCAGAAAGCTGATACCCTGTCCAAAGGGTTGGTGGCCCAGAGCCTGCAGCTCAGTTGGGTAGGGTATTCCTGTCTCAGTATCTTCTGGTCACTTTGTGAGGTCTGACAGAGTCTCTGCTACTAAACACTGCTCCCTAGCTGCAGACAACTAGGGACTCCGACTGCTCTTCTTTTTACAGTTTCTAACTGAACTAAAACCTTCTAGTGGGAGGCGTGAAGCTGGACAAGCACAGCCTAACAGAAATAATGTTGCAGTTCATGGATGCCATAGACCAGGGATGGGCAAACTCGGCCCCCCAGCTGTTATAGAACTACAATTCCCATCATGCCCTGCTGTAGGCTGATAACTGTAAGCAGTCTTTGCATGCTGGGAGTTGTAGTTTTGCAACAGTTGGAGGGCCGAGTTTGCCCATCCCTGCCATAGACTGTATTGTGCCTCAAAACAAGTCAATGGGGCTGACTAAGAAGTTTCCAGACATGAACAACCGTCCGACAGAGCTAAACCAGATGGTCAAAAGTTCACTGTGTCTGGCTTTTCCTTCCAAAATTCAGCTCTTCATAGTCCCTTATGACAACAATGGAAAATTACTAGCTTCTCAGTGTACTGACTGGAAAGTCTCTCAGTTTTAGCTGGCTTTGCATTAACCCCTTCCACAGTGCAGTGCAAATACAATGCAATAAAAGCAGGATATATTACAATGAATATATAAAATGCAGTTCAACAATATAAAACAGTTTAAGTACACACAACAAAATGCATCATAGTGCAAGTTAATGTTCAAAATGCTATAAAGTAGGGAGTTGATGGCTTTGTAGGGGCAAATGTCCACAAATATCCATACTCCAAAGTACCCTTGCTCCAGAGCACTACATCAGCACCTGTAATGCACAGTACAGCAGGGGCATTGCTAGGTTAAAACATTAGGGCCCTGGGCATCTGATGTTTTGTCCCAGGCCCTGAATGTCCTACCTGCCTGCTAGATACAACTGTATTGCCATCCTCAGGACGGCCATACAATTGCATCTAATGCGCTGGAAGAGCTGAAGGACCTGTGATTACATCACAGTCCATGTGATCAGTTCTAAATGCAATAGCTGAAAAGGACCTACAATGATGTCACCATCATGTGACCAGTGCAGGAGAGGAACAGCAGTGAAGAGAAGTCCTGGGGGAAGAAGCTGTGGTGATGTCTGCTACATGAGGAGAGGTAAGTGAAGGGGTAGATTACTCAGTGTGCGAGGCAGAGCAATGTTGGGAGTTGTAGTTATTTAACCAATCTCGACACATAACGTAATAGTACGTCATGGCGGCAGGTGACTTGCCGCATTTTGACATACTATTATGTCATGGTGATCGAGCGGGTAAAAGCTGATGCCAGCAGATTAACCCCTTCTAAGCATAGAAAGTATTTGCGGCGGGTAAGGGAGCCCATCAGGTCCCAGGCTGCTGTGGTGGGGACCTGATGGGTGACAATGCAGCTCGATGCAATGCACAGGCTGCCCAATGCCTTGCAGGGCATCGGCACCTGCCTTCTACGGGGGCAAAGGAGATCCAGCCCAAGGCTCAGTGTAATACACTAACAGGCAATGCATTACAATACAGATGTATTGTAATGCATTGCAGAGGGGATCAGACCCCTCAAAGTTGAAGTCCCATAGTGGAACAGAAATAAAGTTTAAAAAAAAGTGTCTTTCATAAAAAAAAATAAAGTTTCAAGTAAAAAAAAAAAATAAATAAAACCCCTTTCCCCTGATTTTATAATAAAAAATAGAAAAAAAATTAAAAAGCATCGCCGTGTCCGTAACGTCTGGCTCTATGAATATATCTTATGATCCACCTGGTATGATAAACACCATAAAAAATAAATTGTTTAAAAAAAATACAATTTTTGTCTCCTTGCATCCGAATAAGTGCAACACAAAGCTATCAAAAAAGTTTTTTTCCCCCCCAAAATGGTACCAATAAAACCGTCACCTCCTCCCGCAAAAAACGAGCCCCTACATAAGACAATCGCCCAAAGAATAAAAAAAACTATTGCAGTCAGAATTTGGAGACACTTAAACATCATGTTTTTTTGTTTAAACAATGCTATTATTGTGATAAAGTGAAAAATATTAGGTATTGCCGCGTCCGTAACAACCAGCTCTATAAAAATATCAAGTGACTCCTCAGGTGAACACCGTAAAAAAATGAAAAAATAACAACTGTGCCAAAAAAAGCCATTTTTTTGTCACCTTACATCACAAAAAATGTGAAGGTGTATGCCTCCCAAAATAGTACAAATCAAACCGTCATCTCATCCCACGAAAAATGAGACCCTACCTAAGACAATCGGCTGGGAAAAAAAAAGCTATGGCTCTCAGACTATGGAGACACTAAAACATCATTTTTTTTTGTTTCAAAAATGCTATTATTGTGTAAAACTTAAATAAATAAGAAAACGTATACATATTGCCACGTCCGTAACGACCTGCTTTATAAAAATATCACATGACCTAACCCCTCAGGTGAACGCTGTAAAAATAAATAAATAAAAACTGTGCCAAAGTAACCAATTTTTTAGTCACCTTGTCCCATAAAGTATAATAATGAATGATCAACAAATCATATGTACCCAAAAATGGTGCCATTTAAAATGTCAACTCTTCCTGCAATAAATGGGTTTTGGAAACTTTCTTCAAAATTTTAAGAATTGCTTCTAAAATTCTAAGCCTTCTAATGTCCTAAAAAAATAAAATGATATTTACAAAATTATGCCAACATAAAGTAGACATATGGGGAATGTTAAGTAATAAATATTTTATGAGGTATCACTTTCTGTTTAAAAAGCAGAGAAATTTAGAAATTTTGCATTAATTGCAAATGTTTCTAAATTTTTGGTAAAATTTTTTTTTTTCATAAATAAAGGTAAAATATATTGACTCAGATTTATGACTGTCATAAAGTACAATGTGTCATGAGAAAACAATCTCAGAATGGCTTGGATAAGTAAAAGTGTTCCAAAGTTATTATCAAATAAAGTGACACATGTCAGATTTGCAAAAAATGGCCTTGGCAGGAAGGTGAAAACTGGCCCAGGGTAGAAGGGGTTAACTGGGACTGTATGTTAGGGCTGAAGGGAGGAAAGTTATTTACATTGGACAGTAGTGTGGAGTGATGTTATTTACATGGGAATGAAAGTTAAGGGGGTGATGTTATTTACATGGGAATGAAAGTTGAGGGGGTAATGTTATTTACATGGGAATGCATGTTGGAGGTGGCTGGGGCAGGGGGATGTTATTTACATGGGACTATATGTTGAAGAAGGCTGTGGGAGGGAGTGATATTATTTACATGGGACTGAATATTGAGGGGGTGATGTTCTTTACATGGGACTGTATGTTGAAGGCGGCTGGGGAGGGGGTGATGTTATTTACATGGGACTGAATATTGAGGGGGTGATGTTCTTTACATGGGACTGTATGTTGAAGGTGGCTGGGGAGGGGGTGATGTTATTTACTTGGGACTGTATATTGGAGGAGGCTGGAGAGATGGTGTGATGGTATTTACATGGGACTCTATGGCAGAGGGAGGGAAATAACGTTATTTACATGGGACTGTATGGTGGAGGGGCTGAGGAATTATAATTTATGAGGACACACTAAACAGAGGAATATAACTACAGGGGGCACTGCAGGGGGCATTATTAATATTAATAGCATTATAACAGTAGGGGGCAATATAAATACTGGGGGCTCTATAGGAGTGACTTATAGATCCGACTTAATACTACTGAGGGGTCTGTAGAAAGCTTTATTACCACTAGGGGTACAATAGGTGGGGCCTTATTTCTACTGGGGGCTCTGTAAGGGCATTATTAATACTGGAGGGCTCTTCTACTGATGGTGGCACTCTTGGAGAGCACTATCACTTTTGGGGACATTGTAGGAGGCAGTATTACTTATGAGGGCATTCTAGAAGGGAATTACTATTGGTGGGACTATGAGGAGCACTATTACTATGGGGGAAATTATCTGTATGACACTCATTTTTCTTCAGAATAGTTTTTGGGGGTACAGAAAAGTGAGGAAACCAAGATGTCTGCGTGTCACACTCTGCAGAGACGAGGTGGCTGTGAGAAGTTGTCTGGACCGAATGGATAAGATGATGACAGAGAAGATCTTGTAGCTGGCCAGCTAGGACCTGTCCTAGGTTGCTAACATGGCTTATATGTGTATACAGCTAGACCTGTAAAAGACAAAAGCAGAGTTATTTACTGTGACTTCATGTTTTTGGATGTAATATAACAGTTATATATTGTATTCACAGAAGCAGAAAGATAATATGCCTTTAAGATTCATTATATGACTGTAAGGTAAGCTCAATGACACAGCACAATTATTAACAGAAAGCATAGAGTTAAGCTGTTGTTATTGAGCAGGAGTTTTGGCCAATGACAGCCAATCTCACACTGAGCAGGAGTCTTGGCCAATCATAGCCAGCCTCACACTCAGCCTGTCTGGGAAATTCCCTAGCAGGAGCTGCTAGAATTCATTACACCAGAGGAGAGAAGCTGAACAGACATTCACTCCACTAAGAGTTCAGTTTTATGGAAATAAAGAGGCCAAAATAGATAATTAATACAGTTATAGATGTTCCTATTGTTAATAGTGTGATTAGAGCTATATACTAAACTGGTTATATGTGATTACTTGCAGTTCCACCAAATAGTAATTTACAAATTGCAAACTGCGAATTACTAAATCTCATAAAAGCAATTGCAAACTGCGAATCTCATAAAAACAATCTGCAAATAGTTCAAACAAACTGCTCAAAGCAATTGTATAGAGAAACTGCAAACCAAGTAGAGCAAGTAGACCTATTGATTAAACCTCAGATATACCTCTCAGAGAGATCATAAAGTGCTTAAATAACTTAAAGTGAGAGTACAGATACTAAAGAGAGAAATATATCCACCATTTTATGTTGAATGACAAAATTGAACAGTTGAACCACCATTTTATGATACTTTATGCAACACATGTTTTGTACATGGACTATCTGCTGCAGAGGGGCAGTGTTATATAGAAAGAAAAGTTGAAGTTAATAAAGAAGTTATTTCAAGCATTTGGTGTGCTCTTTAAACTTACTGCTTCCTTAGAACAGCGTTAGAGGAATTACAGAGTAATAGACATTCTGGTTAAACTAAAAGGTCATTGATCTAAAAATTCTTCTAATGCCACAGCGCATAAGGCACTTCATAGTGCTGCGCCTGCCAAAGATCTACATCAGAGGAGACGTCACCTGGGAGGCACTGGATGTGAGAGGTATGTGCTTCTGTATAGCAGGTATGGTAAAATGTCTTCAGCGATTGGTCGACTTAGAGAGTAGGGCCATATGCATTGGGGCTTGGGCCCCAGATCTTTTGAGACCCTAGCAACGCTAAAGAACTGTGCAAAAGTTTTTGGCAACTATGGAAAAAGAAATGCTGCAAAGTAAGAATGCTTCTAAAATTGAAGAGTTTATTTTCATCAATTAACAAAATGCAAAGTAAATGAAGAAAAGAGAGATCTAAATCCAGTCTGTATTTGGTGTGACCACCCTTTGCCTTCAAAACAGCATCAATATTTCTAAGTACACTTACACACAGCTTTTGAAAGGCTTTCTCAAATCCTTTTGTCTCTTCATGGAATCCCAGACAGACTCGATGATGTTGAGATCAGGGCTCTGTAGGGGCCATATCATCACTTCCAGGACGCTTGTTCTTCTTTATGCTGAAGATAGTTCTATGTGACATTGGCTGTATGTTTAGAGGTGTTGTCCTGATGCAGAATATATTTGTAGCCAATCAGACCTCTCCCTGATGTCTGTATTTCTGAGTAACGAGGACACATAGAAATGGATGGGCAGCGCATTGCGCAAGTGCGGCCCCTGCTCCATTCATTTCTATAGGGCTGATAGAAATAGCCAAGCCATTTTCGCCTATTTTCTACAGTCCATAGAAATGATTAGAGGGTGGGCGCACATGTGCTGTCCACTCTTCTTCTATTGAGGGCTCTGTTTAGAGATAGGTGCGGTTCCCAGAGGTGGGACGGTTGGACCCACACCTATCAGACATTGGCAGCATATCCTTCTGATATGCCCCCAATGTATGAGATCACACAACCCCTTTAAGAATTATCTTTAGCATAAAGGAGAACAAGGGATCCTGATGGTTCCCTCTGTAATTTCCTCTTTATTTTGACATTTAGCACAGCCTCGCTTGACTTCCTCAGACCATTCACTACAGCCAGAGAAGGAAGAGGGATGAATCACTCAATTAGACCATTACATATGTCATATTGTCATCCTAATTCTGCAATCTAGCATTATATTAGCAGATAACATACTGTATTTCCCTTGCAGCAGCATTAAACTGACAATGAATTAAGTATCGAAAAACAGACAAAAATTCCCCCCCAAAAAATTCTACGCATATTGTTAAAAAAAATCACCACTTTAACCTCTCACGGACACATGACGTTCTGGTACGTTATGATGCCGTGGTACTTAAGGACACATGATGTACCGGTATGTCATGTGCATTTACAATCACCACTGTGCGGTGATCGGAACAGAGTGCCTGCTGAAATCATTCAGCATGCATCCTGTGACAATGCCGAGGGGGGGTCCTGTGAACTACCCCTCCCCTACCTGTATCGGAGATCACTGCAAACCGCCAGTCAATTAAGCGCTTTCGGCAGTTTCTGATCCCCGCGGCGTCCTACTTGCCATGGTAATGGTAAGTCTGATCAGACTTCTGCTAAAGGCAGAAGTCTGACCAGACTGTGTAAAAGTGAAAATACAGTACAGTACACTATATAGTTTACTGTATTGTATTATACAGACATCAGACCCACTGGATTTTCAAGAACCAAGTGGGTCTGGGTCAAAAAAGTGGGTCTGGGTCAAATCAAACCGTCATCTCAATCCCGCAAAAAATAATACCCTACATAGGACAATCGCCTAAAAATTTTTTAAAAAAATATGGCTCTCAGACTATGGAGACATTAAAAAATGTTTTTTTTTGTTTCAAAAATGATATTATTGTGTAAAACTTAAATAATTAAATAAACAAATAACAAGTATACTTATTATGTATCGCTGCGTCCGTAACAACCTGCTCTATAAAAATAACACATGACCTAACCCCTCAGGTGAACCCAGCAAAAAAATAATATAAATACAGTGTCAAAAGCCATTAGTGTCACCTTACATGACAAAAAGTGTAATAGCAAGCGACCAAAATGTCATATGCATCCCAAGATAGTGTCACTCAAACCGACATCTCATCCCACAAAAAATGAGCCCCTACATAAGACAGTCGCCCAAAAAATAAAAAATAAAAATATGGCTTTCACAATGTGGAGACACTAAAAAATCATTTTTTGCAAAAATGCTTTATTATGTAAAACTGAAACAAAAACCCTCCAAAAGTAGTCATATTTAGTTTTGTTGCGTCCGTAACAACCTGTTCTATAGAGATAGCCCACGATCTAACCTGTCAGATCAACGATGTAAATAATAAAAAATAAAAACGGTCCCAAAACAGCAATTTTTTTTGCAAATTTCCATTTTAATCCAATTTCCAGTAACAAAGCAAGGGTTTACAGCCAAATAAAACTCTATATTTGTATATAGTAGAAGTGTGACAAAGAGCGGCACTCACCACTGCTGAAAAATCAAACTTCTTTATTGAATCCAAATACAATCAGACAAGAAGCATAAAATATCGGTCAGTGGCCAGACGAAGCGCAAGTTAGCGAGAAACGACCATCGCTGCTTTGTTCCTGCCTTGAAGTCTGCTATTTTATGCTCCTCGTCTGATTGTATTTGGATTCAATAAAAAAGTTTGATTTTTCAGCAGTGGTGAGTTCTGCTCTTTGTCACACTTCTACTATATACTGCTATCTGCATCTTATTGAGCTGGGCACCATGCTATGCTTTAAAGGGACTGAGTGTAGTAGGGCTAAGTGCATACTTTTACAGACTAGTGGTAGTGCCATCCGCTGTTTTCTCTTCTATCATTTTGAAAACTCAATATTTATTGCCCTGATTCTGTCGTTTACAGAAACACCCCATATATGGTCGTAAACTGCTGTATGGCCAAACGGCAGGGAGCAGAAGAAAAGGAACGCCATATGGTTTTTGGAAGGCAGATTTTGCTAGACTGTTTTTTTGACACCATGTCCCATGTGAAGCCCCCTGATTTACCCCTAGAGTAGAAACTCCAAAAAAGTGACTCCATCTAAGAAACTACACCCCTCAAGGTATTCAAAACTGATTTTACAAACTTTGTTAACCCTTTAGGTGTTCCACAAGAGATATTGGAAAATTAAGATGACATTTCTGAATTTCGATTTTTTGTTACCTTGCCTCAAAAAAAATCTGTAAAAATCATATTTACCCTAAAATAGTACCAACGAAACTGCCACCTTATCCCTTAGTTTCCAAAATGGGGTCACTTTTTGGGCGTTTCTACTGTAGGGGTGTATCAGGGGGGCTTCAAAATCTGCCTTCCAAAAACCACATGGCGCTCCTTTCCCTCTGCGCGCTGACGTGTGCCTGTACAGTAGTTTACGACCACATATGGGGTGTTTCTGCAAACTATAGAATCAGGGCAATAATTATTGAGTTTTGATTGGCTGTTAACCCTTGCTTTGTTACGGGAAAAAATTGATTAAAATGTAAAATTTGCCGAAAAATCGAAATTCTGAAATTTTATCTCAATTTGCCATTAACTCTTGTGGAACACCTAAAGGGTTAACAAAGTTTGTAACATCAGTTTTTAATACCTTGAGGGGTGTAGTTTCTAGAATGGGGTCATTTTTGGGTGGTTTCTATTATGTAAGTCTCATAAAGTGACTTCAGACCTGAACTGGTCCTTAAAAAGTGGGTTTTGGAAAATTTCAGAAAAATTTCAAGATTTCCTTCTAAACTTCTAAGCCTTGTAACAACCCCAAAAAACAAAATGGCAATCCCAAAATGATCCATAAATGAAGTAGACATATGGGGAATGTAAATTACAAACTATGTTTGGAGGTATTACTATGTATTATAGAAGTATAGAAATTGAAACTTGGAAATTTGCAGATTTTTCAAAATTTTTGGTAAATTTGGTATTTTTTTATAAATAAAAATGATTTTTTTTTAACTTAAATTTACCACATGAAGTACAATATGTGATGAAAAAAACGATCTCAGAATGGCCTGGATATGTAAAAGTGTTTTAAAGTTATTTACACATAAAGTGACACTAGTCAGATTTGCAAAAAATGTCCTGGTCCTTAAGGTGAAATATGGCCGTGTCCTTAAAGGGTTAAGGCATGTCCTGTGGATATGATTACCATTTTGGGAATACACCTTTAAGGGGGAGAATCACAGCTCCATATGAACATAAAAAAAATTGGTGTACATGCCTTATTGTACACTTTTTGCACCTTACTAGACAAGGGGGCATCTCATAGAGGAACATGGACATGTCTTCAGATGCTGCCTCTTGATTCAACAGTCTGTCAGTCTGAGACAAGTAAGAAGTAAAACAATCAGAGAACGATAGTGTGAAATCATTAACAGAATCCCCAATAGCTGAGACTGATACTGAAAATACATAATGGTTTTAGTGACTATGATTATTTTTGGGACAAGTCGTTTAACCCTTTATCTGCTCACAAGGCCTTTGAGGAAACCTTACACTGGAAGAACCATCTGAAAGGGTGTATTGTAAAGAGGTGCAGGCTGTATCCCTGCCACCTGCTGGGTGCTGCTTGTGTGGATTGCCTACTGGAAAGCAAATAGACATCTAAGTTACTTCAGTTGCTGGGCATAGAAGCCCAAGCTTTTCCCAGTTTTTATCTGCAATACCGTCTTTGTTTCTGGGAAATAGCGTAACCATCGCCTTTCACAATCTGCTTGGGTCATTTTTATGCAACACATGTATTAATGTGAATGCAAAATCATTGTTTCAACCATGTCTGCCTAGCATCGGCAGAATTAAGGTGTACTGTTCTACTTAGTACAAAACGAGAGACAAAGTCAGTTAAATGCCTATGAAAGGAATCTCATAATACTATCCATGTTAGCTATCCATGAAGTGATATCACTTTTCATCCTTGATGTCCATTGTTACAGGGCGTCTGTCAGCAGATTTGTACCTATGACACTGGCTGACCAGTTACATGTGCACTTGGCAGCTGAAGACATCTGTGCTGGTCCCATTGTCATATGTGCCCGCATTGCTGAGAAAAATGATGTTTTGATACATGAAATGGGGAACAAATTACACCTAGAGACTCAACTCTATCTGCAACTGGTGCATCCTCTGCACTTTGATTGACAGGGCCAGGCGTGATGATGTGCTCACTGCCTCGTCCTGTCAATTAAAGTGCAGAGAGCGGGGAAGTTCCAGATAGAGCTGAGCCTCTAGGTGTAACAGCAACGCCCCCATTGCTCCTAGAAGCTCATTTGCATATACTGAAACATCATTCAGAGCTGCTATCTCTTAAGTTAAAGAGGTATTCCATAAATGTCCCATAGGTGCAAGTCCAACCACTGGGACTCGCTCCAATCTCAAAAGCAGGACCCTGTTGCACAGTCACATCTCCATTTGTCTGCAGCATGCAACGAGGTCTGATTTTTGAGAAAGAAGCATACGCTCATTATATATAGGCATACTGTATATACACACATATGCTTCTTAAGGTCCATCCACACGTCTGTATGAATGGTCCAGATCCGTTCAGCAATGGGGCTAGAACGGATGCGGACAGCACACTTTGGATCCGCTCTTCTGTTTCCGAAAAAAATAGAAAATGTCCTATTCTTGTATGCAACTGTGGACAAGAAAAGGCATTTTCTATTATAGTGCCGACAAAGTGCGGACCGTGATGTGCGAAACGCACATTGCTGGTGTCCGTGTTTTGCGGATCCGCAATTATTGGACCACAAAACACATACGGATGTGTTAATGGACTGTAACATGTATACACGCACTAATTACATATGAGCATGATTAGTATTATAAATTGCACATGGCAGGTGGAGCCCTGGGATCTTCCTTGAGAACCATGACTGATGTGGTCTATGGTCACCACACCACTGTCTTCAAACTAGCAATTGTACAGTTCTTCTGGCCCTCTGCTGTTGGTATCTGCCCCTGGGTAAGCTACTGTGAAATCATAAAGGTTTATTAGTCAGGTTAGTACGAGTAAGGGCCCATTCACACCACCGTATATTTGAGTCTGCACCCGTTACGCAATTTTGCAGAACAGATGCGGACCCATGCATTTCAAAGGGGCCGCAAAATATGTGGACAGCATACCGTGTACTTCCGATTCTGGCCCCACAAAAAAGATAAAACACGTCCTATTCTTGTCCACAATTGCAAAGTAATAGGCATTTCTATTATAGGGCTGGCTGTTCCGTTCCACAAAATGCGTAATGCACATGTGCAGTATACGTGTTTTTTTTTTTGTTGTTTTTTTTTATTCTTTTTATTGAATTCAAGGTAATAGAATGTTGATGGACATGGACCAAATACTGCAATCGTAATATAAGCAGATATAACACAGCATCAATTATGTGTCTCACTGAAATTACATCAGGTCATTCATATATCAAAACAAAAAATAAAAAAAGAAAAGAAAAGAAGGGGGAGGAGAGGGAAAAAATAGGGAAAAGGGGCAGGAAAGGGCCGCCAGAGGACCCAGAGTGCCACTCAGGGAGGATTTGAGGTACCAAGAGGTATACTGAAAGGGTATAACTAGTGCAATGAACTTCCGCCACTTGTCGAAAAATTTTGAAGCCGAGCTCTCCTTATGTCTTTCCGCCTCTATTCTCTCAAACCACATCAAGACCTTCAATTCTGAGACCACCATGCTGATGTATGGCATGGTCTTGTCAAGCCATCGTTGTAAAAGAACTCGTTTAGTTATAAACAGTACAGAATGGATAACTATCGGAATCTTGGCAGGTCGGGAAGACAAGTCCCGGTCAAGGCGTATGTAATGGAACACTAAAGCCTGGGGTTCCATGGGCAAATCTAATAGCCAGTGTTCCTTCACATAGGCCAATACACTACTCCAAAAATGAACCACCTTGGGGCATGTCCATATGCCATGCCAAAAGTCGGTTGCCTGCATGTCACAATTAGGACAATGGGTGGTCCGGGAACCGAGGAGAAGCAGGAAAGTTAAAACCATAAATTGCATTGTGCATCATTTTGAAGTATGTTTCTCGCCAAGTTTCACTTATTATACATTGGCGCACCTTACTCCAACCTTCCAAGATTTTGTCTCCAATCTCGTCATATACGGTCGTCTGTTCCCACCGCTTAAAAACAGTGGAGGATTTAACCTTCGTAAAGTTACCAGATAGTGCTCTGTACATTCTAGAGAGCGACACAGTACGAGGTGAGTCGTTGAGAACATCATCAAAGGCGTTCGCAACCACTTCCCTCGAGGTTTACAGAATCCCAGAGTCTGCATAATTAGTAAAAAAATGGGAATCTGGCAAGGCATACTTTTCCTTCAATTCCCTGTGGGTCAGCCAGCGCTTTTACTCCTGGTGCATCAGATGTTCCACCCTAACTATTCCTCTAGATACCCAGTGTCGATAATCCAGTTTGACATCCCTGCTTGAACTCCGGATGCTCCCATAATGGTAGCCACTTGGAAATCGCGTGGGACAATCCAAACGTTTTTTCTAATCGCCCGCCAAGATGCAACCGTGTCCCTGACCAGTATTGAGGATTTGATACTCCCAGAGAGAGAGGCCAAATTTGTGTGTAGGCAGGCGACCAGGTTCCACAGGCCTACCAGATTTTGTTCCAGTTCCCTATTTAAAAATTGGTCTGTATTGTGTACCCAGTCGGAAAAAAGTCTTAAGAGACATGAGAGGTTGTATCCTCTTATGTTGGGGAATTTGACTCCTCCCTGTGGCTTCCAAAGCATGAGCTTTGTGAGCGAGATGCGGGGTTGTTTCCCAGACCATAAGAAGGTAGAAAAAAGGCCCTATTCAGAGCGGTGATATCTGAATGCTTTAACAAAATCGGAAGAGTCTGGGGGGGGGGGGGGGGGGGTTAGAGTAGTTTAGAAAAGCTCATCATTTTAATGAGCTGACACCATCCCAGCAGGGATAAGGGAAGCGAATGCCATCTTTTCAGTTCAGAAATTATCTTAGCAAAGAGGGGTGGGTAATTCAACTGATATAACGAACTAGGGAGCTTACCAAATCTTAATCCCAAATAGGTGATGTGACGTTTAACGGCTGTGGGAGAGAGACCATGTAACGGCCAGAGGTGGGGAGGATTTCTGGCCTGAACTTCTAGGGCCTCACTTTTAGCAGAGTTAATTTTATAGCCTGAGAAAGACCCAAAATAGTGGAGGAGATCCATTACGGGGCCCAGGTGCTTCTGGGGAGAAGACATAAAAAGTAACAAATCGTCGGCGAATAACGCCAATTTGACCTCGTTCTTGCCTACCGTTATGCCTGAAAACAACTCAGAGTCTTCTAGGAATCTGGCCAAGGGCTCAATAGCTAGGTCGAAAAGTAGCGGGGAGAGCGGGCACCCCTGCCTAGTCCCCCGCTGTAGGGGAAACATAGGGGATAAAAATCCACCCGTATAGACCCGTGCAGCAGGATGTGTGTAAAGCCCTAGTAGGAATGTGCGAATATCCCCAAGAACCCTGAATCTGTCCAACACAGCCCCCAGCCAGTCCCACCTCAGCGAATCAAAAGCTTCTTCCGCATCCAGTGCTAACAAGATAGGGGTCGAGTCTGGCCGAGGGCTGCGCCGAACCCAATCCAAGACCGCCAGTACCTTTCTGACATTCGCCACCCCCAGCGACCTTTTATGAAGCCCAACTGTGAGGGACCGATCAGGGAGGGCATCAGGAGGCTCAATCTATAGGCCAAGATTTTGGTCAGAATCTTGGGATCCTCGTTAATAAGCAAGATCGGGCCGTAGGAGCCCGGGTCTTGCGGCTCTTTATTTGGCTTTAATATCAGTTTGATGTGGGCAACATTTGTATGGGCAAAAACATAACCATAGCAAAGGCAGGTGCACTCTGCGGCAATACTAAACCCTCACACTGATGTTAAAATTGAGAGGTTAGTTCGACACATCCTACTAGGAGGACATGTCTTAAGCTCGGACACCACGTCAAGGTCTCTCAAGTAGCCCGAGATCCTACCACTCAACCTACCTGTGCCGTATGGGCGATACCAGGGGCCGCTGGGCATTACGGGAGCGTAAGGCCTGACTCACAAACAGCTCACCAGTGACCTCCAGCATGTAACCATGCTTGCAATGGGAGGTGGGAGGTGCCTGTGAGCCCCACCCGAGACCGGCTGATATGGCCCAGAGCCTTTCAGGTGCACCTGAATGTAGCCTGTAGATGAAAAGCAGGCACATTTAAATTGGAGTTTATACACCTCCAAACATATTATACAAACCATTAGAAAACGGGGTGTGGTGTTTAACAAGCAGGATATGCTCAACCCATATGCAGTTGCGCATGTATATAGGGGAGCACATCCTGCACTTGTAGTCCGTTGCTAGGGGCAATCAACAGCAAAAAATGCATTCAATGGAAGATGCCAGCAACGGACTACAAGTACCACAATAACCATCCTACATACGATAACGATAATGTGGATGTGGAGAACAATCAAAAACATAACCATAGCAAAGGCAGGTGCACTCTGCGGCAATACTAAACCCTCACACTGATGTTAAAATTGAACGGTTAGTTAGCTGGAGGTCACTGGTGGTGTTTCCGTCATGTAACATCACTATTGTGACAGTGTAAGGAGAAACACAGTCTGGGAGATTTATCAAAGTGGCTTAGCTGCCCACAGCAACCAATCAGATTTCACCTTTCATTTTCCAGGTGAGCTATTAGAGGTGGAATCTGATTGGTTGCTATGTAGTTTTCCTTTATACCAGTTTTGATAAATAAACCTCAGTGTGTGTATGCTGACAGTAAAGTAACTGCAGCTGTTGTCTAATGCCTTGAAAAACCATGTGGGTGGTGGTGGCATGTTCTTTACCTGCTGATATACATGGCGCCAATAAATGACTAGTCATGCTGGTGGGAGAGCCCAGACCACATTGGGGAAGTGTATGTGCAGGGGAGTTGTGTTCTCTGTCTGGGTGGGACCATCTAAGAAGAATTTTAGTTACCAAGCTTCAGTCAGTGTGGAAGTGTGGTGCCACAGGTGACTGACTGGCTGCAGGTGTGTGTTCAGTAACCGGAGGCTCTCAGAGGCTGTCCTGTGTGCCCGCTCTCAGGGGGGTGCCAGAAGCAATAAGCACTTCCATCAATACAGATGGAAGCACTCATTGCTGAAGCTCAGCTCCCTGCGCTCCTTCTCTCCTCCTTTTTTTTTTAATACAGAGGTGACACAGAGAGGACATTACTGTTATAAAGGGGGCACATAGGACATTACTGTTATAAAGGGGGCACAGAGGGCATTAATGTTATAAAGGGGTCACAATGGACATTAATACTATAAAGGGGGCACAATGGGTATTATTACTATGAAGGGGAAAAATGGGCATTACTACTATGAAGGGGGCACAATGGGCATTACTACTCTGAAGGGGGCCCAATGGGCAATACTACTATGAAGGAGGCACAGAGTGCATTACTACTGTGAAGGGGGTGGGCATAACTATTATGGGGCACAATGGGCATTACTACTGTGAAGGGGCACAGAGGGCATTACCACTGTTATGGGGGCACAGAGCGGCCATTACAGCTGAAGCAAAACTTGGAATAGGTGCATGACTCTTTGGGGTGTGCATCTAGGAGGTTGGTGGTGAATTGGAAGCAGGGGCTCCTGTTTGGGCTATTAGGCCTGCAGGGGTATTATTTGGTTGGTGCCCTTGGGTCGGAGAGTGCGGCCAAGGGTAAGGTTGGATTGTAAGTGGAGATTTAGAGTTTACTTGGATTGCCTTCTAGGATCCCTTTGCATCATGTAGGTGTGTTCTGGGGACAGGAAGTTGGAAAAAGTTACAGGTCGGATTTAATGTTAGCACATTGTTTAAGATATGTGTGAAATTTATGGTACCCCATCCACATATTCCTAAAACATCTGCCATAATTCAGGGCATCCTGAATCCACCAAATGTCCATTATTACAGGTTTTTTTTTTGCCCATGAGATTTCACACTTAGCCATGCGATCCACCATGGGCAGAAAACAGTGTCTGAACCCAGCTTTTGTAGAATGACTATGACAGGTAAGATTTCATATTATTAAAGGAGTTGTACAGATTTAGAAAAACATGGCTGCTTTCTTCCAAACACGGTACCAACCAGGTCCACAGTTAGTGTATGGTATTGCAGCTCAGCCCAATTCACTTCAATGGAACTGAGCTGCCATACCTGACACAATCCAGGGACAATGCTTATATGGAAGACACCAGTTATGTTTTCTACTCCTGCCCTGTCCTGAACAACCTCTTTAAGGTCATATGAAGAACAAAATCCAGCATTTCCCATATCAGCCAGTAGTCATGCCTGTACACCTGGGGATACAATCTCATTGAAATTTTACAGTACGGTAAAAAGTCTGGTGCTTCATAGATGGATAATAAGAATTTCAATTATTCTCAATCTTCATAACTCTAGCAATATATAGTATTAGATTAGTGTGGCTGATTCATTTCAGTGTAGGCAAATGAAAAACAGCTTTAAGGCAGTTTTTAATTTACTCTGTATATTAACATTCAAGTATAGGAATACATATTGCCATTGGTCCCAAGGTAAATCAATGGCACATGAGACCTGAATATCAAAGAAAAGCACTTGTGTGTGGCTCATTGTGCAGTGTAAGGCAGACTTCACCATCATACTGAAAAGTTTAATAGTTTCACAATTTAAAATCTAATATATAAGATATTGTATTCATCATACGGGTCCAGCAGCTCATATTATTTCAAGGAACATTTGACTAGTTACTTAGAATATTTTAGGTGTTGTCAATATTAAAGATCAAAACATTTCCAGCCACATCAAAATGAATCAATGAGGTTGGGACACTGATCAATGCGCTATGCTTAATTACAATACAAGGAGACCTTTTGGCAATTTTCTTTTAGTAGTTTTCTTACCACAGACATTAATAGAGGCAGAAAATTTGGGCCTTCAGGAAATGGGGATTTGCATCAGTGTATTCCGGAAGCCGCAACTTTTTAATTTTTCCATGGATGGAGCCATTTTAGGGCTTGAATTTTTGGGAGAGAAGTTTTTATTTTTTTATGGCATGATTTTGATATAAAAATTATTGTTATCACTTTATATTGGGGGACAAAAAAAAACTTAATTCTGAAAGTATTTAGTGTTTGGTTTAGCTTCTACTGTGATTTGGGGGGTACTATCTCTCCTTGGGGAGAGAGCGCCTTAATCGGCATACATTCTCATATGGAATTCTGGGAAGAACGGAATGCAAATTAGTTCTTAACAAGCTCTGCCTCTAATGCCACCAGATGTAAGGCAGCTATCCTATAAGTCATGATCTGGGGGATACTATCTAACCTTGGGGAGAGAGCGCCTTAATCAGCATGAGGAGACTTATGGGCCATACATGCTCCTCTAGTATTCTAGGAAGAAAAGGATGCAAATGAGCTCTTAGCAAGCTCTGCCTCTGATGCCACCAGATGTAAGGCAACTATCCTATAAGTCAAGGTCAAACCCTTTAAATCAGCCTTGGACATGACTTGGATAATAAATAAGCCTGCACCTCATCTGCAGACAGTTGTTTTCGGGTGATTGACCCTCATCAGTGCAGAGCAGAGAGTCCTGGCTTAAAGAGACCTAAGTCATGATCTGGGGGATACTATCTGACCTTGGGGAGAGAGCGCCTTAATCAGCATGAGGTGACTTATGGGCCATACATGCTCCTCTAGATTTCTAGGAAGAGAGCGCCTTAATCGGCATACATTCTCATCCGGAATTCTGGGAAGAACGGAATGCAAATGAGCTCTTAGCAAGCTCTGCCTCTGATGCCACCAGATGTAAGGCAACTATCCTATAAATCGTCTATAACCTATATCCTATAATGCTTCTACTGCGTTCACCGTGTGGGGTCAATTACCTGGTGACTTTATTCTTCAGGTCAGTACCATTACAACAATACCAAATTTATGGTTTGTTATGTTTTACTACAGTTGCACAATAAAACCACTTAAAAAATGTATCTTTTTTTTATGTCACCATAAACTTTTTATTTTTACATCAACAGGCTCTTTCTTGTGACTGAGCTGTAGTTTTTAATTGGTGCCATTTAGAAGGACAAATAACTCAGCAATGTAATTCTAGCAGTAGTTTTTATTTTTATTTTTCCAGCATTTAACATGAAGGAAAAGTAATGTATTTGTTTTATAATAGAGTTATTTTTTATGATAAAATGCACTTCTGTATGGCAGTATATGTCAGTGAGTATAAGGCCTCTGACAGACTCAAGTAGGTATACAAAGATAGCTGACCTGGGGCTTTTAACCCCTTAAGGATACGGCCATATTTCACCCTTAGGACCAGGCCATTTTTTGCAAATCTGACCAGTGTCACTTTTTGTGGTGATAACTTTAAAACGCTTTTACTTATCCAGGCCATTCTGAGATTTCGTCACATATTGTACTTAATGACAGTGGTAAAATTGAGTCAAAAAAGTTCATTTTTATTTATAAAAAAATTCCAAATTTACCCCAAATTTTGAAAGATTTTCAAATTTCCAAGTTTCAATTTTTCTTCTTTTATAATACATAGTAATACCTCCAAAAATAGTTATTAATTTACATTCCCCTACTTCATGTTTGGATCATTTTGGGAATGGCATTTTATTTTTTGGGGACGTTACAAGGCTTAGAAGTTTAGAAGGAAATCTTGAAATTTTTCAGAAATTTTCCAAAACCCACTTTTTAAGGACCAGTTTAGGTCTGAAGTCACTTTGTGAGGCTTACATAATGAAAACCACCCACAAGGTATTCAAAACTGATTTTTACAAACGTCGTAAACCCTTTAGGTTTTCCACAAGAGTTAATGGCAAATGGAGATAACATTTCAGAATTTAGATTTTTTGGGCAAATTTTCCATTTTAAGCCATTTTTTTAAGTAACAAAGCAAGGGTTAACAGCCAAACAAAACTCCATATTTATTGCCCTGATTCTGTAGTTCGCAGAATGGCCAAACACCAGGGCACAAAAGGAAGGGAACGCCATAAGGTTTTTGGAAGGCAGATTTTACTAGACACCATGTCCCATTTGAAGCCCTATATAGTGTACTGTACTGTATTTTCACTTTTACACTTAGTCTGATCAGAGTTCTGCCTTTAGCACCGCCCGCCGAATTTTCAGCGCTGCCCACACCCTCTGCCCGCACAGCCCACCGGCCATCTCAAAGGGCTGCAGGGGGGGGGGGGATTAAAAACAAAAAAAAACAGCAATTGTTAAGTTTCTGATCCCCGCGGTCTGTGACCGATCAGAAACTGCAAAAAGCGCTGCAAACCTCAGGTCTGAATTGATCTGTGGTTTGCAGCTATCGCCAATACGGGGGGGGGGGGGGGGTCACAGGACCCCCTCGGCAATGTCCCAAGATACCTGCTGAATGATTTCAGCAGGTTCCTTGTTCCGATCACCGCACATTGCACAGTGGTGATCGGAAATACACAGGACGTACAGGTACGCCCTGTGTCATTAAGTACCAGGACATTAGGGCGTACCTGTACGCCCTGTGTCCCTAAGAGGTTAAAAGGCCCCAGCTGCCATAAAAAACTATCAGACACCTGCAATCACATTGGGGGTGACTCTAATCATTTAGATGCTGCAAATGTTATTGACTGCGGCATCTGAGAAGTTAAATGGCTGTAAATGAAGTTACCTTCAGTCCCGCCCATTGCATAATATGTAATTTTAGTTGACACTTGCTGTGTCTGCATCATCCCACTTATGTAGCTTTACAGTGGTTTGCACAAAGTGTATGGCTAGTGCTATGTAAATGTACATCTAATAGTGTCAAGGGGTTAAAGGAGTTAGCCAAACCCTATAATGCCCCCTCACATAGATTGTATTACCTTGCTCCCTGTTGTGCTGATCAAAACATCCAGTGATGGGGGAGACAGTTGTTGGACAAGCAATAGCAGGCCGCAACATAGACGAGCCTTCCTAGCATCGCGGGTGACGCTAGGAAGGCTTGTGCCATTCGCGACCTGCTATTGGTTGATACCACCGCCCCCCCATCCCCCAGAAACCCCCGCACAGATGCAGCAGCGGCCATGTGCGCCTCAGAACTGAAGCAACTGTGGTGCCAGGAGGCAAGGTAAGTACAACCTGTGTGAAGGACCCGGGCATTAGAGGGGGCATTATAGGGGTTGGATAACTCTTTTAATGGCATATTGGTAATTGGAATGTCTGATTGGTTGGAGTCCCACACAATAGTCTAGAATCATAGGTTGTGACTAATTTAGCTTCACTCAAACCACTTCTGATCAAGTGCTATGCCTGATTTTGCAATATGGCTATTATCATTCCTAAACAGCGACTTAGCAATATAGTGTTTACCAACATAACCATATACCATCATGTATGTGGTGGTAAAAATGTTTTAAATAATTTCCAATAAAACAGAAAAACAAAATCAAAGGTTAATACCCACAGCAGTTAATTACCAATCTAAGGGTCTCCACTGTTCTTCTCAGTAAGATTCACAGCAACTTCAAGTTTCCGATGCCTGACTTTGAATACAAGGATGTAAGCACGGGCCGCATTCACATCAGTGTTTGAATTCCATTGTTCTGCTCCGGTATAACATCACAACTTCCAGTCTGATGGGGACTATAAGTTTTTGGGACTGGACCCACAGCACTGGAATGGAGGGACCTGTAGCAGGTGAATAAAGCTTTGTTCTTTTTTTTTTCTAAGCCTATCTGAAGGTTTTGAAAACTCCCAGACAACCCCTTTAAGTTTATCATGGATAAATATAGTTTTAAGCCTAGTATCACCTTCACAGTGGTGTAAGCTACTCTGTGGAGGAATTACAAGAAAATGACTGATTTGCAAATATCCTAAATGGGGAATTGTTTTTTGATATTTGTAATGTAAGTGATAAGAAGCAAAAATAATTTCTCTTAAAGGGGCTATGCACCTTTGGAGGGGGAGTGGCAACCCCCCTTTCCTTCTTGTGCAGACCTCCAAAGAGAAGCAAACTTACCTGTTTCCCGACGCTGGCTCCAGGCCTCTTTTCTCCCTGGACTTGGCTGCTGTACTGTGCTCCCTGTATGTCATGGTCATGTTTGATGCAGCCATCCTTGTGTCACGTGACCATTTGACATGACTCAAGGGGAGTAGGTCACCACTATGGCCAGTGATTGGCTGCAGCAGCTTCAAACCAGCAGTTTACATACTGGGGGTGGAGCAGAGCAGCCAAGGCTGAGGAGAAAACCATCTGAAGCAGGTAATTATGCATTCCTTCACAGGTTTACCCAAGAGGTGGAGTTTTACAACCCCAAGCTAAAGGTGCACAACCTCTTTAAAGAGCAAGGTTGTACTTCACAGTCTCATAGTGGAAGGTTGTGGGGAGAGAAGGATCGGATGAAATAAAAATTTTCACCTGACCATTTTGTTCTCCGAGGAGATAAGCTCCCGCCAAAAGTGTCTGACAGTAGCCTCTCTCCCCATTAAATACACATACACAATCAGCTGAACTAAACTGTATGTTCTTGTCCAATGCAAAAGGTTAAAAAAGAGATTGCCCAAGTGCCGCAAAAATGAAAAAATAGATAATTTATTGACACTTTTGATGTAGGAACGATGTGTTTCTATGTAGGATTTACATCTTCATCGGGCCATGTAAAATAATGGCACAGGCACATTGTTGTAAGGGGGAAAAGGCTCCAAACAAAGCAGGATTCCCTTTGACCTATGTAAAAACACAAACAGTGAAGAACAAAAATGTATAAACTTCTAAGAATAAATAACATTATTAGTTCAAACACAACAAGGGAGGTTGTGTTTCACTGCGCCATTACATAGAAACAGAAAAACACATGCAAACACAGCGCCATTACATAGACACACAAAAACACACGCAAACACAGCGCCATTACATAGACACACAAAAACACACGCAAACACAGCAGCATTACATGGACACATTAGAAAACAGCGGCATTACATCGACACATTAGAACATAGCGCCATTACATGGACACATTAGAACACAGCGCCATTACATGGACACATTAGAACATAGCGCCATTACATGGACACATTAGAACATAGCGCCATTACATGGACACATTAGAACATAGCGCCATTACATGGACACATTAGAACACAGCACCATTATACGGACACATTAGAACACAGCGGCATTACATGGACACATTAGAACACAGCGGCATTACATGGACACATTAGAACACAGCGGCATTACATGGACACATTAGAACACAGCGGCATTACATGGACACATTAGAACACAGCGCGATTACATGGACACATTAGAACACAGCAGCATTACATGGACACATTAGAACACAGTGGCATTACACGGACACATTAACACATTAGAACACAGCGCCATTACATGGACACATTAGAACATAGCGCCATTACATGGACACATTAGAACATAGCGCCATTACATGGACACATTAGAACACAGCACCATTATACGGACACATTAGAACACAGCGGCATTACATGGACACATTAGAACACAGCGGCATTACATGGACACATTAGAACACAGCGGCATTACATGGACACATTAGAACACAGCGCGATTACATGGACACATTAGAACACAGCAGCATTACATGGACACATTAGAACACAGTGGCATTACACGGACACATTAACACATTAGAACACAGCGCCATTACATGGACACATTAGAACATAGTGCCATTACATGGACACATTAGAACACAGCGGCATTACATGGACACATTAAAACACAGCGGCATTACATGGACACATTAGAACACAGCGGCATTACATGGACACATTAGAACACAGCGGCATTACATGGACACATTAGAACACAGTGGCATTACATGGACAGATTAGAACATATCGGCATTACACGGACACATTAACACATTAGAACACAGTGGCATTACATGGACACATCAGAACACAGCGGCATTACATGGACACATTAGAACACAGCGCCATTACATGGACACATTAGAACACAGCGGCTTTACATGGACACATTAAAACACAGCGGCATTACATGGACACATTAGAACACAGCGCCATTACATGGACACATTAGAACACATTACTGTACTTATAAAATAATCATTTACAATGTTTACAAATAAAAGGAAACTGAAGATTCAATAGTATAATTCTACCACATTATTTAGACCATCAAGCTTTTAGATCCCAAATAATTAACGCGGTCTTAATCTCAAAAACCTGTTTGGAGTATTTTCAGGTATTTGCTCTATGGGTATCATGGCAATGTCTTTGAAAACACACCTGGGCAGGACATGCTATGCTTAAAAAAAAAACCTTTATGAACATTGGAGCGATGACCATTCATTCTGCATCTCAATGGTTGAGTGGTGCGCCCAATGTATTGTAAATTACACGAGCATTGTACCAGGTAAATGAAATAGTCTGGGCTTCAGAAAATACATGGGGTCAAATTGTTCACGACTGATAGCGGATCTGAATCTTGTTGCCCTATGACTAATATACTTTCAGCAAAGACAATAGGCTATTCTACATCTGTATATCCATCTCATTTTCAAACCCAAATGACGAACAGGGTCTCTACACAAGATAGGCCAGTGATGCTGTAAAATACTTCTAATATCCTTGTGGCCAGTATTAAAATTGGTAATACAATTAGTAGTGTTAAGCGAACTTCAGTTTTGTAAGTTCGAGTTCGGGCATGTGCTGAACTGTCATGAGTAAGGATCGCTATTTTCTCTGATCCGAAACGCGTAGACTGGACTGTAACTGGCTCTTAAATCGCACTGAAAAATAAAGGCAACATTTTTTAACCTAGCTGGACCTTTTTCCTCTGTTTATTCCTAGTAACGCTGTGGTTCTCGGCGTGGTCCGTGCTGGGTGTGGCGGGGTAGAGCACACCTACCATATATCTCTGCTTACATGTGCTGAATTGCGTTATGGATTCCGCTACCACGGACCATAACGCAATTCCATGACGGAATGCATAACAGAATGCTTTTATAGGCATCTAGAGGACTCCAGCATAACGGAAACTGGACGGATCCATTATGCTGGCCATAGACTTCTATTATAACGGTATGCATAATCTAATGCTTCTAAAGGCATTCCATTATGCATTCCATCATGGAATTGCATTACGGTCCGGAATCCATAACGGAATCCAGCACACAATTCAGCACATACCGAACCCAAACTCGAACTTACAAAACTGAAGTTCACTCAACAATAACAATTAGGTTTAATACCATTATCTTTACATACTCCCTGTGGTTGCTTCAAACAATCCAATTGTGTCACATTAGAAGCTTTATTAAATTCTGCCTTGATTTGGTTCTTGGGGTAATCATTTTCTTCAATATGGCTAGTGAGATCTTTGTCTTTCTTAATAAATGTCTCATGGTCAGTACATTTTTTTCTGATTCTTAAGCCATGGTGTATAGTTATAAGCCATGGTGTATAGTGAGCACTTTTAAAATCCAAATAGCTATTGACATCTACAGTCTTAAAATGAGGGTTTTTTTTGCCCTCATCATCCCTAGAAATTATTAAAGGGCCTTTACACAGGCTGAGAATCCACCACAAAATCGCTGCCAATTACACGATGAATGAGCGAAATGCTCATTCATTGGGTAATTGGATCATTTGTGAAGGCACCTAAATTGTAGTTTGCGGGTAGCAGATCGTGCCATCTAAAGACGCTCTGCTGCTAGCAAACAACAATTCTGTATGGGGGCGAGCAATGGCATTCATGGTTGATGCTCCCCATACTGTGGAGGAGATTAATAAGCAGGCGATTGCCGGGAAAGAACGCTTAATTCCTGACAATCGCCTGCTAAATTGTCCCGTCTAATGGGACCTTTAGTCTAAAAACACAATGAAATCGGATGCAAAATAATGGGGGAAGGAGAGGCCAAAATAAGTATGATTTAGCATGTTAATGAATGAGATTGCCTGCTGCTCACTCCTACCCCAAATAAAGAATAAATAATCAATGTATCTTCTATAAAATAAAATATTGCTATTGTAGGGGTGAACTTTGCGCCTTCATATTCTAGTCTATATATGGGCTTCTCTGAGTTGCTTCTCTAAGGGGGCATTTTTGTTGGGACTGAAACACATAAGCAGTGGCACTATGGGGATATTACCTTTACTAGGGGCACTAAAAGATGATACTTTTCATACTGGCACACAGAAGGGGAATTTTTTTGTTGTACTAGCACACATTATAGGAGGCATTTTTGCACTGGTACACATTACAAGGGGATTTTTTTGTACTGGCACATATTATAAGGGTTTTTTTTTTATATTGGCACACATTATAAGGGAACATTTTTTTACTGGCACACATTTTAAGGGAGCATTTTTTCTACTGGCACACATTATAAGGGGGGAATTCTTCTACTGGTATACATATTTTTTGTACTGGCACACATTAAAAGGGGATATTATTTGTGCTGGCACACATTATATCTGTTTCTCAAGTATAATATTGGGGAGCAGATTGGGTACAGTATTAGGGGGGGCAGGATGAGGGAAAATTAGGAAACTAAGATGTCCAACTCCGCAGAAACGAGAGGTGGCTGAAAGAAATCATCATGGTAGTCTAGTCTAAAAGGAGAAGATGAGGAAAGAGAACTTCTACATCGGAAAGGATAGAGGTATCCCTGGGGATTGGTGCAAAGGAAATGTAGTGTTGAAGAATGGGCCATAAGTAAGCATAGAATAGCCTTTTTTACTACATGCGAAGGGTAATTTCAGATACATTTAATAGCAGCAATTTTCCAAGTAAAATTTCCCGTAAGGATTGTGGAGGCTGGTTCGATGGCTGCAATTTAGCCCTTGTATTGTATTGGCCTAGTAGCAGTGGGTGATGGGTTCTAAGCCATAGTCTGTCATCTCACACCAGTGTCTTTTAATGCTGGTCTGAGCTGGTTACGCTGCTGTTTGATTCCTCTCAAGTCTGTTCTTGAGGCTGTTTTTAGATGTTATTCTCTTTGGAGAATCCTGTGCAGGAGCTGTAGCTCTGCAATGTGCTTCCTCTCCTCACTGTGTCTTAACAGGAACTCCCCCTCCTGGCATGAAGCAGGACCAACCCACTCCTACCAATAGAGGAGGAACAGATTGGTTACCTATGTTCCTTACCAACAATTACCATCCACTCCTTATTGGAAGATATGGCCAAATAACAAAAATACTTAACAATACAAAACTATTTGCATAGCAGTTAGAGATACCACCAGGTCTGGGGTACTGCACATCCATCCACTCTTGGGTTTGTCTAAAAACTGTATCAGAAACTGCCACAAAACTGCATGTGTGATTCTAGCCTGAAGGGTTATCTGGAAATACAATATTGATGGCCTATCTTTAGTGCTGGCACACTTCCAGTAAGCTAATTGTCGACGATACCGATAGTTGACATTTTTGATGTCCTTTCCTGAGGATGGATCATCCATATTGTAGTCCCGAAAAAAAAAAGATAGTACAAGGTCCATATGGGAAACAAGTTAAAATATTCAGAGGAAAAAAAACTTAAATACATGGACAATTTACAGATGTATGTGTTCAGCACCACACATTTTAGAGACAAGTACACTTGCTACTGCTGAGTAGACTTTAAGAGAATTCTTTGAGTCCCTTGTTAGACTCAAGGGTGCATGACTTCACTTACTCTGTTTGAAGGAAGAAGAAAGCCTTGGTTCTGATGAGTTTGTACTAACAGGGGAGTAGTGAGGATGGGAGCAAGCAGGTCATTTGCTCTTGGCACATTGAGATAGGGACGTGGAGATGTACAAAAGATGATGTTCTCTGGACTCAAGCATCGTTAGGGGTATGGCTAGAGTGGATACAGAGATACCAATCGCTCCTGGTTCCTGGTGCTTGAGGAGGACCAAAGGTCATTCTGCCGCCTAAGAAGACAGAAATATAAATGCACATGATAAGCGGGAGCCCTGTTTTGTATAGGAGTCTACTGTCTCCAGGTTATCCCTCTAAGCGTCATCCTCCAGTGTAGACTACATCCTTCCTGTCCATTCATCAGAATGTTAACACAAAGATGTATAAACAGCCATTATCCACGCTCCTTATGTTCTTAAAAATGTCACAAAGAAGCTAGATAATGCCAGTAGTGTCCATATCACAATAAACAAGAGGGCAGCTAACTTATACCAATTGGATTACATAATTACAGACCAGAAGGTGATTATTACAGCACAGCCAACATAATTATTCATGTCAATACAGTGGGTGGCCTTGTTCAAGAGCCACCATAAACAATGGGATCTAGACGTCTGTCCATGATTGTGTTGGGGTCCCTGTCTTGTAAATGATCCTTTGTTTCCCGATACATTCTATATCCATCACCATTACATTTCGGCTGTCATATGTTCACAATATATGCAAATAATGCAGCCTAAACCTGCACATTCATCCTCCAAAACACACTGATGTATTATTCAGCCTGCCTTCTACCTGGAGCTTCCTGCCATAGTGCGTTTGCAAAGTAAAAATAGATTTTATTGGATAATATCTGGTTTGCCGGTAATTAAGCAAAATCTGGTAATTACACACAGGAGATTAAATCTAAATATGTTAATGCCATGTTGAATATTTTGGAGCAAATTGTGCAATCAATAATGTTATCACATCGGTGCGATTTGGCTAATGAGCCTCAAGACAGAATCATCAACATTTCCCACATTTTAAAGATAAGTAAATGTTCGTAATCCGTGTAAAATGAGTTCTGCTGACGCTGTACTTGTAAACCTGATCCCGAGTTTACATTATTACATTATTAAACATGTGAATGGTTGTATTGGAAATACAATTAAACACATGATTAAAGCAAATTCTCTCACAGATTTACAAGCTTGATTACATTTTGGATTTCTCGGCTCCTGCCATAGCTCTTTTTTTTTTTAAAAACCGCAACTTTCATATGCCAGCCTGTTGTCTATGTCTGTGCACGCTGACCTTTGTTGTAAGATCTGCTATAGACATCACAACCTCTCACATCAATTTACCACAATTGGATGTGGCATCTTGCAACTAATTCAATTTGGAGAGAAATGCACCTGGCTCTGTTTGTCCCTATAGAATGTTGAAGCTCTGCGAGGCCCTCACAGATGCCATCTATCTAAGTAGCCCATGTGTTTTCAAGGTCTAAGCCGTTTGTCTTCATTTCCCAAAATACAACCCATTACAAAAGCAACGTAACCAAATTACGGGATGTTCTATGAGCGAATCTCATCGAGGTGCAAATGAAAAAAAAAGCTGGAAACCACAGGCTCCATTTATTGTGAGGTTTTACTGATACAATATAACTACATGGAATGTATTTTGTAGGCGGCAGCAAAGGAAAAATTATGGACTCCTATGTCACGTAATAAATGACTGAATATTTCTTTGTCAGGTGGGATATCTCTAAGAGAGAAGATAATGGTTGATATGTGACATGATTCCCATCTGTCATGGCTTTCCATGACTGTAATAGAATGCAGTATAATCCATTCAGCAAGCCCTGAAGTCCATTTTATCTGAAATACCATTGGAGACAAATACGCCGTAAGTGGGAGTGTGGCGAGATGATATTAGTTTGTGGTGTTTCACTTTACCATGTATAAGTGAACTCATTGGTGTAGCTAGAAATGACTGGGTCCCACAGCAAATTTTTGACTGGGGCCCCACAGCAACCTCTTCGCAACCCTCTCTTCCCGTGCAACCACCTGTGGCTAGTTAAGTTCACTCTCTCAGACGAGGTCCCTCTGCCGCTTTGTCCATTGCCTACAGTCTTCATAGATTATACATCTATGTATAATGTAATTTTATAATACTGTTGAGGGGGCCCTGATAATAAAATCTTTTAATCCTCCTTTTGGGTGGCCCCCAAAGCAGCCGCTACCCCTGCTTCCCCTATAGCTACGCCCCTGCATGAACTACTAAGGGTCTTGGCTTTTTCCACTATGGTCTCTTTACATGGCCATTTGGGAGCGACTGGATGTTGCAAGATCTCAAACATTTAATCGGTTCTCCAGGATTTAACTATTTATGATCTATCCATAGGATATTGCATTAATATCAGTTTGGCAGCAATCCAACACATCACAGTGCACCCCTGCCAATCTGCTATTTCAGAGTAGTTTCAGCATCAGAAAGAGGTGCCAAAATTGAAAAGCGCCACCCATTGTTAGTGGACAGAGCTGATTACTGCAGCGCTGCACCTATTGGAGTGAATGGGAACAGTGCAGCAGTTAACGAGCTTCATCCCCTACACCATGGGTCAGCAACCTCCGGCACTCCAGGAGTTGTGAAACTACATCTCCCATCATGCACACTTGCTTGGCTGTTCTCTGAACTCCCACAGAAGTGAAAGGAGCATGCTGGAAGTTGTAGTTTCACAACAGCTGGAGTGCCGGAGGTTGCTGATCCCTGCCCTGTCCTATAAACAGAGCTATTTAGTTCCAGTGTCTATTTCCGGCACTGGAGCTATTCCTGAACCCGCTGATCTGTTATTAATGACCTATCCTAGGCAAAGGTCATCAGTTGTTAAATCCTTATGAACCCCTTTAAGAACATGTACTATAAAGTCTTTAACTGACCAAATAGACCCCAACCTCCTTCCTCATCAAGAGTGATTGAAGAAATGTGAGAGGAGGCCATTTAGTGGATCCCAGTAAGCTGGGGGGACAACAGACAATATAGATAGTACTTAGAAAAATGTTTCCTAATATCATAGGCTGTGATGAGTGCTTGGGACATAGACATTGATTGGCTGAAATTATATTTTTTACTGAAATGCTTTTTATCGTACAGCAGTATAAACAATTTGCAGATGCAACTAATGTAATAAATCTAAAAGCATATACAGTGTCTGAGCAGGTTAACACTAACTGTTTCACCCAGGTTCTAGTTAAGCCTGGATCTGATCGCTTAATGGTGTCCTCTATTATACAACTGCATGTGGCGTTGACTTTAGGAATTAGACGCTTCTCAAGGCTGCAGAAGCTTAAAGGGCATCTTCCAGCAGATTTGTCCCTATGACACTGGCAGACCTGTTACATGTGCGCTTGGCAGCTGAAGACAAGTGCTGAGAAAAATGGTGTTTTAATATATACAAATAAGCCTCTAGGAGCAACGGGGGCGTTACCATTACACCTAGAGGCTCTGCTCTATCTGCAACTGCCACACCCAATCCACTTTGATTGACATGACCAGTTGTGATGACGTTTGCACTGATGGGCCCTGTCAATACATTATGGCAGGTCCAATTCTAGTCAGTTTTAGTGGGCGAGAAGAGCCATGTCTGTGGGAGTGAGATAAAAATGGAATGCACATGGAAGCTATCAGTTTTTCCATGATTAATTTAATGTGGAACGAAAATTAGATACAACTGTGTGCAATTTCTGGGACTGAATATTAAAATAACAATGGTTAGTTGCAGTAGTTACTAGCTACCAGAACCAGGGACACATGCCCGGGTCACCACAATAATTGTGCTCGCTTCATCTTCGTCCCATGGTGATTCCATTCATGCCTGCTGTTTGAAGAGATGAAGTGTCATGCAGAGTACTCCTTCTTCTGGATAGGAGACCCTAAATCTAGCACCCATGAAAAAATGTAGAGGTGGTTAAAACTGAAGCAACTCCTACAGAGGAACCTCCTATACATTTACTTATGTATGTGCTCAGGGTAATGTCCTGTGTAGATCTTGGTGACAAAGATTGGGTTTGGTGCTCATTTAATTTATATATATATTTATTTATATAACTTAAATGAAAATTTTTTGGTGCTCACTGCTATTAAATAATCTTCATGCATCTAGTTATGGAAAGTTCCTTTAAGAAGCTACCATAACAAAGGCTTATTATAAAGAAGAGGAAACTTGCCCTGAAAATATCAGTATTTCAACTCTTTTATTGTAAAGACAAGTGACAGGCGATAGACAGTAATGTGTGATCTGTGTTATGAAGGTTACCACTATGCTGATTATGCAGCAGCACATCTGGCTCAGATGAACAGTACCTTGAGGTTTCATAATATGTTAATAAGACTTTATGTGCACTATATTACATTTTTGTCTGATTAACATTTGTCCAGATGGTCTAAAGATCTTGTAAACAGCCCGGTAGAAGTGCGCTGTCTGCAACCACAGCAAATTCACAGCATCCAACTAGAGAGAGGTCTCCTTTGCTGAAAGATTCAAGAATCTTATAATGCTTGTGTGACAGAGGGGCCATTGGGTGAATGCTACCTCTGCACCCCCTGTCCCCTGAAGGCCTGCATTCATTTAGTTGCATGGCTTGTCGAAAATGTAACATAGATGGCATATTATTAGGATAAGCGATTAATGCATGATCATCATTTCATTTTTACATCAATTATGGGATATCCCCTGATGAAATGTTACTGAACTTACACCAAAATTTCCTCGATTGCTGTAGATGCATGTACAGATGTATGTACTGCACATTTCATGTGGATTTTTCATATAGTTAAAGGGGTTGTCCAGGAATCTGTCATATAATTTTTTTTGTAGGAACATTGTGTTCTAGTAATATACTTTATTAGGGAAATATGTTAATATTTTGTTAGAAAACTGCATGTAAAGTCTCCCCTTAGCAACCATCTAACTGAATATTTGTAAGGAGAATTTGACTTTAGTATACTGAAGGCTTGAAGATGCCAGATATCTGTATGATGCAGAGAAAGGCTTCTCAGACTGCCTCTGGTATCCCTGTCCCAGCCTTTGCCTCCGTACCTGAGCCCTGTCTTCATAAATATTTAATAGAGCTTACAAAAATTTATGTTATACGTTTCCCTGCAGTTAAACTGGCAGCAAGGCATCTCTGGTTAGTGCTGGCATGATAGAGAGAGCAGTGAAGCTCCAACAATCAACACTGACAGTAAGCATAGAGGAACATTGTACACTGAACGCTGCAGCCACACTGCTCTCTCTATCTTCCCAAAGTGTCTCTGGCTAGTGGTGGGAAGACATAGAGAGGATCAGTGCTGACATAAAGTGTACTATGTTTCTATATAAGCTGCAGTACTACTTCTATCTCTGTATTCCTTGCGCTACCCAGAGATACACTGAGAGGTAGAGGGGAGTGCTTTTGCCAGCAATCAGCACTGGCACCAGTATCATATCATTTTTAGTAAGCTTTAGGGAGGCAGTGCTAAGGTTGGGAGATAGAGGCTGGGACAGGGAGACCCATGGCAGGCTGAGAAGTATCTCCCTCATACAGTTATCTGGTGTCTTCAGCATTCAATAGATTCTGAAGACAAATTTTTATTAGCAATGCTGTTAGAGGGTTGCTAAGAGACGACTTTTTTTTTCTATTAAAAATGTACTTATTTCCCTAATAAAGTGTATTGCAAAAACAATTCTATTCCAATTCCATTCCAACTTCACACAATTCCAAACAAAATCAATTTACACAGGATATGATTGTGGCAATTATTGGAAAGCAGCATTCATAGGAACACTCATTTCTAATAATTGCCCTGTGTAAAAGTGCCACGTTTACTTGATGAATGAAAAAACTATTGATCATCGAGTAAAAGCATTGCTGATGCAGTTAGCTAAATCATTGTTTCTGGGCAGCAGATCGTGCTGTCTAAACAGAGATCTGCTGCCCAGAAATAATGATTCTCTATTGGGACGAGCGGTCTCAGCAACAATCCCTCGTCCTCATACACTGAAGGTGATTACTGCATGCAAATGCAGCTATCACCTCTTCTGATGAGCAGGTCATTATTGGGAATGAACAGATCGTTCCTGAAATTGCCTACCAGGTGTGACATAAAAAACTCGCGTTCCCATTGAAGTCTATGGGTGCAAACGCGCGACAAAACGCCCCAAAGAAGCTCAAGAACTTCTTTGAGCGTAGGGCGTTTTACACCGCGTTCAAACGCGCTGTAAAACGCTCAGGTGAGAACCATGCCCATACGAAAACATGAGTTTTCTCCTGTTGAGCGTTTTACAGCGCGTTCGAACGCGCTGTAAAACGCGCAAGTGTGAACTGAGGGTGATTGTTAGGAAGCGTCATCCTTGACAGCTGTGAAACCAAATCATTCTCTGCCACAGGCTGCTGCACTAATCAGATTTTTCTGAACATACATTTATGGAGAATACCTTTAAGAAACTGTGAGGCAGTGACAGGCCTCATATATGAAGGAAGCTATGCGTCGCAGAGAATGGTGCAGGAAACCTATTAGAGGGGATGCATATCATGCTTTGCTGTGTTCCATCTGAGACGTGTCACCAAGGTGCCTGGCCTTGGTGGAGTAAAAGCCATTAGCTTGTGCGTCCACTAGGATAGATAGTGGACGCTCTTAACTTAACTAGCATAGCCAGGCTTAGCTTTTACTGGGAGTAAGCAAAGAGATGGGTGAGTGTTTAATCCTCACGATCCACTCTGGGTTTCACACGTGGCCCATGTCCACCATTGTGTTTAAAAGTCAGCAGCATGAAGCAGGGTCAGGGTGTGTCTGTATGGGTGAGAGGCTTACAGATCGCAATGTGTGTGTGAAGCAACACTGGCCTGAGGACAGTTCTACGTGAGACCTGAGCCTGTATAACTCTATTCGTGTGTTATGGACTGACTACCTGACCCGGCTGCGATCCAGGTGTACTGAACTGTAAGTTGGCTGGAACTATCAATGTACCGTATTGAAGTGACTGTGTTTTGTCCCTGCCTTTCTTCAATACTGGTCATAGGAGCTGATGGCTCTACAAAACATAAATTGGTTGGAATTGTTATTTGTCATATAAAGATAAAAGTTAATCTTCTAGGAAAGAGTCACAAAAGTGTCCTTCAGCTGCGCTTTTTAAGACCACTTTCCATTAAAAACGGACATCATTTCTTCCAGTCTGCTACAGTATAGATCTCTTGAGAACTACACGTTTTGCTCAGGACTACTGTTGCATTGTGTATCAATATGGGAAAAGACATAAAATCCCTAATATGCTTTACTATAACTTTCATTTCTGTCCTCTCCTTGCCGAAATTATGTCCAAATATGTATTTGCTTGCTTCCGTTGATCTGGATTTATTGGTGCTTTTAAACACACAATATAATCCTCAGATATCAGTGGAACTCAATTCAATAGGCAGCAAGAAATTGGATTTGCTTTATCACAATAAAAACAGTAGAAGAAAGTAGACAAAAAATATAAGAATTTACTCAGACTGTACGAATGGAAGACTATTCAGGGGGGTGGAAGTGATTGCCGAATTATTCAATGGCAGACCTTAAAGGGAACTTGTCCTAGGGAGAGACCTCTGTAAATTATGGAATTTTACCGATGGCCTAACAAAGGGTAAATAAATCTACATTCAGTAAGTCTCCTGACTTTCTCAAACATCCCCTTCTTTGGTCCTCTGATCTACTGATCAACGTCATATAAGTCGATCAGTGCTCGATTAAAGGACTTTTCACACGGCCTGACAAAATGAAAGAGGGACGAACTCTCGTTTTCACAATCATTTGTTGTTGCCATTCACTTTAGATAATTGTCATCAGCACAACCCTTGCCCACAAACAATGTTTTAGATCCCACAAAAATGATCGCATCACTCTGCTCATTTGTCAGCTGATCTGCGGTGCCTTTACATGGGCCAATTATCTGAAAAGAGTGGTCATAGAAATGCTTGTTCCTAATAATTGGTCCGTTCTTCGGCCAGTATAAAAGGGTCCTTACTAGTGTTGAGCGAACAGTTCGAGCATAGTTCGGGTTCGGACCGAATTTTGGGGTGCTCGGGACACGGACCCGAACCCGAACATTTTCAAAAAAGTTCGGGTTCGGGTTCGTTGTTCGGCGATTACTTCCCGCTTTCTGAAGGGCTGCACAGCAGCCAATCAGCTAGCGTTTTACTTCTTGCCCTAAGAGCCCATCACAGCCATGCCTACTAATGGCATGGCTGTGATTGGCCAAGTGCAGCATGTGACCCAGCCTCTATTTAAGCTGGAGTCACGTAGCGCCGCACGTCACACTGCTCTGATTGGTGTAGGGAGAGGACGCAGCTTCTGTGAGGGCGAGATTAGGCAGGGAAAAGTCAGCAACAGCACCTAATGAACTGATCGATCTACAGCTGTGAATGATTGAACTTCTGCTAGTTACTTGCTCACTGGTTTTTAGGCTGCACAGAGCGTTTTTCTGTCACTTATTTTCTGGGGTGATCGGTGGCCATTTTGTGACTTGTGGTGCACTAGAACAAGCTGTCATCAAGTCCATCAATCCATCAATACTAGTTTTTTTTTGCTATATCCTACATCAGGGGCTTGGCTGTGCTAATTGTCACCCCTAGAAATCAGGATAGCAATTTCTATATTTTATTAAGGGGTTAAATACAATTGCCCAAATACCAATCCCCTAAATCTGGTGTTCCAGCTTTGGCTAGCCAAGTATAATACTGCCTGCTGTCTGGCAAAGGATAGATTATTTTCTATGGTGAAATTCAATTGCCAAAATAGCAATACCATAAATCAGTGGTTTCAGCTGTGGCTGCCCAAGTTTCATAGTGTCCTGCAAATTATATATTTTGTTCTGGGGTGAAATTCAATTGCCAAAATAGCAATACCATAAACCAGTGGTTTCAGCTGTGGCTGGCCAAGTTTCATAGTGTCCGCAAATACATATATTTTGTTCTGGTGTGAAATTCAATTGCCAAAATAGTAATACCATAAATCTGGTGTCACAGCTGTGGATGGCAAGGTATAATAGTGTCTGCCAAAACATATATTTTGTTCTGGGGTGAAATTCAATTGCCAAAATAGCAATACCATAAATCAGTGGTTTCAGCTGTGGCTGGCGAAGTTTCATAGTGTCCGTAAAAACATATATTTTGTTCTGGGGTGAAATTCAATTGCCAAAATAGCAATACCATAAATCAGTGGTTTCAGCTCTGGCTGGCCAAGTTTCATAGTGTCCGCAAAAACATATATTTTGTTGTGGGGTGAAATTCAATTGCCAAAATAGCAATACCATAAATCAGTGGTTTCAGCTGGGGCTGGCCAAGTTTCATAGTGTCCTGCAAATTATATATTTTGTTCTGGGGTGAAATTCAATTGCCAAAACAGCAATACCATAAATCTGTGGTTTCAGCTCTGGCTGGCCAAGTTTCATAGCATCCTGCAAATTATATATTTTGTTCTGGGGTGAAATTCAATTGCCAAAATAGCAATACCATAACTCAGTGGTTTCAGCTGTGGCTGGCCAAGTTTCAGAGTGTCCGCAAAAACATATATTTTGTTCTGGGGTGAAATTCAATTGCCAAAATGGCAATACCCTGAATCTGGTGTTCCAGCTGTTGCAGGCCTAGTTTAAATCTGTCCGTAACAGGGTATATTTTGTTCTGGGGTGAAATTCAATTGCCAAAATAGCAATACCATAAATCAGTGGTTTCAGCTTTGGCTGGCAAAGTATAATAGTGTCCGCCAAAACATATATTTTGTTCTGGGGTGAAACTAAATTGCCAAAATAGCAATACCCTGAATATGGTGTCCCAGCTGTTGCAGGCCCAGTGTTAATCTGTCCGTAAAAGGGTATATTTTGTTCTGGGGTGAAATTCAATTGCCAAAATAGCAATACCATAAATCAGTGGTTTCAGCTGTGGCTGGCCAAGTTTCATAGTGTCCGCAAAAACATATATTTTGTTCTGGGGTGAAATTCAATTGCCAAAATAGCAATACCATAAATCAGTGGTTTCAGCTGTGGCTGGCCAAGTTTCATAGTGTCCGTAAAAGCATATATTTTGTTCTGGGGTGAAATTCAATTGCCAAAATAGCAATACCATAAATCAGTGGTTTCAGCTGTGGCTGGCCAAGTTTCATAGTGTCCTGCAAATTATATATTTTGTTCTGGGGTGAAATTCAATTGCCAAAACAGCAATACCATAAATCTGTGGTTTCCAGCTCTGGCTGGCCAAGTTTCATAGCTGTCCTGCAAATTATATATTTTGTTCTGGGGTGAAATTCAATTGCCAAAATAGCAATACCATAACTCAGTGGTTTCAGCTGTGGCTGGCCAAGTTTCATAGTGTCCGCAAAAACATATATTTTGTTCTGGGGTGAAATTCAATTGCCAAAATGGCAATACCCTGAATCTGGTGTTCCAGCTGTTGCAGGCCTAGTTTAAATCTGTCCGTAACAGGGTATATTTTGTTCTGGGGTGAAATTCAATTGCCAAAATAGCAATACCATAAATCAGTGGTTTCAGCTCTGGCTGGCAAAGTATAATAGTGTCCGCCAAAACATATATTTTGTTCTGGGGTGAAACTAAATTGCCAAAATAGCAATACCCTGAATATGGTGTCCCAGCTGTTGCAGGCCCAGTGTTAATCTGTCCGTAAAAGGGTATATTTTGTTCTGGGGTGAAATTCAATTGCCAAAATAGCAATACCATAAATCAGTGGTTTCAGCTGTGGCTGGCAAAGTATAATAGTGTCCGCCAAAACATATATTTTGTTCTGGGGTGAAATTCAATTGCCAAAATAGCAATACCCTAAATCTGGTGCCCCAGCTGTTGCAGGCTAAGTGTTAATCTGTCCGTAAAAGGGTATATTTTGTTCTGGGGTGAAATTCAATTGCCAAAATAGCAATACCATAAATCAGTGGTTTCAGCTCTGGCTGGCAAAGTATAATAGTGTCCGCCAAAACATATATTTTGTTCTGGGGTGAAATTCAATTGCCAAAATAGCAATACCCCGAATCTGGTGTCCCAGCCGTTGCAGGCCAAGTGTTAATCTGTCCGTAAAAGGGTATATTTTGTTCTGGGGTGAAATTCAATTGCCAAAATAGCAATACCATAAATCAGTGGTTTCAGCTCTGGCTGGCCAAATTTCATTGTGTCCGCAAAAATATATATTTTGTTGTGGGGTGAAATTCAATTGCCAAAATAGCAATACCATAAATCAGTGGTTTCAGCTGTGGCTGGCCAAGTTTCATAGTGTCCTGCAAATTATATATTTTGTTCTGGGGTGAAATTCAATTGCCAAAACAGCAATACCATAAATCTGTGGTTTCAGCTCTGGCTGGCCAAGTTTCATAGCGTCCTGCAAATTATATATTTTGTTCTGGGGTGAAATTCAATTGCCAAAATAGCAATACCATAACTCAGTAGTTTCAGCTGTGGCTGGCCAAGTTTCATAGTGTCCGCAAAAACATATATTTTGTTCTGGGGTGAAATTCAATTGCCAAAATGGCAATACCCTGAATCTGGTGTTCCAGCTGTTGCAGGCCTAGTTTAAATCTGTCCGTAACAGGGTATATTTTGTTCTGGGGTGAAATTCAATTGCCAAAATAGCAATACCATAAATCAGTGGTTTCAGCTCTGGCTGGCAAAGTATAATAGTGTCCGCCAAAACATATATTTTGTTCTGGGGTGAAACTAAATTGCCAAAATAGCAATACCCTGAATATGGTGTCCCAGCTGTTGCAGGCCAAGTGTTAATCTGTCCGTAAAAGGGTATATTTTGTTCTGGGGTGAAATTCAATTGCCAAAATAGCAATACCATAAATCAGTGGTTTCAGCTGTGGCTGGCAAAGTATAATAGTGTCCGCCAAAACATATATTTTGTTCTGGGGTGAAATTCAATTGCCAAAATAGCAATACCCTAAATCTGGTGCCCCAGCTGTTGCAGGCCAAGTGTTAATCTGTCCGTAAAAGGGTATATTTTGTTCTGGGGTGAAATTCAATTGCCAAAATAGCAATACCATAAATCAGTGGTTTCAGCTCTGGCTGGCAAAGTATAATAGTGTCTGCCAAAACATATATTTTGTTCTGGGGTGAAATTCAATTGCCAAAATAGCAATACCCTGAATCTGGTGTCCCAGCTGTTGCAGGCCAAGTGTTAATCTGTCCGTAAAAGGGTATATTTTGTTCTGGGGTGAAATTCAATTGCCAAAATAGCAATACCATAAATCAGTGGTTTCAGCTCTGGCTGGCAAAGTATAATAGTGTCCGCCAAAACATATATTTTGTTGTGGGGTGAAATTCAATTGGCAAAATAGCAATACCCTAAATCTGGTGTCCCAGCTGTTGCAGGCCAAGTGTTAATCTGTCCGTAAAAGGGTATATTTTGTTCTGGGGTGAAATTCAATTGCCAAAATAGCAATACCATAAATCAGTGGTTTCAGCTCTGGCTGGCCAAGTTTCATAGTGTCCTGCAAAGGATATATTTTGTTCTGGGGTGAAATTTAATTGGCAAAATAGCAATACCCTGAATCTGGTGTTCGAGCTGTTGCAGGCCAATTGTAAATCTGTCCATAAAAGGATACCTTTCATCCAGGGCCTAAATACTAGCCCTAAAAGAGATATTCCCCTAAATCAGTGGTTACTGCTGTGCCTGGATTAGTTTAATACACTACATAAATAAATAGGCAGATAGTGTTAGGTGCCTGTAAAAAAAGGCCTGAATTTGAAATCAATACATTGGGCCAAATATTTTTTTTCTTATTGTTGTGCTTGGTGAACGGTAACAATGAGGAAAACATCTAGTAAGGGACGCAGACGCGGTCGTGGTGGTGTTAGTGTACCCTCTGGTGCTGGGAGAGGATGTGGCCATTCTGCCACAGCCACACGTCCTAGTGAACCAACTACCTAAGGTTCCAGTACCCGCCAGAATTTACAGCGATATTTGGTGGACCCAATGCCGTTCTAAGGATGGTAGGGCCTGAGCAGGTACAGGCGCTAGTCAATTGGGTGGCCGACAGTGGATCCAGCATGTTCACAACATTATCTCCCACCCAGTCTTCTGCAGAAAGCGCACAAGTGGCACCTGAAAACCAAGCCCATCAGTCTGTCACATCACCCCCATGCATATCAGGGAAACTGTCTGAGCCTCAAGTTATGCAGCAGTCTCTTATGCTGTTTGAAGACTCTGCTGGCAGGGTTTCCCAAGGGAATCCACCTAGCCCTTCCCCAGTGGTGGAAGACATAGAATGCACTGATGCAAAACCACTGATGTTTCCTGATGATGAGGACATGGGAATACCACCTCATCGGAGTCCGCACGTCTCTGATGATGACGAAACACAGGTGCCAACTGCTGCGTCTTTCTGCAGTGTGCAGACCGAACAGGAGGTCAGGGAGGAAGACTGTGTGGAAGACGATGCAGGGGACGATGAGGTCCTAGACCCCACATAGAATGAAGGTCGTGCCACAGACTTTCATAGTTCAGAGGAAGAGACAGTGGTCAGACCGAGCCAACAGCGTAGCAAAAGAGGGAGCAGGGGGCAAAAGCAGACCAGCCACCGCCAAGAGAGTTCGCCTGCTACTGGCCACCGCCACCAGGGACGAAACAATGTGCTGACGACAAGACCCGAGTGGTTTGCACGCTGTGCCATCAGAGCCTGAAGCGAGGCATTAACCTTAGCACAACCTGCATGACCAGGCATCTACATGCAAAGCATGAACTGCAGTGGAGTTAACACTTTAAAAGCAAGGAACTCACTCAGGCTCCCCCTGCTCCCTCTTCTGCTGCTGCCTCGGCCTCTTCCTCCGCCTCGGGAGGAACGTTGGCACCTGCCGCCCACCAAACAGAGGATGTGCCACCGACACCACCACCTGCGTCACCAAGCATCTCCACCATGTCACACGGCAGTGTTCAGCTCTCCATCTCACAAACCTTGGAGAGAAAGCGTAAATTCCCACCTAGCCACCCTCGAGCCTTGGGCCTGAATGCCAGCATTTCTAAACTACTGGCCTTTGAAATGCTGTCATTCAGGCTGGTGGACACAGACAGCTTCAAACAGCTGATGTCCATGGCTGTCCCACAATATGTTGTTCCCAGCCGCCACTACTTCTCCAAGACAGCCGTGCCTTCCCTGCACAACCAAGTGTCAGACAAAATAAAGTGTGCACTGCGCAACGCCATATGTGGCAAGGTCCACCTAACCACAGATACGTGGACCAGTAAGCACGGCCAGGGACGCTCCGCAGGCGGAGAGTTCCTTGGCGCACGTCCTTCCGCCGCCAAGGATCGCAGGGCATCATTCTTTGCCTCCTGTAGCCTCCTCCTCCTACTCGGCTTCCTCCTCCTCTGCTTCCACCAGCTCATCCAGTCAGCCACACACCTTCACCACCAACTTCAGCACAGCCCGGGTAAGCGTCAGCAGGCCATTCTGAAACTCATATGTTTGGGGGACAGGCCCCACACCGCGCAGGAGTTGTGGCGGGGTATTGAACAACAGACCGACGAGTGGTTTCTGCCGGTGGGCCTCAAGCCCGGCCTGGTGGTGTGCGATAATGGGCGAAATCTCGTCGCAGCTCTGGGACTAGCTGGTTTGACGCACATCCCTTGCCTGGCGCATGTGCTGAATTTGGTGGTGCAGAAGTTTATTCACAACTACCCCGACATGTCAGAGCTGCTGCATAAAGTGCGGGCCGTCTGTGCGCGCTTCCGGCGTTCACATCCTGCCGCTGCTCGCCTGTCTGCGCTACAGCGGAACTTCGGCCTTCCCGCTCACCGCCTCATATGCGACGTGCCCACCAGGTTGAACTCCACCTTGCACATGCTGGAGAGACTGTGCGAGCAGCAGCAGGCCATAGTGAAGTTTTTAGCTGCAGCACACACGCGTCAGTCGCACTGCGGAACAGCACCACTTCACCACCAATGATTGGGCCTCCATGCGAGACCTGTGTGCCCTGTTGCGCTGTTTCGAGTACTCCACCAACATGGCCAGTGGCGATGACACCGTTATCAGCGTTGCAATACCACTTCTATGTCTCCTTGAGAAAACGCTTAGGGCGATGATGGAAGAGGAGGTGGCCCAGGAAAATGTCACAGGGGAACAGGTGGAAGCCCAAGACGAAGGCAGAGGAGGAGCAAGAGGTCGCCAATGCAGCTGTGTCACGGCCAGCTCCTCTGAGGGCAGGGTTAGCATGGCAGAAATGTGGAAAAGTTTTGTCTCCACGCCACAGCTAACTGCACCACCACTTGATACGGAACGTGTTAGCAGGAGGCAGCATTTCACTAACATGGTTGAACAGTACGTCTGCACACCCCTCCACGTACTGACTGATGGTTCGGCCCCATTCAACTTCTGGGTCTCCAAATTGTCCACGTGGCCAGAGTTAGCATTTTATGCCTTCGAGGCGCTGGCCTGACCGGCGGCCAGCGTTTTGTCTGAACGTGTATTCAGCACGGCAGGGGGTGTCATTACTGACAAACGCAGCCGCCTGTCCACAGCCAACGTGGACAAGCTGACATTCATAAAAATGAACCAGGCATGGATCCCACAGGACCTGTGCCTCCCATGTGCAGAATAGACATTTATAACTGCCTTCCCCTCAAACATGTATTCTTGTACTCCGGGGCACTTCTTTATTGAATCCTCATTTTTTTAACTTTACCATGATCTTGCGGTGCAACCCAAAGTTGAATGAACCTCTCCTCTGTCTGGGTGCTGGGGCAAAAATAACTGAAAGTGGCCTTCTCCGGTGGTGGTTGATATGACGCATGATTCCTTGCTGTGGGACCTCTCTCCTCGGTCTGGGTGCTGGGCCGAAATAACTGAAAGTGGCCTTCTCCAGTGGTGGGTGATATGACGCATGATTCCTTGCTGTGGGACCTCTCTCCTCTGTCTGGGTGCTGGGCCAAAATAACTGAAAGTGGCCTTCTCCAGTCGTGGGTGATATGACGCATGATTCCTTGCTGTGGGACCTCTCTTCTCTGTCTGGGTGCTGGGGCCGAAATAACTGAATGTGGCCTTCACCAGTGGTGGGTGATATGACGCATGATTCCTTGCAGTGGGACCTGTATCCTCGGTCTGGGTGCTTGGCCGAAAAAACTGAAATTGGCCTTCTCCAGTGGTGGGTGATATGACGCATGATTCCTTGCAGTGGGACCTGTATCCTCGGTCTGGGTGCTGGGCCGAAATAACTGAAATTGGCCTTCTCCAGTGGTGGGTGATATGACGCATGATTCCTTGCTGTGGGACCTCTCTTCTCTGTCTGGGTGCTGGGGCCGAAATAACTGAAAGTGGCCTTCTCCAGTGGTGGGTGATATGACGCATGATTCCTTGCAGTGGGACCTGTATCCTCGGTCTGGGTGCTGGGCCGAAATAACTGAAAGTGGCCTTCTCCAGTGGTGGGTGATATGACGCATGATTCCTTGCAGTGGGACCTGTATCCTCGGTCTGGGTGCTGGGCCGAAATAACTGAAAGTGGCCTTCTCCAGTGGTGGGTGATATGATGCATGATTCCTTGCTGTGGGACCTCTCTCCTCTGTCTGGGTGCTGGGGCCGAAATAACTGAAAGTGGCCTTCTCCAGTGGTGGGTGATATGACGCATGATTCCTTGCTGTGGGACCTCTCTCCTCTGTCTGGGTGCTGGGGCCGAAATAGCTGAAAGTGGCCTTCTCCAGTCCAGTGGTGGGTGATATGACGCATGATTCCTTGCTGTGGGACCTCTCTCCAATTGATATTGGTTAATTATTTTAATATTTTTTTATTTTAATTAATTTCCCTATCCACATTTGTTTGCAGGGCATTTACCTACATTTTGCTGCCTTTTGCAGCCCTCTATCCCTTTCCTGGACTATTTTACAGTCTTTTTAGTGCTTCCCGAACCCGAACTTTCAGGTGTTCGCTCATCTCTAGTGTTGATCGCTCATCTCTCTGCATGTTCAATTTCAGGCCCTTCCCTTTTTACTGTCTCTGGCCCCAAGGGTTTTTCACAAAGTTCGCTCATCTCTAGTCCTTACTGTTATTCCTGTCAGTCAATGCTTCTCTAACCCTCAGCCAGTGACGTAGCTAGAAATGACTGGGCCCCACAGCAATTATTTGAACGGGGCCCCCCAGCAACTTCTTCGCAACCCCCTCCTCCCATGCAATCACCACTCGTGTGGCTAGTTTAGTGTGCTCTCTCAGATGAAGCCTAGCAGTCGCTCCATCCATTTTCTACAATGTCTTTGTTTATAATGTCATTTTATAATACCTTTCAGGGGCCCTGATAATAAAATATTTTAATCCTCCTCCTGGATGGGCCCCTTCTGAGTTCAGGCCCCAAAGCTGCCGCTTCCACTATAGCTACGCCTCTGTCCTCAGCTATTAGCTCTTCTCACCTGTTGAATGCCTTTTCACCTAAACTTAAAAAGGACCCATCCCCTCTACTGACATTTGTGTTTTTGTAATTACTTGTATTCCCCATGTAATAACAATTCTGGAGCTTCTATTCTTGTGAATCCATGATGTACTTTTCCTTTATTATTTTTGCTAGAAGTTATAACTTAATTACTAGCTTTTTGCATTGATGGTCCAGATGAGCGTTACCAATTGAGGGGAGTGTCCATGCACAGTCTAACATTATCCAATCAGAGCAGCTGGTGTCAGACTGTGTGGTGGGGACACCCTCAACTGGTAACCTCGGCGGCGGCTATTACCACTACTTCGGTGGCTAGATCGCGTAAGGCTTGGATGAAGGAGTTGGAGGATCACATTAAAGTGGGTACCCCTAGGGAGCAGTTGTTATCCTCGTTCTCTACCTTTTATAGTGCCCTAGATTTTCTGGCTGATGCTTCGGCGGACTCTTTAAGATTATCGACCAGAACTTCCGCTTTATCCAATTCTGCTCGTAGAGCTATCTGGTTAAAAAGCTGGAATTGGGATGCTAACTCCAAAGCTTTGCACCATTTCGTGTCAAGGGGAATACTTATTTGGCCCAGTCCTCGACGATCTACTTGAAAAGGCCTCTGATAAGAAAAAGTGCTTTCCTTTCACCAGTCAGCAGCCCCCTAAAAAATCCTTCTACCCCAGGTTTAAAAGAGAGGGCTTCAGGGATAGAGAAAGGTCTACAGCAGACAGTATGTAGGAGCAGCAAAAACGTCAAAAAAACTATTTTCTGGGTCAGAGGCCTCAAAGAAACAGCCCCAATGATGCCAGGCCTCCAGTGTGCGGTCACCTGTCTCACTTTTCAAGTCAGTGGCAAAAAATCTCCAACAGCCCATAGATAATTTCGGTTATAAGGGAGGGCTTGAAATTAAATTTTCAGAAGCTGTCGCCAGGAAGATTCGTGATAACAGATTATCGTTCAGACCCCCCAAAACGGGCAGCCATCATTTCAAAGGTTTTTTCCCTGTTAGAAAAGAGAGTATTGGTGGAGGTTCCAAAGCAGGAGGAGACAAGAGAATTCTACTCGGCTCTATTTCTTGTAAAAAAGCTGAATGGTTCTTTTCCTACAATAATAAACTTAAAGTGTCTGAACCGTTATCTGGTGTACGAAAAATTTCGGATGGAATCCATCAGGTCAGCAGTGAACTATCTCTTCCCAGGCTGTTACATGGTGTGGGGAGTCGCTCTGGTAGATAGCGGTGCGGGTGCAGTACAGAGGCAAAAGGGAGTCCAGAAAGTGCAGCAAAACAGTGTTTAATTCACACTTGCATAAAGTATACAGCAAACAGTCACTTGGTGTTTATTCACACCCATCAGAAAAACGTGAGGCAAAGCAAAAAGTCACATACAGATTCCAATCACCTGGGAGGTTTAGGTGCGGGTTCGCACCTGGCTGTCAGCCCAGCCGCAAGACAATTCACCACAGGCTTCCAGGCCGACTGCACACCTCCTTGCTGGGCTCTTGCTTCCAGCCCAGGGAGCTCCACAGCACGATCAGCAGCTCCAGGAGAATCACAGACAGCTGCTGGTGCTGGCTGAGTTTTAAACCCAGCCCCAAAACCAGGACTGGGTCGTGGGGAGCAGCCACCCACCCTACACTTTAGCTGCTCCCGGTAAGAGCCGGCCCGCATTGGCTTTGCAGCCATGCTATTTAGCAACTGTGTCAGTAGCACTACCTGCTACTGACATCAACAAAACGGCTCTTACCTCACCGAGGCTATGAACTTCGGTGACACGTACCTGCCATCTACGACGGCACCCTGCACCTTACCACATACCCCCCCTTTGTTCAACCCTGAGGGGGTGGACACACGAAAAACAGTGTACCCGGGAGAGGGCATCTGCATTTTTCAACAACCGGCCCGCTCTGTGCTCCACCGTGAATTTATAATTCTGTAGGGACAGAAACCACCTGGTGACCCCGGCATTCCTCTCTTTGGCTTGGCTCATCCACTTGAGTGGGGAGTGGTCGGTCACCAGGCGGAAGCTTCTGCCCAATAGGTAATAACGGAGGGCCTCGAGTGCCCACTTGATGGCCAGGCACTCTCTCGACTATGCTGTACCTGGCCTCGGCAGGGGTGAGTTTGTGGCTGAGGAAGACAACGGGATGCTCCTCCCCGTTGACTTCCTGTGACAGTACCGCACCAAGGCCAACCTCAGAGGCGTCGGTCTGGACAACGAACTCCTTCTTGAAATCGGGCGTCACCAAAACCGGGGACCCACACAGGGCCGATTTCAAGGCGGAGAAAGCCTTTCCTGCCTGCTCGTTCCAACGGACCGTCCCTGTCTTTCCACGGCTTTAGCAAATTCACGTGGTACACCTGCTCCGGCTTGCGCCACCCGGGCTGGTGTACTTTGTAATTTACTTCCCCTACCTTCTAGATTACCTCATAGGGGCCCTGCCACCTAGCTAGGAACTTGCTGTCCAGGGTGGGTACCAGAACCAAAACCCGATCTCCCGGATTGAAGTCCCGTACCCGAGCCTGACGATTGTACACCCTACTCTGGGCTTGTTGCGCTGCCTCCATATGCTCCCGGACCAAGGGCAACACCCTTTCCATCCGTTCCTGCATCTGGGCGACATACTCAATGACACTTTTGTGGGGGACAGGCTGTTGTTCCCACGCTTCCTTCGCGATATCCAACAGGCCCCGAGGGTGTCTGCCATAAAGCAGTTCGAAGGGCGAGAACCCAGTAGAGGCTTGGGGCACCTCTCGCACTGCGAACATGAGATAGGGCAGAAGCAGATCCCAGTCCTTCCCATCTCTAGACACCACCCTCTTTAACATATTTTTTAGAGTTTGGTTAAACCTCTCAACAAGACCGTCTGTTTGCGGATGGTAAACGGACGTCCGTAACTGCTTTATACGCAACAATTTACACAGTTCCCTCATAACTTTGGACATAAAAGGGGTCCCTTGGTCTGTCAGAACCTCTTTTGGCAGGCCCACACGGGAAAACATTTCCATTAACTCTTTGGCAATGAGCTTAGCTGAGGTATGTCGCAGAGGCACCGCCTCCGGATACCAAGTGGCATAGTCGAGAACTACCAGAATGTGTTGGTGGCCCCTGGCAGACTTTGGTACAGGCCCAATTAAATCCATAGCGATTCGCTCAAACGGTACTTCAATAGTTGGCAGAGGAACCAGAGGACTACGGAAATGTGACTGGGGGCTAGTTATCTGACAGGTTGGACAGGATTTACAATAATTTTCTACCTCCTTGAACACACTGGGCCAATAAAACCGCTGCAGTATGCGGTCCTGGGTTTTCTGCCACCCCAGGTGTCCCCCAAGAACATGTTGGTGGGCAAGCTTCATGACAAGCTTGCGATACGCTGTGGGCACCACCAACTGTTCAACAGGTTCACCCCGGATTTGGTTCACCCGATATAACATTTCTTGGTGAACAACAAAGCGGGGAAATATTAACTCAGCCCCTGGTTTCTGGGGTTTACCATCAATTTCCAGCACATTCTCCCAGGCCCTGGTTAGGGTTTGGTCCCGGTGTTGGGCGGTTCCAAAACTGTCTCCGGAGACGTGGAGGTCTGCCAACTCAGGTCCTGGTGGCAAGTCCTCCATGTCTCCCACCATTACACTCAGTGGGGTGTCTCCCCTCTATCACAGAAGTGGTGGTCACCCCTACCGCAGGCCCTTCGGACTCGGGCTCCCAGGGCTCTGGCCTCCCACTGGAACCAGGCCACTCTGCTAGGGTTACCCCTGTCTCAGGGCTATTAGTCACTTTCATCTCAGGCCATAGTGACGGAAAACCAGGGAAGTCTCTCCCAATTATTAGTTCATAAGGTAGCTTTGTGGAGATCGCCACTTCACAAGTCCATGTGCCGGCCGCCGTGGACAGAGACATTACAGCAGTGGGATAGTCCTTTAAGTCTCCGTGTATGCACACCACACCAACTTTCCGGCCCGTATACTGGGTGGGCTGTACCAGGGCAGCACTTACCAGGGTTACTAGGCTCCCTGAGTCCAGTAGCGCCACTGCCAGATTATCACCCACTTGCACCTGGCACAGGTGACGATTGTCTATTGTCTCGGGGTGCCGGTTGCACACAGTCTCCGGGCATACATGGAAGCCCGGTACCCATAATTAGTCTCCATGGGTTCTCCCGGTGTGGACAGTCGGCCCTTACGTGGCCAGGCTCCTGACACCGCCAGCAGACAATCGGGGCCGGGTCCACAGGGGCACACCCGAACAGGTCTCTCAGGTATCAGACGTCGGGACTGGATGGGAGACCTCCGGGGTTTGACCGGCCCCCTCCCAACAACACCCCCTTGCAAGTTTTTTGTGGCCTCATAGCGCTCCACCAGATCAACCATTTCAAGGGCATTAGTGGGGGATACCTGGCCGATCCAGTGCTGAAGGGGGTAAGGCAAGGCCCTCCAGAACATGTCAGCCAGCAGACGGTCCAGCATAGCAGTCGGACTTAGAATATCAGGCTGCAGCCATTTTTGCAACCCGTGCAGCAACTCATAGTACTGCGGCCGGGCGGGTTCAGCCGCTTTAAAGTCCCACTGGTGGACCCGCTGAGCCCGGACTAACACGTTTACCCCTAGTCTGGCCAGGATCTCCCCCTTCACCGTGGGGTAATCAGCAGCTTGGTCATCTGCTAGGTCAAAAAAAACCTGCTGGGGTCCGGACGCCAGGAACGGAGCAACCACCTCGACCCACTGGTCACGGGGTAACTTCTCCCTCACGGCTACCTTCTCAAAGACCGCCAGATACGTCTCAACGTCGTCCGAGGGGGTCATCTTTGGGATCGCCGCACGGACCACTTTCCGGGCATCATGGACATGGTGGGACGCTCCTGCAGCTTGTAAAGCCATCACGTGCTGTAATAGTAGCTGGTTGGTCTCCCGCTGCTGCACGTTAGCCTCTATGAGAGCCTTCACAGCAGCCTCCATGTTGCCAGAAATTCCTGTTTGCAACTTTGCCGGCCTAATATAGGACATCCAGTCGTGCCCAGCAAAAACAAAGATTTTCGGCGTTCACGCCAGCCTCACTGCGCATGCCCGCATCCGACACCAAATGTGGGGAGTCGCTCTGGTAGATAGCGGTGCGGGTGCAGCACAGAGGCAAAAGGGAGTCCAGAAAGTGCAGCAAAACAGTGTTTAATTCACACTTGCATAAAGTATACAGCAAACAGTCACTTGGTGTTAATTCACACCCATCAGAAAAACGTGAGGCAAAGCAAAAAGTCACATACAGGTTCCAATCACCTGGGAGGTTTAGGTGCGGGTTCGCACCTGGCTGTCAGCCCAGCCGCAAGACAATTCACCACAGGCTTCCAGGCCGACTGCACACCTCCTTGCTGGGCTCTTGCTTCCAGCCCAGGGAGCTCCACAGCACGATCAGCAGCTCCAGGACAATCACAGACAGCTGCTGGTGCTGGCTGAGTTTTAAACCCAGCCCCAAAACCAGGACTGGGTCATGGGGAGCAGCCACCCACCCTACACTTTAGCTGCTCCCGGTAAGAGCCGGCCCGGATCGGCTTTGCAGCCATGCTAATTAGCAACTGTGTCAGTAGCACTAGCTGCTACTGACATCAACAAAACGGCTCTTACCTCACCGAGGCTATGAACCTCGGTGACACGTACCTGCCATCTACGACGGCACCCTGCACCTTACCACAATGGCCATAGTGGATTTTAGGGATGCGTATTATCATGTTCCTATCCATCTCCACCACCAAAAGTTTTTGAGAGTAGCAGTTCACCTAGAAATCAGGATCCTGCATGTTCAATTTCAGGCCCTTCCCTTTTTACTGTCTCTGGCCCCAAGGGTTTTTCACAAAGATCGCTCATCTCTAGTCCTTACTGTTATTCCTGTCAGTCAATGCTTCTCTAACCCTCAGCCAGTGACGTAGCTAGAAATGACTGGGCCCCACAGCAAATATTTGAACGGGGCCCCCCAGCAACTTCTTCGCAACCCCCTCCTCCCATGCAATCACCACTCGTGTGGCTAGTTTAGTGTGCTCTCTCAGACGAAGCCTAGCAGTCGCTCCATCCATTTTGTACAATGTCTTTGTTTATAATGTCATTTTATAATATCTTTCAGGGGCCCTGATAATAAAATATTTTAATCGTTCTCCTGGTTCACCTAGAAATCAGGATCCTGCATGTTCAATTTCAGGCCCTTCCCTTTTTACTGTCTCTGGCCCCAAGGGTTTTTCACAAAGATCATTGTGGAGATGATGGCTCATGTGAGAGAGAAGGCATTACTGATCATTCCCCATTTAGAGGACTTTCTTCTCCTCGCCCAGTCAGGTCACATTTTGGAAGAATAAGCTACCTGGTTGAGGGAGGGTCTAAACAGGCTAGGATGGGATATAAACATGGAAAAGTCCAGTTTGCGTCCAAGTCAAAAGTGCAGTTTTTGGCGATGATCCTAGATTCAAAATCCCAGAGGTGTCTGTTGCCCTTACAAAGCTCTGCTGACCACATCAAAAATTCAGAACCGTCTTTCTCGGCAGGTAGTTTCACTGAGGAGGGCCATATCTGTGCTGAGGCTCATGACAGCTGCCATTCTGAATGAGCCCAATATCACTCAAGGCCCCTACAGCTTCAGATTCAGGAGGTTTGGGACAGATGTATTCTCTCTCTGGATGTGGGGTTTCATCTTTTAACCCAGACGTTGAATTCTCTGGAGTGGTGGATGAATCTACAAAATTTACAGAGAGGATTTCCATGGCACAGAGATACAGTCCTCTTTTTAACTACGGATGCCATCCCTTATAGTTGGGGAGCCCTATGAGTCTCTTCTTCTGCAGGGAACCAGGTACTTCAGTTCCCAGTCCCAGTCTTAAAATTTCAAATAGCTGAATGCTATCAGGTTAGCGTTGACTCAGTCTTCCAATCATCAGAGGCAGGAATGTCAGAATCTATTCAGACAATATGACAGCAGTAGCCCATATCAACAGGCAGGGGGGTACTAGGGCTCCGAGCCTGATGGCCCTAAGCCACCAGATTTTCAAGCTGGCGGAGGATTCTCTCTTATCTTTTTCTGCTGTCCATCTAAAAGGGGTGGACAACGTGAAAACAGATTTCCTCAGCCTAGATCAGGGGGTTTTCAACAAGATTTCTGCCTTATGGGGTGTCCCGGAAATAGACCTCTTTTCCACCAGGTCAAACAGAAAAGTGGGGGTGGGGGGTTCTTTTCTTATTCCCCGAAGGAAAAGCCGAGGGCTGTGGACGCATTATCTCAGTCCTGGAGAGGGGTTCTTCTTTATGCCTTCCCCCTCTGAAGCTGTTGCCAAGGGTCCTCAAAAAGATCAAGGAAGATTGTTTGACAGTCATAGTGATAGACCAACAACGAAAACCTCTAGGGCTTAAATCTCTATGATGGAATTACAGGACACCCGTATTTCAGACCAGAACAACAAACAAAAAATAGGTGCCTAAAACATCACTTTTAATTAGATACGTTAAAAATCCTCTAAATATACATATAAGTAACAATATACAACGTATAGGCGAGGATCCACTAGTATACCAATGATAATATCAGCTGCCCCCTATCTAGTGAAAAAAGGAGGGGTGAGGGAACAAGGAAGGAGGGGACACTGGGTCTATGGCCCTCAAATCTCACCCTATACTAATTCCCTTAAGGACTAGAGAGGCGCCTCCTAAATGCGTACTGGAGCTTGCCCTAACAGTGAAGGACTGCCCAGTTTCGTCATGAGGAAAGGGAAGGAGGTGAGGGGGTCCCTACAATCAGGGTAGGCAGTTGATATGGTAACTTATGGGATATCCTCTACCATAAAGTCACACATCCGTGTGACCAAATAAAGGTGACTGTGAGGGAGGAGGGAAACACAGGGAATGCCCCCTCACACACAGATACGCCACCGTCAATACCGACGCGTTTCCCTGGCCAACCGGCCAGTTCATCAGGGGAAGTAACAGAGATGGTATAATGAACAGGCACAACCTGAAAACAATGTTTGTATTGGAGTGCTCAAATTCATCAGTGCGCGATAATAAGAACCGGATGACTTAGCTTATAAATGCGACTTTGATGAGTCCAGCCTACCGGAGCGCGGGGCCATAAGGTCCATATGGCACAGTCCGCTATAGTGGAAGCACCGCGTGTGGCAGCAGCCGCGCTCCAGTGATATTTCTCTCACCCAGCATGGGTATATGTAAACATACACCCCAAAACACATTGCCCCACTTTTTCTGAGTACGGCGATGCCACATGTGTGACACTTTTTTGCAGCCTAGGTGCGTAAAGGGGCCGAAAGTCCAATGGGTACCTTTAGGCTTTTCAAGTAGAATCAGGAGATGTGGTGCGCTCTCCGTGGAAGGTGCAGCACGGACAGCGTCCGGATCCAGGACGCACCAAGGTACTTTAGGAAAACAAGGAAAATGTCCAGCTTCATACACCAACTCGTTCTTTATTGCAAAGCGATAAAAACAGCGGGATACATGTCGCGTCTACGCGTTTCGGATCTCTGTTACAAATACCGATCCTTAATCATGACAAAGCAACATTGGCAAAGCCACACATATATAAGCTAATACACCAGCTGAAACAATTCAGCCTTAATTGGGTGCCGCCCACATATATGTCCAAAGGCTATACACATACAAAATGCTTAAAATGTCAATACATCTAAACATACAATCTATGAAATTAAACATAAGAAAAGATAAAAGCAAGTAATTAATAATGCAGGATCAGATCGTGTTTTTGATTAAGGCCCAGAGGTGCATATGAACCCATTTTAAATATCCATAGAGATTCTCGATTCAAAAGCTTCTTGCGGTGGTCTCCACCCCTAATTGGAGGGCACTCGTTCTATACCCTGCACTACCATGCTCTCCACACTGCCGGCATGTATGGCCGCAAAATGTAAACTGGCTGCAGACACACCTCTGTCCCGGGAATGAGGGACATCAGAGATGTGTCTGCAGATCCTAATCTTTAAACTGTTTGTTGTGCAGCCAATATATTGTAGGGAGCATGATGTACAGGATATACAGTAAACCACATATGGGGTATTGCAGTTGATATATTGCCGTATAGGGAAAACTTTGTTTTTAGAGAAAGACATTATTTCCTTTCCTACTATCATATGTGTGCAGCAAGTGCAGATTTTATGGCCACATTTGAAGCTGCCTAAATAACGTAACCATGTATGTTGGACTTGCGGTTGATCCCTATACATCGATGGACTAAGTTTAGTTCCTAATGTGGGTGCCTTCCGAGCTACACATTTTATGCCGTGTCCAATAAGAGGCCGCCAATCCTCTTCCATATGGAAGAGGCTTTTCAAGGTTGCTCACAATTTAGCCCCGCCCAAAATGCCAGAACAGTAAACACACCCCATAAATCACCCCATTTCGGAAAGTAGACACCCCAAGGTATTCCCTGAGGGGCATAGTGAGTCCGTGGGAGATTTTTTTTTTTTTGCCAGAAGTTAGCAGAAATGGCAACTTTATTATTTATTTATTTTCCTCAGAAAGTGTCATTTTCCGCTAACTTGTGAAAAAAAATGAAATGATACATGAACTCACCATGCCCCTCCGCGAATACTTTGGGGTGTCTTCTTTCTAAAATGGTGTCATTTGGGGGGTATTTATACTTTCCTGACATTCTAGCACCTGAAGAAACATGACAGGTGCTCAGAAAGTCAGAGCTGCTTCAAAATGCGGAAACTAACTTTTTTGTACCATAGATTGTAAACGCTATAACTTTTGCGCAAACCAATAAATATACACTTATTGGATTTTTTTTTTATCAAAGACATGTAGCACAATAAATTCTGACACAAACTTGTATAGAAATTTAATTATATTTGAACAATTTTACCAGAAAAAGTTAAAAATACACTTTTTTAAGAAAATTTCGGTCATTTTTGATTAATATCAGAAAAACGAAAAATCTCAGCAGCAATCAAATACCACCAAAAGAAAGCTGCATTTGTGAGAAAAGGAGGTAAAAATCATTTGGGTGGTAAATTGTATGACCAAGCAATAAACCGTGAAAGTAGTGTAGTGCAGAATTGTAAAAAGTGGCCTGGTCATTAAGGGGGTTTAAGCTAGGGGGGCAGAAGTGGTTAAGGGATTTTGACCATTTTCCCTTCATCCTAATGCAATAGTAGTTCTTCCAAAAAACTTGACGTTATCTCATTGAGATCTTGCCTCACAGACCCTAATTAGCCATCCCTTTAAACTTGAGTTCAATTTGAACATCATGTACATTTGCAAGACTCAACGTTTATCAAGATCGTCAAGATTTTGATACACCTTGAACAACGAACATTTCACAAAACGTTCAATATGTCATAAAGACATGTCAAAAGTTGTGACCCTTAAAAAAAGTGAAAGAAACACGCGCATATCATGCTCCGCCTCCTCATTGCACAAGACGGGCTTCATAGAAGTCTATAGGTCCATCTCAAATCTGTCGCTTCTCGTCCCTTATTGTACAGATCAGTGTGGGTCTCAGTAGTCAGAGCCCCACCAATCACAACTTTTGATAAGTCTCTATGACATATCAAAAGTTGTGTGAAGAGTCAGTGACGCTTTAAGAAACTTCTTTGTATCCTATATTTGTTTTTTAAGTAAACTTATACTTTCAGTCTTATCTTCTTGTATGGGTCCAGACAATATCTTGGATATTTTGTTTTATCATCTGTGATATGCACAGAGCTCTTTGGCAAATATGAAGTGTGGTGTTGGCGCTCTGTACACATGGTATTTGATTTTTTTCACCTGTGGTGTTGGCAGAGTGCATTGCCACCTAATCAGTTCAGTGATTAGTGTGTGTGCATGCCATTTTCATTTCTTCCATCTGTGGCAGATGCAAGTCTATTTCAGTTGCTGCATTGTACCATTTAACTATGCAATTAACTGAGTAAACTGGGTGTGTCTTTGAGCAAGGCATAACATACTGGGCTTCCAGAAAAACGGGATCAAGTTGCCCAACCCTGCACTCACACAAATACCATAAAAGTTTCGAATCTAAATCAATAGGGGAAATAAAGAACTGATAGCTATATGCATAATTCATTTTCTGGCAAACCAAAATTTAATTAAAGGGGTTATCCAACCCCTTTAATGACCACCCTAATGCCCAGGCCCCTCATATAGGTTATACTTACCCTGTTTCCCGGCACCTGCCCTGCTTCCCGGGTTGGATAACCCTTTTAATATCTACGGCATGCAACTGGTGCTTTAGTATATATATGCTGCCTATGGCTTGCCAGTCCTGCATTTGTTGACCAGCTATGAAAAAAAAACTAAAGGCCCCTCTACTCTTCTCAATTTAGCATACAACATTTACATGCAGCAATCTCCTCCACAGTATCGTCCCCATACAGACTCATTGTTTGCCTACAGCAGAGGCTGTTTACATGGCACGATCTGCTGCTGGCAAACATACTTCACAAAGAATATGGACAAATACCTTAGCAATTAAAATTTTTAAATTACTTTATTAAATGTATCAACATTTACATACATGTATAAGAGAAACAGCACAAGCAAAGTGAACATCGATAAAGACAAGTGCCTAAGAGGGGGCTGGGGGATCGGCATGCATAGGGCCATAAGGAAATAAGCAAGGAACCACACCAAGCAACAAAGTAACAGCACAAGTGCAGAAAATAACAAGCAAAAAGTGTGGAAATAGTCAATAAATATACCCACAAGTAGCACGCAGATCCTGGGAGGAGGCGGCTGAGGGATCTGCATGCTACTTGTGGGTATATTTATTGACTATTTCCACACTTTGCTTGTTATTTTCTGCCCTTGTGCTGTGACTTTGTTTCCTTAAGCTTGGTGTGGTTCCTTGCTTAATTCCTTATGCCCCCTATACATGCCGATCCCCTAGCCCCCTCTTAGGTACTTGTCTTTATGTTCTCCTTGCTTGTGCTGTTTCTCTTATACATGTATGTGAATGTTGATACATTTAATAAAGTAATTAAAAAAAATTAATTGCTAAGGTTTTTGTCCAAATTCTTTGTGAAGTAGTTATACACAATCCTGTGTCCTTTGGACCTTTCCATGTTATGCATGTCAATCTTGCTGACTCGGTACTTATTTTGGTTGCTGCTGGCAAACATAATTTAGGTGACTGCACAAACAATCTTATTACAATGCTTGGACAGTGTAAAGAGGCCTTAAGTTTTGATGATATGTCTATGACCTTGCCCTAGTTTTCTTTCCACCAGACAGCTAAGAGATATTTTATATAAAGCTGACATTTATAACACCATAACAGGGGGCAATCACTTATCTTTTTTTATTCCTAATGTAGTGCTTTGGAGTAAGAGAACTTTGGAGTATGAACGTTTCTAGACATTTCCCACTATTGATACTGTGCAAAGCTATCAACTCCCTACTTTACTGCACTTTGACAGGTTAACTTGAACTTTCATCTATGCTGTTGTCTGCACTTTTACTGTTTTAGATTGTTGAACTGCATTTTCTATGTTTATTATAATATATCCTGTTCATTTGCACTGTTCTTGCACTATATCTGCACTGTAGAAAGGGTTAAATATGTTTTTTGAAACTTTATTACTGATGACCTATCCTCAGGATAGGTCATAAGTATCTGATTGGTGCAGGTCCGACACCTGTAACCCCTGCTGATCGGCTGTTTGAGAAGGCAGCAGCACCCACCATAACACCTCTACCTTCTCAGCTTTCTCTAGGCCAGTGACGACACATTCATTAGTCATGTGGCCTAATTTAATAAATATGAGGACCGATTTAGGTGAATGGAGCTGAGGATGATACCAAGCACAGTTGCTATACAATGTTCGGTGCTGCACTTGGTAAGCACTGAGAAGACCTTGGTACTTACAGATGCCCCAGTGCCTTCTCAAACAGTTAATCAGCAGGGGCCCACACCGATCAGGACCCCAGACCTTTGAGGATAGGTTAGCAGTGTTAAAGTCTTGGAAAAGCTTTTTAATGCACAGCCAGTTAATACTGAGAGACTTTGGGACTTTCACCTATGCACTGAGAAGCTAGTACTTTTCCAGTTACTGTCACAGTGTGGTTCACTGTGACGCAGACTGCCTTGTTACCCATCTGCCCTGTCTGTGTGGCCAACTAATAAAACATCAAGGTCACTTTGTCTGGTTCCGTGTCTTGTCTGTGACTGGCATGTATCATTCTGCATGGGTTCCAGACTTTTGCCTGTCTGTGCAGCTCTGCCTGTGACGGCCATCTGTATTTCCACGTGGGGTCCAGGCATCTGCTTGTCTGCCTGTTTGGGTAGCTCTGCCTGTGACCGCCATATGTCATTCTGCATGGGATCCAGGCATCTGCTTTTCTGCCTATTTGGGCAGCTCTGCCTGTGACTGCCATGTGTCGTTCCGCATGGGGTCCAGGCATCTGCTTTTTTGGACAGTTCTGCCTGTGACCGCCATGCACCATTCCGCATTGGGGTCAAGGCAACTGCTTGTGTTCTGGTTCTGGTTTGTCTTGTTTGTACTGTGTCCTGTGCGGTTGTTCAGGTTCCAGTTTGTGTGCCTGGGTTCCAGTGCTTATTTGTGTGGACTGCTGGTGCTTGCACTGCCAGTCTCTGCAGGTAAGTGGCCAAGTGTACCGGGACCATCCTGGAGGTGCAACCAGTGAACCCTCGGCTAAGTTCATCCCCACCATCAGGGGTTCTGTGAAGAATGGAGCTCATTGAGTCTCTGCCCTCTGAGTTTTGCCCAAGTCAAACCGGTGCACTTGGTCTTTGCTTGACAGTTACTATAGATTTAAGTGAAGAATATGCAGAGTTAAATTTTGAAGGAAAAAAACTGATACACTGACCTTTTGGCTGTCTAGTTAAGCTCTGTCTGGACTGTTGTTTACATCGGAAAGCTGCTTAGACATTTTCATCGACTTGTATTAAGGCTCAATACAAGTCTTTGGCAGACTGAAATTGCAACGTTCTTTCTGTTAGGCTGTGCTTCTTCAGCTTTACCCCTCCCTCTAGAAGGTTCTAGTTAAGCTAGAAACTGTATATAGCCAGAGCAGTTAGAACTTCTAGTTGTCTGCAGATAGGGGGCCAGTGTTTAGTAGGGATAGACTCTGCCAGACTGCACGAGTGACTAGCAGAAGATGCTGAGATGGTAATACTCTGCCACAGACCACAGCCCTTTGGCCAGGGTATCAGCCTTCTGAGAGAGAGGGAAAAGCTAGCTCAAGCTAGCTGAAACCTTTTTCCTGGGAGTAGACTGTAGAAGCCAGCCCTATGCCTCGCCTGTATTATTTTGCACTTGAGTTCCTCCATTAAAGAAGCATGCTGGTTCACTGCAGATGCTGACTCTCTGAACTTACTTCCCATTGAGGTGCACCATACCTTACTATCCTGTCTGGAGAGCAAATATATCTAAAAAAATATCGTGAATTAGCACAATTTGGCACATCTAGATTTTCAACACATTTTTGCAACATGCTTGATGATGGGTGGAGCTTTGACAAAAGGGGTCAGAGCTTAGTGGGAAAAGGGCCAGGGCCTAAGATGCACTGGTTTGTGCCAAAATTGAGCCACAATTCTGGCATAAAACTCTGTCTCAGGGTAAGCCAACTAGTAGCTGGTACAGAGCTAGACAAAAGTGTCTATCCCTGCACCACATTTATCAACCAGCGGGAGCCCCTGTGATAAATCTGCTAGCCTGTCTAAGCTTACTCCATCTTTACAATCGGTAAATCTGGGCCAACATGTTTTATATCAAGGACAGTGGTATTAATTATTTGCCTGCTGCTCTTCTGCTATGAAACCCCTTAGGTTCTTTCTTTTTCCCTTTACCAGCTTGAATTATTATTTTTCCTCATAAGTGATTCTTGCTTATAGCGTATTGCATCATCAGGACCATTGTAACGATTTTATATTCCTCACCTAAATTACAGGCCATTTTCCACTGAAAATGGTAAATAATATTACACACAAAAGGGGAAAAAAAAACGAGAAAGAGGTAATCGGATTTCTGGGAAGATGGAGCCAAGTGAAAGATGTGTGCTTTTATAAGGATGGACAATGGAAAAGAAAATAATAACTCCTAACTTTGATTGTTCAAATATATTCTGCAATACATAGAGATGCATGCAAGCTGGAGCAGGCACAGGGCAGCAAGGTTAAGTACAAGAGAAAGCACAATACTTCAGATTGGCAGTAGACTGCAGCAAGAATAATCAAATCAGAAGTAAATTGAATTACTCCGTCCTAGGGCAGGCTCCTGGGACTGCTACACTGAATGCTAGCAAAGCTCCTCCTAGACTTTTTTTTTTTCCCTTCCCCAGTCAAACTCACATGATGAATGCAGATGAAATTTGAAATATGAAAATCTGAAATAATTTATGGAACTTGTCAGAAATCTGGCTTGCATGCGCTGTAATTTCCTGGGAGACCAGGCGGGCTGGCTCATTGCTTGCAGTCTCCGATCGGTGGCTGAGCCGGTGCACTGGATGGATCAACCCCCTTTTAAATGCTCTTGCAGACAAATTACAGCTCATTACACACAGCCTTGCACCGTGCCATTATGTCAGAGGAAATCTTTTTTCATTTGCACAAATTTGCTTGGAATTCTCATATTTATTTGAGCATCCATTATCGAATCTGAACATTGAATTAGCCACAATTATTTTCAGAGCGGGGGAGGGGATGTTTGCGGATGAGGGGCAGTGCCTGCCCTTAATGATATCACAGTAGTCTGTTTATTGTGTCTTTTATTTCTACCGGTCTATGAGTGGGGGCTGTTTTGTGTGAAAGGGTGTGCCGGGTTTTACGGTGTTGTGTGTATGTGCCTGTACTGTATGCATCAGTGAATATCTGTAGTGTGTATATGTTTGTGTATATGTTGTGTGTGCTGTGTTACTATTGTGTTATGTGTATCAGAAGGTGCTTTGTGTGTCTGTACGTTACAGTGTTTCATGTGTATGTCTACATCTTTTAACAGTATAGGTATGTATGTTTGTGGTGTATATCAGTATGTGTCTCGTGTGTGAGCGTTAATGCGTGTCTAGGTATGTCTGTGTTTATGCGCATGTGCCGCTGTGTTTTTCTTCTGTATGTACTACGTGTGTACCTTTATATGTGTGTGAGAGTGTGTATGGATATTTTGTTGTGTTTCTGAGAGTCTGTGTGTGTATACAGCTAAGTCTGTTTTTATGTGCACATATTTTGTGCGTATGTATACTGTATGTATGTGTATATGTGTGCGTTGTTTTTTTGTGTACAAGTATGTGTGTGTATCGCTTGTGTGTTTATGGACATGTATGATTGTGCTTCTTAGGAATGTGTATGAATGTGCTGCTCCTTGGGTATGGGTATGTGTCTGTGTGTTTAACGATATGTATGTTTTTGTTGTGTATATGTGCCAGGTGTATGAGTGTGTGTGTTGTATTGTTCTATCTTAGCGTGTGTAAGTATAGTGTATGAGAATGTTTGTTTGTTTGTTTGTTTTTTTATGACCATGTTTGTCTTCACGCAGGTTTTTGCTGCCGTTTTTCTCTACATTTGCATTTTTAGTGGCGTTTCTTGGTGTGGTTTTTTTCTTGAAATATGTCGTTTCCAGATGTTAACTGAGGGTTTATGGGAGGACAAGCTTTTTTTCTTTTTTTTTCTTTTTGCTGCTGGTGGCGTTTTTTGTCTTTCTGTCTTTCCGTTATTTTCTTCAGGTGTTGTTACGTGTCTTTAATTATAAAAGAAAAAAGCCAGAAAAAAAGCAGTTCAAACAGCCATTTTGAAAAAAAAAACTAAAAATGCTATTAAAAAAAGCGCAAAAGATGCAGGTGAACTCATGTGTGCAAGTAGAATCCGAACCAGGGCATTTTCCCCACATCTTAGTTTTATCATGCAGAAATGAAATGGTTTATGATAGCGCTATGTGCTATAGGAATGCAGGGTTCATATTATTCCCTTGATATATGTCTTCATTTCATAGAGGCATTTACTCAGTGAGCCCACAACGCGTATAATAATGGGCGATTTATCCTGCGTGACTGCATCTCCCCAGGACTAGAGCCTGGAGAAGGTAATCTCATAAGAGGCATCATTCCTCCTGGATGGGATGCCGTGTCTGAGCCTCTCCCTGCTGCAAGGAGCTATGGAGCAGCACTTAAAGGAAGAAAGACTCTGTGCAGGAGATTATTGCTGGCATTGTCCTTTTGTAGATGCGTATTATAGTGCCTCCCTCCAGTCTCAATGAGGGACAAGACACACGCTGTATATGACAGTGGGGAGGTATTGAGAGATGACCCCATATCTACAGGCTCAGAGTTATGGACTGTGCCTGCTGGCTTTTGGCTATGGGCCTGCCATACTGGCAGCACGGCACTTCAAAGAAACTGCTTGCAACTTCTAATTCTATCTCAGCAAGAGGCTATATCCATTGCGTGTCATAATAGCTGACCACTGGGACTTTCAAAGGGTTTAGCCAGTCAGCTAATTAACCCTTTCACACAGATTCTATGTTAACGAAGTAATATGCGCACCCTGCAGGTATAGGTGGGTAAAAATAATAATAATATTTATTTATATAGCGCCACCTTATTCCGTAACGCTTTACAAATTCAGAGGGTTCATGAACAAAACAAAAGACATCACAACTAGGGATGAGCGAATTTCAGATTTTGAAATTCGTTTTCGCTTCGTGTTGTGGTGTTTACTGACTTGCGTTATGCATTCCGTTACCACTGACCATAATGCAATTCCATGATGGAATGCATAACCAAATGCCTTTAGAGGCATTCCGTTATTTATTCCGTCATAATAGAAGTCTAAGGGCTGCAGAACGGATCCGCCCCGTTTCCCTTATGCAGGAGAGGACTCCAGCATAACGGAAGCAGGACGGATCCATTATGCAGGCCATAGACTTCTATTATGACGGGAATGCCTCTAATGGCATTCCGTTATGCATTCCTTCATGGAATTGTGTTATCGTCCGTGGTAACAGATTCCATAACGCAATTCACCAAATACCACGACACAAAGCGAAAACAAATTTCAAAATATGAAATTCGCTCATCCCTAATCACAACGTAGCTGGCTAATATACAAGTGAAAGGGCCCTGCTCGCGAGAGCTGACAATCTATGAGATGGTAGTATTGGGCGCTGTCTGACATTTCTATGTAGATGTATCTTAATAATATTACAATATGAATCAAATACAGTCAAATGCCATTAAACAGGTGTAGGTTATTTTAGCACTTCTAGACTGCACTGTACCAATGTTGCATCAGTATGTGCGATATTAGGAGACATTTATCATTAAAAAATGCAGCAAAAAGCTCCAGCATCAGATTCACACAAATATCATTATTACGGTATATATTATACGATTCCTCCTGAATGCCACCGCTACACTGACATCTGTATAATGGTGACGTGGCGTTTCAGTAGTTCCGCACAGATGCTGAGGCCTACAGTACGTAGATATTCACTCTCTGGCACTCAGTCAGTAGACGCGTATCCTGATGAAATGTTGCCAGTTACTGATTGCATTTGGAAATGGATAATATATACTGGGCTGTGTACAACAGACTGCAGACACCTTACATCTTTTATTATTCCTGTAAATTATATAACATATCCTACATTTTTTTGCAACTGTACTATTTTGCATTTAGTGTACTTTCTAAAATAAAGTATATGACTAAATGTAGAGTGCGGTATATTATCAAATGGAATATATATACTGTTACTGTATAATATATATATATATATATATATATATATATATAGTTTAGACATACTGTGTCATGATGAAGGACCTGAATTGAAAGTGGTCTGAAACGCGTTACTGTGATTATAATATCCTGTGTTTGAAGTTTTATCGCCTGAATAACGATCCCAATTTTGTATTCGTGAGCTGGACTTTCTACTGTTTTTGGAATACTGTGTCTACTGTATATATATGTACAGTATACATAGTATGTCTATACAGTACATATATTGTATACAGTATATTGTGTCATTTTGCAGCAAAAAATGCTACCAAAAACACACATGCAAAAGTGCACAAAAACATCACCAAAACCATATATGTGAAAGCTTCCCGTGATATTTTCCCATATCTTTATTATATTTGTCATCTGGAGCTGCCATTTTTGCAGCAAAAACGCCACCAAAAATGCAAAAGTGCAGAAAAATGGATATCTCTCCTTGCAGATACATATATTTTTCTATTTCTTTCAATTCATTTTTTTTTGTTTGACTTCTATCTGTATCCAATAAATATTTGACAGTCTTCATTTCTTCAGTGGTGATCTGACTGTGCATAATTTGTCAAGAGCTAAAGACTTACAAAAACAGGATGAGCCATTTCTTTATAAAAAAAATTATTATCTTTAATTTATTTATTATTTTTTTCATTTCTATTTAAAAATATTGCGCTGGTTTTTATCATTGCTTTTCAGATTCTTAGAATAGATGTTATAAATGATGATTCTGTCTAGACACGGAGTGACTAGTACTTTCACGAACAGCGTTATTACATGGAGGTGTTTGGAAGCATCTCTTCATTGTGAATGCTCCACGTAGCCGTATATTTGTATTCATAGAGCAGGGCACCATGCACCAATCGCCGGCGCACAGGCTGCGCTTTTCAGGCCTCACAGCCGCTGCATTGTCAGGCACAATATTGTGGAAATAAATAATACCATCTACTGCAAACCCTTTCACATTTTCAGAGGTCTTTCTCTGCTACCACCTCGCAGGGATCCCTGGAGTTTTTTACCCAGGTCCCATGCTGGGTTCTCAGGCATCTGGTGGGCTGATCGGGGCTGTGAATGGCCGGGGAAGGAGGGGTAAAGTCTGCTTGGGGTTGATGTCTGTGTCACAGACTTCCCCTTTCACCCTCCTCACTTCCTATCCACCATCAGTGTCTTGCCTCTTTCTTGCTGCTGGTGGTTCAGTGGATAAACTGATTAGATAACAACACAGCACCTTCCCTTTCTGTTTAGTCCTTTCAGAAGAGCCAACCCTTCTACTAGCTGTCCTTTATTAGGGGCTCTATGGGGTTTTATCCAGCAATGGCTCAGTCTTGCCCCTGGATTCATCAATCATTGTGGCTGGCTCACATCCCCTTCATGGTGTTCCGCCTCATTAAGCCCATCATTTGGAGTGTATAGAGCTTGTATAGGCCCAGAATGCCTCCACAGCCCTGTCACTAGCTTATGGCTTCAGGATGAAAGGCCTACAGACAAACAGGTCATCCCGTGCACCCATCTTCAGCTACACAATGAGAATATACTCTACCTATTAGTAGACTGTGGACGACGTTCCCTCACGGAATAATCTGCACAGTAAACCCACATTTACATTGAGCTTGGGGAAAATATAACTTCTATACGCGGACTGAACGAAAACCGATGACAATAGCTGCCATGTTGGGTGTTTGGGGCGTTTGTATTGTCTTACATTTTCTTTTGTGAAGGCAGCTCTGTTTACTCAGGGACTCAGTCAGAAGCCGTTCAATAAGCCATGCCACAGTTCTGTGAGAGTCTGGTCCATATTCCAAGTCAGTGACTTACATGAATAAAGGAGTACTATTCTATCTACTGTATCTATCTACCTACCTATTTAATCTATCTACTGTATCTATTATCTATCTATCTATCTATCTATCCATCTATTATCTATTTATTATCTATCTGTTTATCTGTCTTCTATCGATTAGCTATGTATCATCTATCCATTTATCTATCTATCTATCTATCTATCTATCTATCTATCTATTTATCTGTCTGTCTATCCATCTATATTCTATCTATTATATATCTATTTATCATGTATCTATCTATCTATCTATCTATCTATCTTCTATTTATTATGTATCTATTTATTATCTATCTAAAAACACAGAAAAGAGGCAGCACTCCAAATAAGGTGAAGGCTGGTGAACCCCAGAACTGCAACGTTTCAGTCCAACTCTATGAGGCCTTTCTCAAAGGCCTATAGAGTTGGGCTGAAAAGTTGTATTTGGGGTGAATATAATTGGGTTCACCACCCTTCACCTTTTTTGGAGTGCTGCCTCTTTTCTGCATTTTTTGATACTTGGACCTTCAGTCAACGGTCTTGTGGGATTTGCACCCACCATGTCATTAACAAGTACTGCTGTTTTTTCTTTTCACATCTCTCTATCCATCTATCATCTATTTATTCTATCTATCTATCTAATATCTATCTATCCATCTATCATCTATAAATTGCTGAATATTGGCAGGAACTGGAACAAGCTGTCGTGTACGCCGATCCAGAGCATCCCAAACATGCTCAATGGGTGACATGTCCAGTGAGAATGCTGGCCATGCAAGAACTGGGATGTTTTCATCTTCCAGGAATTGTGGGCTGGTGTGGTTACACGTGGTCTGCGGTTGTGAGGCCGGTTGGATATACTGCCAAATTCTCTGAAACGCCTTTGGAGACGGTTTATGGTAGAGAAATGAACATTCATTGCACAGGCAACAGCTCTGGTAGACATTCCTGCAGTCAGCATGCCAATTGGACGCTCCCTCAAACGTTGCGACATCTGTTGCATTGTGCTGAGTGATCAAACTGCACATTTCAGAGTGGCCTTTTATTGTGGGCAGTCTAAAGCACACCTGTGCAATAGTCATGCTGTCTAATCAGCACCTTGATATGCCACACCTGTGAGGGATGGATTATCTCGGCAAAGGAGAAGTGATTACTAACAAAGATTTAGACAGATTTGTGAACAATATTTGAGAGTAATAGGTCTTTTGTGTATGTAGAAAATGTTTTGGATCTTTGAGTTCAACTCATGCAAAATGGGAGCAAAACCGAAAGTGTTGCATTGATATTTTTGTTCAGTGTATCTATCTATCCATCTATTACCTATCTATCTATCTATGTAAATGTTTACACCTCCACTAGAAATATAGTTCCTGCTCTGGATTATGGATTTCGGAATGACTGTCTGTAAAATATAGAGATTAGATTTGGACCGGCATAGTTGGAGTACCAAAAGATACTCCAGTGGGCCCAGGCTGTAACAATGTCCATTAGAAAACATCTCAATTTGGAGATTACTTTGGGACAATCACTTGCCACTGACGTCTGTTTCTATAGGTTAAAAAGGTTTTCCCACAATCATTCATGGGATTGGGGATAAATGTCTGATGCTGGGGGAGCCACAGCTGGGAACCCTAACCATTAAGAGAGAACAGAGGTCCCAAGCCCCCCATTCTTTGAATGGAGTGACATTGAAGCACTGAAGCAGTTTTTTTCAGCTTACCTCTTGTGGCCAGCGGGGGGGGGGGGGCCACATTCTCTAGGACACCAACATTTTCTTGGTTTGTGTGGTAGTAAAGTCCACCCCTGAATCTACAGGACTGATGGAGACAGTCACGGCCAGTTCTCAGCTGTTTCCAACAGTCACACAGACATTAAACAAAATAGCGGATAGCATGCTTGACCAGTGCTCCATGCAAGGAATGTGGGACCTTAGGCCTAGGGCCCCCAGCAATAAGACATTTATTGGAATGAACATAGTGAAGGATCAGTCCTGTCAAACTAATCTAATCAGTTTCTATGAGGTGGTAAGTTCTAGACTTGACTGGGGTGAGTCATTGGATGTCGTATATCTTGACTTTTCCAAAGCATATGACACTGTACCACATGAAAGGTTAGTATATAAAATGAGAATGCTTGGACTCGGAGGAAATGTCTGTATGTGGGTAAGTAACTGGCTGAGAGATAGAAAACAGAGGATGCTTAACAGTGCACACTCAGATTGGGTCACTGTCACTGTCTAGTGGGGTACTACAGGATCAGTATTGTAGGGGCATCATTAGCAATGGGGTACCACAGGGGTCAGTATTAAGCCCTATTCTCTTCAATATATTTATTAATGATCTTGTAGAAGGCTTGCACAGTAAAACATAAATTTTTGCAGATGACACTAAACAGTGTAAAGTAAACGGAAAAGGACAGTATACGGCTAAAGAGGGATCGAGATAGATTGGAGGCTTGGGCAGATAAGTGGCAGATGAGGTTTAAAGAGGACCTTTCACTGGTCCGCAGTTTATTAGGCAAATGTATATACATGCAGAGCGGCACCCAGGGATGACCCTGCACTTACTTGTATCCCTGGGTGCCGCTCCATTCATATCCTGAATATGAGCTGAGCGCTGCGATTGGCCAGCGCTCCAGCCTTGGGAGAAGGAGACGCCCAGGGCAGAAGAAGATGTCTCCACCCCAGACAAAAATAGGAGAAGCGCAGTGCCCCGGTACCGTGGGCTACAGAGGACGAATGGAGCGGCACCCAGGGATACAATTAAGTGCAGGGTCATCCTTGGGTGCCGCTCTGCATGTATATACATTTGCCTAATAAACTGTGGACCAGTAAAAGGTCCTCTTTAACACTGACGAATGTAGGGTTATGCACATGGAAAGGAATAATGCAAGTCACCCGTACATACTAAATGGTAAAACACTGGGTAACACAGACATGCAACAAGTGTTACATGGATTACAGTACCCAGAAAGATTGTCAAAATTATTGTTATTTAGTTTAGAAAAAAGACGACCGAGGGGAGATCTAATTACTATGTATAAATATATCAGGGGTCAGTACAGAGATCTCTCCCATCATCTATTTATCCCCAGGACTGTGACTGTGACGAGGGGACATCCTCTGTGTATGGAGGAAAGAAGGTTTGTACACAAACATATAAGAGGATTCTTTACGGTAAGAGCAGTGAGACTATGGAACTCACTGCCTGAGGAGGTGGTGATTGTGAGTACAATAAAGGAATTCAAGAGGGGCCTGGATGTATTTCTGGAGTGTAATAATATTACAGGCTATAGCTACTAGAGAGGGGTCGTTGATCCAGGGAGTTATCTGATAGGCGGATTGGAGTCGGGATGAATTTTTTCCCCCTAAAATTAGGAAAATTGGCTTCTACTTCATGTTTTTTTCCCCCCTTCTCTGGAACAACTTTGCAGGATAACAGGCTGAACTGGATGGACAAATGTCTTTTTTTAGCCTTACAAACGATGTTACTATGTTACTATGTTCACAATAGATGGAGGGTGAACCCACAGATTTCTTTTCTTTAGTGGCTGCTACTGGAGGCAGGGACGATTGAGACAGCGACTATCTGTGTACAATTCTGAGGAATATGTTTGTTATTAAATATATATATACATATATAAAACACGAAATACATAAATAAATCCATATGAATACATTTAGACCAGATAGCCATTCACTTTCAAATCTGTTTATTAGTCTGTACACAAATATGAAAACAGAAGGACATGTTTGAGGGTAACAGTGATACGGTACACACAGACGACACAAGTTAGTACTTTATACTAATATAATTACTACATTAAACAGCATGCATACCTTATGAGCTCATTATTATGAGTATCTCATTATCAACGTATTATGATGAGTAATATACATAATTTATCCTGTTATTGTATACCAGGGTCAATGGTGAATTATGTGAACATTTCATCAGATTACAGATATAATATGATGTATTTGTTTCCTTACAGTGGTATATCATCTGGTAATATTCATTAGTTCAGATTATAATGTTCACTAGTAACATGAACAGTATCACTTACAAGTGTGTAATACAATTTCAAGCGATCCTGAGTAATTCTGTATACATATTATCAGGTTATAATGGTGAGTTATTCTGTATACATGTTATCAGGTTATAATGGTAAGTTTTTCTTTATATATGTTATCAGGTTATAATGGTAAGTTTTTCTTTATATATGTTATCAGGTTATAATGGTAAGTTTTTCTTTATACATGTTATGAGCTTATAATGGTGAGTTATTCTTTATACATGTTATCGGGTTATAATAGTAAGTTATTCTTTATACATGTTATCAGGTTATAATGGTGAGTTATTCTTTATACATGTTATAACGGTGAGTTATTCTGTATACATGTTATCAGGTTATATGGTGAGTATTATTAACTATATTCCCAGCTGCTGCGTGTGAGCGGTGTTCACCTCCAGGCAGACCAGCCATCCCATTTGTATTCAGAGACAATTGGTGGTACTATTTGATATTAATAATAATGCAACTTAAATGATTACAAAATAAGAAAGTGTTAGATGTCAGGACCCCGGTAGGGTTTTAAAAGGCAGCGTACTGAATCCACGCCTCTCCGATAACTTTTTTAATAACGATTTTCCTGTGCTGCAGGCTTGCACTGAATCCTGGAGGAATTGCTAAATCAGATTAAGGTTATATTTTGCAACAGACTGGATGGAGCAATAAAGGAGAGAGCGAGGAAATGGGACTTCACCCATCAATTAGACCTCTATTAGCAGCCAATGCAGGCTTCACCACAGGAAATGTGACATCCCAGCAGAAGCAGACCTTGCTTTAACCAAACAATTCTCCATGCCTGCAAGTTTAACCCAAACAAATCCTTTTGTTTTTTAGGGCTACTCTTTTCTTCTTGTATGTTCAAAGCACCTGCTTAGCAACTACATGAACAAAATAAGAGAGACACAAGGGGCCATCAAGCACCTGCAAGAAACAGTAGGTCCAGGAGGAGCATGGGCCTCATATTTATTAATATGAATTATTATTCTTATGCACCAGCTTCAATTATGGACAATTAACACCACAATAGGCTGCATGAATATCATAGAGGGTCATCTACATACAGATCACCTGCCAGAGAGCCACCCCCAGGGTCAGACGCCCTCCATGGTCAAGTACTTGAGATCCTGTCTGGTGGGATCCAGTTAGTAAAGCGTAGACAGGGCTTTATAATAATACAGCAGATTAATCTTCATTATGAAGAGCTATCATGTTCTGTAACGCTGTACTAGGATGATTAATGTTCAGGAAAATGTAAGCAATATAGGAAAAGAGACAAGGACCTTTCTAGTGTGAACGGGACGCGTCAGTAATAAGTGCAATTGTTGTTCCCTTGATGTATAGATGCATAGATAGATAGATACATGCATAGATAGATTTTACTTAACTTGAAATTAATGGGTTAATGTGGTTTACTATTTCATACTTTCTTTCTAATGTCTATCCCAAAAAGTTGCATCTACACTCCAGGCATCCCCCAGATGTACTTTCCCTGATATCGGTGCATTACATTGCACATGAAACAAACTTATTACTACTGTGCACCGTTTTCATAAGTTTGGCAGAAGTGGGTATAGTAATTCCAACTAAAAACTAACCTCATATATACCTACAATGATAAATCCCCCCTGTGTTTTTACATCGTTGTGTATTATACCAGGTTATTATGGAAAACAATATATGTATTGGGTAAAGTTATAATGAAAAACTATCTTTTGGACCATGTTATAATGAAAAACTATGTATTGGACCAGCCTATCATGGAAACCTAAGTATTGGACCAGGTTATGTTGGAAAACTTTGTATTGGACCATGGTATAATGGAAAATTACATATTGGATCAGGTTATAATGGAAAACCTTGTACTGGACCAGGTTATAATGGAAACTATGTATTGAACCAGGTTAGAATTGAAAACCCTAAATTTGGGTTTAATATATCATTCTTTATGGTCAAACCTTATGTACAGCGCCTTGAAAAACTATTCATACACTTTGAATTTTTCCACATTCTTTTATTTAACACCCAAAAAATTAAATGTATTTTTTGGGGATTTTATGTGATAGACCATAGCTGGCTAACCAGCGGCTCTCCAACTGATGCAAAATTACAACTCCCACCATGCCCTGCTGTAGGCTTATAGCTGTAGGCAGACTGGGCATGCTGGGAGTTGTAGTTTTGCAACAGCTCGAGAGCCGCAGGTTGGCCATCCCTGTGATAGACCAACACAACGTAGTAAGTATATGTGAAGTGAAAAGAAAAGGATACATGGTTTTCAAATTTTTAATAAATAACAATCTGGAAAGTGTGGCGTGCATTTGTATTCAGTCCCTGGGTCAATACTTTGTAGGACCACCTTTCACTTCAATTACAGCTGGAAGTCTTTTGGGGTATGTCTCTACCAGCTTTGCACTTCTAAAGCCAGAAATTTTTGTCCATTCTTCTTTGCAAAATAGCTCCAGCTCAGTCAGATTGGATCTAGAGTGTCTGTGGACAGCAATTTGCTACAGATGCTCAATGGTATTTAGGTCTGGACTTTGACTGGGCCATTCCAGCACATAAATATGGTTTGATCTAAACCATTCCACTGGAGCTCTGGCTGTATGTATAGGGTCGTTGTTTTGTTTGAAGGTGAATGGTTATCCTCGTCTCAAGTCTTTTACTGCCTCTACCAAGTTTTCCTCCAGCGTTGCCCTGTATTTTGCTCAATCTATTTTCCCTTTAACTCTGACCAGCTTCCCTGTCCCTGCTGAAGAAAAGTATCCCCACAGCATGATGCTGCCACCATGGTGGGGATTCTGTGTTCAGGGTGATGTGCAGCATTAGTTTTCTGCCACACATAGCATTTTGCACTTAGGCCCAAACGTTCAACTTTAGATTCATCTGACCAGAGCACCTTCTTCCACATGATTGCTGTGTCCCCTAGATGGCTAGTGACAAACTGCAACGGTGGCTTCTTATGGCTTGCTTTCAAAAATGGCCTTATTCTTGTGGAGCACACAACTAATAGTTATCCTGTGGATAGATTCTCTCACTTTAGCTTTGGCTCTCTGGAGCTCTCCCAGAGGGACCATTGTCCTGTTAGCTATTTCTCCAATTAGTGCACCCCTTGCCTGGGCTGTTTAGGTGATAGGCCATGTTTGCAGATTTGTTATACTGTTTTCATTTTCAGATGATGGATTGAACAGTGTTCTATGAGGTGTCCAGACCTTGGGATATTTTTTATTTTTTTTATAACCTAACCCAGCTTTACGCTTCCCTGCAACTTTATCCCTGACCTGTCTGGTATGCTCCTTGGTTTTCATGATGCTGTTTCATCACTAATGTTCTCTAACAAACCTCTGAGGCCTTCACAGAATATCTGTAGTTATACTGAGGAACTACACAGAGGTGGACTCTATATTTACTAATTAGGTGACCTCTGAAGGCAGTTGGTCACACTGGATTTTATTTAGGGGTATCAATACAAATGCACCCCACACTTTTAAGACTTTTATTTATTAGAAATTTTGAAAACCATATATCATTTTCTTTTCACTTCACACATACTTACTAATTTGTGTTGGTCTATCACATAAAAACCCAATAAAATGTATTCAAGTTTGTGTGTATAATGTGAATAAATGTGGATAAGTTCAAGGGGTATGAATACTTTTTCAAGGCACTGTAAGTACCAAGAGATATGTCCATTCATCTTATGGTCATAGGAGATGTCACTCCTATGAATGTTCCCTAGATGGATGATGTTCACCATTCAGGAGATCTGATGAATAGCAAGAGTCTTAAAGGGGTTGTCCAGGATATTACAAGTAATGCCCTATTTTCAGGATAGGTAATCAAAATCTGATGGGCAGTGGTCCAAGACGCCCAATCCCCTCAACAGTATCTCCAACACAGACTCATTTCAGTGGGAGCAACACTCCAGTAAGCAGCTCTGTCCACTACTTAACGAAGTCGGCACCGGAGCTACTGCAAAAAAGCTGATCAGCGGAGGTGGATTCCCCCTTGATCTGATATTGATACATATTCTAAGGATAGGCCATTACTTGAAAAATCCTGTGACTAACCCATATATATTTGATAAACGTCAGCCAAATCCGCTGATTTCAGCAGGACTGACTGACTACCTAAAGGAGTTGCACTTTAGGATATGCCACCAATATCCGATAGGGTCCCACCTCTAGGACTTGCACCTATCTCTAGAACGGGGCCCCCCAAAGCTCACTTGTCTATTTCTGGAACTCTCATAGAGGTGAATGAAGAGGTGGCCGCACTTTGCTTTGCCCCTCTCCATTCACTTCGATGGGAGTTCCAGAAATAACTGAGCGAGCTTTGGGGGTCCCCATTCTAGAGATAGGTGCGGATTCCACCTCTAGGACTTGCACCTATCGAACATTGCTGGTATATCCTAACAAGATGGTCCAACCCCTCTAATGTGGTGTCCTGATTTGCTCCCGGCAAAAGATATCGGGGTAAGGAACAGTTGGACAAGTTGGATTTCACAATGTGTGATCTGTTTGAAGCCACAAAGCTTTAGTGGGTATAACACAGTGTTTGAGGGTTCCCTGGAGTCTTCTATTAAAGGGACACTACCATAAAACATTTTTCACTACATATTAACAACCTATATGTGAATATTTTATTTATTTTTATTTTAAAAAATAATGGGTGGATTGTTTTCTGGATATATTTGTTTAAAGTTACTCGATGTATTCTATGCCGTGGCTCTGTAACTTCCTCCTTTCATGGACTTTTAGCACAGCAAACAGCCTCACTTGACTTTCTCACTCAGACCATTCACTGGGACCAGAGAGGAAAGGGGACAAGTGACTCAATTAGAGCATCACACATTACACTGCACTGAACGAAGTGCATCTCACTATCTATGCTTATAAAGAGAAAAGAGCTATTACTGTTATCCAGATTCTGCAATCTACTATTATACTAGCAGATAACATCTTCCCTTAACAGCAGTAGTAAACTGAGAATGGATTACATATCTATATAGGAGTTTTAGCATTCTGTGCTGAAATAGTAATATAAAAACTGTTTTCTATGAATATTGAGTAAATCATACACTTATGTTCTCTATCTCCCTACTGTATAATGGAGATGACCAGGTAAGCCACCATATACATAACAGAATAAAACATAAAATATTAAGGTAATTTTTTTATTTTATTTTTTTTTACTGAAAATTCTTTACACTCCTTACAAGACAATACAACACAACTTGTATATAACAAGATAATGCAACCCAACAAGGACAGAGTCGCACAGCTTCTTTGGTTTTCATTATGTTATCTTAAACTTAAATGACTTCCGAATAATTGATGGTTTACAGTAAACAAGGACAAGTATCCTGCAGCTAATGAACCCAAGGAGCTATCAGAATTAATGTCATACATTAGAGACTCTGGATGGTGGATTCCAGCATGCTGTTCAGCGGGCTAATGTATATTAAAGGGAATGTGTCATCAGAAAATTACCTATTGTTTAAATTGCATTTTTATGTTTACCATATTTTTAAAGAATTTTAGATCATGATATTTTCAATTTTTCATGTCAATATTTAGATTTAAACTAAAACCATAAAATCCAGCAGTTACCCCACTGGCCACTAAGCCTAATAATACAACCACTTCTTGGTCTGTACAGATCACTTTACTGTAGTTACCTGCTTATCTGTCATTCTAATCCTGCCTGTAAGGATATCATCTCTGTGTATAGATAAGACAGGATCCTCAATTCACAATAGGTGATTGTCAGAGCTTATCTAGTCTTTCCTTGTACAATGACCTCTGCTCAGGCCACACAGCATGCCTAGAAACCTCTCCCATGGAAGTCAAGGAGGTCCCCTCCAGTCCCTTGTGTCTATGGCCCATGGGGCTGCCGTAAAGAACTTTTCTTAATGCTTCCTCAATACTGCTAAGAACAGCTCAGGCAAGATGGCCGAACTGTAATCATGTTCAGGAAATAGAATGAAAAAATCTAAAATCAGAAAATAAAAAATAAAAACGGATTAGAAAAAAAAGGATATGTGTTACTATTTGGTTTTAATGGCATAATTTTTTTTGGTAACACATTTACTTTAACACAGAGCGCAGGAAAAGTGATAAGATTTTTCAGGATGCTTTGTAGGACTCTTTTTAGTCCAAAACATCTGGTCATTTTTTAGACATTATGTTATGTTGTATGATGACCATTGGCTTCTACAAATGCCCAAGAATAGGCATGGTAGGAGTAATAAGTCTGCGGTGGGTCTACATTACTGTGAATTTTTATAACCAGGCTTTATTTTTTGTTACATTTGGGTAGATTAGATTAATTGTGCAAACAATATTTAGAAGGCTACAGTTTGGCACTTAGTGCTAGACACAAAATTAGTGAGTGGATGTCTGTAAAAAAGTGGATCAAGGAACCACTAATCATTAGTGAGGGACACTAGATCACTGGGTCACTAATGGTCATACACTACGCTAGCAGATCATAAGAAATTGGATGCTATCTCAACTTAGTTTTAAGAAATTCAAGCAACTTCATTGGTTCCCCAGTAACATCATAGCTGAGGTATCCATCGCACCTTTGCTCTGTATCCACCAAATGAAATATTTTCTATGAGTGGTGAAACTGATGGGGGAGCTAAGGTAGCAGTTACATCTGAATGCTGGTGCCTTAGGGGCCACAAAAGAAGATACTAATATTATGAACGGCACATGGTAGGTGGAGTCCCTTATTTTCCATTTGGGCCATGAAGCTTTAAGTTATGGCTCTATGCACCAGGGACTACAGTCTTCATCAATGGATTACCAGGATTGCACTCCAGAATTCTGGCTTCAAGAAGTCTTAATACAGGGCTTTTGTTGACTTTTTGTGCATATTTGAACAATAAAGTTGCAATATTTTGAATTTTTTTACTGCACTTACTCCAATTTTGAAAAGTGGGTTTGAAAATGTGGGGCGTTAGGCCTCATGCACATGACTATCCATTTTGCACTCTACAAACCACATAATATATGGATGGAATGATATGCAATCCGTAAAAAAATGCAGATCAGACAGCGAAAATATGGTTGTGAGGCCTTAGCCTGTCAAGCTGATTTAATGGGGTTCTCCGGGCTTTTAATATGGATGACCTATTGTGCCGTCTCCCTTCTCTCTTTCTGATCGCCACAGACATAGCAGCAGCAAGCAGGAAGAGGGAAGGGAGACGGCACGTGGGCACTGGGGGGCCTTCCCTTCATACAACTGATCACCCCCATTGATCTGATATTAAAAGCCCGGAGAACCCCTTTAAGCCAAATTTATCCAATTCAACTTTTTACAAACTTGCAAAAATTTGTCTTAATCTTACTGCCGTAAAGGGGAGGTGTAGAGGGAGGAGTAACATCTTAAGGCAAAAGTGGAAGATTAAACCCGTTCCTGACATATGACGTAATAGTACATCATGGCAAAAAGTGACTTGCCGCATTACGTCATGGTGATCAGACGGGCACCGGAACAGTGCGTGCCCGATCACTGCAGGGGCCCGGCAGTCCCTCATAGCCGGGCCCCTGCTGTATCCGCCGGCATCGCTGTAAAAGCCGATGCCGGTGGATTAACCCATTCTATGCCGCGGCCAGAGCTGACCGCGGCATAGAAGGGGTTTGCGGCCGATGAGGGAGCCCATTGGGTCCCCGCTCTGCTGTAGCAGGGACCCGATGGGTGACAAGGCAGCCCGATGCCATGCACAGGCTGCCCAATGCCTTGCACGGCATCGGGACCTGCTTTCTACGGGGGCCGAGGAGATCCAGCCCCAGGCTCCTAGCCAACCTGTTAGCGTATTACTCTGTGTCATACACTAACAGGAAATGCATTACAATACATCTGTATTGTAATGCATTGCAGAGGGGATCAGACCCTCAGAAGTTGAAGTCCCAGAGTGGGACAGAAGTAGAGTTTAAAAAAAAGTGTTTTTAATAAAAAAAAGTAGTTTCAAGTAAAAAAAAAAAAACCGCTATTTCCCCTGATTTTATAATAAAAATAGGGAAAAAAAGGAAAAAACACACATATTAGATATCATCGCGTCCGTAGCGACCGGCTCTATAAATATATCACATGATCCACCCCGTGTGATAAACACTATAAAAAATAAAAATAAAAACTGTGTCAAAAAAAGCCATTTTTGTCACCTTACATCACAAATAGTTTAAAACCAAGCGATCAAAAAGGCGTATGTACCACAAAATAGTACCAATAAAACCGTCACCTCATCCCACAAAAATGAGCCCCTACATGAGAAAATCGCTCTCAGAACATGGAGACACTAAAACATCATTTTTTGTCACCTTGCATCACAAAAATGACATCACAAAAATTACAACACCAAGCTATCAAACAGGCATATACCCCCCAAAATAGTACAATCACACTGTTACCTCATCCCACAAAAAATAAGACCCTACCTGAGACAGTCAAAAAATAAAAAAAACTATGACTCTCAGACAATGGAGACACAAAAATATGATTTTTTTGCTTTAAAATTGCTATTATTGTGTTAAAGTGAAATAACTAAAAACAAGTACACATATTAGGTATCACCGCATCCATAACAACCTGCTCTATAAAAATATCACATGACCTAACCACTCAGATGAACACCGTAAAAAAATAATAATAAAAACAGTGCCAAAAAAGCCATTTTTTGTCACCTAACATCACATAAAGTGCAACACCAAGCGATCAAAAAGGTGTATGCCCCCCAAAATAGTACCAATCAAACCTTCACGTCTCTCAGAATATGGAGACACTAAAACATAATTTTTTTGGTTTCAAGAACGCTATTATTGTGTAAAGCTTCAATAAATAAGAAAAAGTATCCATATTTGGTATTGCCACGTCTGTAACAATCTTCTCTATAAAAATGACCTAACCCCTCAGGTGAACGCTGTAAAAATAAATAAAAACTGTGCCAAAACAACCAATTTTTTGGTCACCTTGCCCTATAAAGTGTAATAATGAATGATCAAAAAATCATATGTCCCCAAAAATGGTACCAATAAAAACGTCAACTCTTCCTGCAAAAAATGAGCCCCTGCACAAGACGATTGCCAGAAAAATAAAAAAAATAAGGCGTTCTGAAAATGGAGACACAAAAACATTTTTTTTTTTTCGAAAATGCTTTATTATGTAAGACTGAAACAAAGAAAGTAGACATATATGAATATTTGATACCATTGTGTCCGTAACAACCTGGTCTATAAAAATAGCACATGATCCACCCTGTCAGATGAATGTTCTAAAAAATAAAAAATAAAAACTGTGCCAAAACAGTCATTTTTTTGCTTACCTTGCCTCACAAAAACATAATATAGAGCAATTAAAAATCATATGTACCCCAAAATAGTACCAATAAAACTGGGACCTTATCCCCTAGTTTCCAAAATGGGGTCACTTTTTGGAAGATTCTACTGTAAGGCCCCTTTTACACAAGCGAGTTTTCCGCGTGGGTGCAATGCGTGACAGGAACGCATAGCATCTGCACTGAATCCTGACCAATTCATTTTAACGGGTCTGTGTACATGAGCGTTATTTTTCACACATCAGTTCTGCCTTGCGTTAAAAAACGCAGCATGCTCTATATTCTGCGTTTTTCACGCATCCCTGGCCCCATAGAAGTGAATGGGGCTTCAGTGAAAAACGCATTGCATCCGGAAGCAAGTGCGGATGTGATGCGTTTTTCACTGATGGTTGCTAAGAGATGTTGTTTGTAAATCGTTAATTTCTAACGATAATTTGTTTTCCCTTAGTCCTAACAGCAGCACAGATGGGGTTAACCACCCCCCGTGGACTGGCAGGACCGGCGGAATGTTTAATGAGCCCAAGACTAATAACTCAATTTAACAATTAAGTATCTCCTTAAAAGGAGGAAGTCAACCCCCAGCCCACTGTGTTTATAGCAAGAATAAAACTAGACTTACTAGGGTGGGAAATTTGTGTGCTGCTGTTAGGACTAAGGGAAAACAAATTATCGTTAGAAATTAACGATTCCCTTACGTCCTACCAGCAGCACAGATGGGGAGATAGCAAGAAGAAACCCCTAGGGAGGGCCTTCCTGCCTGGCAGAACTAAGAAAAGTCTGCCCAAAGGCCGAAACTCAGCTAGACTGGCATCTAGTCTATAATGGGAGATGAATGTCGATTCAGAGCTCCAGGAGGCAGCTTTGCAAATCATGTTGAGAGGCAGAAGATTCCTCTCGGCAAAAGAAATAGCCACAGCTCTAGTAGAGTGGGCCTTCACGAATCCTGGAGGTCCAGATTGTGGAGACAAAGGATTCCTTAATAGCCTCCTCAATCCACCGACTGATGGAAGGTTTGGATGCCTTATAGCCTTTAAACTTACCGGCAACAGGATTAGCAGATTCTCATCTTTCCTGAACTCCTTGATCTATCCACATAGATCCGGGAGACATCTCGACGTCCAGAGGATGTCTAGCAGGTTCCTAGGAGGAGGTGGTAGATGTCGACAGAACCGGGAGGAATCTCACCTGGTTGATGTTCTGGAAGGAAGGAACTTTAGGCCTACAATACGGGAGGAATCTAAGAAGGTCCCGGTCATGTAAGAATAGGGCTCATGTGCTGAGAGAGCTTGAAGCTCAGAGACCCTCTTGGCCAAAGTCACTGCAAGGAGAAACACAAACTTCCAAGTGACGAACTTGATGTCCACCTCCTCTAACGGTTCAAAGGGGGAGATGCTAACCCCTGAGAACTACTGAAAACCCATTGAAGAAAGGGGTCTCAGTACTGTAGGCTTTTATCTTTCAGCTCCTTTAAGGAACCGTTTGATCAGCGGGTCCTGAGAAAAAGCCTGTTCAAGGCAAGCTGAGATGGCTGAAACTTGAACCTTCAGAGTAGTAGCCTCTATCAAGGCCGTCTTGCAGGAACTGAAGGATAGCGGAGAGGGGCGGATCTGCAGACGCCACCTCAGTTGAGGTACAACAGGATGAGAGTAGGCTCTCTTGGTAGAGTCCGCCTAGAATGAGACAGCGTTCTCAGGACCGACTCTAAAAGCCCTTCCACTCTGGGAAGGGACTGATCAACCTCCAGGCTGTCAGGTTGAATCTGTGCAGATCTGAGCAGAGGTGAGTGTCCCACGACACCAGGGTCTGCTGTGGGGGAGCCTCCAATATTGTCCTCGACTCAACTGGGTGAGCTAGGTAAACCAGGATCTCTTCGGCCAAAACAGTATGATGGCTATCACTGAGGCCTGATCCTGACGGATTTTCATCAATACCCTCGGTATCATGGAAAGGGAGGGAAGATGTAAGCCAGCCTGAACCTCCAGGATATTGACAGAGCGCCTAACGCCAGGGGTTGTCCTCCCTGTAGAGGGAGCAGAACCTCTCCACCTTGGCATTGAACCTTGTTGCCATGAGATCCACCTCTGGCATACCCACTTGAGGACTATCTGCTTAATTCTCCGGATGTAAAGACCACTCCACCGACGGGAAGACCGCGGCTCAGCCGCTATCATATTGAGGGAGCCTTGGATGTGGATTGCAGATAAGTGGGAAGGTACAACTCTGTCTAATCCAGAATCACCCCGATCTCTGACAAGAGGGGAAGTGATCTCGTGCCTCCCTGCTGGTTGATGTGAAGTACCGCAGTCACATTGTCTGACTGGACTTTCACCGCTTGCCCCTGATCTGAGGGGCTAAGTGAAGGAGGGCTAGCCGGATAACTTGAATCTCGCGGAGATTGGATGAAAAAGCCACTCCTGAGGAAACCAGGTCCCGAGAACTGGAGAGTCGTCTAGGTGAGCGTCCCAGCCTACTTAGGACGCATCCGTAGTCAATATGACCCAGACTGGCTGGGTCATAGACTTCCTGCCTAAAAGATGGCACCACCATCTGAGGGAATACAGAGTTTGCCAAGTCAGGGAGCACAGGGAGTTTAGCCCAGCAGGGCTGTCATTCCATTAGGAGAGGACCTCCGACTGTTTAGAGGGCGGAGGTGCCATAGAGCCCAAGGGACTGCTTCCGCAGACGCTGACATGAGCCCCAACATCTTCATGAGAGTCTGGATTGGAACTCGCCGGGAAAGGAACTTGCCGTGTTCTGAACCCGGAATCTTCTTTCTGAATCAACTGGAGCGACATCCCAGTGGAGTCGATTATGAAGCCTAGATATCTTACTGAAGTCGACGGGCTCACGTTCGACTTCTACCAGCTGATGATCCAACCTAGGTGGAACAGAAAGGAGATTATTACCTGAAGACGTTGGGTTAGGACCGCTAGAGCAGAGGCTTTCAAAGCCAGTCGTCCAGATAAGGAATGATGGTCAGTCCTTGAAGCCTCAAAGCCGCCACCACAGAACCACCACCTTGGTAAAGTGTGAGGGGCAGAAGAAATGCCAAAGGGAAGGGCAACAAACAGAAAATGCCTGACGACACCGGACACCTGGACCGTGATCCTGATATACTTCCTGGAACCAGGATGGATCAGGATGTGCAGATATGCATTATTGAGGTCCAGGGTTGCCATCACGTCTCCAGGATTGACGACGTGAACTACTGACCTGATGGTTTCTACACGAAACTTCACCTTCCTTATAAATCGATTGAAATATCTCAGATCGATAATCATCCGGAGATCTCCTGAAACCTTGGGAACCAGAAAACTGGTGAATAGATCCCTAGGCCCCGTTCTCCTGCCGGAACCTCCTCCAGAGCCCCTTTGCAAATGTAGTCCTGAATGTAGGCCTCTAGGATCGCCTCCTTGGCAGCTTGTAGAAGGTTGATCTTGACAAACCTGTCCAGAGGAATAGAGGTGAGGTTGACTAAATAACCGTTGTAATGATATTCAGGACCCAAGATCTCTTGGATCCATTCTTCTCAGAAGTGGGAGAGACAACTCCCGACGGGTACATGAAGCTTAGGAATGGAGAAGCTTATTGGCAGGACGGCAGGAGTAACAGGAATTAACCAAGAGCCTCGCAGAGGCCGGTAGACAGGAGGTGGATTTTCCATCTTGGCTCCTCCACGAGAGCACCTCAGACCCTTTCGCTGTGCTCTCCAGCCACTACAAGAGCTTGTTTGCTGGCCAGACCCCAGGGCCATGTTATATATATAGGCCCCTGACACTATTTGATAGTATTGTTACAGGGTGCCAAAGGCGCACTTGGTCTCCCATGAGCCACAGACCTGCTGCTTAGCTTCAAGAGCAAGGATCTGTGCTTGGCCTCGTTCCCAGGACTTGCTTTGCTAGCGGGGAACTTCTTCGCTAGCTTCAACTGGAGCTGTGCGGTATCGCACAAGAAGTCCGTAGCCAGGTTGATGGTCTTGAAAGCAGCCAGTATGTCGTCCTGGAAAAACCTCTGGTTCACATCAACTTGAATTTGATCCATACGAGAACGGAGGAACGTAGAGACTTCAAAGCCGCTATGGCTATGGCTGTGGAAGCGAAGCCGCAGCTGCCGTAACACCTCGGCCTTAGTGTGCACTCTGCAAGGGGGTCCTGCAGCTAGACCCATCGTCTGCAGGAACCAGAGTGCGCTTGGACAACTTGGCGATAGCCATGTCCACCTTGGGAATGGATCCCCACGAATCCACCAAGGGTTAAGCCATCAGAAACATGGATTTAAACTTCTTTGTTAAAACCGACCTTTTCCAGGTTTTTTCCACTCTATATCATGACAGAGAGGAGGGTCTCATCCGCTTTAAAGACACGAGGTGCCCGAGCGGGAACGGAGGCTCCCCACAGTCAACATCATGGTCCCCCGACCTGATGGACTTAAGCAACTTCTGTGTTTTTCCAGGGAGAAAACACAACGCCAGCTCCTCCTCGTCCGAGGAGGAAGAAACTAAGGAGACCAAGAAGGTCTCTACTGGGACAGAGGTCTCCATAGGGGCCTGGGCACAAATAGGAAGCCTTTCCATCCAGCAGGCCTATGACTCCTTTAACAAAGCATTGATACATATCCTGCAACGTAGGTTCACTAGAGGGCAGAACCTCTAACAGCAGCTGTAACACCTGGTGTAGGTTAAGTCAACATACCCAGGGATTCCCAACCGGTCTCCCAAGCTGGTCTTAGCCCAGCCTTAAGCTGTTTAGCTTCTGCGGTCTCACGAGTGCAGGTATGATCAGCTTACAATAACCGTTGACTGCTGCAATGGTAGCAGGATAGATGCTTCCTCTTGGATCCACTTTCCTGCTCTTCCGAATCCCGCGGCATCACTGCGGGAAAAACAAACAAAGGGACAAATAAAACATTTGTACACCACCTATCTACACAGGAAAGGTAGAAAACAGACCGGAGGCAGCTGGAGGAAAAACACCACAAGAGGAACAACACCAATTTTAGGACTCTGGGATCTAGCTGAAAAAGCATATGTAGCCAGAGACTGAACTGGAGCACACAGCCTCCCAAAATAGGGGAAAGGGAGGGATAGCCAATCCACTCCTCCCCAGCAAATCCTCCACAGGAAGATCTGCATCTATGAAAAATCGTGCCCGTGAAAAATCACGACAGGATTACCCGGAGGTGATGCAAAAGGAGAGTCCCCGCATCACCTCCGGAAGATGGCGGCGCACAGGACCGGGAATCCTGGCCAAGGGCGCCGCCAAAATACCCAGCCAGGCGCACTGCACGGGCCGGCAGCAAATAAGCTGCCGGCCAAACTGACAAGGTAGAAAAATAACGAAAGAAGGCTCCCGCACTTTCCATAAGAAAGGGGGGAACAAAAACCGCCTAGTCCACCTGTCCAGGAGGACAGAAAAAAACACAGTGGGCTGGGGGTTGACTTCCTCCTTTTAAGGAGATACTTAATTGTTAAATTGAGTTATTAGTCTTGGGCTCATTAAACATTCCGCCGGTCCTGCCAGTCCACGGGGGGTGGTTAACCCCATCTGTGCTGCTGGTAGGACGTAAGGGAACCTTCAGTTTTTTTATCACGCGCGTGAAAAACGTATCAAAACACATTGCACTCGCGTGGAAAAAACTGAACAACTGAAGGCAATCGCAGACAAAACTTGCTTGCAAAATGGTGTGAGTTTCCCTGAACACATCTGGACCTAATCCGACACCCTTGTTTGAAAGGGGCCTAAGGGTGCATCAGGGGGGCTTCAAATGAGACATGGCATCTGAAAGCCAGTCCAGCAAAATCTGCCTTCCAAAAACCATATAGTGTTCCTTTTCTTCTGCGCCCTGCCGTGTGCCCTTACATCAGTTTACGACCACGTGGAGTGTTTCTGTAAACCGCAGAATCAGAGTAATAAATATTGAGTTTTGTTTGGCTGTTAACCCTCGATGTGTTAAAGAAAAAAATTGATTAAAATGGAAAATCTGCCAAAAAAGTTAAATTTAGAAATTTCATCTCCATTTTTCTTTAATTCTTGTGGAACGCCTAAAGGGTTAACAAAGTTTGTAAAATCAGTTTTGAGTAACTTCAGGGGTGTACTTTCTACAATGGGGTCCGAAATGAGAGGGTTTTCACTATGTAAGCCCCACAAAGTGACTTCAGACCTGAACTGGTCTTTAAAAAGTGGGTTTTGGAAATTTTCTTAAAAATTTTAAGAATTGCTCCTAAAAAAATAAAATGACATTTACAAAATTATGCCAACATAAAGTAGACATATGGGGACTGTTAAGTAATAAATATTTTATGAGGTATCACTTTCTGTTTTAAAAGCAGAGAATTTGAAATTTTAAAAATTGAGAATTTTTCAAAATTTTTGGTAAATTTGGGATTTTTTCATAAATAAACGTGAAATATATCGACTCAAATTTATGACTATCATGAAGTACAATGTGTCAGGAGAAAACAATCTCAGAATGGCTTGGGTAAGTTAAAGTGTTCCAAAGTTATTACCACATAAAGTGACACATGTCAGATTTGCAAAAAATGGCCTGGGCACGAGGGCGAAAACTGGCCCGGGGTAGAAGGGATACACCGAATTTATCAAACAATGTGCATTTAGATACATTTGGCACAAATTTCAACAATGCAAAATTCTGCAAAACTGACTTGAAAAATTCCTCTCATGTTAATCTCCCCCTTAGGCCTCTTGCACACGAATGTGTGCACCCCGTGCCCGTGCTGCGGGCCGCAAATTGCCGTGGGGCAGCCACAGCGGATCGCGACCCATTCACTTGAATGGGTCCGCGATCTGCCCGTTCCGCAAAAAGAAAGGACATGTTCTATCTTTTTGCGGGACGGAAGTACGGAACGGAACCCCGCGGAAGCACTCCGTAGTGCTTCCGTAGTGTTCCGTTCCGTCATTCCATTCCGCACCGTTCCACATCTCCGGATTTGTGGACCCATTGAAATGAAATGGTCCGCATCCGTGATGCAGAATGGCCACGGAATGGTGCCCGTATATTGCGGATCCGCAAATGCGGCCCGCAGCACGGGCACGGGGTGCACACGTTCGCGTGCAAGAGGCCTTAATCTTTGGATCACTAGGAACTAGATCCTCTATTAATTGATCATCAGGAACAGCTATCCATTGAAATCCATGACTGGAAACTATACAACTGATTGACCATGGGGTAAGTGCACCAATGTTGTCACTAATAGCCTTAGGGTACACTTTAGCAGGGGTAAAAATCACAGAGCAAGGTTGCCACTGATGGGGTAAAACCACATGTGCAGGTTTCCTGATCTAGTTTTGGAAGCCAAAATTAGGAGTGGATCATAAAAGGAGAGAAAAAGACAGATGTAACTTCTCTTTTTTAAATTGACTTTAGGTTTTGGCTTCCATAACTGCATCAGGAAACTTGAAAGTGTAGCTGTAGGGGTGGGCTGCTCTAAACCCTACAGGGAAATCTCCCAGTGGGCTGATGTCCATAGGGCCATTCGAGCCCTAATGCTTGGAGCACCAGGTATATATTCATATGCCCGGGGGCCAGGGGCGTAGCTATAGGGGGTGCAGAGGTAGCAGTCGCTACCGGACCCAGGAGCCTGAAGGGGCCCAAAGACCCTTGTGCCGCATAAGAAGACATACAAAGCACTGAGGGAAGGGGTGCCCAAGCTGAACTCTTGCACCAGGGCCCACGAGTGGTTAGCTACGGCCCTGCCGGTGGCCATAGGTGCCGTCCTGAATTCAACTGCATCGCTGTCCCGAAGGCAGCGATACAGTTGCATAGTACAGAAGGGGTGACAGTATTTTGTGCTACACTGTGGTATTTGGTTCTGCTGGAGTGGTATTTTGTGCTACACCAAGGTATTGCTTGCCCCCAGCTACTTCTGCTGGGGTCACGTTTAGGTTTTTTTACAGAGCCACTTTAAGTTCCCAGTCTGCCTCTGTGTAGTGATACCCCCATATAGTTGGATGTTGGGGTGGGCTTGCATGTTGGTCGATTGGTATATCTTTCAGTGGTATGTGCTCTATTCCCTGCAGAGCACGTCTTTTGGGGTATATACAGCACATTTCAATGAACAGTGTCCGGATTCATTTGTTTACTATCAAGAGAACATTTCATAAATTGCTCATATTTGGAGAACCACGCTACTTTTTCCTTGACACTAGCAAAAAATTGTGTAGGGAAAAAGTAACAACTGACATATATATATATATATATATATATACATACATTCTTTCAAATACAGTTATGACAGGTAACTATTGACTCATTAGTCCCTGTATAGTACTGTGACTGATCCATGTCCCATCTGCATTTTCGACAGTATATAGATTATTACGGTAATCTCTCTAGTCAATGCTGGAGCGAACTCAAGCTCTTTTCATCGTTGAATGGTCCAGATCTCAACTTGACCGTAGTAACATCATACACAATAACTGAATTTGTACTACATCACATGTCAATGCATTTGTAATGAGAGGAGATTGTTAACACTAACATATTATATTACCACTAAGAGATTGTGAGAAAAGCTCTGTAGGCTGGAGGGTTAAAGGCAATTAATCCTTGTGGCTCAATGTAGGAGCAGTTCTGCACAATGCACACTTTGCACGTTCATGTGCTCTCCGCTGCAGACTGCCATAATATCAATGTACATCATATAATGCAGACTCATTTCTACCTGGGTAGAATCTGTTGGTGCAGCAGTAATATAAGGTAAAGCTGATACTTGTTGAGGAAAGTCATAAATCTGCATCTAGTGAGATGATTATTTAAAAGCTGAGTGTCCCCTGGGTGTTCCCTGCACTACAGACAGCATCTGTGCAGCTGATAATGTAATTATTGTACACATTCAGTACATTTCACATTGGAAAGACAAACATCTCCAAGGCATGAAATTGAATAAGAAGCTGTAATGAGAGCTGCCTTCTTTCAAGCACGTTAGAGGATTCCTTTCCCTAAATCCTAAACAGAACTATCATACACAAAAAAAAAAAAAAAAAACATAAAAGTAACATAAAAAGTCACAAGGCTAAAGCTAGTTCACTAGTGTGTATACTCTGAATGTTTCTAGATCTTCTGGTCTTCAAGGATTGCTTCTTACATTACTATCTCATTTTGGGTACTACATCGTGAATGTATCTTATATCACAAGTCAAACATAGAAAATAGAATATTCATCTATGGCAAGCTAACCCATGAATAAAAAATCTCCAGTAATTATACCTAAGGGCCAACCCTAGGTTGAATAATACCCTTTGTGGTACTTTCTGTTAATCCCCCTTCTAGCTTAGAATGTGCTATATAGTGCCCAAATAATACAGTCATGGAATACTCAAATAAAATTGCTATAGAAGGAGTCCAACTAAGACTTTCCATTAGGCCTCTTGCACACGACCGTATGTCTTTTTCAGTGTTTTGCGGTCCGTTTTTTTCGGATCCGTTTTTTGCTTCCGTTGTGTTTCCGTTTCGGTTCCATTTTTCCGTATGGCATATACAGTATACAGTAATAACATAGAAACAATTGGGCTGGTCTTAAAATTTCAATAGATGGTTCCGCCAAAAACGGAACGGATACGGAAGACATACGGATGCCCTTCCGTATGCTTTCCATTTTTTTTGTGGACCCATTGACTTGAATGGAGCCAATGAACGTGATTTGCGGACAAGAATAGGACATGTTCTATATTTAAACGGAACGGAAAAACGGAAACGGCAGGCATACGAAGACACTTCAGTATTTTTTGCGGTCCCATTGAAGTGAATGGTTCAGTATACTGTCAGTATACTGAACTGAAAAAACTGCCAGTATACGGTCCACAAAATACTGTCGTGTGCAAGAGGCCTTAAGGCTGGGAACACACCTAGGCGTTTCTGAATCGCGCGTATGACGTGCGTTTTATGCGCGTTTTTTTATGCGCGTTTTGTTAACTTACAAACGCGCGTCATACGCGCGATTGAGTGACTCTGCCCTATGGCATCATTGTCCATAGGCGCGTTAAAACGCCCCAAAGAAGCTCATGTACTTGTTTGGGCGTTGGCCGTTTTACAGCGCGTTCAAACGCGCTGTAAAACGCCCAAATGTGAACCATGCCCATAGGGAAGCATGGCTTTTCACATGTTGTGCGTTTTACAGCGCGTTTGAACGCGCTGTAAAACGCTTAGGTGTGTACCTAGGGTAAAACAAGTGAGCGAATGCGCTGAATCCTGTGCAGCTGTCTTTCCACTGCCTTGGGCTCGAATTGTGGGATTGGAGCTTCAGGATCCAGGTGCCCAGGTCACCAGACATGTGAAGTGCTACCTAGGGCCAGCTGTGTATACTTATCTTATGACTAGGGCATGGATGAGCAAAGAAGGGAAAATGGTGAACCATACTTGTATTGCCTCCTATTAAGGACTATAAAACAGAACAGAATAGTTTTTTGTATGAACATCATATTGGTGAAACACAAATTGTACCAAAATACCCAAGAGACCACAACGCAGTATGAATTGTGGTGCCAGTTTTTATGCAAAACCTCATTTTCTGCAAAGTTTTTCAACTTTTTGTCATTTTCATTCTGTTAAGGCTACATGCACACGACCGTTGCCTGCTTCAGTTTTTTTGGAAGATCCATTGTAATAATGTCTATCCTTGTCCGCAAACATGAAAAAAATAGGACATGCTCTATTTTTTTGACGGAATGTAAACACGGACCACGGATGCGAAACAAAAACGGTTGACCATCCGCATTTTTTGACGGAACCATTGAAATGAATGGGGAAGCATTCTATCCATACGCTACATGCACACGACAGTTGTTTTTCTCGGCTTCCGTTTCAGTTTTTTTTGCGGATAGGAGAGAAACCCATTCATTTCAATGGGTCAGCAAAAAAATGCTGACAGTTTATCCGTTTGTGTTCTGCGTCCGTTGTCCGTGTTTCCCTTCAGCAAAAAAGTAGTGCATATCCTACTTTTTTCTCATTTGGGATCTTTTTTCGCATCAAGGGATCTGTGAAAACAAAGGAATCCTCCAAAAAAAACTGATGGACCATCAGTTTTTTTTTAGCGGATCCCGATTTGCGGACAGCAAAAAACAACTGTCGAGTGCATGCAGCCTAAACGAGGGTGAGGCATGGGTGGGAGGGGACCTGGCTGAGACATTTACAATTACATATAAATGTACACCAGCTCCTAGCTAGAGCACGTTTCAGATTGTGGTGCATGGACCTGCCAAAATTATTTTGAGACGTGCGCCTCTTAACAATGGTGTGAGATGCAGCAAATATAATTTAAGGGGTTGTCTCACTGTAGACGAAGTTAATACAAGGCACTTACTAATGTATTGTGATTGTCCATATTGCCTCCTTTGCTGGCTTGATTTATTTTTCCATCACCTTATACACTGCTTGTTTCCAGGGGTTATGACCACCCTGCATGACCACACTAACTTTGTCTACATGACAAATACCATTTACTGAAGTTAGACAACCCCTTTAATTATATTTGGCACATATCACACCATATTAAACTATATCAAGGCTGGCATTACAAACACAAATCATTTTAAGTCTTCTCCAATAAGTTGATGACAGATTGCCTGTTGCTGGCACCTCCATCAATCAGCTGTAGTCTGCAGGGGGACCAGTTTCCTTGCAGTGCCACCATAGGAGAAATGAAGTATTGCACAGTTCCAATTAACATTAATGGACTGTCTACTTAAAGGGGTTCTGCAGTTTGTTTAAACTGATGATCTATCCTCTGGGACCCCGTCGATCAGCTGTTTGAGAAGGCAGCGATGCCCCTCGAGTGCCGCGGCCTTCTCACTGTTTACTGCTGGCCCAGTGATGTCACGACTAGTATCACTGGCCTGGGCGCGCCCAGGCCAGTTGATACTAGTCGTGACTAGAGATGAGCGAACATTAAAAAAAAGTCAGTTGTTCGGCGTTCGGGTGGTGGTAAGTCGCGCATCCCGTTATGGATTCCACTATAGCGGCATATGGAATCCATAAGGGGCGGCTGCCACCAACCCGAACTTTTGCACAGCCGAAGGACCTGGGGTGATGTCACTGTCATGTGATCAGTGCAGGGGGGTGTGGCTCAGCACGGGATCCAATCCAGTGCTGAGCCACACCCCCCTGCACTGATCACATGACAGTGACGTCACCCCAGGTCCTTCGGCTGTGCAAAAGTTCGGGTTGGTGGCAGCCGCCCCTTATGGATTCCATATGCCGCTATAGTGGAATCCATAACGGGATGCGCGACTTACCACCACCCGAACGCCGAACAACGGACTTTTTTTTAATGTTCGCTCATCTCTAGTCGTGACGTCACTGGGCAGGCGGTAAACAGTGAGAAGGCCGCGGCGCTCCTGGAGCGCCACTGCCTTCTCAAACAGCTGATCGGCGGGGATGCTGATGATCTATCCAGAGGATCATCAGTTTAAACAAAGTGCAGAACCCCTTTAATGAATGGAGTGCTGGTCCTTCAGAGCTAGCTGATCTCTACTAATAGATGAAAGTCTCAAATGAGGGCAGGAGCCTCCCTCTGTCAATTCAAAATTTTCAAACAGATTGTTTGCAAATGGGTTTTCGACACCAGAAAGTCACATTTGGCTTTTGTAAAACTTCTAGAGTTACAGACTGCTGATAATACAACCACGGATGTAAGGATACTGCTAGAACTGGAACTTAAAGGGAGTCTTTTACCCCCCAAACCCCATTTTTCAGTACTCCCTGTTCTAAATTGCCCCCCCATGAAAAAGCCTCTTACCGCATTGTTTCACAGCTTACCTATCTTCATAAAATGACTTTTACTCCTCCTGAAGTGGTTTAATCCCGCGCCTGCGCCGAGGATCCGGCAGTCCGCGCCTGCGCACTGGTTTCCCGATTACTGGCGCAAGCATCGGGGTATCCTGTGCGCAGGCGCGGGCCCGTACAGCAATACTCCTGGAAGCGCTGCATCAGAGGGCTGTTCAGAGCAGACTGCCAGATCCTCGGCGCAGGCGCGGGATTTAGCCACTTCAGGAGGAGGACAAGCAGAAGACACTGGGCGGGCCATCTGGGTGAAAGGGGGCGTGGACACTTAGGAAGATAGGCTCGCGGCCTGGGCACGGGCCGTTATGACGCCACCCCTGGGAACCTTCAGCTGTGATTGACAGCTGCAATAAAAGTCATTTTATGAAGATAGGCAAGCTGTGAAACAATGCGGTAAGAGGCTTTTTAATGGGGGGCAATTTAGAACAGGAAGATGTGAGTACTGAAAAATGGGGTTTGGGGGATGAAAGACTTCCTTTAAAACCTTATAGTCCATGGTATCCCTTGCTCTACTGCCTCACTTTTGAAGAAATTCTCTATCTTTTATTAGAGCAATTTTTTATAGAGACCCCTCATAATCATCTTTATACTGTAGCAGAGTTAGACAGAGTAAACATTTCATGACAACGCACCAAATGAAGGAATACCCATGCAATCCTTTTCTACAGATCGTGAAGTTGTAGTCCTTCCATGCCGTGATAAACGACTTTAGCTAACAGAAGGAGTTTCTGATCAAGGGATACCCACTTGACTAAGGAAACATGCCCTAAATGGGCTTTTGAAAGGGGATTGTATATTGCTATCCAACACCCTTAGGCCTCATGCACACGACCGTTGTTTGATTCCGTGTCCGTTGCTCCGTTTTTCGTGATTTTCTGCGGACCCATTGGTTTTCAATGGGTCCGTGGAAAACTCGGAGAATGCACTGTTTGTCCTCCGCGTCCGTGATCCGTGATTCCAGTCCGTCAAAAAAATATAACCTGTCCTATTCTTGTCCGTGAACAACGGTTCACGGACCCATTCAAGTCAATGGGACCGTGAAAAAATGCGGATGGCCATCCGTGTGTCATCCGTGTTCCGTGTCCGTTTTTTTGCGGATCCATTGGCAGGCACTTGGCAAAAATTGTCAGCCTGTCTTTTGGTAAAATCTTTTGGGTCATGTCCGCTAAAAAAAACGGAAGACACACGGAAACACAACGGAAGGCAAAAACGGACACGGATCACTGAACAACGGAACCCCTTTTTGCGGACAGCATAAAAAAACGGTCGTGTGCATGAGGCCTTAGGGTACATGCACATGACTTGTTCTGCACTGGAGGGAGCAGGGCCTGACACTCCCAGTGTTCAGACGTCACATCTGATGTCACAACGCTGGCAGCGTCAGGTCCTGCTCCCTCTTGTGCTGAGGAAGTGTGCCCTCGTGTTCAGGTGGATAAGGGGACTTTTTTATGTTTGTTTTTTTAGACCCAGCACAACGAAGGGCACTATTGTGGGCAATATTTATACTAAAGGGAACTATTGGGGGAATTTTATATACAGGGAGCACTTGGGGGGTGAGCCTTATATATACTGGCGCCACCATGGGGAGCATTATAGACACTGAGGCCACTACAGGGGGGCCATTATATATTTATATATATATATACTGGGGCAATATGGTAGCTATTATTTATACTGGGAGCACTGTGGATAATTGTATACATACTGACGGCACTACAGTTAAATGTTAAATGTATTAAAAAAAAAAAAAAAACATGAAAAACGGATGCAAAACAGCCATTAAAAATGGACGAACGGCCAGAAAATGGATGCACACAAGGCCAACTAACAGTGTGTCTGTTTTTAATGGCAGTTTAACAATTCGACCACAAGCAGTTTTATCTAATATTTCTAATCCACTACAGTAAGTATATAGACTATACAAATATGTTTTCCACCGGGAAAAAATATATTTTGTTTTATTTTAAACACGACTGGTCATAATATGACTATATTTATGAACATATTGTAGGAGAGTGTGTGAATGCGGTGCAACCATGTTCTTTCATATGCTGTGCCTCAGCCACATCAGCTGGTATAAAACTGGGTTTTATAAGAAAAACATATATTCAGAAAAGAATTAGAAAAATAGTGGCTACATGCCATTTGGTGCACAGCGTCCGCGCGTACACAGTTTTACACTGGGCATGCGCGGACACAGCACTGCACACGCCGCCCATACAAGCGGACCGGCAAGTAGGATAGGGCGCTGAACAAGCCGTCTGTACCGCCCACACATCATTCAGTTTGTCGGCACTGTCCACAGATGGCGCCTGCACCGCCCACACCTGCGCCCCATTTTAGTTAGTCAGTCACAGTGCCATTTCTGTTCGTCAGTCATCAGTCACAGCACTATAACCCATATACAGAGGAGCGCCTGTCAGCAGTCTGACCTACCAGTCGCTACCAGCAGTCTCAGCACCAGCAGTCAGTGCCAGTCGTCCAGCCACAGCCCCCAGTTACAGTGCCAGCTGTGTTAGCCACCAGTCAGTGTCAGCAGTCTCAGCCACCAGTCGCAGTAGCACCAGTCAGTGCCAGCCGTGTCTGCCACCAGTCTTACCCACCAGTCAGTGTCAGCAGTCACAGCCACCAGTCAGTGCTCACAGTCTCAGCCACAGCCACCAGTCAGTGCCATCAGTCTCAGCCACCAGTCAGTGCCAGCAGTCACAGCCACCAGTCACAGTGCCAGCAGTCTTAGCCACCAGTCGCAGTAGCACCAGTCAGTGCCAGCCGTGTCAGCCACCAGTCTCACCCACCAGTCAGTGTCAGCAGTCACAGCCACCAGTCAGTGCTCGCAGTCTCAGCCACAGCCACCAGTCAGTGCCATCAGTCTCAGCCACCAGTCAGTGCCAGTAGTCACAGCCACCAGTCACAGTGCCAGCAGTCTTAGCCACCAGTCAGTGCCAGCAGTCTCAGCCACCAGTCAGTGCCAGCAGTCACAGCCACCAGTCAGTGTCAGCAGTCTCAGCCACCAGTCGCAGTAGCACCAGTCAGTGCCAGCCGTGTCAGCCACCAGTCTCACCCACCAGTCAGTGTCAGCAGTCACAGCCACAGCCACAGCCACCAGTCAGTGCCAGCAGTCTCAGCCACCAGTCAGTGCCAGTAGTCACAGCCACCAGTCACAGTGCCAGCAGTCTTAGCCACCAGTCAGTGCCAGCAGTCTCAGCCACCAGTCAGTGCCAGTGCCATTTAATATAGACTATTTCTACTAATGTTTATGCACTAATGTTCTAGCCCCCGTTATTGTAACGGGCCTAATGTCTAGTATATCATAAAGCTGCAACACAATCAATGCTCAGTATGAACTGTACAGCAGTATAATTTAGACGCTGTATAGTACTGTTAGTACATTACTTCACTGTATGCTGGTGTTACTTGAGCACTGCATGGAATTACCTGGTACTTTTACTGTAAATTATATTCTTTTTGCAGTTTATGGTGATAGTGGCACTGTTTAACAGTTATTTAGACAATTGTATGGACATGTTATTTGGGCATCATACTGTATGATACTTCTAATACATGCATCATACTGTATGACACTTCTAATTAAAGGGGTTGTCTGAGATCTTTTAAAAACCGTCTGCAAGCAGAAGCCTGTCAAAAATAAGGAAAAAACTTTTATGCCCCTTATAAATGTCCCACTGCCGCAGTGCTACCACTCTTGTCTCTGCTGCTCCAGTTTCTGTCGTTCCTGCAGCGATGACATCACACTCCTCGTTCACATGACCACTGTAGCCAATCACTAACCTCAGCAGTCATGTGCCATTCGCAAAGGACAGTGATTTGCAGCAGCGATCACATGCATGATGTATGCGACATGATCGCTGCAAGGCCATCAAGAATGGGAGCAGAGAAGTGGAAGGACATTTCAAGGGTGAATAATTATTTCATTCTTTATATAAAGGGGTTACCCCATGAACTTAAAACTTTATTTACTCACACATCTAGAGAATTTTCTTCCCTTTCTGTAGGCAGACAGTAGCTCGTCAAGCATCTGCATCTCCCAGGATGCAATGCAATTAGCTCTTATTAACCCCTTCCTTCCCTGCATAACAAATAGTCCCTCGCATATAGCCCCAGAGAGACGTATGGTATGAAGTGCCCCCACAATTTGTCTGTCTAGAGAGAAATATAGCTATACATTTCTATGAATTTAGAAGTAAGGATGACTAAAGGAAAGGTGTCTACACCACTTCACCTGCTTCTCTATGGGATCACTACGCCAGCAATGAGAGGAGGAAGAGAAAAGCTACTGAGCATGTTAGTCCACCACTGAATGCAGAAGGCGGACCCGACTGGTAGACAGCAGGGGATGCTACTAGAGAGAAAAATGTAAAGTACATAAGATACCCTAACAATGTGTTTATTGCATGTATTTTGCAGTAATACTTTATTTGCAAAGCCCAATTAATCGCATAGTAATACTTTCATTCATGGGATAACACCTTTAATACAGGTTCCTGCTATTTGCAAATTCATTAAAAAAAAAATCTCGGAGAACCCGGTTAAGCACTGTATGTTGTGCCCTAAATTGGAGCAATAGAAGGTATTGCACATGGCACTATCTAATCTAAGGCCAATTTTGATTATAGCACACTTCATAAATAGAATATAAAAGTCTCACACCTATTCTTTGGTACCTCTTGTACCCCTTGTGGCATCCTTACAGTAACAAGGACTGGCTATTCTGGTTATATTATGTCATCCTCTATCCACAGGACAGGGGATAACTATGGATCTGTGGGGTTCCTAGTGGTAGGCTCCCCCACTGATCACGACAATGGGAATCTCATATCCCATAGAGCCCCCCGAAATGAACAGAGGGGCTGGTTGGGCATGCGCTCAGCGGCTCCTTCATTACTATGGGAGTTTCAGAGAGCGCGGAGTACAGTGCTTCACTATCTCTGGAACTCCCACAGAAATTAATGGAGCAGCTGAGCTCACGCCATTAATTTAGGGAGGGGGCACTTCATGGGGTACAGGGCCCCCATTCTTGTGATTGGTGGGGGTCCCACCAATCTAATAGTTATCCCCTATCCTGTGGATAAGGGATAACTTAACATAACCAGAATACCCCTTTAACTGACAAAACAAAGCACAGTACAGTCTCTATACAGTCACATTTTCTGCTAAACAGCATATTATTTTCTATATGAATTCAAAATCCAAATGCGAGGAGGCTGTGGAGACAAATCCTGCTAACAGAGACATTGCAATATAAAGACATCTCTTCTGAGCCTGGTCAAACATACAGAAATGGCAATGACTCACTTGTATTCACAAGCTATAGACGTGCATTACAAATCTGAAACTTCTTGCATTGTTGTACTGAAAGCCTGCCTATTTATCATCTCACAAGACAAGCAGAATGATCTTTATCTGGATTGCCCACTTTCTGACCCAAATTCAGGAGTTTTTATGGAAAATTGCAGTCAGTTTGATTGATGAAATCCAAAGATGTCTAAAATGGAACCAAAGAACTCCAACTGTGCAGGCTCCCAACTGTGGCCTTCAATGTTGGTATTGTTCCTGCAGAAAAAGTTGAGAAAACAAGAAAAAGTTAGAGAAGTTTTGTTTAAAATAAAGACGGAAAAAAAAAATACATTGAAATTTGAATGAAGGTTCGGAATCTATTATCCCCTTTATTAACACGTGCAAACTGTGAGAAAATTAAATGGTTCTCACATAATGAAGCAAACCGATGTCTTTTTCTTCTTTAGAGTAAATAGATAAGTATTCATAACAGTGTGAATGGCTCTTCAATGGTGAGGCATTAATATGGAAAAGTAAGCTATGTCATGCCTAAATACCTGCCTACACGTCCTTGGAATATACCGAACCCACTGAAATAATCACATTGAAGACATTAAGAACGGTCACCAAAATCATATCGGTCCTTAAGTTGTCCCCTTTTGTCAAGTGAAAAGTCCTTTCTTTCACATATATCTGTTCTTAGGAAATATGGGTGACAATCAATATGAGTCTATGACCATCATAATAGCTCCTATATGAGTTGCTTCCTCACCTTCCCAGAATCCTAAGCTACTTATACTATCATATAGGAATGAGGGATGTCTTGCTACATGACTATGTCCATGTTCCATTCAGAAGTTTGAGAAAGCTGGGTACTATTTCTGGAAAAAGGGGTCAAAAATGGTTGTCACCCAACTTTTCCATAGGCAGCTTAAAAGTAGACAAAAGATAACTAAAAGTATTTTGTATATCCGTGATTTTTTTATTTTTCTTACTGTTTTTGCATTTTTTTTTTTTTTTTTTTAGGACCTGTTGTCATCACCCTTTTTTAATAAATGCCCCTTAATACTCTGCAGTCTTGGAATGAGAAGGGTGGTCTTTGTAGGTGTGCCATGTTCCTCCACTATAGTTGATCATTTACTCCCCCACTAGGCTTGTTTGCAGTGATATATTGTCTCAAAATTTTGTCACCTGCCTAATTATCCTAAATGGCCGCTCCATTATTAATTATATGTGAAGCATGGCTGCTAGACATGCTACAAAGATTGGGAGGCTGATGGATGAGACCCCTTCCAGGGAAGATCTTGGTGGCTGCTTTATGTCCCTTTCACCCTGGAGAACACGCTATAAATCTTTCTTGATTTTAACCACGTTTACACTCACTGCTCCAGGCTAGAGACGCCATGTTAAGATTGCACTGGTATACCAGGCTCTGGGACCAGCTGCTCCTAAATACAGACAAGTCCTTGTCAATTAAGGTTGTGGTGATCGGCTCCAGGCATGATAGCTGCCAGTAGTGCACAGCCCCTACAATAAGTATCCAGTCTGAAAAAGACCTCCAGGGCATAACTCACAAAGCAGCATGGGAAAGAATCACAACCATCATCATAAAGATAGGGAAAAAATGACCACATCAGTGGATGATACTAAGCAGACAAGTCTCCAGATCCCAGTCACTTGAAGGCTGAGCATCCACTACATCTACGCATTCTCTTTGTATGCCAGCCAAGTTGAGCTGTGGCCGGCACGCAAAGAAATGTGAAATACAAAAATACATTGATTCATCTCAGAGAGTGTGTGAGCTGAGGCTTTCTCTTGTCTGGCCATGTCACCTCCAGCAGCTGCTGCCAAGCTTTGCACCCAGGAGGCTGCCCTTTGAACCAGAGAGAGCTGGACAGGGCAGCCTGCTCCAAGGAGAAAGTAGAGGAGAAGTCCTAGGTCATAGAGGCCAACCTGCCATTCTACAGCAGCAGGAGCATTGGGAGGCCAGCAAACAAAAACCCTAAGCATTAGGAGGCCTGCCCCATGCTTAGTGGAGCTGTTTGTCTAAGTAATTAGGAACTTTGTATCTAGGAGGGAAAATACTTGTTGTACAAGGCCCCTGTGAAGAATTGAAAGGTTGTGCAACCCAAAGAAATATCAGTGCCAGACTATGCTGACCCAAGGAAGTTCAAGAACAGAACAAACTCCAAGTGCAACTGGGGACGCCACCCCGGCCTTAGGGGGACAATGGGGAGCGCCCAGTAAGACATGGCTTACAAAGAAATATGGAAACGTTCAGGGGAAATGTCACGGGGGTCAATAAAAGTCAACAAGAGAGCAGGTTAAAGGCAGAAAGAATTTAATATCAAAAATACATAAATCTCCAAGTGAGGGCACCGGCACAATGGCAAGAAAAGAAAGAAATGTCAGGGCCAACAATCCCTACATAATGGTGTCCATATAGGAGCGCTCCGTCTTGTTAACTGTGAACACAAAAGTTTACAAGCAGATAAAGGGATAATGGCTGGGCCTTCAATGGGGATTGTAAAGGGAGAATTCCTCATGTCACCTGAAATAGATCTTTTCTGGATGTATACATGTTTTTTTTAAAGAAGAAGACCATTTGGTATAAAATAAAGCAACGACGCCTCTGACTTATTCAGTGCGTGCCCAACAAACTATATAACGTGGCCTTTACTATAGTACAACCCATATCATAATGCTGTGAAAGAGGCCTTCCAAGCTTATATAAATTAGGCCTATTTTATAATGAGAACTTCTGCAATTCTTGAATGCACATTGGGGGAAATTTATTAAGACTGGCATTTTATACATTGGTTATAATCTGTGGTCTGCTGGCACTGGACGTGCCGCAATTATAATAATTATGGTGCATTTTGTGCCATATCTTATTACACAATACATATGAGGTGTGGTCACTATCTTTACAACATAAGGGCTCATGCACATGACCGTATGTATTTTGTGGTCCACAAAACAAGGATCCGCTTAAAAAACGGATGACATCCGTGTGACATCCGTATTGCATCGTGATTTTTTGCGGATCCATTGTAACAATGCCTGTCCTTGTCCGCAAAAGGGACAAGAATAGGACATGTTCTATTGTTTGCAGAACGGATATGCGGACATATGGAAACTAATTGCAAATGGAGTAAATTCTGTTTTTTTTAGGACCCTTTGAAGTGAATGGTTCTGCATAAAGACCAGTAAAAAAACAGAATGGAAACGGAAAAAAATACGATCGTATGCATGAGCCCTAAATCCGATGCTGATGAAGCAGAAGCTGGTGCTCATACACTGCTGTAAATTGTCTTAAGTCCCTAATTGATCCCTTAAAGGAGTTGTCCAGCTGTATCATGGCTTAGTAAGTCGTAGTCATCCCACCAATCACTGTGTGTTCGAGGTCCCCAACCTGTCTCTGCTTCCTGCTACTTCCTGACACACAGGAAAAGCCTGCTCAGCCAATCACTGGTACAGCAGTGACCCACCTCAGCCAGTGATTGGCTGAGTAGGCATTTTCTGCAGGTCGAGAGGGACCAGGAAGGAAGGACCAGTGAGGGACCATGAAACATCAGAATAGGTGATTTGTGAGCAAAGTATTGACTTTTATTTATTATTTTAAAGAGGACCTGTCACCTCTCCTGACATGTCAATTTTAGTAACTACTTGTATTCCCCATGTAATAACCATTCTGCGACATCTATTCTTATGACCCTATGATGTGCTATATAAAGTTTGACAGCACACCAGAAGATTCTTTGCAAGTATGTGAATTTATTTTAGCCGGATTGCATGGTTGCACAGTAGCAACGTTTCGGGCTTTTCCTGTGCCCTTCATGAGGCTATACTTCTTGTCTTTAGGACATGTGCAATCCCACAGCGGGATTGTGGTCCAGATAGGTGTTACCACTTAGGGGTATGTCCCTGCACAGTCCAATCAGTGCTGCCAGTGTCAGACTGTGCAGGGACACACCCACCTGGACCTTCATTGCAAACTGCTAGCAATTCATTCATAACTTCTAGCAGGAGTAAAAGAGGCACAAGGTACAGTCATAACAATAGATGCTCCAGAATTGTTACAAGGAGAATACAAGTAGATAGTAAAACAGACATGTCATGAGAGGTTATTGGTCCTCTTTAAACCACAGAGAGCCATAACAAATAGAAATTTATATGGCTAGACAACCCCTTTAAATATTTGTAGCCGAGGGGCACATGCCCTTTTATCTCTCCTTACAATTCAGTGCTGTTTGCCTTCTTATAATACTCCAAATACTCAGATTTTAAGATTTTTTTTTACCAGAGAGCTAAGCATATGACATAGAAAAACCATCTGGGCTGTTATGTAATTTATGTGTAATACATCAGTGTCATGATTAGGCTAGTTTCAGACAAGCGGCAGGGGAGTCCGTCAGGCTGTTTTGGCGGGTAAACAGCCTGTCGGATCCGTCCTGCTGCAAGTTCACCTGTGCCCCCGGACTGCCGCTCCGTCCCCATTGACTATATTGGGGGCGGGGGTGGAGTTCCGACAGCAGTGCACGGCGAGAGGCAGCCAGACTAAAAGTACGCCATGTGCTGCCGCCATAACTCCACCCCCGCCCCCATACGGAGCGGTAGTCCGGGGCCACACGTGAACTAACGGCGGGACGGATCCGACAGGCTGTTTACCCGCCGGAACCACCTGACGGACTCCCCTGCCGCTAATGTGAATGTACCCTTAAAGAGTATGTCCAAAAATAAATAAATAAAAAATTGCCTTACATTAGTAACTCAGAAGTTAGATCTGCAGCCTTCATTTGGTAAGAAGGTTTCTTTAACTTACAGATATTGGCTTATTGTATTTAGTATTAAATGCCATTTTTTTCACTTTGCCAGCAATTTAAGAAGCTTATATCTTACCAATTTGCACAAATCAATGACTAAAGTCACATTTCAGCTTCTGTTTTGTGTCATTTCGAGTTTTATCATTTCAATGTAGTTTTATATTTCCTAATTTTTTTGCCTACACGTGAAAATGAAGTGGTAATCATAATGTTCTCTAGGCTAGTACTAGTTTCCAGCATTGTCTGAATTCAGCTCGGGATGTAATGAACGTCCATCTATTGTCCTACAGACCTCCCTCGCCTGACGTAGAGGTTGAGGTTGGTCAAGAATCACTCATCAATACCTAAATTTTAGATCCGTATTGCCGCATGAAATGGAGCATATGGAGGGTGCTGCTTTGTATGGGACATCTTCAGAACATCAGCTAAGTAATAGCTTTAATATGGGCTCAGCGATTTTTCAGCAGGTTCACAAAGGTCAATCACCGATAGACACAGCATGAGATGGGTCTCTCCAAGCATTTAGGGGTATTGTAAGAGAGGGACAAGTCATTGCAACCTAGCTCTGGTGCCTGGTCTGATGGCAAAGAGCGAGAGGAGGTCAGCGCTGGACAGCCAGAGTCTGGGACATAGCCCCAGGCCTTAGACGCTCAGCCAGCACCATCCATCTTAGGACACTTAACCATTAGACTCAAAAATTACCATTGTTACATCAGACTTGTAGCCTTCACATGGAAGAATGGTCATAATTGTGTCTATACTTGGCAGGGCACTTAATTACTTAATGTTGCTTTCCTTTTTTTTGCAAGGGTGGTAGTGAGGTATGGCAAGAGGGCGTGAGAAATAGTTCCCCTGCACCCAAAAAAAGTATTAATACTTGCAACATCTTTCCTGTCTGCTCAAGCAGTAATACTGTCCCAAAAATGGACAAAGGGAACTTCATTGAATCCACCCAGACAGTAAAGAATGAGCGGGGACAGAGTCTGCCATTAATATTTGACACTGTGTATATATTTGGGGTATTCATTCATTAGCTTTTACTAAGTTATCATACAAATTATTTCCCTCCAGGCTAGTTTGTCTTTCAGCATCCTCTTCTTCCAACATGTATCATAGAGGATCCAATGTACAATGTGTCTCCACTGGAGACAGGGGCGGCCATTATACAGCGAGGCCCAAGTCTCCCAAATTTCACGATAGAATAAATCATTCTAATAAATGTAAAGCGAGCCAAGCGTTGTTTAGTACATCTCTCCACAATCATGCGTCTTCCAGTCGTTAACCCTTTCAGTGTCAAGGGGGTCAACAAGCTCCTTTGGCCCTGAGTAATTTCGGTACAAGAATCTGCTTCATCTTGTCGGTACAAGCAATAAGACGAGGATGATAAAATTCTCCCTCCAGACCATCGAACAATTGCAGCTGCCATTAAATAACGTCTCAATTTAGCAATCGTTTCCAGCAATGTTTGAAATCTATTCTTTTGGGAAAACACAGAAATATCAGCCCCCCCCCCCCCCCCTTACATAGGGCAAATCACCTCTGGGAGCAGTTCCACAGCACTCCCCCCACTAGCACTCCATTAAATGATAATTTTTAATATATATGCAATAAATGTTCACTTTGTTAGACTGAATGACAGAAAATAATATCTGCAAATCTTAATTTCCATCCATTATCACCAAATGATTCGCACATCGGACATATTTGCTTTTGATTAATTTATTTGCAGCCTGTATTTGATGAAGTAATAACAGTTTGGGTTATTTTGGCATTTGGTCTACAGGGGTTTGCCAGACCCTCCCATTCCTCTCCAATTTACCTTCTGCCTTTGCCAAATAGACTGTTGTCTTTGTTGCTGAAAATTAATTATTAATTACTTAAAATTCATGTATCCATTAAATGTGTCACTATCTATCTATCTATCTATCTATCTCATTATCTACCTATCTAATATCTATCTATCTATCTATCTATCTAATATCTATCAATATGTCTCTGTCCAAAATCTATCTATCTATCTACCTATCTAATATTGATCAATCTGTCTGTCCAATATCTATCTATCTAATATCTATCTTTCATCCATCTATTGACATCTATCATCTATCTATCTATCTATCTATCTACTCTCTGCTTCCTACAACCTACACTCATTGAATAAATAATAATGCACTTAGACAGAAATGTCGGATTGCTGCAAAACTTAGCTGCAGTTATGTCTCAGCCAGATGATTAAATGTAAACGATAAATGTAAGTGTAAAATGTAAATGATTTAAGTTATTAGAGATGTGGTCGGATAAGACACTGGGTCTTGCCACAAGAGGGTGTAAAAGTGCTTCCCCTGCTGCCCTATAAAAAGGCTCTCAGAGGCTACTTTTGGTTAGTGTACCTCTTGGAGAGAGGTTGCTGACTGCCAGACATGCCTCTACTACACACTTTGAAAGAAGCAGGGTTGCCCACCACCTAGGCTGTTCTGACCTAGCTGTTAGGAGGTGTTGGGAGCAGTGGTTACGTGCACACACTACAAACATGTTCCAGGCGACCCTGATAGACCACCAGTAGAGAGAATTGTTTGATCTGCCAACAAGCACAAGGATCTCCCACAGTTTCATTGCCCGCTATCCAAAAACAGGTGACACCTTCATTACACACCCCTGTCTCTGCCCAGACCATTTTCAGGCGCTTTGCAGAAGGAAATTTAGTGTCATGGGGCCAAGTATATGTCCTGCATTTGACAGTCAGCCACCGTCGCCTTTGTTTGCAGTGGTGTCATGAACAAGAAACCTGGGCTACTATGGACTGTAACTGTATTATCTGTTATAAATTCAGGTTCTGTCTGGGATCCAATGATGGTCGGGTTCACGTTTGGAGGCCTCGTTGTGGGCATTTCAATCCTGCCTTTACTGTGGAGCAGAACATTGACCCGATCTTCTGGTGTGATGGTCTGGGGAGCCATGACGGACACTGACAGCTCAGTGATATGTGCAGGGCATCCTACGGCCACATGTGTTACCTCTCATGGCAGGGCTTCCAGTGGGCATTTTTCAGCAAGATAATGTTCACCAACACATAGCAAGAGTTTGCCAGGAATGTCATTGCCAGATTGTAAAATTTCCTTGTTCGGCCCAGTTGCCAGATTTATTACCAATCCAGCATTTATGGGACTACAAGTGTGCAGCATCTACAGGTCCAGCTGTAATATCTGTGGGAAAATCTGTATGCCTCCTTGTCCAACCATATCTCATCTTGTATCCAGGCTAGAGGCGGTCAACAGGGTACTAGAGCCTCCTTTCAATTGTACAGTGTCACGAACCAGCGGGTGTGAACCAACTATGCCATGTGTCCTACCTCCTCTAAGGGCATTGTCTAAGTGAACCCTTCAATCTTCACAGTAACCCTGATGGTGGGGATAGACTTTCCCGAGGAGAACACCAGGTCGCTACCTCGTGAAAAGGATAGGCATACAAGGCAGTCTGGTCCAGGCAGATCAGGAGGTACCTGAGATGTACCAGAGGTACAGGTGTTGTCAGCAGGCCGAGTCGTAACCAGGAGCACCAGTCCAGGACCAAAGGATGTGGCAGAGAAGAAGTCAGACTGGCAATAGGTCAGGGCAGGCAGGACAGGTACAGGTCAGGCAATCCGGGTCGGCAACAGGAGAGTCAAGGCAAGCAGGCAGGCATCAAACAGGTAGCAGAGTCCACGAATACAAGTATGATTCATGAACACAGGAACACAAGCGGATAACAGGAACCTTAGCAGGACACAAGGACCTTGACACTTGACACTGAGCCACTTATATATGTGCAGGAGGGCTAGGATTGGTTAGCGAGATCACATGACCTAACCCATAAAGCACAGGAAGTGACGTGCGCCGGCCCTTAAGGAAGTGCTGCATGGAACAAGCAGCAATCATGCTGTGGCCAGGGCTGAGAGAAAACTGGAGCGGATCCCAAAACAACAGTACCTACACAGACAGAGCCCAGGACTGCAGCGGTGAATGGGAAGCACTGGCAGCAGATCACCTCTGAAAATGGCGCCGGGGACCGCAGCAGTAAGCAGGGGAACAGCGGCGCACAGCAGCCGCTGTCACATACAGTTTTCCCCAATAAACTTATCCTTTCACTCTAATATTAGGGCACCTTCACACTAGCGTTTTGGATTCCGTTTGTGAGATCCGTTTCAGGGCTCTCACAAACGGTCCAAAACGGATCAGTTAAGCCCCAATGCATTCTGAATGGATAAGGATCCGTTCAGAATGCATCAGTTCGGCTCCGTTCCGCTTCTATTCTGTTTTGGAGGCGGACACCAAAACACAGCTTGCTGTATTTTGGTGTCCGTCTGAAGAGGCGGAGCCTAACGGATCCGTTTTGAATTACAATGTAAGTCAATGGGGACGGATCCTTTTCAATGACACAATATGGTGCATTTGAAAACGGATCCGCTCCCCATTGACTTTTAATGTAATTCAAAACGGATCCGTTTTGGACTTTGTCATTTTTCTTTAAACCTAATGCAAACGGATCCGTTCTGAACGGATACAAACGTTTGCATTATAGGTGCGGATCCATCTGTGCAAATAAACAGACAGATCCGCACCAACGCAAGTGTGAAAGTACCCTTATTCTTTTCATCTGTTATCATTACATTCACAAATATAAAGTTTTAACATTTATTAAGGGTCCATTCACGCATCCGCATTTCTATTCCGCATTTTGCGGAACGGAATTGCGGACCCATTAATTTCAATAGGGACAGACAATGTCTCGGCCGGGTCCGCAATCGCGTTCCCGAAAAAAATAGAACATGTCCTATTCTTGTCCGCAATTGCGGACAAGAAAAGGCATTTTCTATATAGTGCCGGCGATGTGCTGTCCGCAAATTGCGGACCGCACATCGCCGATGTCCGTGTTTTGCGGATCCGCAAAACACACACGGACGTGTGAATGGACCCTAAGACTGCTGCTTTACGCCAGTCTTAATAAAAAGTACTGTGGTGTAAAATGCAGCACATTTTACTAAATGTTTCATGCCTTTAAATACTTTTGGCACATCCCACGAGGCATGTCTTTGCTTTAGAAATAAAAATCTACACCAGCTAAGAGCTGGAGTAATTCTTTTGTGGAATTCATGCCAGTTTTCTGATGCAAGTAATATGAAATTTCTTGGGCTGTGTAGGTGCCATCCCCTCCTGCCTATGCCTTGCCCACTTTCAGAAAACTGGCAGCAATAATGGGGTAAAAGTTGTATATTTTTGTGCAAAATAAAGCTTACGCAAAACTTAGCAGCTTTTCTACTATGGCTTATAAGACTAAATAATTTCCCCTGATAAGTTTGTAGACATGTGAGAGTAGAGCAATCTGCAGCAAGTAAACTCTGTTCCATGTCATTGATTTAATATGAACTGAGACAGACCCAATAATTCCTCATTTTTATCTTTGAATAGAGATTTAATTTCAGTTTGAAAGGTGGCCATACACACTAGAAGTTGGTTGATGGCTGAACAGCCATTGAACAAACAATCATCTGGTGAACAATCATTCTACAGACATGACCATACACATTTTAGCCCATATTAGATGTTACAGTTGTTCAAATTGGCCATACATGTTCATTGAACCCAGCCAATGGATGAAAGATCTTTCTGAGAACGTTCTTTCAAAAAAAGATCTTTCATCCAACCATCGGATGAAAATTTCAAACACGGTCAACTTATTTTCAGATGGTGATCGTCTGTTATTGGTTGGCTAAATTGTTAAATTCCACCAAAAAATGAATATTTTGGTTGAAATTGTCCCTTTTAATCAAATTTTAACTAATATGCATGGCTACCTTTAGCTACGTCTTGTTGCTACACCAGCCTGTCATTACTAATCAGAGGTTTTGATTTCAAATTCTAATGCTATTCTTCTGACCATGAAGGCTGCTGGCGTTTAGTAACATAGTAACATAACGTAGTTTATAAGGCTGAAAAAAAAACATCTGTCCATCCAGTTCGGCCTGTTATCCTGCAAGTTGATCCAGAGGAAGGAAAAAAAAAACTGTGAGTTAGAAGCCAATTTTCCCCACTTTAGGGGAAAAAAATTCCTTCCCGACTCCAATCAGGCAATCAGAATAACTCCCTGGATCAGCGACCCCTCTCTAGTAGCTGTAGCCTGTAATATTATTACACTCCAGAAATACATCCAGTCCCCTCTTGAATTCCTTTATTGTACTTACCATCACCACCTCCTCAGGCAGAGAGCTCCATAGTCTCACTGCTCTTACAGTGAAGAATCCCCTTCTATGTTTGTGTACAAACCTTCTTTCCTCCAGACACAGAGGATGTCCCCTCGTCATAGTCCCAGTCCTGGGGATAAATAGATGATGGGAGAGATCTCTGTACTGACCCCTGATATACAGTATTTATACATAGTCATTAGATCTCCCCTCAGTCGTCTTTATTCTAAAGTGAATAACCCTAATTTTCATAATCTTTCTATAGTCCACCTATTCCAGTTATTACTTTAGTTGCCCTCCTCTGAACCCTCTCCAGCTCTGTTATGTTTATGTTTCCACCTCATAAATATCTTTCCAATACCTTTTCTGTTCCACGCTTATTAACAAGTATGTACTGTATGTACCAAATGTACACCCATTTTAATGAATTAGGAGACCCATACCTCACAATTATTGTGCATATTAATGACCATTTACTCTGCCCGGTGCGTTCATATGATTGCTCATTAGTAATAATCTTACCCAATGACTTGTTCATCAGGTAATAAGATCATTTGTGCATTCTCCAAAATCATTGTTTGCCACAGCAGATCATGCCGTCTAAATAGCTCTCTTTTTTTGCCATAAAACAGTGGTTCTCTATGGTGACGAGCGATGGCATTAGTGATCACTCCTCCCATGCTACATCGGGCCATGTAAAGAGGCATTTATTCTAACTCTCAGTAAGAGTTTTATTAATTAAAAAGAAAAAGTTAACAAAAAGTGTCTAAAATATTTCACACACGATGATAGTGAAAATCAGCGTGAAGTTACTGTACATCGAGAATACATATAGTATGGCAAAAAAGTTAAAAAAAGATAAAGAAGTGATCTGGCTACCAGGCCCCTTACCATGGTATAACATATAAAAACGAATCAAGAGTTGAGAGATCCGTAACCCAAAGGCTAACAATGTGGTTGTCAACATGTAACACTTCATTAACCACAAAGAGAGCTCTACAAAAAGACAAACCTGGACAGAGGACAAGACCACGAAAGGAAAACACAGTGTGCATGTTATTTCAAAACCATGGACATTTATATGAAGTTAGTTGACCTTTTGCCTAATATAAATGTAGAGCTCTGTTAAGGCAAGGACATGATGTTGGACTTCCCAGTTTGTTCTAAATGTAATGGTTCAAGTCAAATCTCTGTGCACATCAAACAATTTTCATGAGCTCGTTATTATAATTCTGGAATAGGAAAGGTCCAATTGGTTTCCACAAACTTGTCAGCACTTAGCTTTCTAGAGCCGCATTGTAGCAAGCACTGGAAAGAAGGGCCCGACTTAAACCCTGCAAATACAACCAAACCATGACTCCTCCACCACCACACATTGCAGTTAGCGCTTTGCAGAAACTACGATATTTACCCCGCATCATCCACACCCTGTATTATTTGCTAGATCCGTGTTACTTAATGTTTCTAAGCCAAGTACCACCAGGTCTATGATTATACGCTGTGCTGCACACTAAAACGCAACATGAGGGCAGTGTGAGCATGGCCAAAGGTGCAGCCACCTCAGCATTCTACGTTATGTGCTCGGATGGGAATGAGACCTGTTCCAAATGCAAGCAAAAAGTAGAAAAGGAATTCCATTTCTGCAACATCCTGGAGCTGGAAAATCTTTTCTTTTAACGTCGTCAGTACTCCAAAGACATGGCGTGTACCCGGTGCAATGTATGCAACACATGCTGAGAGCCTAGCTGTTAAGAGTCCTTTTAAATGAGTTGGTTTCAGCCCGAAACGAGCACTGACTGACAATATAACAAGTTGATCAGTGCTTGCTTAAAGGACGCTTTATGCAAACTGTGAGGGGGACAGCTGAACATTAGTACTAGAGATGAGCGAAGTTTTGAAAAATTCGATTCAGCAACTTCACCGAAGTTTGCCAAGAAATGTGGCTCGTTACGAATTAATTTGTAAAGCAATTTCCTGCAGGTTATTTGACAACTCCAGTGCTCTCCTGCTCTACAGGTGGGACCCCTTCTTCTGCCATCTGCTTTTCCTCCTTTTCCACATCATCTAATATCAATGGGAATATGTCATCAGGAACATCCAGCTCCTCCTCTCTCTGCATCTTAATGACTTTTCTAGGACATGGAGACCAAGAAGGATGATTTGGAAGAAGTAAAGCCATCAAAAGATGAGGATGGTCAGAGGGGTGCAGACTGGATGGTATTGGCTGGCACGCCGGCTGGCACCAGAATAATAAAGGCTGTCCCTAGCGCATGAGCGTTTGCCACGTCTCTCCCTATGTAGCAGAGCTGTATACTGTGTAATAGAGATATGTGTGTATCCTGCATGTAGCAGAGCTGTATACTGTGTAATAGAGATATGTGTGTATCCTACATGTAGCAGAGCTGTGTAATAGAGATAGGATACACACATATCTCTATTACACAGTACACACATCTCTAATACACAGCTCTATTTGATGACTACAGTTCTGTACACAGCCGCTGTGAAATCTGACCCCTCCCACACACATGACTCATCACATGGTCATGACATCATCACAGGTCCTTTGCCTTTCCAGCAGCTAGCAGCTTCTTCGGGTGTAGAGTTTGTGTATTGCATACTTTTGAGTTAGGGAGGAGGGAATTTTGACTGACTTCTGAGGGAGAAGGAAGTTTTGTCTGACATCTGATGGAGTTTTAGATGAGGGAGGAGGGCGTTTTGGCTGATGTCTGAGGGAGGAGGCAGTTTTGGATGAGGGAGTTTTGGCTGATGTCTGAGGGAGGAGGCAGTTTTGGATGAGGGAGGTTTGCCTGAGGGAGGAGGCAGTTTTGGCTGAGGTCTGAAGGAATTTTTGGCTGAGGTCTGAGGGAGTTTTGTCTGACATCTGATGGAGTTTAGGATGAGGAAGGAGGCAGTTTTGGATGAGGGAGGAGGGCATTTTGGCTGATGTCTGAGGGAGGAGGCAGTTTTGTATGAGGAATAAAGGAATTTTGGCTGACAGAGGATGGAGTTTTGCCTGAGGGAAGAGGACTGATGGAGTTTGGGCTGACGAAGGAGGGTGTTTTGCCTGAGGGAGGATGGAGTTGTGGATGATGTCTGACGATGTCCTAATATGGACACCATACAAGACAGTCTTGATGTCCTTGCTCTGGAGTGAGATGCACCTAATTTATTAAGAGGCAGATACTTCTTAAAAAATTAGGCACATCTCTGCGCTGTCGTGTGCTAGAAACTGAGAAGCTGGCGTAGACTTCAGCTATAACTTAAGCCAGTTTCTAGTGCAAGTCAGAGTAAATCCAGTGAATTGTGCAAAGATCCCTGCCATGAAGCCCCTTTTCTCAAAACTTTAAAAAAGTGTTGATAAGCTTCAAAAGTCACAAATTATGGTGCAGATATGGCGTTTGCCATATTTTGCTACCTTTTTACGCCATAATAATGGCATAAAGACATTACAAAATGTCCCTCAAGAAGTCGCTTTTTAAAAAAAAATTCTAATGTGCCTCATTCCTCCAGCTAAGAGCTGCACGGAAATACATAGTCAGGACTGCTATGCGTGCACATGTGAGTCCTCTCCATTATGGTAACTGTAGCTCAGCAGTCCGGACTGTGTATTTCAGTGCAGCTTTGAGTGCTGACAGGGGAGCAATGTGGGGCAGAAGGAAAATATTAAATGGTGATCTGGACTCCTTAGGCTGAGTTCATATTACCGTTTAGCTTTCTGTTCTTTTGATCGTTAGAAGAAAAACAAAAACAGGATTCTGTAAAAAAAAAATGATCCTGTTGCATCAGTTGTCATCCATTTGAGCAATTTCTGCCTGAGATACATTTTTTTTTTAGGCAAAAACTGAAAATATTCCCCCCATCCCAATGCAAATATCTTAACCTACCCCCTTCCTTTCGACACATGGCCCTTTGGCTGCCCCCCTCTTGCCCCTACCTGGTGCTGCCTGAGGCGATTGCCTCACCTGGCCCCATTGGTGGTGCACCCCTGATTGTCTATGATCAGGACATGTATAATGTCCATGGTCAGGACTGCTTCATAGCACCCACATAATACAAAGATATTATTCTCACCTACCTGTCATAGCATCCTCGTAATAATGTCATAGTGTTAATAATGTAATAATGTATGTAATACTGATCACACCTCTTATACAAGACAAGCCAGAGAGCCCCATAAATGAGAGCCAAAGGACCTCAAATTGTTTCAAATTGGCCCCCTTATTCTACCATTACTATGAATGCTTCCCCGATGATCCTTATTTAACCCTTTAAAATATTTAAAAGTTTCGATCATGTCGACCCATTCCCTTCTTTCCTCGAGGATTTACCAACTAAGGTCCACACGCTGTGGATTTTGTTGCAGAAATTTCCACAACTGAAAATCAGTTCCCTTCATTTAAAGGAGTGGCAAGCACATGGATTTATGCAAGCCCCATTCAGGTGATAGAACTTATTTTCAGTCGCAGAAATTTCCAAATTAGATGAAAACTTGGGCAGTTCTTGAAAATGTGGTAAAATTTTAAAAGCATCAATAGTCACCCTATTTCTCCCCTGCCGTTTTCAGAGCTGAGTTCCATTCTTTACCACTGCTGTTTGCTTTCCTGGTTGCGGCAGTGATGTCCCGTGTACTGCTGAGGCTAGTGACTGGCTGCAGTGGTGACCTATGTGCATGAAACATCACCACTGCAGCCAGGAAGATCAGCAGGAAGAAAAGGGGTGAATACTGATTCTTTGCTATTTTACCACATTTACAGGGGCAGGCCAAGTTTGTGCTTAAGATTTTGATGCTTCAAGGGACTGTGCACGATCTATCCTCAGGACAGGCCAGCAATATCTGATTGACATTGGTCCGACAGTTGTTTTGGGGTAGCTCCAACACCAGAACTACAAAGATCTGTCCATTGCCTATTGGACAGAGCTGGTTACTGCAGCGTTCTTCCCAATCACTTCAATGGGATTAGAGCTGCATTAACCAGTTTCATTAACTACACAGTGGCCGGAGCTACCCCAAAACAGCTGATCAGAAGGAGAGTGGGGTGTCGACACCCGCCAATCAGATATTGTTGGCCTGTTCTGAGGATATCCCATCAAAAGTAGAATCCTGAAACCCCTTACGACCTTCCACCATTTTTGTAGCCCATCTTTGCATCTGTTCTCACTCCTGGGATGTAATGTGATGGCAGCCCTATTCCTATTTACTAAGCTTTACCATGAAATGGCTAATATTCCAGCTTTAAATGAAAAACTAAAAATGCAGTTAGCACCCGGCATTACAATGATTGCTAGGCACCAAAGGGATTACATGCCCACTGGAATACCAGGAACCAGGCCGACTGTACCATGACTTACAGTGAAATCAGGGCCGGTGCTATAATAAGGCAGACCAAGCGGCTGCCTTAGGGCGCATAGAAGGGGGGGGCTCCAAAATGAACTTTTTTTTTTAAATCACTTTCATGATGTAATCCTGGGGGCGGAAGGGGGCGCCAAAATGTAGCTTCGCTTGTGCTGGCAAAAATCCTTGCACCGGCCCTGAGTGAAATCCGCTAGAATTCCATTGTGGTGTTCACCATGTTAACGGTGAGAATAGCGCAGCGTGCTGCACTACTCCTCCTGTCAAATGTAACAGAATTGTGGCTTCAAACATATGTATCAGATGGCAGCAGTGTGAACATGGCCTAAATGGAGAAGGGTTGTCAAGACCTCATTTCTAGCTTTGTAGGAATCGTGTGAATAATCCCTATCAGTGATGTACGTATTCCCTAATAAGTTATATGAAAAATGAACATCTTCAGGCTGACAACCATTATCTTTTTTAAAAGAAAAAAACACTGGGATGTTGTCAAAGCTTATTAGTACTTTCCCTGAAGTAATAGTAGATTTCCCCAGTAAAGTTACTGCAAAGGGTTAATTGCTGTAATCTTATATTACTGAGTTAAAATGTTGTTATTTGTTATAAATTGGTACTTAAAAGGGTTTTCCACTTCAGCAAATGGCATTGATCATGTAGAGAAAGTTAATACCAGGCACTTACTAATGTCTTGTGGTTCTCCATATTGCTTCCTTTACCAGCTTGATTCATTTTTCCATCGCATTATAAATTGCTCGTTTCCATGGTTATGACCACCCTGCAATCCAGCAGCGGTGGCCGTGCTTGCACAATATAGGGACAAGCCCTTTTTTCCATAGTGTGAAAGCACGGCCACTGCTGCTGGGTTGCTGGATGGTCATAACCATGGAAACCAGTAGTATATAATGTGATGAAAAAATGTATCTAGCTAGCAAAGGAAGCAATATAGACAATCACAATACATTAGTAAGTGCCTTGTATTACATTTGTCTACATGATAGATGCCATTTGCTGAAGTGAGACAACCCCTTTAATGGCCCCTTATGGACAACTTATGGTTATTCTGTTAGGTTGTCAGGAGATGGACCTGGGTCCGCCTTCTGATTACTCAAAGTTAGTGGAATCTAGTGGTTGCTGAAAAACAGTCAAGACGTACATGAGCAAGTTCCTCAGAGCTGGGCCCAAGTTCAGAAAACCTCCATCTCTGAGATTTCTACGAACAAGAAAGCACCTTTACCATCGAAGTGATTCAGACAGGAGGAAGTTAGAAGGTCCAGAACATAGAAGGCCAAGCAATGGAGACACTCAGCAAGATATTTATGGCAGAGACTGTGCTGCTCTGTGAGGGAACATCTCTAATGCATCCATCTACACCTGCTGTATCATTAAATCTGCACCACTCAGCCCAAGAATTGAAGAAGCATCTACTCAGAGCCTCAATGCATGCCTATGGTTCTGCTGTGAAAGAGAAAAACCGAGAGAAGGAGTACTACAACCTCCATCATTGCTGCTGTCTGTACGATGCCATTGAGACAGAATTGCACTGTTGGAACTGTGCCTTGTTAACACTGGATGAACTACTACTCCTATTTGGCACGTTAGTAAATAGAGACTTCATTTATTGCAACTGGCTTGGTTACTGACTCCACCATCCGCCGGCCACTTCACCTACTTTCCTGCTTGCACCCAGACAAAGATCTAACACCAAGGGTAGCCCAACTACTACCAGGCAGGAGTCCCAACCCCAGAAAGTGCCCAGAGGTAAGAAAGGGTCCACCCTCCAGTGACTGCACAACCCTTAGGGAGCGCCAGCATGGAGATTGCCACAGTGATCTGGGAGCACTACTACCACCCTCTGAGCCACCACTACAACTCCCATCCTCTGCTCTGCATTTTGGTCTCACTGCGAACAGTCATATGGTTTTGTTTTAGGATCTTACTTACATACTGTAGCTGTATGTATGGTTAAAGGACGATAGCCCTTCAAATAAATGTTGCTACATTTTTAATCTTCCTGTCAAGACATCTGTCATGGGAACATTTATATTTCTTGATTTTAGAATACTCAAAATCTGAACCAGATTTTGCATTAGGCATTAGAGGCCCTCTGGCAGCTGGGAAAAAAAGGCTCCAGAGATCTCCCCATTCATTGCTCTGCTAGATTTATATCAAGCTGGCAACTCAAGGGGAGTGTCTTCTCTGCTGCAGCTAAGGGGGCGTGTCCATGCTATTCCTATTACAGCTAAGTGGGCGTGTCCATGCTCTCCCTATCACTGCTCAGGAGGCAGTTGAAGGATGAAACTGAGCATGTGCGGCCATCTCAATGAGCAGGACAAAGAAATAAGAAAAAGAACAAAGAGCATGCGGAACTATACAGATATATTTTATTGAATACAATTTTAATTCCATGCAATTACAAAAGTATTCAGATCCAGGTGCTGGTTTGAAAACTGCGGAATATTTTTCATGGAACAACCCCATTAACTTCAATGTACTCACACAATTTACCTAGTAAAAGTTCAGGTATCCATAAAGTGCATGTCCCATGTCTAAGGCAGTTATGGACAGTGTCCTCCCTCATTTTGTATCTCCTCATCCTTGCCTCATACCTAAAGCATCTATAGTACCACCTGATACCTAAAAAATCTCGTTCTCATTTAACTGCTTTGCCAAGGGTGAACAAGTCCAATACTGAACCATAGTAAAATTTGGAATGGGACCCTACTCTAACATGAGCACCATCAACAGAAAGTAATTTCACAGAATGGAAAGGATTATTATGGTTACCACTCTGCCCATTCTACCCACCATCATTACCAGCAGCTAGGCGACTTTGTTTGCTGCCTCGCTAGTAATGGTCAGTGATAATACAATTTTTTTTGTAACGTCTAATAAAAATGTACAAAATTGATATTATAATGACAAATAACAAAGTCAGCCCTGTTAAACATCTCCTTCACCAGGGTCAGATGGCCCATTCTCCGGTAGGCCCAAACTCTGATCTCATAGTAGGGCCTGAAGGTCCAGGAGAAAAAAAAAAATTTGGAGCTGCCTTTGGAGCAAATCACTAGGGTCTATTTCTTTGAATCAAAACCTATTAGACTTTATTGAAGATATAGAGGTTGGGCCCCAATAATAATTTTTGTCTGGTAGGCCCAGGGAACCGCAGTCCGACACTGACCTCAATATAGTTCTCTGAAATCTGACATGTAACCTCTACCTCCTTGATACCTCATATATCTGCAGTTCTGTTCAGCTACGTCATACCTGACATATTTACTGTATCTCTTCATATCTCCCTGACACACAGGATGTACCAAAGTGATATACCATCTCATAATCTCCATTTACATCACTGGGATCAAAAGCCCCCACACTTCTCATTACAATTTCTAGTGGACAAGTGAAAGGCATCCAGGTCACATGCTGGATTGTATACAGTGTTTATGGCAGCGCATTGAATGGTATTCACATATATATCTATAATGGTAATAACAAGTGTTATCTTCAGTAGATAATGTAAAGGGTCCAATACATGAAGCAATTTCTTAGATCCATATGAATGACTACCGCCATAAGCTCCATATAAATGAGCAAAGCAATCACATGCAACAAATCAAATATTTATTGTTCCCAAAAATGTATTTTGCAGCATCAAATTTCCATCACCCAAGTTGTGCAACCATTAGAGATGAGAGAATTTCTTCAAATTCATTTTGGGTCCAATTCTAATAAGTTGAAAATTCGAATTGGGTCTGATTCCATTCTACCTGAATCAAAAGTACTCCAACTGGCCTGGAAATTAGTAAATTAGTGTACGACGCGAGGTCTCCTCGGGCTCATAACTTTCTCTCTTTCTCTCTCCCTTTTTAAACTCTTTAACGCAATGACAGTAACAGTAAATAATCTCAGAGTGACACTGACATATATAGCTATGGGTAAACACATGTTGATGGTTAAACAGGGTGTTTTAAAACACACCACCCTGTCGGATTTATGCTTTTTAAAATTAAAAAATGTTCCAACAATTTTCCCTTATTAGATGCACATGACTGCCGCTTTTTACCACATGGTGGCACTGGGAAAAACAGTGGCTTGTTCTCAACAAGTGGTCCAAAATGGTACAATTGGATGTCCCCTGGCTGCAATGAAAATATCCACCATTGATGCACTAAAATAAGATTATTTGCACATTTAAATACAATAAAAAAATTGTAACAGATTTCTTGGAAAAAATATAGGCCTAATTAAATATCCCTTAGCTACAACCAAAGTATACACTGTTATGACGCACTTGAATGTGCTTATTTATGTACTTTTAAATGGTAGAAAAACTGTTGTTTGGAAAGAAAAAGGCATTGTGCATTGTGCAATTGTGCAGCATATGCAGCATATGCAGTGAAATGCTGTTGTGGTGATAGAAAATGTGCCTATTACACACTTATGAACTGTAGACGCTTTGCAACAGGTTTTTGGCCAAAAAAGGCTGGTTCCTACACATAAAAACATAAAGTGCACTGACTCTATAACGCCCTCTGTGCAGTACCCTGTATACATGTTCCCCTATGCTCCCCTATGCTGTTCCTAATGATAAAACCTAACTTTCTACCGAGTAATTTAATCTACCTAAATAAACATATCTTCTTCACAATCTCTACAGTACACTGTCCTGGCTGGACCCTAAAAATGCTGTCATCTTGTGTATTTATTGCGGCTAGGACAGAGACGTCCTATCACGTCTGTGGCTGGCCTCACAATGGTCAAAGAGGGACACTTATGGTTCATTGTGTGAAAGATCCATTTTTCCTACGTATTTAGACACTTCAGTGGCTTTCACTTACATAATAGCGCAAATTTTTTTTGAATATAGACATTTGTAAACTCCAAATGGCATAAAATAATGAAATAATATACAAGGAGGGCTTTAATATGCAGAGAGGAACCAGATAAACACTTTCTGAATCAATATTGTAAAAGTAATAATGCGAAATTGCAAATCTATACCTTAGATCAAAAAGAGGGACAGAGGGACTTGGGTCAAAAGTAGGGACTGTCCCTCCACAAGAGGGACACTTGGGAGGTCTGTCAATATTCTCTCTCCTGATTGGCTGTCAGGCTGACTGTATGACCATCCTGGGGTCATATGATCCTCCAACTTTATTCTCTCTGTTCTATTTCCCTCATTAGTATACTGAATTGTAAATGTAAAATGGCGGGCACCGTTTTGTGCGATTCGTTAGAAGCAAATTGCCAAAACTTCAGATTCATTTAGAAGAATTTTTAAGAAATTTTTACCAAATCTGATTCATTTAGATTTGATTCGCTCATGTCTAGCAGTGATATAACACCCACATGAAATGAGGACAATTCATAAAACTGAAATCACTATGTATGTACGGATATATTACTATACTACTTGTTGGGGGGACTGATGCGCCTGATGAATGGCTCTGGGGGTGGATGGTCAATGGTGCTATATACGCATCATGCTCTACTAATGTCACCAAGTCCACAGATCACACACTGACACCAAGGACAAAAGATGGGGACAATGGCCAGTAATGCCTTATGTAAGGCCCTTCCCCATCATACTCATCCTCTGACAAGTTACCCAGCTCCTGTACAACTACAAGTCCCAGCATACACCCAATGGTCACAGGTGACCCCACGCTTGGTCAATGCACTGGGATAGGGACACTACAATAGACTTCCATTGCTGGCAGCCTCATAGTGCTGTTCTCTTATAGCTATACAGACACATAATTACATCAGAAAAGCAAATCCGCCCACTTACCCCTAATTCATCCGGATGAAAGAGTGTGATTTATTGGTGGGACAGGACAATTTTCCGCTCACATAGCACACATTTATTTGTCAATTTATTTACTCTTATGTACTCTTCTGTACCTCTGCCCTGTGCATATTTCTATTTTCACATCTGATCCCTGATTTTGTCACAGCCAAACAGTAAACCAAAAACCATGGTGAGGAGGATGATGATGATGATAGCAGCATGTTAAAAATTAAAAAAAATTAATACATTTAAAACAATAATAATAATAATAATAATAATAATGATGATAATATACATATAATATGTTTAGGTAATTAAATAAAAAATCTAGTAGTCTACCATAGCCCTGCTACTAATAATGATAAGAATAATACTAATGTAATAGTATCACTAGTAAAGAATAATAATAATAGTCATAGAGATAATAATAATGCAATAACAATCTAAGTGCTGGAGCTAGTGGTTGTAATTCTACTCCCAATAATAATAATGAAGGAAAAAGAAGTATAAAATAATAGGTCATTTTAATTATAATAGTAGTAACAATAAAATAAAAGTGGTAGGATTGATCATAGGAATGAATGAATAGTAAAGATAGATAGATAGATAGATAGATAGATAGATAGATAGATAGATAGATAGATAGATAGATAGATAGATAGAGATGATGGATAAATAGATAGACAGGTAGATATGATAAAACATAGATATTTCTAATCTTGTTCTATGGTCCAGGTGTCCTCTGCAGGCACTCAGCATCCTACCTAAACCCAATACCCAAAACCCAGCTCCGGGTGCAGTCACACAGTTGGGTACAGTATACAGTATATACCAATAAATACACTACAAAATGAGATCCATGGAGTACAGCGCGATCAACCCTGACAATTACAAGGACAGGAAGAGCCACGGGCATTGGGTATACTTTATATAGCCCTTACAGTGATGCTATATATTATTTTTTAGTATATTTGTATTTCTATTCATATACATGCCTAGTAGGATGGATAGATGATAGATAGATAGATAGATAGATAGATAGATAGATAGATAGATAGATAGTATAACGAAAGAAAGAAAGAAAGAAAGCTGGCTAGACAGGAATATAGACAGAGATACAGGTTCCTCCGGTGTCTGCTCCCTTTTCTTCAGCTTGTGCTCATTACTGTCTCTACTAGCTCTTCATTCTGGTGCTGTATGTATGTATTATACAGTGTGTGCTCACCCTGTGTGTGTATACTTTACTGTTTACCGTTTATATATTACTGTGTGTATGTAAGGGGTGGTCATTATACTGTGTGTATAGTGTATTGAGTGTATAATGTGTGGTAATGTATAGTGTGTGACAATTATCCTGTAAATGTATATTGTATTGTGGTTATTATACTGAGGGTTATAGTGGGCAATTATTATACTGTGTGTATACTATACAGTGTGTAGACAGTGTCTTGTGTGGCTATTATAAAGTGCGGGTTTTTAGAATGATAAAGAATGTGGTCCCTATACTGTATGTGTATATAGTTATTATACTGCAATTATACTGTATACTGTGTGTGGTTATTATACTAGCTATGTATACTGTGTGTGGTTATTATACTAGGTATGTATACTGTGTGGTTATTATACTAGGTATGTATACTGTGTGTGATTATTATACTAGTTATGTATACTGTGTGTGGTTATTATACTAGGTATGTATACTGTGTGTTTATTATACTAGGTATGTATACTGTGTGTGATTATTATACTAGGTATGTATACTGTGTTTGGTTATTATACTAGGTATGTATACTGTGTGTGGTTATTACACTAGGTATGTATACTGTGTGTGGTTATTATACTAGGTATGTATACTGTGTGGTTATTATACTAGCTGTGTATACTGTGTGTGGTTATTATACTAGCTATGTATACTGTGTGTGGTTATTATACTAGGTATGTATACTGTGTGGTTATTACACTAGGTATGTATACTGTGTGTGGTTATTATACTAGCTGTGTATACTGTGTGTGGTTATTATACTAGGTATGTATACTGTGTGGTTATTATACTAGGTATGTATACTGTGTGTGATTATTATACTAGGTATGTATACTGTGTTTGGTTATTATACTAGGTATGTATACTGTGTGTGGTTATTACACTAGGTATGTATACTGTGTGTGGTTATTACACTAGGTATGTATACTGTGTGTGGTTATTATACTAGGTATATATACTGTGTGTGGTATTACACTAGGTATGTATACTGTGTGTGGTTATTACACTAGGTATGTATACTGTGTGTGGTTATTATACTAGGTATGTATACTGTGTGTGGTTATTACACTTGGTATGTATACTGTGTGTGGTTATTATACTAGCTATGAATACTGTGTGGTTATTATACTAGGTATGTATACTGTGTGGTTATTACACTAGGTATGTATACTGCGTGTGGTTATTATACTAGATATGTATACTGTGTGTGGTTATTACACTAGGTATATATACTGTGTGTGGTTATTACACTAGGTATGTATACTGTGTGTGGTTATTACACTAGGTATGTATACTGTGTGGTTATTATACTAGGTATGTATACTGTGTGTGGTTATTACACTAGGTATATATACTGTGTGTGGTTATTATACTAGGTATCTATACTGTGTGTGGTTATTACACTAGGTATGTATACTGTGTGTGGTTATTATACTAGCTATGTATACTGTGTGTGGTTATTATACTAGGTATGTATACTGTGTGTGGTTATTATACTAGGTATGTATACTGTGTGTGGTTATTACACTTGGTATGTATACTGTGTGTGGTTATTATACTAGCTATGTATACTGAGTGGTTATTATGCTAGGTATGTATACTGTGTGTGGTTATTATACTAGGTATGTATACTGTGTGTGGTTATTATACTAGCTATGTATACTGTGTGTGGTTATTACACTAGGTATGTATACTGTGTGTGGTTATTATACTAGGTATGTATACTGTGTGTGGTTATTACACTAGGTATATATACTGTGTGTGGTTATTACACTAGGTATGTATACTGTGTGTGGTTATTATACTAGGTATGTATACTGTGTGGTTATTATGCTAGGTATGTATACTGTGTGGTTATTACATTAGGTATGTATACTGTGTGTGGTTATTATACTAGCTATGTATACTGTGTGGTTATTATACTAGGTATGTATACTGTGTGGTCATTACACTAGGTATGTATACTGCGTGTGGTTATTACACTAGGTATATATACTGTGTGTGGTTATTACACTAGGTATGTATACTGTGTGTGGCTATTATACTAGGTATGTATACTGTGTGTGTTTATTACACTAGGTATGTATACTGTGTGTGGTTATTACACAAGGTATGTATACTGTGTGTGGTTATTATACTAGTTATGTATACTGTGTGTGGTTGTTATACTAGGTATGTAAACTGTGTGTGGTTATTACACTAGGTATGTATACTGTGTGTGGTTATTACACTAGGTATGTATACTGTGTGTGGTTATTATACTAGGTATGTATACTGTGTGTGTTTATTACACTAGGTATGTATACTGTGTGTGGTTATTACACAAGGTATGTATACTGTGTGTGGTTATTATACTAGTTATGTATACTGTGTGTGTGCTATACTAGGTATGGAAACTGTGTGTGGTTATTACACTAGGTATGTATACGTGTGTGGTTATTACACTAGGTATGTATACTGTGTGGTGTATACTAGGTATAGACTGTATGTGGTTACTACACTAGGTATGTATACTGTGTGTGGTTATTACACAAGGTATGTATACTGTGTGTGGTTATTATACTAGTTATGTATACTGTGTGTGGTTGTTATACTAGGTATGTAAACTGTGTGTGGTTATTACACTAGGTATGTATACTGTGTGTGGTTATTACACTAGGTATGTATACTGTGTGTGGTTATTACACTAGGTATATATACTGTGTGTGGTTATTACACTAGGTATGTATACTGTGTGTGGTTATTACACTAGGTATGTATACTGTGCGGTTATTATATTGTATATACACAATAAATACTAATCATTTCTCCTGCAGTCATCACTTAGGAAACAATTCCCCCCTCTGATTGTACATAATTTTTCTTCTGCCATATTATTATTACCAGTAATGATCCTTTCACTCTGCCATATATTATTTGTATGTTTTTATTATTACTATTTCTGTCATAACCATTGATATAACATCAATAGAAGTATTACATCATTGTTATTATTATTGATAATTACTAATCAAAGGTCCTACATTGCCGTCCAATTTTTCTCTCTGATAATTATTATACGTATTATTATTGTTATTATAATACAATCCTCACCGATACAAATTATTCTTATTTATAGTAGAATTGTGAACTATTCACTTTGATCCAATATGGTAGAAATAATAATAAAATGGTAATAATAATGATGATGATTATTATACGATTATACAGTGAAGAGGAATAGACCATTGAACCAATATCAATAATATTATAATTATCCTTATTGTTACAATTATTATTCTTCATTTCCTTATTTACACCATATTATTATATTTATAATTAATATCGTTATCTGCATAAATACCCAAGTTTGTCATATCTATATATTATCTGCGGTGAGATCTATGCTTGCCTGGACTGTACTGCTACCGATCACACATAGAGGACAGCTCTATATCTCACATCATATATACAGTATTCTAAAGCTTCCCAGTGCTCAGAGCTATACATCATGCATAATGTCCTATAAATACCTGGCCTACAGTGCTATATTATACTGTATATAATACTTCACCCTGTGCGGAATATTATATATCTGGAGTGCAGACCTATGTTATTATACTGTATATTATATAGTAAAAATATTTCTGCATTCTGTACATCATATTATATATCTGTAGTGCAGTCCTATATTATTATACTATATATTATATAGTAATAATGCAATGCTGCTCTACTGTACATTATATAGTAATAATAATGCTAGATGCTGTATATTATATTATATATCAAGAGTGCAGAGCTATATTATTATACTGTACATTATATAGTAATAATGTAATAGTACTGCACACAATGTAATTCTGCACACTGCACACAATATTATATATCTGCAGTGCAGAGTTATATTATTATAGTGTATGTTATATAGATATAAAGAAAGGCTATCCACTGTACACAATGTTATCTATCTGTAGTGCAGAGTTATAATATTATACTGTACATTATATCGTAATACTAATGCTGCACCCTGTATACGATTATATCTATCAGGAGTGCAGAATTATATGAATATACTGTACATTATATAGTAACAATGTAATGCTGCACACTGTACACAATATTATATATCGGAGTGCAGAGTGTATTGTTATACTGTACATTAAATAGTAATACTTCTCACGGTACGCAATGTTATATATCTGTAGTTAAAATCTATATTATTATGGTGTATATTATATAGTTACAATGCACTGCTGCACGCTATGTTATATATGTGGAGTGAAAAGCCATATTATTATACTCTACATTGTATAGTAACAATAATGCTGTACGCTGGAGTGAAAAGCTATATTATACTGTATATTATATGGTAACAATGCTGCACACAATATTATATATATGGGGGGCAGACCTATACTATACTGTACATTATATAGTAACAATGCTGCACGCTGTACATCATATTATATATCTAGAGGGCAGAGCTATATTATCATACTGTACATTTTGTAGTTGTAATGTAGTGCTGCACGCTGTACATCATATTATATATCTGTAGTGCAGACCTATAATATTATACTGTACATTATATAGTAATCTATTGCAACACACTGTACACAATATTATATATCTGGAGTGCAGAGCTATATTGTCATACTGTACATTTTGTAGTTGTATTGTAATGCTGCACGCTGTACATCATATTATATATCTGTAGTGCAGACATATAATATTATACTGTACATTATATAGTTGCAATGTAATGCTGCACAGCATGGGATATATTTGTAGTGCTAGCTATATTATTATACTGTACATTATATAGTTGTAATGTAACGCTGCACGCTGTACACAATATTATATATCTGCAGTGAAAAACTATATAATTATTCTATGGTATCCTGTATGTTATGTAGTTACAATATAATGCTGCACACCATGTTATATATTTGTAGTGCAGAGCTATATTATCATACTGTACATTATATAGTTGCAATGTAATGCTGCACACTGTACACAATATTATATATCTGTAGTTCAGAGTTATATTATTATACTGTACATTATATAATTGTAATGTAACGCTGCACACATTGTTATATATCTGTAGTGCAGAGTTATATTATTATACTTTACATTATATAATTGTAATGTAATGCTGCACGCTGTACACAATATTATATATCTGTAGTGCAGAGCTATAATATTATACTGTACATTTTGTAGTATGCTGCACGACACAATATTATTATGTGCAGCTTATTATACTGACATATATGTAGCTGCACGCTGTACACAATATTATATATCTGTAGTGCAGAGCTATAATATTATACTGTACATTTGTAGTTGTAATGTAATGCTGCACGTGCACAATATATATATCTGTAGCGACTATAATATTATACTGTACATTTGTAGTTGTATGTAACGCTGCACGCTGTACACAATATTATATATCTGTAGTGCAGAGCTATAATATTATACTGTATATTATATAATCGTAATGTAATGCTGCACGCTGTACACAATATTATATATCTGTAGTGCAGAGCTATAATATTATACTGTATATTATATAATCGTAATGTAATGCTGCACGCTGTACACAACGTTATATATCTGTAGTGCAGAGTTATAATATTATACTGTACATTATATAATTGTAATGTAATGCTGCACGCTGTACACAACGTTATATATCTGTAGTGCAGAGTTATATTATTATACTGTACATTATATAATTGTAATGTAACGCTGCACGCTGTACACAATATTATATATCTGTAGTGCAGTTATAATATTATACTGTACATTTTGTAGTTGTAATGTAATGCTGCACGCTGTACACAATATTATATATCTGTAGTGCAGTTATAATATTATACTGTACATTTTGTAGTTGTAATGTAATGCTGCACGCTGTACACAATATTATATATCTGTAGTGCAGAGCTATAATATTATACTGTACATTTTGTAGTTGTAATGTAATGCTGCACGCTGTACACAATATTATATATCTGTAGTGCAGAGTTATATTATTATACTGTACATTTTGTAGTTGTAATGTAATGCTGCACGTTGTACACAATATTATATATCTGTAGTGCAGAGTTATATTATTATACTGTACATTATATAATTGTAATGTAACGCTGCACACTTTGTTATATATCTGTAGTGCAGAGTTATATAATTATTCTTTAGTATCCTCTATGTTATATAGTTACAATGTGCAGTATATAGTGTGACAAGGTAACACTTCACACAATGCGGTATACCTACACCCCACATACATGATATATGTGCAGTCTCCTGGGATAAGAGTAGGGAAGCAGTGCAGTCGGCAGGACCCAGGCTGCTCTCTACAGGTCCTCACCCCATATACCCCGGTCTTAAAGGGGGGCCCCAACCCTCAGGAGCCCTGTGCAGCTGCAGGATGGTCGTACTTACAGTTCAGGTGGGTAAGCCCTCTCCTGTGTCTTCTCTGCTGGACACTCACATTTCTATATATTTCTTCCACATACACTTATAAGAAGTGGGCTTTTGCATCCTACTGCAGCATTTTATACATGATGAGCCGTCAGTAATGGGATTATTAAACAAAAACCGTCTCAGGCGCTGGCGTTAACCTTTTTTTTAAATGGCTAATTAGGTTTTGCACAGAAAAATTAGATTTAACATTGCTTACATTGCCTGCATTTCAGTGGCTGCAACAATAATGGAGGAAAGAATGGGGAATGCACTCTAAGAGATAATACAGAATTAACTCTTTTAACACATAGCACGGCCTTCATGTGCTGTTTGCTAAGAAGAGAATATTTCCATGATCAAATAATATATACATAAAAACTAATTACATGGGATTGCTGACTAGAGCAATTATGTTTCTGAAGGCAATATACAGGAGAGGTGCGCCCTCTGGTGACAAGTCCAATGCACTGCACGTGTGTGTAAATGCGGATTACACAGACGGAAGCACTTATTTTAGGGTTTATATAATAATGATGATTATTATTATGTTTATTATTAAGTATTATTTGGCAATTACATAGAATACATATATCTATCTCTCATGTCTGAGACAGACATGAGAGATAGATATATGTATTCTATGTAATTGTTATCACGCTTATCTTTGTTTCTCCTTTCAGTCTGTCTACCTACCTATCTATCTGTTATCTATCTTAATCACCTACCTATCCCATATCTAACAATGTATGTATCTATCTATTTATCTTATTATCTATGTATTACCTATCTATCTATCTCTTTCTATTATCTATCTTAATCACCTATCTATGGCTACTTTCACACTTGCGGCGTGTGGATCCGGCATACCGCATGACAACTGAAAGCATTTGTAGACGGATCCGGCTTGCGGATCCGTCTACAAATGCATTGCAAGTGCGGATCCGTCCCTCCGTTTGCCATGCGGATAGACGGATCCGTCTTGTATGTTTTTCACAGTTTTAAAGGTCCTTCAGTCATTTCTTAATGCCGGATCCGGCACTAATGTAAGTCAATAAGACTTCATGCCAGATCCGGCTTTCCGTCATGTGTTCCGGCATTTCAGGAAGGAGATAAAACCGCAGCATGCTGCAGTTTTGTCAACGTCCAAAAAAACGTTCACATACTGAACTGAAGACAGCCTGATGCATCCTGAACGTATTTCTCTCCATTCAGAATGCATGGGGATAATCCTGATCATTTTTTTCCGGCGTAGAGCCCCGAGGACGGAACCCTATGCCGGAAAAGAAAAACGCCAGCGTGAAGGTACTCTATCCCATATCTACCAATGTATCTATCTATCTATCTAAACAAAAAGAAAAAAACGCAGCACTTCCAATTGGTGATAAAAATTGGAATTCTTTATTCACCCGTGCGACGTTTCAATCCGCTTACTGGGATTATCAATTATCTACCTATCTTCTAATATCTATGTAATATCTATCTACCTATCTCATATCTATCTATGTAATATCTATCTACCTATCTCATATCTATCTATGTAATATCTATCTACCTATCTCATATCTATCTATGTAATATCTATCTACCTATCTCATATCTATCTATGTAATATACTATCATATCTATCTATCTTCTGTGTATCTGTATGTGAATACCACTGTGCCCACACTAAGAGTAGCATTTGTCATAGTAATTCGGTTGCCCCCTTCGGGCCTGTTCCTTAGGCCATCCATATACATAAAACAGCTGCTGGCAGACAGCTATCACTCCTGATCCACTCATCTCATCTGGTCCCAGCAAGCATGTGTTCTCCCCCAGCACAAAAGGCTGGGTTTTGGAGTCCCCATACACATTAGATGGTCGGCTAGTCCCGCCGGACCGGTGGACAAAAATGCCATCAGTTGTGTCTGGTTCAACCTAAGAATTCTAGTAAACCCAAGACAAACGCTCTGTTGTAAACTTGCTCTGTTACACATGAAGGACCAAATTAATAAATGACAACTTGTCGATAACGTCTTCATCATGTCCCAGTCTATACTTGGACCACCACACATCCACAAGAATGCCTAAGGACCTATGTAACGGCAGTCATTTTACGTTACTACTTTTAGTTTCTTTGTGGCCACAGTCCATATACATTGCAAAGTTGAGAACAGAATTTTACGCAGCGTTCTAGTTCATTTCTTTAAAGGAAAAAGTAAATTGAAGATCAATAGGAAAATATTAGGACAGGAAAATGAAGGATTAGTAAGACAATTTGTCTTGGCTCCTGAGTAAGAGAAGAAGGCTGGCTTCTCCAATACTCTCCCTGTGGAGCTACCAATAGGTCTCTGTGGGGTGTACAACTTTTATGTTGCAAGTAGTTACAGTGATGTCAGCAGGCCTGGGGAGTGCCGGAGCAAAGGGTTGTGCTCTTCAGTTGACATTGTCTTCAGACAAGAAACCTTCTGACCAAAACACCACTTGTAAGAAAGGAGTCAAATGTGAAGCCATAGTTCAGCCACCTAACTCCCTGGAGTCGCAAATAATCAACTAAAGTTCTGTCTGGTGTTATAAACCGTAACAAACGTAGATCAAAAGTATCTGATGCTGGTAGCATAGGCAGGTTCTAAAACCCTGAAGAGAGGATATCGTACTTGATTATGTATAAAATGAATCTACGTAAAATAGGGCTCATGCACACGATCATATGTATTTTGCGGTTCTCAAAAAAACGGATTCCATCGGAACAGCTGGCCCCTAATAGAATAGTACTATCCTTGTCCGTAATGCGGACAATAATAGAACATGTTCTATTTTTTTGCAGAACGGACATACAGAAACGGAATGCACATGGAGTAAATTCCGTTTTTTTGCAGATCCATTGAAATGAATGGTTCTGTATACAGGCCGCAAAAAAAACACCGGAACGGACATGGAAAGAAAATACGTTCGTGTGCATGAGCCCTAACTATGTAAATTTTGTAGCCGATAGTCCAGCAGGCAAAATCATAAATCCTTTGTTCACAAAGTATTGAAATCCACCAAACGCAACTATATGTACATAACCACTTACGCATTTCAAGTAGATAGACCGCTCAGTCATATGAGCTATGATTATCCATTTGAAACACATAAGCAGTTTTCTTATTACACTTACTTTTGGTGGAATAGAACATATTTTAAACTGCTGAACTATCGTCTACAAAAGCTTTACATAGTTACTCTACTTTTTGTGTAGATTCATGTTACACATACATTGCTGTTAACAAATTGGATCAAAGTGGAGTCCACGAAGTCCGTCATCACAATCCAGTGCCGGAGAACTGGATTCCTTTAGTCTATCCATAAATTATGTAAATACATTACAATAACTTATCTTGTACTGATCGTGAGTTATAACTAGATTATCGTCCAGAGCTGTATTCACAATACTGCAGAGCTTCAGAGCTGAACTCTCCCAGAATCATTTGTAGGCATAGTGTCTGCACAAGGCTTGATCTGGCAATTTGACTACAATCCAGACAGTAACTCAGCATCAGAAAGATGCAATATATACAAAGTTACTCAACCTTTTATGTGTAATAGAAACTGGTGTCTGACTAGAATAGAAACTGGTGTCTGACTAGAACATTAAAGGGCATCTGTCAGTAGATTTGTCCCTATGACACTGGCTGACCTGTTACATGTGCACTTGGCAACTGGAGGCATCTGTGTTGGTCCCATGGTCATATGTGTCCGCATTGCTAAGAAAAATGATGTTCTAATATATGCAAATGAGCCTCTAGGAGCAACAGGGGCGTTACCATTACACCTAGAGGCTCCACTCTCTCTGCACCCTCTGCAGTTTGATTGACAGGTCCAGGCAGTGTAAACATCATCACACCTGATCCTGTCAAAGTGCAGAGGGCGCAGCAGTTGCAGAGAGAGCCTCTAGGTGTAATGATAACGCCCCCGTTGCTTCTAGAGGCTAATTTGCATATATTAAAACATCCTTTTTCTCAGCAATGCGGGCACATATGAACATGGGACCAACACAGATGCCTTCAGCTGCCAAGCGCACATGTAACAGGTCAGCCAGTGTCAGCAGATGATGGTTGGGAAGAAACTGTTCCTTCCTGGCAATCGCCTGCTTGTTAATGAAAGAGACAGCTGCTATTACATTCAGCGATCTCCTCCACAGTATGGGGCGGAGCGATCGCTGATGCCATTTCTCATCAGCATACAGCAGCATCACGATCTGCTGCCGGCAAACGATTTAGGTTCCTACACAAATAAATCAATTACCCAACAAATGAGCATTTCACTCTTTCATTGGGTAATCAGTGACACCTTTAGGCCTCTTGCACACGGGCGTCCCGGATTTGCTCTGGATGTGTCCCGGGTGCAATGCGGGAAACCCGCACGAGTGCTCACCACACAATTTCAGTCAGTTTTGACTGCGATTGCGTTGCATTCTTCAGTTTTTTCCGCGCGAGTGCAATGCATTTTGCACACGCATGATAAAAAACTGAATGTGGTACCCATACCCGAACCCGGACTTCTTCACTGAAGTTTAGGTTTGGGTTCGGTATTGTGTAGATTTTATTATTTTCCCTTTTAGCATGGTTATAAGGGAAAATAATAACATTCTTAATACAAAATGCTTACTAAAATGTTGATTGAGAGGTTAAAAAATAAAAAAAATTAACTCACCTCATCCACTTGATCGCGCAGTCGGCCTCGTCTTCTTTCTTCTTCTTTCAGGACCTGCCAAAGGATCTTTGATGACGTCATCGCTCTCAGCGCGTGACGTCAGCGCAGGTCCTGCTGAATGAAGATTGAATTGCATTGCACCCGCGCGGAATTCTCGTCCGTGTGAAAGGGGCCTTACTCCGACAGATAATTGCTAATGGGCGTTTCTATGAACACTCGTTAGTGATTATTTGGCAGATTCTCTGCCCGCGTAAAGGGTCCTTTAATCCCTGAGTTTAATTGTTCCCACAGTGTGATACATTTTTATTGTGCGTGGTTGTATAAGGTATAAACTTACACTAATGTCCTGGTATTGTTCAATCTTTTGTATGTAGATCAACCACTGGACTAATTCCACCTTACACTGCAATGAATAAAATTCTTAAGATGACACAAGTGCTGAATTTCTGGGTCCCCACATCTGTCTCCATTGTGTGTGCACGTGGACGTAAAGTTTAATTTGCACAATTACTGTCACCTCCATTGACTGGTCCCAAACATCCGCCCGCCTTCCTGCCTGTTTCATCCTATTGAGCCAGGCCGGCTGAAACGCTGCCGTCAACCAGCTTAATTGACAGAATTCTTTCTTCTGCTATTTAAACGTCCACCATGAGAAGGGGGAGCTATCACTGCACCATTCACATTTCATTTTGCACAGAAAGCAATGTAAGACAATAGGAGGAGAAGGACAAGCAATGAGCATGGCAGATGACAAGAGTGAAAAGACAGCTTCTGACTGATCTGCCTCAGCTATATTCTCTTGTGTCTTAGGCTTTTGTATAGGCTTAGAGCGTGTAGCCGATAGTAAGGCAAATGTTTGATGAAGGCCAGAGCCTTAGATCCTAACTCAAAGATAATACCCTATATAACTGTATGTAGTGTATTCCGTAAGCTTTGTCCACGCGCATGAGATGAGATTCCTGGTGTATCAGTCTTGGAGAACCTTCACTTGTATATTAAGGCTCCTTTCACACGGGCGAGTTTTCCGCGCGGGTGCAATGCGTGATGTGAACGCATTGCACCCGCACTGAATCCTGGCTCATTCATTTCAATGGGGCTGTGTACATGAGCGTTTTTTTTCACGCATCACTTGTGCATTGCGTTAAAATCGCAGCATGTTCTATATTCTGCGTTTTTCACGCAGCCCTAGCCCCATAGAAGTGAATAGAGCTGCGTGAAAAACGCATTGCATCCGCAAGCAAGTGCGGGTGCGTTGCGTTTTTCACTGATGGCTGCTAGGAGATGTTGTTTAAACCTTCAGTTTTTTATCACGCGCGTGAAAAACGCATCAAAACGCATTGCACCCGCGCGGAAAAAACTGAACAACTGAACGCAATCGCAGGCAAAACTGAATGGCTTTGCCTGTGAAATCGCACAGTTTTCACTGAACGCATCCGCAACGCATCCGGACCTAATCCGGACACGCTCGTGTGAAAGGGGCCTAAGGGAATTGTTCTATTATATAAGGGCCACAAATATCAGCCTGTATTCTGCTGACTCAGGACTAACTTACCCCATGATATTAGAAAATTGCTGATCAAACAAGATCTTACAGATACCGATAGAAAAATTGGCCAGAATTACAGCATGAATTTTAATCATGCTTAAAGGGGCCATAGAGGAATTTCATAATAAGGGACTAGCCTCAGGATAGCTCATGATCGGACCCCCAGTGATCACCTGTTTGAAGGGGCCACTTTGCTCCCCAGAGCTTTGGTGAGTGCTGCAGTCTATTCACAGCTTACCAAGCACAGCGCCTTATATTGTATAGTGGCTGTGCTTTGTATTGCAGCTCAGCCCCATGGCAATACACAGCACATATGCCCCCCCCCCCATACTGTAATTACCAAATTGAGCCCAGCTAAAATAAAGACACATACAGAGGAGGGTGGAGATAACAAACAGGTCTGTTTATTTAAAAATCATAACTTAACATCCATATAAGGATAAAACCTGTATAGCATAAATATATAAGCCTAGTCTTAAACTCAGGCTTGTTATAAAAATCACCAAAGTCCATCCTATAACAGGACGACTTTCAAGAAATTCACCCTTCGATAAAACATTAAATACTAAATTAGTTTAGAGAAAAATTTTCCTTAGGGGGGTTGGGCGGGGCACCCAGGTTCAGGCTCCACGGATCTGTCCAGTTGGCAAAGACCCGCCAGACCGTGGAGCCCGGACCCTTATAGCCCGTACTACCTGACAGGTGTCCAAACACCTGTCACCAAGGGACAAGCATCCCTGTCCCCTAGCAGCCTCCTGATTGGTCAAACTCTTGACCAATCAGGACCAAGATCACCTCAGCTTGGTACCTCAGGACCAGAGGCTTATAGAAAAGGCGGGAAAAAACTTCCCGCCAAAACTACAGCCTCCCCACCTGAAGCAAGAGGTCATCCAGTGGACAGTGCTGGAATGGCCATGTGGATCCCTCCATAATGTCCGGGATCCAGCCATTCTCTTGAATGGAACTGAGCTGCACTTTGTACATGTGACCAATGTACTGTGACATCACTGGCCTAGGAAGAGGCCTAAACACTCACAGAGTGCCGTGGCCTCTTTTAACAGCTGATCTGTAGGGGTGCAGGGATCTGATATTGATGAATTACCCTGAGGATAGGTCATTGATATCAAATCGCCGTATAATCTCATGACTTAGGGAGCATGTGATGGGGAGTGTCCCCCTTTCGGACCTCTTTTTATTAGCAGAATAGGTCCATCCACACAAAAAAATGAATCAATCTTTTAAATGAATGGCTGAAATGTCATGTTACATTTGCCCTGCAGCAGTTGCTACTGGGGCACATATAGACATGAACGGCTGTCTTTATGAGACAGCCCCTTTAAGAGTAAAGTGTCATTGCTTCCTAAGTGGTGCTTGCCATGTAAGTGGCTGCACTGATGATTCTCAGGGCTCAAAAACAGTTGTTCAATTCTGACTGTGCTGTATTTGCTAGAAAGCACGAGGGAGTTCCTATATGTTGTGTACCTCACTCTCTAATGGCTAGCAAAGAAAGTCATCTGTGTATTTAATTCCAGGTCCTCTAATACTGTGCCTTAAACGGGTTATCCAACACCTATAATGACCCTCCCCCCCCAATGCCCAGGCCCCTCATATACATTATACTTACCCCGCTCCACGACACCCGTGTCGCTCCTGATCCCCACACGGTTGTCACTACATCAAAACATTCTGGGATGGGGAAAGCAACCAATAGCACGCCACAACAAAGATGAGCCTCCCTAGCATAGCGGGTGACGATAGGGAGGCTTGTCCCCGCAGTAGCCTGCTATTGGCTGCTCCCCCCATCGCCGTACGTTTTCATGCAAGCGACGGGGAGATGGAGCGGCGGCCATGTGGAAATCAGGAGTGATGCGGGTGTCGGGGAGCAGGGTAAGTATAATCTATGTGAGGGGACATTATAGGGGTTGGATAACCCCTGTAATAATATTGTTATGCAACTGTTACTTGATATATGTGCCTGGTCGTCCTGCAGATGGCAGTGTATCTGGCAGAGAGTACCTTTAGATAGAATGGAACTTACCATTCCATTCTCTCCCTTTTGGGCAAAAGTGGGCAAGTCCTGCTTCCTACCATGGAAAGAGTTGGAGGAATCATTAGTGGAGTCGAGAGTGGAGAAGTTGAGAAGTGGAGTTGAGAAGTGGAGCAAGAGAGTGAACTAGCATGGTGTGGTGAGGGAGCATTTCCCCTCACTGCTGCAGGAGCTTTAGGAAAGTAGCTCAGAGAGCAGCCCACTCCTGATATATAAAAGGACGTAGTACCTCTGAGAAGCAAAACGGAGCCAAAGACCGCTACTCAGCAAAACGGGTCACAGAATACCTCACTCTCATAAGAAGCAGTAATTGAAGCTGATAGGAACCAGACTGAAGCCAGAGATTAGCAAAGCAGAAAGAGAGAGAAAGCAAAGTATTCAAGTTTACCTGCCAGTTTAACCTTAGGCTGCTGGAGCCAAGAGAAAGATCAAATATTATTTGGGTGACACAAGTTTATTGCAAGTTTTTTCAAGTAAAACTGTTAAACTTCACCAAATCTAGACTCTACATACTCCACCAAGTATAACTCCTATGTTGCTGCAGAGTCAAACCCGTGGGAGCGACAGTATCCAGGTACGACCACAGTGGCACGAACTATTAGGGCCACAACATACCACTCAGCATTCCTGACCCAATCGGCCCTGGGGGGTGGCACACCGCAAAAGCACCCACTGCTTCTTTTATCTGTCGCCTACAAATAACTAACCCCAATGCTGCTTGTCTCAGTCCACAAGCTTCTCAACAAAATCCAGTAGCAACCAGCAAAAATATTACTGTAGCTATGGACTATTATATAGGCCGAAACCTAAGTTCGGTAGGGGTAGAAAAAAGTATTAAAAAATGGTGAGGGTAGACAGAAATAAATCACATATGTATACCAATTAAAACCAGATACTGAGGAATATTTTTTGAAAAGTCTGTTTTTATTTCCTGATCGTAGATTTTTTTCTGTACATAGAGGTAGCCATCTTGTCAGAGCTGTCAATAACAGAATTCAGATATATATTTTATAGTCTGGGGATGCACATTGCCTTCTGTGCAGAGGTCACTGTGCAAGAGAGGGAGTAAATAAGAATCTTTTCTGAATCCCGTGCTACCTATATACAGGTCTTATCACTTAATAGAATCCTGCCTGTAATCCTGGCTGTAAAATATATATCTGAATGCCGTTAACGACAGCTCTGCCAAGATGTTGAGAAGAAATCTCTACCAAACAGGAAATATCAGCCTATTATTGAGTAATAACTGCAAGATTTCAGGTTTTTTGAAAATAGAAAAATTGATGGTGACACAAAAAAATGAAAAATAGACAATGCAATAAAAAATTTCTGATTAGATATTCTCTAAATAATAATCAATGATAAAGTGCTAAATGCAAAAATAAAATCAACCAATAGGGTTAAAGAAAGCCTCAGTGTAGCCCTAACCTAAAGTACAAGGGCAGGGCTGAAAATTAAAAGGTCATGTGTCACCACAAAGGTCATGTGTCACCAAAAGTTTTCTGCCAGTTAAAACCAGATAGTGACACATATCCTTTTTGCTAATATTTTATTTTCTGACTGTATATTTTTTTTATTCCGTTTCCTGAAGATTATTATGGTGTTAACAGCATTTAGAGATAAACTTTACAGCAGCCATGGGCCATAGACACAGTGGACAGGAGGGGACCACATTGACTTCTATAGAAGAGTTTTCTACGCATTCTCTGTGACCTGTATAGTGGTCAGGAGGGAGCAGATAAGCTGTGATATCACCTATAGTGAATGGTGGATCACATGTTATCTATATCTATATCTATCTATCCATCTAGAAACAAAAGTTGTGTGAGCAGCACAGCGTTTTGAGTAGTTGCGGTGTGCCAGCGGCTGTAGAAACGATTCACCATCCAAAAGATACAAAATAATACAAAATTTTGCATATATAAAATAATACAAAAGATACAAAATTCCACGGCACTCCCAGAAAAAGTAAATTTAAAGTATTGTTCTTCAATCACCAGACGTTTCAGTCCTCTTACTGGGACTTTTCTCAAGCAGTCACGTTTTCTGTCATTCTAAACCTGTCTGTAATGATAAGCTGATAACTGCAGTACAGACCAAAGTGATCTTTACAGACCAAGAGGTGGCTCCTATTACTTGGTTAGTGGCCAGTGTGAAAACTGCAGGATTTTAGTGTTTAAAATAAAAACATGATTTAAACAATAGTTTAGTTAAAATAGTTTAGCCAACCAATAACACAGTGTCATAGTCTGGAAAGAAGTCAGCAGCGTTTAAAACATTTTTCTGCTAGTCGTTAGTCCATGAACAATCTTTCCATTTGTCCCTCACCCAGTGTCATGAACATGTACAATACTATGCAGAAGTTTTAGGCAGGTGTGGGAAAAACCCTGCAAAGTAAGAATGCTTTTAAAGAAAAAAGTGTTAATAGTTATTTTCATCAATTAACAAAATGCAAAGTGTATGAATAAAAGAGAAACCTAAAATGAATATTTGGTATGACCACCCTTTGATATGACCGCCGTAGAGCCTTGATCTCAATTTCATCGAGTCTGTCTGGGATTACATGAAAAGACAGAAAGATTTGAGCAAATCTACATCCTCAGAAGATCTGTGGTTAGTTCTCCAAGATGTTTGGAACAACCTCCCTGCCGAGTGCCTTCAAAAGCTGTGTGCAAATGTACCTAGAAGAACTGATGCTGCTTTGAAGGCAAAGGGTGGTCACACCAAATGTGGACTGGATTTAGATTTTTCTTTTCTTCATTCACTTTGCATTTTGTTAATTGATAAAAGTAAACTATTGATACTTCTATTCTTGAAAGCATTCTTACTTTGCAGCATTTTCCCTACACTTGCCTAAAACGTTTGCACCGTGTTATTGGAGCAACTATAGCTGGCCATAGTTGACTAAAATATGTGTGACTGCCTGAGTGTATTGATTGTTCACCAGGCAACCATCAATGGCTGTTAAACCATCAGATTCCTTCTATCTATTGAGAATAACCATCTTTAGACAATGTATTTGGAGACGTTCTTCAATGATCTCATCACAATGAATGAGAGGGTACACATGACAATAAACTGGAGAGAAATAAGCTAAAGCAGTAGGAAGGATTCCGCTTTTTAAAGCATGTAGTATATACTTTATATATCACAGGGAGACTACATCTTGATTAATAAAACACTGTAAAAGTCCAGTTTCTCTTTAACTCTACTGTATACAGGGATCTATTGACGCATCATTTACATTCCTTTTCAAGCCACACTATAGGGAAAGAATCTACTTTGTGATGCGGGAATGTCTACAAGGCACTGGTATTGGGAAAGACCCATAGTCAAGTTAATAAACCCTGCATGTTATCTGGTAGGAGGATAGTACAGCATGGGTTTATCTTCCAGTAGTAATAATAATCAGCACTACAATAAAAGTGTATGCCGCCTTCAGATCTCAGACCTTCAGATCTCTGGATGCCATTATTTTCTCTGCCACAGGAAAAAACAAAGAACATGTCACATTACAAAGAGAGAACAACACATTAGATGGTCTATAATGTTATATTTATGATGAATAAAGAAAATACAATGTAGCAGAGGGGATTTTGTCATTTTACTGGCTTTTCTACACCATGTTAAAAGGGGTTGTCCCACTGCAGCTAATGGCATTGATCATGTAGAGAAAGTTAATACAAGGCACTTACTAATGTATTGTGATTATCCATATTGCCTCCTTTGCTGGCTGGATTCATTTTTCCATCACATTATACACAGCTTGTATCCAGGAATTACGACTACCCTGCCATCCCTGGATGCAAATTGCGGTCCCCAATGCACCGAACGGCCGCACAACGGCTGTGTGCATGGGGCCTCATGCTGATGATTTTTCAGTTTTCATTGGGCCATTGAAAAGGTAACATAGTAACATAGTGTCACGGTGCGGCTCACTGTGACAGTTGTGGCCGTGTAGGCTGGCTGCATGCTCTCTTGCGTACTGGCTGCAGGCTGACTCCTGTGTATGCTGGTTTCTTAGGGCTGCGTGCTGGGCTGGCTGTGGTGTCTTGTGTGAATTATGCCTGTGAATGTGTGTTTTCCCCGTGTCTGGATCTCGGTGCAGTTCCTGTCACTGTTGTCGTGTAGGCTGGCTGCTGGCTCTCTTGCGTACTGGCTGCAGGCTGACTCCTGTGTATGCTGGTTTCTTAGGGCTGCGTGCTGGGCTGGCTGTGGTGTCTTGTGTGAATTATGCCTGTGAATGTGTGTTTTCCCCGTGTCTGGATCTCGGTGCAGTTCCTGTCACTGTTGTCGTGTAGGCTGGCTGCTGGCTCTCTCGCGTACTGGCTGCACGCTGACACCTGTGTATTATTGTTGCTTGGGGCTGCTTGCTGGCTGCGGTGGTGTGTGTGAACTGTGGCCTGTGTTTGTGGCTTCTGTGTCTGCATATCTGTGGTTCCTGTCTCTGGTGCCGTGCAGGCCGACTGCATGCGCTTTGTGTACTGGCTGTGGATGTTACCATGCATACTGGTTCTGATATGCGTGCTGGATGGCCTTAAGTGTGAACAGGGATTGAGTTTGGATTCACCTGTGATTGTATGTTCTGTGCTTCTTGTTAATCTTGGTTCTGATGGGGGTTACCATTCCCTGGTCTAACCCTCGTTTATCCCAGCTATATCCATCTGTGAGCTGTGGGCTTATGGTCAGTCAATCTTATGTCTTGCTGGGTGTAGCACCTTGCTGCTCACCCAGGAGGTCAGTCTTTCTTCTGTCCTGCTTAGTGTTCCACCTTGCTGCTCACCCAGGGGATCAGTCTGTTGTGTGCCTTACTGGGTCTAGCCCTTTGCTGCTGACCCAGGGAGTTTTGCCATCTGCCCTTGTTTGTGGTGTTGCCTGGTAAAATGTGTTGTTATTGTTGCTTAGTCTGTTCTTCTGTACCTGTCCTGTGATTATGTTGTTGTTGCCTTGTCTGATGTTCTGTACCTGCTATGTGATGATGTTATTAGGGATGAGCGAATCAAAATCGACTTCGGATGAAACATCCGAAGTCGATTCGCATAAAACTTTGTTTTAATACTGTACGAGTGCTCCGTACAGTATTTGTATTGGCTCCGATGAGCCAAAGTTATTACTTCGCGAAGTCTCATGAGACTTCGCATAATAACTTCAGAAATTAATTTATACTGTAAAAAAACATTTCCCGAACTCCGGTTTGGTTCCAAGGTACCCCTTGTAACTGAACCCAAGTTTAGGGAAATGTTTTTTACAGTATAAATCAATTTCTGCAGTTATTATGTGAAGTCTCGTGAGACTTCGCAAAGTAATAACTTCAGCTCATCGGAGCCAATACATTCTAATACTGTACGGAGTGCTCGCTCAGTATTGAAACAAAGTTTTATGCGAATCGACTTCGGATGTTTCATCCAAAGTCGATTCGCTCATCTCTAGTTGTTATCCTAGTCCATGCTTTGTCTGATGTTCTGTACCTGCTCTGTGCCTTGATCTACTCTGTCCATATTTAGCCTAGCAGTGCTCTAACTGCGTCTGATAGCTTGGCAGTGCTAACTGCTTCCGATCCTGCCTCTTCCATGTCCAGCCCGGCAGTGCCTACTGCATCTGATCTAGTCTGTTCCTTGTCTGTCCTGCAGTGCCTTACTGCTTCTGTTCCTGTGTTTGCCCTGCCTTCGTGAGAGGGTCCCTCGGTTCTCCGGAGGGAGGATCTCTTGTCTGTGTGCAGCTCTGCCTAAGACCGCCATGTTTCCGTTCTGCATGGGGTCTAGACATCTGCTTCTGTGTTGGTTCCTGTTTGTCTTGTTGTCTGATCCATGTCCTGTGTTTTTTGGGGTTCTAGTTCTGTTGTCTGTTCCGCTGGTGGTTTCACCAGAGTGGTTCTCTGCAGGTAGCAGCCAAGTGTACCGGGACCTTCCTGGAGGTGTGACCAGTGAGCCCTCGGCCCAGTTCATCCCCACCACCGGGGGCTTTGAGAAGAACGGGGCTTACTGGAACTCCACTCTCTGGGTTTGGCCTCTGGTCTACAGGTGCACTTGGTTCTGCATATGTTACTGTCTTGTTCTTTTTTACATGTGTAATAAAGTACTCTGTTGGTCCCTAGTCAGTTTCTGCCTGTATCCTGTTTGCAAGACGTCCCGGGGGTCTGCCTTGGGCCTTCGGGACGTGACATTTAGTTTGTAAGGCTGAAAAAAACATCCATCCGTCCAATTCAGCCTGTTATCCTGCAAGTTGATCCAGAGGACGGCAAAAAACCATGTGAGGTAGAAGCCAATTTTCTTCCTTTTAGGGGAAAAAAATCCTTCTTGACTCCACTCAGACAATTAGAATAACTCCCTGGATCAACAACCCATCTCTAGTAACTATAGCTTATAATATTATTACACGTCAGGAATACTTGCAGGCTCTTTTAAACAAGCAGCAATTAACCTGTATTGTTACTCGGCGCTCATGATGGCACTGAATCGTGATGGTGTTGAATCGTGATGGCGTGATAGAGGCATATCTGCACCTAAAGGAGTTATCTACACCGCTTGAAAAATGTAAGGCAACCAAAGCAATAATTGCTGATGACAGGTGGGTTTCCAGTGGTTGACAGGCTGGCTTTAAAGGCTATGTACACCTTCGGAGGCAAAAAATGTTTTATGATTGCATTTTACTCAGTTTGGGCTAAAAATTATCTTTTCAATTGTTTTTTATTAGAAATATTGAGCAGTTCTGTCACAAAGGGCTATCTGTTTGTCTAGCTGTATGAATCTTACTTTTTACTTTCACTTTTAGCCTTATCTCTAATTTACTAAGAGGTCATAAACACTTATTTAATCAGTGAGATAAGAACTGAGCTATAATAAGTGTTTATAACGTCAAAGAGCAGAAATAAGGAGCCCATCAGGTTAGCTGAAGCAGAGAGAAAATTCAGATCTCTGTATTAGAGAATCTCAGCCCTGTACAGAAAAAAGGACTCCATATTTGTAATAAAGACCAATTAAAAAATTGTTTTTTAACTCAAAATGAGTACAATGCAATTAGTAAAAAAATGCCCCCAAAGTTGTACATAGCCTTTAATATGAAAAGTGTGTTTTTGTAATGACACAATACCTCTGTCTATTAGTGTGCAGTTTTCCACTATTTGTAGCTGAACTGTGAGGTGGATTATGATCTGACAATATAATTGGCTAAATTAGTCACATTAGTAACCTGATAAAGTGTAGAGAAACCTGTGGAATGTAAAATCCCTGTAACTTTCTTCTTGCCATAGCCACAAAGGACAGCCTGGGGAATCTGAAATCATCCTGTCACTCTAAATTATTATTTACTTGGTTTACTGATAATAATATCAATCTGTGGGCTGACTATTTTATATCGTGACCTCTGGGAGCATTTATTGGGTATTATTATAGCCACCACATTAAGGCATAATATATATCCCATAATCAAAAGAGCTCTGTCTCTGTGACGAATTCCAACAAGACAGATTCTACCAAAGAGGAGCTCGCCATACATAGATCATGCTGAAAGGCTGCGGGACACGTGTCTCGTACAATTTTGTAAATTGCTTTTTTCTTTAAGAAGGCATCAATGGTAATCCCTTTAAAATTTTACATGTCCTGGTCTAGTGAAATGACACCATCAATCTCAGGAATAGACCTCTGCCAGTTTTGTGTGCCAGTTTCCAGGCAACAGTCAATGATTCATCTTAGTTTTGTGTCCACAGATGGACGCAGTTCAAAGACCGTGAAAGTTTCATAAACTTATATGACCTTCTGAGTTCATACAATAATATAACTTTATTTCTTCAAGTAAGGCTTGAAGAAAAGCTGGATTCCCCACATCTGTTCCCCAGTATAAGAAAAACTTAAAAACTTACCTACCTTGTTGGTGGAAAATCTTCCTGTGGGGCCACACAATAATGTAAATAAATGGCCGCATAAACGACCCTAAGGCCTGTTTCACATTAGTTCCAGGAGTTCCAGCAGGCTGTTCTGTCAGAGAACGGCCTTCCGAAGCTCTCTAGATCCGGCACTGCCGGACATTATTGGAATGCCCGCCAACCCCATTGACTATAATGGGATCCGGTGGAGATCCGACAGCTACCCAGAAAATATGCTGGGATTTTGGCGGACAAATACCAGTTATTATAGTTAATGGGGCTGGCAGGCATTCTGGTAACATTCAGCAATGCCAGATCCAGAGAGCTCTGGAAGGCTGTTCTCAGACGGAAAAGACTGCTGGAACTCCTGGGGCAAATGTGAAACAGGCTTAACCAGTTGCCGACCGCCGAACGCAGGATTGCGTCCTGGCGGCGGTCGGATTGTTCCTCCTGGACGCGCCGAGGCGTCATCTCGCGAGACGCGAGATTTCCTGTGACGCGCGCACGCGCGTGCGCACGTTCACAGGATCGCGTCGGGAAGAAGTTAAACTACAGCCTGCCAGCGCTGATCGTGCGCTGGCAGGCTGTAGAAGTTGAAAAAAAATCACATATCAGATGCTGTTTTGTTAACAGCGTCTGATATGCTTGCTGATCGTTCCTTTGGTGGTCCCTTTTGCTTGGGACCACCAAAGGAATCTTTTGTAAGTGCACCAATCACCACACAGACCCCCATCCATCCCCCCCCGTCACTGATTAACCCCTGATTAACCCCCGATTAACCCCTGATCACCCCCCTGATCACCCCCTGTCATGCCCTGTCACTAATCACCCCCCCCTGTAAGGCTCATTCAGACGTCTGTATGTGTTTTGCGGATCCATGGATCCGCGGATCCGCAAAACATGGACACCGGCAATGTGCTTTCCGCATTTTGCGGATCCGCACATTGCCAGAACTATATATAAAAAATGCCTTTTCTTGTCCGCAATTGCGGACAAGAATAGGACACGCTCTATCTTTTGCGGAGCTGCGGCCGGATGTTTGGGGGCCGAAACCCGGAAGTTTGCGGCCGCAGCTCCGCAAATGCTGATGCGGCGAGCACATAGTGTGCTCTCCGCATCACCGCCTGCCCCATTCACACTGAATGGGTCCGTATCTATTCTGCAGAACTGCGGAATACATGCGGACATTTTTGCGGACGTGTGAATGGGGCCTTACTACTTTTTTTTTTTTTTTGCACATTTTTTGGTAGAGATTTTTTCATCCACATTGATCGATGCGAATGAAGAAATCTGTGCCGTTCATTGTTTTTTTTTCAGCCCTTACCCGTATGCTCAATATACGGAGAATCGCAGAAACTCCTAATGCTGGCCATACGTGTAATGATTGCGGAGACCCTCAAATGCCAGGGCAGTACAAACACCCCACATGTGACCCCATTTTACAAAGAAGACACCCCAAGGTATTCCGTGAGGGGTATGATGAGTTCATGTAAAATTAAATTTTTTGTCACTAGTTAGTGGAAATTTGAGACTTTGTAAAAAAAAAAAAAAAAAAAAATCTATTTCCGCTAACTTGTGCCAAATTTATTTTTTTTTCTGTGAACTTGCCATGCCCCTCACGGAATACCTTGGGGTGTCTTCTTTCCACAATGGGGTCACTTGTGGGGTATTTATACTGTCCTGGCATCTTAGGGGTGCTAAAGCGTGAGAATCCAAATGCGTAAAAATGCCCTGTGAAATCCTAAAGGTACTCATTGGTTTTAGGGCCCCTTTGCGCATCTTGGCTGCAAAAAAGTGTTACTCATGTGGTATCGCCGTACTCAGAAGAAGTAGGGCAATGTGTTTTGGGGTGTATTTTTATATATACCCATACTTTGTGTGAGAAATATCGCTGTAAACGACAACTTTTTAATTTTTTTTTATACAAAGTTGTCAGTTTACAGAGATATTTCTCTCACCCAACATGGGTATATGTAAAAATACACCCCAAAACACATTGCACTACTTCTCCTGAGTACGGCGATACCACATGAGTGACACTTTTTTGCAGCCAAGATGCGCAAAGGGGCCCTTTAGGATTTCACAGGACATTTTTACGCATTTTGGATTCTCACGCTTTAGGGCCCCTAAAATGCCAGGGCAGTATAAATACCCCACATGTGACCCCATTTTGGAAAGAAGACACCCCAAGGTATTCCGTCAGGGGCATGGCGAGTTCACAGAATTTTTTTTTTTTTGCCACAAGTTAGCGGAAATTGATATATATATATTTTTTTTACAAAGTCTCATATTTCACTAACTTGTGACAAAAAAATACAATTTTACATGAACTCACCATACCCCTCACGGAATACCTTGGGGTGTCTTATTTCTAAAATGGGGTCACTTGTGGGGTATTTATACTGCCCTGGCATTTTGGGGGGCCCCTAAAGCGTGAGAAGAAGTCTGGAATCCAAATGTGTAAAAATGCCCTGTGAAATCCTAAAGGTACTCATTGGTTTTAGGGCCCCTTTGCGCATCTTGGCTGCAAAAAAGTGTCACTCATGTGGTATCGCTGTACTCAGGAGAAGTAGGGCAATGTGTTTTGGGGTGTATTTTTACATATAACCATGCTGGGTGTGAGAAATATCTCTGTAAACGACAACTTTTTAATTTTTTTTATACAAAGTTGTCAGTTTACAGAGATATTTCTCTCACCCAACATGGGTATATGTAAAAATACACCCCAAAACACATTGCCCTACTTCTCCTGAGTACGTTGATACCACATGAGTGACACTTTTTTGCAGCCTGGGTGCGCAAAGGGGCCCAAATTCCAACGAGTACCTTTAGCTTTACATGGCTGCTCACAATTTAGTCCCGCCCAAAATGCCAGAACAATAAACACACCCCACAAATGACCCCATTTCGGAAAGTAGACACCCCAAGGTATTCACTGAGGGGCATAGTGAGTCCGTCTGAGATTTTTTTTTTTTTTGCCAGAAGTTAGCAGAAATGGAAACTTTATTATTTTTATTTCTTTCCTCAGAAAGTGTCATTTTCCGCTAACTTGTGAAAAAAAATGAAATCATACATGAACTCACCATGCCCCTCCGCAAATACTTTGGGGTGTCTTCTTTCTAAAATGGTGTCATTAGGGGGGTATTTATACTATCCTGGCATTCTAGCACCTGAAGAAACATGACAGGTGCTCAGAAAGTCAGAGCTGCTTCAAAATGCCGAAATTCACTTTTTTGCACCATAGTTTGTAAACGCTATAACTTTTACCCAAACCAATAAATATACACTTATTAGATTTTTTTTATCAAAGACATGTAGAACAATAAATTTTTCGAAAAATTTATATAGAAATGTAGTTTTTTTTTAAAAAAAATTACAACAGAAAGTGAAAAATTTCATTTTTTTGCAAAAATTTCGGTCATTTTTGATTAATAGCAAAAAAGGTTAAAATGTCAGCAACAATGAAATAGCACCAAATGAAAGCTCTATTAGTGAGAAGAAAAGGAGGTAAAATTCATTTGGGTGGTAAGTTATATGACGGAGCAATAAACGGTGAAAGTAGTGTAGTGCAGAATTGTAAAAAGTGGCCTGGTCATTAAGGGTGTTTAAGCTAGGGGGGCTGAAGTGGTTAAAGGGCATCTGTCAGCAGATTTTTACCTATAAAACTCGCTGACCTGTTACATGTGCACTTGGCAACTGAAGACATCTGTGTTGGTCCCATGTATAGGAATGAAGACCGGCACTCGCTTCTTAGGTTTTCAATGTTGCTGCTTTATTGGTCACATAATATTTAAGTTTAAGTGACGCGTTTCGGCACTGATTCGTGCCTTCATCAGACTCATAACATCTCTAAATAATAGCGGGTTTATATACACAGGTCATCAAGACAATTAGTAAGATCAAACAATGGGAAGTGATGTCACACAGTAGCCCCTCCCTCTAAACAAAAAAATGTTAATCAATGGATTTAACACCAAAAAAATACTTAGGAAGAAAACAAGGATCCAGATATATGGTAGTGCTACATCTTGTTGGCGTTTTGCTAGAAATAAAAAAAAAGAAAAAAGAAAAAAATAGTATTTAGAACATACAATGCAACCATTATGAACGCTGTCTCACAAGAAACTATGTATACTGTAGTCCCGATTCAGACCATGGGGTTTAATGGTCTGTAAGCGATGAATCCAGTAAGCTTCTCTTTTAAGTAACAATTTGGTCCTGTTGCCCCCTCTACGTGGCAATTGAACACTCTCAATGATCTGAAAACGTAGTTATGCTATTGAATGGCGCATACGGTGAAAGTGGTGTGGGATTGGTAGTAGAAGATTTTCCTTCCTAATGGTCGACTTGTGGTTACTTAGTCTATCTTTCATGCGTGTTGTGGTCTCGCCAATGTACAATAAGCCGCAAGGGCATTTTAATAGGTACACCACAAATCGACTGTCACATGTGAAATGACCGTGTACTGGTATTAATTCCCCTGTATGTGGATGGGTAAAATGTGTGCCTCGTATGACACTTGAACAGTGTGTGCAACTTAAGCAGGGAAAAGTGCCTGTTTTACGGGAAGAGAACACTTGTTGCCGTAAGGAAATTTTTCCACTACCAATGTCAGCTCGCACTATTCTGTCCTTAATATTGGGATTCCTTTTGTAACAAAGCATCGGTGGTTTTCATAAACCAAGGATCAGAAACCTTTGGCACTCCAGATGTGGCAAAACTACAACTCCCAGCATGCACACTTGCTTGACTGTTCTGAGAACTCCCATAGAAGTGAATGGAGCATGTTGGAAGTTGTAGCTTCACAACAGCTGGAGTGCCAGAGGTTGCTGATCCCTGGCATAAACAAATAGCCACTGCTTAATGGTCCCTTTTTTCAGCAGATTTGTACCTATGACACTGGCTGACCTGTTGCATGTACGCTTGGCAGCTGAAGACATCTGTGTTGGTCCCATGTTCATATGTGCCCGCATTGCTGAGAAAGATGAGGTTTTAAAATATGCAAACTTGGAGGGAGCATTGCCATTACACCTAGAGGCTCTGCTTTCTCTGCAACTGCTGCACCCTCTGCACTAGGTGTAACAGCAAAGTCCATGTTGCTCCTAGAGGGTCATTTGTATATATTAAAACCTCATTTTTATCAGCAGTGCAGACACATATAAACACGGGACCAACACAGATGTCTTCAGCTGCCAAGTGCACATGCAACAGGTCAGCCAGTGTCATAGGTACAAATCTGCTGAAAAAAGGGACCATTAAACAGTGGCAATTCGTTTATGCCAGGGATCAGCAACCTCTGGCACTCCAGCTGTTGTGAAGCTACAACTTCCAACATGCTCCATTCACTTCTATGGGAGTTCTCAGAACAGTCAAGCAAGTGTGCATGCTGGGAGGTGTAGTTATGCCACATCTGGAGTGCCAAAGGTTTCTGATCCTTGGTTTATGCAATCATTCATTTGAGCACCAATGTGGCCGTGTAAGAGGTCCGTAAAAGAGCGTTGATCTACTTGCTATATCGTTTTTTAGGTGCTCGTTAATAGTGATAAGCGGCAGGGGCAATATTCGAATTCGCAATATTTTGCGAATATTTGGTAGAATATTCTTCATATATTCGCAAATGTAGTCTTGTTTGCGAAAATCGGCAATGTAATATTCGCGTAACACGTGCGCAATAAAGGCGTGGGTCACTATAGCTACATTTTTCAAGCTGCTAGAAATTTCCTGAGACTGGAGAATATAGTTGGCATGTCAGAATATTCCAATAGCTTTACAGTGGCTTGCAAAAGTATTTACCCCCCTTGACTTTTTTGACGTTTTGTTACATTAAAGCCTTAAATTCAATGTTTTGTTAATCTGAATTTTATGTAATGGATCAGAACACAATAGTCTAAGTTGATGAAGTGAAATAAGAAAAATATATTAATAAAACTATTGTTAAGAAATAAAACAGAAAATTGGCATGTGCATATGTATTCACCTCCTTTGTTAGGAAGCCCATAAAAAGCTCTGGTGCAACCAGTTGCCTTCAGAAGTCACATAATTAGTGAAATGATGTCCACCTGTGTGCAATCTAACCCTCAGTTCACACTTGCGCATTTTACAGCGCGTTCGAACGCGCTGTAAAACGCATAACTGATGCAAACCAATGCTTCCCTATGGGACTGGTTCACATTTTCGCGTTTTACAGCGCGTTCGAACGCGCTGAAAAACGCCCGACGCATAAAAAAGTACTTGAGCTTTTTTTGGGGCGTTTGTCGCACGTTTTGGCCCATAGACTTCAATGGGAACGCGCAACGCTTGTATTTTGTGCGTTTTTGACACTGAAAACGCGCGTTCGAATGCGCGTTTATGAATTTGCAACATGCTGGAAAGGCCAAACCCCAGGTGCTAAGCACAGTTTTGAGAGAAGCCAACACTGCAGTCAATCACACAAACGCGCGTAAAACGCGTGTTTACTATTGCCAAAAACGCGCGGAAAACGCGCGTCTCAGAAACGCTCAGGTCTGAACCCAGCGTAAGTGTCACATCATCTGTCGTTACATATACACACCTTTTTTGAAAGGCCCCAGAGGCAAGAGGCATCACTAACCATGAAGACCAAGGAACTCTCCAAACAAGTAAGGGACACTGATGTTGAGAAGTATAAGTCAGGGTTAGGTTATACAAAAAAAATAAATATCCAAATATTTGATGATCCCCAGGAGCACCATCAAATCTATCATAACCAAATGGAAAGAACATTCCACAACAGTAAACCTGCCAAGAGACGGCCGCCCACCAAAACTCATGGACTGGGCAAGGAGGGCATTAATCAGAGAGGCAGAACAGAGACCTAAGGTAACCCTGGAGGAGCTGCAGAGATCCACAGCAGAGACTGGAGTATCTGTACATAGGACGACAATAAGCCGTACGCTTCATAGAGTTGGGCTTTATGGCAGAGTGGCCAGAAGAAAGCCATTACTTTCAGCAAAAAACAAAAAGGCATGTGGGAGACTCCCAAAATGTATGGAGGAAGGTGCTCTGGTCTGATGAGACTAAAACTGAACTTTTCGGCCATCAAATGAAATCCCAACACATCACATCACCCAAAGAACACCATCCCCACAGTGAAACATGGTGGTCGCAGCATCATGCTGGGGGGATGTTTTTCAGCAGGCGGGACTGGGAAACTGGTCAGAGTTGAGGGAAAGATGGATGGTGCTAAATACAGGGATATTCTTGAGCAAAACCAGTAGCACTCTGTGTGTGATTTGAGTTTAGGACAGAGGTTCACCTTCCAGCAGGACAATGACCCCAAACACACTGCTAAAGCAACACTTGAGTGGTTTAAGGGGAAACATGTAAATGTGTTGGAATGGCCTAGTCATAGACCAGATCTCAATCCAATGGAAAATCTGTGGTCAGACTTCTAGATTGCTGTTCACAAGCGCAAACCATCCAACTCAAAGGAGCTGAGCAGTTTTGGGCAAAAATCCCAGTGGTAAGATGTGGCAAGCTCATAGAGACTTATCCAAAGCGATTTGGAGCTGTGATTGCCGCAAAAGGTGACTCTACAAAGTATTGACTTTAGGGGGGTGAATAGTTATGCACATTGACTTTTTCTGTTATTTTGTCCTATTTGTTGTTTGCTTCACAATAAAGAAAAAACATCTTCAAAGTTGTGGGCATGTTCTGTAAATTAAATGATGCAAATCCTCAAACAATCCATGTTAATTCCAGGTTGTGATACACCAAAATACGAAAAAAGTCAAGGGAAGTGAATACTTTTGCATGGTACTGTTTATGTAGATAGAGTGCTCCAATAAGGGGTGTAACGATCGCGGTCGCAGAGGGTGCGACCGAGACCGGGCCCGGCGGGGGGAGCGGGCCCACTGAAGTATGGGGGATGGGGCACGGCATGAAGTACAGTGACAATGCCGGGCCCCGTCAGAGCGCTTTTCAAACATGTAAATTATGCGGCGGGGGGGGGGGGGGAGCGCACTAACCCGGCAAGCAGCTCTTGTCACTGCCAGGTCTTTGTCTCCAGAGTGAAGCAGGGAGACCTCTGCACCCTCTGCGTCACTGTTCTTCTGAGCTCCAGCTCTCCCCCTGCTGGCTGTGAGAGGAGCGCTGAAAGCCTGGGAATCGCCGCCAGCACAGCCCGCAGCGCGATGTGATGGTGGGAGCTAGTCATCAGGAAAGAAGGTAAGTATGTGTTGTTTTTTTGTTTGTTTTTTCATGCAGACTGGAGGCAAAAGGGGGGCCATAACAAGAGTAAGCGGGCACCTAATCTGCCATAACTACTTTGGGGAGGCATATATGTGGGCATAACTATGAGGGGGCACATAACTGGGCATAGCTACTGTGAGGGGGCATATATCTGGGCATAGCTACTGTGAGGGGGCATATATCTGGGCATAACTACTATGAGGGGGCACATAATCTGGCATAACTACTGTGAGGGGGCACATAATCTGGCATAACTACTGTGAGGGGGCACAAAATCTGGTATACCTACTGTAAGGGGCACCTAACTGGGCATAACCACTGTGAGGGGGCACATATCTGGCCATAACCACTGTGAGGGGACACATATTGGGCATATCTACTGTGAGGGGGCATATATCTGGCTATAACTACTGTAAGGGGGCATATATCTGGCATATCTACTGTGAGGGGGCACATATCTGGCCATAACTACTGTGAGGGGGCTCATATCTGGGCATAACTACAGTGAGGGGCACATATCTGGGCATAACTACAGTGAGGGGCACAACAGTGGGCATAACTGCTGTGAGGGGCCACAAGGAGGACATAACTATTTTGAAGGGACCACAATGTGGGCATTAGTACTGTGAGGGGCCACATTATGGGCATTAGTACTGTGTGGTAGCACTTAGGGGAAATGTCCTAGATTACCCTGCTGTACATTGGCATGGCTCAGTCTTAGAGGCCTGCACAGCTCCCCCTGCTGGGGATTTTACAGGGGCAGTCACCATCCCTTCCTGATGTAATTATTCTTTTTTTCTCCCCACAGGGACCTTATTCAGGATCCAGTAGACATCACACCGACACCAGCGACACCCTGGATGAGGTAGGACCAGATTTTATTAGGACTGGGTGAGTGTAGCCATGCATTGAGCTTAGGTCCCTTTGACACGAGTGGATCCTGTGCGGGTAATCCGCTGCGTGAAAGAAGGCCATGGTAAAAATGGGTGGGGGGGCCTGATCCAAAGTTTGCACTGGGGTCCATAACAGTCTAGTTACGCCACTGGCTCCAATATATTAGCAAATCCGAAATCAGCACTAATGATGCGAATAGTTTGGCGCAATACATGCAATTTCACATTTTCGCAGGTCTGACTACATATTAGTGATTGGTGCAATAAGTATTGTTGTGAACTTGTGACATCACAGCACTATGTCTGTAGCATGTATGTATGGACAGCAGAACCTATCACACTACCTAACACCCTGCACTGGAACCTATCAGCTACACTATATCACAATCTAACCTACACTGACTATCTCCCACTAACTATCTGTATTATATATATGAGCTAACTAACTAACTAACTAACTAACTAACCATCTAATTCAATGTGACACAGGAAAGCAGAGAGCACAGCAATGACACTGCTGTCTCTCTCAGATCTGTAATAAACTGTAGAAAATGGCTGCTGGGGAGGTTCTTACATACTAAGGGGGTAGGCAACTTTCCTATTGGTTGCTAGGGATGTTGCTAAGCTCAGACAAAGACATTGCAGTCTTCTCATTGGCCCACAAGCAAAAAGCAAGGAGGGATCATGGGTTCAGATGAAAAAAAATCTAGAATATTTGAAAATTACGAATATATATCACTATATTCTAAATATTTGCGAATTCTCGAAGTGGCGATATTCGTGATAAAAAATTTGCGATTGGAATATTCGCGCTGTTACATGCTGTGTAAAGGACCCTTACTTCTCAAGAGCTTCGTCCGGCTGATGTCATCTCCTGTACAATGCACGAAGCAGAAGCACATAGTGCATTTTACAGGTTATATACACTTACAACCAGTCGGGCAAATTTAACAAGACTGGCATTTCATGTGCCAGTCTTAGGGGGTAATCTATTATGAGGGGCTGCTATTTTTGAGCCATTTTTGTGACAAATTTACCCACAGTTTCAAGCTATTTATTTGATTAGTCTCACAAATTACCTAGTGATTTTTCAGTCTAAAATATAATGGTGCTGTCAGTTTTTTTTCCACCAGAGGACTGGAGTACACTTATGACTTTTTAAAAAAGTCACAGGAGATAAATCCAGCAAAAAATATAACTCAGTCCACAAAACATTAGCGCCCCCTTAAGCATATACAGAAAGCTGGGCATGGTGCAAACCACTATAAAATAATGTCGCAAATAGGCTGTTTGGTCACAAAAGCTACTACACCGACAAGACAAGCCAAAACACTCCAGTGTTCCGGTGCAAAGCCTTTCATACATTTCCCCCTTATTCCACTGCCTTGGTGCTTCTTCAGACAGAAAATTAAATCAACACCAGCTATGAGCTGGCAGAGATATGAGTTATCGATTTATACCAGTTTCTGGTGTAAATTATTGTAAACCTGCCATGTCGTGGCTGTCCCAGTCCCTCCTTCTAAGTCCCACACACTATTAATAAGTGTTAAAAAGCTTGAAAAGTTGCAAAATGTTGTGCAAATTTTTGTTGCTCCATAAATTGCTTGAACATGTTTCAAATGAGAAATAAAAGAACCTCAGTCCAGGGGTTGTACAAGAACACACTGTATTCAGCATAGCTGCTTTCACCCCAAAACAGCACCAAACTTTTTTTTCACGCATCAGTTCTGTGTTGCATGAAAAATGCAGCATGTTCTATATTCTGCATTTTTCACGCAGCCCTGGCTCCATAGAAGTGAATGGGGCTTCAGTGAAAAACGCATTGCATCCGCAAGCAGGTGTGGGTGCGATGCGTTTTTCACTGATGGTTGCTAAGAGATGTTGTTTGTAAACCTTCAGTTTCTTATCACGCGTGTGAAAAACGCATCAAAACGCATTGCACCCCCGTGGAAAAAACTTAACAACCGAACGCAATCGCAGACAAAACTAACCGAACTTACTTTCGCTGAACGCATCCTGAACACATCCGGAGCCAATCTGTATCGTTCGTGTGAAAGAGGTTTAAGGTCACAATATGGATTGGCTCCGGATGCGTTCAGTTAAACTCGCACCATTTTGCAAGCAAGTTCAGTTGTCTGCAATTGCGTTCAGTTGTTCAGTTTTTTCCACGCGGGTGCAGTGCATTTTGGTGCGTTTTTCACACACGTGATAAATAACTGTAGGTTTACAAACAACATCTCCTAGCAACCATCAGTGAAAAACGCATCGCACCCGCACTTGCTAGAATATAGAACATGCTGCGATTTTCAAGCAACGCTCATGTACACAGACCCATTGAAAGGAATGGGTCAGGATTCAGTGCTGGTGCACGTCACGCATTGCACCTGCGCGGAAAACTCGCTGGTGTGAAAGAGGCCTAAATCTGACTGATTCTAGTAGCAACGGGGGCCTTGCCATTACACCTACAGGTTCTGCTCTTTCTGAAACTGCTGCACCCTCTGCACTTGGATTAACTTTAGGAGAAGTCAGGACCAGGTGTGATCACATCCCCGTTGCTCCTAGAGGCTCATTCGCATATATTAAAACTTCCTTTTTCTCAGCAATGCGGGCACATGTGACCATGGGACCAACACTGATGCCTTCAGCTGCCAAGTGCACATGTAACAGGTCAGCCAGTGTCATAGGGACAAATCTGCTGACAGATGCCCTTTAAGAAAAATCCCGTTCCAAAGGTATTGAAGAATTCTAGATAAGACTATTGGGTCCCAATCCCAGTGCTATCTGCTAAATGCTTCCTGACACAACTGAATGTACGGGATGTGCACGCACACCAGAGGAAGTCACATTTAATGCATTCGTCATTGGAATTGCCATTGTCATTCATTTAGCGCTAGCTATGTTTTACTCTACACAGTCGTAACTACACACTGAGTGACCTACATCTGGAGTCACCTATAAGTGAATGATGATTCCACATTACATGTCAGTAAATGACATATATACATATCTTTTAATGACATATATTCTGAATTACATAACCATTAGCGAAATCCATTTGAAGTTACATCTCAGTTGATAGATAGAAACAGACTTAATGGCATCCTAAGCAGGGGATAACTGTTTGAGTGGTCCACATAGCTTTCATTGTATTGTAATTGAAGGTTGCTATACACCGTCTGAATGTATAATGAGGAGAGAAATATTCTAATAACCATCAGGAATTCAATGTCACTGGCGAGGACTGCAGCCTTAGACATGTACCGTAAGTCGATGCCAAGTATACCATTACCTAGGAATAGCGCTGGCACGTGTGGCTATAAGGGCTCATGTACACAGCTGTATTTTACATCGTGTCCGATGCATATTTTTTGAGGATTTCACGTAGACTCTAAGGATATGCAAAAAAAAAAAAAATTCACACAGTTGTCATCCATGTGTTGTCCGCATCCGTATGTCCGCTCTTCAAATTATAGAACATGTCCTTTCTTGTCTGTATTGAGACAAGAATAATCAAGAGTGCACACGGAAGGTATCCGTATTTTGCTGAGCCTTGGGCCTCTTGCACACAAACGTATTTTATTACCGTGTCCGTTCGGTTTTTGTGGTTTCCGATTGTGGTCCGGATGCTGAACCATTCATTTCAACTGTTCTGCAAAAAAACGGAATGTACATTGTGTGCATTCCGTTTTCGGATTTCCGTATAGCCGTTCCGCTAAAAGATAGAACTTCTCGTATTATTGGCTACAAATAACGTTCCGTCGCTCCATTCAAGTCAATGGGTCCGCAAAAAGTATGGAATGAATATGGAACACATCCGTATGTGATCCGTTTTTGCGGATCCATGTTTTAGAAATACTAGGCCCAGCCCACTTTGCTCGTGTGTTTATAAACATTAGCTGAGCACACGTGCAGGTGCTGAAACCGGCCCCAGCGTGTCTGCCAAGCCTCAGAAGCCACAATGGACGTGGAGAAGCTCATTTTACTTATCCAAGAGCGTCCCCAGTTGTGGGACACCCCCTGCGACGCCTACCACGATCGCCTTACCAAGGAGCGGGCATGGGATGAGGTCACAGGCGAGATGCTGGCCAGAGAGTGGGAGAAGGCGAATGCATCCAAACAGCGCAAATTAGGTAAGCCAACCCAATGCGGATGTTTTTTGCTCTGAAATTGTGTATTGTTTATGTCTACCTTTGATGCACTGGTGTATATATGGCAGAAGTAGAGAAATAAGGGATTTTTGTTGTGAAGGGGAAGCCTGAGGATGTTATATAATAGTTATATTCCTTGTCACCTTCCGCCGCACTATACAGTGATATATTACATCAGCCATGGCCACCTGTGGCTCTCCTGCTGTACTGAAACTACAATTCCCACCATGGCCTGCTGTAGGCTGATCTCTTTATTACGTCTGCAGATGTTTGGAGTTGTAGTTTGTAAACAGCTGTAGAGCCGTATATTGTCCATCCCTGTATTTGAACTATATAACGTTTGCCAACTCTTTGAGCCCTGGCACGTTTCCATGGTTACAACAACCCTGCTATCCAGCGGCGGCGGGCATGCTTGTATAGTATAGGAAAAAGTGCCACCTCTCTAGTGGCTGGGACCACTGGAGCTGGGATAGTCCTGCTTGTTTTCCTGTACTGTGCAAGCGCGGTCACTGCAGATGGATTTTATGGTGTCCGTAACCATGGAAACAAGAAGTGTAGGAAATGTTCTTAAAATGAAGCCAGGCAGCGTAGGAAGAAATGTGAGTAATAAAAATAGATTATAAACTGCCTTTTATGAAAGTTTAGAACATAATTATCTGCAGAGGTGAAACAACCCCATCAAATAGACTGAAATTAGTGTTTAGTGGCCCACTGAATGTATATGCCCTAAATAAATTTTAGATTACATGTGTACTGCACTAACACAATTTTAGTAAAATACAGGTTACTGTATATGGTATCAACATAAATGTATTTCCATGTAAACATTTTGTTTAACCATTTTTTACACGTGCATTTATACATGTGTGTACATATACATTTAGAATGGTTTTGTTATATTTCGACAGTGCAACGAGTGAAAACCCGCTGGCAGTCATGCCGCGATCAGTTTCGCCGGGGACTGGTGACTACAAAGGGAAACAGTGGCGATGGGGGGCTTATGGCACTTTCACACTTGCGTTAAAGTTTTCCGGTATTGGGTTATGTCCTAGGGGCTCAATACCGGAAAAAAACTGATCAGTTTCATCCTAATGCATTCTGAATGGAGAGCAATCTGTTCAGGATGCATCAGGATGTCTTCAGTTCAGTCACTCTTACGGTATTGGGCCAGAAAAAATACCGTAGCATGCTGCGGTATTTTCTCCGTCCAAAATTCCGGAACACTTGCCGGAATGCCGGATCCGGCAATTTTTTCCCATTGAAATGCATTAATGCCAGATCCGGCACCAAGTGTTCCGGCAAAACCAAACCGGTTTTCCGGTCTGCGCATGTGCAGACCTTTAAAAATGCGGGGGGGGGGAAAAATACCGGATCTGTTTTTCCGGATCACACCAGAGAGACGAATCCGGTGTTTCAATGGATTTGTTAGACAGATTTGCATCCGGATCCGTCTACAAATGCTTTCCGTTTCCACATGGATTTCTGGATCCGGCAGGCAGTTCTGTCGGATCCTCACAATGCAAGTGTGAAAGTACCCTTAGAATGAAGCCCGAGAACAGGCATCCTCAAACTGCGGCCCTCCAGCTGTTGCAAAACTACAAATCCCAGCATGCCCAAACAGCCTACAGGTATCAGCCTACAGCAGGGCACTGTGGGAGTTGTAGTTTTACAACAGCTGGAGGGCCGCAGTTTGAGGATGCCTGCCCTAGAAAGTTCCTGTACTGGATCTTAGGCCGTGAGTACCAAATGTATTTAGTAGTTGTTATCATTGTATAAATGCAAAACAAAAGCTAGATTGTGGCTTTTATTTTGTATGAATGATTTTTTAGGCTATGCTGTAACGTGGCCTGGATTGCACATGCCTGGTACACTTTGTTCTCAGCCCGTAATATACTGCCCTTGTCCAGACCATGCTAGAAGAAGACTTCCATCTAGCATTGTTTCTACTGACATGACCTGCACAAATAGCTGACATCAGAAACTGGTGAGGAGAGCGATAAGGAACATCCATCTGTGCAGGTCCCGTCAACAGCTCGTCAGCATTGCTAGAAGTCGGTGTCTACCATAGTGTGGACAAGGATGGTACATCACTGCCAGTACTGAAACAGACCTTGGCCTCTGCAATGCAGCACATGGCTAATGGACACAATGGACCAAGACATTAACAAATAATGTACTTACTTTACACTACATGAAATATGACGGGTTTATTTGTGGTGCCATTTTGGAACCCAAATAACCACTATATTAAGAGGTTCTCCAGCCTTTCAATAATGACAAGCAATACTCAACATAGTTCATCAATATTTTACAAGCCTGCTGGGCCCCTGTGGTCCAGCCTGGGTTAATAAATGTGTTTTATATGGTAATACCCTTTTATACACACATTGTTTATTCAAAATGATCTCTCATTCACAGCACCGTTGACAGCCTGGAGGAACTAGGGGGTAATGCAACCAGCTCTACGGAGGAAGAGCAAGCTCCTGGTCCCCTGGAATCCCCTCGTCCTGTGGCTAAAGAGGCCGAAACTGTGGAACAGCAGGGTCGTCCTGAGAGACCGGAGGAGTCTTCTGCTTTGGAGGGAGCTGCTGCAGGTCCATCAAGCCCAGAACGACCCAGGAGACAGCCACCAAGGAGAATGAGGGCTAGAGACATTCCGGATTCTGCCTTAAATACTCGAGCCCTGATTGATTCTCGGATGCTCGAATATTTGAGGCAGAGGAGTAAAGGGAAGGAGAAGCAAATGCACAGTGGGCTAGCTCCCTCAAAATAATTTTGAAGAGAAAAATTTTTTTTGTATCCATTATGGCTTCTGTGGCTACCATCATGGATACCCCCATGGATACAATGGAGCTGGTGCAGACTGTGGATAACTTGAAACACCGCACTTGGCCCACAACCTTGGCCCAGCATGGTGTCACAGCATGCTGGGCCCAGCTCTTATTATTCACAGCCCCTCTTCGCAGGAGCATGAATATGGCTCCCGTGCTCATTATGAAGGCCACAGAATGCCATCCCAACCACTAAGTCAGTGGCTGGGCCTCCTGCACATGCTCTGGGACCTTTGATAAGAGACCTTATGGACATATAATTTTTTTGTTATGTTGTGTTGTTTTTTTATACAGGCTGAATTAAAAGCCATTCATTTCTTTGTTACTTTTCTTTTATCATATAAAGAAATATGCAAACGAAAATGTCTGGCCTTTTATTCAATATGTTATAGTATATGTTTTGTAATTTGCCAAATCAAATTACAGTATCTGAGAAATCGTTGAGACTCCCAGCAGGAACTCAAAATGCAGAGATGAAAATGAATTCCCAGTTGGCAAAAATGTGGAAAACAAACAAACAAAAAAATACAATAATGCAACACAGATATACTTTCACACCCACAAAATACACCAAATCTACATATTCACTTATCACACTGCAGCTACACTATCACACATATTACAAATAGAAACAAAAATAAGATTTACTAGTTTGCACCTTCTACAAATATAAAATATTGTTAAAAATACATACCTCAACGTCACGGTGAGCCGTTGTTCAGGAGAAATGCTGCGCCTCATATTTGTGTCCTGGTATGTGAGGCCAGGGAGCAGAGTCGCTAACAACAAGTCAAAGCTGCTCACAGACATACGACAAAACCCATGACATTTCTCAGGATACTGTCGCAGATCCATGTACAGCGTGTGGAAGTGACCCTTCCTGCACTGCTGTGAGAGAATTGGGTGAACTCGATGCCTCCTCCTCCTCTGTTCCACGTTCAGCATAGTTGGCTGCTGTTCTTGGTCCCGAGAAATCAGCCAGGACAAGAGAACCATTTCCTCCGAATTGTCAGCCATGATACAACAGAAAATTATAGTCAGAAACCAATGTCGGCCAAACACAGGATTCCAGCTAAGCTCTCAATGCTGCAACAAGCTGCAGAAAATGGAGCAACAACAATCACATGATCAAGTTTTATAGGGGGAGTGAAAAAGGGATGTGTCCAAAAATGATGATTACAAAGTATCTGTTTCCGTTTGCAAAAAACGGATTGCATACGGAGATGTTTTTGCAGAAATACGGAACGAAAAAAAAAAAAGGAACAACGGATCCGAAAAAATGTTGTGTGCAAAAGGCCTAGGTTTGCAGACCCCTACATGTTTTTAAACACAATGGGGACATTTACTAAAGCTACAGAATGGAGGGCATTTACTAAAGTCACAAATTATGGTACACACCATACATGCACCATCATTTTGGACTTTTGAAGCTTCTTGACACTAGTGGGGAAGAGGCATGGCTTAGTCGGAGGGGGCAGGGGTTAGCACAGACCGCCAGATTTACTACAAATTAAACTGGTGTAGGTTTTAGCTCAAGTGTACACCAGCCCCTAGCTGGCGTAGGTTTGAGTTTCTGGGGCATGGAGGAGCAGACATGCTACAAAGGCATCTACAGAGGTATCAGCCTCTTGATAAATTAGGCTCTTCTCATGGAAAAACCAGTCTTGATAAATCTCTCCCATAGTCCAGAAGCTGGAAAGTCACTTATGTTTTTAAAAGCGCAAAACTGCTTGCACAATATGAGACCTCCAGAAAACATTGGCGTACCTTCAGTGGAGGCAGACCATACAACCGCTACAGGGCCTGGTGCTGAACTCCTTTTCCCTACTGCATTTTCATGCAGCCATCACTAGGGGAAGTTCAGTGCATAGAAGTATTTCAGTTTCCATTCCAGTAAATGGTAACTGTATTAATGCCTATGTACTAAGCTCCCCCTAGTGGTGGCTGAAGGCAGCCAGCTTTGTAATACAAGGAAGGTAGAGTTATTGATGTATTTTGCTAGTTGTCTAGTGTAAATTCATTGAGAAATATGGTGGTCAGAATGGGTACCAAATTTATGAAAAACCTATTCCACTTTTTCTGATATAGCAGTCGGATAAAGTGGGTGAGGAGGAGGGTGACTTTTTTTATTACATTTTTTATTATTCAAATTTCCACCACTTAATTTAAAAAAAAAACAACGTAAATTTATCAAAAATCTGAGCTGTTGCGCTTTGTGTTGCCTGCAAGTGATTATTGCACCAGTACCGGGAAAATAGGTGGGACATGGGAGCCCATACTAAGTTTTTCTACGGATTCAAAAATTTCCACAGTAAGGCCTCATGCACATGACCTCAAAAAATACGGATGACGTCCGTGTGCATTCCGTATTTTGTAGAACGGAACAGCTGGCCTCTAATAGAACCATACTATAATTGTCCGTAAGGGCTCGTTCGCACGAAGGTTTTTTTCGTTCCGTGTATGAGCCGTTTTTTGCGTTCAGTATACTGTCCCTATATAGAACCATACATTTTAACGGGTCCGCAAAAAAAAACGGAATATACTGTATGAATTCCGTTTCCATATTTCCGTTCCGCTACATTTTGAGTCATGTCCTATTATTACTCGCAAATCACATTCCGTGGCTCCATTCAAGTCAATGGGGCTGTAAAAAAAACGGAATGCATACAAAATGCATCCGTATGTCTTCCGTATCCATTCCGTTTTTGCGTAAGCACCTATTGAAAATTTTATGCCCAGCCCAATTTTTCAATGTACTTACTGTTAAAACATTATTATACACTTCCGTTTCTGATGTGCAAAAAACGCATCACAAACAGAACGGAAGCGGAGTGGAAATGGAAACACCACTGAAACATAAACCATACGGTCGTGTGAACGAGCCCTCATGCGGACAATAATAGGACATGTTTTGCAGAACGGAAATACGGACATACGGAAATGGAAAGCACACGGAGAACCTTCTGTTGCACACGGCGTACCTTCCATTGAAATGAATGGCTCCGTATACGGTCCGCAAAAAAAACGAAACGGACATGGAAAGAAAATATGTTCGTGTGCAAGAGCCCTAAGTCTACACTTTTCTTTCTCCCGTATTCGAGTCTCCACACATAGGGCCTATTTCTCCCTATAGCATAAAGCTTCAACAGGATGTTTTTCACAGCCTCTGGACCACAATCCTCTCAGCATTCAGACTCCGTGAATCACTCCATGGAAGACAAGACAACAAGGGAGAGAAGGACAAAAAGACTGTAATGTAATGTATCCCGCTTTATTCCATAGCACTTACAAAATAACATCTTGTTCAAATAGACATCTGGAGAACAACCCTGGACCTGTGGACAGATTCTCCTACCTGAGCTGTGGATCTCTGCAGCATCTCCAGAGTGACCTTGGGCTTCTCGGTTGCTTCTCTAATTAGTGCTCTCCTAATAATTGCTGCAGGCTGGAATACCCCTTTAAGGCCCCTTTCACACGAGCGTGTCCGGATTAGGGTACTTTCACACCTGCACAAACCAACTGAAAGGTGGCATGAAGCAGGATGTGCTCAACCCAAAAATGCAGTTGTGCATATATATACAGAGGAGCAGATCCTGCACTTATGGCTCGTTGCTAATGGCGATCCCCAGCAAAAATGCGGACCACAAGTACCACAATAGACATCCTACACAAGATGGCAATTGTGTGGATGTGTAATAAGTAATATAACAATATAGCAATAACAAATGACAAAACAGGTGCACACTGCGGTCTTACTAAGCCCTCAAACTGATGTTAAAATTGAGAGATTAGTCAACATGTCCTACAATGGAGGACATGTCTTAAGCCCGAGCACCACGCCAAGGTCTCTCAAGTAGCTCGGGACCTAACACTCACCTACCTGTGCCATATGGGCAATACCAGGGGCCAGTGGGCAAAATTACAGGAATGTATTAGGCCAGTGTTTCCCAACCAGTGGGCCTCCAGCTGTTGCAAAACTACAACTCCCAGCATGCCTGGACAGCCTTTTGCTGTGCGGGCATGCTGGGAGTTGTAGTTTTGCAACAGCTGGAGGCACACTGGTTGGGAAACACTGTATTAGGCCGACTCGCAGCAGACTCCTCAGTCACCTCCAGCATGTAACCATGCCTGCAATGGGAGAAGGCTGTGAGTCCCACCCAAGACTGGCTGATATGGCCCACGCCTCACAGGTGCACCTAAATATAGACTGTGGATGGAAAACGGGCTACATTTACATGGGAGTTTATACACCGCCAAACAATTATATATACACAAACCAACTGAAAGGTGGCATGAAGCAGGATGTGCTCAACCTAAAAATGCAGTTGTGCATATATATACAGGGGAGCAGATCCTGCACTTGTGGCTCGTTGCTAATGGCGACCCCAGCAAAAATGCGGACCACAAGTACCACAATAGACATCCTACAGAAAATGGCAATAGCGTGGATGTGATAAATAATATAACAATATAGCAATGACGAATGACAAAACTTGCGTCAACGGAACTGCCCGACGGATCCGTTAAAACGTTTGAAAACGTCTTTCCGTTGTCATCCGTAAAAACGGATCCGTTATTTATTATTTTACCATTTTTAAAGGTCTGCGCATGCGCAGAGTGGAGGAACGGATCTGTTAATGTGTCAATTTTCAATGATGGATCCGCCCTTAATACATTTCAATGGAAATTAAAGGTGGATCCGTCATTCCGTCAAGTGTTTCAGCTTTTTTGGACGGAGATAAAAATACAACATGCTACGCTTTTATCTGCGTCCAAAAAACGTGAAAGGACTGTACTGAAGACAAACTGATGCAAACTGAACGGATTGCTTTCCATTCAGAATCCATTAGGATAAAACTGATAATTTTTTTCCGTTATTGAGCCCCGAGGACGGAACTCAATGACGGAAAAGAATAACGCTAGCGTGAAAGTACCCTTAGGTCCGGATGCGTTGCAGATGCGTTCAGTGAAAACTGTGTGATTTCGAAGGCAAAGCCATTCAGTTTGGCCTGCGACTGCGTTCAGTTGTTCAGTTTTTATCGCGCGGGTGCAATGCGTTTTGATGCGTTTTTCACACGCGTGATAAAAAACTGAAGGTTTACAAACATCTCCTAGCACCCATCAGTGAAAAACGCATCGCACCCACACTTGCTTGCGGATGCAATGCGTTTTTCACGCAGCCCTATTCACTTCTATGGGGCCAGAATATAGAACATGCTGCTTTTTTCACGCAACGCAAAAGTGATGCGTGAAAAACAACGCTCATGTACAAAGCCCCATTGAAATGAATGGGTCAGGAATTAGTGCGGGTGCTATGCGTTCACGTCACGCATTGCACCCGCGTGAAAAACTTGCTCGTGTGAAAAGGGCCTAAGGCCTCTTTCACACGAGCGTGACAGATTGGCTCTGGATGCGTTCAGGGACACTCGCACCATTCCTAGCAAGTTCAGTCAGTTTGTCTGCAATTTTGTTCAGTTCAGTTTTTTCCGAGCAACCGCAATGCATTTTGATGCGTTTTTCACGCGTGTGATAAAAAACTGAAGGTTTACAATAAAACATTGCCGTTGCGACGTTGCGTTTTTCACGCAATGCAGAACTGATGAGTGAAAGAAAACCCTCATGTACACAGCCCCATTGAAATGAATGGGTCAGAATTCAGTGTGGGTGCTATATCGGTTCACATCATGCATTGCACCTGCGCGGAAAACTCGCTCATGTGAAAGGGGCCTAAGAGAAGCTGAGAAACCCTTGATCTGTGATGGCTAACCTCCGGTACTGCAGCTGTGGTAAAACTACGATTCCCAAGATGCACACTTGCTTGGCTGTTCTCAGAACTGTATGGAAATGAATGGAGCATGCTGAGAGTCGTAGTTTCACCACAGCTGGAGTGCTGGAGGTTAGCCATCACTGACCTAGGTAAAAAGCAAGAGGTAGAAATTTTTAGAACTCATTATAAGAATTAGCCTACATGCACACGGCAGTGGTTTTTTGCGGCCCCCGTTCCGGTTTTTTTGCGGATCCGCAAAAAAAACGGAAGACACACGGAAACACAACCTACAAAATTTGCGGACAAACGGAACGGAAGTGGATGTGAAAAAAAAAAGGAAGACGGATCCCCCGATTTGCGGACAGCAAAAAACAACTGTCGTGTGCATGTAGCCTTACTAGCAGAAGGACCCGGCTTCGCACAGCTATATTTCATCTATTTCATTTAATGTTTTTATGTGTCGTTAAAAGATATCGACAGTATCCCCCAGAACAGTGACCTCCACAGTGCCCGCCCCCTTAAAAGTGACCTCCACAGTGCTCGCCCCTCTAACAGTGACCTCCACAGTGCCTGCCCCTTTAACAGTAACCTCCACAGTGCCCGTCCCTTTACCCTGGGTTCACACCTGAGCGTTTTACAGCGCGTTCAAACGCGCTGTAACGCTCAACAGATTAAAACCATGCATCCCTATGGGAGTGGTTCCACTTGAGCGCATCAGCGCGCTTGAACGCGCTGTAAAGCCCAACGCATAAACAAGTACTTGAGCTTCTTTGGAGCGCTTGACGCGCTTTGGTGATTGACACCACAGTAGTCAATCACAAGAACGCTGCATGATGCTGACGTGCTTCCTATTTGCAAAACGCGCAAAAAACGCAGCGTCAAAACGCGCAGTAAACGCGCTTTGAACGCCAGGTCTGAACCCAGGGTTAACAGTGACCTCCACAGTGCCCACCCCTTTAACAGTGACCTCCACAGTAAATGCCCCTTTAACCCTGGGTTCAGACCGAGCTGTTCTAAAAACGCGCGCTTACGCTGCTTTTGTCGCGCGTATTTCAGCGCGCTTTTGCAAATAGGAACGCTGCAGTAAAGCGCTGCTCTTGTGATTGACTACTGTGGTGTCAATCACAAACCGCGCCAAACGCTCCCAAAAGAAGCTCAAGTACTTGTTTATGCGTAGGCGTTACAGCGCGCTCAAACGCGCTGTAAAACGCTCAAGTGTGAACCACTCCCATAGGGATGCATTGGTTTTAATCTGTTGAGCGTTTTACAGCGCGTTTGAACGCGCTGTAAAACGCTCAGGTGTGAACCCAGGGTAACAGTCACCTCCACAGTGCCTGCCCCTTTAACAGTGATCTCCATAGTGCCCTCCCACTTAACATTGACCTCCACAATGCCCACCTCTTTAACAGTGACCTCCACAGTGCCCGCTCGTTTAACAGTGACCTCCACATTTTTACACCGATCATGCCAGTTTTGAAATATAGGTGGGGAAGTGGGTATGGTCAGCTATGTTAATGAGTTTCTCTCCAGATTTATCTTTAGGACTTTTTTTAAAAAAGTTGCAAAAAAGTCGCAATCTCCTTCAAGTCGGAGGGTGGAGTAGGAAAACTGGAGTAGCATTTCTAGACAAAAGTATTAGGTGTAAGGATGACTGATAAATAAATTTATCATACAACATGAGACATTTGATAAATGTGGCTTAAAGTACGTGTAAGAGGGGCAAACATGTCTGTAGTATATACTGCAGCCTGTCCTATTATATGTATACCCTGTATTCCACTGTTTACTATGTTTGATATGTAGCGGAGGTTGGTTTAAGGCCTCATGCACACGACTGTTGTTTGTTTCCGCGTCCGTTCCATTTTTTTAACGGATAGGATGCTTCCCCATTCATTTCAATGGGTCTGTCAAAAAATGCGGATGGTCAACCTTTTTTTTCCGCATCCGTGGTCCGTGTTTACATTCCGTCAAAAAAATAGAGCATGTCCTATTTTTTTCACGTTTGCGGACAAGGATAGGCCATAAAAACGGATCCACCCAAAAAAACAGTCCGTCATGCGTTTTTTTGGCGGAGTCAAAATTTGCGTACGGAACGGACGCGGAAACAAAGAACGGTCGTGTGCATGAGGCCTTAAGCTATGTATTTATCTATGTAGGATGAATATATTGCTATATGTGACTGAGTGCAGTGAGCATGCTCAGAGAGTATGTGTCAGACATTGTATAAAGGAGGTGGCAGAGCTTAGAGCTGACAGGATCTGTGCGGAACTGTTATGGAGACCAAGGGCGTAGCTATAGGGGGTGCAAAGGTAGCAGTCTCTACCTGGGCCCAGGAGCCTGAGGGGGCCCAAAGACCCTTGTGGGGCATAAGAAGACACCGGTATTATAGAAAGTGCATGCTGGTCAAGTCACACCTCTGGCTGGAGGGAAGGGGTTAGGTCAAGATTTTGGTATGGGGGGAGGGTGTGCTGTTTCAATTTTTACCGCAGGTGGAACGAAGGCGATGGGCTTCCCTGCCCCTGGTCACAAAGCTCTGAGGGAAGGGGGGTCCAAGCTGAACTCTTGGCCCATGAGTGTTTTGTTACGCCCCTGATGGAGAGATATGAGAGGAAAGTCTGGAAAGATTGTGGAGAAACCCCTGAGAGGAGAGTCATCAGGGACAGCGGCATCCAGCGAAAAATAGGAAGACGAGGGTTAGAGACAACAGAAATACTGGAGAGAGAACAAGAGCGGGTGGGACTGAGACCACTGAGAGGGGCCGTTGGGAGCTGAGGGGAGACCAGTGTCAGCGGTTTATGGAGATCGGCAGAGATTGATCTTATGTCACGAACCACCCAGAGTAATATAATCCATTAATATAATCCATTGTTGAAGTAAAGTTGTGTAAAATCTGCCACCTGCCTGGTTCCTGTGCTCATATACCACACTGGTGGTGCCATCTTTACATACGCCAATGCAGACTAAAGCAAAACTAACTTCAAATATTACCTCATGATAAATCCCCCCCATAGACTCTGGATGGGTAGATACATAGATACTGCTAGATAAATAGCATAGCTGCAGAGATTGACAAGCAGACATCTAAGGGTACTTTCACACTTGCGGCAGAGTGATCCGGGAAGCAGTTTCGTCGTTGGAACTGCCTGCCGAATCCATCGATCTCGATGTAAACTGAATGCATTTGTAGACGGATCCGGATGCGGATCTGTCTCACAAATGCATTGCAAGAACGGATCCGTCTCTCCGCTTGTCATGCTCATAGACGGATCTGTCTTGTATTTTTTTTTTTACAGTTTTAAAGGTCTGCGCAGACCGGAAGGACGGATCCGTCCTTCAGGTATTTCTAATGCTGGATCCGGCATGCTGCGGTATTATCTCCGTCCAAAACGCCGTTCAGTGACTGAACTGAAGACATCCTGGTGCATCCTGAGCGGATTTCTCTCCATTCAGAAAGCATGGGGATAATACTGATCAGTTTTTTTCCGGTATTGAGCCCCTTTGACGGAACTCAATGCCGGAAAAGAAAAACACTAGTGTGAAAGTACCCTTAGTTTCCTACTTTTCCATTATCTTGGCACCTTTTGAACACCCCATCGTGCCATTCCCAATACTGTGCCAGCTGTGCTCCCCAACACTATACTGCAGAAACAGTCCCCCTGAAAATACTAGTAAACATAATGTCCCCCCAAAAATAATTGTGCTAAGCTGATAGTGTGCCAGGGTGTCCCCCAGTTCTTCCCAAAGTACCACTAATAGAAATAATTATCTGCTAGAGTGCACCTACTATTAACAATGCCCCCAATAGTAATACTGTTCCCCATTGTGCCCAATCTAATGCGTGCCAGTAGAAAAATGCCCCATAATGTGTGCCAATACCAAAAATACTCCCTTAGGGCTCATGCACAAACGTATTTTCTTTCCGTTTCCATTCAGTTTTTTTTCGGGGGCCGTCTGCAGTACCATTCACTTCAGTGGGTCCGCAAAAACAACGGAAATGACTCCGTGTGCATTCCGTTTCTGTATGTCCGCTTGGCCGTTCCACAAAAAAGTAGTGAATGTCTTATTATCCGCAAATCACGGTCCGTGGCTCCATTCAAGTCAAAGGGTTCGCAAAAAATACAGAATGCATACGGAACACATCCGTATGTCATCCGTATTTTGCGGATCCATGCCCACGTTGCCCATATGTTTACTGTTTACAAACATTACTGTACATTACAGTAAAGATTACAAATTTTCTGTTTCCATTTGCGATACGCAAAAAACGGATCGCATACAGAAACCATACGGATATGTTTTGTGGCATAACAGAATGGATGCAGACACAACAGAAAAAAAAAAAACTCAGATACAGAACGGATCTGCGAAAAACGAACCACAAAACTACAACGGTCGTGTGCACCTTATAATGTGCACCAATACAAAACATACCCCCCTATAATGTGTGCCAGTACAAAAAATGCCCCCTTGTGTGCAGAACAAAAAAAATGCTCCCTCATAGTGATCCCAGTAGAGCCAATGTCCCCTTAGTGCCCCCCATAATAAGTGCCAGTACAAGACCATGCCCCCTTATGTGTGCCAGTACAAAATGTTCGTATTTAGTACCCCCAGTAGATGCCCCTATAGTACCCCCTTCATGGTGGCCCAAAAGCATGGTGCCAAATAAAAAACAATAAACTCAAATATTTACCTCCATGCAGCTATCAGCGATGCAGTACAGGCCTCTTCCGGCAGTGCGATGATGATTACCTCATTGCACCGCCTGTGCCAGTCTCTGATAGGCAACAGGCACTAGGCCTGAAGCCTATGAGAGGGAAAGGTGGGGCAGAGAGACATCGCTCCCTTGCCCTGCCACAACACCTAACAGTATTGCGTCCCGAGGACAGCAATACAAAATTGGTGGTGCGCCACTGGCAATGGGGGCCCTAAGGGCCCCCCTGGTTTAGAGGTCTGGTCTCAATTGAGACCACTGAGACCACTATAGCTATGCCCCTGATGGGCATAGATGCTGCCTGCTCCAGAGTGGAACAGGTGCAATAGCAGCTGGGTGCCTGCTGTTTTACACAGCAGACGTCAGGCCTTAATTCCTCAGATGCCGTGGTTAAATGTGATCGCGTCCTCCTGGGTGTGTACCTTCGGCCTCATGCACACGACCGTTGTTTGATTCCGTGTCCGTTGCTCCGTTTTTCGTGATTTTCTGCGGACCCATTGGTTTTCAATGGGTCCGTGGAAACCTCGGCAAATGCACCGTTTGTCCTCCGCGTCCGTGGTCCGTGATTCCAGTCCGTCAAAAAAATATAACCTGTTCTATTCTTGTCCGTTAAAAACGGTTCACGGACCCATTCAAGTCAATGGGTCCGTGAAAAATGCGGATGGCCATCCGTGTGTCATCCGTGTTCCGTGTCCGTTTTTTTCGCGGATCCCTTGGCAGGCACTTGGGAAACATTGTCAGCCTGTCTTTTGGTAAAATCTTTTGGGTCATGTCCGCTAAAAAAACGGAAGACACACGGAAACACAACGGAAGGCAAAAACAGACACGGATCACTGAACAACGGAACCCCTTTTTGCGGACAGCATAAAAAAACGGTCGTGTGCATGAGGCCTTCTAGCGAGGATCGGGGGAGTCGGATGGTGTGAGCGACAGCCTCGGTCCTCCTGAATGATACGAGGTTGCTGCACATAGGTTCTTATGGAGATTCTGCCAATGGCAAGGCTCCATAGGAGTATAGTGTAAGTCTCATAGACCCCAATGCTACCAGACCCAATGGGGTCTGATGATTGCTTTTTCATGTTCCTTATAGGGACTATTAAAAAGTGTAAAAAACAAATGTTTTAAAAATCTAAAAAAATAAAAATAAACATCATAGGCATTGCCGCCCATACAGCAAATGGCAAAACGGAAAAAAAGTCAAAATGGATGATTCGCCGTTTTTTTGTTGCTTCACCTTCCACAAAAATGTTTATAAAAAGTGATCAAAAAAGACATACACACCCCAAAATGGTATTATTATAAAGTGCACCCCACAAAAAATGAGCCCTCAAACAACTCACATAACTACAAAACAAGATATAGGTGTCAGAAAATTGCAATGAAATGAAAACACTAATGGGGTCATTTATCAAACTTGTGTAAAGTGGAACTGGCTTAGTTGCCCATAGGAACCAATCAGATGCTACCTTTCATTTTTGACTGCTCATTTGAAAAATGAAAGGTGGAATCTGATTGGTTGCTATGGGCAACTTAGGCAGTTCTACTTTACACCAGTTTGATAAATGACCCCATAATGTTTTGCAAGTTTTTTTTTTTTAGTATTAAAGCGCAAGAAAAACTATACAAATGTGGTATCACTGTAATCGTACTGACTTATAAATAGCACTAATAGAGAGCACAAGTCAGTTTTACTGCATAGTGAACTATGGCAACATTTTCATATTTTTTACAATTCCACCAAATTTGGAATTTTTTACATCTTCCCACTATATCCTATGCAATATTAAATGGTGCCATTAGAAAGTATAACTTGTCCCACAAAAAAACAGGTCCTCATACAAAAATAAAAAATATATGGCCCCAAGAAGGCAGGGAGTAAAAAATGAAAAAGCAAAAATGGAAAATCGCTTTGCTTGCAAGGGGTTAAAACCTATACTATTCAGTGAGTGCTGTGACGCTCTTAGATGTAGCTGCAGGTTACTGACGTCATCACGGCTCATGTTTTTCGAATTCTCATTGCATAAGGAGATATTGGGAAACATTAATCTTATAGCTGATTGTGCCCATATGCAGGTAGAATGAGGAACAGACACAAAGCTCTGCCAACACATTAATGCCCAGCAACTATCATAAATGGTATTGACTAAAGAAGATAGATTTTGGCACATGATGTCACTTTCGTTTTTCACTGACGTGCTGTACGCATTTTCCCATTGAGTTATATGTGTCTGTTCACATTTCAGTATTTTTTTACTGACCATGGGTCAGTAAAAAAAATCACAGGGACATGCACCACTTTGATCCGTGATGCGGACCAAGCACGGTCATTGAAGTCTATGGGTCCGTGAAAATCACTGACACACATCCATGTTGAGTCCGTGCTGCGTCCAATTATCACTGAAGCAACGTCAGTGAATTACGGATGACACACAGATGGTAAAAACGGACACACGGACAAACCACGGATCCTTCACGGAACTCTTCACGGATGAAAAACGTACGCTTTTTTTCACGGACGTGACACTGACATGGAAATGTGAACGAGGCCTTATTCACATGTCAGTGTTTTGGTCAGTGATTTACATCAGTGATTGTGAGCCAAAACCAGGATTGAAGCCTCCAGACATAAGGGAAATATCTGCAGCAGTTCTGGGTTTAGAGCCGCACCTGGTTTTGGCTCAAAATCACTGATGGAAAAAACTGACCAAACTGACTGTGTGAATGAGGCATAAAAGTAAGGAAATGGCAAACCAGGGCAGGTGTGACTCAGCTGAGCTTTGGCCTCCATGCATACTGTGCAGCTGTGCAGGCCACGGTATTATTTTAGCAGCTTATTTGAAACAATTTGGTTGTTCAGTGTTCATTGAGATGGCCACACAGTAACTCAAGAAACAATACCGCCATTAAAACAGTGCTAAATAAGTAATCCGTTTCTAATTAGCTAAAATAATACTGACACGGCTTGCATAGAGACCACCACCCAGCTCCACCACATGCTGGTATTTCACCTGCTTGATGATGCCCTGTCTGCCCATAACCTTGCCTGATTACTTAGGCTGCTTTGAGACGAGCGAGTGTCACTGTCACAGTGGGGAGTGGGGGAAAACTCCCCACCGTATTACGTAGGAAAACGAGGAAGCAGCTAAGCCAGGACACTGAGAAAAGGGGAGAAGGTCACCTCCTAACGCCACCCTCATCCTATCCCTGACCTCCTAACTGTATGAGCCAGCCTCAATGGTAGTGGGGCTCATACTCCATAACCTGGATCCTTCTGACCCTAACGATTCCTAAAATAGGAGAAGGATTAAGATACGACTTGTTCATCCCAGACATGGATGGACAGGAGTCTCCACTGGCCTAGCTGCAAGGAAACAGCACCTGACCTCAGGCTCACAACACCAGTATAAGAAGAGCCCTGAGGCCACACCCAGCTCAACCTAGCACCCAACGTAACCCCGAACACCCCAGGATGGGAAGGAACACAAAACTTAAAGAGGAAGTGTCCAAACATGCTAAAACAACATGTTGCCACCGGCAACAAGCATGCACGGCAAAAGTGACATGGTCCATTTCACCTGACCATGACAAGCCGTGACAGTCACGCTCTGGATTCGCAGCACATCACCTGTCCTGAACTCCCAGCACTGCTGGGGTTAGATGCTGTCAGTGTTATCCAATACATTCCAGAACTGTAAAGGTTACATAGCATCATAAATCAATATAATGCTATGCGACCCCTTCAGTGCTGGAAGATCAAGATGGGTGCTGCACTGTGAGTCCAGAGCGTGACACTTGCTTGTCTCAAAGTGCCCTAAGTAATCAGGGAAGGGTATGGGCTTGCACATGTATGGTGCTATAAAAATGAATACATTATAGCTGTCACTCTGAAATACTCTTGAATGGCAAGTAGTATTGCACTAATATTGAGGGTATATTACTGCATAAGGCCTCTTTCACACAAAGGTTTTTTTTGCGAGTATACGGGTCGTTTTTTGCGTTCCGTATACAGTTCATATACGGAACCATTCATTTCAATGGGTCTGCGAAAAAAACCTGAAGTTTCTCCATATGCATTCTGTTTCCGTATTTCCATTCCGTTCAACGATAGAACATGTCCTATTATTGTCCGCATCACAGACAAGGATAGGACTGTTCTATTAGGGGCCAGATGTTCCGTTCTGCAAAAAACGGAACGCACGCGGATGTCATCTGTTTTTTTTGCAGATCCGTTTTTTGTGGACCGCAAAACCATACAGTCCTGTGAAAGAGGCCTAACTGGTATGCAGACCTGCCATTGTAGATATTCTTACATAAGATATTTTATTAGCCTTATACAATATCCAAAGTGTGTACAACTTTTTTTTACCCTAATGTTGAATTTGATGGTAGTAATGTCTTCCCCTGAACATAATGACTTGCTGTCATGGGATGCAGCCAAGGGATGACCCTTCATGTCACTGAGTAGAATAGGGATTTGGTGCTGGACACTAACAAAATGTGTCCTGTTTTGTAGCAGTCTGTGGACAAAGTGCCAAACCAGTATCAAAAAGGTCAAAGGGAAATGTCCGCAGTACAAATCTTTTTAGCCCAGGTTTGCAGTTATTGTCTTTGTCTGACAGTCAGCAGTCACTTAGGTACAGCATGGTCATGACTAAGAGTTTTTTAATGTGGTCCCAGAGGAGGAATCTAGCAACTTGTGTGGTAGGAGAGGTCTCTTTTGTTATGCGTGGACACTGACGTGACACATTCTTACATGTCCAGGGCTTCCACCTTTTCCCCCAGAGAAGACCCTTTTCTGTTCAAATGTTTCACCCTTAGCATTTAAAGCTGAATACAAAATCTGCAGGAAATACAGGACTTTGTGTTGTCAAATTTTTACAATTTCTATTTCTCTATGTCTACAGCTGGCTGTAGAAGACACAATCTGCCCCAATTTGACCAGTATTCTTATATTTTTGGATGCCAGTTATTAGAGGTGCAAACATTGCAAGATACAGTTGTAGCTCTGTACAGATTTTCAGTCTCTGGAAGGAAACAAGGAAACAAGAGTGATCTCATTCACTGACAGCAACCACAAAATGCAGACCAAAGACCCACTGAAGTAAATGGGTCAGCAAAAAAATGGAGGCAACATGGATGTCATCCGTATTTTGTGGATGTGTTTTGCGGACCACAAAATAGATACAGCCATGTGCATGAGGCCTAAAGCTGCACAGCATTTCATGATTCCGTTTGCAGAGGAAGCCAATTAGCCTGGAGAGTGGACGAAACCAATGAGCAGAGAAAACATACAAGCACCGTGCAGATGTTGCCACTGATAAGACTCTAACCCAAGCATCCCTCAAACTGCGGCCCTCCAGCTGTTGTAAAACTACAACTCCCACAATGCCCTGCTGTAGGCTTTTGCAACAGTTGGAGGGCCGCAGTTTGAGGATGCCTGCTCTAACCCAAGAACCATGCCAACCATGAACCAAAATAAGGTCATTTGGAGTTTTGACTACAACAAGTGTAATAATACCACGAACCACAGCTTAAAGGGGTTGTCCAGGCTACAGTAATTGACGACTTATCCTCAGGACAGGTCATCAATATCAGATTGGTGGGGATCCGGCACCTGGCACCTCCAACAATCATCATGCAGGCAGCCAAGGTGCTCGCTGGAAACTACACACTTGACGCTGGGTTCACACTTGAGTGTATTTGATACGCGTGTTTTACGTGCGTTTTTGTTGCGCGTATTACAGCGCGTTTTTGGAAATAGGAAACGAGCGTTGTACTCGCGTTCGTGTGATTGACCACTCTGGCATTAATCACAATACGTGCGACAAAACGCCCCAAAGAAGCTCCTGTACTTCTTTGGGCGTAGGGCATTTACAGCGCGTCCGTACACGCTGTAAAACGCTCAGGTGAGAACAATGCCCATAGGGAAACATGGGTTTTCGCCTGTTGAGCGTTTTACAGCGCGTAGGAACGCGCTGTAAAACGCTCAGGTGTGAACCTAGGCTGAATGGGAGCTAAGCTGCAGTACCTTGGCATGGCCATTACACCATGTATAGAACTGTCTGATTCCAGCTCTGAACACTGAGTAGATTCCTGTACGACAATAAACAGCTGATCGGTGGGGATTCTGGGTGTCGGACCCTCCTGATCTGATATTAATGACTTAGGCCTCTTGCACACGAACGTGTGCGCCCCGTGCCCGTATTGCGGACCGCATTTGCGGATCCGCAATACACGGGCACCATTCCGTGGCCATTCCGCATCACGGATGCGGACCCATTCATTTCAATCGGCCCGTAAATCCGGAGGTGCGGAATGGAATGACGGAACGGAACACTACGGAAGCACTACGGAGTGCTTCCGCGGGGTTCCGTTCCGTACTTCCGTCCCGCAAAAAGATAGAACATGTCCTATCTTTTTGCGGAACGGGCAGATCGCGGACACATTCAAGTGAATGGATCCGCGATCCGCTGCGGCTGCCCCACGGCCGGTGTCCGAGCATTGCGGGCCTCGATTTGCGGCCCGCAGCACGGGGCGCAAGAGGACTTATCCTGAGGATAGACGGAGTGCCGACTGACATCTCTGTGATTATCCTGTAGCCCAGAGCACCGCTTTAACAGAAGATATTGTAGACTAAAGGCTCCTAAAGGCACATAAAAAAGCGTGCATATATGGTAAGCAGCAAACAACAAAATAAAAACATAAAAATAAAAAAAATAATAAAAAAAATAATGCCACCACCCACTAGCCCGCACTAAAGCTTCTAGACCTCCCCAAAGTGATTGTAAATTAAAATTATATATCCCTTTTATAAAAAAATAACTAAAACAGAAAGGAGGATACAATAAGATAAACATACTTTAGTTGCATTTTGTGCTATAAAAAAAAAAGGAAAAACATGTAAAAACAGACTTTTTCCACTTGTTTTAACATTTTTCTGAGTATTAAAAAATACTCATGTATCAACTAAAAAAAAGATTAAAAAATTATTTAAATAACCACATGCAAAAAAGTTATCACTTTTAGGGCTTATTCACACGGATGTATGTGTTCAATTCCGTGCATTGGGGCCACAATTTGTGGTCCCCAATGCAAGGAGAACATTCGTGAGGCCTCCGGGACGGATCCAGACCCATTCAACTTGAATGGGTCCGCAACCCTCCGTTCCGCAAAAAGATAGGACATGTTCTTACTTTTTGCGGAACGGAAGTACGGAATGGAACCCCACAGAAGCACTCCGTAGTGCTTCTGTGGGGTTCCGTTCCTTGCTTCCTTTCCGCATCGCTCTGCATCTCCGGATTAGACCCATTCAAGTGAATAGGTCCGCATCCGTGATGCGGAATGCACATGGAACGGTGTCCGTTTATGGGGGATCCGCATATGCGGTCCGCAATACGGAAACGGAACCCAAACGTTCGTGTGAATAAGCCCTTAAAGTCGCAAGAAGAAAAAAAAGAAATACGTATCTGGTCATGTATGGCCCGGTCCTGAACTGTTTCATTCAAAAATATTCATGTTTTTTTATTTGAGGAGATTAAGCCGGTTAATGTGATGATGTCGGAGCAAATGTGTCCACATCAGTATTCTGAACCGGGTTTTTTTTTTTCTGTCAACTATTTTTGTCCAGATAGAAAACAAAAAACAGAGGTTGTCAGTCTTGATACTGGGTAAAATGAGCAACGCCCTTAATATATGACATATTAATGTCACATGTTGAGGGAAGAAGCAGAGAAATACTACTAGAGCACAAGGTGGAGGACAAAAGGCCGGTCAAGGGTTAGGGAAAGGAAAATGCAAACATGAATGGGAAGAATAGACCGGCATAGTACCAGGGAGGGAGAATGTGAGCAGGTCAGGAGGCAGAATGCAGCATTAAAAGACGTTAGAGTAATTAGTTATACATTACTATCAGCGGCTTCTCCATGATTGAAATAAGATGACAATTAGATTACAAAATGGAATAAGCAGGATCAACATTGTTTGGATAGAGTCAAACAGCAGGCGCTCAGCCGCATGTATTTCTGTCTTCCCAGATGCATACCTGCCCTGCTATGCAGTGACTTTCCTGATAGCATTCCCCAGCTAGGTAGATTTGCTATGTATGTATGTATCTAAACAGCAGGGTAACAAGCCATGCATGGTCTGAGCTGCAATACCCAACACAACCAACCAAAAAGAGAAGAAAAGCTGAAGAAAGCTGCCATGTTTTCCTGATTTCCAATAACCCCTCTTATAGAGGGTCCTCACTGAAGCATGTTTCAACTTGTGAGCTGATAGTTGTTGTTTGCCATTATATTTAGTAGGGCTTAGTGCACTTCTCTAGTAAGCAAGGCTGCTGTTTATAAATGGGTTCATTAGCTTTTTTGTAATCTACCAATGCAGTAAGTTTGGCATTTTTGACTGTAGGCTTGGTATTTTTTTTTTGTTGTTTTTGCTGTAGGTTTTATATTTTTGTGGCTGTAGGTTTTAAATTATTGTGGCTCTAGGTCAGGCATTTTGGTGGTTGTAGGTTTAGGATTTTGGTGGCTGTAGCTTTCTCATTTTAGTGGCTGTAGGTTTGGTATTTTTGTGGCTGTAGGTTTGGTATTTTTGTGGCTGTAGGTTTGGTATTGTTGTGGCTGTAGGTTTGGTATTGTTGTGGCTGTAGGTCTGGCATTTTGGTGGTTATAGGTTTAACATTGTTGTTCTTATTTCTTTCCATTGTCACATCAAGACATCTCCTTTATCAAATACAGATGGCCTTGAAATCTGCTGATCACCACAGGTCCAGCTTCTGAATCTCCATATATCCATGTATTTTATGTAAGAGATGCCAGGCTAGTGCAAGTGCTACAGGGAGAATAGTAGTTTGTTAGCAGCTCTCCACTCTGGCTATTAAAAGAAAGGTATTTAAGAGCAACACATTCTGCCTTATACATTTCTTATACAATGCACAATGGGTTAAAAAAAGAAGCATTACTCACCTCTCTGATGCCATTCTGCTGCTGTTTCAAAGCTTACAGAATTCCCAATAGACCCTTATCATGTAGGGGCTATTTTACTGCCTACATGCTTGTCCCACGGCTTTCTCAGAAACTGGTAATACTTATGGGTAAAATAAAATGTACTATATGTTGTATTTATTATAAGTATATTGACTGGCGTCTCTGTGTTACATTGGCAATGCTCTTTAATCTAGATTAAAGGGATTGCCTAGACTACTGCAACATTCTCCTCTGTCGCCTTCCATCTAGCTCTCTCGCACCCCTACAATCTATCCTCAACTCCGCTGCCCGACTAATCCATCTCTCCCCCCGTTACTCCTCTGCATCTCCCCTCTGCCAGTCCCTGCACTGGCTCCCCATTGCCCAGCTAATTCAGTTTAAAATACTAACCAACACATACAAGGCAGTCCACAACCGGTCCCCTCCCTACATCTCTGAGCTACTTTCCCGATACATCCCCGCATGCAATCTTCGATCCTCACAGGACCTCCTTCTCTCCTCTCCTCTTATCACCTCTTCCCACACTCGCCTCCAGGATTTCTCCCGTGCATCCCCTATACTCTGGAACTCGCCACTCCAACATATCAGACTCTCACCTACAGTGGAATCCTTCAAAAGCAACCTGAAAACCCACCTCTTCAGACAAGCCTACGACCAGTGACACTGCTGCCTCTATACCGCCATGACCAGCTTCACCCTCGCCTACTGTCTCCATCCCCCATACCATGTAGATTGTAAGCCCTCACGGGCAGGGCCCTCTATCCTTCTGTACCAGTCTGTAACTTGTCTCGTTCATGCTTAAGGCAATTGCCTGTATTATGTATGTGCACCGCTTATCATATGTACAGCGCTATGGAATGAATGCCGCTCTAAAAATAAATAATAATAATAATAATAAAATTGTCCACTCCTTAACCTCTTGCCGCCACGCTAACGCCGATGGGCGTCAGCGCGGCGGCTCTCTCAGGTCTCAGTCACGCCTATCGGCGTCATCTCGTGAGACCTGAGATTTCACATGAATGCGTGCGCGTCGTGCGCGCGCGTTCATGTGATCGGAGCCGGGACAACTGAAACTACAGCCTGCCAGTGCTGATCATGCGCTGGCAGGCTGTAGATGCGGAAAAAACCGCATTTAAATCGCATATCAGACGCTGTTTTTTAAACAGCGTCTGATATGCCTAATGTCTGCTCGTCTGGTGGTCCCTTTGTTTGGGACCACCAGAGGAAAATAGGAAAAGTGCACCAATCACTACACACACACCCCCCACCCCCATCACTGATTAACCCCTGATCACCCATGTCACCCCCTGATCACCCCCTGTCACCCCCTGTCACTAATCACCCCCTACAGGCTCATTCAGACGTCCGTATGTGTTTTGCGGATCCATGGATCTGCGGATCCATGGATCGGCGGATCCGCAAAATACGGACACCGGCAATGCGCTTTCCGCATTTTGCAGATCCGCACAGAACTATATAGAAAATGCTTTTTCTTGTCCGCAATTGCGGACAAGAATAGGACATGTTCTATATTTTTGCGGAACGGAAGTGCAGACCCGGAAGCGCGGATCCGTAATTCGGATCCGAGCGGGACAAAGTCTGTCCCCATAGAAATGAATGGGTCCGCAATTCCGTTCCGCAAACAGAATTTCGGACGTGTGAATGGGGCATAAGGGTCCCCTATCACCGCCAGTTAGCTAGCTACTTGTTAGGTAGCTAGCGCCCAGCCCACCGCACCGCAGTCACTGATTTTGGCAGAAATTTTTTCATCCACATTGACCGATGCGAATGAAGAAATCTGTGCCGTTCATTTTTATTTTTTTCAGCGCAGCGGCTGAACGGAAAAAAATCTCATTACCCGTATGCTCAATATACGGAGAATCGCAGAAACTCCTAATGCTGGCCATACGTGTAATGATTGCGGAGACCCCTCAAATGCCAGAGCAGTACAAACACCTCACATGTGACCCCATTTTAGAAAGAAGACACCCCAAGGTATTCCGTGAGGGGTATGGCGAGTTCATGTAAAATTTTATTTTTTGTCACAAGTTAGTGGAATATGAGACTTTGTAAAAAAAAAAAATATATATATATATATATATATCAATTTCCGCTAACTTGTGTCAAAAAATTTTTTTTATGTGAACTCGCCATGCCCCTCACGGATTACCTTAGGGTGTCTTCTTTCCACAATGGGGTCACATGTGGTATTTATACTGCCCTGGCATTTAGGGGCCCTAAAGCGTGAGAATCCAAATACGTAAAAATGGCCTGTGAAATCCTAAAGGTACTCATTGGATTTAGGGCCCTTTGCTGCATCTTGGCTGCAAAAAGTGTCACACATGTGGTATCGCCGAACTCAGGAGAAGTAGGGCAATGTGTTTTGGGGTGTATTTTTACATATACCCATGCTGGGTGAGAGAAATATCTCTGTAAACGACAACTTTTTAAATTTTTTATTCAAAGTTGGCATTTTACAGAGATATTTCTCTCACCCAGTATGAGTATATGTAAAATACACCCTAAACACATCGCCCTACTTCTCCTGAGTACGGCGATACCACATGAGTGACACTTTTGCAGCCAAGATGCACAAGGCCAAAATTCCAATGAGTACCTTTAGGAGGGCATTTTTACGCATTTTCTTCTCATGCTTTAGGGCCCTAAATGCCAGGGCAGTATAAATACCCCACATGTGACCCCATTTTGGAAAGAAGACACCCCAAGGTATATTCGCTGAGGGGCATAGTGAGTCCATGAAAAATTAAACTTTTTGTCAAAAGTTAGCGGAAAGGGAGACTTTGTGAGAAAAACAATAAAAATCAATTTCCACTAACTTGTGCCCAAATTTTTTTCTATGAACTCGCCATGCCCCTCATGAAATACCTTGGGGTGTCTTCTTTCCAAAATGGGGTCACATGTGGGGTATTTATACTGCCCTGGCATTTTAGGGGCCCTAAAGCATGAGAAGAAAATGCGTAAAAATGCCCTCCTAAAAGGTACTCATGGAATTTGGGCCCCTTTGCGCATCTTGGCTGCAAAAAGTGTCACTCATGTGGTATCGCCGTACTCAGGAGAAGTAGGGCAATGTGTTTTGGGGTGTATTTTACATATACCCATGTTGGGTGAGAGAAATATCTCTGTAAACTGACAACTTTGTATAAAAAAATTTAAAAAGTTGTCGTTTACAGCGATATTTCTCACACGCAGCATGGGTATATGTAAAATACACCCCAAAACACATTGCCCTACTTCTCCTGAGTACGGCGATACCACATGAGTGACACTTTTTGCAGCCAAGATGCGCAAAGGGCCCTAAAACCAATGAGTACCTTTAGGATTTCACAGGCCATTTTTACGCATTTGGATTCTCACGCTTTAGGTTCCCTAAAATGCCAGGTGAGTATAAATACCCCACATGTGACCCCATTTTGGAAAGAAGACACCCCAAGGTATTCGCTGAGGGGCATGGCGAGTTCACAGAATTTTTATTTTTGGCACAAGTTAGCGGAAATTGATATATATTTTTTTTAATTTTGTTTTTACAAAGTCTCATATTCCACTAACTTGTGACAAAAATAAAATTTTACATGAACTCACCATACCCATCACGGAATACCTTGGGGTGTCTTCTTTCTAAAATGGGGTCACTTGTGGGGTATTTATACTGCCCTGGCATTTTAGGGGCCCCTAAAGCGTGAGAAGAAGTCTGGAATCCAAATGCGTAAAAATGCCCTGTGAAATCCTAAAGGTACTCATTGGTTTTAGGGCTCTTTGCACCCAGGCTGCAAAAGTGTCACTCATGTGGTATCGCCGTACTCAGGAGAAGTGGGGCAATGTGTTTTGGGGTGTATTTTTATATATACCCCTGCTGGGTGTGAGAAATATCTCTGTAAACGACAATTTTTACATTTTTTTATACAAAGTTGTCAGTTTACAGAGATATTTCTCTCACCTAACATGGGTATATGTAAAAATACACCCCAAAACACATTGCCCTACTTCTCCTGAGTACGGTGATACCACATGAGTGCCACTTTTTGCAGCCTGGGTCCGCAAAGGGCCCTAAAACCAATGAGTACCTTTAGCTTTTACATGGCTGCTCACAATGTAGCCCCGCCCAAAATGCCAGAACAGTACAAACACCCCACAAATGACCCCATTTCGGAAAGTAGACACCCCAAGGTATTCACTGAGGGGCATAATGAGCCCGTATGAGATTTTTTTTTTTGCCAGAAGTTAGCAGAAATGGAAACTTTATTATTATTTTTTTCCTCAGAAAGTGTCATTTTCCGCTAACTTGTGAAAAAAATGAAATGATACATGAACTCACCATGCCCCCTGCGAATACTTTGGGGTGTCTTCTTTCTAAAATGGTGTCATTTGGGAGTATTTATACTTTCCTGACATTCTAGCACCTGAAGAAACATGACAGGCGCTCAGAAAGTCAGAGCTGCTTCAAAATGCCGAAATTCACTTTTTGCACCATAGTTTGTAAACGCTATAACTTTTACCCAAACCAATAAATATACACTTATTGGACTTTTTTTATCAAAGACATGTAGAACAATAAATTTAGAGAAAAATTTATATAGAAATGTAGTTTTTTTAAAAAAAAATTACAACAGAAAGTGAAAAATGTCATTTTTTTGCAAAAATGTCGTTAAATTTTTATTAATAGCAAAAAAAGTAAAAATGTCAGCAACAATGAAATACCACCAAATGAAAGCTCTATTAGTGAGAAGAAAAGGAGGTAAAATTCATTTGGGTGGTAAGTTGCATGACGGAGCAATAAACGGTGAAAGTAGTGTAGTGCGGATTTGTAAAAAAGGGCCTGGTCACTAGGGGGGTATAAACCTGTGGTCTTCAAGTGGTTAAAGGGGTTATCCGAGATATATTTAGTTAATCCAAAGGTCTTTATCGATATATATAAAACATTTTTGTAATTGACTTACTTTAAAAATAATGCACCGTTTACAGTCTGCAGAATGTTGTCATTTGTCCACTGACGTCACCCTGCTTGAGGATTTTGTGCCCGCCCCTTCTGCCTCTCCGTCTTCATTCAGCACGGCTCTGGTAAGGATCGCGCATGCGCGATCCTTACCAGAGCCGTGCTGACAGATTCCACAGCGTTCAGGCTTTGGAAGCCCGCCCCTTCTTGGTCTCTGCTCTATTAGCGCGACTCTGGTAAGTATATAATGTTTTATATATATCGATAAAGAAGTTTGGATTAACTTAATATATCTCGGATAACCCCTTTAAGGCTAGTTTCACACCTACGGTATGAATTCCGGCAGGCTGTTCTGACACTGCCGGATTGCCCAACGGCCCCATAAGTATAATCCGGATCCGGCTACATTCCGACGGGGAATCGGCCAGACACAAACCGCTGCATGCTGCGGTTTGTGTCCAGCTGATTCCCTGCATTGTCTGCTGGAATTCACACCACAGGTGTAACTAGCCTTACAAGTGACAATCCATATTTCACCAATCAGCTCTTCTGCAGTAGCTCCAGCGCCAATTCAGAGCTGGGACTACACAGGTCCGTCCATTGCAATAGACAGAGCTGGTTACTGCAGCACTGCTCCCATTCACTTCAGCGGAAGCAGCGCAGCATTAACCAGCATATTCCACTGAACAATGGATGGAGCTGTGTAGTTCTGCCGCTGGAGCTACTGCAGACGAGCTGATCATCGTGGGTATGGGGCGACACACCTCCGCTGATCAGACAGTGATGGCCTCACATGCAAAGGAAAGGTTAACCCCTTTAAGACCGAATCCTGGGAAGAACAGTAACTGCAGTAATGGAGACATTTAACCTGAACTTGCTACCATTCACGTACTTCCTGAAATCGCAACGCTGGGTTAGCATTTAGGCCTTTAATGAATTTGATTCTCTGTGAGGTGTTTTACTGAAAGAGAAGATTGAAGAAATGTGAACTGACACTGCAATAAATGATGGCTACACGGAAACATGTCTGTGGAGTATCTGCACCGCACACTGCCCTGATAAATACAACACTAGATTATAGAAGACAACTAAATAATGAAAAAACACATTATCGCTGTGTGTAATAAGATCCATTTACAGCTATTGACAAGGCACCAAGTGGGCCGGAGTAACAGGAAGGCCAACTCACAATTACAATACCTGATTGTAAGAGATCCAGTAAAGACGTCTCCTGTACAGGGATGATATTAGAATCGCAGAGTAATGTAATCATTTCTCGGAGAGTTATTTTCTGAAATCTATGTCCCAGCAGCATTGGGTCCACACACTATAAGATAATCTTATAGCATTGATACATAGCTCACAGCTCAATCTACAGTAACTTAATTCTGGAGTGATGCAAACAGTCTACTTCTAGTAGTTGGGATAATAGGCCTGCTAGCAAGATGTTTCCAGAAGAATTGGATCCAAAGGTTTTTAATAATGTCGACCTCATTTGAGTTAGGCCTCATGCACACGACCGTTGTTTGATTCCGTGTCCGTTGCTCCGTTTTTCGTGATTTTCTGCGGACCCATTGGTTTTCAATGGGTCCGTGGAAACCTCGGCAAATGCACCGTTTGTCCTCCGCGTCCGTGATTCCAGTCCGTCAAAAAAATATAACCTGTCCTATTCTTGTCCGTGAAAAACGGTTCACGGACCCATTCAAGTCAATGGGTCCGTGAAAAAATGCGGATGGCCATCCGTGTGTCATCCGCGTTCCGTGTCCGTTTTTTTTGCGGATCCCTTGGCAGGCACTTGGGAAAAATTGTCAGCCTGTCTTTTGGTAAAATCTTTTGGGTCATGTCCGCTAAAAAAACGGAAGACACACGGAAACACAACGGAAGGCAAAAACGGACACGGATCACTGAACAACGGAACCCCTTTTTGCGGACAGCATAAAAAAACGGTCGTGTGCATGAGGCCTTAGTCCCAGACTTACACTGGGAGACTCACTTTGGGGCCAGTTTGTGTAAAGAATAAACCAAACTCAGTGATGTCATTTCCCCATCCAAATACAGACAAGTAGAGCTGACAAGTAGAGGGGTCTTTAATGATCGTGGATTTTCTATTTTTATTTTATTTTATTTTTTTACTCCAAGCCCTCCCAAAGCCATAACTTTTTTATTTTTCCATTCACACTGCCATATGGGGTTTATTTTTTGTGGGACAAGTTGTATTTTCTAATGGCACCATTTACGGTTGTACTCATGAGTGGTCACCATCTTTAAAGTCCCGACCGCCGACGTATATATTCGTAAGGCAGTTGGGTACAGGTTAATGTGCCAAAATGACACCTTATCATCTATCCACTGGGTTAGTGTCTTATCGGAGGGGGCGTGACCACTGGGACTGTAAGAGCAGGTCTTGTGTTCCCTTACTGATCAGAGTGCCGGTCAAGCATGTTCACTGAAACTCCACTTAGACTTTACAGAGAAATATGAGCACTGTACAGTGCAGTACAGTCCAGTGTACTCAGCCATCTTTAGCAGTCCAGTCCACTGTACTCAGCCATCTTTAGCAGTACAGTCCAGTGTACTCAGCCATCTTTAGCAGTACAGTCCAGTGTACTCAGCCATCTTTAGCAGTCCAGTCCACTGTACTCAGCCATCTTTAGCAGTACAGTCCAGTGTACTCAGCCATCTTTAGCAGTCCAGTCCACTGTACTCAGCCATCTTTAGCAGTCCGGTCCACTGTACTCAGCCATCTTTAGCAGTCCGGTCCACTGTACTCAGCCATCTTTAGCAGTCCAGTCCACTGTACTCAGCCATCTTTAGCAGTCCAGTCCACTGTACTCAGCCATCTTTAGCAGTACAGTCCAGTGTACTCAGCCATCTTTAGCAGTCCAGTCCACTGTACTCAGCCATCTTTAGCAGTCCAGTCCACTGTACTCAGCCATCTTTAGCAGTCCAGTCCACTGTACTCAGCCATCTTTAGCATGATGCCATATCCTTCCATTAGAATAATTAAACTCACCACTGAATCATTTAAACATAGTAATATTTATTGAAAAATCTTCAAATCTTCAATTTTAAGTTGCATTGGGATAATTTATGGCCGCTATGCTTATCAAGTTGCTTATAATAATCGTAAATAATCCAAATAAAACTGAACATAACTAATTAATTAAATAACCAGTCCACTCAAAGAGTGACTTTACCCCTGCATAAGCAAAGCGACAAAAAGAATGATATAAAATTAAATTAAAACAGGGAAGGGTGGGTGGGAGATAAAATTATACTTACATGAATGCGCATTAATCGTTAGGTCTCTTCTTTTTATAGCTCCAACGTGAACAAACCGTTGAGGACTTCCTCCAATCAAGATTACTGAAAAGGCCACCTGCCAAACAACAGTTTCCAGGCTTAGACCATCAAACAATTTTCCACAGGTAAGTAATTCAAAACACACCAAACTTTACCAATGACGGGCGTCATGACATCATGGCTCCCCTCATTGTAATTACAATTTAGCTCGCTCCATGATGCCATATCCTTCCATTAGAATAATTAAACTCACCACTGAATCATTTAAACATAGTAATATTTATTGAAAAATCTTCAAATCTTCAATTTTAAGTTGCATTGGGATAATTTATGGCCGCTATGCTTATCAAGTTGCTTATAATAATCGTAAATAATCCAAATAAAACTGAACATAACTAATTAATTAAATAACCAGTCCACTCAAAGAGTGACTTTACCCCACCGCCAACAAACGAACAGTGAATTGGCCCATAGCATAGCAGCCAATATTAACTTTTATAACAAATATCAATCATATTCTGGAAGTCCGAAATCAGAATGTCAAGGCCTATGTCAGATAGTTCATTTCTGGAATGATGAAAAAGTCCTTTTGTAAAACCCTCCAATTCATAGTGTCTATAAGATTGTTCTCCAATGCTAGTCATGAATTTTTCCATCTGTTTATTAATCCGCTTCTTTATTTTTTCCAGGAATGCAAGATCCTTGTTGACCCACGTCAAATTGGAAATGATGTCCGCAAACACAATGACAGGATTATCTAGTAAGTTGCGGATCAATAAAATATTTTCCTTTAAAGACTGAAGTAGTGAATGAGTTGAGCTTCTACCCACGTCGTTGTTGTCAAGCTGGAGAATCAAGAGATCTGGTGCAGGCAAAGTCCTTAATAACACTTTACATTTAGAAAAAATGTTGGAGGATCTTAAACCTAAAATAGGTTTCAAAAATATAAAAAATTCATCCGAGAAACCTAAATTGATAGTGGACTTCCTAAACGTAGATCTTTTTAATGCTAGTTTTAACAAATCACCTCCCAGGATCCATATCCTTCTCCGAAAACCTAAAATTAACGAATAAGTAAATTAGGGCGGATGTATCGTTTAAAACATGCAGAGTCCCATCGGCCCAAGCGTTTTATAGAATCTGCTTCCAGACCAATTTGGGCAGCAAAAGTGGCTGCCCCTATACGGAATGAATGAGCAGAAAACTTGTTGCCGAACAGATCCAGTTTCTTTAGGGATAATTTCAATACATGGTTGAAATGGTACTTAGTAAGAGGTGATCCATCGCAGTGTACAAATAAATAGTCAGATCGACTGAGCCTACACTGGAGCCACATCTGCATAGTATAAACAGGGCAAACCTTTTGAATATAGAATTTGTTAAGCGAAATAATTTTTCCATTACCCAACTGGTCAGTTTTGGATTTCCTAATGAATATCTTCATAGCTAAATCACTACAAATTACATCGGATATATATAATGGAGGGGAAGACTGTTTGTTCATTGCAGATATCTCGCTTATCCGAAGAGCCGCAAAAAAGGCTAAAGAAAAAACAGCAGTGAAAAGAATAGTTTCATAACTAGACGAACAAATGCTTGAAAGGGTAGAAATAATTTTTTCCAACAATTCGACAGATAAAGGTCTTGTTCTGTCCCTAACAGCTGATCTTCTCTGTATGCCTTTCGTTAATTGCTTAATAATAAAATTGCTTAATATCGGTTGAAATCCGCGTAGTCTAAAATAGAAAGATATACCAGCCAATTGTTTTTTAATGGATGCTGACTTAGTACCAATGCTGACAAGATGTAAAATGAAAGCAATAAATTGCTTAATGTTGTAAGTATTCACATCAAATTTACGGATAATACAGAAATTCGACCATTTTGACCAAGCGGCTGAGTATGCAGTCCTTAGTATTGACCGCTACAGAATTGGAGATCAGTTCTGTAGCATCAGTTAAATCAGGTTCCATAAGTGCCGGGGACAATGAATCCCAGTTCTCGTAGCACGTGGCATCATTTGAAAAAACTCCCTGAAACGCTGTCGAGATAAAAGGTCAGCAATAATATTAAGTTTGCCAGGTATATGTTTCGCCTTCAACCATATGTTGTTATTAAGGCAAATTAAGACTAATTGACGAAGTAAGCAGTTGACAATAATAGACTTAGAAGACAAGCAATTGATAGCGAAGACTACACCCTGATTATCGGAATGAAGCAAAATACGCCTGTTTTTAAATTCATTAGTCCAAACATGTAATGATACTAATACTGGGAAAAGTTCAATGAAAACCAAATTTTTTGTAAATTTATTTTGAATCCAATTCAATGGCCATAGTTCGGCAAACCAGTTCCCATTAAAAAAGGCTCCATAGCCACCTGACCCCGCTGCATCAGTGTAAAAAGACAAAACATCGGAGTCAACAAAATCTTCTTGCCAAATCGTATGACCATTGAATTCACTCAAAAATAATTTCCAAATGGCAATATCATCCTTTAAAGACTTGGATAAACGGATATGGGCATTGGGAGAAGAAATGCCAGCTGTAGCAGCATACATACGTTTAGAGAATACTCTCCCCATCGGAATAACCCTAGAAATAAAATTGAGAGAACCTAACAAAGATTGTAGTTTTCTTAATGTAGTTTTTTCCTTGGAGTACATTTCGCACAACATTTTCAATGTGGACAAAATTTTTTCCTCAGGAATGCAAAATTCCATTTTGACCGTATTGATAATAATTCCCAAAAAAGTTAATTTTGTAGTAGGGTATACAGTTTTATCCATGGCCAATGGAATGTTAAAATAATAAGCAATATCGAAAAATTTGTTTAAAAGAATGGAACAAGAATTGGACTCTTTTTGGCCTATGAATAAAAAGTCGTCTAAGTAGTGTAAAATCAAACCATCACTTATGTGCATCTTCAATACCCAGTGTATAAAGGTCGAAAATGCTTCAAAGTAATGGCAAGATAATGTAAACCCCATGGGGAGCGCCATGTCATAATAAAACATGTCTTGGAATTTAAAGCCAAGTGAATTATACCCAGTAGGATTTATTGGCAGAAGTCTGAAAGCAGATTTTATGTCAACTTTTGCTAATAAAGCGCCAGGACCCGCTTGACGTAAAAGCTGCAATGCCTGATCAAAAGAAGCATACCTAACTGTAGATTGCTTCCTATCAATAGAATCATTCAATGACTCTTTAAGTGGGTACGAAAGATTATGAATCAATCTGAAGGAGTTGGGTTCCTTCTTTGGAACTAGTCCAAGAGGAGAAATGCGAAAGTTCTTGAATGGCGGTTTTGAAAATGGGCCCGCTATTCTACCAGCTGCAGTTTCAGAACTAATTTTTTCACTAACTACTAGTAGATTTTGTCTTACCGAAATTAAATTCTCAACAATGTTACAACCTGGGCCCAGATATTTAGGCACGAAAAAACCCCTAGAAAAACCTTCAATTAGCAGATTGGCCATCTTGATGTCTGGGTACATTCCTAACCATAGAAGAATTTTTGGAATATTCAGTGGGGTCACTGATTTTATGTGGTTGTTGATCCTTGTTGATATAGTTGAAATGTATTCCTTGCTTTTTAAAACACTTTGCGACTGGATGTGATCCAGAGCAAAATGAGCACTCGTGTCTGTATTTACAATTGGATTGCCATTTACAGACGCTGTCGTTGAATGCAAAGCATAAACCCTTTCTTGTATTGGGAACGGATGATTGACGAAAATTGAAGTTCTTCTGTGGGAGCATAAGGTTCAACCACAGTCCAACATCCTTACAGCCCCAATTCATAGAAGGGTAAATGGCCAGCTTTTGTCTAAATGATTCGTCATATAGATACCAACCCGAACCACCAAAATTCTTATAGGCCTCGAGGATGGCATCCACATGAAAAAACAAACCAGAGCATAAATTAGGAGACTTTTCTCCTAAAACAGCTGCATAAATGCAGAACGATTGTAACCAATTCAGAAAGGTTTTTTGAGGGGATTTCTTTTTGTCATCATCATGTTTTTTATCTTTTTCAGAATATAATTTAAGGACCTCACTATTAGACGGTAATAAGGAAAAAACGTCGATATATTCTTTTTTCCAGATTTTTTCCTTAATATTCTGTTGGAGGTGAAAGCCCAAAGGAGAAATCTGGCATGAAAGAGCTTCCTTAAAAGCAGACTCTTTTATCCCAGAAACAGACACCAAAGGGAATGTATTAGAAAATTCAGCCTTAGAAAAGGAGGATTGAATAGGTTCAGGTAAAGTGGGACTGGAGTCAATCTGGAAAGCTGCATTAGTAGAATCCGTGGAAATATTCCACACTCCTCCAGCTAAGCTATTCTTATCCTTCTTTCTTAAATATTCTAAGAATTCTTTAAACAAAAGTTCCTTTCCTTGCACCGAACTTTTGTCCAAAAATTCAGGAACACCCGAAGATGATGAATTTAAAGTAGTGGATGGTATGTCAGTAATGACAGACTCACCTAAATCAGAGTTAGATGTTAACTGTATGACAGTTGGAGTCACAGACGTTGCTGCAGCTGGGTCCTTTGCCCGTTGGCGTCGGCTGTCAGTGAGAAGTGCATGCGCAGGTTGCGCAGCATTTTTAAACTGGTGTGCGGCTCTTTTCATTGCCGATGGAGTGAATTGTGATGGTGAATAAGCCTTGCGATCTCTCCTTGGTCTTTTCCTGGGCTGGGAATCCTCCACGTCACTGCGCAAGTGAGCGCCAGTGACCGAGTGAGGATCGATGTTATCTGAGCTCGCGCTGATGCCTGTGCCGCAGGCTGGATCAGCCGAGTGAGAAGCTGTTTCAGAGACCGAAGCGCTGTCCTGCAAACAAGAACGGAGCCAGGCTTCACCCCCTTTTGATTCCGCCTTTAGAATTAATTGTCTGAGTAATTCTTCCATGGAGATGGTGAGCGCAGGTCTGTAAGATAAAATTATACTTACATGAATGCGCATTAATCGTTAGGTCTCTTCTTTTTATAGCTCCAATGTGAACAAACCGTTGAGGACTTCCTCCAATCAAGATTACTGAAAAGGCCACCTGCCAAACAACAGTTTCCAGGCTTAGACCATCAAACAATTTTCCACAGGTAAGTAATTCAAAACACACCAAACTTTACCAATGACGGGCGTCATGACATCATGGCTCCTCTCATTGTAATTACAATTTAGCTCGCTCCAGTCCGGTCCACTGTACTCAGCCATCTTTAGCAGTACAGTCCACTGTACTCAGCCATCTTTAGCAGTCCGGTCCACTGTACTCAGCCATCTTTAGCAGTCCAGTCCACTGTACTCAGCCATCTTTAGCAGTCCGGTCCACTGTACTCAGCCATCTTTAGCAGTCCAGTCCACTGTACTCAGCCATCTTTAGCAGTCCGGTCCACTGTACTCAGCCATCTTTAGCAGTACAGTCCACTGTACTCAGCCATCTTTAGCAGTCCAGTCCACTGTACTCAGCCATCTTTAGCAGTCCAGTCCACTGTACTCAGCCATCTTTAGCAGTCCAGTAGACTGTGCATGGTGATAAGTTGTTTAAAGAGGACCTTTAATCTGTTTTTGAATCAACATGGCTTTTATGCATCGATTTCAACTCGTCCTCTGATCACTGTGGTGTTTTTTTATTTTTTTTGCAATCCTTTCCTTCCAACTGGTAGTTATGCCCCTAATACATTTTAGCGCTCTATATGCTAATAGAGAACCAAGGTCCAAAGGGGTGTAGACCACCTCCTTGCTTCATGGGTGGCATCTAGACAATTGCTCTGACACTGGCCAATCATAGCAGACAGCATGAGAGTCATGAACAAGCACAGTGTAATCTCACGAGACCAGGCTGTGCGAAGACAGCCCCTGCTCCTCGGCTTTGAATGCTGCTGAACACCAGAACCTGGTCTTCCCACAGTCTGGTTTTGCAAGATCTAACTAATCATACCGTGCCACAGCATTGTACCTACACAGTCCTCTATGAGTGCACATATCAGATCGATGCTGAGGATGCCTCCACGGAACAGGTGACTTGCCTATGCCCCTTAGGACCTTGGCTCTCTTAGCATATAAAGCACTAAAAGGTATTGGAGGGTGGGCACAACTACAAAACTGAGCGAAGGATTGTTAAAAAAACAACAACTCAGTGATCAGGGGGCTAGTGAAAAACATGGCGTGTAAGCCATATTGATTTAAAAAAACGATAACAGGTCCTCTCAATATTTACATGCAGTGCTCTCCTCCACAGTATGATCGCTCGTCCCCATACTGAATCATTGTTTTCCGGCAGCAGCGGCTGTTTAGATGACAAGATCTGAAGTTTAGGTGACTGCACCAATGATCTATTACCTGATGAATGGCGTTTCCCTCATTCATCAGCGGCAAATTCTCACAGGCAGATCATCCTTAATGTTCGTTGGCGATAATCTGCCCAAAAATCAGACAATGTAAAGGGGCATTAAGGCCGGATTCACACGTTTGGCTTCCACACATGTCTGGCCTAAAGGGATTGTTATGTGGTCATATGATTCATCACAGCCAAGGAAAATCTTCTTAGCAGTGAAATCATACTTGTGCCAAGTGGTATTTACGGTAAATGTTTCTTCCAAGGAACATTCTCAGCAAAATGTATACACTGTGTTATACCTACGGGAGGACCCAAAGTGTGCTCATGGAACAGGGATTCCAAACACAGCAGTGAGAGGATCCCACTGCTACCCTCAGAACTTACACTAAGGCCTCATGAACCCGAACGCATTTTCTTTCCGTGTCCGTTCCGTTTTTCCGCAAAAAAAAAAGAAGTTACTCCATGTGCATTCCGTTTTCCTATGTCCGTATTTCAGTTCTGCCAAAAAATAGAACATGTCCTATTATTGTCCGCATGACGGACAAGGATTAGGGGCCAGCTGTTCCGTTCCGCAAAATATGGAATGCACACGGACGTCATCTGTATTTTTTGCGGACCGCATAATACATAAGGTCGTGTGCATGGGCCCTAAGTATAATACCGTGTATATACACAGCCTACATTTTAATCAGGAGATTAATAGACGTGGGATGAAAATTCACTTTGAGTAACACAATTCAAAGTTGTATTTTGAAACAGGCGCATGTTTGATTACCAAGTGTGTATGTGTTGTCAGTGGGGAGAGAGCCACAGCCAGACATATCTGGTGGAGGTTTATCTCCTGGAAGAACAAATCATGGGGCAAATAAATTCCGTTTACCTGATCCTTCTCTCTTCCATCATCTAATCGTGTGCCTACATGGAGGCATCACACGGACTGCAGTTCAGGCCTATACCATGAACTTGCACTGATGGCATGTCTCATTTAGGCCTCATGCACACGACCGTATGGCTTTTTAGTATTTTGCGATCCGCAAAAAATACGGGTGACGTCCGTATGCATTCCGTTGTTTGCAGAACGGAACAGCTGGCCCCTAATGAAACAGTCCTATCCTCGTCCGTAAGGCCTCTTGCACACTATTGTTTTTTATCCGTTTACGTTCCGTTTTTTGCGTTCTGTATACGGACCATATACGGAACCATTCATTTCAATGGATCCACAAAAAAAACGGAAGGTAATCTGTATGCCTTCTGTTTCCATATTTCCGTTCCGTTCAAAGATATAACATGTCCTATTATTGTCCACATAACAGACAAGGATAGTACTGTTCTATCAGGGGGCAGCTGTTCCGTTCCGCAAAAAACGGAATGCACACGGACGTCATCCATATTTTTTGCGGACCGCAAAATACTGAAAAAGAAATACAGTCGTGTACAATAGGTCTAATGTGGACAATAATAGGACATGTTCTATCTTTGAATAGAACGGAAATACGGAAACGGAAGGCATACGGAGTACTTTCCGGTTTTTTTTCTTGGATCTATTGAAATGAATGGTACTGTATACGGAACGCAAAAAATGGAATGTAAACGGAAAAAAAAAAATGTTTGTGTGAACGAGACCTTACCCTACACGGTCATGTGCATGAAGACTATAGCAAAGTGGGCTATGCTGTTAAATTGTAGTTATCACTGCTTTAACTTTCCAGCAGGCTTGAAAATAATAGAAGCATGATTGTTACTGTGTGCAACCACTTCATCTTCCCCTAGCACCAGCTATTTATGTACCCACATATATACTGTATATATATATATATATATATATATATATATACACAGTACCAGTCAAAAGTTTGGACACAGTGCTGAATTTATGTCATTGAGTCCTCCTGAAAGAAAGCGGAGAAGACCACACATAAATCACTGTAGAATGACAGGCAGGGCTTTTTTACATTAATCAACATTTTTGAAGAACAATCTTTATTTGTCTGATATTCTGGTGGTGTACCCTGTACTCTAAATAGAATGATCCTATTGTAAAAATTGTTCACATCGGTCATTTGTCAATGATTTACAAATATGCCTCAGGTTAGACGGAGTGAAGTATTCAAGAGAGCAGAAGGCATATAAGGACGCTGGGTGTATACTGTCGAGGGATACTATAGACAATGAGGAGATTTATCACACTGGTGTAAAGTAGAACTGGCTTAGTTGTCCATAGCAACCAATCAGATTCCACCTTTGATTTTTCACAGCTCCTTTGGAAAATGAAAGATGGAATCTGATTGGTTGCTATGCTTTACACTATTGCTATGGTTGCTATGCTTTACACCAGTTTGATAAATCTCCCTCACAGAGTTGTATGTTTTAAATGTATTGAGAACCTTTAATATAAAATATTGCGGGGGTGTGACCTGGCCCCGAGCACATGCAAGGCGTGAGGGCTTCAATCACGCCAAGGCCTAGAACCCTTCATTAGCGCACATTTGCTGGACAGAACCAACTTGATGGGTCAGAAAGAGGGTCCCAAATGCAAGATACCTGCTGGAAGGAATCCTCAAAAAAGCAGATGCTATGTTCAGTGGTTAAGGCCTCAAGCACACGACCGTATGTGTGTTGCGGTCCGCAAATAGCAGATCCGCAAAAAAAACTGATGACGTTCCGTATGGCATCCGTTATTTTTGCGGATCCATTGTAATAATGCCTATCCTTGTCTGCAAACTAGAAAAAAATAGGACAAGCTCTATTTTTTTGCGGAACGGAAAAACGGACATACGGAAATGGAATGCACACAGAGTACCTTCCGTTTTTTTTGCGGAACCATTAAAATACAACGGACACGGAAAGAAAATACGTTGTATGCAGACAAGACAAGACGCAAAGCAAATCAAAATCAAACTGGACATAAAGGTAGGGAACAGTACAGACCTATTATATATACCTGTTTGGATGATCTATCCTAAACGACTGCCCCCAACTGATCGACAGTCCCTATGCTGGCTAAGTGCAGAGACCTATTCCTCTTCTAGCAGTCAGTGTGCTATACTGAGTTCTACTCCAGCTCGTAGCTGCCATAGATTTCAGTTACCCTTTAAAACAATTTATGGCCTAAATGATGATAAATGTGCCAGGGTCAATGGCCCTGCCCACACCAAACCTTTTTCGTAAAAATGTCAGGTGACGTAAAAATGTCAGCTGTGACTAAGGGTCCATTTGCACGTACGCAATTCTGTTCCGCATTTGCGGAACGGAATTGAAGACCCATTCATTTCTATGGGGACACACTAGGTCCTGCCCACATCCGCACTTCCGGGTCCACAATTGCGTTCCCGAAAAAAATAGAACATGTCCTATTCTTGTTCGCAATTGCAGACAAGAAAAGGCATTTTCTATTATAGTGCCGGCGAGGTGCGGTCCGCAAAAAGCGGAACACACATTGCTGGTGTCCGTGTTTTGCGGATCCCCAAAACACACACGGACGTGTGAATGGACCCTAAATCTAGTCACCATGGCATTTTAAAAGTCACAAAAACTGGTTTTGCAAACCAAACTTCAAATCCATGGAGTGTGGGGGTGGGGGATGATTAATCTCCCTCTTTGTATTATCGATGGGATCTGAAGTTCAGGAACAAACAGACTAAACACGACTGACGAGCAAAAAGAGTTTACCAAACTATGATAAAAGATATATACACAAAGATATGCAAAGATAAAGTTCTGTAAGTAACAGTCACCGAGAGTCGTCAAACAAATGGGCCAGTGCCATGTCGACCAGTACCCAACATGGCACTCAGCCGACGCCCATATGATACAAAGAGAGGTGATGGTAGCAAGACATGTCTTACCCTGATGATGTCTTCAATGGAGCTGAGCTCTTTGCTACAAAACTAAAGCCTCATTCACACGGCAGTGTTTCAAAGACGCGTGCTGTACGTTTTCTCCACGGACAGCACGCGTCCCCATTCATTTGATTGTGTGTATTCAGACATCAGTGTTTTAGCACGGATGCATGCTCTATTTTGTCCTTGTTCTTGGATCCATTACGTCCATTATAGTCTATGGGTCCGTGAAAACCACGTATGCAACACGGATGCCATCCGTGTTGCATCTGTGTTTCACGGATCATTAAGAAGAGATGCCTTGAAAATTATTTTTCAGCTGTTCACTGTCAGTGAAACACAGATGACACGGACAGCAAAAAACGGACACACGTACCCAACACGGACTCTTCACAGACAGGTTCACCGATGCATCACTGACCACCTGCTCACGGATTTGAGCACGGACGTGTGAATGAGGCTTAGATGTTTTGTAGTCTCCTGGCCCCTCCTAAAGGTCAGTAGACATGTTCAGTATCAGACATCACTAAACAATTATAAGGAATTAAAGGGGGGGGGGGGGGGGGCGACCAATTAAACCGTTACGCCCTTTGTCCCAGGACTCATTTACATTTATTTTCCCTGTTTTAAGAAAGGGCTCATTGGCAGAGATTGTCTTTCCCTTAAAATTGATATACCCTGACCTGTGGTTACAGTTACTTTTGTGCTATTGTGGCTGCTGCAAATACAGACCTGTAGCGGTGATTTGCTGCCCTTACATAGGAAAGCATATTACACTGACAGATCTGCTTTAATCAACAGGAAGGGAAGAATATAATGGGCTTCTAAGATAATGGTACAATGCACTGATACAAGGTACAGCTAGGCCACAGTATTGCTTTGTACTGCCAAACACACAGACATCCCAGGCAGAACACATCAGCTTGTACGGTATATTATCATGGAGGGAACTGTGAGGAGCACTGGCTGGTACGTCCACCGTAGGACACTAGGGCATGTAATAATGATGAGGTAATAATGGGCAGGGTCATTACCTGATGTGTCTTCTTTATAGTCCTCAGAATGCGCTGGGACTTCACAGGTTGGTGTCTGGCAGACGATGACAGCATTATGAATGTCAGCCATGAGTGCCAGGAGACGCAGCTGCCAGACAGCTGTGCCCGAGGCAGCAGTTTTGGGAGGCTGCGGCTCATCTCCTTTTTAAACAGGGTTTCTCAACTCCGGTCCACTTGACGGTCATGATTTGAGAATATCCCACAGAATGAGTACCTGTGGTGAGTCCTGATGCATGGACATTAATTATATCACCTGCTCGATACTAAGCAAATCCTGAAAACATGACTGGCAGGTGGGCCCCGAGGACCGGAGTTGAGAAACCCGGCTTTAGAACAAAAGGATCTGGTAAACTGAAATCCAACTGCGATTGGGGGGAGAGTCGGAAAGCCCCCATACACAATAGATGGTTGGTCAGGTTCGGACATCATTAAAAGGGTTTTTTGAGGATTCATATATTGATGACCTATCCTTAGGAGCTCGACACCCAGCACCGCTTAGGAACAGCTAGCTAGTTTGCGGAGGGCGAGGCACCCTGGCATTTCCTAGGTCACTGACGTCATGTTCATCGGTCACATGGCTTAGCTGCAGCTCAGCCCCCCTCAAGTGAATGGACCTGGGCAGCAATACCATGCCCAGCCTGTGTACAATGTGCTTGGTGAGCTGTGAGGAGGCTGCAGAGCTCACCGGAGCGCCATAGTCTCTTCAAACAGCTGATTGGTGGGGGAGCAGGGAGTCAGACCCCCACCCGATACTGATGACTTATCCTGAGGATGGGTCATCAATACTGAACTCCCGGAAAGCCTCCTTTCATCTTAGAAAGCATTAATCAAGAATACCATAACCAGTTCTGCAAACCCGACTCATTAAACACAAGAATACATTAGATACGGCCGACATTACCTTCATTAATGCTGTAACGAGAGCTCATGTTAATTAGTCCTCCAAAGAATTTGCAGACTCTGGAGACCCCGAGCTTCAATCATAGCACAGACCTCACTGAGCATAGATCTCAAGCTTCTTTACTAATACTGTACCCAACTGGAGATCTTTCCACTAAAGTGCACATGACTGGTTATCAGGGTCTCTATGGCCTCCACTCTGATCTTTGCATCTGCATCATTTATATCAGGGGAACCCAAACATGCAGCGCTCATCTCTGATCAGTGCTGGATGCTTCTCTTCATCCTCATGGTGCAGGCAGCCTTCTACACAACGTCTCTCCAGTGACAGATTATCTTTAACCCCATATCAATTACTCCCTTAGGGTATGTTCACAGTTGCAGTTAAAATCTGGCATCTTCTTCCAGTAGCCTGTTACGGCATAAATGCTGACTGTCGGATGGATAAAAACTGATGCATGCAATGGTATTTGTCCACCCGAAACCCAGTGTTTATGCCGGAAAATGGCCGGATCATCACCAGATCACATTATGGTCAAAGGAGATTCGGTGGTGAATGGCAGAATCTGGCGATGATGGATCCAGTAAACTCTGGCCTGCCGAAACAGCCTGCCGGATCTGGCAACCACAACTGTGAAGGTACCCTTACCGAACTGTGAAGGTGCCCTTACCGAACTGTGAAGGTGCCCTTACCCAACTGTAAAGGTACCCTTACTCAACTGTGAAGGTGCCCTTACCCAACTGTGAAGGTGCCTTTACCCAACTGTAAAGGTACCCTTACCCAACTGTGAAGGTACTCTTACCCAACTGTGAAGATGCCCTTACCCAAAACTTTGAAGGTGCTCTTACCCAACTCTGAGGGTGCTCTTACCCAACTCTGAGGGTGCTCTTACCCAACTCTGAGGGTGCTCTTACCCAACTCTGAAGGTGCTCTTACCCATCTGTGAAGGTGCTCTTACCCATCTGTGAAGGTGCTCTTACCCGACTCTGAAGGTGCTCTTACCCATCTGTGAAGGTGCTCTTACCCAACTCTGAAGGTACTCTTAGCCCACTCGGAAGGTACTCTTACCCTTGTGTTTTTGCAGCAGAGGACATTTCTACTCAGGTTATATCTATGCACAGTCCATTCAAGCCTATCATCTGAGGTATACGACAGGAAGATTTCCTGATGTTTACCTTCAATGGATGGCCCTGACGTGTTACTGTAAAGGCATACATCTCCCATTGACGGTCATTGTGGAAAAAACAACAAAAAACCTTGAGGTATACATACAGTATGGCTTTAGAACAGATGACGTATCCTCAGGATTTGATGTATATTCCGGGAGCTGTTTGTGGCACAGGGGTCAGACACAGTGGAGCAGATTTACTCTGAAAATGTGCCAGACATGTACTCTGTATGCCATAATCTTGATATAAAACTAAGCCACCATGATAAACCTAGAGCAGATAAAGACGGTCTGGTCTAAGTCTACCCTGCCTTACCTTTAGATAGTATTAGTAAATCTAATTAGGGCTGGAGCTGTTTTTCTCTTCCTTTTTTCTTTCAGAGTGAAAGTTACCTTCAGAAAATATAAATCGTACAATTATACTGTTTCCAAAAGGCTGCAACCTCCGCAGTGCCCTCAGTACACCTAATGCCCACCACAGTGCCCCCTGGACATCAAATGCCCCCCTTAGTGCTCCCCAGTATAGTTAATGCTCCTCTTAGTGGTCTCCAGTATATATAATGCCCCTCTTAGTGGCCACTGGCCACCAGTATATATAATGCTGCTCTTAGTGGCCCCCAGTACAGTTAATGCTCCTCTTAGTGGCCCCACACTCTGGGCCCCATTGTAGTCGTATGGTCTGCTATCTTGGTGTCTTTGCCACTGATTGAACCTCTGTTTAAGATATAATTCACACCACAGTCACATGAGGCTAGTTACATGCCTGTCTTATTTTTGGCTGTTTTCACGGCCAGATAGACCCCATTGAAATCACAGGATTGCACCCGTCTAACAGCCTTTAATATCGAGTACACTGTGTAAAAAGGGCATTTCAGGGGTTAACCCTTTCGCTACATGTACGGCGCCGGAGCGATGTGGGAACATGGCGCCCGCTCGCACGTGCAGTGGGCATCATGGCCGGCAAGTCTCTGCTGTTTCAAACAGCAGAGACCTTCGGCTAATTACCGTGACTGGCAATAATGCCGATTGCGGTAACTAAAGGCTTTAGATGCCGTGATCAAGTGAGATCACGGCATCTAAATGTGCAAAAACCCGGACGCTTGTGCTTTCGGGCTTCCTACCGACACCCTCTGCGGCCAATGAGGGCATTAGTAGTTGCGCTGAACACTATGAGTGTCACGGACGTTCCTGTGACAGTTGCCAGGGATCAATTTGTGTCTGTGTTGTTTCTGGTAATGGCCACACCCTTTGCCTCAGGTGTTGCTTATGTGGTCATTTAACCTTCCCTATTTATTGTGGCTTCTCCCACCATGCTGTGCGGTTTATAGCTTCAGTCTTGTTGTGGATTGCTGGAGTTTGGATCTCGGCAGAGTTCTTGTGCTTCCATAGCCATTTAAAGTTAAAGGGGTTGTCCCATCTCAGACAATGGGAGCATATCGCTAGGCTATGGCCCCATTGTCTGATACGTGCGGGTCCCACTGCTGGGACCCGCACCTATATTGAGAATGGAGAGGGGAGAGCCTTGGCTGGAAGACCCCAGATTTCTAGGGGTCCGTCCACCAAGCGCTGCTCCCTGCCTCTCCCAATTAAGTGAATGGGAGCGCACCGTGCATGCGCGGCCCATGCTCCCATTCATTTCTATGGGGCCGACGGAGATAGCGGAGTCAGCGCTTGGCTATATTCGCCGGCCCCATAGAAAATGAATGGAGGGCGGCTGCGCATGCGCAGTGCGCCCTCCATCACTTTCGGGGCTCCGTTCTCGATATTGGTGCGGGTCCCAGCATTGGAACCCGCACCTATCAGACAATGGGGGCATACCCTAGCGATATGCCCCCGTTGTCTGAGATGGGACAACCCCTTTAAGTGTCTTCTTCCCCTTTTATTGTTTGGGTTTTCTTGTGTTGCTCTTTTCTCCCTGTCATTTGTGTTTAGGCCTGAGGGAGACTCCTGTTCGTCCTACCGTTTGGAGGAACAGGTTGTCTCTTGTCCTGACATTAGTACCAGGGTCCCACAGGGTGAGTTAGGACTTTAGGTTCCTGTGTATGAATTCACCTACCAATGTGGTCAGTTCATACTGGCAGTCAGTCAGGATTTGATTAGGCCTTCTCTAGGAGGTGACCTGCTCCTTTCCCTAGTTTCCAGGCCTTTTCCCCTCACCCCTTTCCCTCCTATGTTTGGTGTGGGTTTCCCTCCCACACCAAAGCATGACAATGAGCCTCACTGACGAGGCTGATAGTATTCATACTGCAATTCTTATTTTGGCCACCAGATGGCAGGCCAGGATAAGAAATGAGCAGTTTTCATTCAAAACCCCATTTTAAAAATCCCTGATAGTACAAAATTAAGAATTAAAAAACATAATTTATAGGCACATATATGAGCTACAACATTTAAAAAAAACACAAAAAAACAGCCCTGTTAATAGCTACATAAACTTTAAATGTTTCTAAAGTAAAATAAAAAACGATGTGACCAGGCTCAGACTGGCCCCTAGTCTCCCACCCCCTGCACAAGTGGCACATAACACAGTAGACGTAATGCACTACATACAAATATTCAATGTACAGCACCGCAACCAGCCTATGTGCATATAAAAACTTGATAGATTAAAGAAACTCCCCAGTTTATTATTATAGACACAATCAGAGCTGAGGTGACTTCTAGGTATGGAGGAGAGCTACCAGTGTCTTCTCCCCAGGACCTACCTTCTCAAACTGCTGCAGGGACCCCATATTCAATCCACTGGTAGCATCTTGCTGCTGTGTGAGCAGGTAATATTTGAATGTATCCGTATGGTGGGCCCCCCAAAATAAATTTTACTGGTGGGCCCTAGGCACCCCAGTCCGACACTGCGTGTGACTGTCCTGTGAATAAGGCCTAATAAAGGGGTTAAATCAGAGGCAAACTCACCAAGAAAGCGGAGTGTGGGGCACACAGCCTTAACTCCTTCTGTTCCCAACTTAAAAAAGCATTTTCTTACACCTGCCGCTAGGTGCAAACAGACTTTACAGCTTCTATTGAGTTCAATAGTAACTGTATAAACTCCAACTGAGCGATGGCTGCAAAAAGTTTTATATTTCATTTGAAAAGGAAAGCAGAGGATTTAGAGCTGTATGGGGGGCATTTATCAATATACTGTATGCCAGTTACATGGAGTAAATAAAAACGAGCACCATTATTATAAAGCACTTGATATATGACATATTAACTGTGTTAAGTGCCACAATGTGACTTTATTTAAAGGGGTTGTCTCACTTCAGTAAGTGACATTTATCATGTAGAGAAAGTTACTACAAGGCACTTACTAATGTATTGTGATTCTCCATATTGCCTACTTTGTTGGCTGGATTTATTTTTCCATCACATTACACACTGCTCGTTTCCATGGTTACGACCACCCTGCAGTCCATCAGTGGTGGTCGTGCTTGCTCTAGTGGCTGGTCCATGGCAAAGCTCATAGGTCGACACTTTTTCCTATTGTGTGCAAGCATGGCCACTGATGGAGGATTCCAGGGTGGTCGTAACCATGGAAACGAGCGGTGTATAATGTGATGGAAAAATGAATCCAGCCAGCAAAGGAAGAAATATAGACAATCACAGTACATTAGTAAGTGCCTGGTATTAACTTCCTCTACATAATAAATGCTATTTGCTGAAGTGAGACAACCGCTTTAATTAAAAAACAATATAAATTGATCTGAAATCTCACGGGGTAAGGGGGGGCATAGTAATTTTGCTACAGGCCCCAGCTCCATGATATCGGTGTACACCCTGGGATATAATATGGTCTCAGTACAGATGCTGTCCTCACTGAGGGTGGCGTAATATAGCGAGTGACCCGCTCGTTTCTGTGCTCTGTCACTTTTGAGCTGGCGGTCAGTACCTTTATATTACTGACATTCCGTACCTCGCAGTGCACGCCAGAGCTGTCCGTGTCTATTGGTTTTTTTAAATCCCGTATGCGGAACCATTAATTTCAATGTGACTGCAAAAATATAGAAATTACTCTGTGTGCATTCCGATCCGTATGTCCATAAGTCCATTCCGCAAAGAAAATAGAACACGTCCTATTCTTGTCCGTTTTGCAGACAAAGACAGGCATTGTTATAATAGAGCCACAAAAAACGGATGTCATCCGTTTTTTTAAATTATGAATCGAGAGCCGATCAGCTGTAGGAAGACGCTGCGTCTAGCCCACGTGACGTCACGTTCATTGGTCACATGACCTAGGCGCAGCTCATTCCCATTCATGTGAATGCGGCAGAGCCATGATACTATCAAACGTATGGCGCTGTGTACGGTAAGCTGTGAGCAGGCCGCGGCGTTCACCAGAAGATAGGTCATCAACATGTAAATCCCAGAGAACGTCCTTCATTTAGCAACGTATAGCAGCATTATTTGGGTGACATACGGCAGTACTATAATGGCTGAAGCTGGTATTATTTGAGAAGAGTATGGCGGCATTACTGTATACGCCCGATGCGAAAGTATCATTTTGAAAATCAAACAGATGCGAAGACATGAATCCATATTAACTTTACTGGAATGATAAGGATTAAATTTGGACTTTCTGCAACTTAATTTCCCCAAGCCTTATTTGTATAGAAATGCCCTCCTGCTTGTACATGAAGCCTTCCCGCCATTCCTGAGGCTCCAGCTGGCCCACCATGTACACAGCCCATCCGCATCCCTCAGCCCACATGACCGTCTCCACCGTGCAGAACGTTCTAGAACTGTCATTCCTTCCGCATCTCTCATTGGCTCTTCACTCCGCCAATCATCATGACGTCCTTAGTTTCGCGACAGCTCCCGGGGCGGGAGATGTTGCTGCTGCGGATCCACGCCTCTCTTTCCGCTTCCTCCTCAGTCATTGGCGGAGCCGCTGAGTGACGTCACTGGGTCGCTGTCGCTGCCGGAGGAAGAGTGTGGCCGGTACGGCGACTTGTGTGCGGTGAGGATTGGTGACGGGTGACAGGTGGCCACCCGAGACTGACCGGGTGTAATATCGTGTAGTGGGTAACCGGGCATTATGTGGCTGGGGATGGCATTATGTAGAATGAATGGACTCGGCAGCCATGATGCAGGAGGCCTGGGGCTGTGTGTATGCGGATACCGCAGAGCCTGTGGATACCATGTATCAGCTCCTAGTGCCAGAAGGGGAGACTGAGCAAAACTGGTGTAAAGGAGAAATGCCCATAGCAACCAATCAGAACCCACGCTTTATTTATCACAGCTCCTTTGGAAAATGAAAGGTGGAATCTGATTGGTTGCTATGGGCAGTTAAGCGAGTTCTACTTTATGAATCTCCCCTGTAGTATGTGTGATGTGTAATCACTTACAAGGCGCGGTACTGGTGCTTCATCATCCAGATCACACTGGACTCATGTTCTCCCAGTATAAGAGCCGCCTGTCACTGATGGAAGGCCAGAAAGTCCAGTATGGCAGACCCAGTCACTCCGTCTATCTATCTATCTATCTATCATCTGTCTGTCTTCTCATATCTATCAATCGATGAATGGATGGCGGCCACGCATACGCAGTGCGCTCTCTTTCACTTTGGGGGCCCCAATCTAGACACAGGTGTAGGTCCTAGTGGTGGGACCCGCGCCTATCTGACATTGGTAGCATATCCCAGCCATGATTGTCAGATGTGAGACAACCCCTTTAAGGGTACGGCCACCAGGAGAGCTATCACAGATTTGCGCCTGGACATTTCAAATGTGAAATCTGTGGCATAAATTTACACACTGTGGATCTAAACTCGTGAAAACGGGGGCCAGGAAATAGCGAGCTTAATATCCAATAGTCCCATACTGAATAACGGAGCAGCAGAACACATGTCCGACCTGCTACTCTGTTAATTTTGGGGAGCCCTGCGGGTTACGGGGCCCCTGTTCTCGTGATAGTGGAGGTCCTAGTTGTAGGGCCCCCACTGATGTAATAATTGCCCCCTATCCTGCGGATGGGGCATAACGTGAAATTACCAGAATACCCCTTCAATGAAATCAGTAAGGGTACTTTCACACTTTTACTGTTCCCCGCTGGATCCGCCATGCCGCAAGTACCTGTGTGCTGCCGCTCTGTCCCCATTGACTATAATGGGGCGGAGGCAGAGCTACAGCAGTGATCGCCGGACTAAAAAGTCGGACCTGCAGTACTTTTAGTCTGGCGATCTCCGGCCGTGCACTGCTGTAGCTCCGCCCCCCGCCCCATTATAGTCAATGGGGACAAAGCGGCAGCCGGACCAGCCTGCCGGATAGCTATGCCGCTAGTGTGAAAGTACCCTAAGGGTCAATTCGCTCATAGATTTGTTGCAGAAATTTGGGAAGACATTTCTACAGCTGTCATGTAAATTGAGCTTGCAGAAATCCATGTGCCGGCCACCAGAACAACCCTGCTGGGATAAAGGGAACTGATTCTGTGGTGTAGCCGGGATTTTGAGCTTGATTTGCGCTGGCGCTATGAGCATGAGACTCTGAGAATATTATACAGCAATTCGGTTTTTCAGTAGAATTTTATTTTTATTTTTTCTGCTGGTATTTCCAGTTTTTCCAGTGTGTTGTAATCCACAGAACCCACTTGGCATTAGTGTGGGAAGTCACTCCCTTGAATGGCGATCTGCCAATAATATCGCATGAGCCGGACTGAAATGATATCAATGCAAGGCACGTGCTAATGTATTGTGATTGTCCATATTGCCTCCTTTGCCCGCTTGATTCATTTTTCTATCACATTATACACGGCTCGTATCCAGGGGTTATGACCACCCTAAAAATCCAGCAGCAGTGGTTGTGCTTGCAAACTATAGGAAAAAGCGCTGGCTTTCTGGAGGCTGGACCATGGAAGCGCGTATAGACACGCATGTGCAGTAGATCCTATCCCATACACATCGTTTCATTACTGCAGCAGTCCTCAGGATAGGTCATCAATATCTTAATGTCGGGGGGTCCAACACTCCTGTCGATCAGAGACGATGGGCAGTGTAATGAAGAAGAATTAACACTTGCATGGAGTGCTGCCTCCTCTTCAAACAGCTGATTGTCGGGTGACGGACCCCTGCCAATCCCCTGCCTAAGGATAGGTCATCAGTATAAGGCCTCATGCACACGGCCGTGGAACACGGCCATGCGCGGACCGTGGTATCCCGGCCTGGAATCCAGCTGACAGCAGGAGCGCACGGCGTCATTGGTTGCTATGACGCCTTGCGCTTCATGCCGCTGCTGGACTACAGTAATACACTTGTACGGGTGTATTACTGTAGTCCAGCGGCGGCATGAAGCGCACGGCGTCATAGCAACCAATGACGCCGTGCGCTCCTGCTGTCAGCTGGATTCCAGGCCGGGATACCACGGTCCGCGCACGGCCGTGTTCCAGGGCCGTGTGCATAAGGCCTAAACAGGCTTGCACAACCCCTTTAACTTTCATGTAAATTTAGAAATGTTAATTATAAATATATTTTACGTATCTATATAAGGCCTTTATTTATCAAAAACTGTGAAAAGCAGGGTGTTATACTCACTAGTCCTCCCCTCTCCTGTGTTCTCCCCTATCCTTATACTATTATCAGTAATAAGCAGGGTCTTCTACTGGTGATAGACAATCAGTTCTCCCCTCTCCTGTGTTCTCTCCTGTCCTTATACTATAATCAGTGATAAGCAGGGTGTTCTAGTGGTGATAGACAATCAGTTCTCCTCTCTCCTGTGTTCTCTCCTGTCCTTATACTATAATCAGTAATAAGCAGGGTGTTCTAGTGGTGATATATAATCAGTTCTCATCTCTCCTGTGTTCTCTCCTGTCCTTATACTATTATCAGTGATAAGCGGGGTGTTCTAGTGGTGATATATAATCAGTTCTCACCTCTCCTGTGTTCTCTCCTGTCCTTATACTATAATCAGTGATAAGCAGGGTGTTCTAGTGGTGATATATAATCAGTTCTCACCTCTCCTGTGTTCTCTCCTGTCCTTATACTATAATCAGTGATAAGCAGGGTGTTCTAGTGGTGATAGATAATCAGTTCTCACCTCTCCTGTGTTCCCTCCTGTCCTTATACTATAAGCAGTGATAAGCAGGGTGTTCTAGTGGTGATAGATAATCAGTTCTCCTGTCCTTATACTATAATCAGTGATAAGCAGGGTGTTCTAGTGGTGATATATAATCAGTTCTCATCTCTCCTGTGTTCTCTCCTGTACTTATACTATACACAGTGATAAGCAGGGTGTTCTAGTGGTGATAGACAATCAGTTCTCCCCTCTCCTGTGTTCCCTCCTGTCCTTATACTATTATCAGTGATAAACAGGGTGTTGTAGAGGTGATAGATAATCAGTTCTCCCCTCTCCTGTTCTGTCTAGCAGTTCTGAGATGGCTGCAGACATGGTGAACCTCCTCTGGTCTTCACTACTGAGCATGTGCAGCACAGGTTCAAGCATTGTAACTAAGGGCCTTGTGAAGATACCTAGTATAAAGGCAGGAGAGAACACAGAAGAGGGAGAACTGATTATATATCACCAATAAAACACCCTGCTTATCACTGATTATAGTATAAGGACAGGAGAGGGGAGAACTGATTATATATCACCGCTAAAACACCCTGCTTATCACTGATTATAGTATAAGGAGAGGAGAGAACACAGAAGAGGGGAGAACTGATTATATATCACCAATAAAACACCCTGCTTATCACTGCTTATAGTATAAGGAGAGGAGAGAACACAGAAGAGGGGAGAACTGATTATCTATCACCTCTACAACACCCTGCTTATCACTGCTTATAGTATAAGGACAAGGGAAAATACAGGAAGACGGCACTAATGGGGTTATTCAGGAATAAGTAACTTTTCACAGGAGTCCGCAGCCTACCTCTGTATGGATAGAATCAGCATTACCTACTCCTGTGTGCCGGCTCCCGCCTGTCCATCTTCTGGTTTGTGGCTTGTTTAATTTGTTCTCTTCATGGCCATGATCATCTGCTCTGCTGCAGCCAATAACTGGCTTCAGTGGTGAAGTGTTTCTTGTGGACACGTCACTGCTGAATCCAATCATTAGCTGCAGCAGGGTGTAGGATCTTGCCGGAGCGGAAGTAACCAAGCCACGGAAAAGAAGATAGACACATGGGAGGCAGTGTGCAGGACCAGAGCTGCAAGGAGAAGGTAAGTATGAAGCGTCCCATAGAGGAGGCTGGCTGTGGACACCTGCGAAAATATATATGTATACATTTGTCCAAGAAAAGGTTAGTTTCTATCTTTCTACCTATCTATATCTTTTCTAACCTTTTCTGTGGACAAATGTATAGATTTCTTACAATTATCTAATGTATACTAAATGCAGAGGGCATTGTATATTTACTTACAATGTATGAAATTCTTGATGTTTTCTGTATTCCAATAAATATGGTTTAAAGGGGTTTTCTGGGATTTTAATATTGATGACCTACCTTCAGGATAAGTCATCAATATCAGATCGGCGGGGGTCTGACACCTGGAACCCCCACCGATCAGCTGGTTGAGGAGACGGCTGCACAGCCTTCCCTTCATTGTTTACCTGCTCGCCGTCGACAGCGCAGCGCTGAGCAGGTGTAATTATAGGAAGGCATCCCATTCACGTCAGTGGGAAGGATCCTTCTTAGGCTAGATGCACCCGGACGTGACCAGTCTGTAGTAACCAGCACTGGACTACTTCTTTACAGCCGGAGCTGCAGGATAGTAATACACTGGTATGATCTATACCAGTGTATTACTGTACTGCGGCAGGGAGCGCACGGCGTCATAGCAACCAATGACACCGTGCGCTCCGGCTGTAAAGAAGAAGGCCAGTCCTGGTTACCACGGACTGGTCATGTCCGGGTTTAACGGGCGTGTGCATCTAGCCTTATTCAAATGTATAGGAAAGAGGCATCCCATAGAAATGAATGGGACGGCTTGTAATTACTAATAAGCACCCTACCACCAATATCCTCCAACGTGAGGAAAAGTAAATGAATCTAAGCCTCTTCTAGTAAAAGATGGGACTTTGGTATATCGCACCCCTGCCAGTGCCAGCTTCTGACATGGTGGGAAATGATAACCATACAGAATCCTGTAGAACATGGTGGAGTAGTGGCGCCCGGCTTCCTCCTGGTAAACCCTCTGGAAGCTGGTGATTTACTATTACTACTGTTACCCTTTTTAAGTAGATGTTTGTTTCCTGTTTCAGATTTAGCGGAGATGGCGGACTCGGCCCCTAACAGCGCTCCTCAGGGAGGAGCAGTGGTGAGTAGTAATCACTTGTTTACTGATCTTCTAGCCGGTTACTGGTGTCTCCTGACCTTCTAGCTGGTTACTGGTGTGTCTCCTGACCTTTTAGCTGGTTACTGGTGTGTCTCCTGACCTTCTAGCTGGTTACTGGTGTGTCTCCTGACCTTCTAGCCGGTTACTGGTGTCTCCTGACCTTCTAGCCGGTTACTGGTGTCTCCTGACCTTCTAGCCGGTTACTGGTGTGTCTCCTGACCACCTAACCGGTTACTGGTGTGTCTGCTGACCACCTAGCCGGTTACTGGTGTGTCTGCTGACCACCTAGCCGGTTACTGGTGTGTCTGCTGACCACCTAGCCGGTTACTGGTGTGTCTGCTGACCACCTAGCCGGTTACTGGTGTGTCTGCTGACCACCTAGCCGGTTACTGGTGTGTCTGCTGACCACCTAGCCGGTTACTGGTGTGTCTCCTGACCACCTAGCCGGTTACTGGTGTGTCTCCTGACCACCTAGCCGGTTACTGGTGTGTCTCCTGACCACCTAGCCGGTTACTGGTGTGTCTCCTGACCACCTAGCCGGTTACTGGTGTGTCTCCTGACCACCTAGCCGGTTACTGGTGTGTCTCCTGACCACCTAGCCGGTTACTGGTGTGTCTCCTGACCACCTAGCCGGTTACTGGTGTGTCTCCTGACCACCTAGCCGGTTACTGGTGTGTCTCCTGACCACCTAGCCGGTTACTGGTGTGTCTCCTGACCACCTAGCCGGTTACTGGTGTGTCTCCTGACCACATCTGCTTTAATAAAATCGTGCATTTCCCTCATATTACAATTCTGGAGCATCTTTGTGTTACTCTGTTGTGTCATTCAGTGCTCCAGACTAAAAAAAATATCAAGGAGCCATTGGCTCCTAACCTGAAAAATCTTTAGTTGCCAAATTTAAAATTCATACATTTATGGTATAATAAAAATAAAAAAAAGACGTGTCTTGCCCTGTGTAGTTGCCCATTTGTCTTTCTTGATTTGTTCTTCTAACCCCATCAATCTTGAGGCTCATCGTCCTCCATTACACCCCCTCACTGTTCCTCCATTAAAGCCCCCCCCCCCCACACTCACCCCCATGGCTACTCTAGTGTTGTTCCCCCCCCTGCCCCAAAAAAAAAAATGGGATGTTTAGGAGCATGCGGCTTTCTAGGCTACAGCCCACACAGTTAAAGGGGTTGTGCACTAATCTCTATGAACTCATAGACTAGCCAGATTCGCGGTGCTGATCATGCTTCCTTGATCCCTCGGTGCTGGGCTTTGGCTCATTCGCTTCAAGGCCTCCGCTGCTTTTCTTGGGTTTCTCCATGAATACTTTTTATCTTGTTGCCGGTGCAGCCAATCACTGGCCACAGTGGAGATCTGCTCCCCTTGTGTCACATGACCATTTAACATAATGCAAGGGAAGCGGTGATCCGTTATTGGCGGTAACGGCGTCACACATGGCAGAACATGACATATTCACATGCCCCTAAATTAAATCAATGAATTAACACAAAATAAAAACGCAAAGACTAATAGAGTGGAGGTAAACCATGGCCTGTTTATTAATTTCATATTAACCTTTTAAATAAATAACATTAAACTTTACCAATAATCACATCCGTAAATTACAACACAAGAGCCCAGTCATAAACTCGAGCCCAAACTGAAACCTTAAAATACATTCAACCAATTCCATCCTTTCCAATAAGGACGACTAAATAAAACATTACCCCAGCGCACATGGTAACATCCTTAATAATATAATTAAAATTATTTTATTCTATATATATATATATTCTCTTTTTTTTATCAAATCTGCATATACAAAAACATAAAAGTTCAAAATAAGAATTCCCTGTGGGCGGGCGGGCGGGCGCAGCGCAAATCTTCTACCCCGTCGTCAGCTAACAGCCCATACCCCCTCCCAGCACCACAATTTATTACCCTCACTTGACCTAAGCCTGCCAATCCCCTACTGTCACCAGGGTCCAGGAAAAACTTGCCCTTGACCCTGGCGACCCATAGGACCATCAGCAACCAATCCCTAAGCGTTACTGGGCGAACCATGTCTGCCCAGAAACCAAACTATAAACAGCGGGAAAAGATTCTCCCGCCAAAATCACCTCACCTAAGGGTCACTCAAAGTTCACGGGCATAATGGCAGTTCTGCCATGTAGCCCCCTCCATAATGTCCGGGGACTAATCAGGAAGTTTTCATAAAGGGACCCAAGACAAGCAACGGAGGCTGGGGAGCAAAGTAGCCGCGACCCAGCACTGGGGATCAGGTTAGTGCGATCAGCAAAGGTCCTGCCAGTCTCAGAAATTAGTCTATACAAACCCTTTAAGGAGTTATTTTTTTAAGGGGGTTTCAAACCAATATTCTTCTATATGTGACAGAATCGGTTAAATAAACTATCCCCACTGCATTCCTTAAAAGGCCAATCACTTAAGAGAGTCGCCACTGCACTGACCACATCAGCAGGCGTCACGTGTTGATGGGATCAGCATGACAGTGGGCTGGGGACACCGTTTTTTTTTTTAAATCTACTTTTAGAAAAAATATAGCAGATAAAAAAATATATAAAAAATATATATATACATTTATATATTATACTACTTCAGGAGCTTTTCTCTTTATTCTCAACACCTCTGCCTGCCTGTCAGTGAATGAAAACCTTTGTTTGCTCTCAGATGGAGAAAAGATTGCCCATATTCTAGTGCTGCTCACTGTGTAACTGAGGCCGGACATGGACATTCACTCTGTGAATGTCAGCCCTGAAGGTTTCCATTCGCTGCCAGCAAGCAGAGGTGTATGAAAGGTAGGAGACCTCTGGGAGCTGAACTAGTCTGTGCTTAACCCCTTATAGGCTGCATTAGTGCCATTATCCCTTTTTTTTAACTTCACCACATGTCTTTGGAGCAGAAAGGAGCAGCTAACCATCTGCCCCTCACCTCACATGTCAGTAAGGAGCCGTGCACGGACATCGCCGTCCTTTTCGTGATAGTGCGCAGTATAGGCAGCAATCTCTCCTTGTTAATCTGCATGCCTTGGGACTGCGGAGCGAATCCCTGGGGGGAATACTTGTCTTGTGAAATAATGATAAAATAGATTATATGATTTATGATCAGAAATGGTTTAATTACAGACGTCACTAGTCTGTGCATTGATAGGACTACGCTGATAGTACTGAACTCCCAGCACTGCCGGGGTTGCATAGCATTATATTGATTTATGATGCTATGTAACCCTAAAGACTTTCACATGAGTGGATGCCGTGTGGTTAATTCGCTGTGTGAAATAGAGCCAAGCCCCGTTCAGGACAGCAGAGACACGGAGCATTAACATGATTGACAATGCTCTGTGCCTCCCTCTGATCTTCTTACTACAAAATCACAGTGAGATACACTGTGATTTTGTAGTAAAAATGTCACAGAGAGGCACGGAGCATTATCAATTATGCTGTCCGGAACGGGTCTTGGCTCTCTTTCACGCAGCGAATTACCCGCACGGCATCCGCTCGTGTAAAAGAGCCCTGACAGTTCTGGAATATATTGGATAACACTGACAGCATTATGTTCGGGCTGTAAGCACTTGCAGGCCGGACGCCGCCCCCCCCCTGGGCACTTGCAGGCCGGACGCCGCCCCCCCCTGGGCACTTGCAGGCCGAACGCCCCAAAAGATCTGGTAAAAGACCTGTAGGTCTATGTCTTAAGGCTTCTTACATGTATCTTTCATGTATTCTCCTATTAGATGGGAGTCCTAGAACTGTAACTAGACATTTATAGTATATACTGTGTGTCAACTTTTCCAAAAATACAGTATTTCAGTTGGTAATACCCCTTTAAGTTTTATTTTCGGTCCTTGGAATTGGTTCAGGCTGACAATGTGGCCCCCAACCAGAAAAGGTTGTGCACTCCGCTCTATAATGTCACATTGTGGTGACAGACTCCCTTTAAAGCAGCAGAGCAGAGGAGGGTCTAGGCGCAAATGGCGACAAGACTGCAAAGTCTTGTGGCCATTTTACAATTCTAAGTTGCATGGGCGACCATTTTGGTCGCCATCTGGAGCGCTGTCATTGCTTTTCCTCCTAGAAATGTATGACTAAATTGACAGCTGGAGGTTACTAGTTGGGGAGGGGTAATCTCTACAGACTACGATTAGTGCTGACAGAGCCAGACTATGTAACATAGTACATAAGGCCCGAAAAAAGTCATCTGTCCATCCAGTTCAGCCTGTCATCCTGCAAGTTGATCCAGAGGAAGGGGGGGGGGGGAACCTGTGAGGTAGAAGCCAATTTTCCTTCCCTACTCCAATCAGAATAACTCCATGGATCAACGACCCCTCTCTAGTAGCTGTAGCCTGTAATATTATTACACTCCAGAAATACATCCAGGCCCCTCTTGAATTCCTTTATTGTACTCACCATCACCACCTCCTCAGGCAGAGAGTTCCATAATCTCACTGCTCTTACAGTGAAGAATCCTTTTCTATGTTTGTGTAGAAACCTTCTTTCCTCCAGACGCAGAGGATGTGCCCTCGTCACAGTCACAGTCCTGGGGATAAATAGATGATGGGAGAGATCTCTGTACTGACCCCTGATATATTTATACATAGTTATTAGATCTCCCCTCATGTAGGAACACTGTCAAATGACAAGGGCAATGGTAACGCCCAGTTCTCAGTTTATTCGTGACTTTCCTGGAGGAGTAACAGAGGATTGGGAGAAAATATGCCCCAGAATGGTTGTTTTATGGGGAATATGAGGATTTAGTAAAATGGGTCAGAATATCTGACATATCCTCTATGTCAGCCATTCTGTCAGAACTGACAGCTAGACCAGCACTGCTGACTTTTGCAGGGAAACTGACAGAATCCAGATGGAGTCAGTGGGTTCCAGCAGGATCCGGTGTACAGTGGATCGGGCACAGTGTCGTGGTATAAGCAGAAGCCACAATGTAAATGTGAACAGAGCCCAAATGAATGGATCTTTGACGTCTGAAGGGTGGGGGACATAATGTGGTTGGGTTGGCTGTTCTGTTTTCTGACCTTTGGTTGCCATCATCTCAGTAAATGAAAATGGTCAATTACAGCTCATTAAATATTAACTCCTTACATTCCAGCGCTGGTTGATGATTAAAGATAATGCTGAGTAGCTGCACTCGCTGAATGGCCTCTCCCTTATCTCTGATCTGCAGTCCCTGTTTCCAGGCCTCCTATTAGGCTGGTGTCACACCTGCGCTGCCGACAGAAAGGTGTTATTTCATCTGCGCCCTTCACTAGCCTTCCACCGCCACAGGTCTCCTCTTCCTGCATCTGTCAGGGGCGGTACCATCAGGCTGGATTGACGGTACAGGAAAGCCGCACTCCGGTGATATCGTTTGTACGAGCGTGCTCCCAGTGCTGCTGTTAGCATGTCCAATAGCAGCTTCGTCAGTGAGGGAGTTTTACAGGATCCTCGGCCATGTGAGGGGTCAGAACGGGAGAGACCGCGCATGCACAAATATGCTCACTCCCGTCTACCGGACCGCCCAGCGACAAGGAAAAAGAAGACGACACCGCACAAGTGCGGCCACTGCTGCCCCTCACGCTTAGCCTTGCCCCTTTCCTCACCTCTTTAGAAAAGTGTCGGACCTTAAAAAGTCGCGAATTATGGCTGCCGTGCACCATAATTTGTGACTCTTTTTTTACGCTACAATAGTGGTGTAAAGCTCTTTGTAAAAGTCCCTCAGTGTGTTTGGGTGAACATTTTTTGCATATGAAAAGCTTCTGGTGCCCACGAACGTAGTCATAGGCCCACATTCACCCAATGGAGGAGAAGAGTGCCCTATAGTATTCACCTGTTTCTGGGTGGCAAATGATTATTATTATTATTTTTTTTGGTAAAGTGCAGTAAATTCTACTTTTCTGTACAATCAGCCACCAAAAAAAACCTATACCATGCAGTTTACACTTTCTTTTTCGGATTATGGCCAACCTTTTCTTTTGGTTCCATGACAACGTTCCTTTGTTAGCACCATAATGTTAATGTGGGATTATTAAACGGTTAACCCTCTCCGAGCAGACGATTTTCTGTTTTTGTCTTTCATTCTCTGCCTTCCTGGGGCCATAACTTTCTTATTTTTCTGTTCACATTAGGGCCATATTAGGGTTAGATTTTTTTTTCGTGGGACAAGTTGTTTTTTCAATTGCCACCATTTAATATTGCATAGAATGTAGTGCGGAAAAAACAAATGGGGTAATAAACACAATTCCGCCACAGTTTTATCAGTTTCATTTTTGCGTTCTTCCCTGTGCAGTAAAACTGACTGGTTGCCTTTTATTCTCCAGGTCAGTATGATTACGGTGATACCACATTTTTATAGGTTATCTTGTGTTTTAATACTTAAAAAAAAAAAATTTAAACTTTGCCTCACCATATTCTGACCCCCATAACTTTTTATATGTATGTCTATGGAGTTGTATGAGGGTTAGTTTTTTGAGGTGCAATCTTTAGTTTTTATCGATACCATTTTGGAGTGTGTGTGACTTTATGATCTCCTATTTATTTGGAGAGGGGAAGCGGTGAAAAAATTTGGCGTTTTTTTTTCTGTTACAGGATATATACATTTATATTTTAATAGTATGGGCATTTTGGGACCTGGTGGTAGAAATTATTTATATTTTTTTTATCGTTTAGATTTTTTATTTTTATTATAATTGTGATTAGAATTTTCAATTTTTTTTTTTTTTTTTTTTTTTTTTTTTTTTCTTTAGGGGACTTGATAATACGATTATCTGATCGCTTCTCCCATAGACTTCAATGACTTAAGACTGTAGTCTATAGGAGATGCGCTATGCTCACGTAGAGCCCTGCCTATTAGTAACATATCGCTGTGGTAGCCTCAGGCCTTCCTAAGTCTCGAGGCTACTACAGCAAACAAATGCTCCCTCGATTCCAGTGTAGGGGTGCTGTTTGGGCACCAGGAGCCTAGTGCTTCCGGGGAAAAGCTGCTCAGATGCACAGACATTAGCTCCGGGTGTCTACTGGGTAAAACAGCAGGCAACCAGCAGTTATGGCGCCTGCTACGCTCCGAAGTGGACACCATCCTTAAAGACAGGCACCTTATATGTACGGTGAATGTTGGGAATGGAGTATACATAAGAGATTTAAAGGGGGGGTGTCATCAGGAGCAGCGCTGATGATGGCAATGACACATAGGCTAAGCACCTGAAAAGAATGCTGTCTTCTATTTCTAAACTGTAGAAATAAAAGTTCTATATTTTATGCAAACTAGTAGCTCCTCACGTTGTATTTGTGACTTTTCATTTCTGTCGCTACTTTTCAAAAGTGGACGGTGGCAGGAGCTTCCATGGCCCAACATATTTACTATAATTTACACCAGGAACAGTCAGAGCTGGGGTAGATTTGAATTTCTGATGCACCGACTGCTTGGAGATGCCCCACATTTAGTAATAGGCCCGTGCCTTTTAAATTTGGCTCATTCTACAGCAATGGACTTAAAGGGGTTGCCCTATATTGATGGCCTGTCTTCGAGATAGGTCATCAATAGCTGATCGGTGGGGGTCCAAGTCCCAGCACCTTCACTTATCAGCTGTTCGAAGAGAAGGAAACGCCATGCAAGCGCCATTTCACTGCACTTTGCTTATTCTCCTCTGGAACGGTGGCGTAATGTAATTACAAGCACTGGCTCCATTCACTGCACTGCCGAGACGACAGGTAGTGTAATGAAGAGTAAGTATCACTCGCATTGAGCGCCGCCTCCTCGTTAAACAGCGAATCGGCGGGGGTGTCGGGTGTCGGTTCTCCACTGATCCTGACAATAGGTCATCAATATATATGGCAGGACAACCCTTTTAACACTGACTGGCATTTGCAACGCTGGTCTTGGTACATCTGCCCAATACTGTATTATAAATGTAAGGGTACTTTCACATTTGCGGCATAGCTATCCTGCAGGCTGTTCCGGCGTGCTGCTGCTCCGTCCCTATTGACTATAATGGGGCGGAGCTACGGAGCAGCACGGCAGTGCACGGCCGGAGATCGCCAGACTAAAAAGTCGGACCTGCAGTACTTTTAGTCCGGCGATCTCTGCCCATGCACTGCCGGGCTGTAGCTCCGCCCCCCGACCCATTATAGTCAATTGGGACAGAGCGGCAGCACGCCAGTGCACCGGTACTTTGCGGCATGGCAGATCCGGCAGGCTATTCACCCGCCGGAACAGCCTGCCGGATAGCTATGACGCAAATGTGAAAGTACCCTTACTGAGAAATATATATATGCTATAAATGATAATGTTTTTTTTCATTGTAGCAATTCCTGATGGCGAATAAACTTGACACGGCGATGTGGCTGTCTCGATGGTTCACCGTTTACTGTTCAGCATTATTTATTCTTCCTATTTTAGGGTAGGTTACTCTTATTTTCATGTAGCGTATTCTCAGACTAGATTTGGAGGAACATATTGTTCATTATTCTACCGTGAACCTATGTAAGTGATTGCATATACCGCTCTATCCCCTTATACTCCAGTTATTAGAATCCCTCTGTATAAGCTGGGGGGAAACTATAGTAGGACAAGGTGGTTCCCAGGAAGTCCAATTACTCAACATTGCCCTCAGAGCCTATCCGTCTACATTCATAGGGGCCATAGAAGTCCATGCATCTACATCTGGAGTGTGAAAAGGAGCAGCATTACCTACGTTGTACCATTTCTCTGATATTTTTTCAATGTATCCAGATATGCTCACTTCCTTACTGCAATAGATTAAACAGAGTGAATTGAAGGGGTATTCCGGTTGTTAGGGGCTAACGTCTATCTCCTACCCCTATTACATGGCGCACCACATGCAGTCCCCCTGAAATTACCACAGCAGCTGATCGGGCATGCATTCAGCCACTCCATTAATTTCTATGGGAATTCTGGAGAAAGTGGAGCTTTGTATGGAACTCGGCCACACGCATGTGCAATCGGGTGCTCCGTTCATGTCAGGGGGGCTGCATGAGGTACAGGGCCCCCGGTTACGTGATCGATGGGGGTCCTATTGCTGATCTAATAGTTGCAGGACCGGGGATAATTTCTAACAACCGGAATACTGCCCTTAAGCATTAAATTAAAATGTAGTAAGGATTTGCCTGTGTCACCTTTAATTGTGTGTTTCTTTTTTACTCCACAGCTTACATGAAGCTGCCAGTTTTTATCAGCGTGCCTTGCTGGCCAATGCCCTCACCAGTGCCCTGCGGTTACACCAGAGGTTACCACACTTCCAGCTGAGTCGGGCATTTTTGAGCCAGGCTCTGTTAGAGGACAGCTGCCACTACCTATTGTATTCACTCATCTTCGTCAATTCCTACCCTGTCACCAGTATCCTTTTCTGGGAGCTGTCTACTATGGTTAGATAGATAAGTGTCAAATAAGAGAGAGAGATGTCGCAACATCTGAACATTGTGAATAACGGGCGTGAAAACATAGGCCTTAGGCTGGGTTCACACATGACGCCCGGATCAGAGGCGGGTGCGTTGCGGGGAAATGCGATTTTTCGCACGAGTGCAAAGCGTTTTAATGCGTTTTGCACCCGCGTGTGAAAAATCCGCATGTTTGTTACTCAGACCCGAACCCGGACTTCATCACTGAAGTCCGGTTTCGGTTTGAGTATTCTGTATATTTTATTATTTTCCCTTATAACATGGTTATATGGGAAAATAATAGCATTCTAAATACAGAATGCTATGTTAGCAGGGCAATAGAGGGTTAAAAATAAAAAAAAAATTGAACTCCCCTCCTGCCATTGATCACATAGGTGCAAGGAACATCTTCTATCTTCATATCTGTTGGTTGGAGGACCTTCGGTGATGTCACTTGGTCCAATCATGGAAGCTTTTGATTGGACCATGTGACCCGGTGATGTCACGGAAGGTCCTTCAACCAACAGATATGATGAAAGAAGAATGATCCCGGCACCTACGCGATCAAGAGGAGGAGGTGAGTTAAATACATATATATTTTTTTAACCCTCTCTTCCCCTTTTTACATAACATTCTGTAATTAGAATGCTATTATTTTCCCTTATAACCATGTTATAAGGGAAAATAATAAAGATCGGGTCCCCATCCCGATCGTCTCCTAGCAACCATGCGGGAAAATCACACCGCATCCGCACTTGCAGATGCTTGCGATTTTTCCGCAGCCCCATTCACTTCTATGGGGCCTGCGTTGCGTGAAAAACGCAGAATATGGAACATGCTGCGATTTTCACGCAACACAAAAGTGATGCGGGAAAATCACCGCTCATGTGCATAGCCCTATAAAAATGAATGGCTAAGGATTCAGGGCGGGTGCAATGCGTTCACATCACGCATTGCACCCGCGCGGAAAACTGGCCCATGTGAATGCAGCCTTAAAGGGTTTTTTCCGGGCTCCTTATAGTGATGACCCTCCGGATAGGTCATTAATATCTCATTGATGAGCTGATCGGTGGGGGTGCAGGGTGTCAGACCCTCTTTACTGAGATATTCATGACCTAGCCTGAGGGTCATTAATATCAGGAGCCCGGAAAACCCCTATAAAGAGGTATTACACTTATCGTAGCTCCACAGGACATGCCACGAATGTCTGATGGGTGTAGAGTCCAGAGGTGGGATCGACATCTAACCCCAGAGTGTTTTCTTTACTCCTTTTATGTCACTGTTTGTTTGACTTTGTCGTATAGTCACTGCCTCACCTGTCTGGGCAGATTTTGGGGACTACATGCTAGAGATAGTTGCAGGCCCTAGCCCCCCCAGACTGGCAGCATGGTGTCTCCCAACTCCCATCTTGTCTGATGAAGCAGTCATTAGTTGACACAAGAAAACCGCCTAGTACGTCGGAGAGGAGCGCGGGTCTACGTATCTGTCAGACCCCATGTGCTGTCTGTCTTTTTGGGACCCATAGAAATGAATGGGTCTATGTGCAATGCGCAAAAAATGCAAACCGCATATGGATGCAAAATAGTCGTGTGCATGAGCCTTATATTTTTTTTTAGTCACCCCACATGAGACTGGCAATGGTAATTGACCATATATGAGAGGGGTATGTGAATCTGTTATAGGGTCTATATGGGGGACATTGCTTTCCCAACTTCAAACCCCAAAATAAATTAAAGGGGTTCTCCGGGCTCTCTTATACTGATGACCTATCCTCAGCATAGGTCATCAATATCAGATCACCAGGGGTCTGACACCCCCAGCGATCAGCTGTATGAAGGGAAGGCGCGCGCAGTGTGCACGTGACGTCCCCCTCCTCTCTTCCTGCTCACTGCTACTTTGCAATGGACAGCAGCAGGAAGAGAGCCGGGAGACAGCATGTGCACACTTTCCCTTCATACAGCTGATCGGTGGGAGTGTTGGACCCATGCCGATCTGATAGTGATGACCTATCCTGAGGATAGGTCATCAATATTAAAAGCCTGGAGAACCCTTTAAATCATTACATCTATGTGTGTGTACGGCAGTGACATTTGAAATAGAAATGATTTGATTTCCTTAATTTGGTTCTCAGTGAGCATATTCCCTGTTTTGCTGTTTTCATTGCTTCATGCGTCGACGTACACGAAGAAGGTCCTGGATGTAAGTATTCTGTCTGTAGCATTACTATGGTGTGTCCTTCCCTGTCATGACTATTGATGTCTGTGATATAAAGACATGTCCTGCTGATCACAGGGTATTCTAAATGATGAAAAGCCACCATTGTCCAAGTGTACTGTGGTGGTAAGGCCCAGGTGCGGATTGACCATAGACCCTACAGCAGTGGTGCACAACCTGCGGCCCCCAGAGCCATGGTTTGTGGCCCCGTCCTGCTGGATCGTGCGATCAGCTGTGTTTCTGCCTGGAGCCGCACAATTGCAGGGTTACAGCTCCTGCACTGTAGCAGGAGCAGGACGGGTCCCCGGCTGTCAGAAACAGCAGGGGGGCCGAGGAGAAGGCAGCAGCAGTGTGTCAGCGCTTCTTCTTACACGGGTCTGTGTCCACAAAGGTCTTTTGGGGACAAATTATGTGGCAAATATATATATTAAAAGTAAAAAAAACAAAAAAAAACATTGAAAACACAATAAAAAAATACAAATTAAAGGAAAAAAATGTGCAAAATAAAAAAAGCAAGTCTGTGTCCCCCAGAAGTATTTCTAAATACCTCTTGGGGGACATACAGTGCTGCAAAAATATATAAGAAAATAAAAATCGCCGCTACCACACACCGCTTGAATTTGTCGGCTTGGTACCCAGCCCTCCTCTCTATTAAAGGCGAGGGAAAGCAGCCCTACATGTTAAAATGGGAGGCTGAAATGGGAAAGGAATTTCCTCTATCCTCATGGAAAGAGGCGTTATATTGGTCTATGAAATGTTCTAGATCAGGGATGCCCACCTTGCGGCCCTCCAGCTGTTGCCAAACTACAACTCCCAGCATGCAGGTACAGCCTACAGCTATTATGGGATGCTGGGAGTTGTAGTTTTGCAACAGCTGGAGGGCCACAGATTGAGCATCCCTGTTCTAGATGCATCAACCACACAGAACAAAGCAGGAAAATATAATTCAGATGGTGATTAACTCCGAACAGGCTGTCCCACATAATTCCTAATTCTTCTTCTCTTTGCTGGAGGGGATGCAGACACATAGGCACCCCAACACACATGTGGTGGTGCTGCCGCCAGTTGGTCAGTGGGTTCTGGTCTGACATCTCCAGGATGCTTAAAATGCAAAAAGATTGTGGAGCCCCAGTTATGGGTCTACAACACAGTGAAAGCCAGATATCCCTCAAAGGAAGGAAAAACAAGCAAAGGGGTGTCTCCATTACAGAGATCACCAAAACCACCATATTAAGTGGCCCCTATGTCAAGATCCCGCTCTTTTACAAGCTTTAAGGATGTGACGGGGAAGACCTAAGCAAGTTATCCATCCACAGACAGCTGTTTCGGGGTGTTGCCCCTCATCAGTGTGGAGTAGGATTCTGGCTAACCGGGAGCGATGCTTTGGTGACTACTCAAACAAAGCAATAGCTGATCTTAGGGAGACCAGCTACAAAAATACCGTGGAGCCTCACTTAAGAGTCTCAAACACAGCAATCCAAAGTGCAAGGCTCCCTGGGAAACATAAAATGCAAAAAGATTGTGGAGCCCCAGTTATGGGTCTACAACACAGTGAAAGCCAGATATCCCTCAAAGGAAGGAAAAACAAGCAAAGGGGTGTCTCCATTACAGAGATCACCAAAACCACCATATTAAGTGGCCCCACCATATTAAGTAATCTCCAGGATGCTGGGAGAGGTGACGGATCTGCAAATCATTTTGGAGCCTGAGTCGGCCATTTTAAGTCCAGGCCTGGCAGACCTTCCATATGAGGCTAGATGGATTGTACCCCACATCCTCACTGCCTTGAGAACGGTAATAGCCCGCCACTGGAAAATGGCAATGACTCCTGCAATAAGTGAAGTGGTGCAAATAGTCAATTTCTATATGCACTGTGAACTAGTATTTGCCCCAGCGATGCAAAGTAGGGTGGTTACACATAATGGGCGGCTCAGCTGGCTGTCAAGTACCTACGCCACACCACTGCCGACTTGCTTAGCATCATTTGATCAGGGCTAAGTGATAAGTGGAAGAAAGACATATGGGAAATATCTCACTCTTATACTAGTACATGTAGTGTGCGCGATATGAAGAATATATAGGAACACTCCTTATTATGTCTATTTTATGTTTTTATTAATTTATTATGCTTGTCCAAAACAAAGTTGTATTCACACGCATACATGTGTATAACTATGAATATCTTCAATAAAAATTTATTGAAACTAAAAAAAAAAAATTTTATTAGTTAATAAAATACAAGTAAAAGAAAACTATAAAAAGGAAAAAGTGCGAAATAAAATTGTTCACTGTCATATTATGTGGCAAAAATATATTTAAAAAAAATTAAAAATACAAAATAAATAAAATACAAATAAAAGGAAAAATGTGCAAAACAAGTCAGTGCCCCCCCCCCCCCAAAGGTCTTTTTGTAGGAGAAATATATAAAGAAAAAAATTGGTTAAAAAAAGAGAAAAAATAGTAAAATACATAAAAGAAAAATAACACCCACACCAACTAAAACCATTACAATTATCACCCCATTCATGTGAAACTATACATATTGAATAATAAAACGATCCAAAACATATAGGGAACAAATTATAATAGTTCGCATATTTAAATAATGAGCTATAGTTAGAATAAACATACCGTATATACTCGAGTATAAGCCGAGTTTTTCGGCACAAAATTTGTGCCGAAAAAACCGAACTCGGCTTATACTCGAGTCATAAATTAAAAGTCTGAAGAGCGGAGTGGGAGGAGGAGCGGGGGGAGGAGCTGGGGGCGGGCAATTGCGGCAGGGCCGATGTGCTCACTGCGCTCCGGCCCCACCGCTCATGTATAGTTTTTAAATTTGATTATACTATACAGTTATTCTTACTATAATTCTTGCCCCCTCTGTACCTCATCACATGCGGCAGGCGGGCAGTGAATACTTCAGGCCGGGCGGACAAGAGCAGCGTGACTTGCTGATGTCACGTGCCTGCCCGGCCTGCTTTATGAATGAAGCAGGCGGCGCAGGCACGTGACGTCAGTCACACTGCGCTCGCTCCCGCCCGGCCTGAAGTATTCACTGCCCGACTGCCGCATGTGATGAGGTACAGAGGGGGCAAGAATTATAGTAAGAATAACTGTATAGTATAATCAAATTTAAAAACTATACATGAGCGGTAATGGAGGATGGGGGGATGTGGATGGCACTGTTATAGGATGAGGGGATGTGGATGGCACTGTTATGGGATGGGGGATGTGGATGACACTGTTATGGGATGGGGGGATGTGGATGGCACTGTTATAGGATGGGGATCTGTGGATGCCATCCACAGCCCCCATCCCATAAGTGCCATCCACAGCCCCCATCCCATAACAGTGTCATCCACATCCCCTCATCCCATAAGTGCCATCAACATCCCCCATCCCATAACAGTGTCATCCACATCCCCTCATCCCATAAGTGCCATCCACATCCCCCTTCCCATAACAGTGTCATCCACATCCCCCCTTCCCATAACAGTGTCATCCACATCCCCCTTCCCATAACAGTGTCATCCACATCCCCTCATCCCATAAGTGCCATCCACATCCCCCTTCCCATAACAGTGTCATCCACATCCCCCTCATCCCATAAGTGCCATCCATCCCCCTTCCCATAACAGTGTCATCCACATCCCCTCATCCCATAAGTGCCATCCACATCCCCCATCCCATAACAGTGTCATCCACATCCCCTCATCCCATAAGTGCCATCCACATCCCCCCATCCCATAACAGTGTCATCCACATCCCCTCATCCCATAAGTGCCATCCACAGCCCCCATCCCATAACAGTGTCACCCACAGATCCCCCATAAGTGTGTCATCCACAGATCCCCCATAACAGTGTCATCCACAGATCCCCCCATAACAGTGCGTCATCCACAGATCCCCCATAAGTGCGTCATCCACAGATCCCCCATAACAGTGTGTCATCCACAGATCCCCCATAACAGTGTGTCATCCACAAATCCCCCATAACAGTGTGCCATCCACAGATCCCCCATAACAGTGTGCCATCCACAGATCCCCCATAACAGTGTGCCATCCACAGATCCCCCATAACAGTGTCATCCACAGATCCCCCCCATAAGTGCGTCATTCACAGATCCCCCCATAACAGTGCGTCATCCACAGATCCCCCATAACAGTGACATCCATTTCCACCTCGGCTTATACTCGAGTCACTACTTTTCCCAGTTTTTTTGGGTAAAATTAGGGGGGTCGGCTTATACTCGGGTCGGCTTATACTCGAGTATATACGGGTAACTTTTTTATTTATTTTTAAATGTACGCTTTCCCCCAAATAGTCAAAAAAAAAAAAAGTTATAAGTGTTTGAACATGTGCTAAATCACAAAAATAACCAATACGTGCTTTTCCGGCTAGTAAGGCCTCCTACGTTTTGCAGTAGCGGATGCGGACACCACACGGAGTGCTGTCCCACATCTTTTGCGGCCCTGTTAAAGTGAATGGAACAACGGCCGTGTGCATGAGCCCTCAGGGAAAGTGCTTACTGGTTATTGCAGGTCACCCATAGTCTATCTGGGGGTGCAGAAAGCAGTAATAACCAGTGAGCGCCGTCCTCTGCAGTGAAGTAAAGCGCTTATTTCTGAATAGGAGACAGGAAGGAAACGTCGCCACTTTAAGGAGTTTCCTAGTTTAAATGATTTTTAACAAGTTCCTGCAGCATGGTCCCTGAAACAGAAGATTCCTACTTTCCTGCTCCGTGCTGCTCTCGCTGTCTCCATCCTCCTGTCTTGGCGCTCCTCTCTAGCAAATGACTGACTTTAGCGGTGAAACGCTGCTTGTAGCCACAGCACCACTGAAGCCAGTCACTGGCTGGAGAGGTACAAGTGACTATGCCCATATCCAACCGGATGTAAACAGCGCCGGAAACAGCGGATGGCAGGGAGCAGGAGAGTATGAATCTTCTGTTTCAGGCACATGCTGCACGAACGTGTTAAAAATCATTTTTTATCAGGAAATCTCTAAGCCCCTGTTACACGGCACGATATTCAGGACAATTACTGGGAACAAGTGTTCGTATCTGACCGGTATAACTGTGCCGCCGATCAGCTGATAAACAAGGAATGTACAATTGTCGTCCGCACATCTCACCGTGTAATCAGGAATGTGCTACCGATAATCGATAGACGTGAATGAGGGAGGAATGACTGTGGTAGTGATCATTCCTCCCCAGTCACTTTGCATTAGGGCTCATGCCCACGGCCGTGTGCTGGCCGGGCTTGTGCTGCAGACCGCAAATTGCGGTCCACAATGCACGGGCACGACCATGTGGCAGCCGCATACGGATCGCGGACCTATTGACTTGAATGGGGTCCGCGATCCGCATCGCAAAAAAGTAGTGCATGCAGGAGTTCCATACATTATTAGGCCCCATTCACATGTCAGTGGTGTGTTGCGGATCCGCAACACACCTGGCCGGCACCGCCCATAGAAATGCCTATTCTTGCCTGCAAGCTGCGGACAAGAATAGGACATGTTCTATCTTTTGCGGAGCTGCGGACCGGAAGTTCGGGGCCGAAACCCGGAAGTTTGGGGCCGCGCTCCGCTCCATGTCCGGCCCCATTGAGAATGAATGGGTCCGCACCCGTTCCGCAGAATTGCAGAACGGATTTGGACCCATTTGCGGACGTGTGTAAGGGGCCTTAGAATGTATTGGTTCCGATGAGCCGAAGTTATTGCTTCACGAAGTCTCGCGAGACTTTGCGTAATAACTTCATAAATTAATTTGTACTGTAAAAAAACGTGGTACCTTGGAACCGATCCTGAGTTCGGGAAATGTTTTTTTACAGTACAAATTAATTAAGTTATTACGCGAAGACTTGCAAAACTTCGCAAAGCAATAACTTTTGCTTCGGTTCCATTATAGTCAACAGGGCCTAACGGTGCTTCGGCAGTTTCCGGCTATGCTGGATGTGATGAACTCTGGCAGGCTATTCCTCTGCCTGGCAATTTTATTGCCTTGGGCTACTTTCACATCAGCGTTTTTGCTGGATCTGTCATGGATCAGCAAAAACACTTCCGTCATGATAATACGACCGTTTGCATCCGTTATGAACGGATCTAGTTGTATCATCTCTAAAATAGCCATGCCTTATAATTTTGCTGCTTTCAAAGAGGGGTTGGATTTTTTTTTTTTTATTGAAAACTGCTGTGGAGCTGGTAAAATAATAAAAAAGAAGAACTTGTGTTACTTTAACCAGCCCCCTCCAATCCAGAGATTCTGTTCCTTCCCTGGGCTGCAGTCAGTGATATATTGTTGTGGTTGAGGTGATGACATCCTGTATACTGCTGCATCCAATCACTTGTCTTCGCTATTTCAAGCAGTACACCACTGAGTTCAGTGATTGGCTGCAGCGGTATACGGGATATCATCACTGCATCCACATCAGTATGTGTGTCACTGATGTAGCCTGGGGAAGAGGAAAGAACAGCAGTGCTGGATTGGAGGGGGCTGGTTAAGGTAAGACAAATTTTTATTATTTTTTTTTTTATATATAATTTTACCAGCACCACAGCAGTTTTCAGTAACGACAATTAAGTCTGACAGCCCCTTTAATGCTCCCGAAGGGAAGTTATCCAGGCTATGATTATAGACTGGCATATTGGTGTGGCCGGCCATGTCCTTACATCATGCCTGCTATTCATGCTATGATATGCAGGGAGTTCAACCTACTGGATCCTTGTAAAATCTGGAGATTCTAATTTATCACAAGTGAAACCTGAAGATTTTCAAAATGTACTTATATTTCTTCTTATTTCAGGCCAAGGGAGCAAACAGTATGCAGTTTGTCAGGTCTCTTCTGGATAAACTGAATTCAAATCAGCAAAATATTCTGAAGTTCATCGCTTGCAATGAGATCTTTTTAATGCCAGCCACAGTCTTCATGCTGCTCAGGTATGAATTAGTAATATTAACACGGACTTGAGATCACTGCCCTAACCGTTGAAGGGCATTCTCGGGAGTTAATAAATTAAATAAAAATTAATTTTACTTTTATTGTTAACACAGGGAACAGTCATCAGGGCAAATAAAATGGCTGCCGTCCTATTAGCACATACAAATCCCGTCCTAATAACACGCAGGACGGTTACTTCAGAGCAGTGAGCTTAAGAACGGTCTCGGCTCTCCTCACTGCTCTGGCTGTCCTGAATTATGATCCTACATACAGCTACTTCAGCTCTGTGTGTAGGAATGGAGCGACGTGAGAGGACGGAAAAGGCTGTTGTGGGGCTGTGGTAATGTAGCAGACTGCATACAAGTGCCGCTGCTCATTTGCCACATCCTCCACCCATCCGTCCTCTCAGAATTTTAGCTTTCACTTCGCTCAGTTCCTACACCCACAAGTGAAGATGTTATCCGCTGTATGAAGGATCATCATTCATGACAGGCAGAGGAGAGCTGAGACAGCGCTTTATCTCCCTCCTCTGAGGTTACCCATTCTGCTGTGTGATTAGGACAGGTTTTGTTTCTGCTAATAAGCCAGGGCCATTTTATTTCCCCCGGTTATTACCCCCTAGAGAAAACGAGCCATTAAAAAAAATTCTATTTGGGAATGTGTTAAGTAAAATTACTGAATATACCTAAATATTTTCAATTCCCGGAGAACCACTTTAATACATGTGCTGTTTTAAGCCTTAAAGGGGTTATCCAAGGCTGGAAATGGCCCCCCCCCATAGGTCTGGGGGCCCTCACTTGCCATTGGCTGGCACCCCCGCCGATCAGCTGGTTGAAGAGAAGGCCGTGCTCCGTGTAAGCACTGCCTTCCTTTTCTTGTTTACCTGCTTGCCGTCGACATCGCAGCGGTGAGCAGGTGTCATTACAAGAAGTTGTCCCATTCACTTCAATGGGTCGGCTCGTTCCTATACACTTGACTAGAAAGGAGCCGTCCCATAGAAGTGAATGGGACAACTTCTTGTAATAACACCTGCTCTCCGCAGCGATGTAGAGAGCGAGCAGGTAAACAATGAAGGGAAGGTTGCATTCTCATGGAGCGCAGCTGATCTGCGGGGTGCCAGGTGTCAGACCCCCACCAATCTGATATGGACGACCTGTCCTGAGAATATGTCATCAGTATTAAAGTCCTGGAAAACCCCTTTAAGATTGACTTTTAAACTGGCCAGGCACAGGAAATAATGACTGCAGCCTTCTGTCAGCCATTGAGTGAAACAAGGATTGGGCATGTTGAATTTCAGAACGCTCTATTCTATATTTTCCTGGAAGAGAAGTGGCTTCTCTTACTCTTCCTATTGAAAGAAATAAGCACGCTGCTTTCATTAGCACCTGAGTCATAGATGGAGCCTTATGTCTTATGAGACTAAATTCTAATTACCCGTGTATATGTATTTCTTTTCCAGCGGTCAGGGAAGCTTGTTGCAGCCTTTTATTTACTACAGATTCCTGACACTGCGTTACTCCTCCAGAAGAAATCCCTACTGCCGGTAAGCATCCGTTCCTGCTTTTTACCTTGGACTACGTTTACACTAGAATTGTGAATCCAGTAGCCTGGTGCGATGGGCTGTTCTGGCATAAATGAAGCTGTATTTGATTTGTCCAGCCGAAACGCAGCTGGATCCAATTATAATTAATGGTGATCTGTCTGTACACAGTCGTATTTGGCAATGTCGGATACGGTGAGCTCTGGTAGCTTGATTCTCAGGCGCTTCAGGCTACTGGAAATCAAACGTAACTGTGAATGGGCCTTAACTTTATCTTTCCTATAAAATAAATAGCTTTCATTTTGGTCGTCTCTACTTACTGTCCGGACATAAACGATCAGATTTCCCCTAGACAAGCACAGCACTATGTCCAAGTGACCTGACGCCCTGGGGGGGATTAACCAGATGAATCCTGACTGTATGCGCGCTTTCGTCCCGGTGTCTCTACTGTGCATGCTCCATATCCAAGGACCGGGGCATGCGCAGTAGAAATTTACATGTCGCTGTTGTCTGTTGTGCATCCCGGACGATCTTTTGATGCATGTGCAGTGTTATTTATTCTTTGTGGCCTACTGCTCATGCACCGATACATTGTCCTAGACCAGGGATGGGCAAACTCGGCCCTCCAGCTGTTGCAAAACCACTTGTAGTCGAGATTTTGTTTAAACAGTAGTATACAATTTCCGTGAAATTAAGAGTCTAGTCTGCTAATACAAAGTATATTTAATCCCCCATTTTCCAGGACTTTGTTCACCGAGCTGAGGATTATCTTGGAGCACCTTATAATGAAACCAGCATGTCCAGACTTTGTCAGAAGATTGTGCCTCAGCAGCATTGCCTTTATAAGCCGGCTGGCACCAACCGTCGCATAAATTATTCTAAATTAAATTATACAATATGTATGTAAATGAGCATTAGCAGCTGGTATTTCTGCTCTCTGTATGATATCCAGATGGTTTACAATGATGATGGCATCCACGCAAACAACGCTGAGTTCTCTTCTGCCTTTTTATACATCACTTGTTACAATTTCTTAGCGTGATCCCTGTGACGTGTTCCCCTTAGGCGAATGTAAGACTGATCGCTACACCGTGAACCCACTTTGTACATACTAATAGAAGTACTGTCAGGAATCTCCTCTCCTGGTCGCCTTAGAAAGCTGCAGCATGAGGGTTTTTAATATGTGAGCTGCAAAAAATGCACAAAGTTTGTCTGAGAACAAACTTATTTGTAAGAGAAAAAGCAGTGATCTTTAAATGTCGTAGAATCAGTTTTCCGGGAACATAGTAAAATGAACGTTGTACAAATTAAAGAAATATTACTTTATGGTTCTGAGGTCTTTCTTTCTGATTATATAATCTCCTTTGTATGAAGATTACTATTGAAATGTACATGGGATATACTCATTTACACAGTGATTTTAGAGCAATTTTGAGGTACGTAGGTTCTGGAAATGTCCAACCATTCTCCCTTCCCCAAAGTGTACACCTTCAAAAGATGCAATAAACTTCATAACTGCACCAATACAACCATATACAGGTGTGTAGTATATTGAATGTCCTGTAACTCTACTGAGGAAATGGCTTTTTAGACACCCTCTTGATTATTATTATTTTTTTTTGTTTGTTTTTTAATTGATCCTTCTGTTCTTCCTTTTTGCCACCAATTTCATGCAGCCTCGTTACCACATGAGCAGATGGGGCCAGTACTCTCTGAATGCAGCAGCACTCCACAGGCCCTACTGTTTACACTGACATGCAGTATTATTTTAATATATATATTGCATTACAGCTAAATTTATTATAGTTATAAATTTGAGGTTCCTAGGACACATTAAGACAACCTCAGGCCTATTTCAATAAGCACACTTTTTTCCAGCTCACCTTGTATCTGGCCTTTCTGCCCGTATTCAGGAGCCTTTGGGTGAGTCCCCAGGTACGGTAAAGTAGAAAAACGGCTCCAGAAAGCAATTTTCGTCCTCTTAAAACTTTCATTCATAATATTCAACAGCAGATACAGTCACTTCATATGCAGTGCTCGTTGACAAGCATATGAAGTGACTGTATCTGCTGTTGAATATTATGAATTAAAGGAGAAGTTTTAAGAGGACGAAAATTTATTTCTGGAGCCGTTTTTCTACTATTTCTACTACACATAGCTGTGGTTCACTTGATTAAGACACTGTTTTTTCTTTTGTTTTGTTGAGTTATGATACTTTTTAATATGCAAATTAGTCCTTTGGTGCAATAAGGGTGTAACTATTGCTATTGTTGCGCCAAGATGCGCTTCTTTTTGTAGTTAGCACCTCCCTCTCTTTTTCACTGCCTCGCCCTGTCAATCAAGGCAGAGAAGGTGGGGCTGGCCACAGAAATGACTGGAGCTCGGGTACAACAAGAGCAGTGGTGACGCCCTTATTGCACCAAAGGCCTGTTTTGCATATAAAGAAAAAGTATCCTAACTTAGAAACAGGGCCTTTGATCAACAAAAGGAAAACAGCTGTGGTTCACTTGATTAAAATGCTATGTATGCAAACAGGAGGATAGGGAGGTCACTAGTGACAGATTCCCTTTAAAAAGAAATCAACTCAGGATAGGTGGAGGTGAGCTAATTAACTCCTCAACGGCTGCTCATTGTCTTTTGCTTAGTTGTCAGCTGCTTCTTTTGGCTGTAGCATTTGAGCAATGAGCGCTTCACTGACTACGGACGAGATCAGATTGATCTGTATAATCAGAAGGAACTTCCCTTTGATTTAAAAGGAAGTTCCCATTTTGATTGGGTCACCAGGTTTCCCAGTGACCCAATCGGAGACTAGGGGACCCGTCTGCCGCCAGCCTGCAGGAGTATGAGAATAGATTCAAAGTATAAAATAAAGTTTTAAAATGTTAATCTCTTAATGTTATTAAAATAAACTTAAAAGTATCAGGAAAAAGTGCTAATTTACTATAAATACATTTTATTGTACTACACACAGCTTTGACTTTAACAACCTGAAGAATTAATTTAGCAGGGTATTTGTTGGACACCTGCTCAGTATAAGGGCTCGTTCATACAAAGTTTTTTGCGTTCCGTATACAGGCCGTTTTTTGCGTTCAGTATACCGTTCATATATGGAACCATTCATTTCAATGGGTTTGCAAAGAAAACGGAATGTACTCCATATGCATTCCGTTTTTCCGTTCTTCTACATTTTGAGTCATGTCCTATTATTGTCTGCAAATCACGTTCCGTGGCTCTATTCAAGTCAATGGGGCTGTAAAAAAACAAAAAAACTTCCGCCTAGCAGTGTTCCCGGTGATATTACTGGCACTGATGGGCGGGCTTTAGTGCTGCCCTAGCCGTTTTACAGGCTAGGGCAGCTCTAAAGTCCGCCCATTAGTGTCGGTGATGTCACCGGGCTCACTGCTAGGCGGAAGCTTCTGCCTAGCTTTCGCTATGGAGAGCCTGGTACGTCACCAGATCTCCAAAAAAAAGCCTTTGCCCTGGGCGATTCAATGCAGAGCAAAGGAGAGCATCGGAGCATGAAATGCTCATATCAGTGGGGCTGCTTGATATGCATTATGCTCTCCTTTGACCTGCGGTGAATCGCACAGGGCAAAGGCTTTTAATGGAGATCCTGTGAAGTACTGAGTTCTCCATGGGAAAAGCTAGGCAGAGTCTTCCGCCTAGCAGTGAGCCCGGTGATGTCACCGGAACTAATGGACGGCTTGTAAAACAGATAAGGCAGCGCTAAAGATGCCCATCAGTGCTGGTAATGTCACCGAAAACACTGCTAGGCAGACGCTTTTGCCTAACAGTGTAAAAATATAAACAAAAAAGCCCTTGCCTTGCGCTGGATTTGGCAGGGCAAGGGCTTTTTTGTTTATATTTTTACACTGTTAGGCGAAAGAACATCGCAGCAAGAAATGCTCCGATGCTTATATCGGAGGGGCTGCCTGGGTGAAAACAGGGAAATGTACGGGTTCAGCTCTGAACCCAGACAACCCCTTTAAATAGCCTGTTAGGGTTAAAGCCTCATTCACAGTGTTTTGGTCAGTGATTTCCATCAGTATTTTGAGCCAAAACCAGGACTGAAGCCAGGTATAAGGGAAAGAGCTGAACAAACACTGACGTGTGAATGAGGCATTAGGCTTGTTCATAATCATCGTTAGGAAAGGCAATGTGATGCAAATTTGAAAACATTATAACCACTCAGACTCCTCTAATCTTGTCCCATAAAACAGCAGCCATTGGTTCTTCTAAGCAGCTGCCTAACACTCTGAAAATAAAAATGGTTAAGGCTCACAAAGCATTAGAAGGCTATAAGAAGATAGCAAAGTTTTTTCAGGTGGCCATTTACTCAGTTCAAAATCTAATTAAGAAATGGCAGTTAACCAAACAGTGGAGGTCAAGAGAAGGTCTGGAAGACCAAGAAAAATCTAAGAGCTAGCTGCTCATAGGATTGCTAGAAAGGCAAATCAGAACCCCCGCTTGACTGCAAAACACCTTCAGAAAGATTTAGCAAACTCTGGAGTTGTGGTACATTGTTCTACTGTTTAGCAACACCTGCACAAATATGACCTTCATGCAAGAGTTATCAGAAGACAACGTCTCCTGAATCCTCACCACAAAATTCAGTGTCAGATGTTTGCAAAAGAACATCTAAACAAGCCTGATTAATTTTGGGAAAAAAATCCTGCCCGAGACAACTGTCATAGAACTGTGTCACTGTGTAGCCCTAACCAATAGGATGCTTCGTTTTTCTTCATTTTGCAATGGACCCACCGATTCCCAATCCACTGTCCACTCTGTGCGTACAGTAGTATGAGAAGCCAGCAGCTATTTTAGGTGATTACAGAAGTGACCAGAATTTGGCAGATCCAAGGCATGAAGAAAAGTGAAGACACCAGATATGTAATGTATTTCCTGCTTATGCCAGGTTTGTACGCAAACAGGAAGGTCATATTACTCGAGAGCAATGCAGCTGAGGTCCCTGGTTGACTTTTGGGCAAAAAAAGAAAAGTTAGCAGCCGATATGGGCCTACCTTTATTAATGTGAGGGCACTTAGACTTTGGCATAACATTCAAAAATGTGACACATCTAGGTTTATAGAAATTACCTGGACATAGACCAACAAAGGGATATAGGTTAACGGGAAAGTGGTGTGGCACTGCAAAAAAAAAAGGGGTGTCACCTAATATGCAACTTTTTTAAAGGCATTTATTAAGCTAATTATGCCACTATTGTGGTGTAAAAAAAAGTCTCACATTATGGCGCACGCCATATGTGTGCCATAATTTGCGTCTTTTTAGACTTCTCGCCACTTCGGAACAGCGGCGAGAAGTCTAAAAAGACGCATGGCTTAGCTAAAGTTGGCAGGGTTTTGCACCGTCTAGACAGCCAGTCTAAGCTTATAACATCTACAAGTTTAGTAAATCTACCCCATAGTGTTCTTTCGCTATCCAAAGTAAGGCAGATACACTAAGATTGGCATTACTTATTACTTACACCAGTCTTACTATAAAGTTGGCCAGAGTAAAATGCGCCTAGACCTCTTAATAAATTTACCATATCAGTTTGTACACCAGAAATCTGAATCTAAGGCCCAGATTTAATATACCTTCACTCCAACTCTGGCTTAGTCTCAAAATGGGGCTTTTGTGACTCAGTTGAACAAAAATGTTGCTAACTTTTCCAATTTTACACCACTCACTCCGGTTTTGAAATATGGGTGGGAAAGTGGGTATGGTTAGTTGTGTTAATGAGCTTAGCTTCAGATTTATCACTGAGATTTTTTTAAAAAGTCACAAAAAAATCTGCAGTCTCACTCCAGTAGGAGGGTGGGGTAGGAAACTGGAGTAAGTGCTCATGCACACGAACGTGTGCTGGCCGTTGCTGTATTGTGGACCACATTTGCGGATCCGCAATACACGGGCACCGTTCCGTGGGCATTCCACATCACTTCAATGGGTCCGTAAATCCGGAGGTGCGGAATGGAATCACTGAACAGAACACTACGGAGTGCTTCTTTGGGGTTTCGTTCCGTACTTCCGTACCTCAAAAAGATAGAACATGTCCTATCTTTTTGTGGAATCGACGAATGCTGACCCATTTAAGTTAAATGGGTCTGGATTCATCCTGGCGGCCGTACGGAGGTTGCCCGTGCATTGGGGATGCGGTCCCCAATGCACGGAACGGACCACCTACAGCCGTGTGCTTGAGCCCTAACTTTGCTAGACAAAAGTGTTAGGTTTAAGGATAAGACAAATTTATCAAACATGCGACATCTGAGTGGGGCATAACGTACTCAAGCAAAACTGACTTAGATATTCCCCTCATGATAAATTCTCCCTTAGGCCTCTTTCACATTGACGCCCGGATCAGAGGCGGGTGCGTTGCGTGAAAATGCGCGATTTTTCTGTGCGAGTGCAAAGCGTTTTAATGCGTTTTGCACGCGCGTGCGAAAAATCGGCATGTTTGATACCCAGACCCGAACCCGGATTTCATCACTGAAGTCCGGTTTCGGGTTGAGTATTCTGTATATTTTATTATTTTCCCTTATAACATAGTTATAAAGGAAAATAATAGCATTCTCAATAGAGAATGCAAAGTAAAAAGGGCAATAGAGGGTTAAAAATAATAAATAAATAAAAACTCACCTATTCCATTTGATCGCGTAGCTGCCGGTGTTCTGTTCTGTCTTCAGCAGGAGGGGGATGAAGGACCTTCAGTGACGTCACTGGGTCACATGGTCCAATCACCTGGAAGCTGGTGATTGAACCATGTGACCCAGTGACGTCACTGAAGGTCCTTCATCCCCCTCCTGCTGAAGACAGAACAGAACACCGGCAGCTACGTGATCAAATGGAATAGGTGAGGTTTTTTTAAAATTATTTTTAACCCTCTTTTACTTTGCATTCTCTATTGAGAATGCTATTATTTTCCTTTATAACTATGTTATAAGGGAAAATAATAAAGATCGAGTCCCCATCCCGATCGTCTCCTAGCAACCATGCGGGAAAATCGCAGCGCATTCGCACTTGCTTGCGGATGCTTGCGATTTTCCCGCAGCTCCATTCACTTCTATGGGGCCTGCGTTGCGTGAAAAACGCAAAATATAGAACATGCTGTGATTTTCACGCAACGCAAAAGTGATGCGGGAAAATCACCTCTCATGTACACAGCCCCATAGAGCATGCTGCGATTTACACGCGTTGCAGAAGTGATGCGTGAAAAAAAACGCTCATGTACACAGCCCCATAGAAATGAATGGGTCAGGATTCAGTGCGGGTGCAATGCGTTCACCTCACGCATTGCACCCGCGCGGAAATCACGCCCGTGTGAAAGGGGCCTTATGCCCATTATAGTAAATGCTGCTAAATTATGTTTGAAAAGATGGTATCCTATGACAGTGCCACATTTAAAGGAGCTCACTGATCACGATGTATCGGCTATCTCCGGCAGTCCCATAGAGTTGAATGGAGTGGTGGACCACTGCATTCAAATAGGGAGCACAGGTCCCAGTTATCGTGAAGGGCGTCGGTCCCAGCAGTTGGACTCATGATCGGCATGGGTCCTAGCAGTCGAACTCCTGCTGATCAGACACTAATCCCCTATCCTATGGATAGTGGTTAAGTTATCTTAATGGGACCAACCCTTTTAGGTCCCTTTCACACGGGCGAGTTTTCCGCGCGGGTGCAATGCGTGAGGAGGACGCATTGCACCCGCACTGAATCCGGACCCATTCACTTCTATGGGGCTGTGCACATGACAGTTGATTTTCACGCATCACTTTTGCGATGCGTGAAAATCGCAGAATGCTCTATCTTCTGCGTTTTTAACGGAACGCAGGCCCCATAGAAGTGAATGGGGCTGCGGGAAAATCTTAAGCATCCGCAAGCAAGTGCCCAATCACATGATGGAGCATGTGATTGGGCCATGTGATGCTGTGACATCATCACAGGTCCTTTTCCTACTAGCAAGCTAACGGAGAGGATGCCGGGCTTCGCGATCAAATGGACCAGGTAAGTTATTATTAGTTTATTATTTTTAACCCATTCAGCACCGGGTTCAACATTAGGAAGATGGCCAAGGGTATTATTTCACATTATAACTATGTTATAATGTGAAATAATACCAGCGGGACAATTTATGACCCGAACATGCACTTCTGTGAAGAAGTGCAGGTTCCGGTCTGGGTACCAAAAGTGCCGATTTTTCTCCTGCGCGTAAAACAACGCATGACAGTGCTTTGCACTCGCAGGGAAAAATAGCGGCGATTCCCGCAACGCACCCGCACTGTTTGACGGAGTGCACCCGCAACGCCCGTGTGAAAGAGGCCTTAGGCCTCTTTCACACGGGCGTCATGTTTGATGCCCGGATAAGAAGAGGATGCGTTGCGGGAAAATGCACGATTTTTCCGTGTGAGTGCAAAGCTTTTTAATGGCTTGTTTGGTACCCAGACCTGAACCCAGACTTCATCACTGAAGTCCAGTTTCGGGTCGAGTATTCTGTATATTTTATTATTTTCCCTTACAACATGGTTATAAGGGGAAATAATAGCATTCTCACTACAGAATGCTTAGTAAAATCTGGATGGAGGGGTTAAAAATAAAAAAAATTACTCACCTTATCCACTTGATCGCATAGTTGCGATCTCTTCTTCAATCATTAGCTGTCGGCTAAAGCACATGTGATGACGTCACTGAGCTCATTACATGGTCCAATCACATGATCCATCACCATGGTGATGGACCATGTGATGTGACGTCACCACAGGTCCTTTAGATGGCAGCTAATGCTTGAAGAAGAGAGAAGAGATCGGCAACTACGTGATCAAGTGGATAAGGTGAGTTAATTTTTTTATTTTTAACCCCTTAAATTACTAAACATTCTGTATTGAGAATGCTATTATTTTCCCTTATAACCATGTTATAAGGGAAAATAATAAAGATCGGGTCCCGTCTCTTAGCAACCTTGCGGGGAAATCCAACTGCATCCGCACTTGCTTGATTTTCCCGCAGCCCTATTCACTTCTATGGGGCCTGCGTTGCGTGAAAAACACACAATATAGAGCATGCTGTGATTTTCACGCAACGCAGAAGTGATGCATGAAAATCACCGCTCGTGTGCACAGCCCCATAGAAATGAATGGGTAAGGGATCAGTGCGGGTGCAATGCATTCTCGTCACGCATTGCACCCACGCGGAAATCACGCCCGTGTGAAAGGGGCCTTATTGTCACTGAGCTCTTTAATACGACCCACACCACTACCACTGTTTGCCATGACTGTGTGTTTGATTGTAGACGCCTGTTTGCAAGGGGCAAACTGAAATTGGGATCAGATATATTGTATTTCATGGTTTTCCTCTCCCAATTGAAATAAATATACATACATGCATACATACACACGCACAGAAACATACATCTATCCATTGTGTATGACGACCTCTTGGCCCATTTCGGATGGGCGGCCTGTGTTCCTCTAAAACCATTCCAGATGAGCGAAGTATTGGAAAATTTGATTCAGCTGCTTCGCCGAATTTAAAATAAAATTTGCTTAGTGACAAACTACTTGGTCATGAAGCGCATTTCTTTGTAATTAGTGGTTGCAATGACAAGGAGCGGCGATCCCCCGTCATTGTACCCCTCAGATGCCACGTTCATACATGACAGATGCCACATCTGATGTACATAACACTGTGTAAAATAAAAAAATTTATACTTAGCCTCATCCATTTGCACGGCGCCACCATCGTGCTTAAAGATCTGGCACAAAATCTCGCTCAGCCCAAGATGACATCATCACGCCGGCCAGAGTGGTGACGTCATACGTCAGCGGCCACACACGGGATTTAGGCTGAGATTATAAGCAAGATGGCAAATAGAGCAGGTAAGTAGGATTTTTTTTGTTTTTTTGCACGGTTAAATGGATTCGCCACCGTCAAGCACGAGGAAATTCGGCTTTGCAGCAACTCAAATTTATCCTGGAATTCGCTCAACACTATAAGGCCTCTTGCACACGACCGTATGTATTTTGCGGTCCGCATAAAAATACGGAATGCACACAGACATCATCCGTATTATTTACGGAACAGCTGGCCCCTAATAGAACAGTACTATCCTTGTCCGTTATGCGGACAATAATAGGACAAGTTCAATCTTTTAGCGGAACGGAAATATGGAAACGGAATGCACTTGGAGTACGTTCTGTTTTTTTTGTGGATCCATTGAAATGAATGGTTCCGTATACGGTCCGCAAAAAAAAACAACGGAACGGACACAGAAAGAAAATACGTTCGTGTGCAAGAGGCCTAAGCCGTTTACAGGGCCTGGATCCACATATTTAGGACCTATGTTAGAACTTACATTTGCCAGGGACCACACAGTAACCGCTGTCAGTCTGCACAATGTTAAAATAAATTGAAACGCTTATTGTTGCTTTCTGTTCGGGGATGGAGGGACTGAGGCACAGAAATGCTAATGCGGGACTCCAGGGGAAAGAAAACTCTCCTGCATATTTGTGAAAATGTGAAGCCCATTCAATGAAATCTAATAAGCATAATAATCACAGGTTGCTGACACTAAAGAAAAAGGACCTCATTCGGCTTTTCTTTTTCTTGCAGCGATTTACTGGTCCCCGCTGATTGTAAAATTGGATCAGAGCAGTAAATTACCCGAACCACTAGCCGGCAACGTAAGTTCAGGGATCCATATCTGTGGAGCCTTGTGCTTAAATCAGCAAAAATGATACATCTGACGGTAAGAAATTGGAAATATCAGGGGCTTTCTAGCGTGATCGAGGTAAACAGCGGCTTTACTTGCAATTTGGAGTTGCCCTTTTTTCGCAGCATTTGCTTTGTACGGTAAATAATATTTCAAGACAAATTAAATTGCTTTGTTTCTCTGCTGGGCAGTCGCACGCAGGATTTATTGATGCAGAGAAAATGAAACTGGTTAATGTCATTTCTGTTTGTATTTGGGGTGAGCTTATTGAGATTTATTTACTGAGGTTTTTATCTATATAAAAAGTTAATGCTGACAAGCGAAAATATTTTTGTATAACATAAATTATATACTTTGCTATGGTGTTTTTTTTCATAAGCCTTGGGGCTCCTTTGCAGAAACAACATTTGGGCAGCTCCATCCAACAAAAACACAACTTACGTATTCTCATATTTAAAAGAAATTACTGAAAATGTTTCTTTTGCTGTTTTCTTACTTTATCAAACTGGTGTAAAGCAGAACTGGCTTAGTGGCCCATAGCAACCAATCAGATCCCACCTTTCATTTTCCAAAGGAGCTGTGAAAAATGGAAGGTGAAATCTGATTGGTTGCTATGGGCAACTAAGCCAGTTTTACTTTACACCAGTGTGATAAATTGCCGCATTAGTTTTAATTTCACCTGCCTTGTCTTGGACAGTGAAAGGGGTTACCGGTAACATTCCCTGGGAACTAGGGCAGTGAATGGGTTTATGATTTGAAGATTAGAGGTTGTCTGGTCAATAATTAAGGAAAAAATGGTCAAAACTACTTTAACAAACTAAAAAAGGACATATAGATCCCCCGCCAGTCAGTGATTGACTAAGCTGGCATTACTGGGAAGCAAAGACAAGCGGGGGATCTGGTAAGAGTGTAAGCCGGAGCGGTGTAGGATCACTTTTTTGTTTAACTATGCCATCCTGACCCCCCTAATTTTTAAATATATATTCTGCACAACCGATTTCTAATTTCCTCAGTGTATGGGCTCATGCCCACGAACGTAAGGGCTCTGTGCCCGTGCTGCCCGCCACATGTAAAGTGCTGACAGAGAGAGCGGACTCCCTCTGTCTCCCATCGGCACCCCGCAAATGCGATCATGGGATGCCGATGTGTGTGAAGGCTACTTGGGGTCTGATGTGGGCCCCAGACCAGTCTTGAGTCATTTCCAGCAGGCTACGCCTCTCCTGCGCAGCCTGCTGGTCAATCAGAATAGCACACAGTGGTACTATATAAGCTGCTTCTTTAATAGTGGTCCCTGCCCCCTTAACAATGACCTCCATAATGCCCACCCCTTTAACAGTGACCTCCACAGTGGCCTGCCCCTTTAACAGTTACCTCCACAGTGCCGCCCTTTTAACAATGACCATGATAGCAGCTTCCCCTTCAATAGTGGCCCTGCCCCCTTAACAGTGAATTCCACAGTGCCCGCCCCTTTAACAGTGACCTCAAAAACGGCCTGCCACTTTAATAGTGGCCGCTATCCCATTAACAGTGACCTCCACAGCAACTGCCCCTTTAATAGTGGCCCCTGCCCCCTTAACAGTGACCTCCACAACGCCCTGCCCCTTTAAGGCTAGGGCTACATGACGACGTGTCGTGCGACATTTTGTCGTACCAATGTCGCGCACAGTATGAATCATGTTGTCTTTTATACCATGTGGATGGCAGGGAAGTGGGGGGTGTTTTGGTGACCTCTTTCATCAGGAAAATGAACCCTGCCAAAATTGTTCAGGTTCAAATTGTAAATGATAACATGTTCAATAGTGGTGACTTGAACTTCAAATTCCTCAGATCTCAAACAAATTTACCCATAAAGGCTGCACTTCATAACCTCCAGGACTTAGACTGCTTTCATACAGCTGTGTGCCATCCATGAAATGTAGTCCCTGTGGCGGCTGCATTGGTCAAACTGACTGCCTTAAAGGATCTGCTGCTAACAGGATACTTTAAGAGATCTTGTGTCATCCGTGGCCCAATGGATCAGAGCAGTTTTGGTGGCACAAAAAGGGAGGACGACACACTTTTAATGTCGTGGCTGGTCATGATACATGATAAGAAGTCAACTGCATCCACAAAATGATATATTATAATGCAAAAATAAGCTACTTTCACACTGGCGTTTTGGTTTGCGTTTGTGAGATCCGTTCAGGGATCCCACAAGCGGTTCAAAACGGATCAGTTTTGCCGTAATGCATTCTGAATGGTTAAGGATCCACTCAGAATGCATCAGTTTGGCACCGTTCCGTCTCCATTCCGCTTTGGTGTCCGTCTGACAAAACTGAGCCAAACGGATCCGTCCTGACACACAATAAAAGTCAATAGGGACGGATCCGTTTTCACTGACACAATATGGCACAATAGAAAACTTTCAATGGTGTTCAAGACGGATCCGTTTTGGCTATGTTAAAGATAATACAAACGGATCTGTTCTGAACGGATGCAGACGGTCGTATTATCTGAACGGATGCGTTTGTGCAGATCCATGACGGAAGCATAAGTAACCCACAAAAATAATTTTAAATTCCAATTATCATGAGCATAAAATTGCTAAATTGTGAAAATGAACAAAAAACAAAACAAAACACAGATTGAATATGTGGATTGTAACAAATGTAAAACTAAGGCCATTTCACACGAGCGAGTTTTCCACGTGGGTGCGATGCATGATGTGAACGCATCGCACTGAATCCTGACCCATTCATTTCAATGGGGCTGTGTACATGAGCGTTTTTTTTTCACGCATCAGTTCTGCGTTGTGTGAAAAACGCAGCATGCTCTATTCATTTTCACTGAATGGGGCTTTAGTGAAAAACGCATTGCATCCAGAAGCAATATTGCCCAATTCCATCTATACAGCAGCACATACCTCTCACATCCAGTGCCTCCCAGGTGACGTCTCCTCCGATGTAGATCTTCTCTGTCATCATCTTCTCCATTTGTTCCGGCAAACTTCTCTCAGCCGCCTCGTCTCTGCAGAGTGTGACATACAGACATATTAGTGTCCTCACTTTTCTGTCATCATCCCCCAACCTGGAGCCCCCACAGTGTTCTCCTGCTGCTCGCTGTGCCCCCAATACCCCCAAATACTATCCTGAAGAAAAATAACTGCCACACAGATAGACCCCCCCCCCCATAGTAATAGTGCTCCTCATAGTCCCACCAATAGTAATTCCTTTCTAGAATGCCCTCATAAGTAATACTGCCCCCCACGCTGCCCCCCATTAAGTGATTTGCCCCAAACTGCCTCCATTAAGTAATGTACCCCCAAACTGCCCCATTCAGTAATGTGCCCCCACTCTGCACTCCATTAAGTAATGTGCCCCCACACTGCACTCCATTAAGTAATGTGCCCCCACACTGCACCCCATTAAGTAATGTGCCCCCACACTGCACCCCATTAAGTAATGTGCCCCCACACTGCACCCCATTAAGTAATTTGCCCCCACACTGCACTCCATTAAGTAATTTGCCCCCAAACTGCCCCTGTGAAGTAATGTGCCCCCACACTGCACCCCATTAAGTAATTTGCCCCTACACTGCCCCACATTAAGCAATTTTCCCCCACACTACCCCACATTAAGTAATTTGCCCCCACACTGCACCTCATTAAGTAATTTTCCCCCACACTGCACCATATTAAGTAATGTGCCCCCACACTGCACCCTATTAAGTAATGTGCCCCACACTGCACCCCATTAAGTAATTTGCCCCCACACTGCACCCCATTAAGTAATGTGCCCCCATACTGCACCCCATTAAGTAATGTGCCCCCACACTGCACCCCATTAAGTAATTTGTCCCCACACTGCACCCCATTAAGTAATTTGCCCCCACACTGCACTCCATTAAGTAATTTGCCCCCACACTGCACCCCATTAAGTAATTTGCCCCCAAACTGCCCCTGTGACGTAATGTGCCCCCACACTGCACCCCATTAAGTAATTTGCCCCCAGACTGCCCCAGTGAAATAGTGTGCCCCCACACTGCACCCGATTAAGTAATTTGCCCCTACACTGCACCCCATTAAGTAATTTGCCCCAACACTGCACCCCATTAAGTAATTTGCCCCCACACTGCACCCCATTAAGTAATGTGCCCCCACACTGCACCACATTAAGTAATTTGCCCCCACACTGCACCCCATTAAGTAATGTGCCCCCACACTGCACCCCATTAAGTAATTTGCCCCCACACTGCTCTCCATTAAGTAATTTGCCCCCACACTGCTCTCCATTAAGTAATTTGCCCCCACACTGCACCCCATTAAGTAATTTGCCCCCAAACTGCCCCTGTGAAGTAATGTGCCCCCACACTGCACCCCATTAAGTAATTTGCCCCTACACTGCACCCCATTAAGTCATTTTCCCCCACACTGCCCCACATTAAGTAATTTTCCCCCACACTACTCCGTGAAGTAATGTGCCCCCCAATGAGGTGAATGGAGGGAGATGTGGAAGTCCTCCCTGTAGCTACAAAACAACAGCTGATCGTCAGGGGTGCAGGGAGTCAGACCCCCACTGATCATATATAGATGACCTATCTTCATAAAAGAACCAGAAAACCCCTTTCCCGAAAAGTGACATACTATTCCGTCACATGTTGGGTCTTTAACCCCTTATGGACCGGGCTCATTTTCAACTTAAGAACCAGGCCATATTTTGCAAATCTGACCAGTGCCACTTTATGTGTGAATAACTTTAAAACGCTTTTACTTATCCAGGCCATTCTGAGATTGTTTTTTCGTCACATATTGTACTTCATGTCACTGGTAAAATGGAGTAAAAAAAATTCATTTCTATTTATAAAAAAATACAAAATTTAACAACAATTTTGAAAAATTAGCAATTTTCCAAGTTTCAATTTCTCTACTTCTATAACACATAGTAATGCCGCCAAAAAAAAGTTATTAATTTACATTCCCAATATGTCTACCTCATGTTTGGATCATTTTGGGAATGCCATTTCATTTTTTGGGGACGTTACAAGGCTTAGAAGTTTAGAAGCAAATCTTGAAAGTTTTCATCAATTTTTAAAAACCCACTTTTTAGGGACCAGTTCAGGTCTGAAGTCACTTTGTGAGGCTTACATAATTGAAACCACCCAAAAACGACCCCATTCTAGAAACAACACCCCTCAAGATATTCAAAACTGATTTTACAAACGTCGTTAACCCTTTAGGTGTTTCACAAGAGTTATTGGCAAATAGAGATAAAATTTCAGAATTACAATTTTTTGGCAAATTTTCAATTTTATCCATTTTTTCCAGTAACTAAGCAAGGGTTAACAGCCAAACAAAACCCAGTATTTATTGCCCTGATTCTGTAGTTTACAAAAACACCCCATATGTGGATGTAAACTGCTGTATGGCCAAACGGCAGGGCTCAGAAGGAAGAGAACGCCATATGGTTTTTGGAAGGCAGATTTTGCAGGACTGGTTTTTAGACACCATGTCCCATTTGAAGCCCCCCTGATGCACCCCTAAAGTAGAAACTCCAAAAAAGTTACCCCATTTTGGAAACTACGGGATAAGGTGGCAGTTTTGTTGGTACTATTTTAGGGTAAATATGATTGTTGGTCGCTCTATATTACACTTTTTTTGAGGCAAGGTAACAAAAAAATGAAATTCTAAAATTTCATCTCCATTTGCCAATAACTCTTGTGGAACACCTAAAGGGTTAACAAAGTTTGTAAAGTCAAACCTTGAGGGGTGTAGTTTCTTAGATGGAGTCACTTTTTTGGAGTTTCTATTCTAGGGTTGCATCAGGGTGGCTTCAAATGGGACATGGTGTCTAAAAAACAGTCCAGCAAAATCTACCTTCCAAAAACCATATGGCGTTCCTTTCCTTCTGCGCCTGTGGCCATACAACAGTTTACGACCACATATGGGGTGTTTCTGCAAACTACAGAATCAGCACAATTAGGCTACGTTCACACGACGACAATTGTCGCGTGACAAAAAGTCGCACTATTGTCGCGCGACAATTTTTATAATGGGAGTCTATGGTGTCGCATTGCGACATGCTGCGACTGCGACACGACAGTCGGAAAAAATCCATCCGGGATGGATTTTTGGCGACTGTTGTGTCGCAGTCGCAACATGTCGCATGTTGCACGTGCGACACGACCATAGACTCCCATTATAAAAATTGGCGCGCAACATTAATGTGACATCAATGTCGCGCTACAAAAGTTGCAGTGTAGTGGTTCCCGATTTGTCGCGCAACTTTTTGTCGCGCGACAATTGTCGTCATGTGAACGTAGCATAAATATTCAGTTTTGTTTGCCTGTTAACCCTTGCTTTGTTACTGAAAAAATGGATTCAAATGGAAAATTTGCTAAAAAATTGCTGTTTTGTCACCGTTTTTATTTTTTGTTATTTACAGCGTTGATCTGACAGGTTAGATTGTGTGCTATTTCTGTAGATCAGGTAGTTACGGACGCGAAAATACCAAATATGACAACTTTTTGGGGGGTTTTGTTTCAGTTTTACATAATAAAACATTTTTGAAAAAAATGATATTTTAGTGTCTCCACATTCTGAAAGTCATATATTTTTTTTTTTTTGGGCGACTGCCTTATGTAGGGGCTCATTTTTTGTGGGATAAGATGGTTTGATTGGAACTATCTTGGGGTGCATATGACATTTTGGTCACTTGCTATTACACTTTTTGTGATGTAAGGTGACAAAAATGGCTTTTGACACCGTATTTATATTTTTTTTTGCTGTGTTCCTCTGAGGGGTTAGGTCATGTGTTATTTTTATAGAGCAGGTTGTTATGGGTGCGGCGATACATAATATGTGTACTTTGTATTTATTTATTTATTTAAGTTTTACACAATAATATCATTTTTGAAACAAAAAAAAAATAATGTTTTAATGTCTCCCTAGTCTGAGAGCCATATTTTTTTATTTTTTTGGGCTGTAAAACTGTGGCAAAATTGCGTTTGTTTTCCAATTCCACCACATTTGGAATTTTTTTCCCACTACAATCTATGCAATAGTAAGTGGTGGTGTTGGAAAGTACAACTTGTCCCACAAAAAAAAGGCCTTATATGGATGTGTGAACAGAGAAAACGAGATTTTTGTATAACTTACCAGTAAAATCTCTTTCTTGCTCTTCCTTGGGGGACACAGGTGACCTTGGGTATAGCTCAGCTCCCTAGGAGGCGTGACACTAAGTAGAAACTGTTAAGCAGCAGCTATACCCTCAGTCTGGAGCGAGAGACTGCCAGTTGCGTGTCCAAGTAGTGAGAAAAGGCAATGTCCACAAGTGGAAACAACAAGCCAACTACCCAACGGGGTAAACCAAGTCCGGAAATCGTGTAGAAAAACAATGAATGGGTGGGTGCTGTGTCCCCCAAGGAAGAGCGAGAAAGAGATTTTACTGGTAAGTTATACAAAAATCTCATTTTCTCACCCATTTTCCTTGGGGGACACAGGAGACCTTGGGATGTCCGAGAGCAGTCCAAGGGGGGAGGGACCACAGCTCCAAGGCGAAACACCCAAAGGCATCAAAGAACTGCCGCCCGCAACACAAGGATGCCCGAGGCAGCAACCGCCGAAGCCCAAGTATGAACCCTGTAGAACTTGGTAAGGTGCACAAGGAAGACCGGTGGCTACCTTGCACAATTGCGCGACCGAAGCCCAATGTCTCCGGCTCAGGAGGCATTGACCGCTCCGGAGGAATGAACGGTGACACCGAAGGCAGAACCCTGCCCTTGGTGCGGTAACCTCAGCCATAGTTATTTTGATGAAGCGGGCGTCCTGGAACCACAAAGAGTCCGAGCGCCGAAAGAGCTGGTGATCTCCAAGTAAAACTGCAAGGCCCGAACAATGTCCAATCGGTGAAGTGTCCGTACCCAGGGATGGGAAGGGAAGGACGATGGCCTTGTCGAGATGAAAGGCAGATACCACCTCCAGAAGGAAGAGACGGGATGGAGAACAGCCCTGTCCTGGGGAAGGACAGAAGACTCGGAGCGAGAAAAGCCGCAAATCAGACACTGTCTGAGAGACATGAAGGCCAAAAGAAACACAACTGTACAGAACAGAAGGAGTAGAGAACACTTCTGTAACGGCTCCAAGGGGAAGCTCGGAGTGCAGAGAGCACAGGATGTAGTTCCCATAGTTCCCAGGTCGGTACTGGGGGACGGTACAGAGGAACCAATGAGCCACTCCGTGGAAGAAGGTCTTGACAGACCCAAGAGGGGCCAGGGAACGCTGGAAGAGGATAGACAGCGCCGACGCATGACCCTTCAGGAACAGAGTCCCAGTCCCAGATCCAGGCCAGACTGGAGAAGGGACAGAACCATGGGGAGAGAAAGGCAGGGTGGGGGAATGCCAGCTTCCCACAGAACCCCAGGTAAGAACCCCACGTGCGATAATAGATCCCGGACGAAGCACGGCCGGGAGCGAACACTAGCATGCCCGCCGGAATCGCCTGGGCAACCGGAAAAAAAAAAACAACGTGATCAGGCACAGATCAATAACACGGGAAGAAGAGTCCAGCAAAACTGGTCCCGTCGGCCCCAGAGCAATGTCATCCCGTAGCCACACGCAGTGGGGGAGCAGAAGGGCAGACGGAAGGAACTAAAGGGGTCCGCCCAGCATCCGACAGATGCCAGGAGAAGATGGGCCAAAGGTCATGTTGATGTTGCCACCAGAGGAAGGGGTTCTACCGACCCGGTGTGGGAGGTCCGAGGACAATCTTGACTGAAGGGTAGTCCTCAGGCAAGGACAACATCAGGAACGGATGAAGAAAAACCAACCCCGAGACGGAAGGTCAATACTGCAGATCCAAGAGAACGGATCACCAGAAACGGGAATTAGAGGCAACGGCCTACCCGACAAGGGCGAATATGGCAAGGAAAAGATGGCAAGTGTTGAAAGCACTCTAGGGACCAAATGTAGGGACCCAGATCCAAGCCTGAAAGCCAAGTTACCGAGAAGGTAAGTCTACAGCATGACCATCACTCAGAGTGGGAAAAAGAAAATGCAATCTGCACTCCAGCGGGAGGACAGAACGTGGTAGACTCGGTAAGTGGACGCACAGCTAGTACAGCCGGTGCGAACGAGGGAGACGGTATGAGGCCACAAGGAACACCGGAACCATCCAAGTGAACAACCATGCTCTCCCCCGAGGGGAGGGCAGTGAACCTCTGAGGCCAGGCCGGGGCGGAGCCACATAGGAGGGATATGCCCCGAGCAGGAGCCAAAACACAGCCGGTGAGAAGAAGCAGTCGAGACAGAGGCCGGCATAATACCCTCCGACCGAAAGGAGGAGTGGGTAACAGAGAAGTCATAGTAGGACAGCTCAAGGCTAAACACCCGCTATTCTGAGTCGCCCGGATCACCGCTTCCAGAAGGCGTGAAGAACCCAGAGCAGAGGTCCCCGTACCTGGATAATCGAACACCCAAGAGAAGATGGGTGACCGTTTTGAGGAGAGCAGCCTGACCTGGCAGTAGAGCAGAACTGAAGCGCAGCGGGCGCCCATAGGAAGGACTCATACTACACAGCATCCGAAGAGGAGGAAATGGTAGTATGCGAGGGAACCATAGTCCCGCCAGAGCCAACGTAGAATTCGAGGGGCGCTGCAGACAGCACTCTCGTCCATGTGACCGCTTGCTCAGGAAAGTAATACAGCGGGAGGATGAATGGTTCCGCATCCAGGAACCACGAACATTCCCCAGGCAGAAGGGCCAACGAACATGCCGGAGCCCATCTGGGTCAGGCAGAGCAGTATGATCTCCTCAGAGAAGAGCTTAAAGGCCTGCGGCGAGCATCGTATGTCCTCGATTCGCTGCCCTTGGCTGGCAGCGAATCGAGGGAGAGTGCACCATACCGCCCAAGGAAGAAGGTCATGTACATGGCCGGTAGCGAATCCCATGAGAGTGCAGCATACCGCCTATGGAAGGGGGTTCACACATGGCCGGCAGCGACTCCATTGAGAGTGCAGCATTCCGTCTATGGATGGGGGAAATGCACATAGCCGGCAGTGACTCCATTGAGAGTGCAGCATTCCGTCTATGGAAGGGGGAAATGCACATAGCCAGCACAGTAACTGGAGAGGGGCCTATGGAAGGGGGGCGTGCACACGGCCAGCACTGTATCCGGTGAGAGTGCAGAGTTCCGCCTATGGAAGGGGGTCATGCACATGGCCAGCACAGTAACTGGAGAGGGGCCTATGGAAGGGGGGACATGCACATGGCCAGCACCGTAACTGGAGAGGGGCCGTATCCCGGGAGAGGGCAAGGGCTGCACCTGGCGCAGCCAGGGAGCGCGACATGCCACCTATGGAAGGGGGGGCATGCAGACGGCCGACACTACAGTCATTCATTCTTTTTTTTTTTAAACACAGCCCCTCTGAGGCAGGAAGGGGCCAACATATAGGGCACAGCCTCTGAGAGGCAAGAAAAATAAAAATGGGGGGCCACCATACAGGCCCCTGTATAGGAACTAGCCCCAGGAGATGGCCGGTAGCAGAAGGGTTAACCGGGATAAGGCCTGGGGGCGGAGCCGCGATCCCCTAGGGGAGGAGGAACCTCCGGCGGGAAGAATTCGCGCCTGAAGGAGGTCCCGCCCCCCCGCCTAAAGGCCAGAATTACGGCCTAGTAGGCCGCGAAGCCGGGGCCTAAATATTCTGGCAACCGGCCGACCGGAGGTAGCGGCGGTGGGCCGGGGCCTGGAGGGAGCGAGCGGCACGAGGCGTCCTCCCGTACATGCCGGCCGCGGGTGCCCAACCCGCGGGCCGGGAAGGTAGGGATCAGAGGAAGGAGGCCTGAACTGCGGCCTAGTAGGCCGCGGAGCCGGGGCCTAAATTTGCAGCACCCGGCCGCCGGGAGTAAGGGGGGAAGGCAGTTAAGGAGGCGCTACAATGCGCCCTGCGTTGCGAGGTGTCTGTGGACACGGGAGGTGCACTGCGGCCGGCAAGGCAGGCCAGCCAGTGTGGAAGTGCGGCAAGGTAACGGTGATCCCCAGAAGCCGGGGCCTAAAGAGAAGTGGGGGCCCCCTGGGGAAATGGCACTTGCGCCCCTCCAATGGAAGAGGACTGCCCTGTTCCATTCGCCCGGAGTGGGGAGAGGGAACTTCAGGCAGGATCCCCAGAGTCATGTCTTTGAGCCCCCGGGTCCTGAGTAGGGGGGGGGGGGGGGGGCCACGTAGGGCTGGAGAAGCTACTCTCTCACCATCAGCCGTCTTTACCTTCGGTCCATTCCAGCAGGGTCGCCCCTTCAGCTACTGGCACTGTAGTGGCAGGACGCTGGAAGAGGGACTTGGCGGGCGGGCGGGCGACCCTTGCGCTGGCAGGATGTAGGGGAGCTAGTGCTGCCCAGATCCACCTTGCCTTCTGTGGGGGAGGCAGCAGTGCGGTTTATCGGCACTGGCGCAGCTCAACCCCGGGAGAAACAGAGAGGTCTAGTGCGGCCCTGCAGAGCATGGAGTGTCTTGCCTCCTTGGACACTAAGCAAAAAACTGAGTACACCAATTAAGTACCGGGTATCCACTCCCGTTTAGGAGCCAAAAAATCAAAACACTGAACACCGAATATCATTGAACACAACACTCCAAGAATTTTAGAGCAAATTATATACCTTTATTTCATACATGATTAGAGTATAAAAAGTAGTAAACAATTGTGGCAAACAGAACAAAAATGAGGAAGCAAAAATGGAGGGGACCGCAGGATCAACACACAGAGGGCACACACACATAAGTGCATAAAAGGTATATGAAAAACACCACTCAAAAATTACATCATAATAATGGGGCCCTGGGAAAGAAGTCCCAAAAGACAGGCCTATCCTCAAAGAGTGAGGAAGAAGCCTGTAAGGGCGAAACGGCGTTGGGAGGAGGCGACCGCAGGATTCAGCACACTACGAGGGTATATGTTATTATTTTTACTACCATCTTGTTATCACTCTTTGAGGATAGGCCTGTCTTTTGGGACTTCTTTCCCAGGGCCCCATTATTATGATGTAATTTTTGAGTGGTGTTTTTCATATACCTTTTATGCACTTATGTGTGTGTGCCCTCTGTGTGTTGATCCTGCGGTCCCCTCCATTTTTGCTTCCTCATTTTTGTTCTGTTTGCCACAATTGTTTACTACTTTTTATACTCTAATCATGTATGAAATAAAGGTATATAATTTGCTCTAAAATTCTTGGAGTGTTGTGTTCAATGATATTCGGTGTTCTAAGCAAAAAACTGGCAGTCTCTCTCTCCAGGCTGAGGGTATAGCTGATGGAGGAGGGGCTTAACAGTTTCTACTTAGTGTCACGCCTCCTAGGGAGCTGAGCTATACCCAAGGTCACCTGTGTCCCCTAAGGAAAATGGGTGAGAAATAAAAAAGTTATGGCTCTGGAAAGGCAGGGAGCACAAAACGTAAAGTCAAAAAAACCTCACAGAGCCTCCAATGCAAATCCCACAGGTTTGATGTGTGCACACAGACATGTGACTGCTGCAGCCAATCACTGGCATGTCCATACAGTGATTGGTAAGGTATAATTTATTTTGATTGATGAATTTGAAGCATTTTTTTTATTTTTTATGTTAGTTGGCTGGACAACCCCTTTAACCAGTAAGGGTAAGACCCATTCTGAATTTTATATGGGGTCCATTGCAGATATTATACACTCTGCTCCCAGCAGGCTGCACTGTCTGCTCTCATGTAAATATATCTGTGTTGCAGTACTGCTGTCTCCCGGTAGATGGCGCCAGTGCTTCGTGTCGCTTGTATTCTGTGTCACACATGATGTACACAAACCCCGCTCGTCATAGCGGTTTTACTGTAGCAGTCAGTCCTCACCGCCATGTTCTTGAAGGCGATTTGCCTGGAAAGCAATGGCTGTGTCTACCACAATATGGCGTCGGACCTGAGACACACATGAACCGGCCCTATTCTTGCTCTAGGGACAGGCTACTGACAGGTACACAGACAGCTGGATGAGCTGTGTGTGCCGCCGGAAAGGAGCCGGATTGCACTATGGCGGGGGTGTCTGCCCGGAGCCGGGGCTGGTCCTCACTCTGCAGGCTTTACCTGCGTCTTCATGCGGTACCGCCGAGCTGCGGCCGGGCCTGCCACGGTGAGTGTACTATGCGTTGTGTTGGAGGAGGCCAGAGATCGTGTTCCCTCCACAGCTCCTGGCATCCTCAGCCCTGCACTGGTGACTGGGGCTCTGGTATTTGCTGTGTAATGTGTTGTGACCTGTGTGGCTGCCAGGTTGTGGCCCTAGTGACTGTCAAATTGGGGGCCACATATTACCCTACCTGCCAACTTCTAAAAAGATGAAGGAGGAGGAAGAAAACTCATTGGTGCATAGTGGCTCAGTGCTTATCTATACACTCCCTTTAGTCCCGCCAAACAGCAGTTATGCCCCGTTAGTGCCGCCACACAGTAGGTATTCCCCCTTAGCGCCGCCACACAGTAGGTATTCCCCCTTAGCGCCGCCACACAGTAGGTATTCCCCCTTAGTGCCACCACACAGTAGTTATGCCCCCTTAGTGCCGCCACACAGTAGTTATGCCCCCTTAGTGCCGCCACACAGTAGTTATGCCCCCTTAGTGCCGCCACACAGTAGTTATGCCCCCCTTAGTGCCGCAACAGAGTAGTTATGCCCCCTTAATGCCGCAACAGAGTAGTTATGCCCCCTTAATACCGCAACAGAGTAGTTATGCCCCCTTAATACCGTGACAGCATAGTTATGTCCCTTTTTACCGTGACAGAGTATTTATGCCCCCTTTATGCCGCTACAGAATAGTTATGCCCCCTTTATGCCGCTACAGAGTAGTTATGCCCTGGTCCCCTGGTGAGTGGAGCACATCCTGCCTCCCCCGCAGGTGCGATGATGTCACCGTGTCACGCCTTCTGCTGTGGAGGGCGCCGGCCAGTGAATGGTGCAGGAGGGAGCTGATGGAGCTTCACTATTGCATTCAGGACACGGATACAATTGAAATTTGGACATACAGTACCCCAGTCCCGAGACCATGGGACAGCCCCCAAAATCCGGGACTGTCCCACCGGATAGGGGACAGTTGGGAGGTATATATTACTGTCACGTGCTTTGTGCTCTGTCCCCTCCAGCTATTACACTGCGTGATGTAGGGGCATCATTGAGTGGAACCCCCCAGTACCTCAGCGTTTGAGCAGACACAAGTCCATACAGTGGTGGTGGTCATCATGTGTGTGATCTGGTGGCTGAATCCAGACACGTCAGATATTGGAAAACCTTCAGGACTTTGCATTTAAAGCTTTGTATGAAACATTGTGAATCTGGTCTTGAAATCTGGCCATCGGTGCAGGACACAAACAGATCCAGGAGATGACCTGATTGTCTGCTGTCCAGGTAGCTGAGTGATTGACGCTTGTATTGTAGAGATGGCGCCAGGAAGGGGGGATCAGGCATTATGGATAGAATCTGCAAAGAGGACTGTCTCACTGGTGGACTGTCTGTATCAGGTCCCCCAGCAGAAGAGAGAGACGCTTTGTGGCAGCACTGCCATCTGGCTAATGGGATGTATGGAAAGAGGCTGTATTAAAGGTCTTTTCCTGGGAGATATTTAAAAAAAAAAAAAAAAAAAAAAGGGTTAGAGGGGGTTAAAAAAAAGAAAGCCGCATTGCGCACCTCCGCTGTTCCTCATCCAGTGAGTGGGGCTTTCCTGGCACTTTTGCGATGTCAATCAGGTACATGAACAGGAGATCGGTGGAGGTTAGTAATGCTTCTTTTTTAATTTTGGCATTGTCTGGTCTCCCTTTTTATTTATTTTATAATTTCTCCCAGGAAAACCCCTTTAACTGCTTGCCGACTGCCGTACGCAGGATTGCGTCCTGCGGGCGGACGGTTTATTCCTCCTGGACGCATCGGCGCGTCCTCTCGCGAGACGCGAGAGGACGCGCTGATGCGCTCGCACATGCGCAGTGCACGCCATCGGCGCACTCGCATGTAACTGTAGTACAGCCTGCCAGCGCTGATCGCGCGCTGGCAGGCTGTATAAGTTAGAAAAAAATGCATATCAGACGCTGTTTTATGAACAGCGTCTGATATGCCTGCTGCCTTCTCTTCTGGTGGTCCCTTTGCTTGGGACCACCAGAGGGAAAAAAAAAAGTGCACCAATCACCGCAATTCCGGATCCGAGCAGGACAAAGTCTGTCCCCATAGAACTGAATGTATCCACAATTCCGTTCTACAAAATTTTGCGGAACAGAATTGCGGACGTGTGAATGAGGCCTAAGGGTCCCTTAGCGATTGTAGCTTTACAGCTTTCCCCTCCTTTTTTTTTTTGCACATTTTTTAGAGATTTTTTCATCCACATTGATCAATGTGAATGAAGAAATCTGTGATGTTCCTTTTTTTCTTTCAGCCCAGAGGCTGAACGGAAAAAGAATTCTCATTACCCGTATGGTCAATATAAGGAGAATAGCAGAAACTCCTAATGCTGGCCATACGTGTAATGATTGCGGAGACCCTCAAATGCCAGGGCAGTGGAAAAACCTCACAAGTGACCCCATTTTAGAAAGTAGACACCCCAAGGTATTCGCTAAGGGGCATAGTGAGTTCATGGAAGTTTTTATTTTTTGACACAAGTTAGCAGAAAATGAAATAAAAAAAAAAAAAAAATTCTATTTCCGCTAACTTGTGACAAAAAAAAAAAAAATCCATGAACTCACTATGCCCCTTAGCGAATACCTTAGGGTGTCTACTTTCCGAAATGGGGTCACTTATGGGGTGTTTCTACTGTCTGGGCATTGTAGTGCGTCAGGAAACAGGACAGGTGCTGAGAAAGTCAAAGTGCGGAAACTCACTTTTTTGCACCATAGTTTGTAAACCCTATAACTTTTACCCAAACCAATAAATATATACTTATTGCATTTTTTTTTATTAAAGACATGTTGAACAATAAATTTAGAGAAAAATTGAAATATAGTGTTATTTGAAAAATTTTACAACAGAAAGCGAAAAATGTCGTTTTTTTGCACAAATTTCATCAAAAAAAGTAAAATATCAAAAAAAGTTAAAATGTCAGCAAGAATGAAATAGCACCAAATGAAAGCTCTATTAGTGAGAAAAAAAGGAGGTAAAATTCATTTGGGTGGTAAGTTGTATGACCGAGCAATAAACGGTGAAAGTAGTGTAGTGCAGAATTGTAAAAAGTGGCCTGGTCATTAAGGGGGTTTAAGCTAGGGGGGCTAAGGGGGTTAAAGCTCCTTCAGACTAGTGATGTTAAAGGGGTTCTCTAGATATTGATGACCTTACTTCAGGAATGGGAGCTGCAGTCACCTGGCACAGCCAGTACACAGCAGACAGAGCTGGTCTTCCGGCGGCTGCAGGGGACAGCTCATCGGTCAGGGGTGCCGGATATCGGACCCCCACCAATCTGACAGTGATGACCTATTCTGACTTCTAACGGTGCATACTCATCAATATAATATTTGGTCAGATCTCGGGGGCCCAGCACTCAGCGTTGTATCGGTGTAAGGCAATCATTCCCTGTCAGCACAGAGAGGATGGAGGTGTTCACAAGTGGAGTCTGTTGGGACAGTCCCATACACCGTAGCTGGTTGGCTAGTCCCGCCAACATTGGTGGGCTCAGCCAGCAGTTCGGTCAGTCTGCTGATTCTCATCTTGGGGAAATTCCAGATTGAGGTATCAGATGCCGGATTAAAGGAATTCTGCATTAGACCTATTAAAGGGGTACTTACCTGCTCCAGTCCCCCGAGCTGCCTCAGCTGTGCCCACATGCCGGTCCCTGGCTTCTTTTTTTCTAGCATTGAGTGGGTATGGTCCCATGCTCTGCTGCAGCCAGTGACTGGCTTCAGCGGTGACAAGCAGTTATGTCCCTGCTGAAGCCAACCATTGGCTGCAGCAGAGCATGGGATCATGGTCACACTGTGCCAGATGACAACACTGCGGGGATTGGAACATGGAAACATCGGAGGACTGGAGCAGTGGGGAACAGGTTAGTATGAATCTTCTGTGTAGAGAAGCCGGCCACGGGCACTAAAAACAGATTATTCCCAGAGAACCCCTTTAAGGTTTCTACAGTTCTTCCCTGAGATCTACACTCTGGGACCAAATTGCCACATTTAAAGGGGTTGTCCAGTTTCAGGAGGAAAGCTGAACAACACATATGATCCACCTATAATAAAGAATAGATCATTACTTGCCTGCTGCTCCAATTCTTCTGGCAGGGCTGTCTACCCGACTGCAGCAGTGAAATCATGCTGCAGCCAATCACTGACCTCAGTGGCATCAGTGCACTGAATAGGCCAGTGATTTTCTGCAGTTGTCAGATGTTGTCGATCACTGCTGCAGAGTCCTGCCAGGAGAACCGGAGCGAAGGTGCAGGATCTGTTTGGTAGCGGTCTGTTCTGTACCTCAGGTGGATCGCACGTGCTGTCCGATTTTCTTCCTGAATCAGGACAACCCCTTTATTAAACATATGAAGTCTAATTATGCCCAGTTTGTATTTTTTTTCATTGACTTGTAAGAGCTATAACGTTCTTAATTTTCTGCTAATATCGTAGTATGAGGGCTTGTTTTGGCAGGACAAGTTATCGTTTTTATTGGCAGAATTTTGGCGTGCACGTATAGGGATTTTCTGAGATCTTTTTAACCGATGAGCTATCCTTTGGATAGATCATCATTATCTGATTAGTGGGGGTCCAGCACCCGGGACCCCCGCCGATCAGCTCTTTGAGAAGTCGCCGGCGCTCGCAGTATTGACGCGGGCTTCTCGCAGCTTTTTCTAGGCCATGTGATGTCACTTTCACATGGAGTGAATGGGGCTGAGCTGTGATACCAAGCGCAGCCGCTATACAGTGTACGGCGGTGTGCAGGGCAGTGGCCTAGCCTAAGACCCGTTAGTGACCGCCGTAAAAAGCCTATGGGTGGTCACTAAGGAGTTAATAGCAGGCAGCATGATTCTGAATTACATGCCCCTTTAACAAGCAGGCTGTTATTGCATTGCTTGTAATCAGCTTCCATCGGCCTCTGCTGTAGGGCACGTGGGTCATAATGAAGCTGCAGCTTCTGGAATCAGCCCCCAGGTCAGATGATGCTGGATCATGCATGGTCCATCTCCAGGAGATAAAGCCACACGCTGTGCTGCGTACCGGTCACTGCTTTGTCCTATGTCACATACATCTCATCCAGCAAAGGCTGATGGGGTTTGTACATGTCTTTCCATTTTGTAGTTCTTACAATTGCACTGGAAAAATGTGTTATACATATATATATCACGTACCTATAGTATTTCCTGACAGGCCCAGGGCTGTGACTATTAAACCTGCAATGCTGAGGCCAACGGCATGTTACTGGCGTGGTACTTTAGAGGTTAAATGTCATGCCGGCACGGTTGTGTGTGTGACCATGACTTATATGTTGCACTAAGCTTCAGTCTGCAATCTTCGTTCCTTCATTGATTTCTGACTCCTGATATGCGGTTTACAGCCTGCTCTCATTTTTGTACGTTTCTCATGTGGACTTGTCCCTTCTAGTAATACTTGCTAGATGTGAGAGACTGTAGCCCAGGACTTTTGAGTCCAGAATGCTGCTGCCTTCACTAGCTCTCGTGTATTTCTCTGGGGAAGTTGCCTATGGCTTATCATTTCCCCTGCAGGCAAATGCCCTTCCACGTAATGCCCTTCCTTGCAGTGCCCCACTCTGGCTTATCAAGGGCACTCCTGAATGGGGGAGACCCCCCTCTATGACATCCATATAGACAGGGCATTGTCCTGATGGAGAACCTCATTAGGTCCCCAATCCGCTGCGGATGTTGACATATGACAGAAGGTGACATTGGTAGTACTGTACTCGGGGCGTCCACTGTTTTCCTGAATGAATGGGTCCCACCACTTATCTCTGCTCAGGTTTCCTTATTTGCCCTTTATATACCTTTTCTGTAATAGATTTGATTACTACATTTTATATATTTCTGCAATCTGCATAATAAGTTCATGTTCGGGCAGCTTTCCTATAAAGGACAAAGGGCTTCCGGTGGCAGCCAGTAATTGTGGGTTGGGGCGGTTGTGAATGACGTTTATGAGGATGTATTGTTAGGTGCTGTACTCTTTGTACTGTTCGTTCTGTGCTGCGTCCTTTTTATTTCAAAATTAAAAACTGTACGGCCGCTTCCCCGCCTCATCCAGATCATTCTCATCTACTAGCTCCTCATCATGTGAGGCTGAAGGCTGTAGTACTGTGTGTGGTGACCGCAGCAGTGACGGGGTGTGACCATAGATCTACTGTTTGCCTTAAAGGGGTTATCTGTCTCTCACCCCCACTTTGCGATCACCTGTTTGAAGGGTCTGCGGCGCAGTACTTTTACTAGCGGCTGCTGGCGTGAATGGCTGCGGCCAGCATTGCCCAGGCAGGCAGTCCAGTACATTTCCGATGTGTTCAGCCTGAGACCAGGAAGTGGAGAAGAGCAGGGACTGGAGCAGCTGCCGAACAGGAGGAGGAGGAATGGAGGCCGATTTTTTTTTTTTTTCCGCAGGTTTTGCAGCCAAAGCCTGAAGTGGATTTGAAACCGAATGGAAATATAAAGGAGGGACTTCTTCTTCTCCTTCCTGCTGGATCCACTTCTGGCTTTATAGTGAAATCTGCCGCAAAACCTCTCCTGAAGTGTAATACCAGTCACCGCCACTACCAAGAGCCCCGCGCTGTGCCCGATAAACTCTGCTACTTGCCGGAGCGCCGTGGCCTCTTCTAGCAGTTGATTGGCGGGGTTGGGGAGATGGTCTATCTGAAGAATCGGCTGCAGGTGTGGCTGACTCTATCTATCAGTCGTGCACTCCTGACCAGCCTGGGTATAAAGCTTAGCCTGCTCCCCCCACTCACTGGAAGCCTTTGACTCCAGGAGAGGTAAGGGCGGACATTCGTTGGTAGCCATTTGGCACCGTCGGAGGTGTGGAGTGGGCTCGGCATGCATGTTGGTACTTGCACCTCCAGTATTCAATGGAGGCCATTTTTTGGCACCAAAAATGACAAAAACCAATGGTGGGCCCAGCATGCATACGGAACCTACACGTCCTGAATTTTATGGTAGCCGTCATGGCACGTAACAGGTTAACTTAGTGTTAGGTTCCCGTCTTACAGATAATTTTGTACAATATTTATTTGCCAAGCATCTCTAAGTTACAAGATAAGTATAGCATTAGCATTGGAACACTGCTGTGTGCTTTATTTGCTTTGCAGAGTGCTGTTGCATTGTATTTTCTGTCTCAAGAATGAGCCATCAATTTTGATGAAATTTATAGCCCCTTTCATTTAGAAATAGGATTCCACACATGTTTAGGGAATTCTGGGTACTGCTACTTGGCACTCTTTTTGAGACATTGCAGCAGGATACCTCAACGTGGTACACGGTAACTAGATAGTAACATGCAGATTAAATCCCTGGACCTCATCCCTTCTCCAGAGGTCTGGCGCCCACCACCTGCAATGCGTTCACATCGAGAGAGACCTCCCTTCCTGGTCTTTCAGTGGCTGTACCTTTCGCTGCGCTCCACCAGTTTTCTCTGTGGAAAGATCTATTGATTATTGGTTTGGCAACAAAGATAATCTTTTTCAGGCAGTTTCTTGCAGTTCTGCATAGACCAGTGTATCATTCCCATTGGGAACCCCCCCATCATGGCTTTGTCAAATGTAGCTTTTTTCCCCTAGTTTTAAGAAGTCCAGCATTTTGTGCTGATTGTTTTGATAACATATCTTTGTAGTTATTTAAAGGGATTTCCCGGAGTTTGGTATTGATGGCCCATCCTCAGGATAAGTCGTCAATATCAGATTGGCGGTGGTCTGACTCCTGGCACCTCTCCACGCCTCCTCACAGCTTACCTGGCACAGCGCCATACATTGTATAGTGGCTGGGCTTGGTATTGCAGCCTACGTCCATTCGCTAAAGGGCACTCAGCTACAGATAGGTCATTTGACCAAAGACCGAATGGCACTGGCCTAGTGCTGCGGCCTTTTCAAACATCTTATTGACTGGTGGGCGCCTGACTATCAGCACCCCAATCCGATATTGATGACCTATCCTGCGGATAGGAGATCAGTGCTGGACTCCCAGAGAACCCCTTAAGCCTCACTCTTCTGGGACACAAGCTCCACATCCTTTGTATATGTTAAATTCTAAAACTGTAGCTGCTGGCAGCCACCACTAGGGGGGATTTCTGCATATGGATTTATTCAGCTCCTACTGATCTCAAAGATAAATCTGTCTTCAAAAAACATAAAGTAGTAAACAAACTACCGCCTTGCCATGACCCACCCCCCCTCTATTTTCTAGTCCGTGGTTCCACGCGGCATATATGGCATGGACTGCCACTGCGGCCAGTGATTGGCTAACCAAGCAGTCCACGCCATTTCCTCTGTGTTGAGCCTGAAAGTGGAGAAGAGCGGTGACTGTCAAATAGCTTCTGACCAGCAGAGGCAGGTGAGTACTGGTTGTTGTTTTCCCCACTCCTACCCCATTTATATTTAAAATTGCCATGTGCTCCATTAAAGCCAATCTGTCCACTCCTACAAGCCCTATAAAGTAGGGTAATGCTGCATACAACGCCTGCTGCTGACCTTGAACCAGTAATTTGTATGAGGATACGCACCCCCATCCTCCTGGGCACCCCCCAATGGCCCTGAAATCCATTGAGTGTCCACATAGAAGACTGAGATCTGAGGTCAGCCGGAGGTTTCCTATACATGTATTACTTCATAGGGCATGTTGGAGATGACGGTGTGGACCGGTGACATGTATACTTTATTTCCATCTGCCCGGTGATCTTCAGCCATCTACAGCGCATGCGCCAAACACGCAGTCGCTAGACTTCTGGGCCAGGTATGAGTACTTCTTTGCTGCCTGAGGGGGTGAGCAGCAAGGAGAATGAGCGGAGCCTCCGGTGCAACCAGGTGCAGAAGCAAAGCTCTCGTTGCACCAAGTGGCTAATTGGCATAAAATGAAATGCCTTATTTCTTAGAATAGGGGAGACGGATATGGATGGGACTAAGCGCATTACTGTATGCTGGCAGGTCCACATCTGACCATGCCGCTGGTTTTAGTTACCGATTCCCTTACTGTAGCTAACCATGCCCACTTTTATACCCAGTGAGAACAGTATAAAAAGTCACAAAAAGTTGCTAACTTTGCACAAAATGGTGTGCGCCAAAATGTTTTTTTTTTTTTTTTTTCCTGCCAGAATTCTGGTGCAAACGGAAATTGTAATTGTCCCGAGTGTCCCCAGATGCAGCCTTGTAGCATGACGCCAATGTGATGGATTCACATGACTCTGATTCCTGGGCATCACGTTTGTGATACTGCTATAATGCGTGTCAGATGGTACTTGGGCCCATGTGACATGGGAAAGGATATGTCATATTTTCTGCTAATTACGTGTTAAAATGTGTTTTAGTTAGGATCGATGAGACATGGCTGCCTGTGCAAGCAGCACATCTATGGGGTATGTTTTAAAGGGATCATCCCAAAAATGACTTATGGTTTGTCAGTTACACATGTTATAAAATGTCCTGTTGGTGGGTGGGCCCCTACTAGTCCTGAGAAGGGGCCAATGCTCCTGCCAGAGGCCGGACATCTATGGCAGCACTTAGAGGCTTCATTAAGGCTTCTTCTTACATTATATTTGTCTATCAGCCATATCTGTGGCCAACTTAGACCTTCTGTATCTTACCCTCTTCTTTGGCCGGGGCATGTGCACTGCGATGCCCATTGCTGTCACGGCATCGCAGTAGCTTATGTGCATGCGCACCATTTTGTGCAAAGTTAGCAACTTTTTGTGACTATTTATACTGTTCTCACTGAATATAAAAGTGGGCATGGTTAGCTACAATAGGGAAATACAAAGGGAATGGTGCCGCTAGCCGGCGCATGCACATAAGCTATTGTGATGCCGTGACAGCAATGGGCATCGCAGTGCGCATGCCCCGGCCAAGGAAGTCGGCGCGCAGGCGCGGGATCTCGCTGAGGGGCACAGAATTAAGGGGGCAGAGCTGCCTGGGCACCAACGCGGTGGAAGCCGCCCCTGGGCACCAGCAAGCCCTCATTTACATATGAATAAAAGTTCATTTTTGGCAGTTTGAGATGTCCACTGAAGCATATAAAGGTACCATTTTAATGATCGGTGTTGCAGCTACAGCGCTATGGGAACTGTTAAAAAGGGGTAAATGTGCTGACAGACTCCCTTTAATTCTGAACACTGCTACATCCCGTTATATGCAACCACATTATTTTAGTTTTTTTTTTTTCTTCCCTCTACCTAAAATATTTCAGTTTGTTTTTCAATTGAGTGGTACAGTTTATAGGTCACATTAAAGGTGAAAAAAGTTATGAAATGATTTATCTTTGTCTTATTTTTTTTACATCACAGAAACCTGACATTTTAACAGGGTTGTGTAAACTTTTTATATCTACTGTATTTTTTATTTTTTATTTTTTTTAATGTAATTCTGAAAAAGGAGCCTTGTGGTGACCCTACTTGAGAATGCGGCTCCTGATGGAGAGAAGCTTGGCCTTCTTCTTAGTACATCTATGTATCTCTTAGTATATAGTGTATGTATAGTACGTGTAGCGCCTGTGGTGGTCTTGTCATTGTATAACTGCCTGTGTGTTTTCTCTAGGATGGCAGCACTCTGTGAAGGGTAGCGGGCTCTTGTATTTAATGCCGTCCGGTCGGCTGCCAGTGCAAGCACAAATCCGTCTTTATTCTTCTAATGAGACCAGGGAAGGAGGTGGACCAGCCGAGCCCAGTGCCATAGGCTCCACAGATAAATCTCCAGCAGGTAAAGCTCTCACGATTGCTTTCTTTGGTTATTGAATAGCCTATCCAGATGTTATGGGTTCATCGCCGTGTTTTACTCTGACCAGATTATCCAATGAAGATGCCGTGTGAGGCTAGAACAGGGATCAGTAACTGTCGGCACTCCAGCTGCTGTGAACTGGGATTGTTTCTGCAGCCGCTGGCACCCGTTTTCAGCATTTTTTTGCAGTGCTGCCTACATTTGCTTTGATCTATTACTAGTTTATCCTCAAGATAGATCATCAATATTATTTCAAGGGGGATCTGACACCTTGCAACCCCTGACGTTCTGGAGTAACTCTGGTGTCAGAAGTAGGCGCAGGAACTACACAATGCTGCTCCCATGTCAAGATGTCAATAAAGATAGGTGAATAGTAATGTGAGTTCATAAAAATGCAAAATAAAGTGGTCCATAAACTCTGAGCTTCGTATTACCATGCCAAGTAAAATAAAAGTGCATAAATAAAATGGCCTAACATGACAAAGTAAATCTGTGCTCACATCTGCAATGGAAGCTCCGTCACAGAACACAATGGGACGCTACACTATTGTGTCCGGTAAACTGCCAGAGACCCTGATGGAAACTCGGGAGCGTTTTTCCCCCCCCCTGTTTTTGGAACAGTACTGAAAAATAAAAATGCTGATGTGAAGAGAGCTCAAGTAGGCACAGAATCGCCTGACTGTCATGGGCTGATCAGTCATCCACTTCATAGGGCTCATGCTTGCGGACGTAGCCTGTTTTGCTGGCCGCAAATTGCCGATCTGCAGAAGGCGAATACTGACCATGTGCGTTCCGCATTTTACGGAACATCTGGCCCATAATAGAACGGCCGTATCCTTGTCCAAAATAAATGGACATATGGATGTGGACTGAAGTCATCCGACCCGCACAAAATGTGGATTGGATGCGGACAAAAAATATGTTTGTGTGCATGAGCCATACAGGGGTGACCCACCTCAACCATGAGCACCTCCTGCATGTTGAGAGGGACCAGCAGAGCAGCAAAATGAAAAAAAAAATTGTAAACTTTTTGGCATGGAAATATTGGGAAAAGTTGCTCAAAATAGACTGGTCCTAAAGGGGTTAATTGTGCATTGTTTGATCACTGGTCATGTTTAAACTGGCTAGTGATTTTGAGGGATTTTGTACGAATCATGGTTTGTATGATTATCAGCCTGTATAAATGGACTTTAAAGAGCATCTGTCACCAGGGGTAAGAGTATTGAACCTGGTAAATGCTGCCCCCATCGAGTAAAATGCCACCTTACTCATCCCAATTTATTGTGGCATTATTTAGAAATGTTATCTTCCCATACCTGCACTGTGTAGTACTCCCTCTGCGCATGGATCCCTCCACATACGCTAGGACAAGGAGATCTACTGCAGGGGCGCGCTGTACGGTGCAAGTGCCAGGGGCGCGCTGTACGGTGCAAGTGCCAGGGGCGCGCTGTACGGTGCAAGTGCCAGGGGCGCGCTGTACGGTGCAAGTGCCAGGGGCGCGCTGTACGGTGCAAGTGCCAGGGGCGCGCTGTACGGTGCAAGTGCCAGGGCGCTGTACGGTGCAAGTGCCAGGGGCGCTGCTGCGGTGCAAGTGCCAGGGGCGCTGTGCAGGTGCAAGTGCCAGGGGCGCGCTGTACGGTGCAAGTGCCAGGGGCGCGCTGTACGGTGCAAGTGCCAGGGGCGCGCTGTACGGTGCCAGTGCCAGGGGCGCGCTGTACGGTGCCAGTGCCAGGGGCGCGCTGTACGGTGCCAGTGCCAGGGGCGCGCTGTACGGTGCCAGTGCCAGGGGCGCGCTGTACGGTGCCAGGTGCAAGTGCCAAGGGCGCGCTGTACGGTGCCAGGTGCAAGTGCCAAGGGCGTGCTGTATGGTGCCAGGTGCAAGTGCCAAGGGCGTGCTGTACCGTGCAGGCCTGGGATTACAGGGAAGAATGGGGGCTCACCTCATTATGGAAGCTGTGAATGGAGCGGTGGCTGTGCATGCGCAGTAATCTTCTTTTTGTGGGCTTTCTAATAATAGCCATGCAAGCGCTCTCAGTGCTCTAAGTGAATGGAGAGCGCCACGCATGCACAGCCTCTTTATTCGCAGCAGCCTCATGCGATGAGCTGTGTTTCTGACCGGAGCAGCACAGTGCTGGATTAAAAGTCCTGCTCCTGCACTCTCGGGCCCCAAGAGGAGACAGAAGTGGTTTATTACTGAATAGCGCTGAATAGCAGTGTGCAGGGAATGGAGGATGCTGCTGCTATGCCTCTTCCTCTATTGACCTGGTGATCATGTTCTCACCAAGTGTCTTGTGCTCAAAGTGGCAGCGTCTTCGCAGTACAAACTTCTCACAGAGGGCTGGTATCCCCTGTAACTGCAAATAAAATGCAAGTAAAAGGAAAAAAAGTATAAAATAAAAAACAAAAGTGTTAGGCTACTTTTAGACTAGCGTTTTTTGCGGATCTGTCATAGATCTGCAAAATCGCTTCTGTTACAATAATACAGCCGCGTGCATCAGTCGTGAACGGATCCGGTTGTATTCTGTCTTATATAGCCATGACGTCTTGAACACCATTGAAAGTCAATGGAGGATGGATCCGTTTTCTGTTGTGTCAGATTGTGTGAGGCAGCGTTTCGGTGTCCGTCTCCAGAGCGGAATGGAGACTGAACGGAGGCAAAATGATGCATTCTGAGCGGATCCTTTTCCATTCAGAATGCATTAGGGCAAAACTGATCCGTTTTGGACCGCTTGTGAGATCCCTGAACGGATCTCACATACAGAAAGACAAAACGCTAGTGTGAAAGTACCCTTAGTGTTCACCAGAGCTCTTTTAATGACCTTTTGGGGGACATATGTGGCAAATATAAATAAATAACGATGACGTCACCGCAGGTCCTTAGGATTGTCCAAGGTTCAGGTTCAATTAAGCAGCCCCTTATGGATTCCAAATGCTGTTATGGAATCCATAACGGGATGCTACGATAACCCGAACCCGAACTTTGGACGCCGAACTAAAAATAGAAGTTCACTCATCTCTTGTCCTCAGGATAGGTCATCAATATCAAATCGGCGGGAGTCTGACACCTGACACCCTGCTGATCAACTGGTTAAAGAGAAGGACGTGCCAAGCCAGAACGGCCTTCTCTTCATTGTTTACCTGCTCGCCATCGGTATCACAGCAGCGGAGAGCAGGTGTCATTACAAGAAGCCGTCCCGATCCCCTCTGTGGGACAGCTCATTCCTGTCCAAGTGACTACTACAGAGCTGTCCTATAGGAGTGAATGGGTCGGCTTCTTGTAATGACACCTGCTCTCCGCTGCGATGTCGATGGCAAGCAGGTAAACGATGAAGAGAAGGCTGCGCTTCAACCTTAGCTGATCACCGGGCCGGGTGTCGGACCCCCGCCGATCTGATATTAATGACTTATCTTGAGGATAGGTCATCAATAAAAATAACTTGCACAACCCCTTTAAACAGACAGATCCATACCATAGAATGAATGGGGACGCCATACTTGTAATTACACCGCTCACCACTGCGATTGCTGCGCCGAACAGTTAAACAGAGCAGAGAAGGCAGCGCTTGTATAAGCGCTGCCTTCTTTTCAGACAGCTGATCGGCGGGGGTGCCGGGAGTTGGACCCCCGCCGATCTGATATTGATGACCTATCCTGATCATAAGTCATCAATATTAAAATGAGGACAACCCCCATAAAGGGTTATTCAGTTAGCTCTTTCTCTGCTAGTAATGGAAAGCGTTATTGGTTATTGCAGGGCACTGGTCATACAGATATAACCCGTAACTAGGGGACAGGAGGCGGTAATACCAAATGATAGCCATCCTCTGCAGTGAAGGAGAACGCTCATTTTTTAAGGCCCCTTGAAATAGAGCAATGCGATAGCCCCCAGACCAAAAAAGTGGTTGTGCACCACTCATTTATAGCATAACCTGTGGATATGCAATAATTGTCCGAGATGGACAAAAATCCCATTGAGAGGAAAGCTACATTTTGCTTATTTTCACTTTGTGCCCAGCCACCAAATGGTTAAAATCATTCCAATTCCGACCACGTCTAGAAGGACTTTAAGGCAACAAACTAGTCACTTATTACAAATCCTGAATATCTAAGCAGCAATACTTCAAGCTCCATCTCCCCCGCATAAGATTTATAAGACGAAACCATCTGCCGTCATTAGCAAAACAAACGGATATTAATTTCCCTGAAATCCATCGGTTGTTTGCATTTTCTGGGAAGTTTTGTTCTTTTTATGTGATGGTTTGTGATAAATGTTTGTGTTTAGAGTTATTCACTGCGTGCCTTCCGTCATTGTGTAGAAAAGCAAAATCAGATTTTCAATCTTCAGCTTAGAAAGAGCCAAATTTTATGGAGCCAATTCTTCTGCGCCTGTCAGATTAACTGATATTAATACCCCGTGTGATAAGCCGCCAGTGCGGTAAGGCAGGCCGGGCTACCCATATAATACAGAGTCCTCCTACAGGGCAGCTCTCCGTTCTGGCCAATAGATGGACGCCCCAAGCAGGGGGACGCCCTTTGTTTACATCCTATTGCAAAAATAGAGCATTAGAATTGGGCTTATCTTCATGGGAAAGCCTGAAGTCAGGACATTGAGGGCTGCGCGCTCCTTCCTAACCAAGCTTGTTTTATTATCCCGATGCATGCTAAAGTGAACCTTTCTGCTGCCCTATCTGAGAGCAGATGTGATAGAGGGGGACAAGCTGAGGTGTGTGATATATAGGATTATATGAATGGAGTAAAAAAGCAGAGTAAATCTTGACAGGACTCCTAGGAGGGACAGTAAGAGTCCTGATTGCCCCGCCCACGCAGGATGATTGACGGCCTTCCTACTCCAAGTCCTATAAACCCATATATCACAGATCTCCGCTCTGTCCTATCCTGCTCTCAGATGTGGCAACACAAATTACCCGATGGGTTCACTTTAATTGCCATTATGCCATCATTTTGGGTCTACAGCTCTACGCAGACCATTGAACCTCCATGGAAACACTATAGTCTCGCCCTACAGTCATACTTGCTTCCATGTCTTCCCAGCGGTATGCTCATACACTCAGTAGTTTCCCAGAAGTGATAAACTGATGGAAGAAAGTATGACTGCAGGATCAGTTTTTTGTTGTCTGTTACTATGGAAACACATTGGTTAGCATTATAGCTGTGTAAGCAAAACTAGATCTATCACAGTATTAAAGGGGTTGCCCTGCCATATATATTGATGACCTACAGTATCATCAGGATAGGTCATCCATATCGGATCGGCGGGAGTCCGACATCTGCAATCCCCGCCGATCAGCTGTTTGAAGCGGAGGCTGCGCTCCATGCGACCTTCCTGGTGATTTCACTGCCCCTCGTCTCTTGTGGAGTGGTGGTATAGTGTTGACATTAGTGTTGAACAAACTTGTTTTTTAAGTTCTGCGTCCAAAGTTCGGGTTATCGAAGAATCCTCTTATGGATTCCAAATATCGTTATGGTCCGTGGTAGCGGAATCCATAATGGGATTCTTCAATAACCCGAACCCGAACTTTGGACCCAGAACTTAAAACACAAATTCGCTCAACCCTAATTGACATAATAAAAGAAAACTGGTTTTGATCTTGTAATTAGCATTTAAAGGTTTAATTCTTGTCCGCACATGGGCCACGCATTCTTGTCGGCACACGGGCCACGCATTCTTGTCCGCACACGGGCCACGCATTCTTGTCCGCACACGGGCCACGCATTCTTGTCCGCACACGGGCCACGCATTCTTGTCCGCACACGGGCCACGCATTCTTGTCCGCACACGGGCCACGCATTCTTGTCGGCACACGGGCCACGCATTCTTGTCGGCACACGGGCCACGCATTCTTGTCGGCACACGGGCCACGCATTCTTGTCGGCACACGGGCCACGCATTCTTGTCGGCACACGGGCCACGCATTCTTGTCGGCACACGGGCCACGCATTCTTGTCGGCACACGGGCCACGCATTCTTGTCGGCACATGGGCCACGCATTCTTGTCGGCACATGGGCCACGCATTCTTGTCGGCACACGGGCCACGCATTCTTGTCCGCACACGGGCCACGCATTCTTGTCCGCACACGGGCCACGCATTTTTGTCCGCACACGGGCCAGCATTTGAATGAGATTCTGTGTCTGTAAAGTAAGTTGCTCCACTCGTACTAAAATTTCTGTTCTTGTATTGATCCAAATAGACAAGTATAGGCATTTTCTATATAGCGCCGGCCCTGTGTGTTCCGCAAAATGCGGACACACGCGGCCGGTATCAGTGTCTTGCGGATCTGCAATTTGCGGACCGCAAAACACGGCACTATCGTGTGAATGCACCCTTAGACATAGCTCAATTTGCAACTAATTAGATTCTGTGTAAAGTAAGTTGCTCCATTTCCGTTCTTGCATTGATCCAAATTGATAATTTTTTATATGAGGTGATATTTGGGCAAATGAGCCAAATTTACAGTGGGGAAATATAATTTTATTGTGATCAAAAACATGAAATTATTTGTTTAACTTTTGCTTAGTCTGATCGGCAATATTTGCTTCACTTTTCTGGTCACATTAAAATATTGATTCTTAGAAATAACAAAAAAAATCTAAGTTTTGTGGATAAACCTACAATAAAAGTAATGCAGTTTCAGAAAACAGTGATGAGAATGTATATTTTGGAGAAGGTTTGCTAACAGATTTCTTGTGTCTATCAGGGCTGAATCCTGGCAAATCTGAACCCAGAAGCACTTTACTCCCAGACCCTATTCAAGTAAAAGGTTTGTGGTCAGTTTTACTACAGTCATTTTTTCTGTGTTAGGCTCTGTTCACACTAGTGCCACGACTTTCTTTCCTGATGGATCCCTGACACTTGGATATGTTTTCACACTGATCCCAACGAAACCTGATGCATCCCATAATAGGGTCCATCGAGTTTCCAACTAATTTTGGGTGTTTTTGAAGGCAAGAATAACCTTTTCAGAGTATCCGTTTTCTCCCATAAAAAACACCACATCCCCTGTGAAACAGACCCCAGTGGCCAATGTATGTATCTTATTTTCTGTCTTTGTCTATGCTGACATATGTTATTTATAGGCATATGACACATTACCTGTGCTTTGCCGAGTGATTTAAGAGGATTAAATATATTTTTTTGCTATTTTTGTCCTTTATGCTTTCAAAGAAGAATTACTATCATATGTATATTAAAGGACGTTTTCCACAAAATCCACATACCCTATCCACTGGCGGAGAGAGCCACCAGTGCCTCTTTCCGCCAGTGGATAGGGTATGTCTGTCGATTTTGTGGGAAAGTCCTTCAATATACTCAGCCGTACCAGAGCGGGAATGGAGCATTGGTCACGCATTCGCACTACTGTTCCATTCTCATACGGGAAATCCATGGCCTCCAGTGGTCGGACCACCCCCAGAGATCAGATGTTTTATCCTGTGGAGTGTGAGTTAGTGGGAAAATCCCTTTAAAGCAACTTCAATACAGTTTTGCAAAATATCTACTTAAAGTGTACCTACCTACATGTTTGAGTACCATGTGTGTACATGAGTAATAGCAGTGTATCTGCCCATTAGATGACTTATAGCTGGCATTTTTTATCAGTTTCTCCTTTATCTCTAATTCTCAGCAGTCCCTGAGCTAGTGAGTAAAGACTAGCTGCTATCATGTTTCCTATAGACTACACAGGGAGAAAACAGGAGATTCTGCTTCCTAATTCTCTTTAACTCATGAAAAGAACTGATAGAGTAGAAAGCGGCATTTTTCTCTGATAGGATATATTACAAAGGTTCTTACGTTTGTCTATACTATTGATTTATGCAAAGTTCTGTGAAAAATTAGTAACCATTAAAATATCCCTGTGACTGTGGTGTTGTGGTAAGTGACACAGCCTAATGGTAATGATGCTGGGTGTTCCAGGTAAAGGTCATGTGCATTCTTGGAAAATCCTTTAAAGGGGTTATCCAGACCTGTAATCAGCGCTCCAGATGGCGACCGAAACGGTCGCCAATGTGTCTTAAAATTTGCAAATGGCGACAAGACTATTTAGCCTTGTCACCATTTCCGACAGGGCTCCCACACTGTAGCTGAATATTGCGGCAGGGCATGGGAGACAATAATTCCTTGCCTGTGCCTGGTGTCTGCGTCGCACCATCCCGGGCCCTACCAGCAGCTAGTGAGAGCCAGCAAAAGGACACAGGTGAGTATAAGATTTTAGCTTTTTTTTTTTTTTTACGTGTCAACATTACTGGTCATAAGGGGGGAGGCACTGGGAGGACATTACTTGCCATATGGGGGGCACTGGGGGGACATTACTGGCCATAAGGGGGGTATTGGGGGGACATAACTGGCCGTAAGGGGGGCACTGGGGAACATTACCAGCCGTAAGCAGGGCACTGGGGGACATTACCGTCCAGAAGCGGGGCACTGGGGCATACGTCCGGAAGGGGCACTGGGGACCACTGCCGTGAAGCGGGGCACTGGGGGACATTACCGGCCGGAAGCGGGGCACTGGGGGACATTACCGTCCGGAAGCGGGGCACTGGGGGACATTACCGTCCGGAAGCGGGGCACTGGGGGACATTACCGTCCGGAAGCGGGGCACTGGGGGACATTACCGTCCGAAAGCGGGGCACTGGGGGACATTACCGTCCGGAAGCGGGGAACTGGGGGACATTACCGTCCGGAAGCGGGGCGCTGGGGGACATTACCGGCCGGAAGCAGGGCACTTGGGGACATTACCGTCCGGAAGCGGGGCACTAGAGGACAGTGTGTGGGGAAAGTACTACTGTGAAACATATTACTGCAGTGGGGGAGTAATTAATATGTGTGGGGAAATTACTATATGGGGGCAGTGTGGGAGAAAATTACTACGTGAGAGCAGTGAAGTGGGAAGTTACTACTGTGCGGGCAGTGTGGAGGGAAATTACTATGTGAGGGCCGTATGTGTGTTGGGGGGGGATTACTATGTGTGGGCCGTGTGTGTGTGTGTGGGGAATTAATCCAAGGATTTATTATTATTATTACTGGGGGCACTCTAGGTGGCATTTATAATTGCTGTAGACACTGTAGGGACATTATTTCTACTGGGGTCACTATTTTTTCAGCAGTATAGTACCTGGGACATTGGGAGCACCACGGGCACAGTATTGGGGGTGGCAGCAGGATGACACCATGGGGACACCAGACCGGGGGGGCGTTGGTGGAAAAATGTAGAAATCTAACGTGTCTGTAGCAAACTCTGTAGAGACGAGATGCGGCTGAAAGAATTTGTCATGGAGGTCTGGGTCAGATGTAGGAGAAGAGGAAAGAGAAGGTCTACATGAGCGGAGATGTCACTGGATATAAGAGGTATGTGGGGCTGTATTCTTCTATATGTAGTGCTGGCTCATTACTGTCACCTGTGTCTTATCTTTTTATTGTAATTATATGTATTTTCAATTTGTCGACTAAAAATTTAATTTGGCTCCTAAATTTTTCAGTTTAGGAGCCAATGGCTCCTGTTTATTTATTTATTTTAGTCTGGAGCACTGCCTATAATGCCCCCCCAATATGCCTGGGCCCCGCACACAGATAGTACTTATCTGCCTCCCCGGCACCCGCGTCACTTCTAATGCCTACACGGCCATAGCTGCATCTCCCCGTCCCGCAGATGAAAACATCCGGCGAAAGGGGTGGGGGTGGCAGCCAATAGCAGACCATGATGGGAACAAGCCTCTCTAGCATCACGGGTGACGCTAGGAAGGCTTGTTCCCTTCGCGGCCTGCTATTGGCTTTCCCTCTACGGCAGAAGTTTTCATCCGCGCGACGGGAAGATGCAGCTGCGGCCGTGCCGGCATCAGAAGTGACGCTGGTGCCGGGGAGCGAGGCAAGTACTATCTGTGTGAAGGGCCCGGGCATATGGTGGGGCATTATAGGTCTTGGCTAACCCCTTTAAAGATTTTGGAAAGTTTTGCTGAATGGACAACTATATACCATGAGAACATTTTGATAACAGTATGTCCTGCAAGTAATGTGACCTGTTTATAGCCTTTGCCTGTGCTTGGATATATTTTACAGTTAAAGCGGTGCTGAAAAAGAGAGAATATGGAAGCAAGTACATGAAAAATAACTTTGTTACCGGAGTACGAGCAATGAATGAATTCTGCCTTAAACCCAGGTATTCCACTATTTTTCATAAAGTCCTTGTTTGCTGAATGAACAGAAATATCTACATTGGGTCCCAAGCGGTCTGACCCCTGCTGATCACAAGAACGGGAACCCCATGGTACCCCGTTTAAATGTAGCTGCGCTCATGCATGTTCAGTGCCTCTCCATTCAGCTCTGTGGGACTGCTGGAGATAGTTGAGCACTTGCACTCGGCTGTATCCACCCGTCAGTATCTTATGTCCCATAGAGTTGAATGGAGAATCAGTGCGCATGCATGAGGACTCCTCCATTCAAATGGGTGAACACGGGGCTACCTATTCTTGTGACCCGCAGGGGCAACAGCTGTTGGGTCACCTCCGAACAGACACTTATCCGCTATCCTGAGAATATGGGATAGGTGTTTGTGATGGGATATCCCCTTTACATGCCTTTATGAAATTAGGGTAGATCAGAGCTCCAGTCTGGGAACTTACACCCAGCACCTTCACATGACGCCCAATGTGCTGTGATTGATTTCTCATCTTATATGACAATGGGGTACAGGGTCTGTAGTGAGAACTGACAGTCTCTGTACACTGATGCAGAATCTGTTAGGTGCCATAAAAGCTGCATAGATTAAAGCTGAATGTCCATGTAGTCTCAGCTGAGGCAGTAGTGAAGAGGGATATAATTGATATGGTGGTGCTTGGACTGTACGGTTAGAAAAGGAAAAGCTGTGTTAATACAGTGGCAGTAAATACCAGATTAGCTTCCATTTTAATTATGTTCTGCCCAAGAGAAATCCGGTTTATCCGCCTTAACACCATTATTTCTAATTGTTACATCAGTGACCTGGAGTCGTTACGGAAGATTAGACGAAGAAGTCCACATGACGACACTGAATCATTTACTGTGTTCTTAAGATCAGATGTAGAAGCAAAGTAAGTACATTGTGTGTAAGATCAACTGTCGACACCCCCCCCCCCCCCAACTGATCAGCTAGCAGGGTTCAAGCAGAAAAGGATAATACTGTTTGTGGCTGCATCTGTGGGCATTTTCTTAGGCTAGATTTTGCACTGACAATCTAAGCTTTAAAAGAAGAACAAGATTGTCATGCTAGCTGCCATATAGCCAGAGATACATCCTTAATTAACCAGTTTGGGAATGAGACCTGCAGCTAATACCTGACTCCTATCTTTAGCTGCTGTGAATCCTGCATTATACCAGGTAGAAGCAGCCCCCACCTCTCCACCCAGCTGTGGGTGGAATAGGAGAGGTGAGGATTCTGACAGGCTGCAGAAACAGGAAAGATTTCCTCTCCCTTTGTAACTGTAGATTACCACAGGGGGAGGGGTAACATGGACTTCTGTGCATGTTATTTCCCTCACCAATCAGAGAGCCTACTTGCTCTCTGTTACATATGAAGGTCTTATTTCCAGGACTTTCATTGATGTCACAACCCATATATTTACCAGCGTGTCCAGATCATGGCATTAAATAAGTATTGCACCCCACACACATTTGTTTCATCACTAAGGGGTTAAAGCGCCTTAAGGCACCTGAGTTCTGCACCAACTAAATTTGATTGTTTTTACAATAAAAATGTGACATTTACAAGAGGGCGTTTACCATTAGAATTTTGACTGTTAAGTGGTTTTCAGGGAAATATTTTAAAAAAAGGCCAGAAAATGTTGAAAATAAATAAAGTGTCACCTCCACTAATCCGCCACTACTGACGCTGCACCAGTCTCCACTGTTATCCATTTCCTGTCTTGACTTGACACATCAGAATTAGTCAATCACTGGTTGATATGGGTCAGCACTAAGGCCAGTGATTGGCTGAACAGGACGTTCCTGGCATTTCCTTTGTGATAAGCCAAGACAGGAAGTACAGAGCAGCAGGGACCGGAGCAGCATTCGCAGAAGTTCAGTGCAATACATTTATTATTGTTAACCTTTTTTTACTCAATTATTTTTATACTTTTATTTTTATTTCTTTATTTTTATAAAAGGCTATCAAAACCCTTGGGGGCAAGTTTTTTTTATTAATATTGTTACATTCTACTTATTTGAAGCTTACAGTCGGTGTCGCTCATCTGCCTCACTATAGTTTGTGTAATCCAACACAGTACTAGGCAACTAGCCACCCAGGGGCCACATATGACTCTCGGATGCGCACGCGTGGCGGTGCTCTTTCATCGGTGTAGTATGCACTACATACAGTACACATAAAGACGTGTCCAACAAAGACACATCACTTAGTTTAAAGGGGCTCTCTGAGCTTGAGTACCCCTTTTCATCTTGCCAGCCAGGGTTCAGGGGTTAAAAAAAAAAAAAGACTCGCCTGTCACTGGTGCTCCAGTTCTCACGCTGAGCTTACTTCTTGTCCGCTTCTGGTCACCTCTTGTCCAGAAATGTGACGTGCCTTCTACATGCACGTTACCACGGCCTGCCAGTCAGTGGCCCCAGCAGTGACGTGTGCAGGCAGCACATGTGACTGGTGCCACCGTTGAGGCCATTAGTTGGCTCTCAGTGGTGATGTGCCTATAGTCAGCATTTTACACTTCCGAAACTGGAGCATCAGGTTCCTGCACCCTGCCTGGTCATATGAAAAAGGGTTCATGGTCACAGAGAACCCCTTTAAAGAGTGGAAAGTACAGGTTCAGAGATCCCCTTTTCACAGGACATTGTAGAAAGCAAGGATGGGAAACCAGCCCGAAGAATAAACACTAGTTGTGCAAAGTGGGTAAGTATGTGCTGGTGTCATCCAGCAGTACGTGTCCCGCAGATGGAGAATGGAACTCCTCTGAGCCCCCATTATCCAGTCAGTTCACCATAAATGGTCTAAAAATTACTTAATTACTCAATAGATATCAGTAGTCAAAGATGACTTCTCCTTCAATATGTTTAGCTAAGGCTTCGTTCACATCATTTTTCAGCCTTTCCGTTCTCCTGCTCTGTTTAGGAGCAGGAGAATGGAAAGGACGGATTTGGCACATAACGGCGATGTGACCGAAGCCAAGGACCACATAGACTATAATGGGATCCGTTTGGTGTCCGCTCAGAAGATGATTTTGGAGCGCAGACAGTGCATGCAGGGCTTTTGTCTCCGCTTCAAAAATCTTCTTCTGAGCGGACACCCAACAGATCCCATTATAGTCTATGGGGTCCTTGGCTCCGGTCACATCACCGTTATGTGCCAAATCCGTCCTTTACATTCTCCTGCTCCTAAATGGAGCAGGAGAACGGAGAGGCTGAAAAGTGATGTGTATGAAGCCTTAAAAAGAAATATATCTGATCATGCACAGACGCTGCAGTGATGCAGCCAGGCTTTGTGCAGTTTTACCTCCACTAGCTAGCTAAGGTCACATCTCCCATATCGTGTATATATATTTGTTGCTGGAACAGACTACCTGATTTACCTGCCAGAGGTGTGAACATAGCCTTAGAAAGAACCTGGAGAAAATCAGCATGACAAAAGTTTTTCATGACAGGATTGGTCTTTAAAGATCTGTCACCAGTCCCGATACATCTGTTTTAGCAAATAATTTTATTCAACTTTGCATTGTATCATTTCTCTGTTATTCCGCTTTAAAATGTATGAATACATTGACAGCTAGTTGGTACCAGTTTGCGGTGTGTCCTTACACACTGTGGTACACACACTGACCCACACCAAGCAGTTCTAACAGTGTTAGTCTGTTTATGCACAAATCCCTTTTGGTAAGAGATTTGTAACACAACCAGTTGTTAATTTGTTCATACATTTCTAGTAGGAATAACAGAGAAACTGCACAGAACAATGCTATATAAAAAGGTGCTCCAGTATTGTTACTTAAAGAGGTTATGACCTCGTGTACAGACCTCATGGCGTGACCAGACCCAGTGTTCAAATCATACTTATCTGATCCCCCGCCACTGGGTTTCGGCTCCATTCCTGCCCTGCCAGCTCTGCAGGTCCTGGGTCCTAGGTCCTGGGTCTCCTGTTTCAGCATCCGGTTTGCATTCGGGACAGGTGACTGCTGCAGCCAATGACTGGCTGCAGCAGTGACTAGTCCCTGTGCAACATGTCACTGGGTCACATGACACTCCAACGCTGCAGTGCTTATGTGACCCAGCGTCAAAGCAGATGTTGATGCGGACCTGCAGAGCCAGCAGGGCAGCGATGGAGCCGGAGCCCAGTGGTACAGATCAGGTAAGTGTGATTATCCACGCAGGTCCGGCCACACTGTGTGGTCTGTGCAAAAGGGGATAAAGGTGAGCAAACCCCTTTAATGAGAATGCAAGTATTACTAAAACAGATTTGCCAGGAGTGGTGACAGGACCTCTTTGAAGATTTCTGCATATGGTTATGTTTGGACATGCCTGACAGATTCTGTACATCTACGGATAATAGGGGTTGTCTAGGATTTTACTATCCTCGGTCTGAGCGGCTCTGATGTGCACCCGGCTCCCCGGCCGGTCAGCTGTTCTGCAGTAGCTCCAGCGCTGGAACTACGACTCCATCCGGAGCTGGTTAGTGCAGCACTGTTCCCGTTCAGGTCAGTAACCAGCTCCATCCACTACACAACGTTTGCAGCTGTGTAGAACAGGCGCGAGGTTTCGGACCACCGCCATTGAGGTAGCGATGGCCTATCTTCAGGATAGGCCATCTGTACTAAAATCTAGGAAACCCCTTTAAAGGGTTGATAGTCAGTGATTTTCTGGGAATACACATTGATTCCAGCAGTATGGTGGTGGCTGAGCTGCAGTTTCAGGCACTACTAGCTGTATAGGTGCACTGCTGTACCCGGAGACACAAGGGGCTGTGGTGACCCAGTGAGTGATGCCACCTCGTCATTCTGATTAGGGCTTCCAGGGATGGATCGTAGTTGTGCATTCCTGGAAAATCCCATTAAAATATTGGGAATTTTTATTGAACCGACAACTATATAACATGACAACATTTTTGTTTGATGGTCGTATTTTATGTCGTTAAGTAAACTGACTCTCACTTATTTATAGTTTCACACTTCTTGCAAAAATGCTTTTTTTGAAGCAAAAAACCCCACAGCCAGATGTTACATGTTGGCCAATAGGACATTATAAAACTCCTTAAAAAAACTCAGCTTTTTTTTGCAGTACAGTTTTATGAACGTGTCCTAGAGTTTTTTGCTCCCTTTGTAGCAGCATGCCCTGAATGTAGCATTTTTCTAGTGTTTTCCCATTGACTTCTCTCTTTACGCATTTATTTTATGGCATTTTTTACGAGCCGTAGTGTGGCAGCACCCTAATGTGACCTCTTCATAGCTTCAGCTGTGCTTGCTTATTTTACGTTGTGCAGTTACTTTCTGACTGTGTCAAACTGTAAGGACACACCCTGCTGACAGGTGATATGGTAACTCCCAGTCGTGCATTTAGTTATGTTTCCAGTAGGAATAACAGAGGAAAGTCATAATTTAGAGTATCGTGAAATGTAATTCCACCTGTGATGCAAGAATTTAGTAAAAAGGACATGCCAGAAAACCTGGCAGATCCCCTCATGTCTACCATTTGCAGTATGATGTTTGCTTTTACTCCACGACTACACATAAGAAAATATTTTAAGTAAGTCTACTTTCTCACTTGCGTTGCCGGATACGGCAATCTGTATTCAAACCGATAGCATTTGTAGATGGATCCGTCTCACAAATGCTTTGCAATACCGGATTTTCACATTTTTAAAGGTCTGCGCATGCGTAGACCGGATCCGTCAGTGCGGTAAATTTAATGCCTGATCCGGCACTAATACATTTCAATATAAATTAATGCCGGATCCGGCAAGTGTTCCGCAATTTTGGACGGAGACAAAACTGCCGCATGCTGCGATATTTTTTCCGTTCAAAAACTGTACAGTGACTGAACTGAAGACATCCTGATGCATCCTGAATGGATTGCCCTCCATTCAGAAAGCATTAGGATAAAGCTGATCATTTTTTTCCGATATTGAGCCCCTAGGACGGAACTCAGTACCGGAAAAGTTTAACGCAAGAGTGAAAGTACCCTAAGAGGAAAATGCATCTGAACACTTGAGAAGATGGCGAGGAGATACTCTGTATCCAGCAGGGACGTACACTCATGAAGATATCTAACAATGGCTGATTCTTTACACAGAGCTTTGGAAGTTTGGGGAAGCCCTGAAGCCATTTTCAGGGAACGGAAGTTAAGGAAAGAAGAGGAGATTGCTTACAAAGAAAGTGAGTGGCTATATACGGATGTAGCAGATGTTACCATGACCCCTGGCCGCCATGATGGTAACTTATTATACCTTTCCAGTATTACTATCTAATATTGCATTACATAAATGTATCTCTGCAATGCATGTTTTGGCCAACAGATGGCAGTATAAGAGAAGTAAATGAAGTGAGGCTGCGGTGTGCAGGTTATCCAGTTATTGTGGTACAGTGCTGTATGTACATCTGTAGGTTTACTACTACTATGAATTGTAAATGGCTGTTCAAAGGGGTTTTCTATTAGCAATAAGTTATCCACAGGATAGGGCATAACTGTTAGATCTGTGGGGGGCCGACTGCTGGGAACACCACTGATCATAAGAACGGGGGTCCTGGAACGGTGGTCGAGCATACAAAGTTCCATACAAAGTCTATGGGACTGCCAGAGATGGCTTAGTACAGCGCTCAACGGTACCATAGACCATGTGTGGCAGGTGATCTGGCGTCTTAAAGGGGTAGGTTATCAGTATCTTATCGGTGGGGTCCGGGACCCGCCATTCAGCTATTTGAGAAGGCAGCGGTGCTCGCAGTGTTTAGACCTTCTCTCTGCTTTTCCTAGGCCAGTGACATCACATTCATCGGTCACACGGCCTAGGTGCAGCTCTGCCCCATAGAAGTGAATGGGCCTGGGCTGTAATACCAAGTACAGCCGCTGTACTTAGTAAGCACAGAGAATGCTGCAGCGCTCAAACAGCTGATCGGTGAAGGGTGTCGGTTGGCGGACCCCACCGATCAGATACTGATGGACCTATGCAGAGGATAGGTCTTCGGTTATAAAGTCTTGGAAAACCCTTTTAATGATCGGTTTGGTTAGTATGTGTAATATATGATATCTGTGGCTTTCCCACAAGAAAGCAGAAGGAAACCCCTATGGAAGCCTCAGAAGGTAATGTGAACAGCGTCCAAGATTTGGCTCCTGGACACCCGGACAGTGTGACACATTACTGAATGTCTGTTTCTTCTTGGTTTATTTAGATTTATTTAGAAATCAGAAATTATTAAAAGAATACAAAGAATTTCTAGGAAATACAAAGGTATGGATATTTTTTTAACTGTTATGTTTAGGCTCTGTTCACTTCATGCTTTTAATGTGTGTTTAGCATGTGTGCGAGGAACGCTCCCAACGTACATGCTAAATCTGCCCGGAGGGTTACATTACCCTTTTGGTCTCCATCTGGTCGGTATGTGTCAGTGTATTGCCAGATAAAAAAAAACTGTATGGACTAGAGTAGTAGGCCACATTACTCCATATTACTGTATCTAGTAAAAAAAAGTATGCATTTTTTTTACAACGTGACTTTCAACAGCATAAGTTTGGCATTTATGCCTCAGCAGGTACGTTAAACCGATCATGATGACAGACCCCTAATGGGAGTCAGTGAGGATGACCAGCAGCCTAAACTCACCTTCTCCATGCTTTAAAGGGAACCTGTCATGTGGAACATGGTGTTTGAGCGATAGCTGTATGGAGGAGGCGGTCCTAACAGTGATTGACAGCCGTCCCTCTATGACTGTGTATACAGAGAGAGCTGTCAATCACTGATAGGACCGCCTCCTGGACGTCAAAGACCGGAATGAGTAGGAATTTAAATGTATAAAATACAAGTTTTACTGAATCCTTTCCTATAAAACTATATATCACTCTGCTCGGCTCCTCCTGCTCTATAACATGCCGCTCAGACACCATGTTCATTGTGATGGGTTCCCTTTAAGCAAGGCTGTGATCAATCATGTTGGATGTATACATCTGATGGACCCCCTGCCATCAACTCTCAATGTAAAAATAAACTAAAACTAACATACAAGTTCAATAAGCACACTTTTTTCCAGCTCACCTTGTATCTGGCCTTTCTGCCCGTATTCAGGAGCCTTTGGGTGAGTCCCCAGGTACGGTAAAGTAGAGAATAATATAAAAACGGCTCCAGAAAGCAATTTTCGTCCTCTTAAAACTTCTCCTTTAATTCATAATATTCAACAGCAGATACAGTCACTTCATATGCAGTGCTCGTTTACGCGTTTCAGACAAAACGTCCTTAATCGTAACACGTTATGATGTCACGATTAAGGACGTTTTGTCTGAAACGCGTAAACGAGCACTGCATATAAAGTGACTGTATCTGATGTTGAATATTATAAATTAAAGGAGACGTTTTAAGAGGACGAAAAAAATTGCTTTCTGGAGCCGTTTTTCTATTATTTTCTACTAAAACTAACATACACTTGTTTTGCGGATCCGTATTTTGCGGATCGCAAAACACTTGCAGACTTGTAAATGGACCCTTACCCTAGGTACACACCTAAGCGTTTTACAGCGCGTTCAAACGCGCTGTAAAACGCACAACATGTGAAAAGTCATGCTTCCCTATGGGCATGGTTCACATTTGGGCGTTTTACAGCGCGTTTGAGCGCGCTGTAAAACGGCCAACGCCCAAACAAGTACATGAGCTTCTTTGGGGCGTTTTAAGGCGCCTATGGACAATTATGCCAAAGGGTAGAGTCACTCAATCGCGCGTATGACGCGCGTTTGTAAGTTAACAAAACGCGCATCAAAAAACGCGCATAAAACGCGCGTCATACGCGCGATTCAGAAACGCCTAGGTGTGTTCCCAGCCTTATAGTGTGCAGGGACACACTCCCAGCAGTTAACACCCAGTTGGCAATTCCTTCAAATAAATGTGTAGGAGGAATAACAGAGGAATGACACAACGTAGAATTAGAAAGGAAAGATGAAGCAGAAATATTATTTTGTGGGGATTGTGAGACACATAAAAGGATCCATCAAAATGATCTTCTCATGTGTTTTTGGTAACAGAAGCTCCATGTAGAGCCTTAAGTGGCGACATTTCCTGCCATCCTATCTTCTAGTCATAAATGAGTGCTTTCCTTCTCTGCAGAGTACTGCGCTCATTGGTTATTACCACCTTCTGGTTATATCGGTGTGACCTGTGCCATGCTATAACCAGTAAGCGCCTTTCCTTACTGCAGGGATTAGTGCTCATTGGTTAATTCTTTAAAGGGAACCTGTCATGTTAAACATGGTTTCTGCGCTGATGGCATCATGTTATAGACCAGGACGAGCTGAGCAGGCTGATTAATAGTTTTATGAGAAGATATTTAGTGTAACTTATAATTTCTACATTTATATTCCTGCTCATTCTGAACTATGAAATCAAGGAGGCGGTTCTATTAGTGATTGACAGCTATCTCTGTATACAGAGTCAGAGAGGGAAGGCTGTCAATCACTGATAGGACCGCCTCCTCCATACAGCTCTCTCTGTATACACAGTCATAGAGGGAAGGCTGTCGGTCACTGATAGGACCGTCTCCTCCATACAGCTCTCTCTATATACACAGTCATAGAGGGAAGGCTGTCAATCACTGATAGGACCGCCTCCTCCATACAGCTATCTCTGTATACACAGTCATAGAGGGAAGGCTGTCATCACTGATAGGACCTCCTCCTCCATACAGCTATCTCTGTATACACAGTCATAGAGGGAAGGCTGTCAGTCACTGATAGGACCTCCTCCTCCATACAGCTACCTCTGTATACACAGTCATAGAGGGAAGGCTGTCATCACTGATAGGACCTCCTCCTCCATACAGCTATCTCTGTATACACAGTCATAGAGGAAGGCTGTCAGTCACTGATAGGACCTCCTCCTCCATACAGCTATCTCTGTATACACAGTCATAGAGGGAAGGCTGTCATCACTGATAGGACCTCCTCCTCCATACAGCTACCTCTGTATACACAGTCATAGAGGGAAGGCTGTCATCACTGATAGGACCTCCTCCTCCATACAGCTATCTCTGTATACAGAGTCAGAGAGGGAAGGCTGTCAATCACTGATAGGACCTCCTCCTCCATACAGCTATCTCTGTATACACAGTCATAGAGGGAAGGCTGTCAGTCACTGATAGGACCTCCTCCTCCATACAGCTCTCTCTGTATACACAGTCAGAGAGGGAAGGCTGTCATCACTGATAGGACTGCCTCCTCCATACAGCTATCTCTGTATACACAGTCATAGACGGCAGGCTGTCAATCACTGATAGGACCGCCTCCTGGACTTCAAAGCCCAGAATGAGCACAGATATAAATGTATAAATTACAAGTTATACTGAAGTTTTTCCCGTAAAACTATTTATCAGTTGGCTCAGCTCCTCCTGCTCTATAACACGCTGCCTGCAGATTGTTTCTCATTTTCATGGTGATAGGCTGCCTTTAACCCCTTCCTGACATGGCGGGTCTTTAAAGATGGCACCCGCTCCGGAGCGGATTGAGTGCCATACCTACCAGGTGCCTGCTGTTTCTTACAGGACACACCCAGGGCTAATGTCTGCAATCGGTAGTAATGCTGGTAGTGAACATTTAACCCCTCAGATGGCGTAGTCATATATGTCATGTGAAAGGCAAAAAAAACAGAAGCGTTGGGTGGGAACACATCTGCCTGGCTGAGATTGTTTAAGGTGTACCATTGATTAATAAACCAGAGCCTGTACTAGGCTTCTAGGCCTATTGCTGGTATCTCCCAATGCAGGCGGCAGGGTGGCAGCTCCCCACACAGACCCCCCACCTACGTAGACATAACTATAAAAAAATGTTATGAGTCAGATTGTGGAGATGAAAAGAAAAAATGAATTTTTTCCAAAGTTATTTTTTTTTCAGTATTAAAACACAAGAAAAACTATAAATGGTATTGTTGTACTGATCTAAAGTATGAAATGAACAGGTTGGTTTTACCTCACAGTGAATGTAGTAAAAACAAAATCAATAAAACTGTGGTGGAATTAAATTTTTTATCCAATTCCACCACGTTTGGAATTTATTTCCAGCTTATCTCTACAGTACATCCTATGCAATATTAAATGGTGCCATTAGAAAGTGCAACTTGTTCCACAAAAAACAAGCCCTCATACGGCTATGTGAACGGAATAATAAAAATGTTCTGGATCTGGGCAGTTTAAAAAAACTAAAATGCAAAAATGGAAAATCGCCATGTCAGGAAGGGGTTAATGACAAGGTCTCAACGGGTCTTAAAGACCACTATATTTAGGTTTTAGCGCACTTTTTGTTTACTGGCTGTAACTTTCTTTTTATAGGGCTTTTGTAATTTTTTGGGCATTTTTTTTTGTTTTATTTGGGAAAGTTGTACAAAAAGAAATAAAAAAAAATTAATTGTTTCAAACTGTAGTTTCTTATTTTTTAAATATGCAAACTGACCCCAAAATAAATTATTAAAATGTGTATTCTTTTTTGTGTCGCTCATTTTGATGTATAATATGTATAGTTTCACGTGACTGAGGTGATAACGACATTTGTTTTGGTTGCGGTGGACGTTTTTATTTTTTGTATTTTATTATACTTTTTAATTATTTTTTACATTTATTTTTGACACATAATAGATCTCCCAAGTGTGGATAATAGTATTAATGTTTTTATTATATTTGACTTATTTTTACACTCATTTTTTGCACATTTCTCCCCCAAGAGGTCAACGCCCCCTGGGGGACACTGGCCCCCCTTTTATTTTTCCCACTGGAGCATCCACTGCCTGAGATTCCTGTCAATCACGTGACCCCTTGGTCCAATAGCTTCATAGCTGCTCCTCTATTCACTGCCCTTAAGAGTACGGCTACACGACACAAAAAGGGTACAACTATCGTAACATTTTTGGTACTGCTAGACAATGGTGTCACAACATGTGACATGCTTCGACTGCAATGTGACAGTGACCCAAAAATCCAATGAATTTTTGTGCGACTGTCGCCCCGCAGTCGCAGCATTTTGCAATGTGACACCATTGACATTATTACAAAAAATGTCTTGCGATATTGCTGCGACAAATGTTGTTGTGTAGCCCTGTCATTGACCGCCAGAGTGCAGGAGCTTTCATCCTGTGGCCCAGCGGTCCGAAACACAGCCGATCGCACAGGCAGACGATCAGCTGTGTTACTGTCCAGGAAAACGGGGGCCGTAAATAGTGGCATTCCTACAGTACAGTACAGATTTGCCATTTATGATGCTGCTGAATGGCTGAGAAGATTCGGCCGGGCCTTTAAGCCTCGGACCCTTTTTCCTACTAGTGATAATCGCACTCGTTGCGGCACTGTGAAGGTGTTCTCCATCTGTGCCTGTGTTTTTATATCCTCAGTGCCCTTTTCGTAGGATACAAGTTTTCTACAGCATTAACCTGTCGTTAACCTGTGTATCAGCCCCAGACTTCATTTAAAGAGCTGGTATCATTGGTAATGCAGGCTATTAGAGGCACAAATGAAATGTCTAATGTCTCGCTATTTCTCTTGTAATAGAAGTTTAGGGTAATGACCTGAGATATTGTGTAATAACGAAGCCATAAATCACAGTTATTGATTTTCTAGAAGTAAAACACTTATAGTTTGCTGTGCTAAGAGAATCAAGTCTGCGCTCTCTGGGAATTGTACCCATAACAGGGAAGGTTTAAAGGGAGTCCGTCTCCATCAAATTCACTGTTAAAGCAGACACAATGCCTTGCATTGGAGCAGGGGTGCGCCGAATGTCTTGGGCTGCCCTTGGTGCACTAAACTGCTCATTCACATATCAATTAAAAGTACTTTGTTCTTCAGAATGAAGCAACATATCGCTAAGTGAAAGGTATCATTACATTGTGCTGAGCTAGCCCTACAAGGCATTGTGAATGGTTTAATGGTGAATTTCCTGGTGACAGACTCCCTTTAAATGAGACCCGACTAGTGTTACATTTCTCAGGCTAACTAAAGGATAACTAACCTTTTTCTTAAAGGGGCTCCCTGGGAATTAAGAAAATGAAAATACCTTATTATAAATATATACCCAAATGCCTTTCATTGGTTATAACTAGTGTCGAGCAAACTTGTTTTTTAAGTTCTGCGTCCAAAGTTCGGGTTATCGAAGAATCCCGTTATGGATTCCAAGTTCCGTTATTGTCCGTGGTAGCGGAATCCATAACGGGATTCTTCGATAACCCGAACTTTGGACGTATGAACTTAAAACACAAGTTCGCTCAACACTAGTTATAATGACTCATTTTGCCAGGGGAGCAATCATTAGGAGAAATAAAATGGCCGCCTTCCTATTAGTACACACAAAACCTGTCCTAATCACACAGCAGGACAAGTTACTTTAGAACAGGGGTTGGCAACCCCCGACACGCGTGCCAGAGATGGCACTGACTGGGTCACATAGCATTATATTAATTTATAATGCTATGTAAGCCTTAGAGGTCTGGAATGTATTGTATAACACTGACATAATGCTGTCAGTGTTACACAAAACATTCCAGAACTGCAAGGGTTACATAGCATCATAAATCAATATAATGCTATGTGACCCTGTCAGTGCTGGGAGGTCAGGACGGGTGCTGCCGCATACTCGCACTCGGACTTGTTCAAGTCCCCAATCTTGGAGCATTAAAATGTTTGCTGTATTAACTATACCAGTGAACCTATGTGATGTGACATTTCAGTTTAGCTTTGGTTTCTTGCAATGCATGGTCTGAATACGGTATGTATTTTTTATGGTTTCAGCCCCGGTTAAGTACAGCATCCTTGTTCTTAAAGGGCCCTGGGAAAGTTGTGATGGTAGCTATTTGCATGTAGGTATATTTTATATCCTATACTAAAGCTCTTCTGTAGTAATTGTCACTGTATTATGCTCTACAAGGTCCCTGAAAAGAAGTTGCTACTTGTTTTATGCTTATACATTTATTCCACTAGTCATTATTCATGCAAGGACCCGACTTATACCTGTTTTTTTTCCCTTGATATGCAGAAATGGATTAAACTTCTTCTTTAAGCTGCTGGCCTGGGTGTACACTGGATCAGCCAGTATGTTTTCTGAAGCTATTCACTCCTTAGCTGACACTTGTAACCAGGTAAGATGCAGATGACAATGTATGCTGCTAAAAGGGACATATCGTTATAGGTTATTGGGGAGTTCTTCTTAGAGGGTTACCAGAACAGCTGACTGGCCACCGCATACAACGGGTATCTGATCTCAGCAGGTGTGTCACTGAGGAGCCTATAATTAAAGAGATTTTCAGAGATATTTTTATTGATGACCCATCCTCAGGATAGGTCATCAATATCAGATCGGGCAGCTGGTTGAAGAGAAGGCTGCACAACCGTGCCTGTGCAGCCTTCTCTTCATTGTTTACCGGCTCGAAGTGGCAAAACCTCTTTAATGGAAAGGCTTCTTTTAATGAACAGGTCATCACTGGCCAAGGAAAAGCGGAGAGAAGGCTGCGGTGCCACTGCAAACGCCACTGCGTTCTGGGACAGCTGATCTGCGGGGGTCCTAGGTGTTGGACCCCTACCTATCAGATACTGATGACCTATGCAGAGGATAGGTCATCAGTGTGAGAGTCTCGGAAAACCCCTTTAGTTAAAGGGTTTCTATCACCAGAATTAACTCTATTATACTGGCTGACATTAACGATGTGCTAATGTCAGCAGACCCTAACTGTACTATGCACTATGTACTGGATAAATCTTGCGCCTGCGCAGTGCCGTTTATCCAGCACACAGGGCCGGCAGGAGGAGACAAACGCTGGCCCTGTCAATGACGGACGGCAGGGCGTGACATGAGGTGGGAAAACGGAGCCTCTAGGAGCAGGAGCAACGCCCCCTGCTCCTAGAGGCTAATTTTCATAGCATAAAAGTTAAAATTGTGCAGTAAGGGGGCCATCAATAAACATAAGAATAGTACAGTTAGGGTCTGCTGACATTAGCACATCGGTAATGTCAGCCAGTTTAATAGGGTTAATTCTGGTGACAGAAACCCTTTAGGTGCCTTGTATTAACCTTGTCCACATGAGACAACCCCTTTAAGGCCTCCTTACACAAGAACGGAGGGTTGGATAAATATATTTTCACCCAATTGTTTTGTTCTCCTGGGAGATAAGCCACCACCAGAAGTTTCCGACAGCGGCTTTCTCTTCTCTCCCCATAGAATACATACATTTGGCTGAGCTGAATGTGTATGTATATGGAGTCAGGAGAGAGAGCGGCCAGCTAACTGAAGTCATAGCCGGGCATACACATTCAAAATCTAACAAGGCTTCCAGATGGGTATCCATTACCCAACCAGGAGACGTTATTTATCCACTTACAGATAGCATTAAAGATTCCTAATGAATGACAGCAAGCAGAGATCTTGCCGAAGTGAATTACCCCTTCAACATTACCATAAATGTAACCGCTCTGTCTTGGCACTAGGTGGCACTGCTTTTCATCAAATGACTGTATGGTGAGCAGGAGGTCTCTGGTTTAGGTTGTTGTTGCTCTCGCCGCTCTATTGCAGTGATATCATTAGTATTAATGTAATGTTATTACTCTTTATTCATCCAGTAGCAGCATTGCATGCTTCATGGTACAGGGGTACAGACTGCATACAGTGTGCCGAGAGCGTGATACATAAGGAAGCAATACCGGGTGGTATGGAGGGGTTAAATGATTATCATCTCATAGAAAGAGTCATCATCAGTAATAAGTTGCATACACTTCTCCAAAATGTTGGCCAACAGAAAGGAGGGGACTTCCACCATCTTGTGTCTTCCACCTGAGGTATATGCTCATAGTGTATACATCCAACAGAGGCCTATTATGGATCCTATACAGTAACCCATAGGGTCTAATTGTTACTCATTGTTACTTTTGTGGCGACCCTCTGCGCTCTCCTGTACGTTTGAAAAAATGGTATCCATGCATACTGACCAGACGGATTGAATGGACCCTCTTTTCACCTCCAAAGGTAAATAGGGGGCCATGGGATACATCGCACTTATATACACTGGGTGCTTTTCCCGGCCTATACGTTAAAGAGAACTGTAAGACTATATTATCTGCTAACTCCAGAATTCTATAGTATGTGGTCTTTTTAGACAATGATATCTTGGGGTGTCTCCTGTTTGCATCGGCATGGGGATCCCTGTCTCCATTATAATAAACTATCCTGAAAAGGAGTTTCAGAGGAAGGTGAAAGAGGGGACCTGTATCTTAGGACCCCGAGATTGTAGACTTGATAAGTATGACAATGTATGACACTGATCTTTTCTTTAATCCCTACGGATTCAGCAGTTAACAGTCACAGTCATAACATTTTAACTAGATGTGATAACTCGCCAAGTGTGACTGTTAACTCTGCTACATATTGTTGCCCTAATCCATTCCCATCTTGATTACAGTACTTATTACTAATTGGCCTCCCCTGTCCAATCTATCACAGATGATCCCGGTTGATACATTCTTCTGTCTAACCGCTACTCCTATGCCTCTGCCCTGTGCCAGTCACTACTCTGATGCCTCTGCCCTGTGCCAGTCATTGCACTGGTTGCTCATACAGTATACGATACAGTTCAAACTTCTCATTCTCGCCCAGAAAGCTCCCCACAGCGCGGCCCCCCCTACATCTCCTCCCTCATCTCTGTCTACCACTCTACCCGTGCTCTCCGTTGTGCCTATGACGACTGATATCCACCATAATCCGAACCTCTTACTCCTGTTTTCAATACTTCTCTCGAGCTGCACCGGTCCTCTGGAATGTCCTACCCCAAGCAAGTAGGTTAATTCACAACATTCATGGTTTTAGGCGCTCCCTAAAGACATATTTTTTTTTTTTAGGCTGGCCTATCACATCCCCTAATCTAATTCTTCCCAATTCACCCTCCCCTTCATCATCATTCTTCACAACATGATCCATCACCAGATATCCATACCCCCTTCACTCAGAAGCACTACAGGTATTGGCTGGTGACCGGCTCATGCAGCATCTTATATACTCCGCTATTGTGTTGAGATGGCCGGACCCTTGTACAAAGCATGCACTTGTTACCTTCGGTGTCATCCCATCTCCTCAAAGATTGTAAGCTCTTGTGAGCAGGGCCCTAATTTCTCTTGCTATCTCTGCGGTATATGCTGGCCGTATATAAATAAAGATTATTATTATTATTATTATTATGAAGGTCAAGGAAAAGAAAAAAAAGATGTCTGAACTAGTATAACTGCTTTTCCTAAAATAAAAAAAAAGGTGTTCACATGTTCCTGACTGCTAGTTTTAGGGTCAGGGAATGGATGTCAGGGTTACTGCCGTTCAGACAATGCTGCAGGTCTCATCAGTCTTATGCCGCATCCTCAATATTGTCTTCATTTGGACAATTCACAACACTGGACAGGTACCTTCTCATGTAGACTAGTTGTCTCCTGTCCAGTTATAATGCTGAAATATTCTTTTATTAACTAATAATTTTATTCTCCATGAAATAACAATTCTGAAGCATCTGTTCTTTTCTGCACTGTGCCAAGTTGCCAACCCTCTGTTATACCTACAGGAAATTTACGAATACATTGACAGCTGGGTGTTGGCATTCCTCTTGTCAGGGGAAGGTGAAAGAGGGGACCTGTATCTTAGGACCCCGAGAGATGGTAGACTTGATAAGTAGATCAGGAGATCTCTGCTACAAAGACACTGTCCTCACTGGTAACACCCAGTTGTCAATGTATCCATACATTTCGAAGAGGACATAGTTGGAGATTTGTGACCTTTTAAATGCTACTTGGAACATATTTTATGGGAAGTGGTGTTTCTGCGCCGCCCTTCGGAAAAGGGTGTGTGGTGAGGACGGGGCCAGTGGTTCCTCCACATTTATCTTCATTTGCTCCTGTTTTCAGGCTCGAATGACGGCACAGCCTTCCAGAGGATGCGCCTAATATATGATCAGACCTGCACCTCACTATAAATGAGTCGCATCAAAACATAGGCCTTTAATTACTCTCCCCCACATCATGAGACCAGATTTATTAAAGATTTTACTTAAAGGGAATGTGTCATCAGAAAATGACCCATTGTCCTAATCACCTTTTTATGCTTAACATATTTTTAAAGAAGTTTTGATGATGTTATTTTGAATTTTCCATGTCTATATTTATACAAAAACATAAAATCCCGTAGTTTTCGCACTGGCCACTAAGCCTGATAATAGGCCCCACTTCTTGGTCTGTACAGATATCACCTCTGTGTATAGATAAGACAGGATCCATTCACAATAGGTGATTGTCAGAGTTCATCTATTCTTTCCTTGTACTATGTCCTCAGTACAGAGCACAGAGCAGGCCTAGAAAACTCTCCCATAGAAGTCAGTGAGGCCCCCTCCTGACCATTGTGTCTATAGACCATGGGGCTGCCGTAAAGCAATTCTTTTTAATGCTGTGTATATGCTGTTAAGAACAACTCGGGCAAGATGGCCGCCCCATAATTGTGTACAGGAAACAGAATACAAAGTCCTGTAAGAAAAAAAAAAAAAAAGGATATGTGTTACTATCTGGTTTTAACTAGAAGATAACATTTTTTGTGATTCGTTTCCTTTAGGGTTCATGCACATGATCGTATTTTTTGTGCACATCCGTTCTACATTTTTTGCGGGTAGGATGCGGATTCGTACTTCTGTTCCATGGCATCCACAAAAATAGAGCGCGTGTCCTATTCTTGTCCGCATTACGGATAAGGATGGGACTGTTCTATTATGGCCTGGACGTTCTGTTCCGCAAAATGTTTTGCACATCCACAATTTGCGGACTGCAAAATAGGCTACAGTTGGGTGCATGAGCCCTTAAGCTGACACATCAGGGGAGGCGATGGGTCCTTATTCCATCTTCCCTTTAGGTGAATGATTGCGATGTGAGCTGATAATGTCCTGCTTGTATATTTCAGGCTCTGTTGGCTTTAGGGATTTCACAGTCTGCACGGACGCCGGATCCTGGACACCCGTAAGAACTGTTATTTAATAGTAATTAGTCAATGAAAAGATCCCGGGATAGTTTTACTGAATACTTTCTGGGAACTCGCTGTAAAGTTCTATTTCTCATGTGATCTGTTCGCATCTGCATTGTGGCTCCTGTTCATAAACAGCCTGTGCTGAATATGTCATATGATGGACCTGCTGTGGCCAGGTCTCTTCAGTCCGAGATGCATTGGTTGTCCAGGATGAGAAACACATACGGTAGCTGCCTTCTTGTGGAAACTGCGCCACGCCTGTCCATCGTCTGGTATTGCAGATCTGCTCCATTGAAGAGAGTAGGTCTGAGTGGCATTGCTACACACACCCTTTGGACAGCCGTGGTGCTTTTTTGGGGGGAGGAATGCAGCCATGTTTTTCTAATTCTTTTAATCTGAAAATACTTAAAAGTTTAAATATAGATTTCTTAAATTGTAATAATTGTTGGCCAAGTGATCTTTCAGCCAATAGTTATATCTTCCAACTTCCCCAAACACGTACATATCCGGTTCAGCCGAAATTGCATGTGTTTTCAGTGGGGCGGGAGAGTAAGCCGCTGCCGTACACCTCTGTCCCTGGGGAACTAATGATGGGGCATGTTATGTCCTCGTGCTCATAATATAGTCGGCAGTTTCCCCCAGAACCCTTTTTGGATTTTACCGAGCAGCTGCCTGCATATAGTTGGCCATGTTTTTTTCTAAATATTTCAATATCCAACCGTTTGCATTAGAGGATGAGCTGGTGGTGCAGTGCTTGCGGAGTACAGGGCACACACCTGCGAAGCAGCCTCCCTCCTACAAAGCACCTTTTCGTCGGCGGCACAATCAGCCTGTTCCCTGATAATAATTAACCAGCTTTCTGGACTTCGAAATGCTGTAAAATTCTAAATCAGAAAATGTATTTCATGTATCAAAACATATCTGAAATTGCTCACAACGACGAGAGAAATTAAATTCAGGCCGGTGTTCAGCGAATGTTTAAGCACTGCCCTGTTCATTAAACATCTGAATGCATTAAAAAAAAGGGATTAAATCAATTTCATCAGCAGCTGTGGTGCATAACATTAAAGTAATAAGATTAGATCTAAATAGCCTATGCAGGGAGAGGATTAGAAAAAAATCTACAGAATGAAATTACTTTTTTTTTTGAAACACTGAAAAGGCCATGCAGTCGTAATACTCTATTAAAAGCTTTTGCCCTGGTCTTAATTTGTGTACTTTTGCAGTACTTGCTGTAATTCTACACGTTATTACACAGCGCCGCAAAATACTACTGTGACACACGCCAGGCCTCCCTGTTATTTCCCATTTAAAGTGACAGTCACCTTTGATTTTGCCAGGGGAAGTTGTGGCTGCTACCAGGGGAATGTAGTATACATGAGTCCATTGGAATGAATGCTTATTCATATGAATGGCCTGAGTCCGCCAGAGCGGTTCCAGCGACGCAATCACCAGGGATGGCATTAGAGAGACAGCCAAGGTCTGTGTCATGTGTATGCTTATCGGGCACGCTTGTATTATGTCATAGTAGGCGCCTGTGTACACAGGCACTATATGCTGGCATGGAGAAGTATGGCGAAATATTATTCGGACATAAATGTGCAATAAAAGTCCCTTGACAGGGAAAAAATGAAAGGGGAAAAAGTTTTCAAAATAAGGTAATACACAAAAATGATATGTGAAGTACATTTAAGATGAAATAACCCCTGTTCATTTTAACTGGATGCCAGGCTCCACATTCCGCCCACTCTGGGGGCTCTCAAAGTAATGTACTCGTTAAACCCTTTTTAGGCATTTTACACAGTTTTTTAAGGGGATCTTCACAAGCGGCAGATTTTGTTGCAGAAATTTTTTTGTGACTATCAGTCCCATTTCCTTGAAACGGGCTTGCAGAAATCCAAGTGCTTCCAGCCAGAACAACCCCATTCAGATGAATAGAACGGATTCAGTCGCAGAAAGATTTCTTCAGCAAAATCTTCTGTATGTGATTGTAAAGTAACCCAAAAGCCCTTCTGACTTCTCAAATAATTTGAAATATCCACCAATTGAATGATTTAAAATATCCACCAGCAACCTGTCCTAGAATGGGTTGAACGGTTTGCCTCCACATGCAGAGCTACCTAGGAGGATGAGGGGAGCCTAACTACACTGCTCTACAATAAATGGTCAAGATCTGATCCTGCCTACGATATGCCATCATGGCTGAGCAACCTGACAGGAGCGCTCACCAATATGTAGTATATGCAAGTGCCAGAGTGTAGTGTTTAGTGAGTCCCCTCACCATTAGACAGCTCTGCAAGTGAAGGCAACCAGTTCTGTTCACATTTTAGGACAGGTTGCCGATGACTATTTTAAATCACTCTTGGAGGACCCCTTTAAACAGAGATTAGTCGTTATGTACGGGTCCCAGGTTACAGTATTTTAAGTGATGGAGCATAATCCGCTAAAAGAATCTGCCTGTAGACTCTGTACTGTATGGATATTACAGGGCACCCTAGATCTTATTAACACGAGATGGCGGCACTGTATGGTTTGTATTAGTAATATTAGGAATGTATTGCAAATGGATAATATCAACTGTTCCTTTTACATCACACAGGTATGGCTTTACCAATATGCGCTATATTGCTTCATTGATCAGCGGCGTTGGCATTTTTATGATGGGTGCTGGACTGTCCTGGTACCATGGCATCATGGGGTTGCTGCATCCACAACCTATAGAATCTCTGCTTTGGGTAAGCCCTATGTTCCTCCTTACTGCTCGCTGATATACTGCCTCTTCTGTGAGAAAGTGAACGCATTGTGTTACTCCTTGCAGGCGTATTGTATTCTGGCGGGATCATTAGTTTCCGAAGGAGGTAAGTAATACTGTCTACGCATCGTGTTCTACTTTCTTGAATCCGTTGTCATTACGGGGGCTATTAGGAGAAATAACCAGTATAATAAGCAGTTCTACCATAGAAATATCATTACTATTAATTCTGGGTAATGTAGTACAGCTGACTTTATATAGGCAGGCTGGCACCTATGAGGGGCTATTACATGGCCGTGTACATGTCTATCAATGACCACCAATGATCCATGAATACATGTGATATCACAGAAATAATGGCGGTCAATGAGAATACTGTATGTCTGAAATCCAAGTGTAATAAGGATGCTGCCACACGTTCAGGTTTTATGATGCGGTTTTAGGAGCCAAGACCAGTAGTGAAATAAAAAAAGAGATGTACACCCCCTTTAAGAACAGAACCCCTTTCCCCCGGACAGACCTGCGAAGGGAAGCCTACTTACTTGTTTCCCAGCACTGGCTTTCCACTCCTTCCCTCCACGACCTGCACCCCTTGCGGTGACCTGCTTCCCTGGTGTCATGCGACCATTTGACATGACACAAGGGGAGCAGGTCACCACTGCGGCCAGCGATTGGCTGCAGCGACATCAAAATGGAAGTTGACAACCTGGGAGCGCAGTGGAGCAGCCGGGTCTGGGGAGAGAAGGACCAGGGAGCCAGCGCCGGGAAGCAGGTAAGTAGCAGGTTTGCCAAAATCCCCTTCTAGAGTGCACAAGCCCTTTAATACTTTCTCCCCTTTCTATGATCCACTCCTAATTTTGGCTTCAGAGACATACTGCATACTGCATAAAAAACCTAAACGTTTAAGGGTAAGTCCACAAGGGTCAAATTTGTGGTGGATAATTTCCACAGTAATGCCTCATTCACACGTCAGTGTTTGGTCATTGATTTCCATCAGTGATTGTGAGCCAAAACCCGGAGTGGAGCCTCCACAGACATAAAGTATATGGGAGAGATCTGCTCCTGTTCTGTGTTTAGAGGCACACCTGGTTTTGGCTCACAATCACTGATGGAAATCACTGACGTGTAAATGAGGCATAATACAGGAGGAAAGTCCACAACAGAAATCCCCACACCAAACTGCATGGATTTGGCTCTGCGAATTTCCTAAGAAGCTGAAAAAAACCTCATCCGCATCCACATTTGTGGGTTTTACTACCAATCTGCGGGTAATCCACAGCAGCAGCACATGGCCTGCAGATTTTATTGTGGATTTAGACTTCCCCATTGAAGTTAATTGGGAAAATCTGCAACTAATGCACAAACAGTATGTGATGGACACTGACATGCTTTCCAAAATTCGCACCGCAAGTTAGTTTCTGTGTGGATGGGATTTATAAAATCCACAGGTCCAATCTGCATCAGTACCAGCCCGTCTAGACGAAATGTATTGCTTTGGATGTCTTGATGAGCCCTCTGCTCTAATGATGTTTTCTGTATTTCATGCAGCTACACTCCTGGTTGCTATTAATGAGATTAGGAAAAGCTCAAGAATAAAGGGATTGTCCTTTTATCAGTATGGTAACGTATACTTCCCCTGAACGTTTCGCTATCTCCGAAAAGGAACTGTATTAAATATGGAATATGAAATAAGAAAATGTAAAATTGCAAACATTTGTGTGACGTTTGGCAGTCGGCGCGTCTGACATACTAGAATTGCTGTCACCGAGGTTAGACTACGATACGGGGCGGTACACACCATTGAGAGTGGGTAATATACCAACTAAATTGGCACTCTTATGGGTATGGTTGGGGTTAGTATATGTTTCTAGTATTGTTAGGTAAACTCAGGTTACACTTCCCAAAAATATGCTGGCTTAGCTGATTCCTATTATACGGCTGGGCCATGTCACTGACCAGTGATATGGATGTATGATACGTCTAGAAAAGCCCCTTAGCGCTATATGACGTACCTGTATGTCATATGCATTAAGCGGTTGTATGGAGGGTGCTCATGTGCTGAGCTTGCTCAGTGCGAAGCCAAAGCCAGCTGTCTGATATAGCAGACACCTACCAGCAGTGACTGGGATCGGAGATGACTCCAATGCCAGTCATTCATCCCTTCCGATGCTACTGTCAATAACGACCGCAGCATCTGTGGGGTTTGACAAAGATATGTCTTCCAATCAAATACTCCGTGGCAAAATCATAAGGCTCTGAATGATTGCTAGGGCAGCCCGTGGCCTTGTGAAGGCTCACAGTCCTGTCATAGTGAACTACCTGCCAAGTCATGTCAGTGGCACGACCTGAGAGTCAGCCTGTAAAAATCCCATAGACTGTGGTAGTATTCTGTTGCAGTCTATGATACAACTGATCAGAAGTGTACAAGTCTCCTGAGGGGCCTAAAATTTACTGTATAAAAAGTTTAAAAAATATAAAAAAAACATGAAAAATTCAAAATCACAGCTTTCCCAATTTTACATAAAAACAAACAGTTAAGCATAATAGGTATTGCCATGTCCGAAAATGTCCAAACTGATAAAATATTAAGATTTTTATGGGCATGGTGGATGCCATAATGGGGTGAAAAAAAATTAAACTAGCCTGTTTGTTGTTTTTTGGTCATGTTGCAGTCCCACCCCAAAAAAATGAATAAAAAGTGATCAGAAAGCCTGCTCCAAAGTGGTGCCAATAACACCTACAGTTTGCCCCACAAAAAATGAGCTCTCCTATTGCGTGATTATTTTTGTAGTGAAACATTCATTTAGGAGCCTTGTTTATAATTTGCAGCAAGATAAACTCTGGCATTGTCTTTCTAGTGATGCAGTCTAAGGATCCGAGTACTAACGTGGTCCTGATGGAGGATGCTGCCGCAGTTTTGGGGGTCATTATGGCTGCCTCCTGTATGGGTCTGACTTCGCTCACAGGTAATAAGTTACACAGTTTAGCTGAAATCTGCATGTCAGTGTGCATGCTTTCTTGTGTGTATGACTGATCCAGAAATATAACTGAGCAGTATGCACATACACATATACAAGTAGTAAAACAGGGGATGTTACCGGAGAAGAAAGTGGACTGTTCCTTTTACATGGGCAGATCAAGGGCAAATCGTTTATATAGCATGTGCGCGTTTATAGCTCAGTTTACGCAAAGAGGTGTCTCCCAAGGAAAGAGAACCTTCTTGCTAGCGCAACCTTGTGGAAGTGGCTACCTTTGAGTCAAAATTTAACTTTTTGACAAGCCTTGGGACATAGCAAGGGAAAATAGCAAAGCCAAATATCCATCCCAAGGGATAGCTCTGTTTAAGCAGAGTAATCTTCTTGCAAGCTAAGTGTATGGGAACGAGCAACCACTATTACGATTGTTCGGCCTGCATTCTGTGTGCAGTTGTCAGATGCACATCTCCTATTTACACAGGAGAAAGTGCTGCAACTGGTGGAGACATTTGTCGAATGCCTATTCTGTAACAGAGCCTTGGGTGTAATTGCATCCACTAAGCAGTCTGCAAAGCACCAAATGCGAGTGTCCCAAAAAAAAAAAAGTGCTCATCTTGGTTCTGTGATGTCACACTTCTCAGAAACAGGAGTCAGACTGGATCCATATGATCTGCTTGTGGATTTAGTCTTTTAGGGAGGTGTATACTGTCAGTCGTACAGATTTTTTTTATTAATGTGTCATACTGACCGGTTTACAGTTTTCGAGATCTCTGCTTGCTGTCATTCAGTAGGAGCCTTCATTGTTTACATCCTTTGAATAAGGTCCTGGTCATGTGATGAACACACCAGTGTCTGACTTGAAGCGTACCTGTTTTAAAAAAAAGTTTGTATAATGGCTGTGCTTCTTTGTACAATCATAGCTGTGAAGGAACAGGTCTTTTTGGGGCTTCCCTACAGTTTTTTCTGCCATATTATTCTGCAGCACAGCTAGATGCATTTCTCTCACAAGTGGAGGAGGCCTCCCTTCTGTGGAATCTGCCAGCACTGTACTGCTGTGATGTCCTTTACCTTACTTCCCACTATGTTTGTTTTCAGCTCCAGAGCTCACAGAACAGATAAGAAGGGAGTAGAGATGAGCGAACTTTAAAAAAAAGTTTGGCGTTCGGGTTGTGGTAATCGCCGCATCCCGTTATGGATTCCACTACCGCGGACTATCCCGGCATATGGAATCCATAAGGGGCGGCTTCCACGAACCCGAACTGTTGAACAGCCGAAGGACCTGGGGTGACGTCACAGTCATGTGATCAGTGCAGGGGGCGTGGCTCAGCACAGGATCAAATCCAGTGGGTGGATTTGATCCCGCCTAACATAGTGGGTGGAAATGCTACTGTTTGCCTGGCAAACGATCTATGACATGATCGCACTTACAACTTTTTACATGATACTTTCTGCATCTAAAGGGTTGTCATTCGAAAAACGACTTGTTTGATCAAATCAATTATCTACTTGTGTAAAGGGGCTTTAGTCACAGAACAGTTAGGACGGGTTTACATGTTCAGGGTTTTTTTCTGCAGCTTTTAAATCCAAAAGCCAGGAATGGATTGAAAAAGAGGAGAAGACAGCCTTCCCTTTTATATGTTATGATCCGTTCCTTGCTTTGGCATCAAAAAAGCTGAACATGAAAACCCAGCTGTAGGGGACATTCACACGGCAGCTTTTTGACACAGACAGAAGGGACATGTCCTTCCTCAACGTGGCGACAGCTTTAAGCGCAGCTTCTCACTGAGATGTATGGGTGCAGAGAGGACAGGGCCGTCAGCGGGTTTTCAGCGCAGCTGTCCATGGCAGGGCGGGGTGGGAAGTAATCACTGTTCCCCGTCATCGTGCGTGCTACTCACACAGAAATGCGCTTCAAGACAAAGTAAATCGTCGCTAAGCAAATTTCTTTGTGAAATGCGGCAAAGCAGCCAAATTGAAGTTTTGAGAACTTCGCTCATCTCTAGTGTGCACACAGCTGTACCGTAATGGTGATTGAGCCAGTTCAGCACTTATGGATCCTCCTGTATGTCATTATATGGAGAACAGGACACGTGAGGTTCCAGGTCACCGTTCGGTGTGGAATACCCCCTGGTGCATTACTGAAATCCAGATTGGAAATGTAAAAAGCTGAGGTAGTAGTCTGTTTCTGTGTGATTAGCCCGCAGTTCCAATAAGCTGCATCTGCCCTCAGTTTTTTTTAGTAATAAATCAGGCTTTGATATAGTTGTTGGAAACATTTCCTTGATTGGACACAGGCACCCAAGGCAAATCTCCATGAATTATGGGTACGCTGCTATTTTCTGAACTTTTAATGCTTTCTTGCACCTCATAAATCTCAGCAGTCACATCTGGTAGTTCTGCCGAATGCAGGCTCGAGTCTGTTTTATTGCGTGGCACCTGTCACGGAGACAGGTTTAATTTTAGGGTTTTTAATACTCTTATCCGCTCTGCCGATCTCTAGTGCGGCCTACAGTGACTTTCTTCTCACTTCTTGTGTAAACTTCTGCCACTTGTTCCCCTGCCTGAGCAGTACCTAGGGTAAACAGTAGAATTATTATTTAGTCTGTTCTACTCTTTCATCTGTCAAAATTGTGTTTAGGGAATCCTTACTATGACAGCCTGGGCTCGCTGGGCGTGGGGACTTTATTAGGAGCAGTATCTGCCTTCCTCATTTACACCAACACTGAGGCCCTTATTGGTCGGTCCATACAACCAGAGCAAGTCCAACGTATTACCGAACTCCTTGAAAGTGACCCTGCTGTGAGGTAAGAGCGTTGTACAAACATTGGTTTTAGAAGAAGGAACAGCTGCGCTTCTTTTTGTCTTAGTGTTAAACAAAGAATATATTTTAGAGGCATTATGGCAATCTTATGGCTTCTCCAAGACTTCTCATAGAGTATTGCTTCTTCTAGTTTGTGATTTAAGGGGCCATTTAATTCAGTTCTTCAGAGAGAACCTGCTTGGCGACAGCTTTTCTTCCAAGAGCTGAGGCTTAAAGGGGTTATCCAATACTATAAACTGCCCCCCCCCCCATATGCCGGGCCCCTCACGGGGAATATACTTACCCCACTCCCAGCTTACACCTGGTCCCCGCACCGCCACTACTGTTTCTCCCCGTGCGTGGATGAAAACGTCCGATTTTGGGGAAGAGCAGCCAATGGCAGGCGGAGTCGGAGATGAGCCTCCCTAGCATTAAGGGTGACTCTAGGAAGGCTCGTTCCCACCTGCCATTGGCTGCTCCCCCCGACACTGGATGTTATCATTGGCGAACGGGGAGAAGAAGTAGCGGTGGTGCGGGGACCAGGAGTGGCACGGGGTAAGTATATTTCCTGTGAGGGGCCTGGAATATTAGGGGGGGGGGCAGGTTATAGTATTGGATAACCCCTTTAAACTGTCTTTACATGGGGCAACACAGCAGGCAATTATCTGGAACTATCTGTCCATTCCCAATAATTGCCTGCTTGTCCGAGGTGGTGTGAGCTGCATCTACATGCCCCCACTGAATGGGGATGAGGGATCGCTGTTGTGTTTGCTCAACCCTATAGAGAATCATTGTTTATACAGCACAATCTGCTGGCCAGTAACTATTTAGGTGACCGTATCAAAGATGATTTCTCGTGATGAACGTTGATCGAGTGATTGGCGGCATCTTTAGATGGGCAGTTATCAGGAACGAGTTTTCCCCATAATTCTCCTGATCATTGGCCTGTGTAAGGTTCCTTTAGAAGTATCATGATATTGAATAAAACAAGTTCTATTACATTAAAGGGGTTCTCCAAGAATTAAGAAAATGAAAATACTTAAATATTACTTTACTATAAACATATTCCCAAATAGCAAAAAAAAATCTAAAACAATAGATAAAACTCTAATTAATATTGACATATAATAATAGCAATATACTGTCCACTCTAAATTCCTATGATTAATTTTAAAAAATAATTTAAAACACGATTATTATGTCTTTTATAATTCCATAAGTATCAGTTCATGTCCTTGTATCTCTCTCAGCCGTTTTGATGAATTATCCTCAATGATACAGTACATAAATGCAAAAATATGTAAAAAAAATTAAAATATATGAAAAATGCTACAATAATATGTGATAAAAATAATTAAGAAATAGAAAATTAGGAAATTTAAAATTAAAGTGTCCTTTTTATATCAATATATCCTTTTATTATCAAATCACGGTTTATATTCCATATGGATTATTTAATATTTGGATGAGTTAGGGTACTTTCACACTAGCGGCATGGCTATCCGGCAGGCTATTACGGTGGATACACAGCCTGCCGGATCCGCCATGCCGCAAGTACCCGTGTGCTGCCGCTCCGTCCCCATTGACTATAATAGGGTGGGGGCAGAGCTACGGCACAGCAATGCACGGCCGAAGATCGCCGGACTAAAAGTACTGCAAGTCCGACTTTTTAGTCTGGCGATCACTGCCGTGCTGCGCCATAGCTCCGCCCCTCTGCCCATTATAGTCATTGGGGACGGAGCGGCAGCACACAGGTACTTGCGGCATGGCGGATCCGGCAGGCTGTTCACCCGCCGGAACAGCCTGCCGGATAGCCATGCCGCTAGTGTGAAAGTACCCTTATAAGTGCACTGTCTCTCCAATGATGTTGTGTCAATATAACTGTTCAATAGTATACTAGTATCTTTCTCTAGTAATAGTAAATGGTTAGTTATATGAAAATGATACTACATTGCCACCCTGGATGGTAGCCTTCTCATATAGATGAGTTGTGTTTATCTGTGTCTCTCCAGTTCTTTTTAATTCAAATTGGTCTGTACTGCGACCTCTCATCCACTCCAGCTCGCTGTGCTCGACATTCCACGTGGCGTCCCACGTGGTTGTGCATTGTGTTTGCCGGCTTGAATATCCCACTACTCTCACGGTCCACTTGCGATGTAAGGCTTCTGTATCAGTCACTGGCAGCTAGTATTTATACTGGCGTTGGAGATTTTAGTACGAGATAGTCATTTCTATTTTCTATTTATCTTGTAACCAGATTATTATAGGCCAGACACGTTTCGGAGCTTACATGCTCCTTCATCAGTGGATTTGTATAATGACCTCTTAATCTGTCTTTTTTCCCCATATCCTCCTTAATTGCATAGGCGGTGTTTTAGCATTCTGCTATTCTTAATATCTGGACCGGAATATACATTCCTTGTAACTGGCTGGCCATAATATACATAATAATGTATATTCCGGATATTAAGAATAGCGGAAAGCCAAAACACTGACCATGCAATTAAGGAGGATATGAAAAAAAAAAAAGTAGATTAAGAGGTCTTTATACAAATCCACTGACGAAAAAAAAAACTAGATTAAAGGGTTTCTGTCACCGGGATTACACATTATAATCTGTCTGACATTATCTATGTGCTAATGTCGGATCAGCTTGATAATGTGCTTTATATGTATTTCTGATGTATATTTAAGCTAAAAAATGTCTTTTTATAATATGTAAATTAGCCTCTAGGAGCAGGGGCTTGCCCCTGCTCCTAGAGGCTCCGTCGCCAACCTGCTGCCACGCCCTTCTTTCTTTGATTGACAGTGCCGGGCAGCGTCTCTCCTGCCTCCGGCACTGTCTCCTGCTAAATCCTGCGCCTGCCGCCGCTCTGTATTCGGCACAGGCGCGGTGAGCTGAGGACGCTGGTGCCTGCTGTCCTCAGCTCACCGCGCCTGCGCCGAATACAGAGCGGCGGCACAGGCTTAGGATTTAGCAGGGAGACAGTGCCGGAGGCAGGAGAGGATCGCTGCCCGGCACTGTCAATCAAAGACAGAAGGGGCGTGGCAGCAGGTTGGCGCACGGAGCCTCTAGGAGCAGGGGCAACGTCCCCCCTGCTCCTAGAGGCTAATTTACATATTATAAAAAGACGTTTTTTAGCCTAAATATACATCAGAAATACATATAAAGCACATTATCAAGCTGATCTGACATTAGCACATAGCTAATGTCAGACAGCTTATAATGTGTAATCCTGGTGACAGAAACCCTTTAAGAGGTCTTTATACAAATCCACTGATGGAGCATGTAAGCTCTGAAACGCGTCTGGCTATAATAGTCTGGTTACAAGATGAAATAGAAATGACTATCTCCTACTAAAATCTCCCAACGCCCGTATAAATACCAGCTGCCAATGACTGAAACAGAAGCCTTACATGTCCACGGGTGGACCGCGAGAGTAGCGGGAGATTCAAGCCGGCAAACACGATACACAACCATGTGGAACGCCGAGTGGAAGTGCATGAGAGGTTGCAGTACGGACCAATTTGAATTAAAAAGAACTAACCATTTACTATTGCTATAGAAAGATGTTGGCACACTATAGAACAGTTATATTGATATAACATCATTGGAGAGAGTGCACTGATAACTCATCCAAATATTAAATAATCTATATGGAATATAAACAGTGATTTGATAGTAAAAGAACATATTGATTTAAAAAGGAAACTTTTAAATTTTTTTTTCTTTTATAATTTATTTACATATTGTTGCATTTTTCATATATTTTTGTATTTATGTACTGCATCATTGAGGATAATTCATCAAAACGGCTGAGAGAGATACATGAACTGATGCTTATGGAATTATAAAAGGCATAATAATCATGTTTTAAATTATTTTTTAAAATTAATCATGAGGATTTAGATAGTGGACAGTTTTATATATTGTTTTAGATATTTTTTTGCTATGTGGGGTAATAAATGATTGAAATCATACAATGACCTGTGTACAGTACAATTTATATGATGACATACACAATTATTTGGTATTGGGTGCACCGAAGACATTGCAGCTTGACCCTGAAATACAGGAAGGTGAGCCACTGAATTGATATATATATATATATATATCTCGTACGTAAATCGTAATAAAGGATTCTTTTGTCTAGGGAGCAGTCACTAGGAGAAATAAAATGGCCGCCATCCTATTAGTGCACACAGAACCTGTCCTAATCACACAGCAGGACAAGTTACTTCACAACACTGAGCTGAAGAGCTGCCTCCTCCTCTCCTACTTTATTATGATTTAATATGATTTTCAGCTGAATTTCTATAGGAATAGAGTTCATGAGGAAACATGTAGCACAGAGAGGAGGTGGGGCTGTGGCTGATGAGCAGCAGCACTTGTATGGAGTCTCCTTTACCACAGTCTGTCCTGTCCGTCCTCTTGTTTCCTCATGAACTCCATTCCCACAGAGATTCGGCTAAATTTCTTATGAGCTGTGTTCAGAATCATCATGCCTGACTGGTAGGAGAGGAGGATAAGGCAGCTCTTTAGCTCAGTGTCCTGAAGTAACTTGTCCTCCTGTGCGATTAGGACAGTTTTTTTGTGTACTTATAGGATGGCAGCCATTTTATTTCTCCTAAGGATTACTCCCCAGACAAATTGAGCCATTATAACTAATGAAAGGTATTTGGGAATATGTTTATAAAAAATTAATATTTAAGTATTTTCAGTCATTTTATTTTCTTAATTCCCAGGGGTAGGCATGTACACGCATAACTCTCTAAACGACTGTATTTGTGGCCAATGTTTTCTCCATATATTCCTGTACTCAGGAATTTGCCTTCCAGTAGGACCCAAACTGACTCGGGGCCACTCGGGTAACTACAGGGAAGATAACATTTCCCCCACTCTATTTTGGTGCTTTCCTGCCAATGAAAGAGAGATTATGGGAATTGTTCTTTCTGCAGTTATTATTTTATAACTTACCTCCTACTAGCAATATGAAAACCACTTACCAAGTCAAACTTTCTGAGTGTCCTATTGGCAAACAGTCTGTCTGAAATTTTCTTTTTGTTCCCCTAATTTGGGGTTTCCAGGATTGGTATATTGATGGCCTATTCCTAGGCTAGGCCGTAAGTATCAAATTGATGGGGTCTGATTCCACGGCTTAATTGTTTACATGGGTCTGTCTACACTTTGGGGCTATTGTAGCTTTGTCCCATTCACTTGAATGGCATAGGAAAGCTTATGTTTATGAAGGGGCAGCCGGCGCCTTCCTGTTATTGGGGGGCCTGCATTTACCGCCGAACCTGCACACAATTATTGTCTTACAGCATAAGCCATCAGAGGCCAGGATTAATCTTTATCCAGTTTCTACAGGACACATTTCATCTGCAGCATGGTGGTAATTGCAGCGAGAGACCAGTAAATGTATATTAATAGGCGTTTAATCTTCACTAATGGTACACAGCACTTTATAGCCGTGGTCAGATTTTTCAATCCATTTACCGACTAATGGAAAAGTATGGGAAAAAACAGGTTAAATGTCAGGTGTATGTTCAGTAGATGGTAATGTTAAATGCTCTCTTTGCCATATGTTTTTTTTTTTCAGGGCCATTCATGATGTAAAAGCCACAGACATGGGAATGAGTAAAGTACGGTTTAAAGCAGAGGTTGATTTTGATGGACGTGTAGTGACCAGGTCGTACTTAGAAAAGCAGGATATCGACCAGGTGTTACATGTAAGTTTATTGCCTCTTCTGTAATAATGATAAAAATACATACTCGGACGCCTAATTACAAAATGTCTGAAAGCGTTAAACATAGCTAATCCTGCCATTTTTGCTATAGGATAGCGAGAAGATTGCCATAATAATCCTGGTCCTAGTCACATTATCTTAGGGAGGTATGAGTACTGCGTACTGGAGCCAGGTTTACCGAGTTCATGGCAAACTGATCATATGTAAAGTGTAGTCATGGGAGCTTTGTTAAAGTATCGCAATCCTCTGTAGTACTCACTATCAAACTACCATAGCAGGCAGGCCGGCTGGCAGCGTAACGTCACTTACTCCGTCAGGCACCTTCTCTGCCTGTTTCTTTAATAAAGTGGGAGCAGCAGGCGTGTGACGGAGTAAGTGACGTTACGCTGTCGGCCGGCCGGCCGGCCGGCCTGCTATGGTAGTTTGATTAGTGAGTACTACAGAGGATTGCGATACTTTAACAAAGCTCCCATGACTACACTTTACATATAAAGACTGCTGTGAGCGGGGCCCCGTGTAATAGAGCACAGTGACTGCACCAGGGCCCGCCGCGATTCCAACACCAGTTGCCGGCCTCCAGCCCTCCCTCCCCGCTGATGCATCGCAGGCCGCACTGTGCAGCATAGCGGCCGGCAATGTATCAGCGTCACCAGAGTAAAAATGGCAGCATTCGCTTTATAAGACGGACTGCCATTTTCCCCCCACTTTGGGGGGGGGGGGGGGGAGTGCGTCTAATAAAGTTAAAAATACGGTAACTCCCATAGACGCCACTTTCAATGCTAACTGACTTATCTAAGTATTTATTTAGAGGGAAGGGGCTCCCTGTCTCACCTGCTTCCCACCCCCAAATGATATGATCATAAGTGCAGAGGGGTTGCTTTGGCAGCCAGGGGCCTAGAAATGGCCCCCAGGCCTACAATGTTGGGATACCTATGAAGGCCTCCTTTGGAAAAAACATAATAGGCAATGGGGTAGATTTATCAAAACTGGTGTAAAGGAAACTGACTTAGTTGCCCATAGCAGCCAATCAGATTCCACCTCATTTTTCTACTTCTTTTGAAAATTAAAAATGGAATCTGATTGGTTGCTATGGGCAGATAAGCAAGTTTTCCTTTACACCAGTTTTGATAAAGCTCCCCCATTATGTCAGTTTTTAATGTAACCCGACACCTTTTATTTATGTAAAACAACACAAAAATATTGCAGTGTGTTATGGAGGATCAAAGGATTGCATGTTCAAGTCCCCCAATAGGGGGGAAAAAAAAGTTTGGAGCAATAAAAAACAAAACAATAAACAGATAACAAACACAAAAAAATGCCCTTTTTATTTACAAATGTTTGCCTTTTTGTACATAAAAAATAAAAAAAAACTATATGCAACTGCTGTGTCCATAATGATCCATTCAATAAAGTGATGACTTTATTTATCCAACACTGTAAACATCATAAAATAAAAATATCAAAATCAGATGTTTTTTGTTCATTACACCTTCCAAAAAGTACAATAAAAAGTGATGAAAAAAATGATTGCACCCCAAAATGACACAAATTAAAACTACATGTCACGCATAGAAGCAAGCCCGCACATAAAAATGCTCTTTAAAAGCAGTGACCCCCCCCAAAAAAAAAATATTTTTTAACAAGATTTTTTTATTGAGCAAAAGTAGAAAAACTATAAATTTGTTACAGCTGTAATCAAACTCACCTTCAAATAAAGTTTTCATGGAACTTACCGTATTTTTCGCCTTATAAGACGCACTTGATGATGGTTTTAGAGGAGGAAAATAAGAAAAAAAATAGTTTTCTTCAGATCTCAGAACAGACACTCAAACTACAACCTCAGTCTAGATCAGACCCCCATCAGAGCTCACATCAGACCGCATATTAGATCGGATTCCGATGTTAGACCTCAGTCTAGATCAGACCCCCATCAGAGCTCACATCAGACCGCATATTAGATCGGATTCCGATGTTAGACCTCAGATCAGATGCCCATCAGAGATTAAATAAATTCACTTACCTCTGCTGCTCTGCCGCTACTCTCCAGGTCCGGCGGACTGCATGCAGCATCAAGTCTTAGTGTGGGCACTACGTCCTGATGCTGTACACTGTCAGTATAGTGCAGCACGGCACCTGGAGAAGACCAGGGAGTACCCTGCAACTTCTGTAAGGAAAGCGGTCACTAGTATGCACGTTATAGGACACACTGTCATATTCTCCGATCTATAAGGCTGAAAATACAGTATATGGCAACCTACATGGTCAACACCATGAAGACAAAACCTAAAATACAGGTTAAGGGTCCATTCACACGTCCGTGTGTGTTTTGCGGATCCACTAATCCGTGGATCCGCAAAACACGGAAACCGGCGATGTGCGTTCCGCATTTTGCGGACCGCATATCGCCGGCACTCTCATAGAAAATGCCTTTTCTTGTCCGCAATTGCTATTTTTTTCGGGAACGCGATTGCGGAGCCGGAAGTGCGGATCCGCAATTGCGGACCCGGCCGGGACATCGTCTGTTCCCATTGAAATGAATAGGTCCGCAATTCCGTTCCGCAAATGCGGAACAGAATTGCGGACGTGTGAATGGACCCTAAGGTCAATGCCATAAAAACAAAACTCCTGCACAATATCAGATAGGTGCAAGTCTCTTCTCTGGAACCCACGCCTATCTCCCAGAACGGGCCCTCCCAAAGTGAAGGGGAGCGCACTGTGCAGACACCTGTCCAAGCCGCTCTGCACTTCTTGAAATTCCGATAGTAGTGAATGAATGGTGGCTGTGCTTGTGCTGAGCACTCTCCTTCACTTTAGGAGGGCCCTTTCTGGAGAAAGGAATGGGGCCGCTACTATCTGACATTGGTGGCATATCCTAGTGATAAACCACCAATGTCTTAGATGGGAATACCAGTTTAAGCTGTTGATACACACTGAGACAATGATCGGCTACATAGCGGATGATCAGTCATCCATGGGATTGTTCGTAAGAATGATCCTACTGCAAAAAGGCCAGACTCGGGCTACTTTCACACTAGTGGTCTATTTTCCGGTATTGAGATCCATCATAGGATCTCAATACCAGAAAAAACACTTCCGTTTTGTCCCCATTCATTGTCATGCTGCGGTTTGCTTCTTTTTATTTTTATTTTTTTTTATTCTTTATTTATCTTCTATCAAACAAGACAAGTTAGTATAAATCGGCCGCCCAGGGCCAACAGAAAAGGCATATTGCATGTGAGTGACAAAACAATAAAACATCAAAAGATTACTAAAAACCAATCAGATAAAGAGAAGCGAATGTCAAGATACACTCGCCCTTCACTTGCCTGTCAACTAAGAAAGGTGAGATGCAAACATATTACGTTGTAGGTCGCATTTGACTATCAACCACATATATCATAAACAGAAGAAAACAAACAACAAGTCGTAATAATTGAAATGGGTATGTTGGACCACACCCAGTAATGGAAGTAAAATACTATAGAGAATGGGACAAGACACTACAAGGAGGACAGTGGGGAGGTCGGCAAGGGAAAAGAAAAAGAGGGAGGGGTGATAAGAAGCCCATCATGTCAGTAAGGCTTGGTACTCAGGGGCCGACTGGAATACAAACCACGGAGTCCACGCAGTCATGAATCTCGGATGAGTGTCTTTGATAGATGCTGTTAGTTCCTCCATCCTGCGGAGCTCCTCTACCTTGTGTACCCAGGAGCCCAGAGACGGCGGGTTGGTGGTGCGGTTTGCTTTCTGTCCTGGGATGCAGAGCAAAACGGATCCGTCATGACCAACAATGCAAGTTTTCTCTGACACAATACAAAACTGATCCGTCCCCCATTGACTTTCTATAGAGTTCATGACGGATCCGTCTTGGGTATGTTAAAGGCAATAGAACCGGATCAGTTCCTAACTGATGCAGATGGTTGAATTATTAGTTACGGAAGCGTTTTTGCTGAACCCTGCCAGATCCAGCAAAAACTATAGTGTGAAAGTAGTCTAAACAGGCCAGCCAGGGAGTCCGTTTTTTTTTTTTAAATGAAAAACTGACTCCCTGGACCTTGATCACAACAATCGTTTGCGCCACTATTTCAAACAGTAGTCTGACAAAATGTCTGAAATTGGCCGTTCTGGCCAATTTTTGTCTTGTGCATGGCCAGCTTTGCCAGTGTTCAGTTTTCAAAAAGTGACAGTGGGTGGTCTGGGGTCTAGGCTATGGTCCGGCTTCCAGCATTGTGCGGTTGTCTGAGTAATCGGATCTCACACACTTCTGGTTTTGTTTTCCTTTGTCACTTCTGGTGAGAGGCGTGGCGGGTTCCTCATGGGCAGTGCCCTTTGATCTCTGCTTAACGAGTATGTTGGGGGAGTTATACTTTTATTATTCCTGCAGTACTGAGGGGTTGGGCATCATGTTAAATATTTGTTAATCATCTTCTCGTTTGTGATGCAGGAAATCCGACAGGTGAAGACTCCAGAAGACTTGGAAACTTTTATGCTCAAACATGGGGAAAATATCATAGACACGCTAGGAGCAGAAGTAGACAGACTTGAAAAGGAACTGAAAGTAAGTGACAATAGGATTTGTATGCTTCTTTCATACAATTCCTGTATCAGGCCCAAAATATTATGGGCCTCATTTATCAAACCTGCTTAACGGGGGGAAAAACTGGCCTTATTGCCAATATTTTCTTTTAGATTGTTTCATAAATGTCCCCAGCTATTGTGTATCATATATGTGCTTCCCTGGAGTCTCACCCCATTATAGTAATGTAGAGAAGCAGAAGAGGAGTCTTTATTGTGTCCTTGCTGCATTTCACCCTTTTCATGTAGCAGAGATACAGCGGCATGGCATCACATTTTGGATACCTTGATGTGCGACTGGTGTAGTTACTCGTACACATTAGGGTACTTTCACACTGGCGTTTTGGATTCCGTTTGTGAGATCCGTTTCAGGGCTCTCACAAACGGTCCAAAACGGATCAGTTCAGCTCCAACGCATTCTGAATGGATAAGGATCCGTTCAGAATGCATCAGTTCGGCTCCGTTCCGCTTCTATTCTTTTTTGGAGGCGGACGCCAAAACGCAGCATGCAGCATTTTGGCGTCCGTCTGACGATGCGGAGCCGAACGGATCCGTTTTGACTTACAATGTAAGTCAATGGGGACGGATCCGTTTTCAATGACACAATATGGTGCATTTGAAAACGGATCCGTTCCCCATTGACTTTCAATGTAATTCAAAATGGATCCGTTTTGACTTTGACAATTTTTTTTAAAGCTAATGCAAACGGATCCGTTCTGAACGGATACAAACGTTTGCATTATAGGTGCGGATCCGTCTGTGCAAATAAACAGACGGATCCGCACCAACGCAAGTGTGAAAGTAGCCTTAGATTGATCTCTGTCAGACCTGCTGATTTCCGGACAGTGGCCGACCATGGAGACCTCGCAACTTGTTCCTGGAAGGCAGATATTGGGAGCAAGTAGAATCGGGCAGCTGGTTATCAACATGATCAATCCTTTTTGTTCTCAGAAGTGTCTAGCAGCGGCTTAATCCTCTCTCCCCCCGCAGAACACATATTCAGTTGGATGGAGTGTGCAGGTGTATGGATGGGTCAGGAGGGAGAGCCGTCTGCTGTCTAAGCATCTGTCTAAAAAAATTTAATAGGAAGTGATCAAAAACACCCCCCAAAATGGTATCAATAAAGACTGCAGATCAATGCGCAAAAAATGAGCTCTCCCACACAGCTTCATAGACATAACCATAAAAAGTTATGGGGGTCAATATTTTTTTTTTTGTATTGAAACACAAGAAAAACTATATAACTGTGGTATCGCCGTAATCGTACTGACCTGAAGAATGAAGGTCACGGGTAGGGAATGCAGTAGAAACAATACCCATAAAATTGTGGCGGGATACTGTTTTTTTTTTCCACTTTCACCCCATTTGAAAAAAAAATTCCGCCTTCCCACTAATAAGCAATATTAAGTGGTGCCATTGGAAAGTACAACTTGTCCCACAAAAAAAAAAAACAAGCCCCATACAGCTATGTGAATAAAAAAATTAACCGCTACAGGACCGCCGCACGCAGGATTGCGTCCTGGCGGCGGCCCTGTAGCTCTGATCGGACGCATCGGCGCGTCATCTCGCGAGACGCGAGATGACGCGAGGACGCGCCCGCACATGCGCAATGCGCGCCATCGGCGCGCTCGCATGTAGTTATACTACAGCCTGCCAGCGCCGATCGTGCGCTGGCAGGCTGTATATGGCAGAAAAAATCGCAGATCAGACGTTGTTCTGTGAACAGCGCCTGATCTGCTTGTTGCTCGCTTCTCTGGTGGTCCCTTTGCTTGGGACCACCAGAGAAAAATATCAAAGTGCACCAATCACCACACAACCCCCCCACCGCCCCCACCCACCCACCACCCCCTGTCACTGATTAACCCCTGATCTCCCATGTCACCCCCTGATCACCCCCTGTCACCCCCTGTCACTGATCACCCCCTGTAAGGCTCATTCAGATGTCCGCATGTGTTTTGCGGATCCACGGATCCGCAAATCCGCGGATCCGCAAAACACGGACACCAGCAATGTGCTTTCCGCATTTTGCGGATCCGCACATTGCCAGAACTATATAGAAAATGCTTTTTCTTGTCCGCAATTGCGGACAAGAATAGGACATGTTCTATACTTTTATGGATCTTCAACTACGGATCCGCAATTACGGATCCGAGCGGGACAAAGTCTGTCCCCATAGAATTGAATGTATCCACATTTCTGTTCCGCAAAATTTTGCGGAACAGAATTGCGGACGCTTGAATGAGGCCTTAGGGTCCCTTAGCGATCGCAGCTTTATAGCTTTTCCTCTTTTTTTTTGCACATTTTTTAGAGATTTTTTCATCCACATTGATCAATGTGAATGGAAAAATCTAGACGTTCATTTTTTTCTTTCAGCGCAGAGGCTGAACGGAAAAATTCTCATTACCCGTATGGTCAATATAAGGAGAATAGCAAAACTCCTAATTCTGGCCATACGTGTAATGATTATGGAGACCCCTAAAATGCCAGGGCAGTACAAAAACCTCACAAGTGACCCCATTTTAGAAAGAAGACACCCCAAGGTATTCTGTGAGGGGTATGGCGAGTTCATGCAAAATTTTATTTTTTGTCACAAGTTAGTGGAATGTGAGACTGTAAAAAAAAAAAAAAAAAAATACCATTTCCGCTAACTTGTGCCAAATTTTTTTTCTGTGAACTCGCCATGCCCCTCACGGAATACCTTGGGGTGTCTTCTTTCCACAATGGGGTCACATGTGGGTATTTATACTGCCCTGGCATTTTAGGGGTCCTAAAGCGTGAAAATCCAAATGCGTAAAAATGTCCTGTGAAATCCTAAAGGTACTCATTGGTTTTAGGGCCTTTGCGCATCTTGGCTGCAAAGTGTCACCATGTGGTATCGCCGCATTAGGAGAAGTAGGCATGTGTTTGGGGTGTATTTTATATATACCATACTGTGTGTGAGAAATATCGCTGTAAACGACAACTTTTTAAATTTTTTTATTCAAAGTTGTCAATTTACAGAGATATTTCTCTCACCCAGCATGGGTATATGTAAAAATACACCCCAAAACACATTGCCCTACTTCTCCTGAGTACGGCGATACCACATGAGTGACACTTTTTGCAGCCAAGATGCGCAAAGGGGCCCTAAAACCAATGAGTACCTTTAGGAGGGCATTTTTACGCATTTTCCTTCTCACGCTTTAGGGCCCCTAAAATGCCAGGGCAGTATAAATACCCCACATGTGACCCCATTTTGGAAAGAAGACACCTCAAGGTATTCGCTGAGGGGCATAATGAGTCCATGAAAATTAAACTTTTTGTCAAAAGTTAGCGGAAAGGGAGACTTTGTGAGAAAAACAATAAAAATCAATTTCCACTAACTTGTGCCAAAAAAATCTTCTATGAACTCGCCATGCCCTCACGGATTACCTTGGGTGTCTTCTTTCCAAAATGGGGTCACATGTGGGGTATTTATACTGCCCTGGCATTTTAGGGGCCCTAAAGCGTGAGAAGAAAAATGCGTAAAAATGCCCTTCCTAAAGGTACTCATTGAATTAGGCCCCTTTGTCATCTTGGCTGCAAAAGTGTCACTCATGTGGTATCGCCGTATTCAGGAGAAGTAGGCAATGTGTTTAGGGTGTATTTTACATATACCCATATTGGGTGAGAGAAATATCTCTGTAAATTGACAACTTTGAATAAAAAAATTTAAAAAGTTGTCGCTTACAGCGATATTTCTCACACGCAGCATGGGTATATGTAAAAATACACCCCAAAACACATTGCCCTACTTCTCCTGAGTACGGCGATACCACATGTGTGACACTTTTTGCAGCCTGGTGCGCAAAGGGCCCTAAAACCAATGAGTACCTTTAGGATTTCACAGGCCATTTTTATGCATTTGGATTCTCACACTTTAGGGGCCCCTAAATGCCAGGTGAGTATAAATACCCCACATGTGACCCCATTTTGGAAAGAAGACACCCGTAGGTATTCTGTGAGGGGCATGGTGAGTCCACAGAATTTTTATTTTTGGCATAAGTCAGCGGAAATTGTTTTTTTTGTTTTTTTAATTTTGTTTTTTACAAAGTCTCATATTCCACTAACTTGTGACAAAAATAAAATTTTACATGAACTCACCATACCCCTCACAGAATACCTTGGGGTGTCTTCTTTCCAAAATGGGGTCACATGTGGGGTATTTATACTGCCCTGGCATTTTAGGGGCCCCTAAAGCGTGAGAAGAAGTCTGGAATCCAAATGCGTAAAAATGCCCTATGAAATCTTAAAGGTACTCATTGTTTTAGGGCTCTTAGCGCACCAGGCTGCAAAAGTGGCACACATGTGGTATCGCCGTACTCAGGAGAAGTAAGGCAATGTGTTTTGGGGTGTATTTTTATATATACCCATACTTTGTGTGAAAAATATCTCTGTAAACGACAACTTTTAAAAATTTTTATACAAAGTTGACAATTTACAGAGATATTTCTCTCACTCCAACATGGGTGTATGTAAAAATACACCCTAAAACACATTGCCCTACTTCTCCTGAGTACGGCGATACCACATGAGTGACACTTTTTGCAGCCTGGGTGCGCAAAGGGGCCCAAATTCCAACGAGTACCTTTAGGTTTTACATGGCGGCTCACAATTTAGCCCCGCCCAAAATGCCAGAACAGTAAACACACCCCACAAATGACCCCATTTCGAAAGTAGACACCCCAAGGTATTCACTGAGGGGCATAGTGAGTCCGTCTGAGATTTTTTTTTTTTGCCAGAAGTTATCAGAAATTGAAACTTTTTTTTTTTTTTTTCTCAGAAAGTGTCATTTTCCGCTAACTTGTGAAAAAAATGAAATGATACATGAACTCACCAAGCCCCTCCGCGAATACTTTGGGGTGTCTTCTTTCTAAAATGGTGTAATTTGGGGGTATTTATACTTTCCTGACATTCTAGCACCTGAAGAAACATGACAGGCGCTCAGAAAGTCAGAGCTGCTTCAAAATGCCGAAATTCACTTTTTGCACCATAGTTTGTAAACGCTTATAACTTTTACCCAAACCAATAAATATACACTTATTGGATTTTTTTATCAAAGACATGTAGAACAATAAATTTAGAGAAAAATTTATATAGAAATGTAGTTTTTTTGAAAAATTTTACAACAGAAAGTGAAAAATGTCATTTTTTTGCAAAATTTCGGTAATTTTTGATTAATAGCAAAAAAAGTAAAAATGTCAGCAGCAATGAAATACCACCAAATGAAAGCTCTATTAGTGAGAAGAAAAGGAGGTAAAATTCATTTGGGTGGTAAGTTGCATGACGGAGCAATAAACGGTGAAAGTAGTGTAGTGCGGAATTGTAAAAAGTGGCCTGGTCATTAAGGGTGTTTAAGCTAGGGGGGCTGAGGTGGTTAAAAAGTTTGGCTCTGGGAAGACAGAGAGTGAAAGATTCACAAATACTCAAAAACAAAAAATTGGCGAGGTTACAAGGGGTTAAAACTTATGGCTACGGTAAAGATTTTAAAGAGGTTGTCCCATGAAAAATACTCTACAAATTTCAAACCAGCCCCTGGATCTGAATACTTTTGTAATTGCAGGTAATTAAAAATTTAGCATAGCCACTGAGTTATTCAATAAAATATATCTGTATAGCGCCACCTGCTGTTTGTTCTTTTTCCTTATTTCTTTGACCTGCTCCCTGAGAAGGCCACACATGCTCAGTTTCATCCTCCTGAGCTGTAATAGGGAGAGCTGAGACACGCCCCCTAATTGCAGCAGAAGAGACACTCCCCTTGAGCTGTCAGCTTGATATAAATCTAGCAGAGCAATGAATGGGGAGATCTCTGGATCCAGGTGAGGTACAGGGCCGGTTCTAGCTTTGTTAGAAAGAGATTGTCATGTACTATGAGATGAGATAACCCCTTTAAGTTATGGGTGGTCTGTATGTCCAGGGGAAAGCACTTCCAGCTCCTGTAACCTCAGGTCATACATGTTTTAGTAACTGCTTGCATTCCCCTTGTAATAACAAATCTGGAACATCTATTCTTATGGCTATTTGTGCCATTCCTCTATTATTCCTTCTAAAAGTTACTAATGATTTGCCAGCAGTCTGCAATGAAGGTCCTGCTGGGTGTTCCCAGTAGGGATTATGTCCCTGCACAGCCTGACAATAGCAATGCTTATTTGATTGTTTCAGAATGTGCAACTGGTAACACCATTTGAACCTATATTACAGACTGGTGGCTATTGACTCAATATTTCTAGTAGGAATAATAGAGGAATAGCACAACATAGAGTTATATGACAGAGGCTCCAGAATTATTACATGAGAAATGTATATAGTTACTGAAATAGGAGAGGTGACAAGCCTTCTTTTAAGCATCAGATTTCTGGCTATTTGTCGCACACGTGTTTACATTTTCTAAGTCCAGCTGATTAATTGCATTTTATGTTCTTGGAAATGCAGCCCGTCAGAGGGCCCAGGGCCTGCGGTCACAGAACCCCCACTTAATGAAGCAGTTATTTTTTGACATTTAGTTCTGTGTTTCTGCTGCAGACTTTGCTGCCGCTAATTTATAGTTGCTAATTTCTTCACTATTTAACTTGTCAGTTCCCCGGAGATTTTATTTTCGGTTCTGTGTACATGTGTTTTCCCATGCTGTGCTCACACAGTGCTCTTGAGAGAACCTCCCGCATTTTTGGGCATTCTCTCTTATTTAATTTTCGGATTCTCTTTGCTAGCTTGACAAAATAGAAACCTGAATGTCCATTCTCCGAGTCTCCATATTGGCAGGATTCCTAATGCCCGAGTATTCCAAGTCAAAAGATTTAAAAAACTTCCATTTAATCATTGATCCAAATTGCTGAATACATGTTATTAAGTGAAAAATTTGTGGCATTTATAGTATTTTTTAGAATTTGTTTAACCTGTTCATGACCTGAGGACTTGCCCAGCCAAAGATGAGCAAAAAGTCTGCAATCCGTGTATTACCATCCCGTAGTCAGTAGGTACATATGGGGTCATTTATTAAAGAGGTTCTCCGGGCTCTCGTATATTGATGACCTATCCTCGGGATAGGTCATATAGATTAGATCGGCAAGGGTCCGACACCTGGCACCCCAACAATCAGCTGTATGAGGAGACGGCGCGCGCAGTGTGCACATGCCGTCTCTATTCCTGTTCACTGCTGCTTTGCCGTAGACGGAAGACAGCATGTGCACACTGCGCGCGCCGTCTCCTCATACAGTCTGACCCCCCCGCCAATCTGATATCGATGACCTATCCTGAGGATAGATCATCAATATAGGAGAGCCTGGAGAACCCCTTTAAAACTGGCATTTTAGATGCCGGTCTTAGTAACCCTGCGCTGGCGCATGATGCATCTAAGCTATGTGGAGGCGTCAGCCTCTATATAACTTAGGCGCATCCACTACCCGCCTAATTCTATGAGAGCTCCCTTGCTGACATAGATTTAGATCATTTTCTACGCCAAAAACGGGCGTAGAAAATGATAAATAAAATGGGCCGGCCAACCCACCCCCTCCCCAGGTCTGGCGTGAGCAGAAAAAGTGGCAGATTCGGCCGCAAATCCCCTTTGCGATCGAATCTGCAACAGATTTGCTCCAAAAATTGGCGTATATCTAATAATCAATGACCCCCATAGTGTTTGTAAGAATGACAGTTCGGCCTGTTATCCTGCAAAGTTAATCCAGAGGAAGGCAAAAAAAACTGTGAGGTAGAAGCCAATCAGCATTTAGATACTGATGAAACTGCCACGCTGATTTACCACCACACTGCCAAGTTCCCTGCTTAAAGGCTCCGCATATCCTCTCTGGATTAAGTAATACATACATACGCCCCTTGCATCTTTTGTATTAGGCTTGCACAATATATCGCGAAAGCAATCGCAATCGCAATTAATCGCCATATCGCAATCGCAATTTGCTGACCCAAAAATGCTGCAATTATATTACCGTATTTTTCGCTTTATAAGACAAACTTTTTTCCCCCAAAAAGTTGGGGGGGGAATGGCAGTGTGTCTTATAAAGTGATGGTTGACTTTCTACGTGACACTGACACTGTATTTCCGGCCGCTATGCTGCACAGCGCGGCCGGCGATACATCAGTTACAGTGCGGGGAGGGAGGAGGGGCTGGAGGCAAGTCGTTATTTTAACGAACACATGTTCTTATGTCTATTTTATTTATCTGTTCTGTGCAGCGCTATTAAGAAAATGGCAAGTTTTGTATTTTGTACTTTTGTAGTAATGCAAATATGTATTTTTTTTTTTAAAACACTGCGCATTTCAGTTCTTGAGTTCAGCATAACTACATTTCAGCATTATCAGTCATCTGTGTGAGCTTTTAACTTGAAAATCCGAGCAGATAAACCTCTAGCACAATTCCCTTAAAATATCGCATCGCATATCGTTATTGCAATTTTTAGGGCAATAATCGCAATCGCACAAAATTCCCATATATTGCAGCCCTAGTATGTATCCAAAATACTCTTATTCCAATTTCATATCTTCAGTGTACAAAATAGGTACAAAAATCTGCATCGTACTGGTATCTGCAAAAGTTCATTCCGGAGGTGGATGGAACGTGATGCACGTCATCGGCAACATTTCAGGAGCCGAGCTTCCCCCTTCCTCAGAATCTACAGTAGGTTGTGTCTCCGCAGAGTTGGACATAGTCATTATCAAAGTGTATAGAGGGCATGTTTCACTTTAACAAACTAGTCATGGGCATGGGTCGCAGCGGGCAAGTTTTCACCAGACTTTGCAATTAAGTGTACATCCTTGCAATATGGCAGCAATTTATTTTCAAAGGGGGTTTGACCCCTCAAAACTGCTGACGGCACTAGACAGGTGATGAAGAAGGCAGTAAACCATATCTCAGGTGCTGCTTGTACTTTGTTACAGAGAGCCCTTGCTGGGGAGTTAAAGGGAGTCTCTTAGCAGCTGTGACAACTTTAGCGATTTGTTCACCTGAACTTTTTTGTATATTGTTCATCTTGAACTTTGTGCTTCATACATAAAGCAGGACTATCCAGAATGACTGTGACACATTAGCAGGGCAGTACATTAGAGAGGGGGGTTAATAAAGGGTTTGTCCCATTAAGACAATTTATCCAATATCTACAGGATAGGGTCCAGCAGGGTGGATTTGATTTAAATCACTAGTCAGTAAGGCTTGATTTAAATCATAGTTTTCTACATAGAGCTACTTTCACAGTTGCGTTTGGGGATCCGCCTTGTGAGATCCGTTTGAAGGTCTCACAAGAGGCCCCAAACTGATCTGTTCAGCCCAAATGCATTCCGAATGGATGCGGATCCGTTCAGAATGCACTGGTTTGGCTCCATACCGCCTCCTTTCCGTTTTGGAGGCGGACACAAAACACTGCTTGCAGAGTTTTGGTGTCCGCCTAGCGATGCTGAGCCAAACGGATCCGTCCTGACTTACGATGTATTGAATTGCATTGACTTTCAATGGGGACGGATCTGTTTGCATTGACTTTCAATGGGGGTCAGAACGTATCCGTTTGGGACTTTTTTTCCACATATAATACAAATCGATCCGTTCTGAACGGATGCATTGGTTTGTATTTTCAGTGCGAATCCGTCTGTACAAGTACTGAACGGACCCGCACCGAACGCAAATGTGAAAGTAGCCCTAAGACTAATTGTTGCTGGTATAACTTATAATATGCAAGTAGATGAAGATTTGCTGTGAAGAAGAGGCATATGATCTCTGCTGAGAACTGCAAAAGTAACCCAAGCATCTGTGATAATATCTTGTAGGCAGAGAAACTGCCCAATAATCTAAGAAAAACCTCTGGAAGAGCCGGACATTGTGATGGATTAATGGAATTTATTTACAAAAAAAAATTAAACATATACAGCTTCATTCTACATAATTAAAAAACTAATTTATTTCATGATGGAATAACCTTTGGATAGTAATATATTTTCCTCAGAAAGCATTTTATATAAAAAATCCAATTTAAATTAAAAAAAAATCCGATTTAAATCAAAAAAATCCGATTTTTTTTTATTTATTTTTTTTTATTTTTTAAATCATTGATTTTTATCCACCCTGGGGTCCAGCACCCGGGACCCCTGCCTATCATCTGTTTTAGAAGGCATTGACGCCCCTGTAAGGTGTTATCTGTGATTGATGGCATTTTGTGTCTAAAGGCCCTATTACACCAATAGATCATCGCTTAGATGATCGCTAATAAGTGTTTGTGGTAATGCTCGTTATCGATCATCTGACAGTGTAATACTGCCGCCGATTACCTGATGAACATAATAAGTGTGTATACAGAGATAGCGTCAGTCACTGATAGCTGTACACGGGGGAGGTATTATCAGTAATTGATAGCATTCTCTGTGTAAGTGTGTATACAGGCATAGCTGTCAGTCACTGATAGCTGTACACAGGGGAGGTGTTATCGGTGATTAATAACATTCTCTGTGTAAGTGTGTATACATAGATATCTGTCAGTCACTGATAGCTGTACACAGAGGAGGTGTTATTGGTGACTGATAACATTCTCTGTGTAATTGTGTGTATACAGAGAGCTGTCAGTCACTGATGGCTGTATACGGGGGGAGGTGTTATCAGTGATTGATAGCATTCTCTGTGTAAGTGTGTATACAGAGATACCGGTCAGTCACTGATAGCTGTACACAGGGAGGTGTTATCAGTGATTGATGGCATTCTCTGTGTAAGTGTGTATACAGAGATACCGGTCAGTCACTGATAGCTGTACACAGGGAGGTGTTATCAGTGATTGATAGCATTCTCTGTGTAAGTGTGTATACAGAGAAAGCTGTCAGTCACTGATAGCTGTACACAGGGAGGCGTTATCAATTATTGATAGCATTCTCTGTGTAAGTGTGTATACAGAGATACCTGTCAGTCACTGATAAATGTACACCAGGTAGGTGTTATCAGTGATTGATGGCATTCTCTGTGTAAGTGTGTATACAGAGATACCGGTCAGTCACTGATAGCTGTACACAGGGGAGGTGTTATCAGTGATTGATGGCATTCTCTGTGTAAGTGTGTATACAGAGATAGCTGTCAGTCACTGATAGCTGTACACAGGGGAGGTGTTATCGGTGATTAATAACATTCTCTGTGTAAGTGTGTATACATAGATATCTGTCAGTCACTGATAGCTGTACACAGAGGAGGTGTTATTGGTGACTGATAACATTCTCTGTGTAATTGTGTGTATACAGAGAGCTGTCAGTCACTGATGGCTGTATACGGGGGGAGGTGTTATCAGTGATTGATAGCATTCTCTGTGTAAGTGTGTATACAGAGATACCGGTCAGTCACTGATAGCTGTACACAGGGAGGTGTTATCAGTGATTGATGGCATTCTCTGTGTAAGTGTGTATACAGAGATACCGGTCAGTCACTGATAGCTGTACACAGGGAGGTGTTATCAGTGATTGATAGCATTCTCTGTGTAAGTGTGTATACAGAGAAAGCTGTCAGTCACTGATAGCTGTACACAGGGAGGCGTTATCAATTATTGATAGCATTCTCTGTGTAAGTGTGTATACAGAGATACCTGTCAGTCACTAATAGCTGTACACAGGGGGGCTATTATCAGTGATTGATAGCATTCTCTGTGTAAGTGTGTATACAGAGATACCGGTCAGTCACTGATAGCTGTACACAGGGAGGTGTTATCAATTATTGATGGCATTCCCTGTGTAAGTGTGTATACAGAGATACCGGTCAGTCACTGATAGCTGTATACAGGGAGGTGTTATCAATTATTGATGGCATTCCCTGTGTAAGTCTGTATACAGAGATAGCTGTCAGTCACTGATAGCTGTACACAGGGAGGGGTTATCAATTATTGATAGCATTCTCTGTGTAAGTGTGTATACAGAGATACCGGTCAGTCACTGATAGCTGTACACAGGGAGGTGTTATCAATTATTGATGGCATTCTCTGTGTAAGTGTGCATACAGAGATTGCACTGCATTTTAAGGTGACGGGTTCTCTTTTTTTTTTTTTTTAAACAAGAACCTGCCCCCTAGATGTGCTGGGTTATGGTCTTACAGCACTATCCTCTGATGATACAACTAAAAGCAGCTTCATATTTTTACCAGATTATCACATGCACCTTTTGGAAAGTCTCCGTATTTGAGTTCTAATAGCTTCACATAATTAATTTGCTGGTCTGCCGTTTAACAGAGTAATATATTATGTTTTGGCATAATGATAATTAAAGATTAATTATGTGATTATTACTGAAATGCTTTATAATTTTGTGAAATATGAGTCCTGGTCTTTTAATAAAATTGCTATTAAAAAGGTTATCGGCATATACAGTACACTGTAAGTGCATGAGGTTCGTGGTCACGTGTCTGCTGCTATTTCTGTCCTATATAAAGCTCTTGTAATTTGCTGATATAATAGTTTTAATTGCTTCATTTTTTTAAAGTGAGTAGTTATTTTCCTGTAATCTGGCACCTTATGATCCAGAAACCCTAATAATTCATGGAATAATAAGTCCCATGTCTTATTGAAGAGCTACTCCTTTAATATGAGTTGGCCTTTTGCTCCCAAGGGCCACTGCAGGGGACCAATGTAGTATTACACGCTGACCCTCCAGATAGCTATCCTTTTATATAGGACCCAAGTCTATGAGAGCTGCTGCTAGGCTATGATGTCCATATGCCTAAAAGGACATATAGACAGGTATAGCCTGATTGAATAGACTCGTTAAAGGGAACCTATCATGTAGAATATGATGTTTGATCTGTGCATGGTATAGAGCAGGAGGAGCTGATCAAATTGATATATCCCTAATAAACCTCTGTGCCTAGGAGTCCAGTGGGTGGTCCTAATGACAGCCGTTCCTGGATGACTGATGCAAAATAGAGGTTAATCACTGATGGGACTGCCCACTGGACTTCTAAGCACAGGAAGGCATTTACATGAATGAAGTGCAAGTTATACTGAACCTGTTCCAATAAAACTATCTATGATCCTGCTCTATAACATGCAGCCTACCTGTGTGCACAATGTTACAGGTTCTGTTTGAGGTCGAGGCACGTGTTTGGGGATAGGCAGTCCACATTGGGTAATTGGCCACTACCCGTTGACTCTTGAGGATCATAATGAGGTCTCCGGCGCAATCACAGGCGTTCTGGCATCATCACTGCTGCTCACACGCTATTCCGGATATACAGGACTTCATCTTGATTTTTAGGAGCTGGTCAGCAGCAGGTGAGGGCTTGTTCACATCAGTGTTGGGTTTTCTGTATTTCTTTTTAGAGGAACAGAAAAAAAAAATCCTTTAAACAGATTGAATAATGAATATAAATGGAACACTATTTGTTCCTATCCATCATTCATTTACTTCAGTGTTAAAAATAAAACCCAGAAATCTCCAGTCTGTCATGTATCCATTATTTATGCTGGAAAAGAAAGCGCCGAGGACAGGGCATTTTCTCCCTTCAGAAATAACTGAAACCTGACGGAACTGACACAGACTGATGCTCAACATAAAAAGGCTGTTTTTTCCCCGATTTTTGGTTCCTCTCATGGAACAGAAATATGGAAAACACAATGCTTATGTGAACAAGCCCTGAGTACTTATTGGGGGTCATTTACCAAACGTGTAAATGAGTTTCCTGGCCTAAAAATAGACAATGGGGGGGGGGGGTCATTTAATATGGCCCGCTACACCCATTTTTGGTGTACAAAAGTCACACAACCCCTAAATTTACACCGCCCTCAACACTGGGGAGTGGCGGGGTCATCAGCTCCAGCAAGTTCACTAACATTAAAGCCAGGAAACTGGGGTAAATGACAACTCAAATCTACTCTAGACGCATAGACTGGCCCAGAATGCACCTAACTTATTACAATTTTTTTAACTTTTAGTTTACACTTCACTCTCTCTGCTTTCTTTAAGACATTTAGTATGAGTTAGGCTACTTTCACACTTGCGGCAGAACAGGCTGTTCACCCTGTCGGATCCGTCCTGCCGCTATCTTGCCATGCCGCCGGACTGCTGCTTTGTCCCCATTGACTATAATAGGGGCGGAGTTCCTGCGCAGCTTAGCAGTGCAAAGCAGAGGCCGCCGGACTAAAAAGTTGGACATGTCGTAGTTTTAGTCCGGCGGCCTCTCGCCGTGCAGCGCCGGAACTCCGCCCCCATTATAGTCAATGGGGACGGAGCGGCAATCTGGCGGCACGGCGAGATAGCGTCAGGACGGATCCGACAGGGTGAACAGCCTGTCGGATCCATCCTGCTGCAAGTGTGAAAGTAGCCTTACTTCATTACACTTCTGTAAATTAGAACTGATCTCTACAACAGTTCCTAGCTGGCCTTGGTTTCATTTTCTGGTGCACGGACCTCACAGATGTGACAGATTTATTAAAGGGGTTATCCAGGAATAGATATTTATGACTACTTTCAAACTTGGATTAAGCTTTTCCGGGCGGGGAACAGCGGACTCCACCTGTCTCCCATCGGCACCCTGCAAATGCGAATGCGGGGTGCCAATGTGTGTAAAGGCAGGCTCGGGCCTGGTATAGGCCCCAAGCCAGCCTTGAGTGTTTTGCTCTCTGGCACAGCCTGCTGGTCAATGTCAGTATAGTACTGACATTAAAATGCAATGCACATATGTGCATTGTATTTTAAAAGCAATCAAAATTTTGTCTGTTCTAGTACCTCTAAGTGGTAAAAAAGAAAAAAAAATTATAAAAAAAAATCCAATAAAAAAATACTCTTCACTGAAAAAAATTGCAAAAATAAAATCTCCCCCACATGTTGTATCGCCATGTCCGTAATGACCCGCTCTACACAAATATCATGTAAATTATTTCCTGCTGTGAATGCCACAAAAACAAAAAATTTACGTTTTGGTTTCCCCCAGATAGAACTATTTCACTGGCGCTGAATGCTACTCTTTAGCTGCAATATCACTGTGTGGCCGTATCCACACAGAATTTACACACTTACACAATCCACTATAGATATCGGGGTTTTTAGCGGATATTAATAAAAACGATTATTATCTGGATTTTACGGCTACACAGAGCAGAAGGGAAATACACTTTTTAGATCTAACCATTTACCCAGTAGGAGACAAAATCCACACAAGAACAGACGTGAAGCCAACTGATTTAAACAGCTTCATTTCTAGACAACATAGACAACATACCCAGAAGCCAACTTATGAGGATCAGAAGAAACTGTACAGACGTAGCGGACTACAACAAAGAAGCAGATAGGATGCAAGAAAAATTGGTATCAAAAGGTTATGACAGGGAAAAAATAATACAAGAGAAAATGAATATAGCAGAAATGAAAAGGGAAAGTATACTACTAAAAAATAAAATTAATAATGAAATAGAAAAGAGTACAAAAATAGGGACAAAGGAAGAGGAGAACCCCCCCATTATTATCCCGTATAATGGACAAACGAGACATTTTAGGAAAATCATCATCAAATACTGGGATATTTTGAGAGAAGATAAGATCATAGGAGATAGGATCTCAGCAGCACCTAAATTTGTGTATAGGAAAGCGGGCAATGTAGGTAGCTTGGTAGCGTCCACTAATAGATGTGCAGGTGTGGGCGACACAAAAGGTGGATAAAATATGAGGACGAATCTGCCACTTGGATTTTTTCCTTGTAAAAACTGTTTAGCATGTAGGAAAACAAAGAATATGAAACAATTTGAGATACAGAATTCAGGAGGGACATACAAATACAATATCAAACAACATATAACACGTAATAGCAGAGGAGTCATATATGCCATAAGATGCCCCGGTGAAAAAATCTATATTGGTCGGACAAAGAGAGCACTAAAAGAGAGAGTAAATGAACATGTGAATAACATAAAAAAGAAAGAAAAAGGGCATCCCTTATCTAAACATCTAAACATTATAGAGACAAACACGGAGGGCAGTTCAGGGGCTCAGTGTTTTTTGGCTTGGAAATTGTACAGAGAGATGCAAGAGGTGGTGATTATATTAAAAAAAAATGACTAAAAACGAAACTAAGTGGATTTTCAACATGGACACTTTATATCCCAATGGATTAAATACAGACATTGAATTGTTTGGCTTTGAGTAGTGTAATATATGGTAATAAAAGCTGCAGGTGTTTTAGGGGTTAAACCAAATAGCAAGGGCAGTCTATAAATAGTAGTGAGGCGCAAAGAGCATGCGATCCCTGAGGAAGAACGACGATTTTCGTTCGAAACGCGTAGGGTAGAAGCAGTTATTTGCCTCCATCGTGATCCCGTAGATCTCAGAGTGACGTCACTCGCTCCTGCACAGAGAGCGAGCATTGGGGAATCGGAGCATAGTGCTACCGGCCGGAGCACGCTCCTGAAAGGAATACCAACGCCCAGGATTAGGAACAACCAGCAATTTCACCTGCAGCTTCAAAGGAAGACTAGAACTAAAGTGAGGACAATAAGCTAGGTTGTGAATACTCAGAGTTAAACACTTAGAGGTATAGGCACACTACCGGCACCTCACGTAGCAGGGCACTGGTACCTATCGGGGTGAGCGCGATATCTATAGTGGATTGTCTACGTTTTGGTTTCCGTTTGTGAGATCCGTTCAGGGATCTCACAAGCGGTCCAAAACAGATCAGTTTTCCCCTAATGCATTCTGAATGGATAAGGATTCGCTCAAGTCAATTGGGACAGATCCGTTTTCACTGACACAATCTGGCACAATAGAAAGCGGATCCGTCTTGAACACCATTGAAAGTCAATGGAGGACGGATCCGCTTTTTGGCTATGTTAAAGATAATACAAACGGATCAGTTCTGAACAGATACCAATGAAAACTACAAGTCGTCCCACAAAAATCATGTAATTGTTCTGACCCAGAGAATAAAGAGAATAATATTATTTATATTGAAAAATGAATGCCGTAAAATTTATAACATAAAAACTCAGTGACAGTGTTGCTGTTTTTCCCCTCCGCTCCCTCCCACAAAGAATTAATAAAGGTTAATCAGAAAGTTATTTTGCAGTTTATTAAAAACGACAACTTGTCCCATAAAAAACAAGCCCTCATATAGCTATATAGAAGGAAAAATAAAAAAAGTAATAGCTCTTGGAAGGTGACGATAAAAAAAAGGAAGAAAAACGCTTGGTCAGTAAGGGGTTAAGATGACTCCCATTATGCATATAATAGAATTCTGATGATTGTAAATACGGTATCTAATAACGCACCTCAACACTCCCAGGGTTTAACTTTACATTTTTACTACTCCTGTGGTCATTATCATCAACTATGAGTTTACTTCACAAGTGTCCTTTCCTCCTGAAAGATCATATAAGAGGTGTCAATTGGAAAGTAAGTGAATATAGAGAGTGATAAGAAAGATTTAGGCCCCATTCACACGTCCGCAAGTGTTTTGCGGATCCGCAAAATACGGACATCGGCGATGTGCGTTCCTCAATTTGCGGACCACACATCGCCGGCACTATATAGAAAATGCCTATTCTTGTCCGCAATTGCGGTCAAGAATATTACATGTTCTATTTTTTTCGAGAACGCGATTGCAGACCCGGAAGTGCGGACCCGGGCGGGACATCATCTGACCCCATTGAAATGAATGGGTCCGCAATTCCGCAAAATGCGGAACAGAATTGGGGACGTGTGAATGGGGCCTTAGGAATTTTGATGTTGTGTACAATCCTATAACTTGTGAATATGAAGAGCCTGAAGGCATGTCAGTAAATGGGGTCTGGAGGGGATAGCAGACGTTACAGAATGGTGTGTGTAGGCCTAGTGTCATATCAGGACCCATTATATGTGCAGTTAGTGAGAGCTAAGCCTAAGGGTGTATCCGCAAGATGCGTGACGTCCGTGTTGCATCTTTTTTGGGGGGGTTTTTGCTCGCCCATTGTAACAATGTCTGTTCTTGTGTGCAAAACCGACAAGAATAGGACGTTTTTTTTTTTTTGCAGGGCCGCGGAATGGACATACGAATGTCCACACACATACACAGTGTGGCGTCCGCATTTTTTGCACCTCCATTGAAGTGCGGATTGGATGTGGAACAAAAATACGGTTGTGTGAATGAGCCTGTGCACTGTAGATTAACGTCCAACCATCTAATGTGTATCTGAGTGCCCCGGTTTCTCCTGAAAGATGACCAATCCTTTGTTCTCAAAGGAGACGTGCCAGAGGTGTCTAATAGTGGCTAGCTTCCGGAGAACACTTACACACTGTACTGTATATAAATGGCAGCAAAGTAACAGCTATTATGGCCGCCATTGTATTCTGTGTTAATCCGCTCTGTGCAGCATTGCTAATTTATCTGTATTACCATGCAGTGATTCTTATCTTCTGGATTTCTTTGATCTTATTTGCCATAGATGTCTGTTCTCCTGAGCTTGCAGTAATGTTGCTTGTTTGCTTATCTATTGTATGCACATTCTATAATGTAGTCATATACCGGAGCATAATCCAGGCAGAGGATGTCTGTTGAGGCGTGTACTGAAGAGATGAGATCTGTCACATTAAGTTATGCATCATTAGATGAGGTAAGAATCCAACACATTATGTGCAGAACACATTCCCCAGCTCAGACGGGGCCGCTACCTGTTACTAAAGAACAGAGAAGCCGCGCCGGCCTGGTCAGCGGACATCACTCTTATATCAGAAGACATTCAACCCCTGAGGTGATATACTGAGGTAAAGAGTAGGTGGTGGAGTTACTTATCACCGTTGATTGGAGCATAGCCACTGACTGACATGGCTATCCTCCATAAGTGTTACTTATCTGCACATCTGAACAGCCTAACAGCGCCACTAAACTCCAACTGGGGTTCTGCGGCTCTTGTCCTGCTTGTCTGCATCTCTTAGATCACAACTTTCATGAGTTATGTTGTCATCCATCATTCCAGTCCTGTCTCTACCATATTGCTTCATAACCATGTGGATCTGGCATTTAGAAAGCTGTGGACGCGAGCAGTCACCCAGCTTTCCCAGAAACAGATGAGTAGAATTCCAAAAAAACCTGATGACTACAATTAGGAACAAGGTGACAGAGGAGGGCAACTCGGGGACTGAGGAAAGTGCTGTAACGCTAGGACCATGATTTCCTTCTCCTATGAAATAGCTGGATACTATCTTTAGCAGCTGTCATCCTGTCTGTAAATGCCAGCCATATGCCGGTGCTGCTCAGTGGGCTAATTATCATGAAATGTAGAAATGTGAATCCAGTTATCAGCCCAGTAATATACTTTCTAGGCCGCCTCTGTCTTCTAACACTGCAGCTTGAATGGCCCAGTTTTCCTTGATGCAGGCTATATCTTTCACATTTCTATATAATAGAAGTTTTTCAGCATTTGCTGCCTTGCTGTATAGTTGAAGGGGTTGTCCCATATGGACTTTTATGAAACATAATATGGACTATGCCGTGACTGATAGGTGCAGGTCCCTCCTCACCATCTGTCAGCAGATTTGTCCCTATGACACTGGCTGACCTGTTACATGGGCACTTGGCAGCTGAAGGCATCTGTGTTGGTCCCATGTTCATATGAGCCCGCATTACTGAGAAAAATGAAGTTTTATTATATGAAAACGAGCCTCTAGGAGCAACTGTGGCGGCTCTGGTCTCTCTGCAACTGCTGCACTTTAATTGACCGTACCAGGGGGTGAAAACATTATCACACCTGGCTCTGTCAATCAAAGTGGAGAGGGTATGGGAGTTGCAGAGAAAGGAGTAATGGTAACGCCCCCGTTGCTCCTAGAGGCTCATTTGCATATATTAAAACATCATTTTTCTCAGCAATGCGGGCAAATATGAACATGGGACCAACACAGATGCCTTCAGCTGCCAAGCGCACATGTAACAGGTCAGCCAGTGTCATAGGTACAGATCTACTGACAGATGCCCTTTAAACCAAAATATTTGGGTTATTACATTTTATGTGCATTACATTTAAATTCTATGAGGCCGTTTTCCTAAGACTTGAATTTCATACATTATTCTTACTAAAAAGTCTACTGGAGTGAGAAAGGGCCGTGTCATTGCAGTCTATGGTTCTATTAACACAGCGTTTTTTTAATAGACTATGAATAACAGCAAGGTAAAAATAGGACATGTCCTGTTTTGTCCGTTATCACAGACAGATGGGCCCCATACAATTCAAAGGGGCCATTTGTCAGAAAGGCATCTGTGAAAAAATGACCGTTAAAAGTACACCGTTTGGCCATTTTTGACCCCTTCCTGACATCTGTAACCGTACGTGGATGTTGGGTCTTTAAAGATAGCTCCCACTCCATGCGCCATAGCTACCGGGTACCTGCTGTTTCACATAGCAGACACCCGATAGCGCCGATCATGGGCATTCAACCCGTCAGATACATTTAACCTGGAAGCGCGTGTTTCCCGGTCAAGAACGCCTTCCCCTGGCTGAGATTTGAGAAGGCGTTCCATGGAGACAATAAGCCAGAGCCTGTACTAGGCTTCTAGGCCTATTACTGGTATCTCCCAATGCAGGCCTGCAGGTGGCAGCACTGCATTAGAATATAGCAATCTTTGTATACTGTAACGGATAAAATTCCATAAATTTATACAATAATGATTGCATGTTGGAGGCCTAAAAAAAAGATAAATATTTAAAAAAAAGTTTTTAAAAATAAAAAAATCGAATCAGCCCCCCCCTTTTCCCAAAATAAAAATAAACCATCACAAAGAATAAACTATTAAATTAATACTATTAAAATATAAAAAAATGTATCCAATACAGTGAATGGCAATTTAGTCCATATTGCTGATTCGCTGTTTTTTCATTGTGTCACCTCCTGAAAAAAATGTGATCAAAAAGTCATGCACCCCACAAAATGTTAAAAACTACAAATGACCCCACTCGCCTCCATAGACGTAACTATAAAAAAGTTATCGGGATCAGAATATGGTTATGAATTAAAAAAAACTATGTAAATGTGGTATCATTGTAATTTTACTGACCCAGAGAATGTAGGGAACAGATGGTGGTAAAAACTAAACCTAAAACTTTGTTGGAATTGCATTTTTTTTCCAATTCCACCCCATTGGCGCTATTAGAAAGTACAACTTGTCCCGCCAAAAAATCAGCCCTCATACGGCTATAGGAATTGAAAAATAAAAAAGTTATGGCGGGGAATTAAAATCAAAAACACAAAAAAGGAAAATTGCCATAGGAGGAAGGGGTTAACTGAGTTTTTTGTACCCTAAGATGTGCAGGAAATGATTGATAGATGCAGGCCCCCCTCTGTACATGTGCTGGACAGTTTCTGTAACAGATATAGAAGTGAGAGAGAGTCAGGCAGATGTGAAGCCCCCCCCCCCCCCATGCATTCTTGATGGTTTTAGGTCCCAGAGGTGGGGCCGCAACAATTAGTCATCTATGGCATATCCTGTGGAAGAGAGAGCTACCCCTTTAATGGAAGAGGACTGCTCTAGACAGGTCCGTGTCTGATGAAGCTGGCCTATAGGTGTCAGCGGTCTTGACTGGTGAATGTCTTCTCGTACTTTAGCACCTGCTTCTTGGGGCATTAGTGGCTGCTGTTACATGTAAAGAGGGTGCAAGACGTCTCAGGATGATAAAGAAAGGGGCATTTGGGACACGTTTTATGTCGGTGACTAGACATTATTATTTTGCCCCTAGTCCCTTGGGTAAAACATCCATTGATTTCCACTCGGGCAGAAGCAGCCTGGCTGGGCTTGTGTTCCCTTCTCTAAATTCACTGCAGATATATCACAGCTCCAGTTTCACTAATAACTGCTCTATGTATGAAGGTGAAATAGTCTTTCGGAGCAGACTGATGATTTTCCATGTTAAATGTAGCTTTCATAAGAGCAGCTCTGATAGATTTTTATATTGAAAGTCTGAAGTGTATAGAATACAGAAACCTCCAAACTCTGGGACTCCGTAATTGCCTTTTTTTTTTTTATTGCTGTTTTTTATCGTTCCATAATATTCTACATTCATACACGCGCACAAGCAATGTTAATGAAAGCTACGAAAAAAGTGTAGTACCCAGGGAAACCCTATGTCCAAGCAGACCGTGCCATGGTTGAGGGGTAATACAGAAGCTTCAGGGATTACAAGAGTGTAGTGCCAACCACTGGGCATCACAAATACTCATTAACCCTTGTTCTTCCGCAGCTTCTAATATGATTATACTAAAACAAATGATCATTTGTCCACGGGCTATGTCTGGTATTTTAGCTCCTCAATATAAGGCCTCTTTCACACGCAAATTGTGGCCTGCAATGCAGGGGCACCGACCGTGGGGCACCCGCAGCAGATCGCGGACCCATTCACTTGAATGCGTCCGCGATCTGCGCGTTCCGCAAAAAGATAGGACATGTTCTATCTTTTTGCGGGACGGAAGTACGGAACGGAACCCCACGAAAGCACTCCGTAGTGCTTCTATGGTGTTCTGTTCCCTACCGTTCCGCATCTCCGGATTTGCGGACCCATTGAAATGAATGGGTCCGCATCCTTGATACGGAATGGCCACGGAACGGTGCCCGTGTACTGCAGATCTGCAATACGGGCATGGGGCTCACACGTTCGTGTGAAAGAGGGCTATAATGAATGAGGCTGATCTGCAGGACCAGAAACTTGCTTTGTACAGATTAAGTAATGACGATCACCTAGAGAAAAAAAAATTGAGATCTTAATTTTTTTCCTCTTAATGCCCCAGATCTATTAAGAAGTGGTTTTATTACAGTAGATGTGGTCTATCCTTCTGCTAATCATATGAAGTTTATGGTCTGTGAACTTTTTTTTTTAGAATAACATTTTGATGATTTTTCTTATTTTGTCCTATTGCTGGGATATTCACTATATGATCATTGAGGGCCAAAGAGGGGAACCCCACTAGTTGTAAGAATGTACAGTGTAAACCAGCATGCCCCTCTTCATTTTTAAGATATGGGGTGGGGATCTCGGAGGTCGGTCGCCGTGCCATCATCCTAGTGGTTTACATCATTTTATAAGATGGGAAAACCCTTTTCAGTAAGTGGACTGCCTGTCTAATTCACAGTTGTGATGTGTCTTCCGGTGTGAAAGACCCTCTTTGTAGCCACTCTCTATACTGGCTACTAGATGACGGTCCTAAACGGGGGGGACTCCTTTCTGCAACATAAATTCAAAATGATAGCTGTAATTTATACACTTCATTATGCGTCAGAGAGAATAACTGCTCACGACTTGCCAAATGTGGGTCACAGTTACATGGTTAATCTTTTGTCATAAGGGTCAGATTTGGTTGCGTGTTCCGTGCCGAAATCTGCATCAAAGCTACTGAATGTCCAACTCCGGTGCGAGTAAATGGGGGTTTCCGCAGCCGTGTTTACTTGCATTAAAAATTTCAATCTACAGTACAAAAGTGATTCATTGATTTGCCACCTATTCTGCGCAGAAAGTCTAGGGATTGGCCCCAATGATGATAATGGGGCTTGCCTTTTTACAGATCCATTTCAGTGCAAATTGGTGGCCGAAACCCAAGGGTCAGCCCGTGACTCTAAAATTACACAAAACCTTTAAAACATGCCTTACATTGTAAATACATTTTGGAGAAAACTCCTTATAGAGAGGGCTTAAATGGTGTGAGGAGTCTGGAATTCTGGGGAGAGGGTATGCCAATGAGCTCTTAGCAAGCTCAGTATTGTAAATCTTTAGCTGATATTCTCTGATATCTTAACATTTCAGTACTATAGAACCATCAGTTATTACTAGGGTGGCTTTGTGGGTCATATCAAGCTTTGTCACCTACCATCATGTCTTCTCTGATCATTTATACTGTATATGTGCCGTCTATAGTAAACTCTGATGCTTAGGAGTAAAGCTCTTCTGGGGATGACACCCTACTTGAATACATATGGGTCTATCTGAAGGAAACTCTGAGCCCCTCCTGACAGAAGTGCCCAATAGCTACAGGCTGAGTGTGGTCAGGAGAGAGACCTGCTCTCCGCATCTGCTCAGCCATCTGTTTCTCCCAAACTTCCTTGTACACCTTGCTGGGAGCGGGGAGTAGAGGACTTTCCAGTGTTAATTATGACCATTATGCCTCACTTGTGATGTGCACAGATTTTCGGTTGCAGAGCACGTCTGCACTTCTGCTAGCAGGGGGCACTTCTTCCCCGACTGTTGTCTTTCATAGGAGATATGTATAGTAGAGACCATTTTTCTGTTGCTGAAGACAGAGGATGCAAATGTTTCCTGACTTGTCATTAATTACATCTCTCCTTTGTTACAGCAACGCAATCCTGACGTTCGGCACGTTGACTTGGAAATTTTATAGAAGCAGGAGAATTTCCTATTCATGCGATTCATAGAGGAAGAGGAGAAGACTACAAGAAGCTTCATTTCATTTTCCAGGGTGCATGCTCCATGACTAAATTGTAAATGAGTGCAGATCGCACTGCAATGCAAATGCTTGGCATAATAAGTCATGTTTACAGGAGCCTCGTACAGTCCGTCGTTGTAACATTATTAGGCTTTTTTGTGCAGGGCGAAGGAAAGCGAATGTTATTTATTTGTAACGCACCTCAGTAAACCACGTTCTTTTACTCCATTCCATGGGCCTATATAATCGATTTTAGTTTCTGGTTTATTTTGTTCCTTTTTACTGTCAGGAAGGGTTTTTTCCCTTTTCAGTTTTTTGCTTTTTATTTTTTTTAATTGGACATTTTTTTTTTTTTTGCAAGTGTAAAAAAAATAATCAAACCCTTTGCACTCCTGTAATCATTGAGGCCATTCTGCCATCCTAGTTGTAAATCAAAAGCTCTGTTAGATCAAGTTGTTTTTGAGGAAGTGGTTAAAATGTTCTTTATGAAACCTTTTTAGCGAAAGTTAGGTAAGCTATGTAAAATCAAACCGCAAGGCGCCACACAACATGACGACATTGGGAGCGATCACACATCTTATTTTTAAATTCCATGCTTGCTGTCCTTCTACTATAGTTTGGAAACATTGAGATTTCGACCACAGGGCACAAGGTGATGCGGCCATTTGGTGGTAGAGTACAGTGCACGGACGTAGCGGGCTCTAATAAATACTGCACCATTCAGTGGGCTATAATGTTAATGGCCGTGTGGCACCTTCAATACTGCGTGGTCATTCACACTGCATTTGACTAATCAGTGCGGTCATTTAATAGACTCGTTCATTGTATGTTTCCAGCAGGTAAAACATTTGTTCTGGGCGAGTGGTGGACCCACAAGTGCGCAGCTCATTACAAGACAGAACTCTGATATCCGTACTGTGTGAGCACCGCAAGGGTCTCATTGAGTAACTGCAAGCACAGAATTGATACTGAAAGTATACTGGGAAATTTCAGAACCACAGTTATACAAAGAATAACATTTATTTGCCGAAACTGTAAAGGGCTTATGCCATGAATAATGATTTATTTCATTGCATAATTGCATAATATAATGCTCCTGAGTTTAGATATTTCTTTTATATGATTGTTATGGTGCCCGATTCCCTCTCAAAATGTCCATGTAATGTGTGCAGTGTCGGTGGTCACACATGCTCAGTCCCTCCATCTATGCAGCCAACCAGAGCACTAGAAGAAGCTTCTTCTTACCAGCAATGGACACATCCGGCGGTCATTCTGACAGTGAATTAAAAGAACATGAGGGGGCGCTGTACCAAATATGTAACAGAAATATCTAGCCACAGGCACATTTTTATTAAATTATCCTAATTGAACAGTTGTTAAACTTTGTGTGATCTAAAGGTCCCGTAACACTGAAAGACTTAACAGACAATTGTTAGGAAAAAGCGCCTGCTCACCAGTAAAGGAGACCTCTGCAATTACATGCAGTGATCTCCTCCACAGTATGGGGATTGGCGGTATCTTTACATCGGCAGATAATCGCTAACGAGTGTCCTTATAAACGCTTTTTAGCGATTATCTGGCCGATAACTAAGAAATACAATGTTATGTCACAAATCCGTTAAGAATAGTGTATATGGCTATAATACGTTTTCCCCAGATGTGAAGGCTAGGCCTGGATTTTTAGATATTTGATACTTTAGCTTTCACAAACCTCCATTTTCACTGCGCAGATGTTTGATAAGCAATATCTCTACTGGAAGTGATTCTTCAAGCAATTGAAAATGTAGTTTTGTTTTCAACTCCTCTTAAACCTTATTGGTAACCCAGTGTCACATATGGAGATCCACTGACTTCTTCCTACGTGCTTCCACCAAATGACCCCATTCTGCACCTACACATCGTGTCACCTGCATACAGAAATGCTTTACTGCGGGATGCACCACCTTGTCACACTGGACCACATGCAGGGTAAGAATTCTGCCAGTGGGTCAGTAGACAGCAGATGTCACCTTGTAGCCATAGCCTAAAGACTTCTGGTGTCCATGTGTCTAACCTTCTCCTGGTCTCTTCTCATGGGTTTGATAGATTGGGCTTTACTGCTTACAAAGGCTCCCTATGTAGTGGGACAGTGGTATCATGTACATCAATGTCCTTCCAGGGTCCACAAAAGGACTTCATGGTCCACGCTGTATGTCTGCATGTTATGATATCTAGCAAAAAAAAAAAAAAAGCTACTACTGTGTGCTTAAAGGGAACATGACAGGTTGAACATGGTGACTGAGCTGCAGGCAGTATGTCATAGAGCAGGAGGAGCTGAGCAGATTGATGTATAGGTTTATGGGGAAAGGTTCAGTAAAATGTGTAATTTATGCATTTATATTCCTGTTCATTCTGGGCTTTGAAATCAAGGAGACGGTCCTAGCAGTGATCAGATTGAGCAGGAATTTAAATGTATAAATTACAGTTTTACGGAATGTTCTAACACAAGATTATATATCGATCTGCTCAGCTCCTTCTGCTCTATAACTTTCTGCCTGAAGATTACTTTCCATTTTCACAGTGACAGGTTCCCTTTAAATGGGATGTCCAAGATTTTTTTTTTTAAGTGCCAGAGAAAAGGGGTGATATGAAATTAAGAAAACAAAACGCCCTCACCTTTTAAATGTCCAGCAGCAGTCAAATGCTGTTCTTACTTCACTGGTTTCAACGGTCACAAGTGTATGAAGGTGATGTGGAGGAAGCCGACCAGAAGGAAGCCCAGAGAACTAGTCTTACAGGAGCAAAGCATGAATATGTCCAGCTGGTAGTGCTGTGATGCCTCAGCCACCAGGATTTCCCATTCATAACCTATGGAGACATTTTTGCCTCTGATACCAAATCAATAATATTTGCTCTTGAGTTTTTTGCATAATGAAAAATCTCCCGTTTCCCTGCATTTTTTACATAGATTTTAAAAAGCTGTCAGTGATGTTACATCTAGGAGTATTTTATTTAGTGATATAGGGGCATCTTTCTCATAGGTGTCTGAATCTGGTTTGTAAAATACAGTATGGCACCTTGTCATAGAAACCCGATTTGTTTGGGTGAAAGAGATTTGACTTTGAGTCAATAGGTATGTAGATAATCCTCTGTATATACTGAGAGAGTGGAAGAAAGACGAACAGTATGGTTTAGAATGTAAAGTTGGGGCAAGCCTACGTTAGTATGTAAGGCAATTGCTTAAAGAGGACCTTTCATCTGGAAAAAAATTCTGAACTAAGTATCATGATATGTAGAGCGGCGCCCAGGGATCTCCCTGCACTTACTATTATCCCTGGGCACCGCTCCGTTGTCCCGCTATGTCCTCCGATATCTTTGGGGACTTGGTTATACTGGGCGGAGACTGCCTGACTTGCTTATACTAGGCAGAGACTGCCCTTGTTCTCCTGGGTGTCACCTTCTCCCAAGTTTTTTTCTCCCAGGCTATGAGCTCTGCGCTGCGATTGGACAGAGCTAAAGCCTGGGAGAAGGAGACACCCAGGAGAACAAGGGCAGTCTCCGCCCAGTATAACCAAGTCAGGCAGTCTCCGCCCAGTATAACCAAGTCCCCAAAGATACCGGAGGACATAGCGGGAGAACGGAGCGGTGCCCAGGGATAATAGTAAGTGCAGTGAGATCCCTTGGCGCCGCTCTACATATCATGATACTTAGTTCAGAATTTTTTTTTCCAAATGCAAGGTCCTCTTTAAATAACCATTCCCTAATATACTGTTATTAAGATCTCTCCTTTGCAACCAGAAGCAGATAGAAAAGTTCTGATTACTGCTGCTGTCCGGTCACAAAACAGCAGCCTGAATTCTGCCGACAGATTCACAGGGCAACAGCAGGAAATTTCCATGTGGAACGCTCCGGCTGGTGAAGGAGTGATTGTAATATTACCAGCAAACTGGAATGGCGGCTGAAGCTCCCCCCCCCCCCTCCCATTGGTTTTGTGCCTGATTGCAAACGGATGACACTTTGGCACAGATTGCACTGATTTTCTCCATGTAAGGCATTAAAGGTGTTGGTCAGTTTATATTACTAGCTGTGCATGTCCTGGGAACAGCATGCAGGTAGTAATAAGCATTATTAACCTATTGGCACTGATGTCCATGTTTATCTGCAGGCCCCTGCGCTGAGAACATGGCTGCTGATGGAGGGTTCTGTCCAGTAGCAGCCTCCATTCACTTATACTGGAGACAGACAGAGAAACTACCGCATGTGCAGTCCATTACTAGTGTAAATGAATGGAGGCTGGTGATAGACTAAACCCTCCGTGGCCATGTTCCCAGCTTGGTATTGCGCTCAGCCCTATTAAGGTGAATGGGGCTGAGTGTGATACCAAACACAGCCACTTTACAATGTACTGCACTGTGCTTGGTAAGCCTGGAGAAGGCCACAGCACTTACAGGAGCAACGGTGCCTTCTCAAACAGCTCATCGGCAGGGGTCCCAGGTGTCGGACCCCACTGATCACATACTGATGACCTATACTGAGGATAGGTCATCAGTAGGTATGAGCAAATCTACTTTGGATGCTTCATCTGAAGTCGATTTGCATAAAACTTATTTTAAATAGTGTACGCACCGAGCGCTCCGTACAGTATTGGATGTATTGGCTCCGATGAGCCAAAGTTATTACTTCATGAAGTCTCAGAAGACTTCAGGTAATGGCTTATTAAATGAATTTCTACTGTAAAAAAAAACCTTGGTTCGGGTCCATGGTACCACCTGGAACCGAACAAAGTTTTATGCAATCAACTTCGGATGAAGCATCCAAAGTTGATTCACTCATCCCTAGTCATCAGTATCAAAATGCCAGAAGACCCCTTTAATAATGCTTATTACTAGCTGCATGCCTGTGCTCTTACCAGCACTTGTGCAGCTAGTCGTATAAACTGGCCAACCCCTGTACTATCTTACCCTCATTTCAGGCTCCTGCCTTAAAGTAATGTCCACCCTTGAATACCATGTAATTTTTAGGTCTAACATTGCAGAAAAAATTTACTCCAATTCCATAGATATAAGACTTAAATTACAGAATTTTTTCTACCTGGTACTGCCAATAGGGGGAGCTTACTGCATACAGTATTGTTATTGAGTTCAAGGTATAAAATGTATACAGTAAGCTCATAAGCGCCATCTAGTAATGGCTGTAGGCAGACAGAATTACAGCATTTAACTGTTAGGGGAGATTTATTTAAGCTGATGCAAAGGATGAAATAAAAGAGTAACACCGTTATATTTAATAAAGGTCATTTAGCTAAGCAGGGGGTTTGGCGCTGCCTGCTATAAATATATATTGTAAAATGTATTAAAGGAGCTGGGCACCTTTTGAAGAAGGAAATGTCATAAAGAGACCCCATGCAGACTGTGCATAAAAACTGGGTGCAGTGATTTCCACATCCATAGCTCTCAAATTGGTGGTGGTCTTGTGTTTAACCCTTGTGGGCTCCTCGTCTGCCATGTCTTCTCCTGCACAGTTGCTGAAAGTGTTCAGTGCATCTCTCTTTTTGCATCACTCCCTCCAAAGAAGAATACACAGCCACAGAGGAAGTCACATGGCGGCGCCATATTGAGAGCTATGGACCGCTGTCTCAAGTGTTTACACCCGGTAACCATGGGCAGCAGGGGTGGGGGGCGTTTCAAGTGTGGGAGCTGTAGTAAGAAATTAGGCACTTTAGGGTTTCCTATGCTAATTCATATCCATTTATGGCATCTAAGGAATTTCATCAGAATGTGGCCAACCTCTTTAACTCAAAATTTTGAACCTAAGAATATGTTAAAAGGATGGAGATTTGCTTTGACTTAAAAAGATTTTTTTAAACATAGCAGTGATGTGGCCTGAAGCAGATGAAGGGGTAATATACGCATTCTTGACTGAGTACATCATAACAGAGATGAAGAAGAAACAGGGTTAGGCCTTTTGCACATGACCGAGTGTTGGCCGGGCCCATGCTGCGGACTGCAAATTGCGTTCCGCAATGCACGGTCACCGACCGTGGGGCAGCCACATGCGGATCGCGGACCCATTCACTTGAATGGGGTCCGCGATCCGTCCGTTCCGCAAAAAGATAGAACAAGTTCTATTTTTTTTGCGGAACGGAAGCATTCCGTAGTGCTTCCGTTGGGTTCCATTCCATGCTTCCATTCCGCACCACATCTCCGGATTTGAGGACCTATACAAGTGAATAGGTCCACATCCGTGATGCAGAATGCACATGGCGGTGCCCCATGTATTGCGGACCCGCCGTATGCGGGCCGCGATACGGCCACGGCAGGGAAACGGCCGTGTGCAAGATGCCTTTGTTTTTTCACACTGTTTAATCAAATGGCACAGTACACACTGCCTCCTTGCTGCCGGTATGTCCCATATTGCATCGCCTCATGTGCCACATTCATGGTATACTATAATGCATTAGTTGGCGGCTGACTAGCCGCAATGCCCCAGTATAGGGGATGTTTGCTGCTGGCTGTAGAACCACATTGATCATGATCATTAATAAGTTGGCATTAGATGGCCGATGGGTGTGCGGCAGCAGCATTTAGTGAGGACACACTGATTGTAACCGCTCCACTGATTACGTGGAGCCCTGGTTGGCTAAGGATATGTATAACATGTGAATGTGTCATCTTCATTATAATGTTGGCATACTGTAGCTCATGGGTTGAGAGAGAATTTTGATCATTTTTTTAAATGAACCATTTACTTGTGTATTTACTTGGATATTATACTGGAGTTTAAAAAAATATTTTAAATCAAATAAAATGATACAAAAAAGTGTTGTTTTTTTAATCTGGTATCGTCCGTTGTACCATGGAAAAAGAAGTGCTGCATGTGAAAAGGGAAATTTATCAAAACTGGTGCAAAGGAACACGGGCCTTTGATTTTTCAGAGCTCCTTGGCAAAATAAAAGTGGAATCTGATTGGTTAATTGGGCAACTAAGCCAGTTCTACTTTGCACCAGTTTTGATAAATCTCCCCCAATGATTGTTTCCACCTAAAAGAAGTGATCAGCAGATAACAAGCATCAAGTCATTTATTGGCTCCTCGCTGGCCATATTTACACGAGGCAGTGATCTGCAAGGAACGTTCATTCAGCCAATCATTGGCCTGTCTAAAAGGGTCTTACAGAGGAGCTGACATGTTTGATTCAGTAACCACTTGCATTCTCCATGTCATAATTCCGGAGCATCTATTCTTATGATTCTGTTGTTCCATTCCTTTATTATTCCTGCAAAAAGTTATGAATGAATTTCTAGCAGTTTACAATGAAGGCCCAGATGGGTTTCACCAGTTGGGGGTGTGTCCCTGCACAATCTGACATCGGTACACTGACTAAATAGTGTTAAACTTTTTAAAGACCCACCCGCAAATGGTGCCACCCTTCTGGGCCTTCATTCCAAACTGATAGCAATTCATTTATAACTTTTAGCAGGATCAATGAGGAAATAGCCCATCATAAGAGTCATAAGAATAGATGTTCCAGAATTGTTATTGCATGGGGGATGCATGTAGTCACTAAAAGAGGCATGTCAGGAGAGGAGACGGGTCCACTTTAAAGAACCGGTCATCATGAAATGTAGTGCATTCTGCAGTCCCCATGTTATAGAGCAAGAGGAGCTGAGCAAATTGCTACATAGTTTAGTGGGAAAAGATCCAATAGCCAAGTGAGCTATCTACTCAGTGAGTGACAGCCTTCCTTGTGTTAGGCCGTATGAATGGATCCGCACCCGTTCCGCAATTTTGTGGAACGGCTGCGGACCTATTTATTTCAATGGGGCTGCAAAAGATGCAGACAGCACACCATGGGCTGTTTGCATCCGTAAATCCGTTCCACAGCCCCGCAAAAAAAGATGGAACTTGTCCACAATTGTAGACAAGAATAGTCATTTTCTATGATGGTTTCGGCCATGTGCAGTCCGCAAATTGTGGAACGCACACGGGCCGACATCTGTGTTTTGCAGATCTGCAAAACACTACGGCCGTCTGATTGAGCCCTTAGTGCAGGCATGTCCAAACTCTGGCCCTCCAGGTGTTGCAGAACTACAACTCCCATCATGCTCTTCTGTAGGTTGATAGCTGTAGGTTGTCCAGGAATGATGGGAGTTGTAGTTTTGCAACATCTGGAGGGCCGGAGTTTGGACATGCCTGCCTTAGTGTGTATATATAAGTAGATGCCAGTCACTGGTAAGACCTCCCACATGGCTACTTAGCTCAGGAAGAGCAGAGATTAGAGATGAGCCAATTTCATGTTATGAGATTCACGCTTCGTTTGGTGGTAAAAGTAGAATTGCGTTATGGATTCCGTTACCACAGACCATAACGCAATTCTATAACTGGATGCCTTTAGATGCATTCCGTTATTCATTCCATCATAATAGAAGTCTATGGCCTGCATAATGCATCCGTCCCGTTTCCGTTATGCAGGAAAGGACTCTAAAGGCATTCCGTTAAAGAATTGTGTTATGGTCTGTGGTAACGGAAACCATAACTCAATTCTGCTTTTACCACCAAACGAAGCATGAACGAATGTCATAGCATGAAATTCGCTCATCTCTAGCAGAGATCTTAACTAATAAAATATGCTATACGGAATCTTTTCCCTTAAAACTATATATCAACATGCTCAGCTCCTCCTGCTCTATAACCTGCAGGCTGCACTGCATCTCATGGTGACAGGTTCCCCTAACACAGTGAATATTTGACTCCATTTGATTACCATCTCTTACAGAAATTCTTCTTGCTGCGGAGTACACAATATGTATATCTTAAGCAGGGACTAGATGGAAGTTGACAATTTTCCTGGAAGAGATGGTAAATTGGTCACTCAACCTGAATGGGCACAAGCAATGTTCTCAGTGGCGGAGGGTTATGTAAGAAATAAAGAACTTGCCACTTATTTTATATGTACAGTTATGAGATTTAGTACTTTGCCTCAATACAGGTTTTATCTAATTTTCTTTGAGGAAGAGTGACAGCTCATCACCAGCAACATTTAATATCCATTATTATTTTATCACTGCAGCGTTGGAGGTGTGCGCGCCCAAATGTATTCTTATCAATCTGAAAACCGCATTTGGCTGTTCACTGTATTCCCGGGGGCTACAACACAGAAAAGAGAAATTCTAAGACAAAGGGTTGTTGTATTTACCCTGCAATAAACTATCTATCTATCTACACAATCTATACTGTATATCTAATCTATCTACCCGATCTATATATCTAATCAATCTGTCAACAGTATCTATCTGATCATGCGCATCTACATTACGTATCTGTCTAAGCTATCCTTGCCTATCTAATCTATTTCTATCTAATCTATCTAGCCATATCTAATCTATTAATCATATTCCACTGATGCTGCAGAATATTTTTAGCACCGCTTTGTTAGGAAACAATTAAAATACCGCTTTCTCACGGATGAAGTATTTGTGTTTGAAAATAGAAAGATCGCACGTGAATTCTGCACTGAAAATCTGTAACAGTTTGCAGCACTATGTATACTGTACTTGGTTTTCAAAGCGTAATGTCGTGGAAAATCTGTACGGAATTCCTTTTGTGCCGTGGATTTTCCAATCCACAACATGTCAGTTCTGTCAGGCATTTGTCACAGATTTCACTCCTGTCAATGCATCTCCTGTGGAGAATCTGTGCTACATCTGATGTCACCCGTAGCATTTCCACAGAATTCTCTTCTGAAAGGCTACGGACAACTTTGACATAAAAAGAAAATATTTTTTTTTTTTTATAAAGCTAGTGGTTATTGTCATAAAAAAAAAAAAGACATGTGACCGCTGCAGTAGTCAAGTTGGTCACACTGCAGCCGAGGGAAGAGAGTCCAGCTGGGAGAACTGGAGTGACGTTGGAAGAGGTCAGGTAATTAATGCTCCGATCTATTGTCCAGTTTGTCTCCCTTTAAATCTTCAGTTATTTCTAGACCCCCTGATATTCAGTTTACAATTTGCTCCTGGAGTCTGACTTTTCTCATGTGGTGTGTTGTGACCTTTCCAGTCACATATGCTGTGGATCTGTGTGTCCAGGATGCTGCTACCTTTCCCCTGCAAACTGCCTTGTGTGTGTTTTCCTCCCTAGATACAGCCTGAGTTGTCTACCTTGGATTCGCTCCCCCCGTCCTCACAATTTTGCCTTTACAGCCTCCTACTGCTATATCTAACAATAGAGCATATCTCGTAGGATTCCATAGCAAAACTTAGTACCCCCCCCCAACAGTTAAAGGACAAACTACAATAGTTTTTTATTAAGTGGAAGACATTTTTCATAAATAAAAAAAAGTCACCCTCTACCTCGCCTACTTAACTTTGCCCAACTTCTATGTCAGAAAAAGTTAAACACGTCAAGGGTGTAACAAATAACCATGGGGTCTTAAAGAGAAACTTTGAATGGGGCCCCACTCCACCATGGCCACTGTCAACAGCAAGTTCAAAAAAGCCTAGTTTTCCCTATTGCACATAGTGATGTTACAATACAAGGATAATGATTAGGGATGAGCGAATTTCATATTTTGAAGGGTTTGGGTTGCGGTATTAACTGAATTGTGTTATGGATTCTGTTACCAGGGACCATAACGCAATTCCATGACGTAATGCATAACGGAATGTCTTTAGAGGCATTCCATCATAATAGAAGTCTATGGCCTGCATAACTGATCCGTCCGGTTTCCGTTATGCAGGAGTCCTCTACTCGAAGAGATTGCCAAGAGACAGCAGTATGCGTGCAATCATCCAACGGCGCTCCTGTCCAAGTTGCTGGAGCTGCAGTCCCTCACTTTCCAAGTGGTGAACTCTGCACCATTCAGAGAACTGATGGCTTGTGCCGAGCTGAGGTGGAGAGTCCCAAGCCGTCATTTCTTTGTGAAAAAGGCAGTACCAGCCCTGCACAAATATGTAGAACAGAAGGTGGGTCAGTCCTTGAGCCTCTCGGTGTCTGCCAAAGTGTACGGCAGCGCCGACATGTAAAGCTGTAACTACGGTCAGGGACAATACATGTCCTTTACGGCCCACTGGGTGAATGTGGTTCCTGCACAGCCACACCAACAACTTGGCCAGGTAACGCAGCTTCCGCCTCCACATTGTCACGCCGTTGGTCCTGCCCTCTGCGCTCACGTTCCATGGCTGCTGGGGTGGGGTGGCAGGAGCAGCCTGAGTCTACAGTCGCTGATGAGTAGCTTTCTTCACGAGCATAGTGAAGAAACTACTCACCAGCAGCAGCAGGTAGACCTGGAGCAGGACCTGAACCAGCAGGGGGTGGCATACTTGGACAGAACCCTGCCACCCCAAATTGAAGACTTGGCCAACTGGCCGAGTTTGCCCTGGAAAAGCTTTCCCGCCCGGCCAGTAGTGTGGCATCAGAGCAGGTGTTTAGTGTGGCGGGGGCCATAGTTACCCCAAAAAGAACTCGCCTGTCCACCCAAAATGTGGAGAGACTGACTTGTGTCAAGATGAATCAGGCCTGTATCAGCCAGAATTTCCACCCACCAATGCCTGATTCATCCGATCAGCTCATTCATGCTGCCTCACCCAAACCTTGACAAAAGAGACCGGTTTCTTCTGGCTACCTGCCTCAGCTACTACTCTGATGCTGCCACCCACCTGATGCCACACATCTGATGCCATGTGCACCTTCTTTCACCCACATTCCTCTCCAGTTACTGGTATTGCCACCTACCTCCCCACTCTTTCACCGGGTCACATTGTGATCTCCTGATGCTGCTGCTGCCATCTTCACACTATGTCACCTTACCACTCTGTGGTCTCCTCTCGTTGCTGCTGCCCCACCTCCAGACTCTGTAATTGTGCAACTTGGTGGCCTCCTCATACTGCCGCCACCTCCTCCAGACTCTGTCATTTTGCCACTTGGTGGCCTTCTCCTGATGCTGCTACTGCTGCCACCACCTCCAGACTCTGTCATGGTGCCACTCGGTGGCCTCCTCATACTGCCGCCACCTCCTCCAGACTCTGTCATTGTGCCACTTGGTGGCCTTCTCCTGATGCTGCTAATGCTGCTGCCGCCACCTCCAGAATCTGTCATTGTGCCTCTCGGTGGCCTTCTCCTGATGCTGCTGCTGCCACCTCCAGACTCTGTCATTGTGCCACTTGGTGGCCTTCTCCTGATACTGCTGCTGCTGCCACCTCCAGACTCTGTCATTGTGCCACTCGTTGGCCTCCACATACTGCTGCCACCTCCAGACTCTCTCATTATGCCACCCAGTGGCCTCCTCATACTGCTGCCAACTCTAGACTCTGTCATTGTGCCACTCTGTGGCCTCCACATACTGCTGCCACCTCCACACTCTGTCATTGTGCCACTCGGTGGCCTCCTCATACTGCTGCCAACTCCAGACTCTGTCATTGTGCCACTCGGTGGCCTTCTCCTGATGCTGCCACCTCCACACGCTGTCATTGTGCCACTCGGTGGCCTCCTCATACTGCTGCCAACTCCAGACTCTGTCATTGTGCCACTCGGTGGCCTCCTGATACTGCCGCCACCACCAGGCTATTTCATTGGGCCACTGTGTGGTCTCCTCATGCTGCTTCCACCTCCCCACTATGTCATAGGGCCACTCTCTGGACTTCTCACACTGTTCCCACCCTCCCCACTTCATGACTGGGCCACTATTTTGCTTCTCGGCCTGGCTGACATCATCATTTATTTTACCCTTTTTCTGATCTGTCAGAAGGAAGGAAAAATTAGATGCACAACGGATCCTGTCTGTGTAGCAGCTGTAAGGCCTGTATGGTCCCATCAGGACTGGCTTATGATTTGGTAGCCAAAAGCAGGAGTGGGTACAAGACACAAAAGGCAATACTGATGGATTATTGAGCAAATGCTGACCGAGTGAAGGCGGATGCTCCGCAGACAGGATCCGTTTTTTGTGGGTTATTGTTCTGACAGATCAGTGGAAGGGCAAATTAATCAGTGACATTAACATAACCTTACTGCTGACACCCTCTCCACTCTGTCGGGGGGCTCTACTTGTATAAGCTTTTAATAGAACTGGTTCTGTAGACATCTATGTGGAATTAGCTGACGACACTGTAAAAGGAGTGCGCTTCTTCTTGACGCTCACATCGACTTGTAAGGCTAAGTTAATATTTGAGTTGTTTGGTCAGTTTTGACCACGTGACTGCCCAAATAAGTAAAGTGTGCAGTGATTCTAAGAGCGATGCCTGTCATACTGACTCAAAGTATTATTCCACAGCAGACTCCCTATGTGTGTTACTGCAAGGCACAGTGTTCTACACCCTTATAAAGGCTCTCTGCAGCCCAGAAATAGCCTCTTTTTAACGAGATTCGCCACCAATAAATTTTGATCGAAGCACATTTTTCCAGAAAATTAGGCGAACTGGCCGAATCGAGTCTTTTAAAAATTTGCTTATCTCTAGTGGTGACCTATGATGTCCTGCATAGGTGACATGTCACCACAGTGCCAGTCATTGGATACAGCGGTTATGTAACCCGACGTTGATACAGGGACACCTGGGACCGGAACAGCCGGCAGGGCAGAGATGGAGCCAGAACCCAGTGCTGGGGATCAAGGAAGTGTGATTACCACTGGGTGCCCAGCCAACCTCTGGGGTCTATAGAAAGGCAGGAGCTCCATAGTACAGTTGTGGCCAAAAGTTTTGAGAATTACATAAATATTGGAAATTGGAAAAGTTGCTGCTTAAGTTTTTATAATTGCAATTTGCATATACTCCAGAATGTTATGAAGAGTGATCAGATGAATTGCATAGTCCTTCTTTGCCATGAAAATTAACTTAATCCCCAAAAACCTTTCCACTGCATTTCATTGCTGTCATTAAAGGACCTGCTGAGATCATTTCAGTAATCGTCTTGTTAACTCAGGTGAGAATGTTGACGAGCACAAGGCTGGAGATCATTATGTCAGGCTGATTGGGTTAAAATGGCAGACTTGACATGTTAAAAGGAGGGTGATGCTTGAAATCATTGTTCTTCCATTGTTAACCATGGTGACCTGCAAAGAAACGCGTGCAGCCATCATTTTGTGGCATAACAATGGCTTCGCAGGCAAAGATATTGTGGCTATTAAGATTGCACCTCAATCAACAATTCATAGGATCATCAAGAACTTCAAGGAATGAGGTTCAATTCTTGTTAAGAAGGCTTCAGGGCGTCCAAGAAAGTCCAGCAAGCGCCAGGATCTTCTCCTATAGAGGATTCAGCTGTGGGATCGGAGTGCCACCAGTGCAGAGCTTGCTCAGGAATGGCAGCAGGATTCCCTGCGTCCGGACTGAGCGCTGTACAGGCAGGAGCTCCATAGTACATTGCTGCACTACTTACTGTGTGTACCGGAGTATGGATTCCCCTTCGTCCGGACTGAGTGCTGTACAGGTAGGAGCTCCATAGAACATGACTGCTCCTGTCTGTTCCAACGCTAGATGTGCTATGCCAGGCTTTAGCAGAGAGGGCACAGGCAGAGGAGCGATGTGCTATGCTGAGGTCCTGCCCCACTCCTGCTCGCTAGATCCTGCACCATGCAAGGTTTTAGCAGAGTGGGACATCTGGGTGCAGGGTGGCGGCACACCCAGGGACAGTTAAATTCAAGTTAAATAAAGGGGTGGGGTGGATTGGGTAAATGCTCAGTAGCATAAGGGTACATTTACATGACTATGTATTTTGTGGTCTGCAAAATACGAATGCAGTCCGTGTGGCATCCGCATTTTTTGCAGAACAATTGACTTCAATGGGGCTAAGGTCCACATTTTGCAGCAAAGTATAGGACATGCTCTATCTTTTGCAGAACGGAGATATGGACAGCATCCATATTTTCAGGATCTGCAATTTGGAGACCGCAAAACAGATACGGTTGTGTGAATGCACACTAAACCCAAGGATTTTGTGATTATATAAGACTACTTTCACACCAGCGTTTTTGAATGGATCCGGTTGTATTTTCTTTAAAATAGCCAAGACAGATTCGTCATGAACACTATTGAAAGTCAGAGGGGGACGTATATGTTTTCTAGTGTGTCCGAGAAAACGGATCCCTCCCCATTGACTTACATTGTGAGGCATGACACCACATCGCAACCTTCGCTGCTTGCAGCGTTATTCTGTCCGCGATGGGGACGCAACCAAACGGAACGGAATGCATTTTGGGGCATTCAATTCAGTTTTGTCCCCATTGACAATAGCGAGGTAAAACTGTTCCGTTTTGTCCCCATTCATTAAGATCCATGACTGATCTCAATAGAGGAAAGGGGAAACGCAGATGTGAAAGTAGCCTAATAAGGCTTCGTTCACATCACCGCTCAGCCTTTCTGTTCTCCTGCTCCGAAAGGACAGAAAAGCCACATAACTGACGCCAAACGGAGCCCTTAGGACCATATTAGACTATAATGGGGTCTGTTATGTGTCCAAAAGTTGTGCATGCAGGACTTTTGTCTCCGCGTAAAAATCATTTTCTGAGAGGACACCTAACGGACCTCATTATAGTCTATGGGGTCCTTAGGCTCCGTTTGGTGTCAGTTATGTGCCTTCTCCGTCCTTTCCCTTCTCCTGCTCCTAAACGGAGCAGGAGAATGGAAAGGCTGGGCGGCAATGTGAACGAAGCCTTACAGAACAGGGCCCATTGTATAGAAGTAGATAAATGACATTTGACTTTGTAGCAATCATTAATACTAATTACATACCAGCATGTCGGAGTCTTGTACTAAGGGGGCTTTCCTCTTTCTGTAAGAGAACATGGAATTTTTTTTTATCCTGCTGAACAATATCGGTTTTGCACCAGCCTGAAGTTGATGGTCTTCAGATCTTTGACCTATTTGGTCTCTGGGGAGAAAAGAAGATTTCTTGGTGGTTTCTGAACAGTGTCATTAAATGTTACAGACGGCTTTTTGCTCAGTTTATTGTAAAGGAAAATGTAAAATTTTAATTTAATGAGGAGGCTGTTTGATCACTTTTCTGGCACATACACGATCCGGTGGTCAGATCTGTCACATTTGTTGATGATAATATGTTTTTTTTTTTTTTGTTTTTTTACATTAAAGAATTGCTCTACTTATAGAGGAGACATTTTTCTGTAGGTCAGATACAGCTACCATTCATGATAACCCTTACTACCGTGATACTGTAAGTGCATATACTTTATGTTCATTGCCTTTCAGGCTACTTTCACACTAGCATTTTTGCTGCATCCGGCAGGGTTCAGCAAAAACGCTTCCATTACTGATAATACAACCATCTGCATCCGTTATGAATGGATCCGGTTGTATTATCTTTAACATAGCCAAGACAGATCCGTCATGAACTCTACTGAAATTCAATGGAGGACGGATCCGTTTTCTATTAAAATCCGTCCCCATTGACTTGCATTATGGTTCATGACGGATCCGTTTTGCTCCGCATCCCATGACGGAAAGCAAACCGCAGCTTGCTGTGGTTTGCTCTCTGGTATGAGAACGGAACGGAATGCAGTTTGAAGCACTCTGTTTTGGTCAGTTACGTTTTGTCCCCATTGATAATGAATGGGGACAAAACAGAAGATTTTTTTCCCGGTATTGAGATCCTATGATGGATCTCAATACCAGAAAATAATAACGCTAGTGTGAAAGTAGCCTAACATGGAAATTAGAACAGTATTTTTTACCGCACTTTAATCATTGGGCAATAACTTAAAACACTCCATTAAAAATTGATAGTTTGTATAATTGCAGTAAAAACAAGCAAATTGCCCAGTGACCCCTCCATGGTGTAGAGCTCATCTCCTTCCCACTGTCGGTACAGAAATGTACATGTAACGCTTTTCTAATTGTGATTAAATGCTCTTTGTCATTTGCATCTTCAGATTTCACACACTATTATCATCACTGGAAACACAGCGATTGCACCTCCTTAGAAAACATAGTGTTCCCTTCATGTCTGCAAATATCCCACTTTGTCCAGTATAAGGTGCAATTAAACCCAGAATAATTTCTGTATAGATAACCATGTAGTTCAGACAGTTGTCTATTGTCACAGTCACACCACTGGGAAGGGGCATAGACCCAGCAGAGCAGAGGGCAGGGTATAAAGCAGTTGGCCCATAAATAACATCACCAGGAATGGAATCTACAGAGAAAAGTATAATGGGAAGATGTGTCTCTCTTCTGTGTTCTGGACCCACTCCTGGTTTTGGCTTACAATACAGGTACTGATCAAATACTGACTGTCTGAAAGTGGCCAAAGACTGACCAGCAGAATAGGCCTGTCCCGTAAAGGATATATTCACATTTCTTGCAGAAATTTCTGTCCCATTCACTTTGCAGAAATCTATGTGCATACTGCAGAAACAACCCCTTTCTGATGTATGGAACTAATTTTTAACAACAAATCTGCTGTGTGAATTAGAACCAAGATGGCACTCGCACGCATTACTATGGAGAAAGCCTGGTGATATGAACAGGAAAGGGACGTTGGATGCAGAGGTCATTGGCTTGTTATATGTACATTATGTTCAGCCTGTTGGATCCGTCCTTCCGCTAGTTCAAGTGTGTCGCCGTACTGCCGCTCCGCCCCCATTAACTATAATGGGGGCAGAGTTCTGGTGCAGCCCGGCAGCGCACGGCAAGAGGCCGCCGGACTAAAAATACGACATGTCCGACATTTAGTCCGGCGGCCTCTCGCCGTGCTGCGTCGGAACTCTGCCTCCGCCCCCATTATAGTCAATGGGGACAGAGCGGCAGTCCGGCAACACACTTGAACTAGCGGCAGGACAGATCCGACAGGCTGAACAGGATCCGTCCTGCCGCTAGTGTGAAAATGGCCTTACCAGAACTGATCCCGCTACAGTATGGTAGTGGTTTGAAATTAAACCATGAAAGCTGTAAAGAAATTCTTCTTAACACATTAGGAAATTATTAGAATTAAGTTCCCTAATAATACAACTCCCAGCATGCACTCTTGCATGGTTGTTCTCAGGACTCCCGTAGAAGAGAATGGAAAATGCTGGGAGTTGTAGTTTCACCACTGCTGGAGTACCGGAGGCTGCTGATCTGTGTCTAATAAGATTAATTACTTTTAAACATGACGGTAAGGCCACGAGCGATATGGATTGTGTCAAGATCTGTTTAGGGAAAAACTGAGCGATTTGTTTTTTTCTACATTTGCGTTTAGTGTGCGCGGTTCTTCCATCCGGATTGTACATGGATTGCATGTGCTTTTCACTATCTACATCATAGCAACTATCAGTGAAAAACAGATTGTATTCAGATGCCTTCATTTTTCACTCAAGCACCATTCATTTCTATGGAGCCAGAGCTGCGTGAAAAACACACAACATAGAACATGCTGCGATTTTAACTGAACGCAAAGGTGATGCGTGAAAAACAACGCTCACGTACACAGACCCATTGAAATGAAAGGGTCAGGATTCAGTGCAGATGCTATGTGTTCGCTACACGCATCACATCCGGACGGAAAACTCGCTCGTGTAAGAGTCCTAATGCAGACCTGATGTCTACAGCTTTCCAGCTATACAATACTCCAGAATAATACTGTGTGTGTCTTCTGTGACGTGCAGGAAGAATCAGAACTTGTATTCTAATGAAGGGCCTCCATTGCTCTCAGGGCAGGGAGGTCATTATATTGTGAGAACGTTTGCTTCTCAACTGCATTATAAAGACCAGGCGTGCAGAAGACCTAGAGGATGCGCGCATGGCTGCATGATGAATATTCATCTGATCTCTGGACACAGCATCATTATATGGGTGCAAACTATGAATACTGCATGTAATAGGGTCAATGAGCTTGGTGATGGACTTTCTTTTTGTGAAAATGTCAGAAAGGTAAGATGAAAAGAGCGTGCTCTGTAAAACCTATAGACCTGAAAGTTCCCATTACCAGCCAAGGTTGACAGAGCCAAAGATAAGTAAACCATTTCCATGTAATGATAGATAAGGCCCAGATTTACTAATCCTATATATGACAGAACTTTAGACAGGCTGTGTAGACCTGCACCAGATTTATCACAGGGGTTCAGGCTGGATGATAAATGAAAAATGACAGCATGCAGATACCATCCATGTATGGTTCGTGTTTGTCTGCTTGTCGGAAAGAGCCCTAGGAATGTACGTAACCGAGAGCAGGGCTGGACAAGAAGGATGTGCCTTAGCCAGTACTATCTGCTCTGCCCTGATGAGGGGCAATCAACCCCAAAACATCTGACTGCAGATGAGATGCTGGCTTACTTAATATCCGAGTCATGTCCCAAGGCCTGTTTAAAAGGTTGAACATTGACTGCCTTACATCTGGTGGCATTAGAGGCAGAGCTTGTTAAGAGCTCAATTGCATTCCTTTCGTCTTGGACTACCAATGCACAGACTGCATCAGCTAGTCTGAGATGTATTACTGCCAACTTGGATAACAGAAGAAGAGCCCAAGATCTGCAGCAGCAAAATCAAAAAGAGGACCCAATGTAAGTGTTCTGTTCGTTCCCCAGTCAGGCCCCATTCACACGACCATATTTTCATTCTGCGCCAGATCCACATTTTCTGCGGATTGGATGCGAATCCGATCATTTCAATGGGGCAGCAAAAGATGCGGACAGCCCCGCAAAAAAAATAGAACATGTCTAATTCTTGTCCGTATTGTAGACAAGAATATGCATTTCTATCAAGAGACGGACCTTGTGATCTGCAAAATGCGGAGCACAAATGGCCGGTATCCGTGTTTTGCGGTCCACAAAAACTGATGGTCTTGTGAATGGGGCCTTAGGGCTCATGCATACGACCATATGTATTTTGCGGATGACTTCTGTGCAGATTCCGTATTTTGCAGAACAGAACAGCTGGCCCCTAATAGAACAGTACTATCCTTCTCCATAATGCGGACAAAAATAGGACATGTTCTATTTTTTTGTGGAAAAGACATACTGAAACGGAATGCACATGGAGTAACTTCCGTTTTTTGTGGACCCATTAAACTGAATGGTTCCGCATACGGGCTGCAAAAAAAACCAGAACGGACACGGAGAGAATATACGTTCGTGTGCATGAGTGTGATTTTTTTTTTTTAACTGGAGGGTCCTTTAACCAAATTCAAGGTTAGGGTGGACACACCTGTAGGCCATGAATGTTTGATCAGTCTCACCTCCAAGAACCAAGCCATTGGTAATTGCTTGTCCACATGGATGCCTGTGCCTGGTAATACTGTACATTCCCATTCAGGTGAAGTGGACAAGCTGCAGTGCCAGGACATCAATGTTTAATCCATGAAGAACCATGCAGGCTTATCTAGCACAATGATGAAGTGTTTAAGAAACATATTGGTTGAAAAGGGAGTTTAGCTATTACCAAATAAAACCCGGCAAGAACACTTGAATAATCAAAGAAGATATGACTTCTGATTCACTGAGCACATTACTGCGCATGATAAGCCGTATGGAATAGAAACCTGAGATTATCATGATGATGTGATTGTTCCGAATGAGAATAAAATACTTTAGTCTGTTTTGCCTTTGCGGCCAAAGTAATAAAATCTACCTGCCATCAGCACAGTGATACATAAATATATTCCAGACAAAAATAATCCACACAAAAATATTCAGTGTCGGAGTGGTGGAGACATTTTATGAACACAGGATGAACAAGTTGAATTCTTGCATAATTTAACCCAATTGTGAAAATTCAAATTCTATTAAAGCTAATTCTACAGAACACACCAACACATTCCTGTCCAGTGACATTCAGTCTCCAAATGCCTTGTTGAATCTGTGTTGGGTTCTATCTGGAGAAGAGAGTGAGTAACAGTCACATAATACAGTCCACGGGAAGTCCCTGAAGGATTTACCAAGATGACAAATTCTTACACGCACACACACTGTACAGACTAGTAGTATACTTTGGACTGGTTTAGTGGCAGACTGGTATTGCTGGTAGGGCCCTCTAAGTGTTCTAGGCACCTTGCACAGCAAAAAAACAAAAACAAAACAAAAAATAAAAACACTGAAGACACATTAATTGAACTATTACATTAAGATTTCATTTTGTGGCTAACTTTTTCTTTCACATTTTTTTAATCTTTCATTTGGTCCTCATTCTTCATCAATCTCCAGATCCATCTTGGGAGATTCTGTTAAATATTTCCTCATGACAGACTTGGTGGTCCATAACATCATAATAGGTGTTTCCGTTATGGAAGAACGTTCCCACAGCACGTCCTTGGCGAGCATGTCCTACTGCATCGCTGAACACCTTGTTGATCTGCTCCTCAGATGGCATCCACCAGTCTGGGTTTGAAGTGCAATGCATCCTAATAAATTCTGAAAGGGGTATAAAGCACATGAACATAAGAAAACATAGCAAGTATTGTAAGAACTCGTGTAATGTTTTATCTTTACGATTTTTACTTTTTCAATGGGGGAGTTGGAGCAAATGAATCTAGGTATTTATTTTTAAAGCTCCATTTATTCCATGGCAGTGTACATATGAAAAGGGTATAAATACAAAAACAAGTACAATAAGCATGAACTAAATGAGTTACAAACTGGTACAGAAGGTGCAGTCTTACAATCTAAAAGGGATGGGGGAAGGATACAAAAGTGAAGGTAAAACTACTCATACGGTGTTATGGTGTCAGCAGGGTTACTGTAGGTTGAGGCTTTGTCTGAAGAGGTGGGTTTTCATGAAAGTTTCCATGGTAGGTGAGAGTTTGATGTGTTGGGGCAGGAAGTTCCAAAGGATGGGGTATACATGGACAGAGCTTTGATAGATAGCAACAGAGAGGAGGCGATAAGAGGAGGTGATTTGTGAGTAAGAGCGATTGAATGTCCGTTATGTGAGGTATAAGGTGATCCAGAAGGCTAAGTCTATAATGCCAACTGATGACACAGTTTGCACTAGAAGAAAGTGATCAACAGTGTCAATAGCAGAACTCAGGTCTAGGAAGAGGACAGGGCAATGTTGTTTGGCTTTCGCAGTTAGCAAATCGTTGGTGACTTTTGTTAGGGCAGTTTCAGCTGAGTGATGGGGTCAGAAGCCAGACTGTAGCCTGACAAAAAGTGAGTAGGCTGAGAGATGGAAAAACAGTTTAAGCTTGAGGTATTGTTCAAATAATTTTGAGGTACACAGTAGTAGTGATCTGGGGCAATATCTAGACAAAGAGGATGAGTCAAGGGAGTCTTTTTAAGAATGGGTGTGATGGTTGCATTTTTAAAAAAAGAGCGAAAGATGCTAGTAGTTAGTAATAGGTTGAAAAGGTTAGTAAAGGCTGGGATAAACACTGTGGTGAGGTTGAAGATGAGGTGGGATGGGACCGGGTCAAGAGCACAGATGTGATCTGGATGGTAGGGTGGACAGTTTTTCTTCTGTAATGGTGGAGAAGCTGGTTTTGGGGGGAAGAGACCTGGATAATTGTGTAGAGAGGTTTTGGGGATCATAGGTGGAAGCTTTGTCTGCTGTTGTCAATCTTCTGTTTGAAGCAGGTTACAAAGTCCTCAGGTGAGATGAGAGATGTAGGAGGAGGGGACAGCAGGGAACACAGTAGAGAGCTGAAAGTGTTAAATTGTTGTTTGAAGTTGTGAGACAGGAAAGATATGAGAGTTGTGAAGTAGGCCTGTTTTCAGAAGTGAGTGCTGACTTGAAATTGAGAAGGCATTGTTTATATGTACTAAAGAGCTCCTCGGAATGAGTTTCTGTTGCTCTGCAACCCTGAACGCTTTCCTCAGGACTTTAGTCAAACTGATGTGCCAGGGTTGCCTATCATAGGTTGCAATATTTCCCGAGACTCTCACTTTCTTCCAAACTAAAGAGTAAGGAGCTTCTACGTAACTGCAGTCTCCCAACATCACCAAAGTGTATTGGGCTCTCCATCACAGTACCCATGATGAAACACGATTGATTTCAATGCCATTTAATTAATAGTGTTGTGTGATATGCCAAGAGATTATTAAACAGCAACAACCTCAGAATTAGCACCTCAAATTTGGTAACCAATAAAAGTCTAAGTCCTTCTATGACATTTCTGGAGTTTAAGATGCAATTACCATCCAATTTAATCAAAATTAAGTATGCTTTATCAGTAATTTTTGATCCACAGTTACCATACTCTTATTGAACAAGAAATGTCACCGTACATTGTGACATTCCTCTTTGATTGCCTCACTGCCCAAGAGCTGACAGGTCATCTATAATATCAAATACACAGCATTTTAAGTAACTACCATATTTTCTGCTCCATAAGACACACTCTTTCCCCCAAAAATTCAGGTGAAAATTTCAATGTGTCTTATGAAAGCGAATACTAATGTGTGCTTCCATTACGGACGTACTAACTCTTTCACAGTAGGATTCGACAGTGCTGAATACAGCCCTCCTTGTGTGGACTGTAGTCACCGCTCCCTGTATGTTTTTTGCCAAGCCATGTGCTGTGCTGTGACCTGACGTTGCACAGCTAGGTGTGTACTATTACCTGACGCTATGTGACGTTAGGTCCTGCACAGTGCATGGCACCAGCAGAAGAAAAGCAGTGAGTGCAGGAAGAGCGCACTGGATTTGCGAGTGGTGGTGCCATCTGGAGAAGGAGAGGTAAGTAAATTTTTTTATTTTATGTCTTATCTGGAGGTTTGATGAGGAATGGGGACTGATCTGAAGTCTGATGAGGAATGGAGCTTACATTTGGCGGTCTGATGAAAAATATATATATATATTTTCTCCCTTTTCCTTCTCTAGGTGCATATTATGGTCAGGTGTGTCTGATGGTGCGGGAAATACAGTACAGCATAATATATGTCAGCTCCCAGATTCCTGCTGATTCCAAACATCTTTTCACAATTCATAATTTCAAAATTTCACAGAAATTGCTAAGGGAACTGTTATGTCTGTATAATCAAGAATTAGGGTGGGTTCACACTAGCGTTATGCATTCCGTTATGGCCTTCCGTTATAACGTGGTTATAACGGAACATAACGGAATCCATTAGACGGAAGGACGGATCCGTTCTTTTGCCCATAGACTTCAATTAGGACGGAATGCAAAACGGAAGCCTTTAAAAGGCATTCCGTTTGCTTTCCGTCATAATACAAGTCTATGGGAAAGCATAACGGATCCCTCTGGGTCCTGTTATGCAAGACGGAAAACAAAGTCCTGTGGACAGGACTTTGTTTTCCGTCGTGCATAATGGGACCCAGCCGGATCCGTTATGCCTTTCCATAGACCTGTATTATGACGGAAAGCAAACGGAATGCCTTTTAAAGGCTTCCGTTTTGCATTCTGTCTGGGCATTCCGTTATTTTCCGTTATAACCATGTTATAACGGAAAGCAATAACGGAATGCCTAACGCTAGTGTGAACCCACCCTTAATGTGGTACCAGCAAGGACATGTTGGTCAAAGTGGCAATTAGACAATTAGCATGGTGCATTTGTAACTTTTTTTTCCCCAAGAAAACATAGAAGCATGGACAGTTAAAGGCTAAAATTGTATATGATTTGGTGTATACAGCTCTAATTTAGATCAATATGAAGTCAGTTTTGTTTGAGTCTGTGCCAAATGTTTGATATTGATTAAAAATGTGACATCTTTGAAAATAAAACTTTTCTCTATAGATGTTACTCCAGTTAATTTGCCCCCAATCAGAGTGAGATTTCACAATCTTTTGTAACTTCTTAAAAAACTTGCCTTTGATAAATCTTGCAAACACCTGCTCACCTAGCTAACAATGGCATGAAACAAAAAAACGGCATACAGGGCTTGAAAAATGCTTCATGCTTCCATGGTAACAGACAACAAATAATCCTTGTGTAGTCTGATCTTGCAGACATCCTCCATTATATTGGCCCACTAATCCTTACTAACATATATTTGATTTGTAAGAAGAGGGGGACAGATGGAGTGCAAAAATAATGCTAAATCAGACTACAGGGATTGTTTGTTGTCTGTTACCACGGTAACATATAAACCTGTATAGGAGCTGCTGATATTTAGTTAAGATGGTGTGCAAAGTTACTTTCATTTTTAATTTTAAGACGCATTAGAACATCATTGTTTAGGTGGTTGCCCCTTAAAAAGGTTAATTTCTTTAAAAGAAAAAAAAAAATTAGCACTTCAGTGTCATTCTCAACGCCAATAATAGTGTGTGATGCTGATGGGAAAAAAACAACAGTTTTTCTACTCTTGGACAACCCCTTTTTAATGTTTTGAAGACTGAGGGCCCTGGGGCAATAAGGCCTTCTACTGTGGATGGCACTGCTATGGGACAATGTGAGACCTAAGGTATTTAGTTCAGCAAAGTATTAACACAACACCATGCCTCTCTTTTGGCATTGATGTTGACCTTTGATGAGATACAGGTGTCACCATTAGGGTGACCACGTGTCTCGGATCGCCCGGGACAGTCCAGCATTTGGAAAGACTGTCCCGGGGCCCGGTCACCCTCATTCCGGGACAATGCAGTGTCACGGAATGATCACTGAGTCACCAATACTGCTTGCGCACAGAGAGAGAGGTGTGTCCCTTCCCCTTCCTCTGATAGGCTGCCGGCAGGCCCTGCACAGCCTATCAGGGGCCAGCGGACCGGCGCGATTACGTCATCGCGCCGCCTGACTGAGCCGCTGCCGTACAGTCAGCAGCGCTGGAGGCAGGACGGGACACAGCCTGATCGTGATTCGCTGCAGCCAAGGACTTAGGACAGGAGGTAAGTATAAGTCAAGTGTTTTTTTTGTTGTTGTCATTTGTCAATAGCTGTGGCTGGCTACTGGGCCTGGGGGCTGGGGCACATGATGGGGGGGGGGCACCTTTTGGGCCTGGGTTAGTGGGGGGGGGGGGTAATTATGGTATGGCAAATAATGTCATTGGCTACTTGGACTGTGGACAATGGAATGGAGTGGACTCTGGCACTTATTGGGCCTGGGGTAGATGATGGGGAGGGGGGGGGGCTAATTATGGTATGGCTACTTGGCCAATGGAGTGTGGACAGTGTGTGGCACATTATAGGGGGGGGCCTATGCTACGGCTACTACTGGCAGTCAGTGTCAGTCTGGCACTTAAGGAGGTGCCTATGGCTACTGGCACATGATGGGGGGGCTCTGTTACTTATTGTTTTTCGCCCCAGGGCCCCATTTCACCTAGAACCGGCCCTGGTGACAGTCACTTCTTTATACTATGCGATCGCTGAATCAGATCGGCATCGCATAGTACTGTCCTGTGTGTGTGTGGCTCCTCCCCTGCCTTGCTGCGCGGCCGAGTAGCGGGACCGCGACTGCATGATGATCTTGTGAAAGTAAGTGTCCCTGAATGGCAGTTAGGAAATGTGGTCACCCTAGTCACCATTGATGGTGAGGCCGCAGAAGAAATGTCTAAGAAACTCTGCTCTGTAGGAACCAAGAGATGTTTGAAGCATCTGACTTGGGAAAATGTAAATGTGTTGTATAAAAGGATCATTTTTTGTCCTTGTAACAAAAGTTAAGTGGCCTATGCCGTCTGCCTCCATACCAGGGACACCTCTACCTTCATAGGGAACATAAATTCTGCCATATTCATTATGAATGTAAGGATAGACTTAGGGTACTTTCACACTAGCGTTATTCTTTTCCGTCATTGAGTTCTGTCCTCGGGGCTCAATAACGGAAAAAAACTGATCAGTTTTATCCTAATGCATTCTGAATGAAAACCAATCCATTCAGTTTGCATCAGTTTGTCTTCAGTTCAGTCCTTTCACGTTTTTTGGACGCAGATAAAAGCGCAGCATGTTGTATTTTTATCTCCGTCCAAAAAAGCGGAAACACTTGACGGAATGACGGATCTGCCATTTATTTCCATTGAAATGTATTAAGGGCGGATCCGTCATTGAAAATTGACGCATTAACGGATCCGTTCCTCCACTCTGCACATGCGCAGACCTTTAAAAATGGTAAAATAATAAATAACGGATCCGTTTTTACGGATGACAACGGAAAGATGGATCCGTTATTTCAATACAATTGTCAAACGGATCTGCAAACGGATCCGTTTGCAAATGAAATCTGTTTTCAAACGTTATAACGGATCCGTCGGGCAGTTCCGTTGACAGAACTGCCTGACGGATTCCTTCAACGCAAGTGTTAAAGTACCCTTATCTGTGCAAAAAGGACCAAAGGGAGATTCCATCATTTATTATATATGTAGTGCAGAGGTAACAACTGCACCCAGGCTGAGGTACCTGGCGGCATACTTACCACCATTACAGTTGGTAAATTTGGGGCATGTAAGCCCAGCTCCTGGAGTGCCATACCTGCCCAGGACTGCCCACTTAGGTGCAGGACTGCTTGCCAACTATGGTATGGTATGGTATGCCTAAAAGTAGGCCAAATACCTTTTTGTCACAGAAGCAGACATTGGTATTTTAAATGGTGCTGTACATGGCATGTGGGGGCTGCTACAGATTTTGCGTTGGAGCTCTGAGCGCTATCCAAGTATACACTTCTTGGGCCCTTGCAAGCGAGAGAGTATTCCGCGTGGGTGCAATGCGTGATGTGAACGGATTGCACCTGCACTGAATCCGGACCCATTCATTTCAATGGGTCTGTGTACATGAGCGTTGGTTTTCACGTATTACTTGTGCGTTGAGTGAAAAATCGCAGCATGTTCTATATTCTGCGTTTTTCACGCAACGCAGGCCCCATAGGAGTGAATGCGATGCGTTTTTCACTGATGGCTCCTAAGAGATGTTGTTTGTAAACCTTCAGTTTTTTTTAACGCATTAAATCGCGTTGCACCCACGCAATAAAAACTGAACAACTGAACGCAATCGCAGACAAAACTGAATGGACTTGCTTGCGGAATCGCGCATTTTTCACTGAACGCATCAGCAACATATCCGAACCTAATCCACTCACGCTCGTCTGCAAGGGGCCTTACATGGCTTTCACAAGACGTGAGATCCATAGTTGGTTACATTTTAGTATCCCGGAAAATGAGCATGAAGTATACATTAGAGCGCTATCATATTAATTAAACAGGAACTACTACCTCTGTATAATACCGCCATTTGCCTGACAAGGAGATGCGTCTCCTATTCTGCTTTATTAGTTTATACTTTATAATCTCCACTGCTTTAATTCATATAGCTGTAACATCTGGCCGGGCTTTAAATAATGATGAAAAGAGACATCTGCTAATCTGTATTTATGGAATGATATGATTCGTCTGAATGTTCATTGACTGCAGTTTGTATTTTAATTAATGGTCTTAGAGCTGGTCCTTTCGTCTAGCAAATGGATATTAAAAAGAGTCATTCAAATCAGAGCATGCAAAAAATGTTCTGAACAAAAGCCCTATTAAAACGGAGATAAAATAGAAATGTGCAAACAGCTCATCTTTAGCGTTGTATATGACGCTCCAGAGCAACAATACAACAGACCCAGCAAAGGTTTTATACATTCACAGTAGGATCCCACATTTTCACATTTTCCCCCATATACATGCTGTTTTCTCCATTCATTTACATAGCGGATTCCAAAATTCTGCTGGTTGCTATGGGAAACAGACAAACAGTGTGTAGCCTCAATTCCCTGTCAGACAGGTGACCTAACAGCTGAGATGTAACCGACATCTGGGCTCTAATGTCTGGAAACAGGAAACCAGCAGACTTCCTAAAAACATTTCTCAAGCCAAAAATGAAAACATGAACTGCCCCAATGCTTTCTGTATTAGCAGAGTGCACAAGAAGCTACGGTAACTCCTGTCAGCCATTTTAGCTACCAACTCAGTCTACTGTCCAGGCTCATGCATAGTTGTCAACAGTTTTTGATTCACAGGGACTGTTTCCAGTTTTCAGAGATGGTCCCTGCAAATTACGGCTGTCCCTGGGTGGAAAATGGGTGGGACCTATGCAAAGTCCACCCACAAATGGTCAATCCCGCACAGGTTTTGGGGGGCGATTCTAGGATAGACCTATTTGTCCCAAATTTACCAACTGCAAAATGTCCTACAACCACCTCTCTCCCTAGTCCCAATTACTGTGAGACCCACATTCCCATGACCTCCCAAGAGGCCTGGACGATGCCTCCATAGAGGTCAGGGCTGTATGCAGTTTACATATAGTCCCTTCTAGTCATCACTACATATACAAGTACCGTATTTTTCTCCATATAAGACGCACCGGTCCATAAGACGCACCTAGGTTATTAAGTAGGAAAATAAGAAAAAAAATATTTTGAACCAAAAGGTGTACTTTTGGTGGTTTTTTTTTACTAACGGGTATGACGCACTGTTATGGGGGATCTGGGGATGGCACTGTTATGGGGGATCTGGGGATGGCACTGTTATGGGGGCATCTGTGGCTGACGCACTGTTATAGGGGAAGCTGGGGATGGCACTGTATGGGGGCATCTGGGGAAGGCACTGAATGGGGGCATCTGTGGGTGGCACTGTATGGGGGCATCTGTGGGTGGCACTGTATGGGGGCAACTGGGGATGGCACTGTATGAGGGCATCTGTGGGTGGCACTGTATGGGGGCATCTGTCAGTGGCACTGTATGGGGGCATCTGGGGATGGCACTGCTATGGGGGGGATCTATGGATGACATGCTATGTGTCATCCACAGATCCCCCCCATAGCAGTGCCATCCCCAGATGCCCCCATACAGTGCCATCCACAGATGCCCCCATACAGTGGGTGTGATGACCCCCAATACAGGGGGTGGGGTTCGGCATCTTGTTTGCTTATGTCAGCAGGGCCCGGTGCAGTAACTGTATTCTACTACACCGGGCCCGCTGTAGTAATGTTATGGCAGTAATTAAAACTATAATTTTCATAACACTAAATCCATGCTGTATTACCCTACCTAATGTACGATCGCAGGCAGGAGGCCAGGCTGGCGGCGGCAGCGTAACTGACTACATCACGCGCCTGCGCCGCCTGCTTCATTCATACAGTGGGCGAAGCGGGCGTGTGACGTTACGCTGCCACCGCCCGCCCGGCCTCCTGCCTGCGATCGTACATTAGGAGGGTAATACAGCATGGGTTTAGTGTTATGAACATTATAGTTTTAATCACTGCCATAACATTACTACAGCGGGCCCGGTGTAGTAGAATACAGTTACTGCATCGGGCCCGCTGTCATTAGCAAACAAGACTGCCGCCCCCAGCCCCTCCTCCTTGATGCACACGCCGGCTGCGCTGTTTAGCAGCGCAGCGGTGTATCAGTGTTTGCCGCATTCGCCCCATAAGACGCAGCACTATTTTCCCCCCACTTTTGGGGGGGGGGGGTGCGTCTTATAGGGCGAAAAATACGGTACATACTTCCCAACTTTGAAAAAATATAAAGAGGGACAACCACATGTAATGGTGGTTTATTTTTCACATTAAGCTACGTCCAACCCTTATCCATTTACACCCAACCCCGCCCGCTCCCCTTTGTGTCCCTACACAGTAATGCTGTCCCTTTGTGCTCCCACACAGTAAGGATGCCTCCTTAGTGCCCCCTTCTCAACAGTGATGTCCCGTAGAGCCCCCACACAGTAAAATCGTTCCCAGACATTAACCATGCCCCCTTAGTGCCCCTTAAACAGTATGATGCCCTTTAGTGCCCGGACACCATCGGATTCGGATGCCTCTTTAATGCTCCCAACATAGTATGATGCTCCCTTAGCGCTTCCACATGCAGTATTGCCCCTTAGTGCCCCCACAGTAAAAGTGACCCCAGACATTAATTATGCTTTCTTACTGCCCCCCACACAGTATGATGCCATTAGTGCCCTGACACAGTATGATGGCCCTTTATTTTTTCCAGCATAGTATGATGCCCAGTTTGTGTCTCCTCCCATGCAGTACTATGTCTTCTCCTAGCACATTATGTGTACCCCCCCCCCCCCAAGCAGTACGATACCCCTTACTGCCTCTGAAATTAATAGTCACCTAGCCCCATTCCCACGAAAAATGGAACTCATATCTCAGAGGAGGCCTCTTCAACCTGTGCTGTCTGCAGCTTACAGCAGGAGCAATGCAATCACTGCACTATGCCAGGCCACTGACAGCAGGGGTCACAGGGAATTGGGGGCATGGAACTGATATCTCCTTGCTTCACCATATTATGCAAATGTATCTGCCCCCAAAGAAGGCAGATACCGTTTAAATCAGGACACGTGACAACTTTCCCTAGACAGCAGGACAATGCCCGAAATCCTGGACTGTCCAGCAGAATCCAGTTGAGAGTCATGCATCTGGTGGAACCTGCCTAAACTGTTGTCAATGCAAGACACCATAAATAGGAATGCATATGCCTTAAGCTGCATTTACATATCCGTGCTCAAATCCGTAAGAAGGTGGCCAGTGATGCATGCCTGAAGCTGTTCGTGAAGGATCCGTGTTGAGTCCGTGTGTCTGTTTTTTGCTGGCCATGTGCCATCCGTGTTTCACTGACCCTGCACAGCTGAAAAATCATTTTAAAAGCATCTCTTCCTAATTGTCCGTGACAACTTGGGGTCACTTAGCTCTCCAGGATCGCCGTCTTCTCCGCTTAGACGGTTGGCACACCTCAAGAAGCCACTACAACACTGCAGATTTGGGTGCAAACTGGCCACAACCAGCTTTATTGTTACTTTTACAGCAGTCCAAACAAACTATAAACATAAATCCTCGGCCGTCTGGCCACTGACTATACAGTATTTCTCCCTCTCTATCGGGATCTGGGTCTACCACCCAGCTCCCCAAAACACAACACGGTGCTTACCCTACACAGGGTTAGAGGGTCCCGGCTCCCACAGGCCTTGGCGCAGCCTGCTTCTTCCCCAGACTGGGAGCCCTGATTGAGGAGCCCAGTCCTCCTTTACCTGAGCTCCTCAGCTGGCTGCTAATTATCATCATTACCAGCCTGACTGCTGCAGCCAGTGGGAAAAAAACTTATTTTCCCAGCCTTTCTTGTTCTCACCCAGGCTACCACTTTAATGGCACTCATATGGCCCTCTGGCAGCTCCACTGCCACAACAGATGCAACATGGATGGCGTCTCTGTTGCATCTATGGTTTTCACAGACCCATAGACTATAATGGGAATGATCGATCGGTGAACACGGACAAAATAGAGCATGCATCCGTGCTGAAAACACGGACCCACGGACCGTGCTAAAACACTGATGTCAGGGACAAGAGAAACGATACAGAGGGTGTTTGATGTCTTGGGAAGCCCACTACAATGGTCTACTCTATTTTGTAATAGTGGAGAAACATTTTAAAGCCTTACATGACTATAAGTGTGACCTAAGCTTCCCGAAAATCTGTGTCTACAGCTCTTGAGATGTAAATTTTTTGTGTAAACAAGGAATCGTGGACTTATTTTATGAGAAAATAGGCATCACAAGGACATAAATATTATAAAGACAAGCCATGTAGTTGCTATTGGACCAGTGGTTGGACCCATGTGGTTACAGGGTAGCAAGAACCTCTTTTCAGAGAAAAGGCCTGTTAGCAAACAGATGGGGTACTGGCCCAAGGATCATGGATATGGGGTGCAGAGGGAAACAAACACAAGGTCCTTCTGTCCTGGGTGTCAACACCCGACCCCAATAAAATGGGCCTATTTGGATCTTTTCTATAGACCCCCTCACTTCTATATATTCCACTGATTTAGGGCTTATTCACACGACTGTGGGTTTGGTTCCACATCTGAGCTGCATTTTTTGCGGCTTGGGTGCGGACCGATTCACTTTAATGGGGCCGCAAAAGATGCAGACAGCACTCCGTGTGCTGTCCACATCCGTTGCTCAGTTCCGTGGCCCCACAAAAATTATGAGTCCGTTTTGCAGACAAGAATAAGCATTTCTATAAAGGAAAAAAAAGGGCATTTTGGTGCTTATGCTACGCTTATAAATTAGAGATGCTTGGCAAATACATTTTGTACAAAATTATCTGGCCCGTCTGCCAAACGTCAAGGCGATCTTTATCAGATGGGAACCTAACACTAAATACTACCTGTAATGTGCCATAATGGCCACCATAAAATTCAGGGCGTGCAGGTTCCAAATGCATGCTGGGTCCACTCTGCTTTTTACCATTTTTGGTGCCATAACGGCCTCCATTAAATCCAGGGATGCAGGTACCAACATGCATGCTGAGCCCACTCTATACTTCTCCTGGTGCCAAATGGCTTCCAATGAATACAATGGGAGCAGGCTACAGCTTTATACTTACTCTAATGAAAATCAGCCTATGGGGCAGACAGGCTAGTCACGGGGTGCAAGACCAATTGGAGTCAGCCACACCTACAGCTCTAGTACAACTGCAAAAAAAAGGGGGTCAGTCAGCACATCCCAATGTGCAGGTGCACGCTGCCATGGCTAGAAACACAAAGAATAAAAGGACAACGCAACAGCACTCTGCAGACACAAATAAAGTACAACAATGCCATAATTATAGAAAATATTTTGGTGCTTATGCTACGCTTATAAATTAGAGATACTTGGCAAATACATTTTGTACAAAATTATCTGGGCCCGTCTGCCATATGTCAAGGCGATCTCCATCAGAAGGGAACCTAACACTAAATATTACCTGTAATGTGCCAAAGTCACAAAAAAATGGTAAAAAGCAGAGTGGACCCAGCATACATTTAGGACCTGCACTCCCTGAATTTTATGGTGGCCATTTTGGCACATTACAGGTAGTATTTAGTGTTAGATTCCCGTCTGATAGAGATCGCCTTGACGTTTAGCAGACAGGCCCAGATAATTTTGTACAAAATGTATTTGCCAAGTATCTCAAATTTATAAGCGTAGCATAAGCACAAAAATATTTTCTATAATTATGGCATTGTTGTACTTTATTTGTGTCTGCAGAGTGCTGTTGCATTGTCCTTTTTTTCTTTGTGTTTCTAGCCATGGCAGCGTGCACCTGCACATTGGGATCTGCTGACTGACCCCTTTTTTTTGCAGTCATTTCTATAAAGGACCGTCCGTTCCGCAAATTGCGGAAGTCACACAGGCGGCATCCGTGTTTTGGGGAATCGCAATTTGCGGACAATGTGAACAAGCCCTTATTAAGTAATTTATATTCACAGCCAAAAAGGGGTTTAACTACAATAAATAGCAAAGTCAGATATGAACCCCCTAATTTGTTGATGGCAAGGAACTATAGTAATGCAACAACAGTATAGCATTGTTCCTGTAGCTCCCCTTTCCAAGCCCTTTGGGCCCCACAGTAGCAATATCTAGTTACACCCATATCTACAAGAATGCAAGGGTACAGCACTGAGTATGACATGGCAGGAGATCAGCTATGCTACGATTAGTGGTGTCTGTCAGCAAATGATTGAACAACCAGCAGAATTATGAATGCAGCTCTGGGATATAATACAGGCAGTACAAGATAAATGGGGCAATATGTTACTATGTTATTTCGTGTTTAATATATGTGTATAAGTTGATGCTTTGTATAGCTGTGTATATATATGCATCAAAGCATATTCAGAAGACAATAAACAAGGATTTCTATTTTCTTTTAGAGAGCAGAAGTCTAATTCACATATTTGTAGCTTGTAACACTGTATCTATCTTGATGATTAAAAAACAGCAAATGTAGCAACCGGTATCATTAAACAGCAGGTGCAATATCTGCTTTACTGATCACTGTGGTTTCAGTTGCCGTTTGTGGTTTTATATGTAGTTTATCTTAAGCAATTTGAATATCCTGCAAAATTAACCATACGCCAACATGCTTGATATAATACGTGCCACGTATGCTGTATTAAAGGCCAATGGAAAAAGCAGCATGCCAGATCTTAAAATGATAGGGGATGGGCTTGAGAATGGTACCATGGAGGGACTGAAACGTTGTGTGTGAACTGGGTTAATAAATTCACTAACTGAAGATTGAAGATCTCTAGGGTTCTGCTTCTTCCACTGGGGTTTGTATTACAGTCACAAGGTTTCGAGTTCAACCTTTTTTGAGGCTTCTTGAACTCTCTCCTTTATGAGAATTTTTGGCATTAGTTGTGCTACTCAACTCCTGAGAAATTTCTGCTGAATTAAAGGGTTTGTCCACATGAAGGCTCACAACTGCCCCTTCAAACAGATGACTGGCAGGGGTGCAGGGAGTCAGTAGCCCAGACAACCCCTTTAACCCCTTTCCGACCAGCACCATACATGTACGCCATTGGGCAGGACTTTAAAGATGATGACCGCTCGCCTACACGGGCCTAATGTCCGCAAATGGCAGTAATGCTGATCGTGGTGTTTTAACCCCTCAAATGACCATGGCATCTCGAGGTGCAAAAACCCCTAAGCATGCTCTTCTGGGTGTGTTTCGGCTGATATTAATTTTAATACACGTTAATATGGATATTAATATTGATATTAATATAAGGGTTTTGTCTGGGTTTTTATTATATAGGGGTTTGGTCTGGGGTCTGATATTAGTATAGCTGTGTTGTCTAGGGTCTAATATTAGTATAGGAGTTTGGTCTGGGTTCTGATAATATAGGGGTTTGGCCTGGGGTCTGACATTAATATAGGGGTTTAGTCTGGGTTCCGATATTAATACAGCAGTCTGGTCTGGGGTCTGACATTAATATATGGGTTTGGTCTGGGTTCTGATATTAATAAAGCAGTCGGGTCTGATATTAATATAGCAGTCTGGTCTGGGGTCTAATATTAGTATAGGGGTTTGATCTGGGGTCTGATATATATTTATTTATGCCTCTTCATATGAACCATTAGCTCAAAAAAGTCAGTCCCTTTACTGCAGCTGGATCCTCACAGGTTGACATCTCTCTATGTGTTGTTAATCATGGTGTGATCTTACAATTTGATGTAATTATTTCTGAGACTATCATCAAAGTCTACCCTTGCTCAAAGTGACTATATACTATACTTAAAGGGATCGTCTCAACACAAACTGACTGTAGTGGGCTACCTATGCGCCTATGAAAAAAGCAAAGTGGTAAGATTTTTTTTAAGCACAAGGGGGATCACAGAGATTGGGCATCCACACAGATTAAACTTTGAAAATGGGTGTTATCTTGGCATCTTGTTTTTAGATTTTTATTGAAAAGAACCTGTCACTTGCACTTGGCCGTTATGCAGTTGGGGTTTAGCTTTCTTATGATGACCCTTTTCCTACCTAGGAAAAGAAGCTAGAGTTAGTTTTCTAAGTAATCCCACAAGGGCCCAGATTACCGCAACAGGGGCATCATTAAAAAGCTAAATGCCAGCTGTGTAATGGCATCCTGGTGGTTTAGCAGCCCAAAAGGAAACGGCAGGTTCCTCTTAAGCATAGCATGAGCATTTCTCTATCATCAGTAAATAAAAGTTCTTGAATTGTTTGTCTTTTGTCAGGATGTTAAAATTGCGTTGTCTTTGTCATCAACAGCTTTTTACCCAATTTCCAGTATTACTCACACATAGCTATCTGATGTACTTTATAAGCAAAGCTGGCCCTACCTGAAATACGTACACATTAGATCAAATTTGGCCTAAATTGGTTCGAATCGATATACAGTCCGTGTATGCACACATTAAGATTGCCTGATGGGCAGATGTTATAAAATAAGGACAAGAAAAGAAAGACGATAGGATGTCTGGAAGTGGCACAGTCATGTCTCCTGTCATGCAAGATTGCTTTTAGGAAAGACCGCTGCCAGCTGGAGCGAAAGCTTTCTAATATGTATGGCCCGACATACTACCATGGTTAGTATTCCTTTACTTGACCTTATTCTACTATCATTGATGTAATACAGTACATAAAACCTGCTACCCATCTTCCTATATTAAGGCTTATCCTAGGTGTTGACCAGAGCCCACTGCAAAGCCACATAAACTTGGGACCCAGCTTATATCTGCAGAGTACGGTTACAGAAAATGGGTGTAAGCTCATAGTTAGCAGACCCTACTAGTTCAGCAAAAGTGAAAGAGAAGAGTAGTCAGCTAGCCAGTATCAAAATCAAGAGAGTCAGTAGAAGCCAAATCAGTAGACAAGAGGTTATTCAGGGCCCAAGCCAAAGTTGGTACATGTAGGATATTTAAATAAGAATAGGATATGGGTATTAAGCACTGTAGGACAAAAAGGAGCCAGAACACATACAAAATCACAGGCAATGCGCTAGATTGAGTCTCCATGACTGGGCGCAGAGCCAAAGGCCTGATTGGCTCAGTGACTTGTCTTTCTGATTGGCCAACCAGCCAGGAGATGGCTGGTTAGCATGGCACCCTTCCAAGAATGGCTGTGCGACTGGCACACTTGCTGCTCATAATCTATCTATGTATTGCAAACCTTTGGTGTTTTCTAACAGATACCTTTAAAATATTATGAAGAAATGACAGAACAGAATTATTATAATAACATATTTTATAATATAATATGTAAATTAAAACAGGTATAATGATAAGAACAGTACAAAATATTAATCATATGACGCCTATAAAAGAAAGTGCCAGATATGAGATGAACCAACATTTACACTGAGTGAAAAGATGCAGTACCTCTGAGACATGTAACTTTAACAGGATCCAGGGGACGTCTTTCAGGACCAGAGTCTCCTGTCTGCACTGACCTTTTCCTTTTCCCAAGGCCACATGAATATTTAAGCTCATCTGTTGTGAAAACAAATCTTATGAGGTATCGGAGGAGCCGCCTTCCATCTTTCTTGGAGGAGTTAACTGCCTCATCCCATTGCTTACTGGTTATATATACAGGGTAGTTGTTCAAAAGCTGTTTGCTGCCCTGTGGGGTTAAAGAACATAGAAACTGTTATGTATGAATACATCTATAATAGAACATACATTCATAAAGATATAACTTAATTACTCATGGTGTCCACTCAAAGTCAGCAGTGATCTTCAACCTGTGGCTCCCAGCATGTCTTGGCAGCCAAACTATTCATTTTGTGTCATCATTAGCCCATGCCTTTTATTAAAGGGGGTGTCCTAGGGTTTATGATTGAAAGTAGTTGCAGCATGCTAACATGTATTGCACGTGATCACTGAGGCCACTGATTGGCTGCAGCAGTTACATGGATATAAAGCAAGCTATTGCTGCAGTTAAAGTAAACAAAGGGTAAGACTGGAGCATCGGGGCTGGACTGGTGGGAGATATAACTGGTGAGTAATGTTCACATTTTTTTTTTTAAAGATTTCCTACAGGTACTTCTAATTCTTATACTCTCAGACAACCCCTTTAAAGAGGCTGTCTGGTTTCAAGAGGAAACCGCACAACTCCTGAGATCCACCTGAAGGAAAGAACAGGTAGGTGCCACACCGGTTCTCCTGGCTGTGCTCTATTTACCCGGTTGCAGTTGTGACGTCACGTCGATAACATGTGACTGATGCAATCACTGGACTAAGAGGTGCACCCGACTGACTATAGCCAGGGGCGTAACTAACATAGCGGCAGACCATGTGACTGCTATGGGGCCCAGGGTAAGAGGGGGCCGGTCTTAGTTGGGATTATCTACTCTTCTACTGGAGGTGAAAACTTAGTCAGGACTCCACCCTCTTAGTCTAAAGGAACAACTTTTAGCTAATGAGGCAGTGGAAAAATGGCCCAAGGGTCATTGAAAGGGGTTTAGGCAGAAACCCTTCTGTCCTGTGTGGGGGGCCTGGTTTGATCCTTGCTATGGGGCCCTTACTTCTCTATGTACGCCACTCACTACAGCAGTCATGTGTTGCATCAACGCTGCATCTGGGTGCATGTAACCTAGCTAGGAGAACCGGAGCAGCAGTAGGGGGATCTTTTAAGTAGTTACTTACCGGTTCAACCAGACAACTCCTCTATGACTTCAAAATATTATCTACAGAAAGATTTTCAGATCTTTTCTCGACTATAGCCTGTGAATTATTATCCACCTCATTCAATCAATAATAAAGTACTGCATCCGTCAGATAACACTTTCCTAGACATTTGCCCAAATGTGATCTTATCTCATCTGCAGAACGTGTGAACCGGATATACTATAATAGTTGTGTTACAATGGCGGTGTTAGGGTAACTGAGGTGTAGTGCCAAATGATTACAAGAGAATTGGCTGGAAGTTAAAGACAATGCTCACATAAATGCTTTCACACATTTTACATTAATCATATATATAACAAGATAAATACATTCAAAAAGTCTTGAGGCGCTTTCACTTTTTTCTTATTTTGTTATGTTGCAGCCTTGTCCTAAAAAAATAAGAAAAGTTATAATTTCCCCTCCATCATTCTGCACTCAGTACCCCATAATGAGAAAGTGAAAACAGAATGCTCAAAATGTTTGCTTTGCATTTATTGACATAAACATTCAGACCCTTTACTCAGTACTTGAAGCACCTTGCAGAAGGTGTAACCTTGGCCCAGTCAGAGGTGCCCAGAACTCTGGATTAGGTTTTCATTAAGAATATCTCTGTACTTTGCTCCATTCAGCTTTCCCCCAACCCTGACCTGTCTCCCTGTCCCAGCCGTTGAGAAACACCCCCAACAGCATGATGGTGCCACTACCATGCTTTACTGTACGGTTGGCATTAGGAAGGTGATGAGCAGTGCCTGGTTTCCAGACATGGCATGACACTTCGTACTGGGGCCAAAAAGTTCAATCTTAGTTTCGTCACACTAGAAAATCTTGTTTTTCACAGTCCTTTAGGTGCCTTTTTACAAACTAAAAGTGGGCTTTTATTGAGTTGTCTTCTGGCTAATTTGCCATAAAACACAGATTGGCAGAATGCTGCAGTGATGGTTGACCTTCTGGAAGTTTCTCCAATCTGCACACAGGGTCTTTGGAGACCAGCCAGAGAGACCATTGGGTTCTCGGTCACCTTTCTTACCAAGACCCTTCTTTCCCGACTACTTCGTTGTGTGGAGGCAGCGAGCTCTAGGAAGAGTCCTGGTTGTTCCAAACATCTTCCATTAAAGAATTAGGGAGGCCACTGTGTTCTTGGGAACATTCAGTATAGCAGAACCTCTTGTACCCTTTATCTCTGTCTCCACACAATCCTGTTTCTGAGCTCTACAGGCTTCTTTCCTCCTCATGGCTTGTTTTTTTGCAGGACAGAGTTGTGTCCTTCCAAATCATATCCAATCAACTGAATGTACCACAGCTGGACTTCAATCAAGGTGTAGAAACATCTGAAAGACGATGAAGAGAAACGGGAGCCCTCTAGAGCTAAACTTCAAGTGTCGTAGCAAAGGGTCTGAATATTTATGTCCATGCGAAATCTTAGTTTTTCATTTTAATAAATCAACAAAAATTCTCTATAATTTCTATAATTCTTTTCACTTTCTCATTAAGGCCTAATTCACACGTCCGTAGTGTGTTTTGCGGAAACACGGATCCGCAAAACACGGACGGCTGCAATGTGCATTCCGCATTTTGCGGACCGCACTTTGCTGGCACTATATAGAGAATGCCTTTTTTTGTCCGCAATTGCGGACAAAAATAGGACATGTTCTATTTTTTTTGCGGAAACGGAAACGCGGATGCGGAAACACGGATGCGGAAATGCGGATGCGTACATCACATAGTGTGCTGTCCACATCCATTCCTGCCCCTTTGAAATAAATGGGTCTGCAACCCTTCAGCAAAATTGCGGATGGGATGCGGATCCATTTTGCGGACGTGTGAATGGAGCCTAAGGGGTATTGAGTGCAGAATGATGGTGGAAAATCTTGCTTTTTTTAGCACAAGGAGCAACATAACAAGAAAGTAAAACAGTGAAAGGCTCTGATGACTTTCCAAACGCATTGTAGGGATAGATAGATAGATAGATAGATAGATAGATAGATAGATAGATATTTGATAGATACACAGATAATCTATAATGAAATCCTATACAATCTGCCATTGTGCGTAGTTCCCTTCCTACTCTGAAGACACTTGTATAGATCCGTACACTATTCCTTTCTCATGCCTGATTACATGAACCATTGCCTCACAACACAATGTTGGCACCAGCCCTGATTGCAACGCACAAAGAAATGTAGTCAAGTCATTCCCTGAAAAACACAAGCACGCTATTACCCTGACAATAAAACATGCTCTGAAATGAACAAGTAATTGCTCATTCTAAGGGCTGACACTTTTAAATTACATTTGCATTTTCCATAACCAGACCCAATGAGGTATAATGAACACCTCTGAGAAAGCAGTTATTTATAATTTGCACTTTAGCAGGTAGGAGCAAAAGTGTCAATGATCCAGTGACTGAGAACATCATTTAAATATAACCCGTAACCTTCCTCTTCCTCTATTAAGATGTCAGCTGCCCGGGACGTGTCTGATGAAGGAGTCGTCCTCATGACGGGTGACAGTATACTGTACAGATGATGCTTTCGCAGCTTAAGCTCCCTAAATTACCATTAAGTAGTGGAAAATGAGCTGCTCAATCTAATGGCGGAATAAAAAACAAACAGCTCAAACCCATAAAACTGCAGCATTAACCAAGCCTGATGTAAAGGCAAAGAATATGCCTTCCAGTTTACAGTATTAAGTAAATGTCACCACGTCGAGCTGCAATCCTACTCACTCATAATTTACATGAGCGGTAAAATTCCAAGGCTAACTGGAAGCAATGGGACTAATTAGTGGAATTTGTATGACCCACATATCATTTATACAGGCGATGTGTCGATAATACAGATCGTCAGTTGTTTATTATACGGCCATCCTCACTACTAAAGGGCTATTTCCATCTTAAATAGTGATCGCAAGAATATGCCATCACTTTATGATATTCAGCCATCCTGTCACAAAGGGTTAACTGTTTTTCTCGCTGTGTGCACCCTACTTAGGTCATCTAGTGACACTTATCTCTAAATTTTATGATTGCATTCTACTCATTTTTGGCTAAAAATAGTTTTTTTAAATTGGTCTTTATTAAAAATATTGAGCCGTTCTGTCACAAAGGGTTAACTGTTTAGCTGTCTGAAATGTACTTTTTACTTTCACTATCTCTAGTTTACTAAGGGTTCATAAATAGGGATGAGCGAACTTGTGTTTTACATGTTCAAGTTCGGGGTCGGGTTTTATTGTTTTATTACAATTCCGATATGGATTTCTATGCGGAATGCATAGCGCATTGTCTTTAATAGGCATTCCGTCGTGATAGAAGTCTATGGCCAGCATAATGGATCCATCCGGTTCCCGTTATGCAGGAGTCCTCTCCTGCAGAAACCAGACGGATTTGTTATGCCTCTTAAAGGCATTGCAATATCCATATTTCTAATAAAGACCTATCCAAAACATGATTTTTAGCTCAAATGAGTACAATGCAATAATTGAAAACAATTGACCCCAAAGGTGTACATAGCCTTTAACCCACATTCTTATCAGTAAGATAAGGATAAAGCTTTGATGAGTGCTTATAAGGTCTGAGAGGAGATAAGAGGCCGTCAGCTCCCTTTCTGACGGAGGAGAGAAAAAATTCTGATTTTGCTAGTAGAGCATCTCAGTTCTCCACAGAGAAAAGGACTTAAAGGGGTTGTCTCATCTCAGACAATGGGGCATATCGCTAGCATATGACCTCATTGTCTTATAGGTGCGGGTCCCACCACTGGGACCTGCACCTATGTCAAGAACGAAGCACCGCAAGGTGGTGGCTGGAGGACTCCAGTTCGGCCACCACCAAACGCTCACCCCATAGAAGTGAATGGGAGCGCACCACGCATGACAGGCCACCGCTCCCATTCACTTCTATTGGCCCTGGCTCGGTTATTTTCGGTGGCCCCATAGAAAATAAATGGAGGGCAGCTGCGCATGTGCAGTGTGCCCTCCACCACTTTCGGGGCTCTGTTGTCGATATAGGTGCGGGTCCCAGAGGTGAGACCTGCACCTCTCAAACAAGGGGGGCATATCCTAGCGATATGCCCCCATTGTCTGAGATGAGACATCCCCTTTAATAAAGACAAAATCAAAAAAAAAATTTTTAGCTCATAATAACGCACTAATAAAAAAATTGCCCCAAAGGTGTACATAGCCTTTAAAAGCAAAACACAATAATGATGGTTTAGAGACAGAAAGTTAAGTGATAAGTTCCCTTTAAACAGATGTCAATCAACTGTTAATTGCATTACAATTATAGGTACATAAAATCTGCTGTGAGATATTACATCCACTTTATGTATATTACAACAATTAGGAAAACATGATCACGGCACACAATAACCTGGCATTAAACATTACAGTTATTAGGATTAAGGTGTTGTGTTAATTTGCCATGAAAATTAGCACATATGTTAATGAATTCCACTAATGGCATATATACAGTATATTATAACATATATAGCGAGTATATGTAAGGTAAAAAATACACATTAAAATGTTATACAAATATAAATGTTAAAACGTAATTTCTATAATTGGTGATGTAAAATAGTAAAATATTTCATCAGGCAATTCAGAAAAAGATGTATAAATGAGTAAGGCTTTGTTCACATCACCGTCCAGCCTTTCCGTTCTCCTGTTCCATTTAGGAGCAGGAGAACGGAAAGGACGGAGAAGGCACAAAACTGAGCCGAACGGAACCCTTAGGACCCAAAGACTCTAATGGGGTCCGTTATGCGTCCGATCAGAAGATGATTTTGAAGCGGACACAAAAGTCCTGCATGCACCACTTTAGTCTATGGGGTCCTAAGGGCTCTGTTCGGCTCAGTTATGTGCCTTCTCCGTCCTTTCTGTTTTCCTGCTCCTAAACGGAGCAGGAGAATGGAAAGGCTGAACAGTGATGTGAACGAAGCCTAAATGAAATTCAAATATGTATTAACTGTATCCGGCATAGCTAGAAACTACCTTTCTCCCCCAGAGCCCATTGACTGTAATGGAGCCTGGCGGTGCTCCGGCAGTTTCTGGCTATGCGGGATACAATAGACTAGGGCTAGTGTGAAGCTAGTTTAAGGGTTTATAAGACTTATCTAAAAATGTCTCTAATTAATTTGTTAAAAAATATCCTATACTCCCCAGTTAATCCCCTGCCGTTTCCAGTGTTGCCGCTCCGATTCTCCCCATCGGCATCTGACTACATGAGGGCATGAGAGTTCAGTGATTTGCTGCAGTGGTCACATATATGTGACATATAGTATATGGCTATGTCACCACTGCATCCCTATAAACTCAGATGAGAGGTGAGGACCACAGCTGGAATCGGCAGGGGATTAACTTGTGAGTATAGGATTTTGTTTTCTTTTTTATCACATTAAGTGGTATTGGGGAAATTTTTAAGTCAGACAAAGCAATTAAACAATACATTTGCAGTCATTTGGGAAACACTGGGAGAGAAATTTACTATAGGTCACAAAGTTGAAGGTACATGGAGGCAACTAGTGCACATATGGAAAAAATGCAAACACTGCAAATCCATACATTTAATTTTGACTCCAAATTTTATGTTATTTTTGTTTCAATCCCAAAACTGGAAACAAATTTCCAGCTGTGAGTCTCCAGCGTCCCTCTTACTAAGGCCTCATGCACACGGCCGTTTATTCACTTTAGAAAAAAGACGACTGAGGGGAGATCTAATAACTATGTATAAATATATCAGGGGTCAGTACAGAGATCTGTCCCATCATCTATTTATCCCCAGGACTGTGACTGTGACGAGGGGACATCCTCTGCGTCTGGAGGAAAGAAGGTTTCTACACAAACATAGAAAAGGATTCTTCACTGTAAGAGCAGTGAGACTATGGAACTCTCTGCCTGAGGAGGTGGTGATGGTGAGTCCAAAAAGGAATTCAAGAGGGGACTGGATGTATTTCTGGAGTGTAATAATATTACAGGCTATAGCTACTAGACAGGGGTCGTTGATCCAGGGAGTTATCTGATAGGCGGATTGGAGTCGGGAAGGAATTATTTTCCCCTAAAATTAGGAAAATTGGCTTCTACCTCACATTTTTTTTTTGCCTTTCTCTGGATCAACTTGCAGGATAACAGGCCGAACTTATAAACTATGTTACTATGTTACATGTGGGGGCCAAAAATACAATGGCAAAAGAGAAAACATAATATCAAACAGAAATGCAAGCAGATCCATATCTACAAATGCAATATGTCAGCCAGAACATCAGACACAGATCAGCTTGCTCAGCTTTCTTTCTAAAGGGAGGATATCAATGATAAATAATGTTATAAAATAAATCTTTTCTCATTAGGATGTAAAAATACACAGTAATACGAATCTTTGGTTTTGCAGTAAAAGCTGTAGAGATGATGCACAGATGATATCAAATGGGGCTCTGTAGGGAGGTTTACGATCGTGCTGCAAGTCAGCTAAGAAGTTTTTTTTTTTCTTAAGGAAACAAATGTGCTCTTAGTGTTTATGATCCATGGAAATAATTACTGGAAAAGTCCATTACTGCTGAGTCCACACTGACTTTAGTGCCCTAACCAAGGCAATTTTTATATTGACTGCTTTTTTTTTTTTTAAACAAACCCTGAAATGTTGTGAAACTGTTATGGCTATGGATACCTTTGGGGGCTTTTTTTTTTTTTTTACTTAAATTCATGTACTTGTGGCAGAAAAAGGATTTTTGCATTAATTTTTGTTACAAATGTTGCACTGTTTGGGTTCTGCAGCTTTTATGTATCACAGTACATTGCAAGCTGCATAATGCCATTTATTAACATATCCATTAGCTTGGTCTCCAATCTCTCCCTCTACTGTGCCAAAGGCTGATTTATGACTAAATCACAGCTGAATGTTCAGGAGAGAGGGGCTGCATAATAGATTTTTTAGTGAATGGCATTCTGCAGTTTGCTATGTATTATGATACATGGATGCTGCAAAAGCCAAAGAGCACAATGTTTTTTTTTATTAAACCCAGTGGAAAAATGTGTTTTTTTGCCAAAAACACAGGCATTTAAATTAAATTAATTTCTTTTGAGAATAACTACATAGATTTATTGTGAAGGAGATGGGTTCATGAGCTCTAAAGGCAAAAGGTCACAAGAAAAATATTCTGGTACTGTTTATGGTACTGTATGCTAAATGACACTGTACATAAACGTAAGAAAGAACATTTATCCAGCTAGTTTTACCATGACCTAGGTAAGGCCTCATACACATGGTAGAGCCGTGGGCACTGTGTGTTGCTGTATGGTGCCTATGTACGCCACCAGGGATATGTGTATTAATCTAATCTATAGATCCACCCATCCATTCTTTTTCTTTCTTTCTCATATCTATCTATCTATCTATCTATCTATCTATCTATCTATCTATCTAACCTTTCCTCCTTTTTTCTATCTATCAAACTATTCAGCAATGTTATATATATATATATATATATATATATATATAATAAGAAAAATAGTGGGATTATAATGGGATTATAGTGGGCAGAGTATCCTATGGGTGAGTTGTGGATGGTTCGGGCTGCCGTCAGTGTGTATGTGGGCACCGGATACGGTTTCCCTCAGCCAAGATGGCGGCCTGAGTTGTATGTGTGGCACTGCGCAGACACGGGAATATCAGGACAGGAAGATGGGATGACGTATGTGCGTATCGCTCAACAGCGGGTGACGTCATGTCGCACGCTCGGTTTGACATGCGCAGTACGACACTTCCGGACGCCGACTTACACGGCGCTGAATGTTTCTCCTGTAGTCGCCTTGGAGCTTCCGGACAGGGGTATGTGCCTGGAGTATCGTCATCTCCCTGTGACGATTAGAAACTTTAACTAATTATGCACTAGCACTTTTTTTGATACATGGACTTTGTACGGAATCACTGATGAATTAATTTAAGTAATGTTTGTAACACATGAATTACTGTATATTGCACCGATGAACATCTATATTAATTATGGGACAACACTTTGTGGAGTTCGTTATATGATCGATTTAATGATATATATATGTAAAGGGTTAATGAATTGTAATGACGCTTGATGATGATGTCACCATTCACTGACTATATAATGTTTGTATGCACTGCACAGTTTGCTTGAGAAAGGCTCCGGTACAGGAGCTGAAACGTTGCCATGCCTTTGGGTGAATAAAGTAAGACTTTTGTTTTTTATCCACTTTTGGAGTGCTGCTCTATTTTTCTTATTACATACATTTTGGAGTGGTTTTTCCATTTTGGAGCTTTGCACCCAGCTACTTACAGGTGGTGCTGCCTCATTTTTTCATATATATATATATATATATATATATATTTAAATGTTATTTCCAGGGACATTTTTCGGGTACTGTAAAGCTTTGTATGTCACAGATGACATTAATTCAATTCAGTAAATGTAGCCTTGTTAAAATAATGAAGAGTTCATCAATAGGTCTAGGAGGACTACAAGCCCGAATCTGCAATTTAGTCTATAGAAATGCCAGAAGATACTCTTATTTTCATGACTTGGAGTTCCACAGACTGTATTTTTATATGACAAAGGGAAAAATACACAGTGCATCACTGTCTAATAGAGAACAGATAGAAACAGCACACCTTCTCTCCTTCTCCTCTGGCAGACTTGCTTATGTGCACACGGCATATTGATTACATATACATCTAAAATATAGGTCTGAACTCTACAGCGTCATTGATCTGCAGAATCTTTCCAAGCAACCACAAGATTAATTACATTGAAATTGATCAGGCAATCCATGCGCCAGTCAGTAAGGACAGATGAAAGGTGCAGATCTTATGATTGGTGTGACTGTCATGGAACGCAGGATCAATTGATCAATTAATCAATCTCACGTTCAATCAATCAAACGTTCTATGGAGGGATCTTTCCTACCTTATAATCTGATTATAATAGTCCAGCCTTCCATTTTCAATTATTAATTACTGATAAGAATATTAAAGGCACGTCTACAGTGACTGAAAGTAGAGCAGAGGAGTCCACTGCGGATTCTGCTGAGAGTCCACAGCATAAACTGACAAGCTGCAGATTTACAATCCATAGTGCAAGTCAACATACAGTGTTCTCTTCATAAGAGAAATGGGTCTGTCTTCCATGATTTCATGATTTATACTCGGAAATGTAATTGCTCAGTATACACCAAATGGTAACATTTTAATTGGCATTGTGATAATGTCAAGGACAATACAAAGAATATTTTTGTAAGTTTAGGTTTACACTAGGCCACATGTGCAATGTCAATGGAAAGTTATGAAATTTCCCATCACTGATATCACTGGAAGAATAGTACAAACCATCACCACCACTATTGGTTTGTGTGTGAATGAGGATGGCTATAAACATTAAATAAAAGCTGGCACATTTGCCCATATCAGCAGGACGGACTGACCGTCTAATGTGTGTGGAGGTCACCAAACATTTCCCTAATGGCAGATGTCAGGGTAAAGAAGGATCTGGTATGTTGGCATTAAACATGGCAGATCTTATTATTTCCTTCTCTCCACTGTAAACACATGTATACTCAGCCACTCAGCCACGCGGTACATGCAGGCATATTAGGGAGCTAAAGCCATATCCAATGGAGTTTTCTGGGAATTCCATACTGATAGCCTATCCTATAGATCAGGGGTGGGGAACCTCTGGCCCGCGTGCTGCATACCATATCATGTGGCCCCCGGCCCCCTACCAGAAAATGCTAATGAGTATGACTGCTATATCCATTATGGAAGCGGTCATTAGCATGCAGGAGGCACAGGAAGGTGAGAACAGTGTTGCACTGGCTGTACTCACCTTTCTTCTTCCGGCCCCACGTTGTGTGCTGACACGTACAGTATCAGGACATAGTGCACGTAGATCCGCACTATGACCTGACTCTGTGCGCTGTCAGGTCACAGTACAGCACGGAAGGAAGAAGACCAAGGAGGGTAAGTGAATCTGCCAAGTGGCAGTGCAGTCTGGAGCCCGAAGGTAAGTTTATTTTTTTATTTATTTTATTTAAGGTCTGATTGGGGCTGATCTGAGGCTGGGGGGGGACTGATCTAAGGCTGGGGGCTGATCTGAGGCTGGGGAGTCTGATGGGGGCTGATCTGAGGCTGGGGGTCTGATGGGGTCTGATCTGAGGCTGGGGGCTCATTGGGGGTCTGATCTGAGGCTGGGGGTCTGATGAGGGTCTGATCTGAGGCTTGGGGGTCTGATGGGGGCTGATCTGAGGCTAGGGAGGGTCTGATCTGAGGTTGGGAGGCCTGATGGTGGTGTTATATGACGCTGGGGGGTCTAATGGGGGCTGATCTGAGGCTACTGAGGGTCTGATGGGGGTGTGGTCTGAGGTTGGGAGGTCTGATCTGAGGCTGATGTAGGCAGGGAGGTCTGAAAGTAAGCTGATGGAGGGGGGGATCAGATCTGAGGCTGAGAAAGGCACAAAGGTTGGGGCAGTTGAGAAGAAAGAGGAAGGAAGAGTGAAAGCTGGGTGAACCCCTCTCTGGACCCCTCTGGGATGAGCTTGGCTGCCATTAATGCCAAATAAATAACTAAATATATAACATTCTCAGCTTAAAAATTAGACTGCTATTTGTGCTCAAAATGGTGCCCGTACTATTTGTAATATATAGTGCAGGCGCCATTTTTTGCTGTAAAAATGTACAGCGCTCTAGATTTTTTCAATTAAAGTACAATTTCTGTAACTTATAGATGAGTATTCGGGGGCATTCAAAAAATCTGGCAGCACATGGTTACACGTGTTTATGTGCTTATCCATTAAGGAATATTCCAAATCAGCACCAGTTTTCCAAGTGAACCACTAGATCTATGTACCCAGCAAATCCATATACTCAGCCTAATCATTTGAAAAAACAGATTTGTGTATTCAGCGGAACCTATGTATTCAGCTTAATCATTTGATCCAATTTATGTAGTCAGTACAACTATCTGTACCAACATATTCATGTATCCAGCTTAATTATTTTTTTATTTCCTAGATCGGAATGTTTTAATGTCACCCTGACAACCACAGATCATCCATGACAAGAGTGTGTATACCCATCAGAGTTGTACACTTTGTTGTGGATTGATTATCTTTCCTACATAGGACGATAAATAACACATCTATTGAGTTCTATATATTGGCGTGGATTTTGCTCTCCCTATTTTTATTCTTATTTCTATTTTTATATTTAAAAGTTTTATACCTTTTTTATTTCTAATAATTTTTTTAAACACATGTATCCATGTGCTGCCAGATTTTTAGAGTGCCCCACCGAATACTCATCTATACCTCTACTTAAACTTTTGCAGCTTTGGGGGTGCTGAGGGGAGTGCACTTAACCATTTTGGATCAGCCTGAGTGAGCCACTATTACTTCTACCAATTTCTGTAACTTACCCCAAGTCAGTTATATGTTTCACCAAATATAGCCATCAAATTTTTACGTTGAGAATTTTGTATGGCCCCGAACAATGTTACAAATATCCAAATGGCCCTCGGCAGCAAAAAGGTCCCCCACCCCTGCTATAGATCATCGGTATCTGATGCAGGGGTGTGGAATTCCTATCGCCCGACGCCCGGGACATGCAGTTCCGGGCGCCGGGCAAGTACTTTGAACAGTTGTTTAGCCCTGTGCGGGCAAGTAGCAGGGACATGTGGTTGGGCAGTAATAGGAGCGGTCATATGCTAGCCGCGAGCTGACCGCTCCTATCTATGTCAGCCTGCCCCTGCATCGTGCATATGACCCGTACATAGCACTTCCTGCAGGCGGCCCCTGCTCCTCCCGGCTCCTGTATTGAAGTCTCCGCCCACCTGCCAGCACGGAGCGCACCGTCTCCAGAGACAATATGGGAGAAGAAGAGTGAGACCCCACGGCCCCCTGCAGATGAGCGTTCCTCCCGGAGCCTGTCCACATCGCAGCTCCCGGCTTAGCACTGACTGGGGTCACATAGCATTATACTGATTTATGATGCTATGTAACCCTTACAGCTCTGCAATGTGTTGGATAACACTGACAGCATTATGTCAGTGTTATCCAATACATTCCAGAACTGTAAGGGTTACATAGCATCATAAATCAGTATAATGCTATGTGACCCCAGTCAATGGTTGCAGGTCAGGCTGGGAGCTCAGTTGACAGACTCTGGGAGGAACGCTCATCTGCAGGGGGCCTAAGAGCCCGGGTGTCAGAAATAAAGGTAGTGCTGTCTGTCTTCTGAGGCTCTGGCCCTGCCTGCAATCTCCACTGCAGGTGGCACTTGATAAACTATAACGTCTCCCTGTTGCCCCCATACAGTATAACGTCACCCTGTGGCCCCCGCACAGTATAACCTCACCCTGTGGCCCCCGCCCCCATACAGTATAATGTCACCCTGTGGCCCCCACACAGTATAACGTCACCCTGTGGCCCCCTGCCCCCATACAATATAACGTCACCCTGTGGCCCCCGCCCCCATACAGTATAACGTCACCCTGTGGCCCCCGCCCCATACAGTATAACGTCTCCCTGTGGCCCCCACCCCCATACAGTATAACGTCACCTTGGGGCTGCCCCGCACAGTATAACGTCACCCTGTGGCCCCCGCCCCATACAGTATAACGTCACCCTGTGGCCCCCGCCCTATACAGTATAACGTGTCCCTGTGGCCCCCGCCCCATACAGCATACCGTCTCCTTGTGGCCCTGCCCCCATACAGCATAACGTCTCCTTGTGGCCCCTGCCCCATACAGTATGACGTCTCCTTGTGGCCCCCGCCCCATACAGGATAACGTCTCCTTGTGGCCCCCGCCCCATACAGGATAACGTCTCCTTGTGGCCCTGCCCCCATACAGCATAACGTCTCCTTGTGGCCCCCGCCCCATACAGCATAACGTCTCCTTGTGGCCCCTGCCCCATACAGTATGACGTCTCCTTGTGGCCCCCGCCCCATACAGGATAACGTCTTCTTGTGGCCCTGCCCCCATACAGCATAACGTCTCCTTGTGGCCCCTGCCCCATACAGTATGACGTCTCCTTGTGGCCCCCGCCCCATACAGTATGACGTCTCCTTGTGGCCCCCGCCCCATACAGGATAACGTCTCCTTGTGGCCCTGCCCCCATACAGCATAACTTCTCTTTGTGGCCCCCGCCCCATACAGCATAACGTCTCCTTGTGGCCCCCAACCCCATACAGTATACCGTTAGTACAAGTTCAGGACAAGTAGATGGTCATGAGGGACAAGTAGATTGAGCCCCCGCTTTAGTCCTTCGACAAGTAGTTTTTTTTTAAATTTCCACACCCCTGTGATGGATAGGGGTCTGACTCCCAGCACCCCCACTAATCAGCTGTCTCAAGAAGTGAGCAACACGGCCACGTATTAGACCAAGTAGCAAAAAGGCAGCACTCAAAAATCTGTAAAAAATGAAGAAAATGCTTTTATTTACCCATGTGGATATGCAACGTCGCGTATCCACATAGGTGAATAAAAGCATTTTCTTCATTTTTTACTGATTTTGGAGTGCTGCCTTTTTGCTACTTTGTGTATTGGGCAATAGTCTAGTCCAGGGCTGGCCAACCTGCGGCTCTCCAGCTGTTGTAAAACTACAATTCCCACCATGCCCTGCTGTAGGCTGATAGCTGTAGGCTGTCTAGGCATGCTGGGAGTTGTAGTTTTGCAACAGCTGGAGAGCCGCAGGTTGGCCAGCTCTGGTCTAGTCCCTTCGGGTATGCACCCTTTTTTTTGTTCAAGTTGGATGTAGTGCTGCCATATTTTTGCTTTATACATGTATTAGACCAGTGATAATTGGTCTATGGTCTATGTGCAGCTCAGTTCCATTCATTTGAAGAGGCCTGGGCTGCAATACCAAATACAGCCGATATACAATGCGTGGTGCTGTGCTTGCTATGCTGTGATGAGGCCGCAACGCTCAACAGGGCACCATGGCCACTTCAAACTACTCATTGGCGATGGTGGACACCTACAATCAGATGACCTATCCTAAGTAGGGATGAGTGAACTCGCTGTTTTCAAGTTCGAGATCGGCGTTCGGGTTCTGTGGGAATTCCCTTGTGGAATCCATTATCACTGAATATAACGGAATTCTATCACGGAATGCACCATGGAAGCCTTTAAGAGGCATTCCATCATAACAGAAGTCTATGGGCAGCATAACGGATCCGTCTGGAAACCAGATTGATCTGTTATGCTGCCCATAGACTTCTATTATGACGGATCAAAACGGAGTGCCTCTTAAAGGATTCCGTGGTGCATTCTATCATAGAATTCCCTTATATTCCATGATAAAGGAATCCATAACGGAATTCCCACAGAACCCGAACACAGAGCCTGGACTTGAAAACAGCGAGTTCGCTCATCCCTAATCCTGAGGATAGCCCATCAAAAACTCTGGGGAAATCCCTTTAGGCCTGTTTTATGATTGTCACCCTTAGGTGCTCTTTAGTGATTTTCTGGTTACATGAGACTATGACTATACTGTATATAAACGAAGGAATCACCTCAACTAATAAATTCCTACCCAATCAGGACATAAAACTAAGGGAGTACATTTTATAAATCTGTCACCAGCTTTGTTATATAGTGTAATATGCAGCTGATTTAATATACAATGCCGTTCTTATTGTGGGGTAATTGTGGTTAATATTGTACACACATTTCCATTATGTTTCTAAAGAAGTGAAGTCAACAGTAACTTAAGATAAATACCGACTCGTGATACGTGTGAAGTCCTATGGGACTGGAGAAAAAGTGTGGGTAGGCATAAAAGCTATGCAAAAGATAAGATGTGATCTTCAATTAACATATCAAGACGCCTTCCATCAAAGTGATGTGAGAGTTGGATACTTTGCAGGAGGCTACAGTGCCCTCCACCTTCAATAACTTTCCGAGACTTCTGGGAATCGTGGAGACAACTTGCTTATATAAATGCACATCATTGCTGTGAACAAATAATTTCATTATCATATTTTAAGTACAATCCAAAAAAGCGGAAGATGAAGACTGGTGGAGTAAAACTAAAAATTACAGGTAGGTCAGTGTTAGGAATGATCAGGATTTCTAACCTTCAGTGGTGCCACACAAGGCTTTGGTGAAAAGGAGATTTTAACCTGAACACATCTGTAACATTGGGTTTACGCATCAAAGTTGCAGTGTGGTGCATTTTCTGTCCGTATCACTTGCAATTTGCCATTAAAGACATAACTTGCCACCATACATGACAATTTAATAAATCAATACCTAAAGTTAGCCAAAAATATAGAGTACTTGTCAGCCAGTGTTGTTTCTACTGGCAAGTAAAATTACCAGTTTCCAGTTCCATGGGCATGCGGCTGATTAAGTAAAGACAATGGACCAACGAAAACCTCTGACGCCAATTATCTCTAAAGAAATGAAAAATTGAAAACGAAAACAAAAAAAAAAGTTGTCTGACCAATTTTCTGGTATGACTCTATACACCTACTCTAACTTTCCAACCATCAGCCAAAATGAGCAGCATCCACTGATAAATATCTAATGTCTATGAGCCCCTTAAAGGGATATTCATATCTCAGACATTGGAAGCATATTGCTAGGATAGGCTCCCAATGTCTGATAGGTGCGGTTCACATTTCTGACAGAGCCCGCAAAGTGCAGACAGAAATAGCAGAGCCAGCTTAAAAAGATAAAGTTTTATCATATGCAAATGAATCTCTAGGGGGCGTTACCATTACACCTAGAGGCTCTGCTCTCTCTGCAACTGCCGTGCCCTCTACACATTGATTGACAGGGCCAGGTGTAAGCATGTGTTCACCGCTTGGCCCTTTTAATCAAAGTGCAGAGGGCACGGCAGTTGCAGAGAAGGAGTAAAGGTAAGGCCCTCGTTGTTCCTAGAGGCTCATTTGCATATATTAAAAGTGCATTTTTCTCGGTAATGTGGGCACATATGAACATACGGCCAACATAGATGTCTTCAGCTCAAGCAGTTTCATAGTTACAACTTTGCTGAGAGATGCCCCTTAGGTCTTCACTTCATACAACCCCCGGCAAATAAGATTTTGTGTGGTAGTCAAAAACAGAATTCTCAGTTCCACTTTAATTACATCCTAAATAGTCATTTTTAGGCACATTACCTCAGAAGGCTGCTCTACGGGTTGTGGTATAACCAACTGATTGTGATGCTGAAGAACAGTCTTCAAGTAGTCTAACACTGTCTGGCAGGGCACTGTAAAAGACAAAGAAGTCACAAGTATACCAGCTTAAGTCATGAGCTGCTATCTAAACCAACAAACATCATAAATTATGAAATTCTGAGATAAAATGTCACTCTTCTTCTGGAACATTGTAGAGTCTGGTGATGCCGTAAGTGCAGTTAATAAAAATTCAAACTTTTCCGCATCCCTTAAAGTAAAGGACGATATCGCATACAAATTAAATTCCTGTTAAAAGTCAGCATTTCATTTTTTCCTCATTTTCAAATGAAATGCTAATGAGGTCGTTATAACCTTAATTATATCTATTCCAGATGGTTAATGTTTTGAGATTGAGCATGAAGATAAAGTCACTCTTAAATCTGACCTTAGTGACACATTTCCATGGTTGCACGACAAGTGGAAGTTTCTTCTAAGGCCGCCATGAGATTTGCAAACAGTGTCAATAATTCACAAAATGCAATTGTATGAAAGTCAAAAAAGTACAAAACTTTCATACAATGATATTCTCAAATAATTTCGTATCTTCCATGAATATTTTAACAATACAGACTTAGTCCATTCCTCTGCAGTACAATGGGCTTCCAATTAAAGTGGATCCGTCACAAAGGAACAAGTTAATTAGACATGTTCCCAATGACTGGTATTTAACCCCTCAGATGGTTACAGAACTCCCTCTGTCCTCCGATCGGAGCTCCCGCGGTGAAATCGCAGAGCTCCGGTTAGTTACTATGACAGCCTGGGGTCTTGTGAAGGCTCCCAGGCCTGTCATAGTAAGCTGCCTGGTGCTATAGGAACGGCTTGACATGCAGCCAGTAAAAATCCAAAAGACTTTAATAGTATTCTATTGCAATCTATAGTGCAACCAATTAGAGGATCACATATTCAAGTCCCCTAAGGAGACTAAAAGTGACAGAAAAAAAATAAAATATTAAAGATTCAAATCATCCCCTTTCTCAATGTTCCATATAATAATAAAATAAAAATAATAAAATAATTGCTGCATCCAAAAATGTCCGAACTATAAAAATATAAAAAATGGGTGTAATGGAAATTAAACAAAAATGTGTGATTTGCCATTTTTGGTCAGTTTGTCTCCTCCCCAAAAAATTTATAAAAAGTGATTGAAAAGTTGTATGTACCTCGAAATGGTATCAATTAAAACTACAGCTTGCCCTGAAAAAAGAAGCTATTCATAAAAAAAAAGTTATGGGTGTTAGAATATGGTAATTCAAAGAAAACATTTTTAAAAAAAGGAAACCGGGCACTCTCAAGATATTAAGACCATAAATGATTTATTGAAACATATAAATATATTGAATAAATATATGCATAGAGATCTAAATTGGGCTAGGATATAGCAATAGTTTGGACTATAAAACCTATAGCATAAAAATACATACAACAATATAAAACCTCGTATTAAAGGTCTTAATATCTTGAGAGTGCCGTTTTCCTTTTAATTATACCGATACAATCCCCAGAGGACAGGGTGAATCCTCTTCACTGTGTGCACCTCTATTTGGTTGTGTGTTGCTCCTGTGCGCCACATTTAATATATATATCTTTTTTAAATATTTTTACTTTCATTATAAAAAAAATACAAACATTGAGAAAATACTACCCAAATACAATTTACAATATCATATTTTCATCATCTCATTCAATTTAAAAAAAATAATTCATATCCCCTCCCATCCTACCCATCCCAACCCTTGGCTGTCTCGGTTTCCCCAACTAAAAATTAACAACATGATCTCATAACGGGGACTGTATTTTTCCTTCTTTCTTTTTTTTAATATAGCTCTCATATCTTTGAACTCTCTATAATATTTGGTGGTCTATCCGCCCCCCATTCCCTTGCCATAATAACCCTTGCTATCATTAACCCTTTTTCCCATTTCCCAACACTCTTTTTATCCCAACCTCTCAGAGGAATATACCCCAACACAGCTACAGCAATTTCCAATGGCAAAATTATACCAGTCTCTCTAGTAAGTTCTTTAAATACTTGAGTCCAATATAACTGTATAAGAGGACAATACCAAATTAGGTGGGTGAAATCGGCATTTTCCGTTTTACATTTCCAACATCTAGAGTCCTTTGTATTATACATCCTACTAAATACCACTGGTGTTATATATATTCGATGAAGGATAAAGAACCGTATCAATCGAAAATTACTAGATACAGTAACCCTTTTCATACTTTTATAAATAAACCTCCAATCTATAGTGTCCGCATCAATTTCTTGTGCCCATTTACTTTCACTCTTAAATTTAATCAGACTTCCTAAACCCCTCTTTATTCTCTTATATATCTGTACTATTGATACTTTAGTGACATTACCATTATAACAAAATTCAGCAAATTCCGAATCTTTAATAATTAAATATTCTTTATTTTCAGTTTAGTCATATGCATGTTTTAACCGAAAATATCTAAACCACGTGAGAAAATCTAACTCCATACTTAACCCAAGTTCATCTAATGTTTCAAACTTCCCTTCAGCCATAATCTGTGAGACAGATTAATATTTCCCCAAATAGGGGTAAACCCTAACGAGTGCTTATTCCCAATAGCCTTTTTATATTAACCCATGTTAGGTGCATCATATGACTGATTGCACAGTTTCTACCCTTCATTTTAATAATCCCAGCTTCAAGAAAGCTGAAGATATTATATTGGAAACTTGCAAATTCTCCCACCAAATAATAATATAGTCCACACTCAACTGCCATTAACCATTGCAGCTGGGAGGCAAAATAATAGCCTCGGGAAAGGGAGCAGATAGACCACCATCCTCTTCATTTAACCAAAAATATTTCTGTTTCAGCTTAACCCTTTTTCTTCCCCATATGAGATCATTTATTAATCTTTCCAGTAGCTTGAAAAAATGGTCCCCATCCACACTGGACATGGTGATTTTACATATAGAATCTGGGGGAGGAGAATCATTTTAATAAGTGCAATTCTATCCGCCTGCCTCATCGGGAGTTTTTGCCAGACACGTATTTTACTTTTAACTTTATTCAAAAGCGGGGAGATATTGAGTTCTAAATAATCCTGAATCTCCGAACTCAATCTTATTCCAAGATATTCAAATGAATTTATAGATTTTAATATTTTAACATCTATAGAGTTTTGAGTTATTTTGTGTCCTATTGGAAGTAATACCGATTTCATCCAGTTTACCTTAAACCCAGATATTTGTCCAAATTGATTAATTATCTTTATTAAATAAGGCAGAATGGATGCCCCCTTTTCCAAAAAAATTAAAACGTCATCCGCATACAAGCATACTTTATCAAATACTCCTTTTCACCCAAACCCTTTAATTTTATCGTCTGCTCTTATTTTACAAGCAAGGGGTTCAACAAATATAGCAAATAATAATGGGGAGAGGGGGCAACCCTGCTTAGTACCTCTTTGTAGTGTAATAGGCTCAGATATAACTCCATTAATATTTATTCTCACTTTAGAGTATTTATACAATAGTTGTACTCACTCTATAAATTTCTCATACATTATTTTCCAAAGGTATGCCCCCTCCACCCTGTCAAATGCTTTTTCAGCGTCCAATGACAGGATGGTGTGGGCGCCGTCCCCTACAATTCTGAATATTCAGCAGGGCTCGTCGAATATTTGTTTGGGCTTGATGTTTGGGTACAAACCCTGATTGATCTGGATGGATAAATTTTTCTATAACTTTTTTTAGACGATTCGCTAATAATTTAGCACAGATTTTAAAATCGGTATTTAAGAGAGATGGGACGATATGACTCTATTAAGTTCTCATCCTTCCTTTTTTTCACTACAAGAGTTATTACTGCTTCCGATAAGGATGCAGGGAGATTACCCTTTTCCATTGACTCATTCAAAACCTGTAGAAAAACTGGTAAAATAGTCTCTCCATACCTTCTATATATTTCGAACGGGAGACCATCCAAACCAGAGGTAGAATTTCCCTGGATGGATTTAACAGTATCCAATATTTCCTCCCGACTAATGGGACTATTCAAAAATTCACTATCCTCCTTAGAGAGTCTAGGGAGCGACATACCGTCAAGAAACAATTCTATACCTCTATCACTCCCCATGCTCTCTGAGGAATAAAGTTCCGAATAATAATTAATAAACTCCCGTCCGATTTCCCTCTGATTGGACGTTATCCTACCATCTCTCATCTTAATACTTTTAATCCTATTCTTTCCCTTTTGGTTTTGTACCAACGCTGACAATAATCTCAACGGCTTTCCAGACTCACTGAAATATTGTGCCCCGCAAAAAAGATTTTATGTTGTGCTTTATCTACCAAATATTTTTTAAGTGACATTTTAGCCTCTTCTAGTTGATTCTGCCGTTCTCACTTTATTTCCTTTATTTTTTCCCCTAGCACATTCTCCTTTTTAACAAATTCTCCTTTCAACCCCTTAATTTTACCAATAAAGATCCCACAAAGGTGCGCTTTAAAGGCATCCCAGACATAAAATATATGTGTAGAGGCTAAGTTAACTCGCCAATGCTCCTTAATATCTACATTGATACCATCTGAGTTACCAATTAAATTCAACCAATGTGGGTTCAAGCGGAATCCTCTACCTTTTATTATACAAGAATTTTTTTTAAATGTAAGACAAATCGGGGAATGATTCAATATATTTTTGAAAAAAGGTTTTTATTTTTTTAAACTCCTTCACAACATCAGCTATACATGTACGGCGGATGTCCGGTCTTCAAAAATGGCGCCCTCTCTGGAGCAGAGTACCTGCTGTTTCGTACAGCAGACACCAGCGGCTAATGTAACCACGGCATCTGAGAAGCTGGAAACCCGGAAGCCCGAGCGTAACGGGCAGGAAAGCCTCCCCCATGTGGAGATCGGGGAAGGCGTTCCACTGCAGTAGTAAGCCTGAGCCTGTAATAGGCTTCCAGGCTCTTTGCTTATATATTACAATTCAGGCCAGCAGATGGCAGCACTGAAATGTAATATAGCTCCTTCTGTATAGGATTATGGAGAAAATTCTATTACCCTATACAAATTGCAATCTGATGATTCCATATTGTGGTCCACTTAAATATATAATAAAATAAAAAATATATCAAAATTCTAATTAACCCTCTTTACCCAAAATCAAAATACTTAATAAAAAAAAATCAACATCATGGGCATTGCTTCATATGAAAACTCCTGTACTATTAAAATATTAAAAAAGTATACCATACGGTGATTGGCGTAAAGAAAAAATAAAAATGGCCAATTCACCATTTTTTCATCACTTTACCTCCACAAAAAATGTATTGCCAAAAACTACAGATCATTAAAAAATAATCTGTTACGTCTGTAGACGTAACTATAAAAAAGTTAAGGGGGTCAGAATAAGCGATGAACAGAAAAAAAAATTCTAAAAAGTTTTTATTTTTTTCAGTATTAAAACGCAAGAAAAACTATACATATGTGGTAATCGTACTGACCAGAAGAATGAAGAGCACAAGTCAGTATTATTGCAGAGTGAACACCGTAAAAACAAAACCCATAAAACTGTGGGATTGTGGACTGTGGATTAGTGGAATTGTGAATTTTTTTCAACTTTACCCACCATTTTCCACTGCTAAATTAAATGGTGTCGTTAAAAAAATAAATTGTGTCCCACAAAAAATAAGCCTTCATTTGGCTAGGTGAATAAAACATTTTTAAACAGCGGTGTCTCTTGGAAGGCGGGGAGGAAAAAGAAAAAACCTCCATTACCTTTTTCTTAAATTCAAAATAATACTAACCAATTCCTTACAATATTTTTAAAGATATCTTGCTCTGTAAGGCAGTTGAAATGGAAGGAAGTGGGTTGAAATCTGCCATATGGAACACAACCCTGATCAAAGATCATGAAAATGTAAGGTTATACTGTTATTTGCTGAAATTACAGACGTCCACTGATGTGCCCCACTTTTCCCTAGTGACATGACAAAACTCTGAGCTTTATGCATGTGACGATCAATAGAGCATTGCAGTGCTATCAGAGTTCAATATAAAATCTGGAATAATTTGCTCATCAAGTTCACGAGCATCTGAGAGAAGACACACAATGAAAATCCATAGGTAACAGGAGAATAACCACACACTAAGGCCTCATGTCCGCATCTTTTGCGGCCCCATTGAAGTGAAAATATGCGGCTCGGACGCGGACCCGAACAACGGCCGTGTGCATGAGGCCTAAATAACAGATCAGGGATATTATTGTAAAATCCAGTGACGACAGGCTGAAATACTAAGCTGCAGGTGTACTCTCCACCAGTAAAGATAGAGGCTGAAATCCTTCCTTAGAATTCTGTGTTAAAAAGACAGAGGGGGAGATTTATCAAACTGGTGTAAAGTAGAACTGGCTTAGTCGTCCATAGTAACCAATCAGATTCCACCTTTAATTTTTCAGAACTCCTTTGGAAAATAAAAGGATTAATCTGATTGGTTGCTAGGGGCAACTAAGCCACTTTCCCCTTGCACCAGTTTTGATCAATCTCCTCCAGAATTCTTATTTATTTTATTCTTAGAATTCTAAAATAATGATTAGGGTAATTTCCATCTTAAAAAGGTTTTCTGGGAAAATCATTTTCTTAAAACGAAGGCAGACTGAGAAAACCATTAGCACTCAGCTCAACACTCGCCCGTCTCTGTCATTCTGACAATGCTTAGCTCCTCGCTCCTCTCCGCTTTCTGGTCTCAGACTCCACACACAGGAATTAGCTTACGGTGCTTTCACACTTGCATTCTGAGGATCCGGCAGGCACTTTCGTCCCACCAGATCCGGCAGAACGCAAGTCGCCTGAAAGCATTTGAAGACTGGTCAGGATCCTAATCAGTCTTCAAAATGCTTTCAGGTTACCATGGCAGCCAGGACGCGACTGAAGTTCTGGCTGCCATGGTAAGTACTCCGCAGCAGTGTACTTACCTGCGCTGCAGCCCCGGGCGCTCCTTTTTGATGTCACAAGTCTGGGCGGCGCATTGATCTATGCGCCGCCCAGACCTGTGACATCAAGAAGGAGCGCCCGGGGCCGCAGCGCAGGTAAGTACACTGCTGTGGAGTACTTACCATTGCAGCCAGGACTTCAGTAGCGTCCTGGCTGCCATGGTAACCGATCGGAGCCCCAGCTTACACTGGGGCCCTGATCGGAACGGTTGCTGCGCATGCGCAGAGCTAAACGTTGGATCCGGCGATTCGCCGAAACAACGTTTAGCTTAATTCCGGATCCGGATTAATGCACTTCAATGGGCATTCATTCCGGATCCGGCGTTACGGCAAGTCTTCCGGATTTTTGGACGGAGACAAATCCGCAGCATGCTGCGGTTTTGTCAACGTCAAAAAAAGTTCACATATTGAACTGAAGACTTCCTGATGCATCCTGAACGGATTTCTCTCCATTCAGAATGCATTAGGATAATCCTGATCAGTTTCCTTCCGGCGTGGAGACCCGACGACGGATCTCTATGTCGGAAAGTAAAAATGCAAGTGTGAAAGCACCCTTAGGCTGCCTATGCAGCCAATCACCGGTCACAGCTATGACCCTCATGAGCCAGTGATTGAATGAGCGGCAGTACAAGTCATTTCCTGGGTGCCAAGTCCGAGACCAGGAGGTGCCAAAGAGCAGGACCAGAGCAGTGTTGGAACAGCAGCAGTGGTAAATAATGATTACCGTATTTTCCGGTGTATAAGACGACTTTCTAAAACTTTCTGAAATTATTTTCAAAAGTCGGGGGTCGTCTTATACGCCGGGTATAAGGCAGCACAGGGGAGAAGGAAGCAGTCCCTCCCCCGTGTGCTGCCCACTGACACCAATGATGAGAGAGGGGCGGAGGAGGGGCCTGTGGTTTATTTACTGCAAAAAAAAATATTTTATAGATATACAAATTACCAGTACCAGTACCTTTGTGCCCAAGGGGCTGTCCCTCCGCTGTTTTGTGCCCAGCCGCGCCCCGAATCCTGGATCCCAGCGCCGCCCCTCTCTTTAATTTATTCACTGCACTTCTGAAGCTGCTCGTAATCTCGCGCATGCGCAGTTAGTTGGAGCACTCGCTTTTTCTTGCTGTGAGGGTGGAGGGAATAGAGGAGACAGCGCCAACTAACTGCGCATGTGCGAGATTACGAGCGGCTTCAGAAGATAAAAAAAAAAACGGAAGTGCAGTGAATAAATTAAGAGAGTGGCGGAGCTGGGATCAAGGATTCGGGGTGCAGCTGCCAGCTGGGCACAAAACAGCAGAGGGACAGCCCCTTGGGCACAAAGGTACTGGTAATTTGCATATCTATAAAAAAAATCACTTTTTTGCAATAAATACGGTAAACCATAGGTGGGGTTAACAATAGTACAGTACCGTATATTTTTTATTACAACAATGAGATTCTGGGTAACCCATTTAACCCAGTGTAATTGCTGGGCTCCGATCGGTTACCATGGCAGCCAGGACACTACTGAAGTCCTGGCTGCCATGGACAGTTCCCTGGACTGCAGAAGATCGTCTTGTCATAAGTATTTCAATTAAAATTACCATATTGAAATCAAATCAATATAGGGTAGTCTTATACGGCGAGTATAGCCCAAACCCTAAATTTTAAATGGAAAAGTTGGGGGTCGTCTTAGATGCCCAGTCGTCTTATACGCCGGAAAATACGGTACTTTTTTAAACTCATTTCAACCCCTCGTTTAAGGAAAATGATCCTCTGAGAAAACTTCTTTAAGCATTTTTAGCATAGCAATCAACTCCAGAAACAAGTCCACGGCAGTCGCCATAAAGTTCAATGCATGCTCAGCTCTGTCCATACTGGACATCCTCTAGACTTTAACAGAGGGGGTAAGTGGCATCCTTCCTATTGAACTCTTTGAGACCTGCACTGCCAACACGGGATCTCCCTTCTTCAATACATGAGGGTCCCAGCTATGGATCACTGCTTAAAGGGAATCTGTCACCAATGATCTCCCTGTCAAACGGAACCAAATCCATAAATAAATAATCCTTTATAAAACAACATGTATAATTCGAGGATATTTGAGAATGATAGTACAAATAGAAGGCCAAATGCTCAATTAGGACTTTGGTGACCAAAGAACTTTATTGAGTAAAAGTTCAAGCATTTGAGTGCATCCAAATAACTAGTGTGGAGTTTTCAAATGAGTAGTAACATCCAATGAAATAACTAAATTTCACTTGAATAAAACCGGGGTTCACTTGAATGAAACTGAACTGCAGTACCATTCTGATAGGCCTAAGGATAGGCTGTTCATGCCATGGAGAACACCTTAAAGAGGACCTTTCATCACCCTAACAAATCTAAACTAAGTATACATACATGGAGAGCGGCGCCCAGGGATCTCCCTGCACTTACTATTATCCCTGGGCGCCGCTCCGTTCTCCCGGTATGTCCTCCGGTGACTTCAGCTCTGCGTCTCAACTGGGAGGAGCCTGCCCTTGTTCTCCTGGGCGTCTCCTTCTCCCAGGCTGTAGCGCTGACCAACCGCAGCGCTCAGCTCATAGCCTGGGAGGTTTTCTTCTCCCAGGCTATGAGCTGAGCGCTGCGGTTGGCCAGCGCTACAGCCTGGGAGAAGGAGACGCCCAGGAGAACAAGGGCAGGCTCCTCCCAGTTGAGACGCAGAGCTGAAGTCACCGGAGGACATACCGGGAGAACGGAGCGGCGCCCAGGGATAATAGTAAGTGCAGGGAGATCCCTGGGCGCCACTCTACATGTGAGCATACTTAGTTTAGATTTGTTAGGGTGATGAAAGGTCCTCTTTAAATGCATTTATGAGGGATATTTTTCAATGAATGTACTCTAGGACACAACAAGCTATCACCAGACTCTTATGTGACATTAGATGACATCGAGTAAGCAATACCTTAATACTTGACAACTCTTCTACCCTGAAGGATACTCATCATAATAACAAACATACAATGAAAGTTGTAAAATACCTGGTATACTTTCTAATTTCCTTCTCAGCTCCTCATTCTCTTGCTGTAAACAGATGACTTCTTGTTCTAGCTCCTGACACCTTGGACAGTAGCCTTCTTCTTCATCATCTTCTTCCTCTTCTGGAAGTGTTGAGGAAGATGGATGGCCATGTGATTCAGAGGTTGCGGGAGATGCCCATCCACTCATTGTGTGCACTGGAGAAGACGAAAGAACATCCATGTCTGTCAAGTGACCATAATCACTTGAAGATGAGGTATTACGAGCCGGAAAGCTGCCAGCCAATAGGTAGTTTTGAAGTGAATCTGTGAAGACCCTCAAAAATGCTGAGGTCTGTTGCTTTTTTTGAATGTACTGCATTTCTACGTCTGGTTTGTCTGTCGACTGGCTGTGAAAGGCTTTACTAAACTGGCATTGCTCTGACCTCTCACTGTAACCGTTATTTTCCTGTTTCACACATGACACCAGAGACTGGGAAGGCTTGGAGTCCAAAAGTTTCCCCCCACAGTTCAACAGGCTCAGTACTCTGCTACACTGCTGGGCAAAGGCATCAAGAATCATTCGGCTCTCTGCAAAAACAGAACAAACATGGTAACAAAAACTGTACGAAAGCATCAGGGGAAAAAAGAGACTGCATGGGTCTATTCGCTCATTACAAGAACAGAATTACCTGTTGTTCAGTCTGACAAGAAGCACAAGCTTTCACCGCGATGTAAAGGTAATTGCTTATGCTCTTATTGTTTTGCACAATTAACAATGACATGTATTAACAGCAAGAAAATCTACTAAATGCACCAAATCTTAACGGTTTTCTTCAAGAAACCTTAATTGAGTTCTGTTAACTTAAAAAACGGTATATTTTCAAAAAAAAGTAAATGTGATTTTTTAAATACAAAAGACCAATAATAATACCCTGTGTGAGAAAGAACAGAAAAGCTCAAAAATAACATTTCCATTATCAAGGTCACATCCTAAGTAACCCTAGCCTCAAAGACCCAGACACTGGTTGTTAAGTGCTGCTTCGATGACTCCTTGTACTTCGGTCACCTCCTGCTGACAATATCATACAGATGCCATCTGTGTCTAAATAAAGGTGATGTCAAAGGATCTCAAGGTTCTTGAACAATCACTTCAGGTAAATTTCCTTTAGATTTGGTTCAATTTATGTATGAAGTACGTAGTAGCCTCAATTACTAGATGTGCTCACAGCCGATATAACCGGCCAAGAGTCAACAATCTCCACTTAGGGGAGTGATCATGGCCTTTGGGTACTTTGGTGTCATTTGTTTGAAGTCCCCAGTATCCGAACTTGAAACACCTAGTTCTCCAGTTTGTCTAATACAATTTAAATTTTATAACTATCCTCTGGATAGGTCATCAGTATCCGATCAGTTGGGACCCCCGCCAATCAGCTGTTTTAGAAGGCACTGGCGCTCCTGTAAGTGTCGTTGGCTTCTCGCAACTTAACAACTACAGTGCCGTACATTGTATAGTGGCTGTGCTTGGTACTGCACTATGACAAACAGAATATGCTCAATTTTAGGACCTAAGATATCTGCCCCTAAACAAACAGTGGTGGTCACACACATTCATGGGCCGTATTAGCCCTTCATTCCTGCCTAAAATGCTGCGCCTACCACACCTCCACCCGACATGTTTCGCCGCGATGCGGCTTCATCACTATTTGTTTAGGGGCAAATATCTTAGGCCTGTGAGACACCTAACAGAGAGATAGCTCTTAGGGACAGGAATTAAATGTAGTGTGCTGGTAGTGCTCATGGTTTGAATGTGAATCGACTGTCTGTGATTTTCACCAATCATACAATCTTATTACTATTGGCAATAAGTGCCACAAGTTTGTGCGAGATTGAGTGCGATACTTACCAATTCTAGTGTCATAATTCCAACGGCAATAGACACCATTAAGAGTCTGAATGAGAAATAAATTCCCACTCCTAACTGTACCACAGAGCGGCCAGCAGAGACTGAATTATAGTTGTGTCAGCTCAAATAAAATTATTAACATTGCCAGCGCTCTCAGCAAGATAACACTCAATGGTAGCAACCTAGGTTGCACCTAATTGTGCACCAATAAACTCCTAGTTTTGCACAGCAGTACCACACATGCAAACTAAACCTGATCCTTAATGCAGCCTAGCTATCCTCAGGTTTATGACAGGCCCTGCGCCCATGGAATAAACAAATGGTCTATGTAGTGTGAGGTGGCACCAATTGCAAGTGAGGAACCATCACCCCCTCCTCATTCCTGATAGTTTTAACCTATCCCTGTAGGTCTTGTGATTTTAGATTTGTAACAATAAAAAAATTTAGTTTAGGACCCCTACAGGGATCTTTGTCAGTCCACTGACCGAATTGGGTATTTGTGGTATTGCACTAAGCTCCACTCACTTCTATGGAGGTTAGATGCACATAGGCCAAGTGACCGATGAACATGTCGTCACTTGGTCTAGAAAAGCTAAGAGAAAGCCACGGCGCTACTGAGAGCATCACTGCCTTCTCGAATAGTTGCTCGTAGTCCCGGGTGTTGGAACCCCACCAATCACATACTGATGACCTATCTAGGGGATAGGTCATCAGTTATAAAGGTTTGGAAAACCCATTTAAAGTTTCCCTTTGGTTGATCATATTTGCCCTGGTTCCGCTTGGCTAATTTTCCCCATTGTCATATCTCATTAAATTGCCCTAGATTTATAGATATAGATAGACAGACAGAAGGATAAAAGAGATAGATAGATAGATGTAAGATAGATAATAGATAGATAGATAGATAGATAGATAATATTTTTTCCCCCATGTACATTAGGCGGTTCATTAGTCTCATAAAAATTAACACGTTTGGCTGACATTTATCTAATGTGTATGGTCACTTTAAGGTAGATACATATTTCTCAAGGCAAAAGCCATTTGGCTTAACCCACTCTTTTGGACAGGTCAAATAAAGTTCCTTACTCCACAGGGGGCAACAGAGAGCACAGGAAAAATCTCTAATTGTTCCATCCAAAGACAAGGAAGTAGTTGTGAAATGGAGAATGAAATATGTATAATTAGCAAAACCTATTAAAAAAGGTTGTCCGCTTTTTACTCTTGATGACCTCTCCTCCGGATAGGTCATCAATATCAGATCAGCAAGGGCACAACACTTGACATTTCCGCCGATTAGATGTTTTAAGAGAAGGCAACGCTCATATGGGAGCTGCCTTCTCTGCCCTGTTTACCTGCTCAGCGCAGGAATTGCATTGGTGAGCAGTGTAATTACAAGTATGGCGTCCCGATTCACTTCTATGGAACGGATCTGTAGTATTCACTTGAACAGACTTAGACCTACACTAGATTTATCACAGGGGCTCAGGATGGATGATAAATATGATGCAGGGGTAAACTACTCTGACTCTACACCAACTATTGCTTGGCTTCCTTACTTTGAGACAGATTTTGGTGCATGTAAAATGGAGAATCTTAAACCCCACTCCCTTTCTCACAAACCTCTGCCCCTTTTTCGCAAAACCATGTGGAAAAAGCGTAGAAACTCTAGTTGTGTATTTCAAAGAATTGTAGAAACAATAGAACAATTGCTCCTTATGTTGCTTCCAGATTAATAAAGTTTTGTATAAAAATAAAATTCCCCCCAGCCTAATGTCACTCGGTCCGTCACGCACCTGCTCCTCCCACTTCATTAATGAAGCAGGAGGAGCAGGCGCGTGACGGAGTGAGTGACGTTACGCTGCCGGTCGAACTGCCAGCTACGGTAGTTTGATAGTAAGTACTACTGCAGAGGATTGCTCTACTTTAATTAGGATTACATGATGACTACACTTTACATATGAACATTGCTGTGAGTATTGGGGTCACTATTTACACAGGGACACTTATGGGGGGGGGGGGGGATCTGTGGATGACACATATATAAGATGCTATATATGTGTCATCCACAGATTCCCCCCCATGACAGTGTCATCCACAGATATCTCCATAACAGTATCATCCACAGATCCCCTTAACAGTGTCATCCACAGATCCCCCATAACAGTGTGTCATCCGCAGACCCTCATAACAGTTTCATCCACAGATCTCCCATAACAGTGCGTCATCCACAGATCCCCCATAACAGTGCGTCACCCACAGATCCCCCATTACAGTGCGTCATCCACAGATCCCCCATAACAGTGTCATCTACAGGTCCCCAAAACAGTGTTGTCCACAGATCCCCCATAACAGTGTGTTATCCACAGGTCCCCCATAACAGTGCATCACCCACAGATCCCCCATAACAGTGTGTCATCCACAGGTCCCCCATAACAGTGTGTCACCCACAGATCCCCACAACAGTGTTATCCACAGATCCTCCATAACAGTGTCATCCACAGATCCCCCATAACAGTGTCATCCACAGATCCTCCATAACAGTGTCATCCACAGATCCCCACAATAGTGTTATCCACAGATCCTCCATAACAGTGCGTCATCCACAGATCTTTCATAACAGTGCGTCATCCACAGATCCTCCATAACAGTGTGTCAGTCACAGATCCTCCATAACAGTGTGTCATCCACAGATCCCCCATAACAGTGTGTCATCCACAGGTCTCCCATAACAGTGCATCACCTACAGATCCCCCATAACAGTGTGTCATCCACAGGTCCCCCATAACAGTGTGTCACCCACAGATCCCCACAACAGTGGTATCCACAGATCCTCCATAACAGTGTCATCCACAGATCCCCCATAACAGTGTCATCCACAGATCCTCCATAACAGTGTCATCCACAGATCCCCACAATAGTGTTATCCACAGATCCTCCATAACAGTGTTATCCACAGATCCTCCATAACAGTGCGTCATCCACAGATCTTTCATAACAGTGCGTCATCCACAGATCCTCCATAACAGTGTGCCAGTCACAGATCCTCCATAACAGTGTGTCATCCACAGATCCCCCATAACAGTGTGTCATCCACAGGTCTCCCATAACAGTGCATCACCTACAGATCCCCCATAACAGTGTGTCATCCACAGGTCCCCCATAACAGTGTGTCACCCACAGATCCCCACAACAGTGTTATCCACAGATCCTCCATAACAGTGTCATCCACAGATCCCCCATAACAGTGTCATCCACAGATCCTCCATAACAGTGTCAGCCACAGATCCCCACAATAGTGTTATCCACAGATCCTCCATAACAGTGTCATCCACAGATCCCCCATAACAGTGTCATCCACAGATCCTCCATAACAGTGTCATCCACAGATCCCCACAATAGTGTTATCCACAGATCCTCCATAACAGTGTTATCCACAGATCCTCCATAACAGTGTCATCCACAGATCCCCCATAACAGTGTCAGTCACAGATCCTCCATAACAGCGTGTCAGTCACAGATCCTCCATAACAGTGTTATCCACAGATCCTCCATAACAGTGTTATCCACAGATCCTCCATAACAGTGCATCATCCACAGATCCCCCATAACAGTGCGTCATCCACAGATCCTCCATAACAGTGCCATCCACAGATCCTCCATAACAGTGCATCATCCACAGATCCCCCATAACAGTGCATCATCCACAGATCCTCCATAACAGTGCCATCCACAGATCTTTCATAACAGTGCGTCATTTTTTTTCCTTTTTTCCTCCTCAAAAACCTAGGTGCGTCTTATCATCAGGTGCATCTTATAAAGCGAAAAACACGTTATGTACCCCAAAATACCACCAATAAAAACAACCTGTGACCGGTGACATAATTATTATTTTTTTTTAATGTGTTTGTTATGCAAAAGTACTAAAATGTCCAAAAATTGCTGCATTCATAACAAACTAATAAAGTTAACTTTTTATTTTTAAATTACCATAAACAGTGAGGAAAAAAACTAAAACACAAAGAACAATGGCAAAGTTGTGGGTTTTTTCTTTTTACATTCCACAAAAAAAAAATAATGTTAATCAATAAATTATACATAGCTCACAATGGTACCACTAAAAAATATAACTCATCTCACAAAAAAATTAATAAAAACAGCCCTCATACAGGTACATATATCAACGGAAAAATAAATTTTTTTTATGGCTATTAAAATGCAACAAATTAAAATAAATGCTTGGTCTCTAACATCCAAGAGACATGCGGTGTTAAGGGGTTAATACAGTCATATTAATGACTGTAATTGCATTTTAAAAATACCCTTATTCATGTTCACACCCATAGGGCTCCTCAGTCATTGATACATATACAGCCTATATAGGTGGCTTTGCGCATATATTTATCTGACAGTCGTCTAGCATTTGTATGAAAATCTGTCAGATGTGACGTAAAGAAGTAATTGCTTTCCTTCGCACTGGGCTTTCTTTGTACAATCCGCACACACTTTCAATATGCTGTACATTGACTCAAGATTTGTCTTTCATATTTCTACCCGCAAAAATTATCATGAGCATAAATTGCATTTGGAGGACTGGCGATATGGACCACGTGTAATGCTCAAAAAATCCATTCTTACGCTTCCGCTATATGATGTTCACAAGCATTTCATTTATATTAAGGCCGTCCACATCACTAATGCAGAGCTCAGTACACAGCATTACTCCCTGTATTACCGCATTTAGTGCAACCAGTTAACCCTCATCTACTAATAACATGAATAGTTTTAATGTATTTGATATTGGCATTTAATATGAGAAGTCGAACACAAAGTATTACTGTATTATTGGTTCTGTAGTCTATTAAAGGGAACCTGTCACCATGAAAATGCAGCGCAATCTGCAGGCAGCATGTTATAAAGCAGGAGGAGCCGAGCAGATTGATATCTAGTTTTATGGGAAAAGATTCAGGAAAACTATTTTATTCATGTAAATTCCTGCTCATTCTGGGCTTTGAAGTCCAGGAGACGGTCCTATCAGTGACTGACAGCCTTCCCCCTATGACTGTGTATACAGAGATAGCTGTATGGAGGAGGACGGTCCTATCAGTGACTGACAGCCTTCCCTCTATGACTGTGTATATAGAGAGAGCTGTATGGAGGAGACGGTCCTATCAGTGACTGACAGCCTTCCCTCTATGACTGTGTATACAGAGAGAGCTGTATGGAGGAGACGGTCCTATCAGTGATGACAGCCTTCCCTCTATGACTGTGTATACAGATAGCTGTATGGAGGAGGAGGTCCTATCAGTGATGACCTCCTTTCCTCTATGACTGTGTATACAGAGATAGCTGTATGGAGGAGGCGGTCCTATCAGTGATGACAGCCTTCCCTCTATGACTGTGTATACAGAGAGAGCTGTATGGAGGAGGAGGTCCTATCAGTGATTGACAGCCTTCCCTCTATGACTGTGTATACAGAGGTAGCTGTATGGAGGAGACGGTCCTATCAGTGATTGATAGCCTTCCCTCTATGTCTGTGTATACAGAGATAGCTGTATGGAGGAGGTGGTCCTATCAGTGACTGACAGCCTCCCCTCTATGACTGTGTATATAGAGATAGCTGTATGGAGGAGGAGGTCCTATCAGTGACTGACAGCCTTCCCTCTATGACTGTGTATATAGAGATAGCTGTATGGAGGAGGAGGTCCTATCAGTGACTGACAGCCTTCCCTCTATGACTGTGTATACAGAGAGAGCTGTATGGAGGAGGAGGTCCTATCAGTGATGACAGCCTTCCCTCTATGACTGTGTATACAGAGGTAGCTGTATGGAGGAGGAGGTCCTATCAGTGACTGACAGCCTTCCCTCTATGACTGTGTATACAGAGAGAGCTGTATGGAGGAGGAGGTCCTATCAGTGACTGACAGCCTTCCCTCTATGACTGTGTATACAGAGGTAGCTGTATGGAGGAGGCGGTCCTATCAGTGACTGACAGCCTTCCTTCTATGACTGTGTATACAGAGATAGCTGTATGGAGGAGGAGGTCCTATCAGTGATGACAGCCTTCCCTCTATGACTGTGTATACAGAGATAGCTGTATGGAGGAGGCGGTCCTATCAGTGACTGACAGCCTTCCCTCTATGAGTGTGTATACACAGATAGCTGTATGGAGGAGGCGGTCCTATCAGTGATGACAGCCTTCCCTCTATGACTGTGTATACAGAGATAGCTGTATGGAGGAGGCGGTCCTATCAGTGATTGACAGCCTTCCCTCTATGACTGTGTATACAGAGATAGCTGTATGGAGGAGGCGGTCCTATCAGTGATTGACAGCCTTCCCTCTATGACTGTGTATACAGAGATAGCTGTATGGAGGAGGAGGTCCTATCAGTGATGACAGCCTTCCATCTATGACTGTGTATACAGAGATAGCTGTATGGAGGAGGCGGTCCTATCAGTGATTGACAGCCTTCCCTCTATGACTGTGTATACAGAGAGAGCTGTATGGAGGAGACGGTCCTATCAGTGACTGACAGCCTTCCCTCTATGACTGTGTATACAGAGGGAGCTGTATGGAGGAGGAGGTCCTATCAGTGATTGACAGCCTTCCCTCTATGACTGTGTATACAGAGGGAGCTGTATGGAGGAGGAGGTCCTATCAGTGATTGACAGCCTTCCCTCTATGACTGTGTATATAGAGAGAGCTGTATGGAGGAGGAGGTCCTATCAGTGATTGACAGCCTTCCCTCTATGACTGTGTATACAGAGATAGCTGTATGGAGGAGGAGGTCCTATCAGTGATGACAGCCTTCCCTCTATGACTGTGTATACAGAGATAGCTGTATGGAGGAGGAGGTCCTATCAGTGACTGACAGCCTTCCCTCTATGACTGTGTATACAGAGAGAGCTGTATGGAGGAGGCGGTCCAATCAGTGATGACAGCCGTCCCTCTTTGACTGTGTATATAGAGAGCGCTGTATGGAGGAGGAGGTCCTATCAGTGATGACAGCCTTCCCTCTATGACTGTGTATACAGAGATAGCTGTATGGAGGAGACGGTCCTATCAGTGACTGACAGCCTTCCCTCTATGACTGTGTATACAGAGGTAGCTGTATGGAGGAGGAGGTCCTATCAGTGACTGACAGCCTTCCCTCTATGACTGTGTATACAGAGAGAGCTGTATGGAGGAGACGGTCTATCAGTGATGACAGCCTTCCCTCTATGACTGTGTATACAGAGATAGCTGTATGGAGGAGACGGTCCTATCAGTGACTGACAGCCTTCCCTCTATGACTATGTATACAGAGATAGCTGTATGGAGTAGACGGTCCTATCAGTGATGACAGCCTCCCCTCTATGACTGTGTATACAGATAGCTGTATGGAGGAGGCGGTCCTATCAGTGACTGACAGCCGTCCCTCTATGACTGTGTATACAGAGAGAGCTGTATGGAGGAGGCGGTCCTATCAGTGACTGACAGCCTTCCCTCCATGACTGTGTATACAGAGAGTGCTGTATGGAGGAGGCGGTCCTATCAGTGACTGACAGCCTTCCCTCTATGACTGTGTATACAGAGGTAGCTGTATGGAGGAGGCGGTCCTATCAGTGACTGACAGCCTTCCCTCTATGACTGTGTATACAGAGATAGCTGTATGGAGGAGGAGGTCCTATCAGTGACTGACAGCCGTCCCTCTCTGACTGTGTATACAGAGATAGCTGTATGGAGGAGGAGGTCCTATCAGTGATGACAGCCTTCCCTCTATGACTGTGTATACAGAGATAGCTGTATGGAGGAGGCGGTCCTAACAGTGATTGACAGCCTTCCCTCTATGACTGTGTATACAGATATAGCTGTATGGAGGAGGAGGTCCTATCAGTGATGACAGCCGTCCCTCTATGACTGTGTAAACAGAGATAGCTGTCAATCACTGATAGGACCACCTCCTGGACTTCAAAACTCAGAACCCAAATTTGTCAAAATAACATACGCCGCCGAATACCGTAGATCTGGCACAATTTGCTAGGTCTGTCAGACACATTTCTCTTCCTTACACCATCAGTACTAACTTGTGCCAAAAACAGGTGCGAAACGTTAAAAAGATTTGCTGCATTTTAAAACTCCACTTATCTACTCCCTCTTATTCAAGACAGTTTTTTAAAACTATGGAAAAAGACGGCAATAAACTTGTAAAATGCCACACCCTTCATTCTCTCTTGCCTTTTGTGCCATAAATCTCATCCATATTGTGCGTTGCTTTCATCACTACCAAAAAAATAGTACAAAAAATAATAAAAATGCTGAATTAGAGAGACCCACATGTCATAGCTGTCTACATACAGGCAGAGGTCTGTAAACAGCAGATGTTGATGGTTTCCAATAGCTAGACTTAACTACTGATAACCTACAGTATCTTGATATCTTGGTCATCAGTATCTGATCAGTAGGGGTCCGACACCCGAGACCCCCGCTGATCAGCTGCGTGAGAAGGCATTGGCACTCACAGTGCCGTACATTGTAAAGTGGTTGTGCTTGGTGTCGCACTCAGCACCATTTACTTAAATGGGGCTGAGCTGCGCCTAGGCCCTGTGGCCGATGAACGTGATGTCACATGGCCTAGACAAAGCTGCAAGAAGGCCGCAACCCTACTGCGAGCATCAGTGCCTTCTCAAATAGCCGGTCGGTGGGGGTCCTGGGTGTTGGACCTCCCCCGATCAGATACTGATGACCTATGTTATGAAAAAGACAAGGTCACATAAATTGATATTTACCAAAAATAACCTGAAAGGAGATATAGTAACATAGTATATAAGACCGAAAAAAGACATTTGTCCATCCAGTTCGGCCTGTTTCCTACAAGTTGATCCAGAGGAAGGCAAAAAAACCCTGTGAGGCAGAAGCCAATTTTCCCCACTTAAGGGAAAAAAATTCCTTCCTGACTCCAATCAGGCAATCAGAATAACTCCCTGGATCAACGACCCCTCTCTAGTAGCTGTAGCCTGTAATATTATTACACTCCAGAAATACATCCACGCCCCTCTTGAATTCCTTTATTGTACTCACCATCACCACCTCCTCAGGCCGAGAGTTCCATAGTCTCACTGCTCTTACAGTGAAGAATCCTTTTCTATGTTTGTGTACAAACCTTCTTTCCTCCAGACGCAGAGGATGTCCCCTCGTCACAGTCACAGTCCTGGGGATAAATAGATGATGGGAGAGATCTCTGTACTGACCCCTGATATATTTATACATAGTTATTAGATCTCCCCTCAGTCGTCTTTTTTCTAAAGTGAATAACCCTAATTTTGATAACCTTTCAGGGTCCTGTAGTTGCTCCATTCCAGTTATTACTTTAGTTGCCCTCCTCTGAACCCTCTCCAGCTCTGCTATGTCTGTCTTGTTCACAGGAGCCCAGAACTGTACACAGTACTCCATGTGTGGTCTGACTAGTGATTTGTAAAGTGGTAGGACTATGTTCTCATCACGGGCATCTATGCCCCTTTTGATGCAACCCATTATCTTATTGGCCTTGGCAGTAGCTGCCTGACACTGTTTTTTGCAGCTTAATTTGCTGTTTATTAAAATTCCTAGATCCTTTTCCATGTCAGTGTTACAGAGTGTTTTACCATTTAATATGTACAGGTGACTTGCATTATTCCTTCCCATGTGCATAACTTTACATTTGTCGGTGTTAAACCTCATCTGCCACTTATCTGCCCAAGCCTCCAATCTATCCAGATCCCTCTGTAGCAGAAAACTGTCCTCTTCAGTGTTAATTACTTTACACAGTTTAGTGTCATCTGCAAAAATAGATATTTTACTGTGCAAGCCTTCTACAAGATCATTAATAAATATATTGAAGAGAATAGGGCCCAATACTGAACCCTGAGGTACCCCACTAGTTACAGTGACCCAATCTGAGTATCTACCGTTAATAACCACCCTCTGTTTTCTGTCACTTAGCCAGTTACTTACCCACATACAGACATTTTCTCCCAGTCCGAGCATCCTCATTTTATATACTAACCTTTTATGTGGTACAGCGTCAAATGCTTTGGAGAAGTCCAGATATACGACATCCATTGATTCGCCGCTGTCAAGTCTAGAACTTACCTCCTCATAGAAGCTGATTAAATTTGTTTGGCATGACCGATCTCTCATGAAGCCATGCTGATATGGCGTTATTTGCTTATTTTCATTGAGATACTCCAAGATAGCATCTCTTAGAAACCCTTCAAACAGTTTACCAACAATAGATGTTAAACTTACCGGCCTATAATTTCCAGGCTCTGTTTTTGGACCCTTTTTAAATATTTGCACCACATTTGCTATGCGCCAATCCTGTGGAACACTCCCTGTCAGTATAGAGTCCTGAAATATCAGAAATAAAGGTTTGGCTATGACATCACTTAATTCCCTTAGGATACGGGGGTGTATGCCATCCGGTCCTGGCGATTTGTCTATTTTAATCTTTTTAAGTCGCTGTTGTACAGCTTCCTGGGTCAGACAGGGAACTTTTAATGGGGAATTTACTTTTACATTCTGCATTTCATCTGACAGTTTATTTTCCTCAGTGAATATAGTGGAGAAAAAAATATTTAATAGTTTTGCTTTATCCTCGTCGCTCTCTGCAACTCCCCCCTCATTGATATGTAGAGGGCCGACTCCTTCAGATTTATATTTTTTACTATTTATATAATTGAAAAACATTTTAGGGTTAGTTTTACTCTCTTTGGCAATTAATCTCTTGGTCTCTAGTTTGGCAAATTTTATTAGTTTTTTACATATTCTATTTTTTTCGTTATAGTTTATCAGTGCTTCCTGACTCCCCTCCTAGGGAGCTTCTTCATTCTATGGTATAAAATTCAAGTTTATGGTATAAAAAAACTGAAATATAAAAGTAGAGTAACATTAATAGGGTTTTTTGAGATTTCAATACGGATGACTTATCCTCTGGATAGGCACCGTTGCTCCTGTGAGAGCCGCGCCCTTCTCTGTGCTCACCAAGTACAGCGCCGTACATTGTGTGGTGGCTGTGCTTGGTATTGCATTCAGCAACATTCACTTTAATGGGGCTGAGCTGCGCCTAGGCCACGTGACCAATAAACGTGTTGTCACTCGGTCTAGAAGTTTGCAGTGCTACTGCGAGCGTCGCTGCCTTCTCAAACAGCTGATCAGCGTGGGTCTCGGGTGTCAGACCTCCACCGATCAGATACCAGAGGACAGGTCAGTAGGAAAATCTCAGACAACCCCTTTAATATTAAAATCCCTGTCTATATAACCTCTAGAGCAGCACAGGCGGCTCTCACACCTCTCACGACTGGCCTTGTAACAGAACCTATTAGACAAAACGTAGCTATCATGGGTTACCTGCAAATAATTAACATGCAGATCATCTCGCTCTTTACGCCGATAGTAATTATAAGAGTAATTATTGTCATTGCCAAAGTTAACCAGGGTATTTTTTATACAATATTTCCGCAAGTGACTAAACTAAAGAACAAAGCCAACAGTTAATTAGATGTGCAGAACTAGACGATTTAATTTGCATTACACCAAAGTTTTATGTTGCTGAAGCAATTAAGGATCCATTTTGCAGAACATGAAACAGTAAATGGAGCGCACACTTCTCCCAGCAGCCCCACTAACACCTATACCACTTATACAGTAAATCAGGCTCAGCATATCCACTTTGGGGGTCATTTATTAAGCTGAAATAAGCCTATATTAGGCGTGCAATGGTTAGTTGCGCTGCAATCTGCGACTTCAACTAAAATTGTGGGCCTGGCGTGGGTGGGAAAGGGCCAGCAGGCCCATCTCATTTAGCATTTCCTACGCCTGTTTAACCTTTCACAGACCGAGTGCCCAAACTTTAGCCAAATTTAACCCGAATACGAATATAGTGCATCTTCCATGTACTTTATCATTTAGCTATAATATCCTGCCTACATTTAGTGCACTGCCTGTATTGTTCATAGTGCACCCTGCGATGAAGAATGGCAGGAAAAGTCTAAGGCATATTGGTACACCATAGACTTTTTCCAGGGTGCGGGTGCCCACAGAGGGGGCTCTGAGTGCCGCCTCTGGCACCCATGCCATAGGTTCGCCACCACTGCCCTAGGATATATATATGTGGTGACAGCACCACCCAGGGGTAAATAAAGGCAAGGACACGACCAGTCTGTTATGAGGAATTACAGCTCTATACAGAGATACATTTGATATGCATACTAAAATTATACAGGGCCCCACAACCATCACTGAGTGGGACACTGCAATAGAAAGTTTCATTCGATTCCAACAACTCCTTCTTGGTGCATTATATTATTTTTTTTGTCAATGAGTATAGATATATACAGTATATATACTATATATACAGTATCTAGAAAAGTGTTGTCCTCATGGGAGAAATCCTTTAAGAGATGGCATACTAATTGATAACCCCTTTTCCATAAGGAAAGCGGTTATTTAGTGCCGCACCAGGGGTGTCAGTCACACCGACGTCAGCGTCTTACCATACTGTTCTCATTCCATTTATAGATATGTTGTGATTTCATGCTTTGTCTTTTCTCTGTTCAGTGACTACGCTGAAAACAGCAACTTATTAGCATTTGCTAAAAGTCCTGGATCTTCTAATTAAGTGTTTATAGCTTCCAATGAAATCGCTCATGAAGCTTTATCGCCATAACAAGCTGAAATCACTCAGATCTTTTATGATATCATTCCAATAAATTTCATTTAAGCACAGAATTCGAAATTCAATATTAACGCACTACGGCATGGCAACAAAGTAGTTTAGAGGATTACATCTCGTCCTGATCCACATTCGCAGTCAGGTTTCTCGTAAAGCAACTGGTGCATAACCCACTTTAGGACTTGTGAATGGGAAAAAAGGAAGCACCCCTGTTCAACATCGACAATTGTCCAATGGAACTGATGAAACTGGCATGGATGGGCCTGTGGGGACAGATGTGAGTGAACATAACGTGCAGATCAATATACCATAGTCATATATACAATGCATTCGGAAAGTCTTTAGACCCTTTCACTTATGTTGGAAGAAAAAAAGAAAAACAAGTTAATTCCACATCAATCTGCACTCGAAACCCCATAATGACAAAGTGAAAACAAAATGTTCGAAATCGAAAAACGAAAATCTTTCATTGACATAAGTATAAAGAAACTTCACTCTTAGTTATTGGAAGCACCATTGGTAGTGTTACAACCTCCAAACTTATTTCTTATGATGTCAAAAGGTTTGCACATCTGGATTTGGGGATTTCCTGCCATTCTTCTCTGAAGATCCTCTCAAGCTCTGCCAGACGACAGTCGGTGGACAGACATTTTCAGGTCTCTCCAGAAATGTTCGATTGGGTTTAAGTCATGCTCTGGCTGGGCCACTCAAGGACATTCACAGAGTTGTCATAAAGGCCAGATGGGTGGAATGCTGCAGTGATGTTTGACCTTCTAGAAGATTCTCCCATCTGCACAGGATCTTTGGAGCTCAACCAGAGTAACCATTGAGTTCTTGGTTACCTCTCTTACCAAGGCCTCTCCCCCACCCAATTACTTAGTTTGGTGGGGCAGCCAGCTCTAGGAAGGTCCTGGTTGTTCCAAACTTCTTCCATTTAAGAATTATGGAGGCCACTAGGCCCTTGGGAACTTTGGAGCAGATATTTTTTGTATCCTTCTCCATATCTGTGCCCCCACACAATACTGTCTCTGAGATCTACAGGCAGTTAGTCATGGGACCTTATATAGCCAGCTGTAGACCAGTCGTTGGCAGGCTTTAGATGTAAAATAAATCGCATCAAACATGTATAACAGACGCTGTTTTGTTAACAGTGTCTGATATACCTGCTACCTGGTCCTCTGGTGGTCTCATTTGCTAGGATCGACCACCAGAGCACCAGGTAGCTATGTAAAGTAGCACCAAACTACACCCCCCCCCTTGTCACTTATTAACCCCTTGTTAACCCCTGATCACCCCATATAGACTCCCTGATCACCCCCCTGTCACTGATCACCTCCCTGTAAGGCTCCATTCACATGTCCATATGTGTTTTGCGGATCCACGGATCCGCAAAACACGGACAACGGCAATGTGCTTTCCGCATTTTGCAGATCTGGATATTGCCAGAACTATATAGAAAATGCCTTTTCTTGTAGGCAATTGCGGACAAGAATAGGACATGTTCTATATTTTTGCGGAACGGAAGTGCAGACCCGAAAGTGCAGATCCGCAATTCCGGATCCGAGCGGGACAAAATCTGTCCCCATAGAAATGAATGGGTCCGCAAATCCGTTCCGCAAACAGAATTGCGGACGTGTGAATGGGGCATAAGGGTCCCTTATCACCGCCAGTTAGTTAGCTACTTGTTAGGTAGTTAGCGCCCAGCCCACCGCACTGCAGTCACTGATTTTGGCAGAGATTTTTTCATCCACATTGATCGATGTGAATGAAAAAATCTGTGCCGTTCATTTTTTTTTTTTTCAGCCCAGAGGCTGAACGGGAAAAAAAAAAAATCTCATTACCCGTATGCTCAATATAAGGAGAATCGCAGAAACTCCTAATGCTAGCCATACGTGTAATGATTGCGGAGACCCTCAAATGCCAGGGCAGTACAAACACCCCACATGTGACCCCATTTTAGAAAGAAGACACCCCAAGGTATTCCGTGAGGGGTATGGCGAGTTCATGTAAAATTTTATTTTTTGTCACTAGTTAGTGGAATACGCTTTTCTGTGAACTCGCCATGCCCCTCACGGAATACCTTGGGGTGTCTTCTTTCTACAATGGGGTCACTTGTGGGGTATTTATACTGCCCTGGCATTTTAGGGGCCCTAAAGCGTGAGAATCCAAATGCGTAAAGATGCCCTGTGAAATCCTAAAGGTACTCATTGGAATTTGGGCCCCTTTGCACATCTTGGCTGCAAAAAAGTGTCACTCATGTGGTATCGCCGTACTCAGGAGAAGTAGAGCAATGTGTTTTGGGGTGTATTTTTATATATACCCATACTTTGTGTGAGAAATATCTCTGTAAACGACAACTTTTTAAATTTTTTTATACAAAGTTGTCAATTTACAGAGATATTTCTCTCACCCAACATGGGTATATGTAAAATACACCCCAAACACATTGCCCTACTTCTCCTGAGTACGGCGATCCATGTGTTGCTTTTACAGCCTAAATGCGTAAAGGGCGTAAAGTCCAACGAGTACCTGCTAGGCTTTACAGGCTGCTCTAATTAGCCCCGCCCAAAATGCCAGAACAGTACAAACACCCCACAAATGACCCCATTTTGGAAAGAAGACACCCCAAGCTATTCGCTGAGGGGCATATTCAGTCCATGAAAAATTGAACTTTTTGTCACAAGTTAGCGGAAAGGGAGACTTTGTGAGAAAAAACAATAAAAAATCAATTTCCCCTAACTTGTGCCAAAAAAAAAAAAACTTCTATAAAGTCACCATGCCCCTCACGGGAATATCTTGGGGTGTCTTCTTTCCAAAATGGGGTCACATGTGGGGTATTTATACTGCCCTGGCATTTTAGGGGTCCTAAAGCGTGAGAAGTCGTCTGGAATCCAAATGCATAAAAATGCCCTCCTAAAAGGTACTCATTGGAATTAGGGCCCCTTTGCGCATCTTGGCTGCAAAAAAGTGTCACACATGTGGTATCGCCGTACTCAGAAGAAGTAGGGCAATGTGTTTTGGGGTGTATTTTTACAAATACCCATGCTGGGTGAGAGAAATATCTCTGTAAATTGACAACTTTGTATAAAATTTTTAAAAAGTTGTCATTTACAGAGATATTTCTCACACACAGTATTGGTATATGTAAAAATACACCCCAAAACACATTGCCCTACTTCTCCTGAGTACGGCAATACCACATGAGTGACACTTTTTTGCAGCCAAGATGCGCAAAGGGGCCCAAATTCAAATGAGTACCTTTAGGATTTCACAGGGCTTTTTTACGCATTCGGATTCTCACACTTTAGGGCCCCTAAAATCCCAGAGCAGTATAAATACCCCACAAGTGACCCGATTTTGGAAAGAAGACACCCCAAGGTATTCCGTGAGGGGCATGGCGAGTTCACAGAATTTTTTCTTTTTTTTTTTGGCACAAGTTAGCGGAAATTGTTTTTTTTTTTTTTTTTTTACAAAGTCTCATATTCCACTAACTTGTGACAAAAAATAAAATTTTACATGAACTCACCATACCCCTCACGGAATACCTTGGGGGCTCTTCTTTCTAAAATGGGGTCACTTTTGGGGTATTTATACTGCCCTAGCATTTTAGGGGTCTCTAAAGCGTGAGAAGAAATCTGGAATCCAAATGTGTAAAAATGCCCTGTGAAATCCTAAAGGTACTCATTGGAATTTGGGCCCCTTTGCGCACCCAGGCTGCAAAAAAGTGTCTCTGTAAATGACAACTTTTTTATTTTTTTTTATACAAAGTTGACAATTTACAGAGATATTTCTCTCACCCAGCATGGGTATATGTAAAAATACACCCCAAAACACATTGCCCTACTTCTCCTGAGTACGGCGATACCAGATGAGTGACACTTTTTTGCAGCCTGGGAGCGCAAAGGGGCCCAAATTCCAACGAGTTGCTTTAGGCTTTACAGGGCTGCTCACAATTTAGCCCCGCCCAAAATGCCAGAACAGTAAACACACCCCACAAATGACCCCATTTCGGAAAGTAGACACCCCAAGGTATTCACTGAGGGGCATAGTGAGTCCGTGGGAGATTTTTTATTTTTTTTGCCACAAGTTAGCAGAAATGGCAACTTTATTATTTTTTTTTCCTCAGAAAGTGTCATTTTCCGCTAACTTGTGAAAAAAAATGAAATGATACATGAACTCACCATGCCCCTCCGCGAATACTTTGGGGTGTCTTCTTTCTATAATGGTGTTATTTGGGGGGTATTTATACTTTCCTGACATTCTAGCACCTGAAGAAACATGACAGGTGCTCAGAAAGTCAGAGCTGCTTCAAAATGCCGAAATTCACTTTTTTGCACCATAGTTTGTAAACGCTATAACTTTTACCCAAACCAATAAATATACACTCATTGGATTTTTTTTTATCAAAGACATGTAGAACAATAAATTTAGAGAAAAATTTATATAGAAATCTAGTTTTAAAAAAAAAAAAATTACAACAGCAATTGAAAAATGTCATTTTTTTGCAAAAATTTCGGTCATTTTTGATTAATAGCAAAACAAGTAAAAATGTCAGCAGCAATGAAATACCACCAAATGAAAGCTCTATTAGTGAGAAGAAAAGGAGGTAAAATTCATTTGGGTGGTAAGTTGCATGACGGAGCAATAAACGGTGAAAGTAGTGTAGTGCAGAATTGTAAAAAGTGGTCTGGTCATTAAGGGTGTTTAAGCTAGGGGGGCTGAGGTGGATAGACAGGGGTGTATCTTTTCAAATCATCCAATCCACTGAATTTACCACATTGGACACCAATTAAGGTTTAGAGACATCTCAAAGATGATCAAGAGAAATGGGAGGCCCCAGAGCTAAATTTCAAGTGTCATAGCAAAGGTTCTGAATACTTTTGTCCATGCGAAATTGTAGTTTATTCCTTTTTAATAAACTTTTAAACATTTCTAAAATTCCGTTTTCACTTCTTCATTATGGAGTACTGAGTTAGGCTGATGGGGGGGAAAATGTTATTGATTTTTTTTTTTCATTTTAGCACAAGGCCACAACATAACACAATGTGAAAAAGTGAAAGGGTCTGAAGACTCTCCGAATGCACTGTATGCGAATATGGCTATGTATACCAAACAACACAAATAAATAGTAAGTAGAAAGTACATTCAAACCTACATTGAAGGCAATGTGTCATCTATGTCATAAAGGTGTTCCAGTTGTGGTAAGATATCCCCTATCCACATGAATGAAGTGGCAGGAGGTGCAGTATGCATGCTTGACCTGCCACTGTTTTCACTTCGGGGCCAAACAGTGGGGCCAGCTATGCAGTGTGTTATTCTTCAGTTTTAATTCATATGCATTAAACACTTAACGGATGCAAGACTGAAATACTAAAGGCAATCACGAACAAAACTGACTCAATTTGCATGCAAAACCATCAGTTTTTTACTGTAATCCATGTTTCCAGTGTTTGCATGTGTCTTTGCGCTTGGAAAAGGGCACTGATACTTTTGTTAGCCATGGCAGTGTACATCTGTACTTTATTACATATTGTTTGGAGGTGCTAGTCTAATTTTATTTCATACATAGATTTTTATTTCATAGATAAACTATAGATAGATAGATAGATAGAAAGATATAGAGATAGATAGATAGATAGATAGATAGATAGATAGATAGATAGATAGAATATAGAGAGATAGATAGAATATAGAGAGATAGATAGAATATAGAGAGATACTGTAGATAAACCAGATTGAAAGATATACAAAAAATTGAATAGATGTAAATATTAACAGAATAATGTACATCTAATTACCATATTTTACATATTACCACAGGTTTTCTCTGGCACCCCCTTCCCCACCCCCCAATACTTAAAAAAAAATTGTACCCCCTCACAGTACTATTGCCCTCATTGTACAACCTTCACAGTAGTTTTGTACAGATGTGTGCCCCCTTACACTAATACCCACATGCCCTCTCTGTGCCCTCTCTGTGCCCCTTTCACAATTGTAATGCCCTCTTTGTGCCCCCTTCACAGTAATAATCCCCATTATGCCCCTTCACAGTAATAATCCCCACTGTGCTCCCTTTATAGTAATAATCCCCATTGTGTCCCCTTTAGAGGAGGAGAATAAGAAAAAATATATTTCATCAGCCTTCAGATCAGACCACAAATCAGACTCCTAATGTCAATCAGACCTCAGCTTAGGGTTTTTGGCACCCGGGGCGCAGTCTGCTGGAAATTACTGAAGGCTGGTCTGGGGCCTACATCAGACGCTTGCCAGCTTTCACACACATCGGCATCCCGCGATCGCATTTACGGGGTGCCGATGGGAGACAGAGGAAGTCCGCTCCCTCTGTCAGTACTTCACATGCAGCGGGCGCCATTGCCCACGGCATGTAAAGTGTTAAACAGTTGAAGGTTAACTTCTAGGAAGAATCTCATCAGAAGTCCACGTTCTGTGCCAATCAGGACTGCTGTCAGACACTAAGTGCCCCTTATTTAAAGGCAAGGTTTTTGCATATTAAACTAAGCATAGTTGTTCCAATATGCTAATTAGCTGGTCGATGCACTGTGGGCGGACCCTGGCCCCTCAGTGCCTCCTTTGTTCTGCCCTGTGCACAGGAAGCCCCTCCTTTCATTTGGTAAATCTGCTCTTGCCCGGCACTGTAATCTCGACTCTGCGCGGTTTTGGCGCAAGCGTAGTACAGCCCCTGGCTCCTGCTCAGAAGAGCAGAACCTACTATACATGGCCAAGATTGCTTTTGTATATTAAACTCAACTCCCCATTAATGGGAATCCTATAACTCCTCTTAAGGCCTCTTTCACACGAGCGATACGGAATGAGTCAGGGCCTGTTCAGTGAAAAACTGTATCTGTGATTGGGTTCAGTTTTAAAGGGGTTCTCCGGGAATTAAGAAAATAAACATACTTAAATATTACGTCATTATAAATATATTCCCAAATACTTTTCATTAGTTATAATGGCTAGTTTTTTCTAGGGAGCAATCATCAGGGGAAATAAGATGGCCGCCGTCCTATCAGTACACACAAAGCATCTTCTAATCACACAGGAGAACAAGTTACCTCACAACACTGTGCTATAGTCCGTCCTCTCTGTACTTCATGTCTGCTCATGAACTCCATTCCTACAGAGATTCAGCTGAAGATCTTATCATCTGTATTCAGGTTCATAATCCCTGACAAGTAGGAAAGAGCTGTCTCAGCCTCCTCCATCTCAATCTTGTGAAGTAACTTGTCCTGGTGTGTGATTAGGACAGGTTTTGTGTGTACTAATAGGATGGCGGCCATTTTGTTTCTGCTAATGATTGCTCTCTAAACACAATGAGCCATTAAAACTAATGAAATGTATTTGGGAATATATTTATAATAAAGTAATATTTAAGTATTTTAATTTTCTAAATTCCTGGAGAACCCCTGGGGTTGAGTCACTTCACATCATTAAGAGCAAGTTAGTACAAGGCACTTACTAATGTATTGTGATTGCCCATATTGCCTCCTTTGCAGGCTGGATTTCTTTTTCTATCACTTGTTCCAATGGTGATCACCGCCCTGCAATAATCCATCAGCGGTGGTTGTGCTTGCACACTATAGGAAAGATTGCTGGCCACTCCGTGAGAGCTCACATAGGCTGGTGTTTTTTTCTATGGTATGCAAGCACGGCCATCACACCACATCTCATAGCCACCATCAGTGAACTCGCATTGCACCCGGATGCCTTCCGTTTTTCACGCAGTCCTATTCACTTCTTTGCAGCTAGAGCTACATGAAAAACGCACAATACAGAACACAGTGTGATTTTTCCTCAATGCAAAGATGATGCGTGAAAAACAATGCTCATGTGAAATGAATGGGTCAGGATTCAGTCCAGATGCTCTGGGTTCGCAAGATGGATCACAACCAGATGAAAAACTTGCTTGTTATATTTTGCATCTTGGGCGCGGACCCATTCACTTCACGTGTGCTGTTCGCATCTGTTGTTCCATTCCGTGGCCCTTCAAAAAAAATAGAGCATGTCCTATTCTTGTCCGTTTTGCGGACAAGAATAGGCATCTCTATAATGGGCCGCCCATTCCAACGCACACGGAGGCCATCCGTGTTTTGCGGATCCGCAATTTGCGGACCGCAAAACACACAACGGTTGTGTGCATGTAGCCTTAGGCTACATGCACACGACAGTTATTTTTTGCTGTCCACAAATCGGGATCCGCCCAAAAAACTGATGGTCGATCAGTTTTTTTTTTTTTGAGGATTCCTTCGTTTTCACACATCCCTTGTAATAAATGCCTATCCTCGTCCACAAATGAGAAAAAAGTAGCACATGCACTACTTTTTTTCTGAAGGGAAACACGGACAACGAACTGTCAGCATTTTTTTGCTGACCCATTGAAATTAATGGGTTCCTATCCTATCCGCAAAAAAACTGAAACGAAAGCCGAGAAAAACAACTGTCGTGTGCAGGGCTGGGACAAGGTCCACCACCAACAGAGGCTGAGCTGCCCAAGTGCACCCCCCCCCCTCCAACTTGTCGATGACACTGCTATGTGGGATCTGTGATGGATGACACTGTTATTGGGGAATCTGTGGATGACAAATATGTGTCATCCACAGATTCTCCCCATAACAGGGTTCATTTAGTGAATGACCACCCAAAAGTCCTGGTTGCCATGGTAAAGTGTAGTGGGGAGCGGGGGAGCAGTATACTTACCGTCCGTGTGGCTCCCGGGGGCGCTCCAAAATGACGTCAGGGCGCCCCACGCGCATGGATCACGTGATCGCATGGATCACATGATTCATGCGCATGGGGCGCTCTGACGTCATTCTGGAGCGCCCTAGGAGCCGCACGGACTGTAAGTATACCGCTCCCCTGCTCCCCACTACTACTATGGCAACCAGGACTTTAATAGCGTCCTGGCTGCCATAGTAACCTAAAAGCATTTCGAAGACTGATCAGGATCCTGATCAGTCTTCTAATGTTTTCAGGCGACCTGCGTTCTGACGGATCCGGCGGGACGGAAGTGCCCGCCGGATCCTCAGAACGCAAGTGTGAAAGAGGCCTAAGACACACTTTTTTCCCCCAGAGTGGTGAAAAAATGGCAGTGTGTCTTACCGGGTGAATATAATGAGTGCTTCCATTATGGAAGCCCTCAGTAATACAGTAGCATCGGGGAGCAGTGAATACAGCACTCTCTGTACTCACCGCTCCCTGGTTCTGCAGTTGCCGCAAGCTGTGCTGTGACTTGCACACAGCGCGAGGACATAGGCACGCTCTATACACTCACTCTGTGCAACGTCGGGTCACAGCTCAGTGCTGGATCTCCGGGGTGGCGGCACAGTCTGAAGCAGGAGAGGTGAGCTGGTTTATATTTAAGTGGATGAGGCTGAGCTTCACCCAAAGCACGTGACATAACAGTGATGCCACTGGCCTACGAGAAGCAGCAAGAAGTGCTACTGTGAGCGTCGCTGCCTTCTCAAACAGCTAATTGGTGGTGGTCCCGGGTGTAAGACCCCTGCCGATCAGATGCTGATGACCTAGCCAAAGGACGGATCATCCTTAAGAAAAAGGTGTAGAACCCCTTTAACCATGGGGACCTGATCTGAGGTCTGAAAAGGCGTCTAAGCTGAGTACTAATTAACATAGTGGGTCTCATCTGAGGTCTGATTGGGAGTCTGAAAAGAGGTCTAATTAACACTGGGGGGCTGATCTGAGGTCTGATTAACATTATGGGTCTAAATGAAAATCATTTTTTTTCTTACTTCCCCCCCCAAGAGCATCTTATAGGGCATAAAATATGGGTACATGATAAAATAATACACATATGTATTTTTTAAATTCCTCTCAGAAATGATCTATTAAAAAGTCCTTCGGAGTCTGTAATGGCGAGTTTACACGTCCAGATTATTGAACACTGGTCCCAGATAGTCAGCTCGTGTAAGGGTGCTGCAGGCCACTCTATGAATAAGCAAAATGCTCCGTCACTGGCTGAAATGATCTTTCATGCGGACACCTGAATCATCATTTCTGGACAGCGGATTGTGCTGTGTCAACATTACTCTGCTGCCCAGAAATAATGAAACTGCGTGGGGATGAGCAATTGCCTGTAAATACAGCTCTCCACTGACGAGAAGGCAATTATCGGGAAGGAATGCTTCCTTCCTGGTATTTGTCTGCTTGTCGGTGCAGTGTAAATGACCTAAGCAGCCTGTAATCTAGGCTGAAACTGACACGAGGAGTGACCAACATGATCTAGTTTTTTTTGGAGACCGTACTGACTATAATGGGTCGAATATGAGGCTTTGCCAGGAACCAAAGGGTCACAGAGTCATTGCTACTTAATTTTAGCAATTGACGGGAGTCACAGCAGACACTGCATCAAATGTTGATAGCAAATTGCAGTTATGCCAAGAATTTCTTAAAGGGTTTTTCTGGGAGTACAGTACTCATTAGCTATCCAAGGACAGGACCCCCCACCGCCAATCAAGTGTTAGAAGAGGACCAGGCACTCTACGCTGTATAGTTGCTGTGCCTGGTATCCCAACCCAGGGCCATTCACTTGAATGGGACTGAGCTGCACACGGGCCATGTGACCAATGGACATGACGTCACTGGCCTAGGACGAGGCTGTAGCAATCACCGGAGTGCCACCTCAATCAGCTGATTGGCTGAGGATAGGTCCTCAGTATTTTACTCCCAGTTAGCGCATAGTGTTGACATCAGTACTCCCGCCACGGCGATGTGTAGAAGAAGATGGCTGCTTGACTGCGGGGTGACTGGCAGAAGAGACAATATTTCTCAACTAGAGGGTTTCTTTAAGATATACTCATAATACAAGTACTGTGTTCTTTCTCGCTGCAGTTTGCTTGCCACTCATCATAATCATTTGGGAATTAAAGAGTATTTGCAAATCAATGCGGAAAAAAAGTCTCCCCGGTGGATTCTATTTTGAAAGAACATTACCATAGATATGATTAGTTACATGTCAGTTCTGGCGTTCTGTAAAGAGATTGAAAATGACTTTCTTGGAAATACAGATACAATGTTTCTACCACATCCTTTGTCTAAAGGAATCAGATAAAGGAATTAACACATTTCATTTGTAACACTGGTGCCTTTCATTGACATTATCTTTATAATGAATGCATCTGCATAAGTGATTGTCCACTTTTATATCTGGCACAAGGAGGAATTGCAAGCTGTATTGATGCGCAGATGAATGGGAAGATGGATTACAGATGATAAATAGGTGCTGGAGAGTCGCGGGGGATGGGTAATATAAATGACTACGTCTTAGTTAACCTTTTTTCATCTAGCAGATCTTTAAAGTCACCTACATCTCTAGTCCATCTAACCATACTGTGGTTTATCATAACGGTCGTGTAGGGAGTCCATTTTGGTTTCTAATTTTTATTACTGTACAATGAAGCATTCAAAATGTATGACCAGGAAAGATATAGAATACCACCTGAAATACCATTGGTGGGGGGGCTACAATTAATTTACATGGGCCGATGCACCGAGCAATGATTCGGAACAAAGAGGGTTATTTACTAAACTAGGTGCATTTCAGGCGCAGACAGCGGTGCAATGGTTAGTTGGATGGATGGTTAGTTGTTATCTGCGACTTCTCCCCGCTCATGCCAGGTCTAAAATTGTGGGTGAGGCGGGGGTGGGGACGGACCCGCAGGCCAGTTTCATTCATCATTTTCTATGCCTGTTTTAGGTTCGGAAGTTGTCTTACATTTAGAAGCGATGCTGGATGTGCCAAAGTTATGGGGAGGCCGGCGCCTCTTCATAACTTCGCCGGTTCCTCGGCCAGCTAAGGGGCTTTATTAAGACCGGCGTCTAAAGCGGCAGTCTTAATAAATATGCCCCAAATTGTTTGCTCCTGATCATTGCCCGACCGTTTAGCTGCAGCAATAATCCCCTCTGTATGTTCTTTGTGGGCTGCACATTTCCCTGTGTAAAGTTTTCTATCTATATTTCATCTATTTCATTTAATGTTTGTGTGTGAGGTTAAAAGATATCGACAGTATCCCCCATAACAGAGACCTCTACAGCATCCCACCTCTTTAACAGTGACTTACACAGTACCCTGCTCCCTTAACAGTGACCTCCATAGTACACCACTCCCTTAACAGTGACCTCCATAGTACACCACTCCCTTAACAGTCACCTCCACAGTACACCACTCCCTTAACAGTCACCTCCATAGTACACCACTCCCTTAACAGTCACCTCCATAGTACACCACTCCCTTAACAGTCACCTCCACAGTACCCTGCTCCCTTAACAGTGACCTCCATAGTACACCACTCCCTTAACAGTGACCTCCATAGTACACCACTCCCTTAACAGTCACCTCCACAGTACACCACTCCCTTAACAGTGACCTCCATAGTACACGACTCCCTTAACAGTGACCTCCATAGTACACCACTCCCTTAACAGTGACCTCCATAGTACACCACTCCCTTAACAGTGACCTCCATAGTACACCACTCCCTTAACAGTGACCTCCATAGTACACCACTCCCTTAACAGTCACCTCCACAGTACACCACTCCCTTAACAGTGACCTCCATAGTACACCACTCCCTTAACAGTGATCTCAAAGTACCCTGCTGCCTTAACAGTCACCTCCACAGCAGCTGCCCCTTTAATAGTGGCCTCCACAGTCCCCTGCCCCTTTAACAGTGACCTCCACAGTGCCTGTCCCTTTAACAGTGACCTACACAGTGGTCTGCCCGCTTAGCAGTAACATCCACAGCAAATGCCCCTTTAACAGTCACCTCCACAGTGGCCTCCCCTTTATTAGTGACCTCCATAGTACCCTGTCTCCTTAACAGTGATTTCCACAATAACTCGCCCCCTTAACAGTGACCTCTACAGCACTCCGCCCCTTAACACTGACCTCCATAGCGGACCGTCCCCTTAACTGTGACCTCCACAGCAGCCTCCCCCATTAACTTTGACCTCCAACGCACTTCGCTTCCTCAACAGTGTTGCGCCCTGCCCCTTTAAAGCATACCTACAGCAGTGAAGAAAAATGGCTGGGTTGTTATGAAAACCTGGTGCAAAACTGTGTGCATGTCGAATCTGAATGAGCTTTTATTGGCTGACAAAGGTCATGTGACTGTGTGTATGGCAGTTGGGATATGAGGAGAAAGACCTGCAGGCTTCTATTGGCTAATGTAGATCATGTGATGTGCCATATCTAAAACCTATCTATCTAAAACCTTCCCGGACACCAGATGTACCTATGTGCCAAATTTGGTGCAGATTCGTCCAGTCGTTTGGTCGCGCATAAAGAACAGACAGACAGAAACTTATATATATATTAGCAGAAGGACCTGACTTCGCAGAGGTGGGAGAGACGGTGACTTTCTCTTTGCAGCTCACACTCAGAGAGGACAGCGCTGCTGTCTTAGATTGGGATGTTCAAAAGGACACGCCCCAATCCAGTTAGGCCACGCCCCTCCCATTTAGCCAACAGGGATTGAAAAAATAAAGTTAAAAATCAACTACTAGTTACACAGCTCAGCAGACAGGATATGATTAGATACACAGCTCAGCAGACAGGATATGATTAGATACACAGCTCAGCAGATAGTATCACACAGGATAGAATATTAGATACACGCTCAGCAGACAGTATCACACAGGATAGGATTAGATACACAGTTTATCAGACAGTATCATACAACATAAGATTAGATACACAGCTCAGCAGATAGTATCACACAGGCTAGGATTAGATAAATAGCTCAGCAGACAGTATCACACAGGCTAGGATTAGATACACAGCTCAGCAGACAGTATCGCACAATATATGATTAGATACACAGCTTAGCAGATAGCATCACGCAGGATAGGATTAGATACACAGCTCAGCAGACAGTATCACACAATATAGGATTAGATACACAGCTCAGCAGATAGTATTACACAGGATAGGATTAGATATACAGCTCAGCAGACAGTATCACACAACATAAGATTAGATACACAGCTCAGCAGACAGTATCACACAGGATAGGATTAGATACACAGCTCAGCAGACAGTATCACACAACATAAGATTAGATACACAGCTCAGCAGACAGTATCACACAACATAAGATTAGATACACAGCTCAGGAGATGGTATCACCCAGGACAAGATTAGATACACAGCTCAGCAGACAGTATCACACAACATAAGATTAGATACACAGCTCAGGAGATGGTATCACTCAGGACAAGATTAGATACACAGCTCAGCAGACAGTGGGACGGGTACTATAGAGGTCACTGTTATGGGGGATACTGTTGATATCTTTTTACGACACACGGAAACATGAAACTAAATAGATGAAATATACCCGAGCGAAGCCGGGACCTTCTGCTAGTAGATATATAAAGATCAGCATTTGTATAAATATTCAACCCTGATTATTGTCCTGGTCTTCAGCCCATGTAAAAGGCCCATATGCATAAAGAAAAAACACCCAACTGTTAGATGTCTTTGTACAAGCAGTTGGTAATGTAGTAAGATGATAAAGAGCTTCTGTCTGGTCAAGCCTTGGGCACCAGCTCCTTCTCCAAGATGTGAGATCTTATACAGAGAAACCAGAATGTTTCATCAAGATCCACCAACAATCTTGAGTCTATGGACAGTGTCTCACTGACCCCAACATCTTCAGTCATGGGAAACAGTATTTCCACCTAGATGTCTGGCAACCACCTATGAACATTTGGCCAAGCTGAATAGACATGTTTGTGGTGGTATCTAGCCTTCTACTAAATAATGCTTGACCAGCTTTCTAAAAGGGCTTTTGGTGGACTGTAATACTGATGACCTATCCTTAGGATGGGACATCAATGCCATGGGTCTACAGCCAGCTTTAAACGATGGATCTCTGTTGGCGGTGTGATGACATTTTCCCCAAAGAAATCTAAGCTCTGAATAGGAACTCTGCTTTTGTCAGCCATATTGAATGCAGGAGTTACACTGGTCTTCCACATCAGGAAGCAGCGGCCGAAATCAATAATTGGAGCCTAAGACGGAAGAGATAGATGACTGTATGGAAATATTCTTAAGTCATCTACAGGAGACGGGAAGCAGCCAGGAAGATCTTTCAGTGACAAGCGCAGATCACACAGATGATGAAGTTCTGACATTCTCACTGGATGCTTGCATGGGCTGTTGCTATGGTTCCTGGCAAATTCCAGCGGTTATTTTATTACGTAGAAAGCCTGAAGGAACAGCTCTGGATTCATCCATTAAATTTACAACTCTAATGGCCGGCTCTGGTTTTCAACAAAGTTCCCCTTTAAACCGGATTAAGATGCCACCATGGAAAATGTACTACCACCACTGGTGACAAATACCCTTGATGTCCTGTCTTAATTTAGTACTCTCTTCTGCTCCTAAAGTTATGTAAGTTGTGTATTGACTTATTATTTATGCTGGGAAACAACTATTCCAAATGCCTTAAAGAGCCACCATCCCTGTACAGCGCATGCGCTGAATGAGCTCCTGCGAGACCTCTGGGCCAGGCTTGAGTACGTCTTCACTCCCGGGCCCTGTCAGTCAGTGGCTGAGGCGTGAAGGGCAGTGAGCGGATCGTCTGGGTGAAACGAGGTGCAACGGCACTACCCTTACTGCTCCTAGGAAGATGGGACCAATACCATGACGTTCTACTGTCAAGCGCACATGTCTATGGTTTTATTGAAATGTATCTGAAGACAAAACCCCTTTAAAGTGTACCCGAGCTGTCAGTCACGGCGAAGGGGAAGAGAGGGGGGCATGGTTAACGCGGCTTGAAGCAAGGAGGCCGCTGCCCCCATGACTTCAAACCTGACTTGAGAAGCGCGCCAGCCGGGGATTAAACAACGTCTTTACAGCTTTTCCATCATCTGGATTCAGGAAGACAATGATCGTTAGAATCACGCTGCTGCCGACTGTCAGGTCCTGCTGCCAGCTTGGAACGTGTTTCGGAGGTGACAGGTTCCCTTTAAAACCCATTTTTTAAAAAGGAAGAAAATATTTTTCCATTGCCACTTCCCAAGACCCATAACTTTTTTATTTTTCTTTCTGTGGAGTCATCTGAGGACTTGCTTTTTGCGGGACGACTTGCAGTTTTCATTGATATCATTTTGGGATAAATTATGATTTTTGATCACTTGTTATTAACCGCTTCCCGACCGCCTAACGCAGGGATGCATCCTGCGGGCGGCCGGGTTATTTCTCTTTGACGCATCTACGCGTCATCTCACGAGACGCGAGATTTCCTGTGAACGCGTGCGTTCACAGCAGTGTGCAGCTATGAAGTTATACTACAGCCTGATGATCATTCGCTGGCAGGCTGTAGATGTAAAATAAATCGCATCAAATAGGTATATCAGATGATGTTTTGTTAACAGCGTCTGATATACCTGCTACCTGGTCCTCTGGTGGTCCCATTTACTTGGACACAGGCAGCTCTGTAAGTAGCACCAAGCACCACACTACACTACAACAATCCCCCCCCCCCCCCGTCGTCACTTATTAACCCCTTATTAACCCCTGATCACCCCATATAGACTCCCTGATCACCCCCCTGTCATTGATAACCCCCTTGTAAGGCTTCATTCAGACGTCCATATGTGTTTTGCGGATCCGCGGATTCACGGATCCGCAGAACACGGACACCGGCAATGTGCTTTCAGCATTTTGCGGATCCGCACATTGCCAGAACTATATAGAAAATGCCTTTTCTTGTCCGCAATTGCGGACAAGAATAGGACATGTTCTATATTTTTGCGCAACGGAAGTGCGGACCCAGAAGTGCGATCCGCAATTCCGGATCCGAGCAGGACAAAGTCTGTCTCAATAGAAATGAATGGGTCCGCAATTCCGTTCCGCAAAATGCGGAACAGAATTGCAGACATGTGAATGGGGCCTAAGGGTCCCTTATCACCGCCAGTTAGTTAGCTACTTGTTAGGTAGTTAGCGCCCAGCCCACCGCACCGCAGTCACTGATTAGTCGCTGATTAGCGTCATCGCTGTCGCTAATCAGCACTAGTACTATATAGTATCTGTAAGTGATCAAGACTGATCGCAATCAGATCTATATCAGTACATTATGGTCACCTTAGGCTCTACAAAAAACGCAGTGTTCGCCCGATCAGGCCTGATCTTGTGCGCACACCTGTGTTCAGTCCGCCCCACCGCAGTGTCAGAATATTTTTTTTCTGATCACTGCAAAAACACCGTAAAATCGCTGCGGCGCTCTAAAGATCACTTTTTGGATCTGTATTAGCGATCGCAGCTTTACTTCGCAAGCACTCCTATGTCCTTTCCCCCTTTTTTTTGCACATTTTTTGGCAGAGATTTTTTCATCCACGATGATCGATGCGAATGAAGAAATCTGTGCCGTTCATTTTTTTTTTCAGCCCAGAGGCTGAACGGAAAAAAAAAAATCTCATTACCCGTATGCTCAATATAAGGAGAATAGCAGAAACTCCTAATGCTGGCCATATGTGTAATGATTGCGGAGACCCTCAAATGCCAGGGCAGTATCAACACCCCACAAATGACCCCAATTTTGAAAGAAGACACCCCAAGGTATTCGCTGAGGGGCATATTGAGTCCATGAAAGATTGAACTTTTTGTCACAAGGTAGCGGAAAGGGAGACTTTGTGAGAAAAAACTAAAAAAAAAATCAATTTCCGCTAACTCAGGAGAAGTAGGGCAATGTGTTTTGGGGTGTATTTTTGTATATACCCATACTGTGTGTGAGAAATATCTCTGTAAATGACAACTTTTTAAAAAATTTTATACAAAGTTGTCAATTTACAGAGATATTTCTCTCACCTAGCATAGGTATATGTAAAAATACACCCCAAAACACTTTGCCCTACTTTTCCTGAGTACGGCGATACCACATGTGTGACACTTTTTTGCAGCCAAGATGCGCAAAGGGGCCCTAATTCCAATGAGTACCTTTAGGATCTCACAGGGCATTTTTACGCATTTGGATTCTCACGCTTTAGGGACCCCTAAAATGCCAGGACAGTATAAATACCCCACAAGTGACCCCATTTTAGAGAGAAGACACCCCAAGGTATTCCGTGAGGGGTATGGTGAGTTAATGTAAAATTTTATTTTTTGTGACAAGTTAGTGGAATATGAGACTTTGTAAGAAAAAAAAAAATTCAATTTCCTAATTTTTCCTAATTTTTTTGCACCATAGTTTGTAAACGCTATAACTTTTACCCAAACCAATAAATATACACTTATTGCATTTTTTTTTTTATCAAAGACATGTAGAACAATACATTTAGAGAAAAATTTATATAGAAATGTAGTTTTATTTGAAAAATATTACAACAATAAGTGAAAAATGTCATTTTTTTGGCAAAAATTTCTGTCATTTTTGATTAATATCAAAAAAGTAAAAATGTCAGCAACAATGAAATAGCACCAAATGAAAGCTCAATTAGTGAGAAGAAAAGGAGGTAAAATTCATTTGGGTGGTAAGTTGCATGACGGAGCAATAAACGGTGAAAGTAGTGTAGTGCAGAATTGTAAAAAGTGGTCTAGTCATTAAGGGGGTTTAAGCTGGGGGAGCTGAAGTGGTTAAGTTTTTTCCGTGGCGACTGAGAATAAATTAGAAATTCTGGCTTTTTCTTTTTTTATGACATTCATTGTAGGGAATAGTTTACATTATATTTGTGTAGTGTGGGTCGTTACAGACGTGACGATATCAAACATATGGGAGAGATCTTATTTTTGCTATTTTTTTCATGGAAAAGTGAATTTTGTAATGGGGAAAAAGTCTATTTTTTATTGGAATCTTTTTTATTTAATAAAAGGTTTTTTTAAAACTTTTTAGCACTTAGTAGTCCCACAAGGGAACTATAACAGGCAATATTTTGATTGTTTTAATATACAATGCACTGTCCCTATAGCGCATTGCATTTTAATGTCAGTGCTATACTGACATTGACCAGCAGCCTGAGACAGAGAGGCACAGCCTACTGGAAAACACTCAAGGCAGGCTTGGGGCCTATACCAAGCCCCAGCCAACCTTTACACACATCGGCACCCCGCAATCACATTTGCAGGGTGCCGATCGGAGACAGAGGGAGTCGGCTCCCTCTGTCACCGCTTACATGCGGTGGGCGCCACTGCCTACGGCATGTAAGGGGTTGAACAGCCCGGATCGGTACTCCTGCTGGCCCGGGCTGTTAGAGCAGGAGCGCTTAGACTGGACCTTTTCATGGTGGCCCAGCCTAAGGCCCCTTAGTGACCACCATAAAATGGTCACTAAGGGGTTAAAACAGTGCTTTTAGATCCTCACGTACAGTACATGTTGTGGAGCCCTAACACTCATTTGTACAGCAGATCTCTGTTCTAATTCACTAACAGGGAGTTATCATTGTCTGTTATGCTACATATACAGTACAGCTGTGGACCGGACACCAGTCACCGTTTTTAGTAGCCCGATAGATCACTTTACAATTTCTTCCTCTCCTTATGTTAGTACAGTCCTTAAGGCTATATTCACAAGTCGGAATGAGATCCGACGTGTATTTCCACGGCAGAAATCCGAAGGATAATGTATGCAGCAGATCTGCGCAAGGATTAACTTCATTGTCATTCAATGGGGCTTATCTTTGGCTTTTCCATGCTAAAACTGCAGAAATAAGTAGCATGCTAATTATTTACACTGTTATTTTTTTTGCCTGAAATACAGATTGCCATCAGATTTGACACTTGTGAATGCCATAGAATCCCACAGAAATCCATGAGAATGCAACACATATAAATGGCCCCTTATAATGCGTATACTGCTGATGCTGCTGTAATCACAGTACTTTATTAAGTTGCACATTTTGTTTCTGCACTCAATAAGGCCTCTTTCACATGAGTAATATGGATTGAGTCTGTTCGGGAAAAAAACTATGGTTTTGCAAGCAAGTTTAATAAGTTTTGTCTGTGATTGCGTTCAGTTTTTTTCCATCCAGATCGTATACGGATGGCAAGCGTTTTTCACGAGAATTCAAACTAGAGAATAACAACGTACTGTACATCTCCTAGCAAACATCAGTGAAAAACACATTGCATCTGGATGCCTTCCCTTTTTTAACAAAAGCTTCATTCACTTCTATGAAGCCAGGGCTGCATGAAAAACACACAATATAGAACATGCTGTGATTTTTCCTGAAAGCAAAAATGATGTGTAAAAAACAGACCCATTGAAATGAATGGGTCAGGATTCAGTCCGGAGGCTACACGTATCGCACCAGGGCGGAAAACTCGCTTGTATGAAAGAGCCCTACAGTTCGCGAACTATTCATAGACATATTAACTATCACTTTCATGTAGATGGTACTGAATTATTTAAACACAGCACATACTGGTAGGATGCTACAATAATTGAGGTAGGCGTCTCACACCCCAACACACACATATACACGCACACAACAAATTGCATATAAGAAACCAGGCTGGATATCAGTAGAGGCACCACAGAGGAAATGTCCCCTGCTGTATATATAGAGCTGCTCTGTAAGACTCATTTGTCTCCGGCAATCTGGATGTAAACTGAAAGCATTTGGAGACGTCTCACAAATGCAATGCAAGAACGGATCCATCTCTTCGCTTGTCATGCGGATAGACGGACCCGTCTTGTATTATTTTTTTAGTTTTAAGGGTCTGCGCATGCGCATACCGGGAGGAGGGATCCGTCCTTCAGTAATTTCTTAATGCCGGATCCGGCACTAATACATTCCTATGGAAATTAATGCCGGATCCAGCATTCTAGCATGTGTTCCGACATTTTGGACGGAGATAAAACCGCAGCATGCTGCGGTATTTCTTCCATCCAAAATGACTGACAGTGACTGAACTGATGCATCCTGATGCATCCTGAACTGATTTCTATCCATTCAGAATGTATTAGGATAAAACTGATCAGTTCTTTTCCGGTATTGAGCCCCGACGACGGAACTCAATGCCAGACAAGTTTGCCACAAGTGTGAAAGTAGCCTAATAGTAGTGCTCCATTAGGTCCCGACGATAATCAGTGACAATCCTGAAACACTCCTATCTCATTAAAGGGCATCTGTCAGCAGATTTGTACCTATGACACTGGCTGACCTGTTACATGTGCACTTGGCAGCTGAAGGCATCTGTGTTGGTCCCATGTTCATCCCGCACGGCACCGCATTGCTGAGAAATATGATGTTTTACTATATGCAAATTAGTCTGTGAAAACATCATAACACCTGACCCTGTCAACCAAAGTGCAGAGGTCGCGGCAGTTGCAGAGAGAGCTGAGCCTCTAGGTGTAATGGTAACGCCCCCATTGCTCCTAGATGCTAATTTTCAACATCATCTTTCTCGGCAATGCGGACAAACATGAACATTGGACCAACACAGATGCCTTCAGCTGACAGGTACGTATTCAACAGGTCAGCCAGTGTCATAGTACTGTCCACCACTATAAAAGCAGACATTTTGGCGGTTTGCTGGTCTGTAGCATTCAGATGTGTTACATAATGCCAAGGAGGAAAGCAATCCGCAATGATCTCACAGATGCAATTGTTGCTGTCCATCAGTCTGGAAAGGGTACTTATATCACACGAGTGGAAAACATTCTAGGCAGCTGTCCATCTTTCCAGGAATGGAGGTCCTAGCAAATTCACCCCAAGGTCAGACCACGCAATGATGAGGGAGAAACTGCAAAAAAACCAAGAGCTACATCTGAGGCTTTACAGGCCTCAATTACAACGTTAAATCTTCAAGTATGGCTTGTATGGAAGGACTGCCAGGGAAAGCTGCTTCTTTCTAAAAAGAACATGGCAGCATGGCTTAAAGGGGTGGTGCAGCGATTTATATTAATGACCTATCCTCAGGATAAGTCATCAAAATCTGATCGGTGGGGGTCGGACACCCAGCACCCCCGTCAATCAGCTCTTTGACAAGGAGGTGCCTCTTCCTGTTCATTACACTGTACATTGTCTCGGAAGTGCAGTGTAATGACGAGTACTCGGTGTACTTACACTACACCTCCGCTCCACAGGAGACGGCATGTAGTGTAATGACCAGGAAGCGGCACTCGCATAGAGTGCCGCCTCCATGTCAAACAGCTGATTGGCAGGGGTACCAGTTGTCGGACCCCTTTCAATCAGACATTGATGTCCTATCCTGATGATAGGTCATCAATATAAATCGCTGCACAACCCCTTGAAAGGACGGATTTAGATGGGATTATTCTGCAGCCGATTGTCGGTCCTTCCTGACAGTCAGCTGCTCGTTCAGTGAAGGAGACTGCTGCAATCACATGCAGCGATCTCCTTCACAGTATGAGGACGGGGGATCACAAAACATTAATGGTTTCAAAGCAGCAGATCGCTGTTTAGACCACATGATCTGCTGCCCAGAAACTATGATTGGTGGTGCCTGCACGAATGCTGGATCACCCGATAAAAGAAGCATTTCACTCGTTCATCAGGTGATCGGCGGCACATTTACATGGGTAGATTGTGGGTTTGACCATTTGCAGGAGCGATTGTTCCCACCCAGGACCTCCACCAATCAGCTGTTTGAGAAGGCAGCGGCGCTGCAGGAGCGCCGTGGCCTTCTCAGTGTTTACCACTGCTAGCGCCCCGCCCAGTGACGTCACGACTTGTATCAAGTGGCGTGGGCGAGGCTAAGCTCTGTTCACTGAATAGTATAAGTCGTGACGTCACTGGGCGGGACGCTAGCAGCGGTAAACAGTGAGAAGGCCGCGGCGCTCCTGCAGCGCCGTTGCCTTCTCAAGCAGCTGATCGGCGGGGGTCCCGGGTGTCAGACCCTGGCCGATCAGATGCTGATGATCTATCCTGAGGATAGATCATCAGTTGTAACAAACTGCAGAACCCCTTTAAGTTTGCAAAGTTGCATCTGAACTAAACCACAAGACTTTTGGGACAATGTTCTTTGGACAGATAAGAGCAAAGTGGAGATGTTTGGCCATAATGGACACTGCCACACTTAAAGGGGTTCTCTGGGAATTAAGAAAATTAAAATACTTAAATGTTACTTTGTTATAAATATGTTCACAAATGCCTTTCATTAGTTATAATGGCTCGTTTTGTCTGGCGAGCAATCTTTAGGAGAAACAAAATGGCAACCGTCCTATTAGTACACATAGAACCTGTCCTAATCACACAGGAGCACGAGTTACTTTAGAACACTGAGGTAAAGAGCAGCCTCATCCTCCTCTATGCTCTACTTGTCAGGGATTATGGCCCTGAATACAGCTGATAAGATCTTCAGCTGAATCTCTGTGGGAATGGACTTCATGAGGAGACATGAAGTACAGAGAAAAGGGTGGGGATGTGGATAATGAGCAACAGCACTTACCACAGTCTGTCCTGTCCATCTTCTCCATACTTCATGTCTCCTCCATTGCTCCAAAGATTCAGCTGAAGTTCTTATTGTCTGTAATCAGGATCATACTCCCTGACAAGCAGGAGAGGAGGATGAGGCAGCTCTTTACGTCAGTGTTGTGGTTGTGAAGTAACTTGTGTGAGTCCTCCTGTGTGATTAGGACAAGTTTTGTTTGTACTCATAGACCGGCGGCCATTTTGTTTCCCCTAATGATTATTTCAGACAAAACAAGCCATTATAACTAATTAAAGGCATTTGGGAATATGTTCATAATAAAGTAATATTTAAGTATTTTAATTTTCCTAATTCCTGGAGAACCGGGAATTAGGAAAACACAGCATATTGGCATAAACACCTCATGCCAACTGTTAAGCATTGTGGTGGGCTTGTTTTACAGCCACAGGCCATGGCCACCTCCTAATTATTGAATCGACTATGAACTCCTCAGTATACTAAAGTATTCTAGAGTAAAGGAGTTGGCCATCTAGCCAACAGCTAAAACTGGGCCAAAACTGGGTCACGCAGCAGGACAACAATCCCGAACACAGCAGCAAATCTACAACAGAATGGCTGCAAAAGAAAAGAATCAAGGTGCTGCAAGGACCCAGTCAAAGTCGAGATATCAACCCAAATGAAATGCTATGATGGGACCTTTAAGGAGATCCTCACAATAGGTCATAGGCAGGGCAACACCAGGGACACCACCAATCAGCATCAGTTTGAGGAGGCCACGGCACTTACCAAGAACAGCACCATACATTGTATAGTAGTGGTGCTTGGTATCATGCCCAGTGCCATTCACATTAATGGGATTAAGCTGTGCCTAGACCACGTGACCAATGAATGAATGTGACTGGACTTGGGCAAGCTGTGAGTAAGAGCCAATCAGCTGTTTGAGGAAGCCACGGCGCTCCAGTGTGATCCCGGGTGTTGGATCCCACTGATCAGATACGGGTGACCTATCCTCAGGATAGGTCATCAGTATAAAGCAGTCGGAAAACCCATTTAAGAGAAATATGCACAAATTAAGGCTCATAAACCTCCATGAACTGAGACAACATTGTAAAGAAACACTGCGCCAAAATTCCTCCAGAACAATGTGAGAGACTAATTGAGTCACACAGAAAACAATGGGGGGCATTTACTAAAGGTTTTACGCCACAAAAATGGCATTAAAAAGTTGTAAATTATGGAGCATGTCATATGTACAACCTAATTTGCTTTTAAGCTACTCGTCACTTTTCCGAAATGTTTAGGAAAGGGGTTGGGTCTTAGTGAAAGGGGTGGGGCTTGGTGAACGGGACGGGGCTTCATCCTGCCCACCGGATTTACTATAACTTTTGCCAAAAAGTGGGAATAAGTTATAGCTGAAGTCTATGCCAGTCGGTAGCTGGTGTAGCCTTCAGTATCTGGTGCACGGCAGGGCACGGTATCTGCCTCTTAATGAATTAGGTGCATCTCACGTCAGCGCAAGGAGATCAAGACTGGCGGATGGGTACACCAGTCTTGATAAATGTCCTTGAATGGCTTGAACTTTTTGCTGATAAATATGGGTCTACACTATATTGATTCAAGGGGTGCACTTAGTTTTTCAGTGCCACATGACGTTTCCATTTTTGCTTCATTTTTGTAAAATAAATAATGACATGGTGGAATCTGATGTGTGTTAATATTCATCTAAGGTTGTATTCACCTAATGTTAAAGGGGCTGTCTCACTACAGCAAATAGCATTTACCATGTAGAGGAAGTTAGGCACTTCCTAATGTATTGTGATTCTCCATATTGCCTCCTTTGCTGGCTGGATTCATTTTTCCATCACATTACACAGTGCGTGGCTCCATGGTTATGACCACCCTGCAATCCATCAGCGGTGGCCGTGCTTGCACACTATCGGAAAAGTGCTAGTCTATGCACTTTCCCACTGTCCCAGCCACCAGAGAGGTTGGCACATTTTCTATAGTGCGTAAACATGGCCACCACTGTTGGATTACAAGGTGGTCATATCCCCTGGGAAACCAGCAATGAAAAATGAATCGAGACGGCAAAGGAGGCAATATGGATAATAACAATACATTAGTAAGTGCCTCTACATGATAAATGCAACTTACTGAAGTGAGACAATCTATCTATCGCTCTAAATGGATGCACATGATTCTGGATTCTTACATCTATACATGTGATTCCGCCCTTACACAGGTCATATTATAGGACTGGCTGCTATGTATTGATTTATGGATTAGTTTAGCAACTGATGTAAAATGTGTTCAGTGATCTGCTGTCAGGTGGGAGAAGTTAGAGCTGCAGTCTATCTATCTATCTAATAAAAATATATCATATAGCTTTTCCATCCGCCTATGAACCTATTTATTTATTAAATGTAACCATCTATCTGATATCTATCTATATGTCTATCCGTCTGTCTGTCTATCTATCTAATATAAATATATCATATACAGTATCTTTCAGTTTTCCATCTGCCTATGAACCTATTTTTTTATTAAATGTATCTATCTGATATCTATCTATCCGTCTATCTATCTGTTTATCTATCTACCTACCTGTCTGTCTGTGTCTGTCCGTCCGTCCGTCTGTCGATCTATTCATCTAATACAGGAGTGCACAACCTTTCCTGGTTGGGGGCCACATTTTCAGCCTGAACCAATTCCAAGGGCCGAAAATAAAACTTAAAGGGGTATGACCAACTTAAATACTGTATTTTTGGCATATTAAACATACAGTATATATCATAAATGTCTAGGTACAGTTCCAGGACTCCCATCTAATGGGAAAATACATAAAAGATACATGTGAGCAGCCACAAGACACAGACACAGATCGGTATCAAGGGCCACATGTGGCCCCCAGGCCGCTGGTTGTGCACACCTGATCTAATATAAATCGATCATATATCTTTCAGTTTCCATCTGTCTATGAACCTATTTATTTATTAATTGTATCTATGTTGTCTATCTATCTATCTATCTATCTCATATCTATCTATCTATCTCATATCTATCTATCTATCTATCTATCTATCTCATATCTATCTATCTATCTCATATCTATCTATCTATCTCATATCTATCTCATATCTATCTATCTATCTATCTATCTCATATCTATCTATCTACAAAACCTACATGTATGTAATATATTACTATATGGATCAGGGTGCATCAACATTTTTGCTCCTGATTTTATGATTCTACAGTTGAGTATCTTAAAATCCATCTGAATAATAGATCCTTTGAAATGTTACCCAAATGCATATATAAACCTTCCTTTCACCGTCTATATCAATCAAAAAGCGTGAGTGTTTCGTGAACTATCAGTCGAAGGAATAGACTGCTGCTATTTGTGACGGCAAACAAAAGCAATCATGACTGCCAAACACACAGTATAGCAGGCAGCATCTCCGCGCCGCGAGACAGAAAGTAATTAGAATGCTTTTAATGTCCAAAAGAATGATGCCGATAGGCTGCCACAGATGTGTAGATTTATGAATATTTATACGCTGGTTTATAGCTGACACTTTTATCAGTTGAAGAAGATAAAATATCTGCCTGACTCAAAAGCCTGACAGTCAGGTTAATAAAATCTCATTAAAGAGAATGACCTATGCAATTATATAGGATTTATTGTAATTCATTTTTGATTGTGTTCTGCTTAAAGATGCAGTTTCCCATTTCCTGATGCCACATTTCGGTCGCATATCAAAATTCTTCTGCGTTTAACTCCAAGCTGTCCTTGGAGAAGATGAGAGATGAGTAAACAAGTCGCTGAATCCTGGGCTTTTATCCGTTCTCTTTTTTTTGCCGTCCTTGGCTAAAAATTGGACAACTGGAAGTAAAATAATGAAACGCTACTGGCAGACGTGTCTACGAGATCGGCGCTGTCACTCCGCCGTGTTTAACAACATGAAGTATCACCTTTATAAGTGTTACTCAAAGAAGCCTGAAGTAGTAAATGGAGCAGGAAGTCAAAGACTGGCTTCTGTTAGAATGAATGTGGTTCCCTCACCAAAGCCATGGGGGTCACTCATGACTGTGCCACGTGATAATATTTATATTTATTGATATAGCGCCACCATATTCCGCAGCGCTTTACAATCAGGGGGTTCATCAACAAATCAAAAGACATCACATGATTACAGGGTAATAAACAACTGATACACTGGAAGTGAGGGCTCTGCTCACAAGAGCTTACAATCTCTGAGCGAAGGGGGTGACACAATAGGTAAGGTTGGTTGTTTTATAAAGCGGATCAGCCACCTATGTACTAAGTAGGGCAGTGCAGGCCGAGCTGCATGATCTAGTGCATTGGGTGTGGGGATTACTGTCATAAGATGGCGTTCAGTTCAGAATAAGGGCTGGATGGGGGACAGGGGTGGACTGGCCACATACCCTACAGGGAAAATTCCTGGTGGACCACAGCCCAGGGGGCCACCCAAGTCCTCCTCACCGCCACAGCCACCGGTGGCCTCCTGAATTCAACTGTATCACTGTCATCACTATAGTGATAGGGTAGTATTTCATGCTGCATTGTATTTTGTGTTACACTATAGTATTGCTGGTCCCACCTACTTCTGTTCTCCATGCCTACTTGTGGTTTGTGTTGGCCCGCCTTTTGTCAATTTGAATTCACCTACAACTTGGGGCCACTTTAAGTTTTTTTTTTCCAGGGCTACTTTAAGTTCCTAGTCCACGCATGGTGGACTAGGAAGTTGGGAATTAACCTGATTGTCTCGGGACGTGAGTTCCAGAGAGCAGGAGCAGCTTGAGAAAAGTCTTGAAGACGGGATTGAGAGGTTCAATTTATGGAGGATGTTAGTCTTAGTTCATTAGCAGACTAGAGAGCACGAGTAGGGTGGTAGACAGAAATGATGGAGGAGATATATGGAGGTGCAGCATGGTGGAGAGCTTTGTGGGTGAGGGGGAGAAGTTTGAACTGTATTCTGTGGTGGATGGGCAACCAGTGAAGTGACTATGTCAGTTTAAACAAACAATGTAAAGGGAGAGGATTAAATATGAAGGGGAAAATACTGACCCAATGATCAGGATATAATGCTCTTTTTATGAAACTCAGATGTTCACTGGAAGGAGAATGACCTGACTAGCGACTAAATCTGTAATTTGTTTTACGGTCCAACATCCACATCCTTCTTTTCACAGATTATTAAAGGAATATTTCTTATTCTGTGCAGGTCCCTAGAAGGCCATATGCCTTGGGAGCTGACAAACCCCTTTAAAGGGTCACTGAGTTAAACACAAACTACAAAGTCCGATCTCACCTATGCTTTCTATATTTGGAAACCCAATGGTCTCTCCTTTATGTTTTAGGGGTTTCCAGGAGGTCGGTAATACTCTCCATGTCTGGTGGATCTGTCTCATAGTAAGACGTTGTGGACCAATACCAAAAGAGGTATTTGAAGAAGTGTTTGGGAGAGATCTTCCCGTGTCAGCACCTGTATACTTGCTGGGGCTTAAACCTACAAACTTTAATAATACAGCCTATAGGTTTCTACAATATATCCTGAAGTTCGCAAGAATCCATATTGCTTCCAGATGGAAATGTTCTTCACTCTCTATCTCAGTAGTCAGTCATAGGAACAACAGAATCTCGTTATACAAGAAACTTAACGCTACTCTAAATGATACCTGAGAACGATTCTCAAAAATATGGAACCCATGGTTAAACTATGCCAACTCTCCTAATCTGCAGTACAACCTGTCTCTATGAACAAATACAACAGCCCATGGAAGACTTGACTGCTCTCTCTTTCCCTCCCTTCCCTATCCCTTTGCCTCTTGGACCGGAGGAGTCGTGGGAGTTGAGCCTCTTTCCGTACTACATTACTCATATGTAGTACGGAAAGATCTTATCTTATGCTATATATGTGTCATCCACATATACCCCATAACAGTGTCAGCCACAGACCCCCAACACTGTGGGGGGGGGGCACTCGCAGTGGCTGGTGCAGTGTTACTCTGCAGTAATACACCGGCTCCGCAGCTCTTATCCAGTATTTATGTAGTTAATCTCTTCAGAAGTAGCCCGACCTTAATAACTATTGTTGCGCAGGCTCCCCGGGCAGCTTGAGTTTAACATCTCTGTTCCTCCATGCGCCGTCTGCCCCTTCATTCATAAAGTGGGCGGAGCAGACAGGCGGAGCATGGAGGAACAGAGAGCTGCCCGGGGAACAATAGTTATTAAGGTCGGGCTACTTCTAAAGAGATTAACTACATAAATAGTGAATAAGAGCTGCGGGGTCGGCAGAGCCCGCTACTGGCCCGCAGCAGGGCTAAGTTGCTTAACAAACTACCTGCCCGGCACTACATGTCCTGGGCGTTGGGCGATAGGAATTCCACACCCCTGAGATGGTTAGCAGGGGACTAAATAATGTAATCATATTGGGATGACCACCCCTGGAAGTTCTGAAGTGATCATTTTTTGAGGGATATACATCATAAAGAATAGTATAATAATTATTATTATTATTGCAACATTTCATAATTTAGAATAAAAAACATTAAAGGTGTTGTCCAGTTTAGGCTACTTAGGCTACGCCGGATCCTGTGAACTCTGGCAGGCTGTTTCTCTGCTGGAACATATGCTAAGATAGCTTTACCACAGGTAAAGAAAGAGCAAGAACAGCAATTTTTTAAACCCTGTTAGTTAAATAATGGAGGGGTCCTCTGACGGGATCCTCATCTCTTGCCTAGTGTGAAGAGTGATTGCAAAGAGCATATCTCACTCTGGAGGACCTGTTTTGCCCATCATTACACAAACAACCAGTTGATTTGGATGGGTACAGTGCAATGCTTCATTTCTCCTGTGGTGGTGCTGTAGGGAAACTGGCTTATAGAGTACAGCTGGTCTCTGCTGGTCCCATCATGTGGACACTCTGTGATCTGCTTATTTTCAGGAAACGCTTCTAGCGATTAGGGATTGTCTGAAGTGAAGAACCCCTTTAAATACATTTCAGAATATTATGTTTTTTGTTGTTCATTTTTCCCAACCTTGCTACCAAAGCATTTTTTTTAGTCCTGTATATCTGTACTGAAGTAGAAGTGAATTGGGGCTGAGCCGCGATACCAAGCACAGCCGCTATACAATGTACGGCGCTGTGCTTGGTGAGCTGCGAGGGGGATGTGGGCGTAGGTGCCTTCTCAAACAGCTGATCGGTGGGGGACCCAGGTATCAGATCCCCACCGATCAGATACTGATGACCTTATCAGAAGATGGGTCATCAGTATTTGAATCTCGGAAAACCCTTTTAACTATCTTCCTTGAGTTTCCAAGTATTCAAGAAAGAGCTCTGTATAGTATCCCGAACAATGGAGAATAAACTAATCTGATGCTTGAAGAAGCTCAGGGATCATTCTGTACTATGACGTATGCAAACAAAACAATTGGGTATAGTCGATAATCTGACATAGAAGAACAATGGATTGAAAGAATCTGAAAAACGGCTTTATCAGTACGCCAGACTCGATATCGATAAACACTCTCCATGGACGACGGTATTAGGGATAGAAGCACATCTACAACATATGGACATAGAGTACAGACAATGCTGCAGTGATTCTGGGTGCTATACAGTAACATAGTGGCAGTCTGTAGTTAGTGTCAGGTCTATATACTAGTAATTCTATATATACTACATAAAATACCAGGCAGTAGGCTGTTCATATCAGGATGGGTTTGCATCACGTTTTATGCCTTCGTTTGATGTATGTTATGAAAAAAAGGATACAAAAACGTTTTGCAATGGTAAAAAGAAGGTATATATATATTTTTTTTTACAATGGAACTCTATGGGGAACGGATGCCACTGTTTGGTATTAGTCTGAGGCATCCGTTTAACATATAAGTTTTTTGTATACGTTAAACGGACAGAAAAAACGTGATGTGAACCCAGCCTTACACACACACTACTGTTAGTATATACTCAAAGTAATTTGTAAGGGTATGTTCACTGAGATGAAATGTCACATGGATTTTGGCACATTTTTAGGTGCTGGTATGTGCATTGTTTTCAATGAGAACTGCGTTGCCGTTCCTACGCCGGCAGATTTTTCTGTGCAGATTAAAATTTTGCATCAAAAAGCCACATGTTATTATTGAAACCACCAAACCTACAAGCCACCTCACAAAAAACCTCGGATGTCGCATAACATAGCCACCAAAAAATGACAACCCGGTATCAATTAAATAACAGTATCTTTATTATAATCGCAATAAATATTCATATTAAAAAGTCAATAGTAATTCTCAACAAATTACAGCGGTAAAAAATGGGATCCAATATGACAGCAAAAAAACACAACTCCACCCCCACATGAAAGGTATACAAAAAACTGTACTCAAATACTGGCACGGTGCTATCAATAGGTAGTGACCCAACCTCAATACCCAAGTAAATATACCTCAGGAAAAACTCCTATATAACCATTTGGGAAAAGAGGATCAGTTGGGAAAGCAGGAGCATGTGCTCTAGGCCTCTATATGACACAGTCCAAGCACGGACCGCCAGAGCTGACCCAGCTCCATTATGAAGCTACAATAGCCGGGCAATAGAGCACATGGACCAAATACAAACAGCCAGAAACATACAGTGAAAAACTAAGTTATAAAAGTTACCAACATGTGGAAGGCAGTGTCGCAAGCCCCAACGCGCGTTTCGCCCTAGGCTTCTAAACGCGCGTTGGGGCTTGCGACACTGCCTTCCACATGTTGGTAACTTTTATAACTTAGTTTTTCACTGTATGTTTCTGGCTGTTTGTATTTGGTCCATGTGCTCTATTGCCCGGCTATTGTAGCTTCATAATGGAGCTGGGTCAGCTCTGGCGGTCCGTGCTTGGACTGTGTCATATAGAGGCCTAGAGCACATGCTCCTGCTTTCCCAACTGATCCTCTTTTCCCAAATGGTTATATAGGAGTTTTTCCTGAGGTATATTTACTTGGGTATTGAGGTTGGGTCACTACCTATTGATAGCACCGTGCCAGTATTTGAGTACAGTTTTTTGTATACCTTTCATGTGGGGGTGGAGTTGTGTTTTTTTGCTGTCATATTGGATCCCATTTTTTACCGCTGTAATTTGTTGAGAATTACTATTGACTTTTTAATATGAATATTTATTGCGATTATAATAAAGATACTGTTATTTAATTGATACCGGGTTGTCATTTTTTGGTGGCTATGTTATTATTGAAGCAGATTCTGATACGTAAACCGCAGCAGGTTACTACACACAGATGACGCAGATATGCAGCACATTCAAACTGCAAATCCATGGCATATTTGTCTGACAGAAAAAGCCACCAACCGAACTTGGTCTACGCTAACAGAAATCCCCCTCAAATGTTTTACAGTACCTGCTGCATACTGCAAACCCCAGAGTACAAGCAATAAACTTACTAGGGTATATATTTATATATATACTAGCAGAAAAACCCGGGTTCGCAGGGGTATATTTCATCTATTTCATTTCATGTTTGTGTGTGTCGTTAAAAGATATCGACAGTATGCACTATAACAGTCCCATATATAATACCCCGCCCTTTTAACAGTGACCCCCAAAGCGGCCTTCCCCCTTAACAGTAACATCCACAGCACCCTCCCCTTTAACTGTGACCTCCACAGCAACCGCCTCTTTATTAGTGACCTCCACAGTACCCCATCTCGTTAACACTGACCTCCATAGCGGACCGTGCCCTTAACTGTGACCTCCACAGTTCCCTGTCCCCTTAACAGAGACTTCCACAGCCCTTGCCCCTTTAACAGTGACCTCCAGAGCACCCTGAACCTTATCAGTGACCTCCACAGCAGTCTGTTCCTTTAACAGTGACCTCGACAGCATCCCGCCCCCTTTATAGTGACCCCCACAGCAGCCCGCTCCTTTAACAGTGACCTCAACAGCGGCCGCCCCTTTATTGGTGACCTCCACAGTACCCCATCTCCTTAACAGTGATTTCCACAACACCCTGTCCCCTTAAAAGTGGCCTCTACAGCAATCTGCCCCGTAACAATGACCTCCATAGCGGATCGTCCCCTTAACTGTGACCTCCACAGCAGCCTGCCCCTAGGGTGGCCAGAGGTCTGGTTTTAGGCAGGGGCAGGGTTTTTAAGTCCGTCTTTTGAGGATGGTGTGAATGGTCACTCTACCTGCCCCTGAACTGTGACCTCCACAGCACTCCGCTCCCTTAACAGTGTCATCCCCAGCGCCCTGCCCCTTTAAAGCTGACCTGTAACAGTGAAAAAAAATGGCTGGGTTGTTTTGGAAACCTGGTGTATAACTGTGTGTATGTGGAGACCAAGGACCTGCGAGCTTCTATTGGCTGATAAGGGACATGTGACCATGTGTATGGCAGTTGGGATATGAAGAGAAAGACCTGCAGGCTTCTATTGGCTAATGTAGGTCATGTGATGCACCATATTTGGAGTTTTTTGGGAATATATCAAGAACGGTACGTGCTAGAGAGCTGAGACCCGGTCTAAAACCTTCCCGGACACCTGATGTACCTATGTGCCAAATTTCGTGATTGTAAATGCGACAGTGCGGATTCCTTTAGCGGACATACATTCACATACACATACATACTCTCAGCTTTATATATTATATATATATATATATTATATAATAATATATATATATATATATATATATAGTCCACAAAAGAATCAGTGGCAGCACCATCAAAGGAAAAAAGCCGGTGCAATGTCCAACACTGGGTCCTGGCTGAACCCAATATTACAATAATGCAAAAGAGGGAGGACTGCACTCCAGATTTATGAAAAAATGAAAAAACTTTTATTCACCCATGGTGGGGAGCGACGTTTCGACTCGTGTGAGCCTTTCTCAAGCATAATAACATATATTCTCAAGCATAATAACATATATATATATATATATATATATATATATATATATATATATAGTAGATAGATAGATATAAAAAATACAACATACAGACATAGTAAAAGTATGATGATTGGTTGAACGTCATGTAATATTCATACACCCTTTTATTTTTTAAGCCCTATGTTTTTCTAAAGAGCTGAACTTCATTCATTTCTACAAGTTATATTATCAATTATCCTTCCTCAGAAAGAATGACTACATCAGACATAAGGAGATATAGTAATCCAAAAGGAGAGATAGTACCCCCCGAATCCTGACTTAGGTCTCTCACCCAGTTAAGCCAGGACTCTGCTCTGCACTGATGAGGGGCAATCACCCTGAAACTGCTGTCTGCAGATGAGGTGCTGGCTTATTTATTATCCAAGTCATGTCTCAAGGCTTGTTTAAAAGGTCAAACATTGACTTACAGGATAGCTACCTTACATCTGGCATTAGAGACCTCTCTACACCAGACATATCGCTTGAAGACTAAGTGTCTCGAGGCTAAAAGCACCCTGAACTTTGTCTCACACACATCTAGATGTAGGAGTAAATGTGTATAATGGGATGTTCTAAATTATGGTCAGATTAGAACAAATATATTGTATGTTTCATTTTATAAGACGCACTTTTTTCCCCCCAAAGTGGGGGAAAAATGTCAGGGTGTCTGAAAAAGCAAATACTAGTGAGCACTTCCATTATGGAAGCTCTCACTAGTATGCAGTAGGTGCAGGGAGTGAAGTGCTGCGAGCACTGTACTCACCCTCCCTGGCGCCACGCTGCAATGCGTGCAGTGTACAGCTTCAGGATGTAGTGTGCGTGCTATGCCCTGACACTGTACGCAGTCAGGTGACAGGCAAGGGAGCGCGACTTCTGCAGAGACCCCCGTACCTGGAGAGGAGTGACGGAGCAGATCTCTGATCTGAGGTCTGATGGGGGTCTGGCATGGAAGTCTAATCTGAGGTCTGATATGGAGGTCTGATCTGATGGCTGATGGGGGTCTAGCATGAAAGTCTGATGTGAGGTCCTGATATGGGGGTCTGATCTGATATTAGGCCTGATGAAAAATATATTTTTATTTTCCTAAAATCTGGGGTGCGTCTTATCACTGGGCGTGTCTTATAAAGTGAAAAATACAGCATTAACAAGATTTTGGCAAAACCTGCAAATTGGGAACTGAATCTCCATTTCTTCTTCATAGAAAACTTTGATAAAAATGAACTCCTCCTTGTCATTTGAAAAACCAATAGGTAAAACCAACTAGCTATTATAGTGAACCTTCTGGAGAGGATCTGTTAAAGGTGGGTACTTTGATAAGTGTCTGCTTATCACTGATTCAACCTCAGGTGCCACCACAAATGCATTGATGTTCCCCTAGAGTGCCAGTCTTAGGGCTGCGGTTTTCTACCAGCTGATTCTTGGCATATTTGCCGGGTTGCAGCTGGATCTCCGCCGGTCCCCATTATAGATAATGGGGCTGAACGTTTAAAAGGCGTTGTCTCACTTCAGCAAGTCGCATGTATCATGTAGACAAAGCTAAAACAAGCCACTTACTAATGTATTGCGATTGTCCATATTGCCTCATTTTGCGGGCTTAATTCAGTTTTCCGTCACATTATAACATGGACATGGACAATCGCAATACATTAGTAAGTGCCTTGTATTAACTTACTCTTCATAATGAATACTATTTATTGAAATGAGACAACCCCTTTAAGCCTGCCGGATCCTAAGTACAAGTGTGAAACTGCCTTAGATCCCATCTACAGCGGCTGACACTGGACCTCCAGAAAGAGATACCCCCAGATCAAACTTACCTATTGTCTTGGACATCTCTCGGCATCTGATTTATGAGGTAACTGAACATCGGGTCTGTTGTCAGTTACACTGAAGGGACCAGAAGGAAGCCTACAACCAATGCGTCTTTCCAGTCGTAACCTGCTTCCTTGACTTTTCTTTAAAGGGGTTATCCCATAAATAATGTAAAAAGTGAAAATCAGACATCAAACAGTACACAACATAGCTCTAACAAAGCTAGAACCAGCCCTGTACCACATATGGAGCCAGAGATCTCCCAATTCCTTGCTCCAGTGGCTTTGCTAGACTTATTTTAGGCTGACAGCTCATGGGTGTGTCCTTTCTACTACAGCTCAGGAGCAAGAGGAGAGATGGGAGATGGCACGTACACACTGCGCACGCTTTCCCTTCATACAGCTGATCGGTGGGGGTGCAGCGTGTCAGACCGATCCGATATTGATGACCTATCCTAAGGATAGGGCATCAATATTAAAAGCCCGGAGAACCCCTTTAAAGTGGAACACACTTTATCTACATGAACTAGAAAGCACTTCTAAGTGAGATATGAAAGGGTTTGTCCGGATGTTTATTACTGATGACCTATCCTCATGATAGGTCCTGGGATCTCCCCGATCCTCAGGTCTCTGTAGCCTGCTTTCCAGTCGATGAGGTTTTGACATAGACAAGTGACCGTTGCAGCCAGTCACTGGTTGCCCCAGACATCACTGGGGCCACCCCCTTAACCAGTGTCTGGCTGCAGTGGTTACATGGCCACGTTGAAACATCATCATTGGAGGATACAGTAACTAATGAAAGACTCGGGAAGCATTAGCACAGAAGTCAAAATGTAAGGGTTGGTTAATCCCTTTAACCTCCGTCCAGGTTCGCTAGGGCTGGGAAAGTGACACCTATTGCTAAATTAAAGGGCATATATTTGCTGGGAGGCCCCTGATATCAGCATTCGAGTCATGGACCTGAGATATTGATCTCTGAATAAATAATTGTGTAAAATGTATCATCTACGATGGATTTTGTATTCTGCATCCTTCAGATCCGGACCCATTCATTCTCTATGGGGCAGGAATGGATGCGGACAGCACACAGTGTGCCATTCGCATCCGCATTTCCGGAGCGCAACCCTGAACTTCCGGTCTGCGGATCTGGAAAAAAATAGAACATGTCCTATTCTTGCAATTGCGGACAAGAATAGGCAGTTCCATGGCGGTGCCGGCCGGGTGTATTGCGGATCCGCAATACACTACATACGTGGGAATGGGTCCCATATCAGATATACCTGTAACCACATCCACCAAGGCTCTGCTGGATCATACATCAGCGTCTGTCAGGAGGGGACGTGGACGACTGAATTGTTCGCCTTCTATTTTTTTTATTCCCAGTAGCTAAATCTAGTGAATGGCGGGAACAAAAATGTACTTCTCCTACTGCTGTGACTTTTAATTAGATCAGGGGAGGCCATTCTTCAGCACTGCAGCCGCTGGTGAATTACCTGCGCTCCAGTGTATGTATAGATGGTGGAAGATAATCGTTAAATGAGGGGCATGAACTTCGCATAATATCATAGTCATATGTGAAAAGAAGCCAAAATAACCACTTATTTCAGATCAAAATGCCATTCAACTTGCAAAAGGGTTTAGATGTACCTGGCAACACAGGGGTTAATGCTCAAATTGAACAGAACTGCAGTAGCAGACCACTCAATCTAATGATTTTTGTCATGCCGCTATTTCTCATCATCACCAATGGCTCTGTCTATGTTGGACTGTAATATACCATATATATATATAAATATACACAGTCGAGTCACATTATTATGACCACTTCCTACTTCAATGTCAGCAGTGTGTAGCTCATGAAGGAAGTCACGCGTGGTGGGCTGGCCTGGTGGGCACAGAAGGTGGGTGATAGGCTGTCTGCACACACCTCACACATCTCTCGCTGCTGTCATGGGTAAAAGAGGCGATTTATCAAAGTTGCCGAAAGGGACGATTATTGGCTTTCAGGCCCAGGGTGACATTATTTCTGAAACTGCGCAGTTTGTGAACTGTTCATGCGCTGCTGTGGTGAAAGTGTATCGTGAGAGGACGAATGGAACCATTGTGAATAAGTGACGTGGAAACAGCAGAGCACCACGTGCCACTGATATGAACGGTGAATGTTGGCTACAAAGGTGCACAAGAGTGGACCGACACGCTACAGGGGAGAAGCTCACCGCCAAAATAAACCAGGGGGCTACCAGATGTACGTCTAAAACAACAGTTCAGCGAACCCTATAGCGTATGGGGCTCCAAAGAAGACGGATGGTCACCGCACCTCTGCTAACGAAGCTGCATCAGAGTCTTTCATTTACATGGCAGTGTCAGAATAGGACCTTCACTCATGGCAAAGGGTTGCCTTCTGCGATGAGTGATGTTTCCTGCTTCATCGGATGGATGGACGTTGGCGTGTCAGGCGAGGAACACCAGAGAACAAAGACCCTGCTGGAAGAACACAAGCTGGTGGTGGTGCTGCTATGATCTGGGGCATTCTCTGGGCCCACTCATCCATGTGCAAAGAGCTCTCAACCGGTTTGGGTATGAATCCATCCTTGCAGATCACGTACACCCATACATGCTGATTGTCTTCCATAAGGTGGATGGGATCTTCCAGCCAGACAATGCGACATGTGACACGGCTAGAGATGTCTGACATTGGTTGGATAAAGCAAGATTTCCCAGTACTACCCTGGCCCCCTAATTCCTGAGACTTGAACCCAATTGAGCATCTGTGGGACCACCTTGATAGTTGTGTCCTTCCCTGCGCACCTCCAGCAGCCGTGGGATACACTGCAGTCAGCCTGGCTCCAGATACCTGGGACAACCCACCAGGACCTTACTGAGCCCAGCCCGTGTAGATGCTGTCCATGGTGCACACAGCGGTTACGCTGCATACTAGCTGGTGGTCATAATAATGGGACTGTGTATATGTATGAATATGTGTAGCTTATATACAGTGCAGTTGGTAGAAAGAGCAGCTCACATCTCTCCTCATACTGCATGCATCTAACTGCTTCTCAATGTTCTCAGGGCTGGAGACATGTCGGCAGACATTCTTCTGGACTTCTTGTCAATAATGGAGAACAATTAAGTCTGAAACGGCTGATAACAGAGAGCAGCAGCCAACAGTCAGACAGCAGATTAATACACTGTTTATATACATGGATACATTTATTACTAGTACTATGCAGAAAATATATATAATTATTAACATCATTATTATACAGAATACAGACATTTATTATTATTAATATTATGCAGCATGCCTTATTATTATACATGTATTTATTATTATTATCATCATTGTTATGTAGAATATATATATAATTACTATTTACATCATTTATACAGAATACACACATTTGTTATTATTATGCAGCATGTTTTTATTATTATTACTATTATGCAGAATACATGTATTATTGTTAGTAAGCAAATTACATGTATTTATTATTATTATGCAGAAAACATGCATTTTTATGTTTATATTAAACCTTTCTCATACTAAAAACATCAGTATTATGTTCTTTTTTCTCCATGAGGTTATTTATGGAGCTTAGAGGTGTACAATAACACATGCTATCTGTAAACTCAAGGTCATCTTCACATTCATGAAGCTATGGTTCCTCTATGTGTAATGATCAGGAGCCTCCATCCTGCTCAGTCCTGTACTCACTCAAACACCTTAATGCAGCACTGAGAAGTGATACAACTTCAGGAAAGTTAACTTCTAAACCAAGGCAAACCTGTCATATGGAGGAAAGGCAAGAGCAGAGAGGAGGGTGGCACCTAATCCAGGTAAGGGACAATGGCTTCTGCATTATCCTACAATTCCTGACCTCCAGTCCAAATATATGGGGGGCACCCTAACTTTATAGAAAATGCTCCACATGAGGCACACAGAAGTGCACTCCAACTGCCCCTGCCCATGAGGTGCAGGCATCTGAACCTCCTCCAGAGGCACACCCCAAGTCACCCTCCACAGGAGGCACCTTCCACATGAGGTGCAGACATCTGAACCTCCACAGGAGGCAGCCTCCACATGAGGTGCAGACATCTGAACCTCCACATGAGGTGCAGACATCTGAACCTCCACAGGAGGCACCCTCCACATGAGGTGCATACATCTGAACCTCCACAGGAGGCACCCTCCACATGAGGTGCATACATCTGAACCTCCACAGGAGGCACCCTCCACATGAGGTGCTGACATCTGAACCTCCACAGGAGGCACCCTCCACATGAGGTGCAGACATCTGAACCTCCACAGGAGGCACCCTCCACATAAGGTACAGACATATGAACCTCCACAAAAGGCGCACCCCAAATGGCCCTTCACTTATGCTGTGGGCAACTGAAGCTCCACATGAGGTGCAGACCCTCATTATTCCAGGGACCCCACAATGGATGTTAGGATCTCATGATCACATCCACTCAGCTTCCCCAGAATAGTAATACCTTTTCAAACCAATGCACCAAAGTTCTCACCCACAAAAAACATCACCTCAAGTTACACCCCAAGTTCCTAAACCATTGTCCATACACGCAATTCAACTCATCCCAGCAAAGAAACGCACCCCAACAATATAAGCTCACAGTCCGGGTGGGAGGTACCTACCTGAACTGAGTTCAACGTTGCCCTGACTGGCGGACTGCTGGCAGAACCTGTTGGTGGAGCCCAGATGCCCAGTTGGGGCACCTCCCCTCTGCTGGCACTGGGAGGAGGTGGAGGTGGCTGCTCGGATGGGCCCGTTCTGATAGGAGCTGTGCGCCTGCTGGTAATGATGCTGCTGCTGCTGCTCACTGATGGAGGCTGCTGGATGGTGCTGGAAGTGGTGCCCTGCAGGTGCCCCCAGATGTGGGATCTCCACCATGGTGGGTCTTTCGTACCTCCGGGCCAGGGACCTCTTGTTGGAGAAGGTCTTGAGGACGCTGTAGGGGCTCCTCTGCTTGTAGATTTTGGGGATGCAGGGCCCCTCCTCTGCTGGCTGCATCTCCTCCTCCATCTCTGCCTTCCTTCCCCGGGCTCGTCTCCTTGTGGCTGCTGAGCTGCTGCTGCTGTGCCGAGCAGGGTGTCGTGTGATTGACAGGCGGCCTCTCCAATGCCTGCAGGGAGAAGGGAGGTAAAGAGCAAGTGTTTAGGGTAATATTTGCTAATGATGATGGGGGAAGGGGCGGGTCCTGCCGCTGCCTGGGAGCTGCCTGAGCTCTGCTGGATGTTCACATCCAGGTGCTGGGAGTGTGGACTGGCATCTCACCCAGCAGCAGTGTGTCCCTCACCCTGTACCCTACCACACTGCCTGAGAGTGCCCCTCAACCTGTACCCTTCCATACTGCCTGAAAATGCTCTTGTGTCTCTCATCCTGTACCCTACCATACTGCCTGAAAGTGCCCTTGTGCCCCTCATCCTGTACCCTACCACACTGCCTGAGAGTGGCCCTCACCCTGTACCCTTCCACACTGCCTGAAAATGCTCTTGTGTCTCTCATCCTGTCCCCTACCATACTGCCTGAAAGTGCCCCTCATCCTGTACCCTTCCATACTGCCTGAAAGTGCCCCTCACCCTGTACCCTTCCACACTGCCTGAGAGTGCCCCTCACCCTGTACCCTTCCATACTGCCTGAGAGTGCCCCTCACCCTGTACCCTTCCACACTGCCTGAAAGTGCCCCTCATCCTGTACCCTTCCACATTGCCTAAAAATGCTCTTGTGTCTCTCATCCTGTACCCTACCATACTGCCTGAAAGTGCCCCTCATCCTGTACCCTACCATACTGCCTGAAAGTGCCCCTCACCCTGTACCCTTCCACACTGCCAGAAAGTGCTCCTCACCCTGTACCATACCACACTGCCTGATAGTGCCCTAGTACCCCTCACTCTGTACCCTACCAAACTGCCTGAGAGTGCCCTTGTGTCCCTCACCCTGTACCTCTCTGTACTGGCTGAAATTTCCCTAGTGACCCTTGCCCTTTGTACCCTTCGACACTGCCTGAGAGTGCCCCTCACTCTGTACCCTACCACACTGGCTAAAAGTGCCCCTCACCCTGTACCCTTCTTTACTGCCTGAGAGTGCCCCTCACCCTGTACCTTACCACACTGCATGAGAGTGCCCCTCACCCTGTACCCTTCTATACTGCCTGAGAGTGGCCCTCACCCTGTACCCTTCCACACTGCCTGAAAATGCTCTTGTGTCTCTCATCCTGTCCCCTACCATACTGCCTGAAAGTGCCCCTCATCCTGTACCCTACCATACTGCCTGAAAGTGCCCCTCATCCTGTACCCTACACACTGCCTGAAAGTGCCCCTCACCCTGTACCCTTCCATACTGCCTGAAAGTGTCCCTCACCCTGTACCCTACCACACTGCCTGAGAGTGCCCTAGTGCCCCTCACCCTGTACCCTAATGAACTGCCTGATGTAAATGCTCTAGTGCCCCTCGCTCTGTGCACCATTCCACACTGGCTGAAAGTACCCCTCACCCTGTACCCTTCCATACTGCCTGAGAGTCACCCTCACCTTGTACCCTACCACACTGCCTGAGAGTGCCCTTCATCTTGTACCCTTCCATACTGCCTAAGGAGGGCCCCTCACCCTGTACCCTACCACACTGCCTGAAAGTGCCCTTCACCCTGTACCCTACAACACTGCCTGAGTGTGCCCTTGTGTCCCTCACCTTGTACCCTTCTGTACTGCCTGAAAATGCCCTAGTGTCCCTTGCCCTGTGTACTCTTCCACACTGGCTGAAAGTGCCCCTCACCCTGTACCCTTCCATACTGCCTGAGAATTACCCTCACCCTGTAGCCTACCACACTGACTGAGAGTGCCCCTTACCCTGTACCCTACCATGCTGCCTGAGAGTGCCCCTCACCCTGTACCTTACCACCCTGCCTGAAAGTGCTGTTGTGCCCCTCATCCTGTACCTTTCCATACTGCCTGAGAGTGCCCCTCACACTGTATCCTACCACACTGCCTGAGAGTGCCTCTCACCCTGTACCCTAACACACTGCCTGAGAGTGCCCCTCACCCTGTACCCTAACAGACTGCCTGAAAGTGCCCTTGTGACCCTCATCCTGTACCCTTCCATACTGCCTGAGAGTGCTCCTCACCCTGTATCCTACCACACTGCCTGAGAGTGCTCCTCACCCTGCATCCTACCACGCTGCCTGAGAGTGCCCCTCACCTTGTACCCTAACACTGCCTGAGAGTGCCCCTCATCCTGAACCCTACCACACTGCCTGAAAATGCTCCTCACACTGTATCCTACCACACTGCCTGAGAGTGCCTCTCACGCCGGTACCCTAACACACTGCCTGAGAGTGCCCCTCACCCTGTACCCTAAGACACTGCCTGAGAGTGCCCCTCACCTTGTACCCTACCACACTGCCTGAAAGTGCCCCTCACCCTTTACCCTACCACACTGCCTGAAAGTGCCCTTGTGTCCCTCATCCTGTACCCTACCACACTGCCTGAAAGTGCCCCTCACACTGTATCCTACCACACTGCCTGAGAGTGCCTCTCACCCTGTACCCTAACACACTGCCTGAGAGTGCCCCTCACCCTGTACCCTAACAGACTGCCTGAAAGTGCCCTTGTGACCCTCATCCTGTACCCTTCCATACTGCCTGAGAGTGCTCCTCACCCTGTATCCTACCACACTGCCTGAGAGTGCTCCTCACCCTGCATCCTACCACGCTGCCTGAGAGTGCCCCTCACCTTGTACCCTAACACACTGCCTGAGAGTGCCCCGAACCCTACCACACTGCCTGAAAATGCCCCTCACCCTGTATCCTACCACACTGCCTGAGAGTGCCTCTCACGCCGGTACCCTAACACACTGCCTGAGAGTGCCCCTCACCCTGTACCCTAAGACACTGCCTGAGAGTGCCCCTCACCTTGTACCCTACCACACTGCCTGAAAGTGCCCCTCACCCTTTACCCTACCACACTGCCTGAAAGTGCCCTTGTGTCCCTCATCCTGTACCCTACCACACTGCCTGAAAGTGCCCTTCGCCCTTTACCCTTCCATACTGCCTGATAGTGTTCCTGACCCTGTATCCTACCACACTGCCTGAGAGTGTCCCTCACCCTGTACCCTAACACACTGCCTGAGATGGCCCCTTAACTTGTACCCTACCACACTGCCAGAAAGTGCCCCTCACCCTGTACCCTACCACACTGCCTGAAAATGCTCTTGTGTCCCTAATCCTGTACCCTACCATACAACCTGAAAGTGCCCATCTCCCTGTACCCTACCCCACTGCCTGAAAGTGCCCCTCACTCTGTACCCTACCACACTGCCTGAGAGTGCCCTAGTGCCCCTCACCCTGAACCCTTCCATACTGCGTGAAATTATCCCTCACCGTGTACCCTACCACACTGCCTGATAGTGCCCCTTACCCTGTACCCTTCCACACTTCCCAAGAGTACCCTTGTGTCCTTCACCCTGTCCCCTACCATACTGCCTGAGAATGCCCTTGTGTCCCTCACCCTGTACCCTTCCACACTGCCTGAGAGTGCCACTCACCCTGTACCCTACCACACTGCCTGAAAGTTCCCTAGTGCCCCTCATCCTGTACCCTTCCGTACTGCCTGAAAGTGCCCCTCGCCCTGTATCCTACCACACTGCCTGAGAGTGCCCCTCACCCTGTACCCTACTACACTGCCTGAAAGTGCCCTTGTGTCCCTCATTCTGTACCCTACCATTCTGCTTCAAAGTGTCCCCCACCCTGTATCCTACCACACTGCCTGAGAGTGCCCTAGTGCCCCTCACCCTGTACCCTACCACACTGCCTGAGAATGTCTTGTGTCCTTCACCCTGTACCTATCCACAAAGCCTGAGAGTGCCCTTGTGTCCTCACCCTATACCCTACCACACTGCCTGAGATTGCCCAAGTACCCCTCACCCTTTACCCTACCACACTGTCTGAGAGTGCCCCTCACTCTGTACCCTACCACACTGTCTGGAAGTGCCCCTCATCCTGTTCCCTAGCACACTGCCTGAAAGTACCCTGGTGCAGTGCCCCTCATCCTCTACCCTGGATGTACCTGCAGTGCTCTACTGCCCCTCACTCTGTACCCTTCCACACTGCCTGAAAGTGACCTTCTATGCCCCACCCTACATCCCACCATACTGCCTGTAAGTGCCCTTGTGCCCCTTGTCCTCTACCCTTCCATACTGTCTGAAAGTGCCCTTGTGCCCCTCACCCTGCATCGTACCACACTGCTTGAAAACACCCATGTGCCCCTCATCCTGTACCTTTCCACACTGCCTGAAAGTGCCTTTATGCCCCTCATTCTGTTCCCTGCAGAGAGAAGAAAAATAGAACCGCAATTGTGGTGCTGTTAGCAGGGTCTGGACACTTTGTAGTTATACTGTATCTTTATTAACCTCCAACGCGTTTCAAGGGCGAACAGCCCCTTTCGTCAGGACAATAATACATAAAAGACGGGTGTTGCATAGACCAGGGATCAGCAACCAGCTGTTGTGAAACTACAACCCCCAGCACGCTCCACTCACTTCTATGGGAGTTCTGAGAAAGGTCAAGCAAGTGTGCATGCTGGGAGTTGCAGTTTCACCATACCTGGAGTGCTGAAGGTTGCTGAACCCTTGCATAGACTGTTTTAAAACAAAGTTTTTTGTCACGCAGGCGGGGGTAGGGGGTGGTTCAGTAAGGGGCGTGACTACCATAATTGACAACCATGTTAGTGTGCAGCCACTAAGAAGGACTTTCGCTCGACTAGAATATAAACATAAAATTAAAGAAATAAATACATGAAATTAATTTATATTGTAGCAATTCATAAAATCGTGACAAAAATACTAAGAACAAACACGCAAGTAAATATACTGTACTGGTATTTTATGTGGGGCAAATCTAGTGATATGTGGTACAAACATATATGAATATATGAAGGGAAAGGAAATGAGTAGTGCATATATGAAATGGGGTATATGGTATGTCTATTCGTATAGGTATTAATTATGATCTCTATGTGTAGGTATTTTGATATGGGTTTGTATATGTATCTATGTGTCTGATCCGGAGGTGTATCAGCAAGGATCCCTACATATATTAGATGTATATTTTTATTAATATCCCTACATACACCGTGTATATACCTTTGTAACAATTAATTATGTATCGGGACCTGTCCTTAACCCCTTAAGGACATGGTCTTATTTCACCTTAAGGACTCGGCCATTTTTTGCAAATCTGACCAGTGTCACTTTATGTGTGAATAACTTTAAAACGCTTTTGCTTATCCTGGCCATTCTGAGAGAGTTTTTTCATCACATATTGTACTTCATGACACTGGTAAAATGGATTTAAAAAAATGTATTTTTATTTATAAAAAAATACCAAATTTACAAAAAAATTAGAAAAATTAGCAATTTTCCAAGTTTCAATTTCTCTACTTCTATAATACATAGTAATACTTCCAAAAAAAGTTATTAATTTACATTCCCCATATGTCTACTTCATGTATGGATCATTTTGGGAACAAGGCTTAGAAGTTTAGAAGAAAATCTTGACATTTTTCAGAAATTTTCAAAAATCCACCTTTTAGGGGCCAGTTCAGGTCTGAAGTCACTTTGTGAGGCTTACATAATAGAAACCACCCAAAAATGACCCCATTCTAGAAACTACACCCCCAAGGTATTCAAACCTGATTTTACAAATGCCGTTAACCCCTTTAGGTGTTTCACAAGAGTTAATGGGAAATGGGGCTAAAATTTCATGATTTAGATTTTTTCGCAAATTTTCCATTTTAATCCATTTTTTCCAGTAACTAAGCAAGGGTTAACAGCCAAACAAAATGCAATTTTTATAGCCCCGATTCTGTAGTTTGCAGAAACACCCCATATGTGGTCAAAAACTACTGTATGGCCATGCGGCAGGGCGTAGAGGGAAAGGAGCGCCGTGTGGTTTTTGGAAGGCAGATTTTGCTGGACTGGTTTATCTATACCATGTCCCATTTGAAGCCCCCCTCGGAGTAGAAACTCCCTGAAAGTGACCCCATTTTGGAAACTACACCCCTCAAGGTATTTAAAACTGATTTTACAAACTTTGGTAACCCTTTAGGTGTTTCACAAGAGTTAATGGAAAATGGGGCTAAAATTTCTGAACTTAGATTTTTTCGCAAATTTTCCATTTTAATCCATTTTTTACAGTATCTAAGCAAAGGTTAACAGCCAAACAAAACCCAATTTTTATTGCCCTGATTCTGTACTTTGCAGAAACACCCGATATGTGGTCATAAACTACTGTATGGCCACGCGGCAGGCGTAGAGAGAAAGGAGTGCCATGTGGCTTTTGGAAGGCAGATTTTGCTGGACTGGTTTATCTACACCATGTCCCATTTGAAGCCCCCCTCGGAGTAGAAACTCCTGAAAGTGACCCCATTTTGGAAACTACACCCCTCAAGGTATTCAAAACTGATTTTACAAACTTTGGTAACCCTTTAGGTGTTTCACAACAGTTAATGGGAAATGGGGCTAAAATTTCAGAACTTAGATTTTTTGGCAAATTTTCCATTTTAATCATTTTTTTCCAGTATCTAAGCAAGGGTTAACAGCCAAACAAAACCCAATTTTTATTGCCCTGATTCTGTAGTTTGCAGAAACACCCCATATGTGGTCATAAACTACTGTATGGCCACGCGGCAGGGCGTAGAGGGAAAGGAGTGCTGTGTGGTTTTTGGAAGGCAGATTTTGCTGGACTGGTTTATCTACACCATGTCCCATTTAAAGCTCCCCTGGAGTAGAAACTCCCTTAAAGTGAACCCATTTTGGAAACTACACCCTAAAGATATTCAAAACTGATTTGACAAACTTTGGTAACCCTTTGGGTGTTTCACAAGAGATAATAGGAAATGGAGCAAAAATTTAATGATTTCGATTTTTTTGCAAATTTTCCATTTTAATCCATTTTTTACAGTATCTAAGCAAAGGTGAACAGCCAAACAAAACCCAATTTTTATTGCCCTGATTCTGTAGTTTGCAAAAACACCCCATATGTGGTTATAAACTACTGTATGGCCACGCGGCAGGGCGTAGAGGGAAAGGAGCACCATGTGGTTTTTGTAAGGCAGATTTTGCTGGACTGGTTTATCCACACCATGTCCCATTTGAAGCCCCCCCTCGGAGTAGAAACTCCCTGAAAGTGACCCCATTTTGGAAACTACACCCCTCAAGGTATTCAAAACTGATTTTACAAACTTTGGTAACCCTTTAGGTGTTTCACAACAGTTAATGGGAAATGGGGCTAAAATTTCAGAACTTAGATTTTTTGGCAAATTTTCCATTTTAATCATTTTTTTCCAGTATCTAAGCAAGGGTTAACAGCCAAACAAAACCCAATTTTTATTGCCCTGATTCTGTAGTTTGCAGAAACACCCCATATGTGGTCATAAACTACTGTATGGCCACGCGGCAGGGCGTAGAGGGAAAGGAGTGCTGTGTGGCTTTTGGAAGGCAGATTTTGCTGGACTGGTTTATCTACACCATGTCCCATTTGAAGCCCCCCTGATGCCCCCCCCCGGAGTAGAAACTCCCTAAAAGTGACCCCATTTTGGAAACCACGGGATAAGGAGGCTGTTTTGTTGGGATTATTTTTAGGGTACATATGATTTTTGGTTGCTCTATATTACATTCTTGTGACACAAGGTTACCAAAAATAGAAATCCTGAAATTTCATCTCTATTTGCCATAAACTCTTGATGAACACCTAAAGGGTTAACAAAGTTTGTAAAATAAGTTTTGAATACCTTGAGGGTGTAGTTTATTAGATAGGGTCACTTTTATGGAGTTTCTACTCTAGGGGTGCATCAGGGGTTCTTCAAATGGGACATGGTGTAAAAAAAAAAAAAAAGGCCATCAAAATCTGCCTTCCAGTAACCATATGGCATTCCTTTCCTTCTGTGCCCTGCCGTGTGCCTGTACAGCAGTTTACCACCACATATGGGGTATTTCTGTAAACTTCAGAATCAGGGCAACACATTTTAAGTTTTATTTGGCTGTTAACCCTTGCTTTGTTACTGGAAAAATTGGATTAAAAAGGAAAATTTGCCAAGAAATTGCTGTTTTGGCACCGTTTTTATTTTATTTTTTTGACCGTGTTATCCTGAGGTGTTAGGCCATGGTGTATTTTTATAGAGCAGATTATTACGGATGCGGCGATACATAATTTGTCTACTTTTTTTTAATTTATTTAGGTGTAACACTATGTTATCCTATTTGAAACAAACTAAACATTTTTTACTATCTACACAGTCTAAAGTTTTTACCCGATTGTCTTAGGTAGGGGCTCATTTATTGCGGGATGAGAGGACGGTTTTATTGGCACTATTTTGGGGGGAACATGACTTTTTGATCGCTTGCTATAATGCGTTTTGTTATGTAAGGTGACCAAAAAATTTCCTTTTTTTGCACTTTATTTTCTATTTTTTACCGTGTGAATCTGAGGGGTTAGGTCAATGGGGATTTTTATAGAGCAGATTATTACGGATGCGGCGATACATAATTTGTCTACTTTTTTTATTTATTTAGTTTTACAAACTATCATTTTTGATAACTAATGTTTTGCGTGTCTCAAGTCTGAGAACCAGAGTTTTTATCCGATTTTCACTGGCTAAATGCAAAAGGGGATAATAAATTTAGTACTCCATGGAAGTCTGGTACTTCCTGAATCATCCAATAACGCAGAGGCCCGGATGATCGGGGCACGTGTCACACTGAGTGGTGGTGTCCTTCCATATCCCCCTCCTGTGACACACTCTGCATTTTTTGGGGGTTCATTCCTTCTTTCCAGTATGGGGGACCACACCTGGAAAGTGTTGGCCAGGGACGATCCAGGCGCCTCCAGTTCCCGAGGTACTCTGGCTTTCTCTTTCCCGGTCAGAAAAGATCAGGTCCTTGAGGACTGCCTCATAGAACTGAAGGAATTTCCCTGTGTTGCCAGCGTTCCGGAACAGTACAAAAGAGTTGTACAAGGCAACCTGTACCAAGTAGACCGCAACTTTTTAGTACCATGCCCGGGTTTTGCGGCTTGATATGGCTTGAGGACTTGATCAGAGAGATCAACTCCTCCCATATACCGATTGTAGTCGATCTGGCTTGAGGACCGTTGCCACGCTACCTCGCACATGGACAGGGGAGATGTTGTTACCGTGATTTGTGGTCAGTACAAGGACATCCCTCTTGTCCTTATATCTGACCAACAACAGGTTTCCACTGGTAAGGGCACGGGTCTCACCCCTGGGGATAGGTACCTGGAGGGGGTAGGTAGGGAGGCCACGTAGATTTTTCCGCACGGTCCCACAATAGGACGTGGATCTGGCGGCGAGGGACTGGAACAAGGGGATATTAGTATAAAAGTTATCCACGTACAGGTGGTAACCCTTATCTAGCAGTGGGTACATAAGGTCCCACACAAGTTTCCCGCTAACACCCAGAGTGGGGGGACATTCTGGGGGTTCAATACGGGAATCTCGCCCCTAATACACATGAAACTTGTAAGTGTACCCCGAGGTACTCTCACAAAGTTTGTACAGCTTCACTCCATACCTCGCCCGCTTTGATGGAACATACTGGCGGAAAATAAGACTCATCAACCGCGACCTCCCTTCCAGGTACATTGGCCTCCACAAATTTGACCCTGAAGTGATCGATGACCGGCCTGATTTTGTATAGGCGGTAATAGGCAGAATCACCTCTGGGGTGACATGCTGCATTATCTGCATAATGCAGGCATTTCCGGGTGGCCTCAAACCGTGAGTGTGTCATGGCCGTACTGTAAAGTGCGGTCTGGTAGAGGATGTCCCCACTCCAGTACAGCCTGACACTGTTTTTTTTGACTAGGCCCATGTGCATCACGAGGCCCCAAAACGTCCTCATCTCGGCTGCACTGACCAGCGTCCAGCCACCAGACCTAGCCAAAAAAGAACCCAGGTGTTGAGCAACGAACTGTTGGGTGTACAGATTCGTTTGCTCCACCATCAGATTCACAAAGGGGTCACTGAAAAAAAGACTAAAATAGTCGTATTCAGTGAAGCCCACTGTGGAAATCTGGATTCCTTGTTGACCAATAAAATAAGGAATCGCCCCAAGGGGGCAAGCTGCAGCACCCCTGGGGGGTGATGCTGGAGTTAAAAAAACTTAACACTAAACTCTTCCTAAGTCTCCTTGTCTGACCTAAAACTTTCCCTAGTTCTCCCTAACCTACCTGATGAAGAGTCACAGGAGGGTGCTGGGGGGGTGAAGTCTGGGTGCTGGCCGACGACCTGCAGGCTGCTCGCTTCTCGCTCCCGGGCAAAGAATGGAGGAGGAGAGCAGGGGCAGTTAACCCCCGCCCGTGCAGCCAATAGAAATCGATCCTGTGAGGTGATGTCACCATCACCTCACAGGATCAAAGGATGGTGATTGGTGGTGTGTTATAACACCACTGATCACCATCCTATTCCGGGTTATCAGGTCACCAGAGACTCGAATAACCTGCGGTTTTCTGCGATCGCCGATACGGGTGGGTCACGGGACCCCCTTAGGAATTGTGACAGAGTGCCTGCCGAATGATTTCGCCAAGCACTCTGTTCCGATCGCCCCGCGCTGCGCGGCGGTGATCGGAAATACTCAGGAGGTACCGGTAAGTCCTGTGTCCTTAAGTACCAGGCAATCAGGGCGTACCGGTATGTCCTATGTCCCCAAGAGGTTAAAGCATATACAGTGGATATAAAAAGTCTACACACCCCTGTTAAAATGTCAGGTTTCTTTGCTGTAAAAAAATTAGACAAAGCTAAATCATTTCAGAACTTTTTCCACCTTTAATGTGACCTATAAACTGTACCACTCAATTGAAAAACAAACTGAAATCTTTTAGGTAGAGGGAAGAAAAAATATTAAAATAAAATAATATGGTTGCATAAGTGTGCACACCCTTAAACTAATATTTTGTTGAAGCACCTTTTGATTTTATTACAGCACTCAGTCTTTTTGGGTATGAGTCTATCAGCATTGCACATTTTGACTTAGAAGGTTTGCCCACTCTTCTTTGCAAAAACACTCCAAATCTGTCAGATTGCGAGGGCATCTCCTTTGCACAGCCCTTTACAGATCACCCCACAGATTTTCAATCGGGTTCGGGTCTGGGCTCTGGCTGGGCCACTCCAAAACTTTAATCTTCTTCTGGTGAAGCCATTCCTTTGTTGATTTGGATGTATGCTTTGGGTCGTTGTCATGCTGAAAGATGAAGTTCCTCTTGATGTTCAGCTTTCTATCAGAAGCCTGAAGATTTTGTGCCAATATTCACTGGTATTTGGAACTGTTCATAATTCCCTCTATCTTAACTAAGGCCCCAGTTCCATTTTAAGAAAAACAGCCGCAAAGCATGATGCTGCCACCACCATGCTTCGCTGTGGGTATGGTGTTCTTTTGGTGATGTGCAGTGTTGTTTTTGTGCCAAACATATCTTTTGGATGCGACTAAGAAAATTTCAGGAAAGACCAACTAGAGCAGCTGAACTTTATTTGGGGTTAATCAGAGGCACTTTAAATGATGGCAGGTGTATGCTGACTCCTATTGAACAGGATTTTGAATGTGATTGCTTAATTCTGAACACAGCTGCATTCCCAGTTATAACAGGGTGTGCACACTTATGCAACCACATTATTTTATTTTTTTTTTGTTTTCTGCCCTCCACCTACAAGATTACATTTTTTTTTTCAATTGAGTGGTACAGTTTATAGGTCACATTAAAGGTGGAAAAAGTTCTTTTAACAGGGGTGTGTAGACTTTTTATATCCACTGTATTAACTATATATATATATATATATATATATATATATATAAAGATGACATAATATGTGATTATCAAAGGATGGCCAAAATGAGTCTAATGCTACATATTTACACCAGGGCTTGACAAATTTCCTTGCGATCTAGGAGCCAGCTAAAAAAGTTAGGAGCTAGACAAAGCCGTGTTATAAAGCCCGCAATATATGCCCTCATAGTGCTCCCCCACTTCTCCATAGAGCCCCCAATAATGCATGCCTACAAGGATTACAGGGTCCGGAGGGAGGCAGAGGAGTGCGGAGGCGAGGGCAGAGGAGTGCGGAGGCGAGGGCAGAGGGGTACGGAGGCGAGGGCTACGGAGGCGAGGGCAGAGGGGTCCGGAGGCGAGGGCAGAGGGGTCCGGAGGGCACAAACACAGCGGGCACCATGACATTTTACTGAGCACTACAACCCCCAGCTGGCACTCAGCCTCTGCAGTCCCCACATCACTACAACGCCCAGCTCTCCCCCCCCATGTCATTCACTTTCCCCCCCCCCATGTCATTCACTTTCCCCCCTCTTGTCATTTACTTTCCCCCTCTTGTCATTATCTTTCCCCCTCTTGTCATTCCCCCCCCCCTTCTTGTCATTATCTTTCCCCCTCTTGATATTCACTTCCCCCCTTCTTGTCATTCACTTCCCTCCTTCTTGTCATTATCTTTCCCCCCCTTGTCAGTCTCTGTATGCTCCACGGGTACAGGAGCTTTAGTTTCCTGTACCCGGGCGGACTGACAGGAAGTGCACACTGTGTGTGCACTTCATGTCAGTCGGCCGGGTACAGGAGACAGATGCTCCCTGTACCCGCGGACCATACAGGGCTCGGCCACGCTACAATGGGGAAGTGACAGGAGGGAGCGCTGAGCGCTTCCCTCCTGTCAGCCCCTCTCCTCTTGCTGCGCTCGGGCAGTGCGCCCTCATGGACGCGCCAGCCCGGGCAGTGCTGCAGCCGCCTAAGGCTCTCTATAGAGCGCTCAGGCGGCTGCAGCATGACGGGGGCCAGCGCTCCTAGGACGCGCCGACCCTGCGCCCGGCCACCTTTGCAAACAGGCTGACAAATACCCAGGCGCCAGGACCAAATTCCTCCATGGCGACCTGGCCCCTGGGATTTGTCGAGCCCTGATTTACACAGTGTTATACACCAAACTTAGTATGTAGCGATATCCATGTTTGTGGGCTGGAACTTTCGTACCTAGAGGCATCATATGCTGCACCTCACCTGAAGGAAAGGCCCGATAGCTGTCGGTTTCAACCCTAAATTGGACACCGGCATACGAACATGCCGCACGACTGAAAGGTGGTGAGTAGTGATGAGCGCAAGACCCACATGCGACCTCGCGACATCCGACGAACGACCCGCATCACATTCGTCGCACATTCGCGATTTAGCAATATTCGTTATTTCGCACCCAATATCATGACTTGCAATTAATTATTTTAAGTTATGTTCGCGTGCGCATAAAAACTGTTCGTTATTAATAATGTTTAAACAGCTTTACACATATAGAAAGCTTGAAATGGCGGGAGTCATATTAGTGATAGGAAGGGCGCGAAAAGACATATACGGATTTCTACAATACATTCAGCGTACTGGAGTCTGACACAACCTGTTAACGCTAGGTAGGTAAGGGAATACAAACCGCGAATATATTAATGCGATTATTCAAGTGACAAACATTGGCAGGGCAGTTTTACCTATTAAGTCTTTACTCTGACAGGAATAGTGGAAACTGTAGAGAAGCAACTAAGGTTGGGGAAATTATGTCAGAATTTTTTTTTATTTTATTTTTTTTTTTACTTCAAGATACAGTGTCCCCTATCACTCTCTATCCATCTCAAGAGCGAATATACGTAATTGCGAATATGGGGTCAAGTATTCGACATATTCGCAAATCTCGAAATCACGATATTCGAGATCAAACTCTCCTTCTGAATACTCGCGCCCAACGCCAGTGGCGAGTGGGCCGCGGGAAACCGCAACAGAGTACTCGCAAGGCCTTAGTTTGTTACTGCTGCCAGTAATTGCTGAAAGACACAAACTGGGGACCCTGAATGGAAAGTTGGAAAGAAAATGATTATATTGTGGGCCAAGAAATAACAACAAAACCAGTGCCAGCGGAAGCATCAGAAAAACAAAATAGTTGAAACCGCCGTGACCTGGGCAACATGTTCGGTTTGACGTTGCGATACCGCAAACTGATGAAATGTGACTTACCCAACACTCTGAACCTATAGCAGTCTTTGAAGAAACATCAAGTAGCGAGTTTGTAAGCTGATAAAGTTTCATATATTCTTAATTTTCCATTTAATTTTAGTTGTAGTTTTTAAAAAAAACAATTAAATGCCCCTTTTTTTTTTTCTTTCTGCTACCTTAGCAAAAGATGTAATTGGCCACACCAACTGAGAATGGCGAGCTGTGACGTGACCTGAAAAGCAAAAATGACATGCAATGAATGATCCTGGCTGTGGTAGTATGCCGACACTGACATGAGGCTTGCAGGCATCAGAACCAACGAAATGGTTGAAACCGCCGTGGCCTGAGTGATGGGTCAGGTGACAGGTCTGATGTTGTGAGACCGCAAACTGATAAAGTGACTTACCCAACCTTCTGAACCGATAACAACCTAAAAAATAAAACGTCAAGTAGGAAAGCCTGCAACCTAATGGGAAATCCACCCGTGATGTTATTTTTTTTTTTTCCGTCCTGCTACCTTAGCAAAAAGATGTAATTGACCACACCAACTGAGAATTGTGAGCTGTGATGTGATCTAAAAAAAGAAACAAATGACACGTAAAGACAATCCTCACTGTGGTAGTATGCTGACACTAACACGAGGCATGCAGAAATATAAACCACCTGCAACACACCACGCTGCTATAGGCGAGTACATGCAGATGTTGCCACCATCAGCACATGGCCCAGAAGAGATGTGGGTGTATACGCCATAAAAACAAACTAAACTCGGTTCTCGGCGAAAGCCACGCTCCTATCTATTTTTAGCGCAAATAAAGCAACAAAACGAGGCAAAATAACAAAATAAAAAAGGTCCACATGGGTCTCTGCAATTACCTTTGTAGCAAGTAGCTCCCCCAGGGTCCAGCTAACACTCTGAACTGAAGATGGATCCCCAGTACCTTGCACAGGTGCTTATTAAGTACACAAACTCAGGTTCACAACCTTAAAGTGGCACACACACATTTTACATTTCCAAAACAAATGAAACAAAGACAAATGAAAGATACCTCAACATAAAGGAGCTTACTGTCTACTTAAATACATATCGTAAAATAGCATTTATACAAAAAAAAAAAAAAAACAATAACACTTTGTAAACAGCAACTCTGCTCCACCTGGATTAGTCAGCTGCCTGAACCTCACCCTCTATAATGCAAGTAAGGGGATAATGCTGGATGTCAGTGTGAACAAGGCTTTAGTCTGTCTGCAGAAATAATAGCGGATAGCGAGAGAGTTTTGCTGGCGAGCAGTGAAGTGAAAGCAGACAAGAAAGACATACAGATATACACGGACAGACTAAGCAAGGTGACCTGTGCAAAACATAGAAACCTGCGAGAAAAACGAGACGGAGTCACGCTGACCCCTGCTGCCTAAACATGCTGCCGCGTGGGGGCCAAGCGTGGGCTGCCAGGCGCGAGAGAACGAGACGGAGTCACGCTGACCCCTGCTGCCTAACCGAACTGCCGTGGCACCAAACGTGGGGGAGCCAGGCAGAATCGCTCCGGTGCAGTGCTGCTCCTTCTCACCAAAGGAGCCGACACATCGCCAGCCGAACTGTAACGGGACAATGCTGCACGAGCTTGCCGCAAACCTTCACCCGACCGGAACGACCTCAACTGGGATCCTGGACGCTGACTGGGTATGGAAGCTGCAGATTCAGCCCATGTGCTGCAACAGGTGGCTGCACACAACTACGCAGCACCGTCGACACACCCAAGGGAGGCGCCTGCCTGGTATAAATGTACTACTTACGCCCCTCCCACAAATACAGGCCAATAAATCGGCCTTCAAACTTATATAGCATACATATTCCGCAGCGCTTTACAATTCAGGGGAATGAGGACCCTGCTCGCAAGAGCTTACAATCTAAGAGGAGATAGGGGTGACACAAAAGGTAACAGTGCTTGTTTCGTACAATGGTCCAGCCATCTTGGGAAAATAGGGGAGTAGATGCATGAGCCAGTCAGCAGCCGATATATGAAGTGCTTGTGGGTACATGAGTGTGGTGGAGAGTTTGGTGGAGGATCAGGTTCAGGAAATTATAAATGGTCTATGTATGGAGAGGAGTTAGATCAGGGGATGTGATAGGCCAAAAGATGTGTTTTTAGGGAGTGCCTATAACTGCTTAAAAGTGTCCTTATGCCCCTTATCCTGCCTCTTACCATACTGCCTTAAAGTGCCCTTGTGCCCCTCACCCTGAATCCTACCATACTGTCTGAAAGTGCCAGTGCGCCCCTCATCTTGCCACACTGCCTGAAAATGCCTTTGTGCCCCTTATCCTGCCTCCTACCAAAGTGCCTGAAAGTGCCTTTGTGCCCCTCATACTGCCCGAAAGTGCCCTGTCCTGCCTTACAGTACAGTGCTGGTCCCAAGTAGCCTGGAAGCTCCTGACAGGGGGTCTAAATATTACATGGATTTGTAATGAATAGAGTTTACCCAACAGTAGTCATTGTTATAATGTGGTCTATAAGTGCTTAAAGGGGTATTCCGGTTGTGGAAACTTACTATTAGATCAGTGGGGATCTTTCCACTAGGAACCTCATCGATCAAGAGAATAAGGACTGCAGATATGGGATAACTTCTCACAACCGGAATACCCCATTGAGTCCAGGACTGTAGTGTTCACATACAGCTTGTACACAGAGATCGGTATGTATGTTAGTATGTATAGGATAGTTTGAAGATACTCCTATGGTCACAGAGGTGACGTCTGGGTAATGTGAGGTTTCTAAGGTTTATATTACTCACTTATATAGTGCTGACATATTCCGCAGTGCTTTACAGGGAGTAAAGTTGTCAAATAGTAATATAAAGCACAAAGCAAATATGGTGTGTAACATGCCAACATAAAGGTGGGGAATGATGACTGATAACTATTTTATGAGGCATCCCTAGCTGTCCTAAAAGTAGAGAAATTAGAATTTAGAAAATTCTTAATTTTTCCAAATTTTTGGTGAATTGTGTATTTTTTTAATAAATAAAGGAAAAATATATTCACTCAAATTTACCACTCTCATGAAGTACAAAGTGTCACAAGAAACCAATCTCTGAATGGTTCGGATAAGTAAAAGTGTCCCAAAGTTATTACCACATAAAGTGACATGTCCAATTTGCAAAAAATTGCCTGGGCAGCAAGGTGAAAACTGGCCCGGGGTAGAAAGGGTTAAAATTTGCAAACACGTTTTCCAGTAGCTCCTAATCTATTTACTGTGTGACATATATCTGTATATCACATCATAACTTACCTCCTCCACACTGTGGACGTCCCCACGTCACCAGCTGTGGGCTATGTAAACAGCTATAATCCTCGGCCACAGCATCCATAGGGGGGCTTCCACTGAACATGTACTGTTTAGCACATGCGCAGAAAAAGATCTGTCCAGGGAAATCCAGTGGCACGGATGAATCACATCACATCTTGCAGTGATTGGCAGAGTGGGCCTTTCCTAGCATTTCCGTCAGCGTCGGGCCAGTATAGGAAGTATAGAGCACCAGTGACCAGAGCAATGGTGGAGAAGCAACGTGGGGGACCGGTGAAGGTGAGTAATGATTCTTCATTATTCCTAAGTATCCTTTCACACCCGCGTTTTGGCTTTCCTCCGTTTGTGAGATCTGTTCAGGGCTCTCATAAGCGGTCACTGACGCAATCTGGCGCAATATAAAATGGACCCGTCCTGCATTGACTTACAATGTTGTTCAAGTCGGATCTGTCTTGGCTATGTTAAAGATAATACAAACTGATCCGTTCTGAACGGATGCAGACGATTGTATTATCTTAACATTATCTGTCCATGACGGATCCACAAAAAACGCGAGTGTGAAAGTAGCCTTACATCTTCTGCCCCCCTCCTTTGAAAAAAAAACAACAAACCAAAACCAAAATGAATTACCGCTGGGATTGTTTGTAAAATAAAGAAAAAGAGCCAGTCCCCTCTTGATAGCAGCTCCATTCCATTGGTAAAGGTCTCATCTCTGCTGCTTCCAGTCCTTGGTGGACCAGAAGTATGATACATTGCTGTAGCCATTCATTGGCCTTATTGGTGACATGTTCCTGAACGGCACATGAGCCTCTGCAGTCACATACTACTTGGGGATACGTGACTGCTGAGGCCAGTGAATGGCTGCAGCGGTGCACGTGACCATGCACGTGACATCACACTTCTGGTCCATACCAGAGATGGGATTCTCAACAATGGAACAGACCTGGTTGCAAAAGGCATTTTTGGCTTTTTTTAATTTATTTTACACATATGATAAGTAATTTTGGTTTGGGGGTTGGACAACCCCGTTAATAATGTGCAACAGTGTGTTTTGATCATGATCATTTAGGCAAATTTGTGAAACTAATAGGCTACTTTCACACTTGCGTTTGGTGCGGATCTGTCATGGATCTGCACAAACACATCCGTTCAGATAATACAACCGCATGCATGCATTCAGAACGGATCCATTTGTATTATCTTTAACATAGCCAAAACGGATTCGTCTTGAACACTGTTGAAAGTCAATGGGGGACGGATCTGTTTTCTATTGTCCCAGATTGTGTCAGTGAAAACGAATCTGTCCCCCGTTGACTTACATTGTATGTCAGGACAGATCCGTTTGGCTCAGTTTCGTCAAATGGACACCAAAACGCTGCAAGAGGAATGGAGACTGATCGGAGGCAAACTGATGCATTCTGAGCGGATCCTTATCCATTCAGAATGCATTAAGGGCAAAACTGATCCGTTTTTATTTTAGACAATTTCATGATTTTGCCCTATTGTGTATACGTTTAGGATGTGTTTTTGACTTTTGTTTTAGATTTCATCTACTAGTTTAATTTTATATTTTCTCATGGGTGTGGGATATCGCAGAGTTCCTCACCATATCCGCAGCACCCTCTATATTACAATTATTTTAATTCAGTCATCAAGGGTTCACACATGGCCACCGGCTCAGTGGTCACATAGATGTGACTGTAGCTGATTGGTCTCGCTGGTCACATAGTATTTCATTCATGTTACTGGGGATGGTATACAAAAAGTGGTCTCACAAGATACAGGTGCAGTGTCCCACTACGTGTGAAAAGGGGACACTTCAAACTTATGCCAGTGTATATTTTCTCTCTAATAGCTGCAAACTTCTCACAAAGGCTAGTAACTGCATTTACACATTGTCACCACTAGGTGGAGCTGTCACATCATATATATGGTAAAAGGCAGGCATAGGAAGTTAGTTGAGAGTTGGGAGTTGAGAGCAGGTTAGGAAAGGAGACAATGTAACTTATGTTGTATGCCAGATAGGGCAAGATAGATAGGAAACCAAGCCCAAGGACTACTGGATCCCTTATTTTTGTAGTGCCACTGTCCTGGAGTCAGAGACAAAGTGGACTTATTGTATTGAAACAATCTGTTCAAATAATGGAGCAGATGAGTAATGCCTGCCGCTAGAGAGTCTGCTCTGTTGGTTGCCAAGTTCTAGTTCAGAAGATCCAAAGTACCAAAAGGCAGAATTTTCTGAGGAAATTGAGCAAGATAAGGAAAGCATTACCCTCTTTATCTAATTGAGTTGGAACCTGCATACCACTGTCTCACCATGCCTGTTGTCTGGAGTTGCAGCTTACCTCCATTTTATGTACCAAGGCATTATTAGCGTGGATGCTGCCTACCCAGGGCTGGGACAAGGTCCACCACCAACAGAGGCTGAGCTGCCCAAGTGCACCCCCCCCCCCCCTTCTCCAACTTGTGGATGACACTGCTATGGGGGATCTGTGGATGACAAATATGTGTCATCTACAGATTCTCCCCATAACAGGGTTCATTTAGTGAATGACCACCCAAATTGTGGTGACCCAATACATGGGAGTTGCATCTGCAGAGCTTTTGTATAATGCCACCCCACACTGTAGTGTCCGCCACACTGCCCCCCACACAGTAATGTCCGCCACACTGCCCCCCACACATTAATGTCCGCCACACTGCCCCACACACAGTAATGTCTGCCACAGTGCCCCCCACACAGTAATGTCCGCCACACTGCCCCCACACAGTAATGTCCGCCACACTGCCCCCACACAGTAATATCCGCCACGCTGCCCCCCACACAGTAATGTCCCCCAAACCCCTCAACCACACAGCAGTGCCCCACATAGTAATTTGTCATGCTCCCCCTCTTGTCCTAATCCCTCTTCTTGTCATGCTCTTTCTGCCCCTGTCATTCTCCCCATCTTTTCATGCTCTTTATACCCCCCATGTTGTCATGCTCTTCTTCTCCCCCATGTTGTCATGCTCTTTCTGCCCCCCATGTTGTCATGCTCTTTCTCCCCCCATGTTGTCATGCTCTTTCTTCCCCCATGTTGTCATGCTCTTTCTTTCCCCCCATGTTGTCATGCTCTTTTCTCCCCCCATGTTGTCATGCTCTTTCTTCTCCCCCTCCATGTTGTCATGCTCTTCTTCTCCCCTCCATGTTGTCATGCTCTTTCTTCTCCCTCCATGTTGTCATGCTCTTTCTTCTCCCCCCATGTTGTCATGCTCTTTCTCCCCCATGTTATCATGCTCTTTCTCCCCCCCATGTTGTCATGCTCTTTCTTCCCCCATGTTGTCATGCTCTCCCCCATGTTGTCATGCTCTTTCTTCTCCCCTCCCATGTTGTCATGCTTTCTGCCCTCCATGTTGTCATGCTCTTTCTGCCCCCATGTTGTCATGATTTCTGCCCCCCATGTTGTCATGCTCTTTCTGCCCCCCATGTTGTCATGCTCTTCTGCCCCCCATGTTGTCATGCTCTTTCTCCCCCATGTTGTCATGCTCTTTCTGCCCCCATGTTGTCATGCTCTTTCTTCTCCCCCATGTTGTCATGCTCTTATGCCCCCCATGTTGTCATGCTCTTTCTGCCCCCCATGTTGTCATGCTCTTTCTTCTCCCCCATGTTGTCATGCTCTTTCTTCTCCCCCATGTTGTCATGCTCTTTCTCCCCCTATGTTGTCATGCTTTCTGCCCCCCCATGTTGTCATGCTCCTTCTTCTCCCCTCCTCTCCTCCTACCTCTGCTGTAGCGTGCCGAGCTCTGCATGCCCCCACACTGCCCACACAGTAATGTCCCCCAAACTCCCCTCAACCACCAGCAGTGCTCCCACATAGTAATTTGTCATGTCTCCCCCTCTTGTCATAATCCCCCTTCTTGTCATGCTCTTTTTGCCCCCTGTTCATTCTCTCCCCCATCTTGTCATGCTCTTTATACCCCCACATGTTGTCATGCTCTTTCTTCCCCCCATGTTGTCATGCTCTTTCTGCCCCCCATGTTGTCATGCTCTTTCTTCTCCCCCCCATGTTGTCATGCTCTTTCTCCCCCCATGTTGTCATGCTCTTTCTTCTCCCCCATGTTGTCATGCTCTTTCTTCTCCCCCTCCATGTTGTCATGCTCTTTCTCTCCCCCATGTTGTCATGCTCTTTCTTCTCCCCCCCATGTTGTCATGCTCTTTCTTCCCCCCATGTTGTCATGCTCTTTCTGCCCCCCATGTTGTCATGCTCTTTCTTCCCCCATGTTGTCATGCTCTTTCTCCCCCCATGTTGTCATGCTCTTTCTTCTCCCCCCATGTTGTCATGCTTTCTGCCCCCATGTTGTCATGCTCTTTCTGCCCCCATGTTGTCATGCTTTCTGCCCCCCATGTTGTCATGCTCTTTCTGCCCCCCATGTTGTCATGCTCTTTCTTCTCCCCCCATGTTGTCATGCTTTCTTCTCCCCCATGTTGTCATGCTCTTTCTCCCCCATGTTGTCATGCTTTCTTCTCCCCCATGTTGTCATGCTCTTTCTGCCCCCCATGTTGTCATGCTCTTTCTCCCCCCATGTTGTCATGCTCTTTCTTCTCCCCCATGTTGTCATGCTCTTTCTTCCCCCATGTTGTCATGCTTTTCTGCCCCCCATGTTGTCATGCTCCTTCTTCTCCCCCATGTTGTCATGCTCTTTCTTCCCCCCATGTTGTCATGCTCTTTCTTCCCCCCATGTTGTCATGCTTTCTGCCCCCCATGTTGTCATGCTCCTTCTTCTCCCCTCCTCTCCTCCTACCTCTGCTGTAGCGTGGCCGAGCTCTGCATGGTCTGCGCCTCCGCAGGTACAGGAGGAGGAGCTTTTGTCTCCTGTACCGAGCCGACTGACTTGAAGTGCAAACTGTGTGCGCACTTCCTGTCAGTCCGGCCTGGTACAGGAGACGGATGCTCTCTGTACCTGCGGACCGGACAGAGCTCGGTCACGCTACAATCAGGGAATGACAGGAGGGAGCGCTGAGCGGTTTCCCCCTGTCAGTCCCTCTCCCTCTGGCCAGCCCTGCCTGCACCCTGAGGCTGGAGCGCCCTGAGGCTGGAGCCTCCCCAGCCTCTGTGTCAGCCTGGCCCTGTGCCTACCACAAGGAAAATATTTCAAGCAAAGTTCTTGTTGGTTCAACTACTGCCACTCTCCTTATTCCATACCATCTCTCAACGCACCTAACAGTGCTGGCGTCACGAACCCCAGGGACCCTGCTGCCAAGGCACCCTAAGCACCACACCACCAAGGGCACCTCAACTACCATCTGGCTGGGGATCCCTGCAGAAATAGAGAGTGCCACGAAGGATTTAGTGCCGTCCTTCCCTTCACTGGGAGCTACAGAAAAGTGAGTAATACTACTACCCCCATCGGCCCACCAAAACACTCACACACACATTGCCCCTGGCACTTTCTGCACCAGTCTTGATATCCTCTGCACTGCCGGAGGATGCACCACATTTATGATGAGGCACATACCTCGTCATAAATTAGGTGCATCCTCTTGCAGTCCATTTGCCTAGACAGAAATCTATGACAGCTCTGTGCTGCAGTAGATTTCTGGTTTTATTTGTGGCAGAAAAGTGGTGTAAATGAAGATAAATTTGTCTCTGCAGTTGGTCACGTCCCTTTCCCATCCTTACCACGTCAATTTTCAAAAAGTGTCGAGGGAAACGTAAAAAAAGAGGCAAGATGTGTGTTTGTGACTTTCCCAGAACCAATTCATATTGTAATTTGAGAGGCCACTGTATATGAATACATATATATACTCTCATTATGTACAGTGCCTTGAAAAAAGTATTCATACCCCTTGAACATTTCCACATAAAATCCCAATAAAATACATTTAAGTTTGTGGATGTAATGTAAAAAAAATGTGGAAAAGTTTAAGGGATATAAATACCTTTTCAAGGCACTGTATATGTCTTGCACTATTGCACTTATGTTCACCACTCGAGAAACGTCACAGTAAGAGGACTGAAACGTGCGCTTCTACATAACTCTACATAAAGCCAGCGCCGGTTTGAATAAATGATCCCCATAGTTCAATACTCTCTCCGTACAGTATTATAATGTATTGGCTCAGATGAGCCAAAGTTATTACTTCGTGAAGTCTCGCAAGACTGTAATAACTTCATAAATTGATTTCTACTGTAAGAAACCATTTCCCGAACTCGGGTTCGGTTCCAAGGTAATAACTTCGGCTCATCGGAGCCAATACATTCTAATAGCACTCGCTGTAGGAGCACTCGCTCCCTACAGTATTGAAACATCCAAAGTCGATTCGCTCATCCCTACCCATTATGTATATGCTATATTATGTATTGCAGGTGATTTAGGACAGTGAATTGGTTCATGATATTAATTGTGGTTATTAAAAGGGTTAATATGCATCAAATTTATTCCCTCTTTATTATTGCAAGAACATATATATTTATAGGTAATGACTCCGTTTTTCTAATAGAAAGCAACAAATCTCTGCTTCCTTCATCCTGCCATTGAGTTAAATGCCACCACTAGAGGAGCTCACTGAATGTTTAATTGATCCTGTAGGAAGAGGGGATTTTATCATTCAGTGCAGTGGGGAATTGCAGGCTGAGTATAGCGCTCGGCCATCTCTGGCATCCCATGCCATGGATGAAGACAGCGGCAGTAAACACGCACAACTGCCTCTCCATTCAAAGGAAAATGGGCACCTTATTCCTGTGATCAGCGGGGACCCCAGTGGTTGGATCCCCCACCAATCAGACACTTATTCCCTAAACTGTGGGTCGAAAATAAGTATTATTTTTGGGAAAATCTCTTTACGATGGAAAGGATTCAATCCCCTGCAAATCCCCCGAAAATTCTACAGCAGAGGTTGTCACAAGCGTTAGGCCGGGTTCACACATTGCATAGTTGTTGCAGAATTTCAGTGTAAAGTGTGGCACAACGTACATGAATAAGGTTTTCACAAAACCCATTTATTTACAGCATAAAAAACCCATAGATTATAGACATGCTGTGGGTTTACAGATCCGCGGTGTACTCCACTGGTTGCTGTATTATCTGGAGGATTTCATTTCTTTCAATTCAATGAATGAAATACATGCAGATTCAGAACCTAAATGCATGTAGGAGGGGGCTTAACCTTTGCACCAGGGCCCAGGGGTCTTTAGCTACACCTCTGGCTTTTGTCGCTTTTACAAAAATGATAAGTAATAGAGAGCAAATTACCAAACCTTTAATTCCGCTCTGCCTTCTGCGGTAATAGAATAGAAATCTTCTATGAATTTTGTTTCTGTCATGTAAAGCAATCATCAAATTTTTTCCTAAGAGCCAGTGAGCCTGTGCACCCCTGATATAAACCCTTCTTCATGCAAGACCTGTATCAGAGCTACAGTATCAGACATCAAGCTGATATAAACAGACAAAATGAGGTTTATTCCAAACGGAATATTTCTCTCATAATATTTTCTTATGCTGAAGCTTTTAAACTATTTAGGGCTTGAAGATTAGAATACATTTTTTTTAATGTGATTATATGAATTTGCATATTTTTAAGTGATTGTGCTCATGCTCTGATGGACAGAATTGTTCTTACCGCACATTTCTAGTTTACTTTGTCATATTCTCTGTTGGCTCTTACTTATATAAAATGTTTTTTTTAAATCTTCAATAAAGATGTTTGCAAAAAAAAAAGTGATTCTGCCATTTCTTTCAGTTTTTATACTGTTCGCCTATTACTGTAATTAATTTTACGTGATAGCCCTGGTTGTTATGGTTACCAAGTATTGATAAATCTGTCGAATGCTGCATTGACCTATGACGAGCCTACCGATCATACGGTGAACTGGTAACTGATAAATCTTTACCATTATATCTGTACATAATAACACAGTATTATTACAGGGCAGCCTTGGGGCCTGTTCGAAGGAGCTGGCATGATAGTATAAAGATGTGAACCCTGGCAATCATTCTGCCAGGCTCACAGGGAGCCGTTCCCCTTTGTTGACTGCAATTAACCTGTAATCAGTTAAATGGGCGGGATCACTGCTGCCCTCTGGTGGGTGATCATGTGGGTACATCTACTATGTCAGTGGGAAACACCTGCTTCTTTGGATGTACATATCATGTATGTTCTAATAAATGTATAAAAGGGTTAATCATTTTTTACATTTCAAACCCTAGGTTAATTTCTGATAGCATTCTATTTTCTACAGATGCCTAATTATACTGACAATACATACCATATGGTCAAAAGTACTGTGACACTCCCTTAAATCATTAAATTCAGGTGTTTCATCCAGTCCCATTGCCACAGGTGTATAAAATCCAGCACCTAGCCATGCAGTCTGCCTTATACACGTTTGTGAAAGAATTGTTACTAAATTCCAGTGTGGTCCTGTAATAGGTTGCCACCAAGTCAGTTAAAGCAATGGCCGGACTGGGGGGCGAAGCCCTTTAGGGGAGGCCCCCATGACGGGGGGTTTGGTTAGGGAGCCCCGGGGGTCGTTGGATTGGAGGATGGGGTTAGAAGGGGGGGTTAAAGGGGGGAGCAGGTGGGTTAGGATAGGCCAGTTCAAGTTAGGGGGAGTTAAAGGGTTTAAGTATAGGGGAAGAAGGAGAAGGTAGCCTTTTTTGGTTCAATTAATGTTTATTGAAACCACATGCCAGAGATAAAACAATAAAGCATAAGTAGTGTGCGGTCCTCTTTTACAAAATTTCCTCGCACGGAAAGATTAATGTACATCAATCTAAACACAAGGAAAGACAGACAGGGGAGACAAGAAAGAGAAAGAGGAATAGTAGGAAGGTAAGGGAGGGGTAGTAGGGACACAGGAACTAATAGTCCAGTTAAGAATCCAGGTCAGTAGAACTAATACAAGCAATTTACATATGAGTACCTGTAGTTAACCAGCCCGAGAAGTTCTTTGGAGGCTTTCCGTTGATCGCCAAGATCGAGGAATGATTTGGCGCATTGCTATAACAAAAAATCTAAGAATACTATTCTCTACTTGTTTGACTCTTCCCGGGAAGACTGATAATAGAGCTATCTGCGGAGACAGGGGAATGGAGGACCCGTATAGGTGTTCGTAAAGTTCGAACATGTCCCGCCACAGCGAAGCTACCCCGGGGCAGTCCCACCAGATATGAAGCATGGTACCCCTGGAACTGAGGCAGCACCAACAGGTGTCAGGTACTGAGGGGTAAAACTGGTTTAATTTAACTGGGGTCCTGTACCATCTGGACCAAATCTTGTAATTGAATCCTGTATTTTACAAGATATAGAGGACCTACAGGTAAACAACAGGGATCTCTTCCACTGGTCAGAAGTGAGGGTACACCCCAGATCACTTTCCCAGGATTGTATAAGTTTCTAAGCCGAAGCAGGGAGCTCCTCAGGGTCGTCCCCGATCTCTTCCGAGTTCAGAATAGCGTATATGAGGAATATAGGGTGTCCAGGCGCAGAAGTCGAAACACATAGCTTCTCAAATTCAGAAGGAGAGAATAGAAGTTGCGATCCGGGTGCCAGTTATCTAGTAAAATTGCGTGATTGAAAATAAAGGAACCAGCGTCCCGGTGAATCAGGTATAATATGTGCTAGGTCCTTTAGGTCCATTAACCCCTTTGTGGAGTGTATGTCTCTAACTCTGACTGGAGGTTTGGCCTGTAGACCAAACGAAGGTAGGGCCTTAAGGTTAGGGGGTAAGGAAGGGTGGTCGGATACATTCGTGAGGAGACCAGGGATCGTGGCCAATCTAACCTTGGAGGCAAACCCAGTAAAAATTCCTACTATGGAGGACAAAAATGGCGAGAGCTGTTGGGTGGGCAGAAGACACCAGGGATCAAGCCGGGGACCAGAGCGTGTTCTATTGCGACCCATAATTTCATGTTCAAGTTGTGTATGAGGTCAAGTACACAATTGGCAACAGCCGCTCTATAATAGGCTAAAAAGTTGGGCAGCCACATGCCTCCCTGGGTCCCACTTCGGGTCATTAGGTTATAATTCAGTCTAGCCCTGGACCAACCCCATACAAAACGAGATCCTGACCTCCGAAGACGGGCAAAAAAAGGATAGGGGAATTCACCATGGTATAGTCTGAAATAAATATAGGAGTCTGGGCAGGACATCCATCTTTAAGGTGTTGATCCTGCCGAACCAGGAGACATTCAACTTCGACCAGGAACAAAGGTTATTTTCGATGGTGTGGACTAGGGGCAAATAGTTGAGCTTGAACATGTGGGAAGGGTCCGCGGAAATGTGTATTCCCAGGTGTTTAAGCGTATGTGGAGCCCATTTAAACAGAAATTAATCCTTAAGGGAGGCGACTTCCCTAGATGGGAGGGTAATATTTAGAATTTCATATTTTTGGATATTAACTTTGAAATTAGATAGCGACCCAAAGATCTCAAATTCTTTCAACACGGAAGGTAGCCCCATTCTAGGAGAGGTCAGGTATATCAATAGATCGTCCGCGAACAATGATAGTTTATGTTCTACATTACCAAAACGGAGGCCTTTGACTGAGTTGTTGGCTCGTAGAGCGTTAGCTAGAGATTCCATTACTAATAGAGGGACAGGGGCAGCCCTGGCGCATTCCATTCGAAATGGGAAAAGGGTCTGAAAGTGTACCATTGACGCGTACTCGGGCAGATGGGCAGGTGTAAAGCGCCATGATTCGGTGAACCATTTTGGTGCCTAGGACTATATGGATTAGGGTCCTGTCTAGGAATTGCTAGCTAACCCTGTCGAAGGCTTTTTCTGCATCAACAGATAACAAGCATAATTGGCTCTTCAACTGTTTAGCTTTAGAAATTAAGCTAATGGACTTGATAGTATTATCGCAGGCCTCTCGTCCTGGGACGAATCCCACTTGTTCTCTATGAATACAGTTCGGGATATGGTGACGTAATCTCAGGGCTAACAATTTAACAAAGATCTTTAAGTCAAATTGGAAAGGGAAATGGGCCGGTAGTTTAAGCACAGGGAATGATCCTTGTCTGGTTTAGGGATGACTGTGATGTGTGCTTGTAGGGATTGAGATGGGAAAGGACAGGTACTTGAGATCGAATTGAATGTCTCCAGGAGCAGAGGGGATAGATCGTCACCGAACGCTTTGTAAAAACGTGCGGTTAGACCTTCTGGACCTGGACTCTTCCCATTCTTGAGGTCCCTAATGATGGACAAAAGTTCTGGTGTGGAGAAGTCATCCTCCATACCAGACGAAGCCTCATCTGAGAGGGAGGAAGGTCCGAATTGGGAGAGGTAGTTTTGTACGTCGGATGGCGACGGTCTAGGGGCAGTGGTACGCGTTCAGTCTAGATAATATAGATCAGCGTAGTATGCCTGGAATTCGTGTGCAATTTCAAGCGGGGCATGAACCCAGCCTTTCGAGCCTGCGTTTAGTGATGGGACATGTGTGAGAGGGCACGTGGGTGTAGGGCTTTCGCCAGCCATTTGCCACATTTGTCGCCAAACTTGTAGTATCCTCGTCTAATTTTTGTCTCTGAGACAAAGGGATTTTTGGTCAAGTATTTTCAAGATCGGTTGTCGGATGGAGGAGAGCTCAGCCTTAAAGGGCTTCTGTCACCCCCCTTAACCCATTTTTCACTAGCTGACATTAGCTATTTGCTAATGTCAGCTGAGTTGAAATATATATTTTTTACCTTATCTGAAGCTGTCAATTCTATTACAAGCACTTATATGCACATGCAGCATGCTTAGATATACAGTTAGACGTTACTGCTGCTCACGATAGTTATAGCGCCCTCTGCTGTCGGATAGCGCTGCCACGCTACGCGTTCTGGCCTGTCACGCGCGCTTCAGTCGTTGTGATAGGAGCAGGCGTCTGGCCAGCGCTGACTTTCGCTCGCTCCCGCATTTCCTTAGCATGCACCTGGGACAGCAGATAATCTCTGCTTCAAATAGCGTTCCTGCCTGCTACCTGCTACGTCAGCGCAGGCGCTCGGGCAAAGTGATTAGCTTGCCGCCATATCTTGTTTGTGGGAAGCTTCCAGCCTGTAGAAGAGGCATTCATCTCCAGTTTAGTTGGTGCAGGTGGACCTTTCAGTCCCAATTTTTCCCAGGTGAGGTCCGTGCCGCCGTATTGGCTGTAATGGTGGGGAGGCCTGAAGAACCATGCTACTGGGGAGAGGAGCCTGGTGTGGTGCGCCTACTGCTTGCCAGCGCTGGAGAGGAGCGGGCCACTGAAGATGGGCTACTGACAGCCCCAGCATATGATGGTGTCCCTGAGGGGATTAGTCGTGACTGGCTGGGGTTTGGGCCTGTGGCTTCTGTGGTCAGTCCTGCAGTCTCCTCACCTCCAATGGCGGCCGCCATTTTGGAGAGTGCGCTGCTCACGGCGCTTCCCGCAGGCTGGGAGCTGGAGGCAAGGAAGCGCTCCATTGCCCCCGAATTTCTCTCTGCAGGTGCCGGGGTGGACAAGGTCCTCTTCCTCCTGTTTTTCCTGTTTGAGGATGAATGGGCTGTGCGATTCATGCGTCGGGTATAAGTGCCGGAGGCAGCCGGGAGCTCAGGATGTGTGCTGCTCACACGGCCATTGGCAAGCTCTGCCCCAGAAGGTAGCCACTTTAGGTAGCAAGTCAATCTCCCACCCACCCTTCCTAGTTTTTTGGGGTCGGTTTGAGCGAGGGGAGGAGATATGTTGGGGTGTTTGGTCATGTCACAGCGGCTAGGGCGGGGAGGGGGTCCTTGGAGTTGGTCATTGTGGAAATTGAGGACATTAGGGGGGACCCCACGGTTGGGGCTGGACTCCCACGCGGAGTGAGCTGTTGTGGGAATTGAGGGGGGGGGCATTCGGCGGTGCCTCTGAGCTGGGGGTAACGGCTGGAGGTAAGAATGGCTCACCCTGGTTCGGCAGTTCGAAGTTTTGGAGCTTCAAGGACCTCCCCCATTCGGGTTAGGTTATTATTGTTATTGTTATGGTTATGTATGTATTTGTTATTTTATAAACGGCTGCTGTGGCCATTACATTTCCAGTCAGTTGTCCGAGTCTTATAAGGGTTCGGGGGAGGCAAGAAAGGGCAATTAGGTAGGAAGGGGCGGACGATACATAACCAATACCCCCGTCATGAAATTTCTTCCATCCTAGATATTCCTTCATCAACTGTGAGTGGTATTATTGTAACGTGAAAGTGTTTAGGAGGCCGACAAGACATGTTGGACAATTGTGTGCTTTGTGGGAACAGTTTGGAGAAGACCCTTTTATGCTCCACCATGACTGTGCCCCAGTGCACAAAGCAAGGTCAAAAAATACATAATTGGGTGATTCTGGTGTGGTAGAACTGCCCCCCACAAAGCTAGGACCTCAACCCCAGTGAACACCTTTGGGATGAACTTGAGAGGGGATTGCAAACATGAGTATCTGACCACACAAATGGTTTGAATGAATTAGCAGACATACTCCAAAACCTTGCAGAAACCCTTCCCAGAAGAGTAGAAGATGTTTTATCTGCAAAGAGGGGACCTACTCCTCCAAAGGGGAGACCAGTGTGTGTGTGTATATATCTATATATCAATCTATATATCTATCTATACACACACACACAATGATCAGCCATTACAGTAAAACCACAGGAGAGGACAATAACATTGATTATCTTGTGACAATGACACCTGTCCTGGGAGATATATTAGGCAGCAGTTCTTAAGGTTGATGTGTTGGAAACAAAAATTGAGCAAGTGTAAGTTCTTGAGTGACAAAATGTGATGGGTAGATGACTGGGTCAAAGTGTCTCCAAAACAGCAGGGCTTGCAGGGTGCCCCCAGTATGCATTGCTTGGTACCTACCAAAAGTGGTCCAGTGGAGGACAACTGGTGAACTAGCAGCAAATGCAGAGGTACCATAGGTTTTTTGTTGTTTGTGGGGACCTAGTCCATCTGGGTGTAGCGGTGACGCATCGGCGCAGGCACACTGAGGACGGAGCGGCAAAGCTCGCGTCCTCTCCAGAGCGCCTGCGCCGACTACTGAGCGGTACGGCGCAGGCGCGGATTCATCTTCAGACAGGGCCAGTGCGAGGAGGAGAAAGCGCTGGCCCTGTCTATCAAACGAGGAAGGGGGCGTGCATAACTAATCTAGATGCGGCGGCTACCAGCAAGTACACGCCCAACTTGCTGGTAGCGAAGATGATTTGCATATTATAAAAGTGCCTTTTTAACAGAATTGACAGCTTCAGATAAGGTAAAAAATATATATTTCAACTCAGCTGACATTAGCAAATAGCTAATGTCAGCTAGTGAAAAATGGGTTAAGGGGGGTGACAGAAGCCCTTTAAGGGAATCTGAGGGAGAGGTTTTGTTCATAGCCTCTTTTGATCCGCAAGGAGAATAGAGAGCTTATGCGCCCTTTCCTTTTAGAGCCTAGCCCCGTGCAACAAAAAGATACCCCTAAGGATACATTTAAGGGCTTCCCATTTCAATAGGGGAGCTGTGTTGTCTTTCCTATGATCAATGATAAAATTTGCGATTGTTTTCTTTACGTCTGCGATACAGGCTATATCGTTCAAGAGATTATCATTTAATCTCCAAGTGTACATGCGGGAGAGTGTGTGGAGTGGGGATAGCAGGCCAAATACCGGGGTGTGATCAGACCAAATCACGGAGTCGATTGAGTATCGAGGGTCAAGGTCCAAGAGGCTCTGCGACACAAAGAGATGGTCTAATCTGCTGTAACTGTTGTGGGCAAGGGAGTGGAAGCTGTAATCTCTGACACCCGGATGCAAGACCCTCCACAGGTCAACCAACTGGAGAGATGTGAGTGCTGCCTTAAACGTACGCAGTGACGAGGGAGAGATCGAGGACTTACCCACAGAGGAATCCAGCTCAGGGTCCATGACCATTGTGAAATCTCTGCCTAGGATGATGCGAGCCAGTCTTCTAAAGATTTTGGTCCCAAAGGATGTCTGACCCTGGTTGGGAAAGTAAACATTAGCGACAGTGAAGATAAAATCATTAAGCGAGAGCTTAAGGAAAAGATATCGGCCCTGCAAATCAATATCTGACGCTAAAACCGTAGGCCGGAAAGCTTTGTGGAAAGCTATAGAGACTCCACCCTCTTTTTTGTCTGGATGGGGACTGTGGTACCAGGTAGGGTAGTATCTGTTGTGGGGGGGGTTAGCTCTGGTCTCGAGGATCGTTCACAAAAACTTCCTTCCGGACAACGGATTTCACGTCCAAACAGTGCATTTATTATAGCAGTCTTTTCAAACAACACAACAGGTGCAAAACAATAAACACTGGCCCGGCTAGGCTCTAACTAAACATATTATTTGGATTCCTCACTCACCTAGTGGGTACAGTTCACACCCTGTGAACTGATGCGGCTTTCTCCAGCCCAATGTCCCACAGCCTCCTGGCTGTTCAGAGCACTGTTCACACACAGTCTCAGATCAGTGTCCGTTGGGGAATTCAGGCTCACCAGTCCTCCTGACTGTGGCCCTGCGACCCTTCCAGGCGTCGCTGTGTTCCCCAATTCCGGGCTATCGCTTAGCCCCGTGGCCCCTCAGCCAACTTGGCCGAGACCACTCACACAGAGCCTCTGCCAAACTCTGTCTCCAAAGCTCTCTCCAGAGTGGGGGGGGGGGCCCACCCATGTCCAACAAGAGGATTAAATAGAATCCCTGGACATGGGCATTGTCCAAAATCCCGGACTGGAGCATGGGGAACAGGCACCCACCCAGCACATTGCCTGTTCCCAGTAAAAGCCCGCCCTGGAACTGGCTGAGCCAGCTATACTAACACTAATACTTGGGCTTTCACTCCACCAAGGCCAGGCACCTTGGTGACACGCTCTCGGTGCAAACAGCCCTGTCTGACGGCCTCCCTGGGGTTTCACTGCACACCCCAGTGTTCACATTGCCACACTGTTCACACAATTTGGCATGGATGAGAGCTTAAAATGCGTCTCTTGTATCATAGCTATCATAATTCTTTTCTTATGAAAGCGGTATAAAATCTGGCTATGTTTCTCAGGCTTGTTAAGGCCCCTAGCATTGTAGGTACTAAACGATAAAGGACCTGTCATGGCGGGTGATGGTGGAATGAGACTAGGTCATAGAACTGGACTATACATGGGGGGAAGAACACAAGGGGGGGGGGGATGGACATACACAAAACACAGTATGAAAGTAGTGCAGAGCAGGGAAACATGAAATGGGGAAAAAGACCAGGGGGAACCAGACAATCGGTTCAACGGGAACTAAGTCTTGACGAGTCGTCACGTATAACACTGTAAACAGTGTTGTGGTACCTAATTTGGGAAGGAGAAGACAAGGGCAATACAACAGCCCAACATGCCTCTGGGCGAGATATGAGTCATCGTGGTAATGGAACAGGTCTCAAACAACCCGTCAGATAATAACAGAGAATAGAATATTAACATTAAACAGAAGGGGCCTATGTATCCAGGCCAAATGTGACAAACAACAGGCACAGTATTATAAAACTGAAAAGAGGAGAAAAGCACAGAGATATTGCAAGTATTGAGGATGGACTCCCATTAAATGTCGGACATGTCAGTCCTTAGAAGGATGTGAGCGCCTGGAAGACCTCTGCGGTTTCGGGCGTGCCGTCTGCCAAGAGTCCCTGTGTGGCATGAGGGTCATCTCCCGCGGTCTTGGCCAGTCAGGAAGGCTCACAGGCAGAAGGTCGAAGGTGTCCAACAGCTTTTGGTGGATTTGAAGGAGGCGGATTTCCCATCCTTTTTAGCGAATAACTGGAAAGGGTAGCCCCAGCGATAGGTGATGTCATTGTCCATGAGAAGGGGCAGCAGAGGTTTAAGGGCTTTACATAGCATAAGTGTGCGCCTAGCAAGGTCTGTCAGGAGAAGAACATTTGGATAATCCGGAAGGCTAGGCGACATGTTCCTGGCGGCTTTAAGGATCGCCTCTTTTTCTTTAAAAAAATAGACTCTGCAGACAATGTCGCGCGGCCGGGATTGGTCCGTGGGTTTCGGGCCCAGGGTCCTGTGGATCCTGTTGATCTCGACTGGTGAGTCCATAGATTTATTAGGCAACTTGCTGAAGAAGCTGTGGGCCCAGTGCTCCAGGTCAGATTCGGGCACACCCCTAATACGAAGGTTGTTCCTCCTGTGCCTGTTCTCAATGTCATCCAGGTGGCTCAAAATGTCCTGAATTTGCTCAGTGTGGTCCTGCAGGACCTGCTGATGAGAATTAAGAGTCTGAAGGGTCTGTTCCTGGAGGGCCTCAATTTCCTCTACCCTATGTCCCACTTGTTTAAGATCTGATTGTAATGCCGCCATATCTTGTTTGTGGGAAGCTTCCAGCCTGGAGAAGAAAGCATTCATCTCCAGTTTAGTAGGGAGTGCCCTGATTTTGACCTTCCAGTCCCAATCTTCCCAGGTGAGGTCCGTGCTGCCGTATTGGCTGTATTGGTGGGGAGGCCTGAAGAACCATGCGACTGGGGAGAGGAGCCTGGTGTGGTGCGCCTACTGCTTGCCAGCGCTGGAGAGGAGCGGGCCACTGAAGATGGGCTACTGACAGCCCCAGCATATGATGGTGTCCCTGAGGGGATTAGTCGTGACTGGCTGGGGTTTGGGCCTGTGGCTTCTGTGGTCAGTCCTGCAGTCTCCTCACCTCCGATGGCGGCCGCCATTTTGGAGAGTGTGCGGCTCACAGCGTTTCCCGCAGGCTGGGAGCTGGAGGCAAGGAAGCGCTCCATTGCCCCCGAATTTCTAGTGTACAAAAAAGAAGAATCTGGGAGTTTGGGAAGGACATTTTGATAAAAAAAAACATTAGATCATCCTGTAGTGGAGCAACAAACCACAAGTGAAAGTGCAGAATTATGCCCCCTGTTGGAAGTAAAGAACTTGGTGGAGGAGAGCCCAGTGGTGGTGGCCACTTTTAGCAGAATGAAGCTGTCCTGCCTGGTGGACACTGAGTCCTAATTGACAACTATGGCCAAGTCAGTCTTTAAAATCCATTTCCCCTTCATGCTGCCTGTAGGAAGCACCACCTGGGTGAATTTTGAATCAGTGAACAGCTTTCAGTGATCCTGGGATCGAATGTTCTAAGAGAGCTAGCTAGATCCATGAGTTGAAGCCCAAATATTTCAAGCATGTCCTTAGTCAGAAACCCCCGCAGACAGCGCTACAGAGATCCCTGAAGTAGTGCCAGGTCCAGGTGACACTGCTAAATCTGCCTGGGAGAGTAGACTGTGTTAAAGTGCCTCCCTCCAGACTACTAGAAGTTCCAGGCAGTAACAAAGTTCTACCACCCTTGCCAGTGGACACAATCCAAGGACTGAAGCTTTGCTGCAAAGGGAGGTGGTAATAGTGAACAGTCCAGGTTAGGAAAGCATTGACAAGAATGGTAAACATCAACAAGCATAGTATGACTCTTGCATTTGGCTGAAGTGTTCCGAGTGGGAGAATTTCAGACCCTGCAACAACCAAGTTGGCATATTGAGACCCCTGATGACAGATAGGTACCAGGTCAGAGATAAGTCCACAATGATGGAGGACAGGAAAACAACTGCTAAAGGAGGTGTAGCTGGAAGTCAAAAAGCTGTGGACTGGAGAACTTAAATTGTTAGGGATCTTTCACACAAGCTTTTTTCCTTGTGGGAATCACGCTCCGTGTGAAAGAGGGATTGTCCGTTCTGGACCATTTATGGGCATTATCATGATTGATAATGCTGTGTGCCTCTGCCTGACCATTCTGTAGCAAAATCATACATCTTTGCAGAGTTCTATTTGGAGGTCAAGAACCCGCTGAAGCAAATGCAGGACAGCCACATTATCAAGCCAAGCTAGAGTTCCTTGTGCATCCCTCTTAATGGTAGTGAAGAAGAAGGAAGAAAGCTGTGATTCTAAGTGGACTATTGATACCTAAATGCATGGCCAATACAAGATAACTACCCGCTGTCACAAATAGAGGATTCCCTGGCAGATTTTCGCTGTGTGAAGTCTTTTTTGACTTTGAATCTAGCCTGCAAATACTGGCACGTATCTGTTGCTGAGGATGGACATATGACAACCTTCATCATACCAGTGTGGCTGATTGAGTTTCTGCAACTTTCAAGTGGCTAGTGGAGCTGTGCCTGGAGTAACCGAAGAGCATAGTTTGAAGCAGAAGTCCAGGAAATATCACCTGTTAAGAGACAGCATTGAACACCTGGGGACACACGTGGTGAGCAAAGAGGAGTTCAGCCAATCCAATTGATTCAAACATGCAAGCAGTGTAGCAGTGGCTTTAGGCCAGTAACATCCAAACTCCAGGGACTGGTCGGGTACAACCAATAATTTATAAAATACTTTGCCAAAGTAGTCTGTACGCTTGTACTTCCACCTGAATGGGGCCTCCCTGGAGACACAAAAAAGAATGCCATAGTGTGGGGAACTTAAGAGTATCAGTCTTTCCAAGAAATGAAGAGCCTGCTGACTTGTGCTCCCATTCTAGTTTATGCAGATTATAATAGGACCTTCACATGGTATACAGATGGAAGATTAACAGGCCTAAGAGCAGTGCTGACTGAAATGCAAGACGGCCATGTGCGAGTGATCACTTTTGCCAGCAGAACTCTCAGACAGGAAGAAAATCATAGCTCATTCAAGTTAGAGCTGTTGGCAGAAGTGTGGGTGGTTACTGAGATGTTCGCTGATATCTTGATGGGGACAGAGTTCATATTATGGACTGACAACAATCCTCTGGTGCACCTAGACACCACCATACTCTGGACCTTGGAGAAGCATTTGATGGCCTGACTCAGCAAATGCAAGTACAAGATGATGTCTTGATCAGGCCACAGCAATGGAAATGCTGACTTTCTCTCATAATCTGGTGCAAGCCAAGGTTCTCACCAGTGAGATGGAAGAAATAGAGAACACCAACGTCATGGTGATCAACTATAAGGTGGTGCAGGCCTGTTGGACCAGCAAAGATTTTTGACTAACTGCAAAGATTATGTTACCATCCAAATCTGCAGAAGGTCTTAGAAATCTGCAGGGACCACACATGAAATCAGAGAAAAGAGTCAGCAGTGCAGGCCCTGTAGAAGAAATTCATCTTGCAATATAGCTGCCCAACCCAGTTGCATTCAGATATGGGAACCTGTTTTGAAGGCAGACATACAGTATGTACCATGTCTTAACACCTGCAAGAGAATGGTGCTAGTGAGCGCATGAACTGGATGCCTCTACAGCTCCTATGAACTCTGGAAGACCAGATAAAGGGTAGATTGCCCGATTACAATATTGAGCTTGTATGGATATACAAGCCAGTGCACAATGCCACCTAGTTACTGCCCCTTCTTACTGATGTTCGTGAGGAATGGACGATGTCCTCTTATCATGATAATACCAGTCTGCAATGAAAGTGAAGAGTGGACAACAAAGACTTGGATGAAAAGTCAATTGAGTAAGAGGAGAAGGAAGAAAATATGTATGACTTGGTTGCTCAACAACTTAGCCCTCATACACTTACAGCTAATTGGAAGTTAAAAGAGTTGCCGTTACAAGTTGGAGACAGAGTTATGATGCCCCCAACAGTTGCAGGAAGGGCTGGGAAGCTACAGCAAAGATAGCCGATTTCCTGTGAAGCTGTGTGATGGACAAATCTCTGTGTGAGGCCTGAATACACCTGGGGATCGCTACAAACCATGTATAGAAATTTGCTGAGACAGTGTACCTGTGACAGTTGTCTATCATATAGAAGACCGGTTTTCCAGCGTTTGGATATGTAACGCTTCTGTCTGTATATGCAATAATGATGTTATTTTATATCTTTATTCCCAGTTCTCCACCTAGTGTGCATTTCCTCTTATACATTTGTGTTTGTTAATGTAATAATCAGGTTTACCAGCGGGTGGCAGCATACCTGGCAGTGCTACTTTACAGAGGGTGGAACCTGGCGTTCCAGCTCTCTTAGACTCTCCTCCAAGGAGAGAATATGATCTAGTTAGAACCAGTTAGTTCTAGTACTCCATGCTATAGGGAAAAAGCAGATGTTCGTCCCGGTGGGACTGAGCTCTCCCTCAAAATCAGCCAGGACAAGAAGTCTCTAGGATCACAGTGAGAGACAGACTCAGAACAACAGCATTAAGCAAAAAGGAAATCATTTCCATTTAATACAGCTAACATAGCAGAGCTGAGAGAGTACACTACAGATTCAGCAGGGAGAAGTGTGTTCCAGAGAGAGGATTTGCCTGCCACTTCATGCCTAAACCTGCTGGTAACCAAGATAACATTTGGAAACTATATGGATTACCATTTATGCCAAGTAAAAGCAACTGTTTAACGTTCTACCAAGTCTGGACTCAACTTTGTTCTACACCATCCAAGTTATCAACCCCTTTGCACTGCTTTAGACCACACTACGTCTGGGATCCACAGATCTCTAGGTAGGAACACCGTGACACGTGTATATAACATCTGCAGAGACACTGTAGGCCACTCTACACCACTCTGGCAATCCTGCCCTGGGTACCCACGTTACCATCTACAAAGAGGACTCCAAGTCCTCGCTGCTTAACTGCAACTGGCATAATGTTTACTTGCTCTATACGAGGGACATATTTCATAGAAACCTCCTAAGGGGCAACGGATCTCCCAGGCGCGGCCAGTGGGCCCGTTGCATTAATTGGCGTTACAAACAGGATTCTGATAATGCAAAATTGTGTGTAATCCCATTGTAAAGCCTACATAATCAACAGAAAACCCTTAAGAAGTGACTTTGTTGAATTTACCGCGGAGCGGCAGGCGTGAATCTGTGCGCGGCGGCACCCGAAGGGTTAATCAGCCATCTTCAACCTTGATGACACCGCTTGTTCTCAAGTCCAGAAGTGGGAAAAGACCAGAAACTCCCCCTCAGCAGGAAAATCCAGCCCTGCCAATGTAGTACAGTCGATATGAAGCACTGCCTCTTACTATGCCATATTACTTTGGATCACCTTGGCTCCCGCATTATGCAGGAGAACCCCATTCACTCAGGGAATTTCGTGATAAAATGCTGGCTACATTTAAGCTATATCAAGTATCTCAGGACCAGAAAGTGGAAATCCTGATTGGCCAGTTACAGGGAGCTGCGTTCTGGGAGGTCAAGTCCTGGCCCCAGCTAGAGCACAAAAACAGCTGAGCAGATCCTAGACCAACTCAGGGCCACCTTTGACACTAGGACCGCCTCTGAACTGAAGATGCGTTCCTTTGAGAAACCACAGCAGCCCACGGAGTCGCTAAGAGACTTTGCCCTATCCCTGCAAGAAGCTTTGCGGGCAGTTATCCACCTAGATCCCCATGAAGCTGAGGGATAAGATCAGATCCTTATCGAAGGTGTCCTTGACGAACCTCTCGCCAGCTGAAGATGCTCTCGGTTCAGCACCCGGATATCCCATTCCTAGATTTTAAGCAGCTCGCTATTGGCATCCTGGGGGAAATTCCCCACTCTGAACCTACTGAAGATAAGAAGACCTGGTCCGTCCTGTGATCCGCTGCCCACGGCCAGGTAGTGGAGTGTGGGGCCCAGACACCTGGCCCGGATGCTGTGGCAGCCCTGACTGCCCAAGTTTTCCTCCTAGCTGAGAATGTGGAGAGGATGAGGAAGCAGCTAGAGCACCTGGAACAGTGGCCCAGGCCCAAAGAAGGGACCGCTACACCCAGAGACCGTCCTCCACCCGGTCCATGAGAGGATCGATGTCAACCAATCGGTAGGTTGTCAACCACCCAGCATCGACACACCAGAAAGCCGAAATGCCGGTATTGTCAGAAGTATGGACACACTGAAGATAATTGCTGGCAGTTAAACGAATATCCCCTGAGGCCAAGGACTGCCCCTCAGGAGGAAGAATACTAGGTCCCGAAGATCCAGACTTCATGCTTAGATATGTGGGAGGCCGTCCTGTGATCGAAGTTAGCATCAACGGAGTAACATTTACTGCTTTGATCGACACCGGATCTCAAGTAACTACTATCCGCCGATCAGCATTCGAAATATGCCGGAAAGGAGCCTAATTGACACAACCTCCGAAATCCTGGATCCACATCAGAGCTACTAACGGCCAAAAGATACCCGTCCTAAAATGGAGGTGTACTCTGCAATAGTTAAACCCAGTCAATCTTAAGCTCTCTCTTATTCTTCACTTTCTATAGTATAGAGCGGATCGTCCACGGCAATTTGATATTTATATTTAATTTATTGCATGTTATTGTTGGTTGTTACCAATGCTATTTCCCTCAGTAAGGCCCCATTCATACGTCCGCAATTCTGCGGAACGGATGCGGACCTATTCATTCTTTATGGGGCCGGACGTGAAGCAGAGAGCACACTATGTGCTCTCCGCTACCGCATTTGCGGAGCGCGGCCCTGGACTTCCAGGCTTCAGCCCCGAACTTCCAGTACGCGGCTCCGCAAAAGATAGAATATGTCCTATTCTTGTCTGCAGCTGTGGACAAGAATAGGCATTTCTATGGGGGGTGCCGGCCGGGTGTGTTGCGGATCCGCAACACACCATGGTCGTGTGAATGGACCCTAAGAGGGTGGTTGGGCACATTGACCATCTTTACAGGTACACCATTGTGTGTTGTTCTGTACCATGATAGTCGTATTTAGGTCATCCATTAGACTGCACACTATATTTTACAAGTTATAAAATGTTGTGTGTTAACCATTGAGTAGTAGGCCACTGCTGATTCAACATACACAACTTTATGCCTTAAAGCACCTACCCCTCTCCTATGTCCCTCCCCATTCTTGCCCCTCTTCTCCCCCTCTCCCTTTCTCTGCGCTATATGCTACATGACATATTTTGTGATACAAACCGGATTCCAAAAAAGTTGGGACACTATACAAATCGTGAATAAAAACTGAATGCAATGATGTGGAGGTGACAACTTCTAATATTTTATTCAGAATAGAACATAAATTACGGAACAAAAATTTAAACTGAGAAAATGTACAATTTTAAGGGAAAAATATGTTGATTCAGTATTTCATGGTGTCAACAAATCCCCAAAAAGTTGGGACAAGGCCATTTTCACCACTGTGTGGCATCTCCCCTTCTTCTTACAACACTCAACAGACGCCTGGGGACCGAGGAGACCAGTTTCTCAAGTTTAGAAATAGGAATGCTCTCCCATTCTTGTCTAATACAGGCCTCTAACTGTTCAATCGTCTTGGGCCTTCTTTGTTGCACCTTTCTCTTTATGATGCGCCACATGTTCTCTATAGGTGAAAGATCTGGACTGCAGACTGGCCATTTCAGTACCCGGATCCTTCTCCTACGCAGCCATGATGTTGTGATTGATGCAGAATGTGGTCTGGCATTATCTTGTTGATGAAGAAATGAAAAAGGAAAGAAAAAAGTGTGTATATATATACACAGAGTGTGTATATCCCTCAGAAGGGCGCCAACTTGGAGTTACTCCCAGTGAACCTACCAAGGTAGATAAGGCGACACTAGTATAAAGTTTACTAGGTCACACCAATAGATAGGATAAATATAATAAAATATAGTGGTATAAGACGGTAAAAACAATAGTTAGAGTGGACCAAATAAAATCAATATTAGTTAAAATTCCTAATGCCAATTAGCTCCTGAAGAAGGGGGATCTGTTACCCCCGAAACGCGTTGAGCCATTGTATCCACCCTTACCCTGCATATTCATCTATTAAAGAAGTTTCACCAGAAGGCATCTTTGTATCCCGCGGTCTCTTCTTAGATTCTCTAAGCGATCCAGGCGCAGGAGGTGACACGGCGGGTGTCTTGAGTTTATCCCGTCCGGCACCTCCTGGGTGAAGTAAGTCACTCTCTTTATTGGCATTAGGAATTTTAACTAATATTGATTTTATTTGGTCCACTCTAACTATTGTTTTTACCGTCTTATACCACTATATTTTATTATATTTATCCTATCTATTGGTGTGACCTAGTAAACTTTATACTAGTGTCGCCTTATCTACCTTGGTAGGTTCACTGGGAGTAACTCCAAGTTGGCGCCCTTCTGAGGGATATACACACTCTGTGTATATATATACACACTTTTTTCTTTCCTTTTTCATTTCTTCATTGACTCCCATAGGGGATCCACTCCCCTTTGGGCTATCCCTCGGCAGCCTCCTGTTTTTGCTCCCTACAACTTTGTCATTCCACCACCTTCCTTCAACATTCACTTGTCCTCCTTTGGCGCCCCTACTGTTAAACCAAGTCCTTCACAAGACGTGTGTTTAACCCTCTACTTTTTATCCTATTCTACTGTATTATCTTGTTGAAAAATGCAGGGTCTTCCCTGAAAGAGATGACATCTGGATGGGAGCATATGTTGTTCTAGAACCTGAATATATTTTTCTGCATTGATGGTGCCTTTCCAGACATGCAAGCTGCCCATGCCACACGCACTCATGCAACCCCATACCATCAGAGATGCAGGCTTCTGAACAGAGCGTTGATAACAACTTGTGTTGTCCTGGTCCTCTTTGGTCCGGATGACATGGCGTCCCAGATTTCCAAAAAGAACTTCGAATCGTGACTCGTCTGACCACAGAACAGTCTTCCATTTTGCCACACTCCATTTTAAATGATCCCTGGCCCAGTGAAAACGCCTGAGCTTGTGGATCTTGCATAGAAATGGCTTCTTCTTTGCACTGTAGAGTTTCAGCTGGCAATGGCGGATGGCACGGTGGATTGTGTTCACTGACAATGGTTTCTGGAAGTATTCCTGAGTAGAGATGAGCGAACATTTAAAAAAAGTCCGTTGTTCGGGGTTCGGGTGGTGGTTAATTGCGCATCCCGTTATGGATTCCCGTGCTGAGCCACGCCCCCTGCACTGATCACATGACAGTGACGTCACGCCAGGTCCTTCAGCTGTTCTACAGTTCGGGTTGGTGGCAGCCGCCCCTTATGGATTCCATATGCGCTATTGTGGAATCCATAACGGGATGCGCAATTAACCACCACCCGAACCCCGAACAACGGACTTTTTTTAAATGTTCGCTCATCTCTATTCCTGAGCCCATTCTGTGATTTCCTTTACAGTAGCATTCCTGTTTGTGGTGCAGTGTCGTTTAAGGGCCCGGAGATCACGGGCATCCAGTATGGTTTTACGGCCTTGACCCTTACGCATAGAGATTATTCCAGATTCTCTGAATCTTCGGATGATGTTATGCACAGTTGATGATGATAGATGCAAAGTCTTTGCAATTTTTCGCTGGGTAACACCTTTCTGATATTGCTCCACTATCTTTCTGCGCAACATTGTGGGAATTGGTGATCCTCTACCCATCTTGGCTTCTGAGAGACACTGCCACTCTGAGAAGCTCTTTTTATACCCAATCATGTTGCCAATTGACCTAATTAGTGTTAATTGGTCTTCCAGCTCTTCGTTATGCTCAAATTTACCTTTTCCAGCCTCTTATTGCTACTTGTCCCAACTTTTTTGGGATTTGTTGACACTGTGAAATTTTGAATCAACATATTTTTCCTTTAAAATGATACATTTACTCGGATTAAACGTTTGATCTGTCATCTACGTTCTATTACAAATAAAATATTGACATTTGCCATCTCCACATCATTGCATTCAGTTTTTATTCACGATTTGTATAGTGTCCCAACTTTTTTGGAATCCGGTTTGTATTTTGCATCTGATGTATCAACATTACTCTTATGTCATTGCGTACTTTTTTCTTTTTCTGTAAAATCTTAATAAGGAGAGATTTGTTAAAAAAAGAAAAAAAGGTACCCGACCTAGGTTATTGGGAACCCACCTTACAGATCAAGATACCAAACTCCTACACCAGGGAGTAGTCGTGATCTACTTGGTTAATCTAAGTCAGGCATTCTCAAACTGCGGCCCTCCAGCTGTTGTAAAACTACAACTCCCACATTCCTCTGCTGTAGGCTGATACCTGTAGGCTGTTCGGGCATGCTGGGAGTTGTAGTTTTGCAACAGCTGGAGGGCCGCAGTTTGAGGATGCCTGATCTAAGTGATGAAACTGTGGAACTAAAGAAATATTATCCAGTGGCGAGTCTACATCATGTCCATCTACAATATGTCCTGGATTCCCCTACTGCTGCTGCACAGCAATCACTTCAAACAGTGGATACAGCCAAAGATCTGTCTGGACAGCCTTGAAGGGCCGAACTACACATAGGAGATGTCACCACCCCTGCCGAATAACTCAAAGGTGTGTTGGACTTAGCCAAGAAGCACCACCAAGTCTTTACCAAGGACTATGGTTAAACTATTCCCACTGGCACTCACCCTCCAATCAAAGAAAGATATAGGCCAGTGCCTCTTGCCCTATACCAGCAGGTGAAGAAGATTTTTCAGGACATAAAAACAGCTAATGTCATCCAGGATAGCTACAGTCCCTGGGCTGCACCTTTGGTCCTGGTAAAGAAAAAACATGGAACCATCAGTTTCTGCGTGGATTATCGAAAAATTAACAACATTACGCATAAGAATGCGTATGCCCTGCCACGAATTAGTCTCTAGCAGCCCTGGGATCTGCTGCTTATTTCTCAACCCTGGATCTAACCAGTGGCTATTGGCAAGTCCCCATGGCGCCTGAAGATAAGGAGAAAACAGCCTTCACTACCCCAATGGGTCTGTTCGAGTTCAACTAATTGCCGTTTGGGCTGTATAATGCGCCTGGGACATTTCAGTGACTCATGGAAAGATGCCTTGGGCACAAAAACTTTGAATCCGTATTGCTGTACTTGGATGATGTGATCGTCTACTCCAAGACCTACAAAGAGCATCTATAGCATTTGGCAGATGTATTCTAGACTCTGGCTCAACATAGATGAAAGTAAAATCTTCGAAGTGTCAATTGCTGAAACCCCAAGTGAGATATCTGGGACATGTTGTAAGCGCGGAAGGCGTGAAGCCGGACCCTGATAAGATAGCGGCCGTACAAAGCTGGCCCGCTCCTAAGACCATCCAAGAGGTCAAGAGCTTCCTTGGATTTGCGAGTTACTATCGGAGATTTATTCCACACTTCGCTCAAATTGCAAAGCCTATCCAAGAGCTTTTGAAGGGTCATCCCAAAGGCAGTCGGAATGCTAAAATACCTGTAGTGAAGAATGTAGAGCAGAAAATCGCTTTCCAACTGCTAAAAGAAAAACTTACAGAACCACCAGTGATGAGCTACCCTGACTATAGCCTGCCATTCAGTCCCTATATGGACGCCAGTAAGAAAGGGTTAGGAGCCGTATTATCTCAGACTCAAGCCAGAACTGAAAGTCATCGCCTACGCTAGCAGATCTTTACGAGAACCGGAGCGGAATGACAACAATTATAGCTCCTTCAAACTGGAATTCCTGGCCTTGGTATGGGCTGTAACTGAGAAGTTTAAGGATTATCTAGAGGCCACACCTTTGACTGTCTACACCGACAATAATCCACTGGCTCACTTTAACACTGCATGTCTGGGAGCTCTAGAGCAAAGATGGGCCTCTAGACTGGCGAACTTCGACTTCACCATTAAGTACAGGACTGGCAAAGCGAATGACAATGCCGACGCCTTGACCAGGCTACCTGCCCAGAATGAGCTAATTTCCAAAGACGATCAGTGGGAAGATGTGGAAATGCCAATGTTCTACTCCCGATTTGCATGGCAGGAAACTCTATGCACTGAGCACCAGGCCTCTAAAGTTTCTAGTGCTCCAAGGACCAGTGGTCCCACGCCTCCAGTTGAGAAAGAGCTCTAGCTCCAAATACAAGCAGAGAGTAGAGTTATCGGAGAACTGTTGGATTACTTTTCCAGCAGTGGAGAGCTGACTCAGAGCTACTTCGCTTCTGGTGACAACAGAGAATGCTCTTCATACAGAGAGATCTACTCCTCAGGAGAACGCTTGATCCAGTCACCTATGAGTGTCTTCATCATAAACCCCAAGTAAAATATCTGGGACATGTAAGTGTGGAAGGCGTGAAGCCACACCCTGATAAGATAGTGGCCGTACAAAACTGGCCCACTCCTAAGACCGTCCAAGAGGTCAAGAGCTTCCTTGGATTTGCGAGTTACTATCAGAGATTTATCCCACACTTCTTTCAAATTGCAGAGCCCATCCAGGAGCTTTAGAAGGGTCATCCCAGAAACAATCACCCACTAAGCAAGCTGGATAGTCGTTGGGAGCACGAACCATACACAGTCATGGCTGTCCCCTCACCGGAAGTCTATGAGATTCAGAGAGCAGATAAAGGTACTCAGCGAGTACACCACAACAGGCTCAAGAAGTGCCTGCAGGAACCTGCTCAGGAACAGCCAAGAGAAGTGGATAAATCACCTGAACCACCATTGCCTCAGGTGACCGAGACTCCAACAGAGTTGTCGTCTGTGAAGAACTTCCCAGTAACCATTCGGTTATTTTACCTCCCTGCTACTTAATCCACGTGGATACCTACTCCCAACAATGGACGTAGACATTTATGTGTATCAAGGACACAGACGCCTGAGACATTCAGTCTGCTTCTAACAACAAGACTGATCTACCTAATTAAAATACGCAAGATAACACTTTAGGCCATTGTCTTGGAAAACACAGTGATTTCTTGTAAGCTATATGACCAAGCCGGTTTTGTAAATTGAGTTGAGTAGGTTTCCAAAACTCCATTGTCTCGCTAGCTCAGAGGAGGAGTTTGATGCTATTTAAATTGAGTGCCCTGGCTTTCCGTTAAAGTTGTTGTTCCAGCAATAAGCTTTGGCTCCTGTGTGGATTATTATGCGACACCAGCGATATTTTACTCCGTGGATTCTTGGGGATATTACTTCAGGGGAATAAGGGAATGACAGACGGTAACTCATATTCAGACCGTCACAACTGGTGGCAAGCAGTGGGATCATCCCTTTTCCCTGCACGGAGAATCCAAGGAAGGCACTAGTGTACAGTGAATGGAAGGCTGGTACACACAGCTTAAGCGCAGCACACTAAAGGAACTGTTGGGAGTTTGTGGAGGGATTGCCAGCAACAAAGCCAAGTGGGTCATAATTGCCGAATTAATGGAGCTAGACCGGGAGAACTTGGCTGCGGCAACACCGACCGGTCGGGAGACAGAACTACCAATCACCAGGGAAATTAGGGAATGACTGCCACTGTTCGCACCAAATCCAACTACTGAAATCATCCTACAGGTGATCAATAGTGTGACAGAGCATGCGAACCAAAGGGAACAGCGAGAGCTACAACTGAGGCTGGCTGAAAGCCATCGAACAGCAGCAATTCCACTGAACGAAGGGAACAGCACAGTCGCCTTTAAAAGCTTTAACGAAAATGAAAGCGAAATCGATGGCTATCTGGCAGATTTTGAGCGCCAGTGTGCCTTATACAGAGTGGCTGCCGACGAATGGGTCTCGATATTATTAGGAAAACTGTCGGGCAAAGCAGCTAATGCCTTCAGGGCTGTACCAGAGCAGTAGATCCACAGCTATGCACGAGTGAAAGAGGTGCTCCTAGCTCGGTATGCAGTAACCCCAGAGGCATACTGCAGAAAATTCAGAGACTCCGGCAAATTCGACAGCCTCCAATTGGGTCACAAGCTGCCAGGCCACCACAGTGGATGACCCCACTCCTTACCTGAAGCAGCCAAACTAACGGACGAGTTTGCCGATACCCGCAAGGCGGCACGTACGACGCCTCAGATCCAAACCCTTCGGAATGAGACACCAACACCACAGGCAGCCACCAGGTACCAACCCTCCAGCAGACTGATACTCTTCAACCCACGACACCCAGCTGGCAATGAGCCCCGCTGTTTTCGCTGCAATCAACTGGGGCAGCTGCGCAACAACTGCCCGCTGGAAAACCCCAGGTCCAACTGGACCTGCCCCGGGTTCTCCAACTCGCAGGCGCAGCCTATTGCGTGGACTATCCCGTACCCCCTGCTTGGGACGCCTAAGAGTTAAGCTGTAAGGAACCCCTAGGCACGTTATACGAAGCCCACCTGGCCCAGCCTAGCCAGTCCGGCAAGCGCTATATACTTACTGTAGTGGACTACACTACCCGCTACCCAGAGGCAGTAGCTGTCTCCAACCTTCATGCTGAGACTTGTCGGGCATTTTCATAGGTATATATATTGATACCTGATCATATTATATTCAAAATGCATGCTCATTGTCTTTAAGAAACAGGCTGAAGTTGAACCAAAGTTTTCATACACGGCTGGAACAGGCCAAGATTTGAAGGCACACAGAGTTCAGTCTGTGTAAGAGTTTATTCTGAATACAAAGAACATTGTATTTTAAAAAGTTATTGCCACAGATGTGGGCTTATCTGTTGGGAGTACACTGGATTCTCCAGACATGTCCGTCTGAAGAGAACAAGGCCCATTCATATCATTATGGTCCATAGATCAACAGTGTGAGAAACATTCAGAGAGACGCCTAGAGGTCTGTCTTTAGTTGTCTCAAAGTTTTCTAAACTAATCCTTATCTCTGATTTACGATGACGAGGGTCAAATGTATATGATGCAAAAATACCCTAGTTAACTCTTTATAGAATGATGCTAATAGCTTACACAACAGTGCCATCCGGAGACAGATGGACATCGCTACACCATCCTCCATAGTTGCATTATGATCTCATAGGATCTTATTACATATGTTTACACCCCCTCAATTGATTGGAGAATACTAATCCAGGGGGTGGCAAGAAGAGAGAAGCAAAGAACAAGCAAACAAGCAAAGAACATTCCAACATTCCAGCCAGAACACCCAAGAGAGAGGGGTCTTTCAATATGAAAGTCACGGTGAGACATGCGATGATGGACCATCCAGCTTTCCCAGGAGCAGAAGTGAGATTCCTGCTAGGACTTGGTAAGAGACATGAAGAATGATATTTCATTTTATTAAGACTATTTAGATAATGTGGGTAAAATCATAGCATCTATGTTGGCGAACATATTTATTTATCATCTCTTTATATGAGATGTAGTATTAGATATAGAATAATTGTGAGGCTTCATTCTACCTGCAGAAGAATCAAGTTTCATAATTTATCAAAGTATTAAATGATTGCATACATATATACATATATAAATATATTGATAGTAGCATTCTTCGCCAAGCTAGATGATAAATTCCCACTGGAAGATTTGTTCCAAGTTCTTCCAATTTCTGTTGTCTTAATAGTCTTACCAGGTTATACAGATATGAAAATAGTCCAGAATAGGACAGAAGTATACATGTAAAAGTAGTCTAGGATTTGACTACTATCTTCTAAGTTATATACTTGAATGGATTTGCCCATTACTACATGTGAGGTGTATATTAGTTTGGTTAGAGAGGGGTGGGGAATGTATTTATCATTCCATATAGATGTCTAGGATTAGACACGCCTCTGAACAGGAGTAATGTATATAATGTAACTTCTTGTTTTAATATCCTAACCAAATAGCTTTGTTATAATGTGACAAGCTGCTCTTACCCACATGTGTTTATTTACTTATTGTGAAGCTTCTAGTGCCTGATATCAATGCCATATATATTAATTGGCATATATCATTTTTTTATTTACTTATGATACGCTTGTAATGCTTCATATATCATTGCCATATATATTCCTTGGCATATATAATCGTGTTTATATACTTATTTGTTTATAATCGTGTAACTAATAAAATCTGCATATTTTTATAATATCTGCATATTATTTAATGTCAAAACTACATCTTTAGCATTAATGTCATCTCTCATGAAAAGAACTTATTATCTGAGGAAATAGTCGGCCTCAGATGTGAATTGTATCGATTGGGTTATCTACAATTCACCAGGTCATAATTTCGACAAGTTATGGAAAATTCTTGATTAATTTTTTTATGACCATAATTAATAATTCTTAATTGAATTATTATAAACCCGACAGACTGTGGCTGATGCCCTGGTCAAGATTTTCTCTCAAGTGGCATTTCCAAAAGAGATCTTATCAGACCGGGTTCCGCAGTTCACTGCAGAGCCGACTCAGCAGCTATGGAAGGTCTGCGGGATTAAACCCCCTGGCAAGCTCCCGTGCCATCCCCAGACTAACAGTCTCTGTGAGTGCTTCAACAGGACTCTGAAGCAAAAGCTGAAAACGTTCACGGGGCCTACATGTGCTGGGAGTGATTCCTGCCTCACCTCCTCTTTGCTTACCGGGAGGTGCCCCAGGAATCCTCGGGATTCTCGCCCTTTCAGCTGTTGTACGGGAGGCTTGTGAGGGGGCTCCTAGACCCTATAAAAGATCATTGGGAGAGCCAGACAGAGATTGAGGGGACTCTGAATGTGCCCTATATACTGGAGCTGAGGACCTTATGGAGGAGTTGGCTCAGACAGTAAGGGAAAACCTCCGGGTGGCCCAGCAGCGCCAGAGGGTATGGTACGATCGGAGAGACAGGCACTGGAGCTTTCAAACTGGGCAAAAGGTCATGGTCCTCAGGCCAGTCCGAACAGAGAAGCTCCAGGCGGCCTGGCAGGGCCCATATAAAGTTATAGGGCCAGTGTGTGATACCACCTACACTATAGCCAGGAGTAATAGAACACTCCGAAAGTCCTTGGGCCTCATCTGTGGTCTTGGTACCAAAGTGGGATGGCACGACCCATTTTTGTTTCGATTACAGGCAGCTTGACGATCCCAACTTGCCGCTTGTTTTGTGGTAATATTTTGTTTTCTTTTGCATTCTCCTTTTTGTGCCTGGACTTCCTACACTCCAACCGTCAACCATGCCTCATGCGGATTACCAATAACTTTTTGCATTATATGTTTTGCAACGTTACAAGCAAGTATCCAAAGAATAGACTCAAACGCATACCTGAGCTCTTAGTGATTCCTACTGTTATGATTTTGCACTAACGTTTTGAAAGTTTCAGCAACGTTCAAGCACTTTAGCCCATTGTATAAACTTTTTTACGAGTACAATGTGACCTTTTGCACTCTAAATGGACTCTGGACTTTATATTGCTAGTCGGATAGTTAGCTTTTTTGCTTTATTACTCATACAGACTGCCTATAAGGACTCAAAAGTGCTAATGGTCCTGTATTTCTCTTGTGTTAGCTAAAAAGCCTAGGTATGATATTGTAATGTATTGTTGCTACACAGGTAGGACCAAGTGGTAAAGTCACAAACAGGTCTGACATTTTGTAAGGTAACCCGCTGCTAATCTGAATGTTTTGAGAAAATTGTCCTCATAAAATATGGGAGAATACTGGTTCCACCTCCTACTTGTCTGTGTTCTAAAGCCTTGCGTGCTGCCTTATGGATACCTATCTTTTAGCAACCTGTTTTAATCATCAAGGTGACAAAGCGTAAAGCATAATTAGACCTTGTTGCCGGAAGGGAACCCCGGATAATGCCAACCTTCTATCTGTGGACGTTTTTTATTGCATAGTGGTGGGATATCAGAGTAAAGACACCCCCCATGCTTTCTTTGGTACTAGTGCCCAGTACACACAGGAAAGCCAGGAATGAGCACTTAGTACACACCTGTTTAGTACTCTGGTTATACCTGAGAGGGAAACTGTTCTCGGACACCCTACTTGTCCGGGCAGAGACCTTGTGGTAGCCGTTGCTACATCAGTGAGTAACAGTATATAGTTTAATGCAGCACTTTAACTTCCCTTTGGGTACCCATGGAGCTTACTCTAAGCACAAGCCGAGGGCAGCTTGCCTCTTAAGTAAGGGGAAATGTAACGCTCCCGAGTGGCATTACCACTCCTGCACCCTGCTTCTGACTGTATATGCAATAATAATGTCATTTTATATTTTCATTCCCAGTCCTCCACCTATTGTGCATTTCCTTTTATGCATTTGTGTTTGTTCATGTAATAATCAGGTTTACCAGCAGGTGGCAGCATACCTGGAAGCGCTACTTTACAGGGGGTGTAACCTGGCTTTCCAGCTCTCTTAGACTCTCCTCCAAGGAGAGAGTACGATCTAGTAAGAACCAGTTTGTTCTAGTACTCCATGCTGTAGGTAAAAAGCAGACGCTCGTCCCGGTGGGACTGAACTCTTCCTCAAAGTCAGCCAGGACAAAAAGTCCTAGGATCACAGTGAGAGACAGACTTAGAACAACAGCATTAAGCAGAAAAGAATGCATTCCTATTTAATACAGCTGACATAACAGAGCTGAGAGAAAACACTACAGATTCAACAGGGAGAAGTGTGTTGCAGAGAGAGGATTTGCCTGCCACTTCATGCCTAAACCTGCTGGTAACCAAGATAACATTTGGAAACTGTATGGATTGCCATTTATGCCAAGTAAAAGCAACTCTTCAACGTTCTACCAAGTCTCGACTCAACTTTGTTCTACACTATCCAAGTTATCAACCCCTTTGCATTGCTTCGGACCACACTACTTCTGGGATCCACAGATCTCCAGGTAGGAACAACATGACACGTGTATATAACATCTGCAGAGACACTGAAGGCCACTCCAAACCACTCTGGCAGTCCTGCCCTGGGTACCAACATTACAATCTACAAAGGGGACTTCAAGTCCTCGTTGCTTAACTGCAACTTGCTCTATAAGAGGGACATATTTTGTAGAAACCTCCTAAGGGGCGCAGCCAGTGGGCCTGTTGCATCAATTGGCGTTATGAACAGGATTCTGATAATGCAAAATTATCCTATTGTAAAGCCTACATAATCAACAGAAAACCCTTGAGAAGTGACTTTATTGAATTTACCGCGGAGCGAGCGGTGCTAATCTGTGCGTGGCTGCACCCGAAGGGTTAATCAGCCATCTTTAACCTTGATGACACCGCTTCTTCTCAAGTCCAGAGGCGGGAAAAGACCAAAAACTTCCCCTCCGCAGCGGAAAAATCATTGCAGACTAATAGTAAAAATAATAGTAAATCTGTCTTAGTTGTCCATAGCAACCAATCAGAGCTCAGCTTTCACTTTTTGGAACTGAAAGCTGAGCTCTGATTGATTGCAATGGACAACTAAAACTGATTTATTATTCAGTTTGATAAACGTGGCCTATCATGTCAGAAATATGGTGTTCTGGAACAGTGAATAGTGATTGTAGAATACTATGTGCGAAGCAGATCGGTTTGGAAATGGCATCAAACTGGCTCTGTTGCAAACATGAACAAACCAAGGCCTCGATCGATCAGGACGGCTGAAGTTGTGCATGAAGTTCAGCCGTGGATTGCAAGTAGCCCCCAAAAATCAACTCAGAGACTGTCTCAGCAGGTTGGTGTATCACGAACGACGTGTCAGCGAGTGCTGAAATCTCTGAACCTGAAACCATACCAAATAACATGTGTGCAGGAACTGAAACAGTGTGGCAAAGCTAAACGCCTAAATTACTGACCGACATGACAGACATGTGGACTCATTACTGTACTTCATGACGGACAAAGGTTGGTTTATCAGCTCATGGAAATTCCCCATTTGACTCACGAAACACCACTTCACAACCAGAAAATTGGCGTTTGGTGCGCAGTGCCAGAAACACAAATAGTGGGCCCAATTTTCTTCAAATCAACACTGAATACTGCAATTTACCTGGACATCTTTGAACAGTTTTACAACCAACTAACACCAGAAGAAAAAACGCCCCCCTTTTTCCAATACAATGGGCAACATGCCGCACCTCACGGACTTCACTGGCACGGGTTCATGAACTGTTTACAGAGGAGCGAACTGTGAGCAAGTGAGACCCCCACCTATCTAATATTGAGGACCTACAGTATCCTTAGGATAGGTTATCAGCATCTAGAACCAGGGCAATCCCTGGAAATAATTTATTTTTTTGTGATTTAGAACTTGGTATAGAATATTATGGTGGCTATTTCCAGTGACAGAAATCTCCAGCTGCTTCACTTTCTGCATTATTTTATCTACCAGCTCCGGTTTTTACAATAACTCACCCTATTGATCTTAATTACATGGTTTTAGTACATATTGGAAACAAATAATAAACCTATGACAGGAACCACTTTATAATTCTGCCATTACTTCTTAATTCATAGCACTGCAGCGTAATTTGCATTATAATGTGACTGTCAAGTCCTCCATTTGATATTGCCTTAATGTATGTTCTATATTCCAGGTATTGTCACTGCTGAGCCTTTAATATGTGTATTAATCAGAACCACTGTGCAGCTATTCTCTACCTGTTTTTATGGAATGTAAATGAGCGTTATTTACTGTTGGCTGTTGAACACGTTGTCACTCACATGCTTGACAGTTTTCTTAATATTCACTTGGTATCTGGTGCTTTTAGTGAGGAACCCATCACAGCGCTAATGATCACCCTGAATATGTTGTGCTCAGTACACTCATATTCTGGATAATGGGTACAGATGTCTTCCATTGATTGTTCCAGCCTGCCTGTCTGGGCCCTGGCACTACATCTGTGCATGAAGGTATGGCACAGGGCAAGTTCCAATGCACACACAGCCCATGGAGGATGCAATGACCATGATCATTTTACATGAGCATGTGGAAAGCTTTAGCTGCTGAAATGTTGCTTACATATCCTGCAGGCCATGGGTGCACCACCAATGAGGCCAGGTGAGGCGTTCTCCTCAGGCAGCACCAGGTAGGGTCAAGAGAGGGGCAGCCAAAGGGCCATGGGCTGAAGGGAAGGGATTAGGTTAAGAAATTGGCATTGGGGAAGGAGGGGCACCGTTTCAGTTTTCGCCTCAGGCAGCAGAAAGGCTAGGTGCACCCCTGCCGCAAGCCTAAAAGGAGTGAAGGATGGGAGTGGTAGTGGCTCTCTCTGCAACAGTTATTCACAGTGGTAATCCTCATTGCTCCCTAGGGCTGGGGCAGTGACAGGAAGTTGTACCCTTTGTTCCCTTGAGGCACACCCTGCCTGATGGTAGTTGGGGTGCCCTTGGTGTTGTAGGTTTATTACGGGTTCAAGGCAGGAGATGTAGGTGCTATGGCCGGAGAATGGTGTTGGAGTCATTAACCAGGCCAACTGTAAAAAATGTCTCTCTTTACTAGAGTGCAGAATGGGAGTTGTAGTACAGGAAACAATATCAAAACACAGTTCCAATGAATTTACAGTTAAAATCTTCCCAAATAGTAATGTATGGATATAAATTAACATGGGGGTTGTAGTACTCCTTTCCTCTATATTTCCAAAGTGTCTCTCTCTCTCTCTCTCAGCAGAATCTAAGACTGGCAATAAGGTACTTGCAAACGTGTCTGAAGGGTACATGACTTCAGCTGAAAGGTACATGATTAAGATACTACTGGCCAGGAATGTGTCAAACTTTGGAAGTGTATAGTACTAATGACCCGTTTAATGTAGTAAACTCTCTGTCACTCGGGGCTCTAGGACGGAAAGTTACTGATCAGGATTATCCCAATGCATTCTGAATGGAGAGAAATCCGTTCAGATCATCAGGATGTCTTCAGTTCAGTCTTTGACTTTTCAGGACGGAGATAAAACTGCAGCATGCTGCGGTTTTATCTCCGTCCTGAAAAGCCTGAACACATGACTGAACGCCTGATCAGGCCTTAAGTCCCATTAACTTACATTCGGGCAGGATCCGGCATTAAAAAAAGACTGAAGGACGGATCCGTCCTTCAGGTGTGCGCATGCGCAGACCTTTAAAACAGTGAAAAAAATACAAGACGGATACGTCTCTCCGCATGGCAAACGGAGAGACGGATCTGCACTTGCAATGCATCTGTAGACGGATCCGCAATCCAGATCCGTCTACAAATGCTTTCAGTTGTCATGCGTTGTGACGGATCCGGCGGGAAGGAAGTGCACGACGGATCCACACAACGCAAGTGTGAAAGGGGCCTTAAACAGCACATACTTTATCGACTGACTCCAGTTAAATTCTGGACCTTCTAGTACTTACTTTCTTTCTTTGGAATACTGTAAAGTAGAGATGGTTATCTCTTTTCTCAGCGATAGTGATTGTCTGGGATGTAAGCCTAATCTTTCCAGGAGTGAGAACATGTAGCTTCTCTGACTTCCTCAAGTAGAAACTATCTGACTGAAGTAGGGTTGGAACTAAGTCCAACTCTCAACTTCTTACAGGGGCAAAGTCAGGATTGTTAACCTCAACTGATCCATACAAATTTCATATGGGTAATACATCAAATAACAAGAGATAACATTACAAAACTAGAAGCAAATTTCAAGTACTATGTTCTGGGATACTTTACATACAGAAAGTGGGCAACATTTGACTAGTTTTGAATGTGGGATCATCTAGATCCATGGGCGTAGCTATAGGGGGTGCAGAGGTAGCAGTAGCTACCGGGCCCAGGAGCCTGAAGGGGCCCAAAGACCATTGTGCCGCATAAGAAGACACACAAAGCACTGAGGGAAGAGGGGCCCAAGCTGAACTCTTGCACCAGGGCCCATGAGCTGTTAGCTACGCTCCTGTCTAGATCCTATATTCCCCAGTTATGGTTTTAGTTTTCCTCAACATTTCTGTTTACTTCTTTAGACTGTTATGCTAAAATGCAAAATTAATTCTTCTACATTGACAAGTTGTCCACATCCTGCATCCATCAGTAAAGCATTTACAAATCTTCCTTTGTAATGCAATCTTTATATCAGAAATAATACTATCTTTTTTGTCCTGTATACCTTACTTTTGATTCATCTGTCTATAGACAATATACAGTGTATCTGGAAAGTCTTCAGGCTATTTTACTTTTATTCACATTTTGTTACACTGCGGCCTTGTGCTAAAATAAAAAAGTTCAAATTTTTCCCCATCATTCTGCTTTCAGTACCCCATAATGAGAAAGTGAAATCGGAATGTTTAAAATCTAAAAACTAAAATATTGCCTTGACATAAGTAAAGGTGCATCTCAATAAATTAAAATAAAAAATATTACAGAAAAGTTCATTTATTTCAGTAATTCAATTAAAAAAGTAAAACTCACATATTATATAGACTCATTACATACGATGATTATGGCTTACAGCTAATGAAAACCCAAAAGTCGGTATCTCAGAAAATTAGAATCTTATATAAGACCAATTAAAAAAGATTTTTAATGCAGAAATGTTGGTTTACTCAAAAGTATGTACAGCATATGCACTCAATACTTGGTCGGGGCTCCTTTTGCATGAATTACTGCATGAATGCGGCATGACAAACACATATTTCTCAGCATCACCAGCAGCATATATTTAGCTGCATACGCTGCACAATTTAGTCTTTTTCTTTCTACAAACCTGTTTTCATTTTTCTACTGTTTATAAATGCGCAATTAAGTGTATTTTAGTGCATCAATTGCACATCATAGTGTGATCCAAGCCGGGGACGTCCATTTAGGCCTGTATTTTAATTTTTCAAAATAACCTGTTGCTAATTTTTCTCATTTAATAATCAGTGCACAAAACCTGTGACTTGTCATTGTTTAAATAGATTTCATAATAAAATGTCTGGTAAACAAATGAAAGACCCGTGCCTTGTCATCTATAAGAGAGAATGTATTTGGTTATAGTTGTAGTAGTGTAAATAGCAGTAGCAGCAAAGTTGGCACCAGGTCACTGTTATCTCTTGCTTCCACTAGGCAACAGATTCGTATTAAGGACAAGAAGATGACATTGTGGACTGGATGGTTCACTCATCCTCTCAGTCACAGCAGGATGATGTTGATGTCAACTCTGACTCCAACACCATGCCTTTGAGCCAGAGCATTCCTCCTACTTCTCCTCCTTGTGGCCCTAGAGAAGCCATTCATTTGCATCATCGATGTCTTTACTGCCCTCTCCTAGTGGGGTACCTTCTGTTTTCCTAAGAAGGAGCAACAATAAGGGTAAGATAGTCTTCCTGTTGATGATTTGTGTAGGAGCAGTCAGCATTTTGCCCATGAGAAGGAGGTTCAGGCGGAGACAGGGGACGTGGCTCAAATGTATAGCTGTGTTGGCCGTAGTAGTAGTGGCACTTGTAGCCATGTTGGCGGCGATAGGGGCATTGGTAGCCATGGAGACAGTGGCACTCAGGACAAATACAGAGGAGGGAATTGTGAGGGCTTCCAAGGAGCTCAAGATGACATATCACAGTCTCATAAAAGTGGCTGGGAGGGTAAGGACTATGATGATGATTGTGTGTTGGACAGGACCTGGGAACTAGATAGGGAAGCTGAGGAGGAGATGACATCAGATGAGGAGGGTAATGGCTATCGCAGCAATCAAGAGCAGAGACAATATATGGCCAAAACATCTGGCAGGGCCAGATCTCCTTCTATTGTAGTCAGCTCGGGAACTGGTGATGTCGCTGGTAGCATTGGCACATGCTCTAAGCTTGCCAGACATAGGCCGGGCTCGGCTGCTGGCTGTTCTGTGTGGCTATGTCCCATATAGGAATTTTTATCCACAGGGCCTGCAGACAAAATTACTAAGATGTGCAAGATCTGCAGGATGAAAATAAGCCGTACAGATGTAGTAGAGTTAACACATATGCTTTATGAGATGTGTTATCTAAACTAAATCCGTTAAGCAAACACCTCCAATTGCTTTTCAATGGCTTTTGTTTCAAGATTTGTTTGAAAACCACGGGTAAAGGGGCCAGGCTAGCTTTAACAGTAGTCCGTGATGGTGAGCAAACACTCTTTCCTGTAACACACAAATACAGTATAACTTCCCAGCTATCTACTCCTAGCACTCAGCTTACTATTAACTCCTGTCTAACAATTATCCCAGTCTGAACGTTGGGGCCTGGTTGCATCAAACTTTGGCTTGCTAAAGTTGGTGCACTTACAAGTGTCCTGTCCGGGAAAGAGTTGGGGGCTGCAGCATTCAGAGGTTTGGATGGCTGTGGAGTTGGTGGCAGGATCCTCCAGGAATGCAGGGCAATTCTTCTCCTGGAATGCAGGCTGGATTGTGGATGTAACGCAGTAGCTGGACTCTCTCCTTGCACACAAGATCCACAGGTGCTGTCTGGGCTGGATTGTACTGTCTTTCCTGAAGCGATGTTCACCTCTGTTTGTGGAGATCTCTCTGTCTGCTGGCCATGCTGTTGTCTCTAAGACGACTGCTGTTCCACGTCCTTCTGTAGCCTTTCCTTCGGGTCCCCCTGCTATTGGCAACAGGGAGGGGCAAGTGCTCATGGGATTTGTAGTCCACATCACCTCAGGAGAATCAGCAGTAATGCCTGCTGCTGTGATTCCCTGCTTGTAATTGACAGCAGCAGCATCTGCTTTCTCTGCAGGCGTTACACAAAGCTTTGGGGCAACCTCAACTAAAATATGCAGTAAAGTCCTGGGCACCCGTTAATAGAAAGGATGTCCTGGATTTGGAAAAAAAAAAATACAAAGAAGAGTGACTAATCTGATAAGGGGCATGGAAGGTTTAAAAGTTAGGAGGAAAAATTAGATAGATTTATTTGTGCTTGAGAAAAGACGTCTAAGGCACACACGATTAGCATATATAAATATATCAATGACCTGAACAAAAAGTATGGTGAAAATCTGATTCTTGTAAAATCCTCTCAAAATAGAAGGGCACACTACCTCCATCTGGAGAAGCAAAAGTTCAGACGTGATAAGGTTTCTGTGAATCTGTGGTCACAGCAGGAACAGTTGACGGTTTAAAAAAAAGGCTTAGATGAATTCTTGGAACTAAATAGCGTTAACTTCATAATATACAGTGCCTTGAAAAAGTATTCATACTCTGTGAACTTTTTCACATTTTTTCACATGACACCCACAAATTAAATGTATTTTATGCGATAGACCAACACAAAGTAGCAAATATGTGTGAATTGAAAAGAAAATGATACATAGTTTTAAAATGTTTAATACATAAAAATCTGAAAAGTGTGGCGTGCATTTGTATTCAGCCCCCTGTGCTCTGATACCCCTAAATAAAATCCAGTGTGACCAAGTGCCTTCAGAAGTCACCTAATTAGTGTAGTTTATTCTCAGTATAACTACAGCTGTTCTGTGACGTTTGGAACACACCAGACAGGTCAAGGATAACGTTGTGGAGATGTATAAAGCAGGGTTATAAAAAAAATTATTCTAAGCTCGAAACATCTCACTGAACACTGTTCAATCCATTATCCCAAAAATGGAAGGATTATGGCCCAACTGCAAACCTACCAGGAAATGGCCGTCCACCTAAACTGACAGCCCAAGCCAGGAGAGCACTAATTGGAGAAGCAGCCAAGAGGCCCATGGTCACTCTGGAGGAGCGCAGAGATCCACAGCTCAGGTGGGAGAATCTGTCCACAGGACAACAACTATTAGTGGTGTACTCCACAAATTTAGTCTTTATGAAAAAGTGGCAAGAAGAAAGCCATTGTTGAAAGCAAGCCATAAGAAGTCCCGTTGGCAATTTGCCACAAGCCATGTAGGAGACACAACAAACATGTGGAAGAAGGTGCTCTGGTCAGATGAGACCAAAGTTGAACTTTTTGGCCTAAATGCAAAATGCTATGTGTGATGGAAAACTAACACGGTAATCACCCTGAACACACCATCCCCACTGTGAAACATGGTGCTGGCAGCATCATGCTGTGAGGATGCTTTTCTTCAGCAAGGACAGGAAAGCTGGTCAGAGTTGATGGGAAGATGGATGGAGCTAAATACAGGGCAACCCTGGAGCAAAACCTGTTAGATCAGTCTGGGGCAGAGGTTCACTTTCCAGAAGGACAACGACCCTAAACATACAGCCAGAGCTCCAATGGAATAGATTAGATCAAAACATATTCATGTGTTAGAATAGACCAGTCAAAGTCCAGACCTAAATCCCATTGAGAATCTGTGGCAGGACTTTAAAATTGCTGTTCACAGATGCTCTCCATCTAATCTGACTGAGCTTGAGCTATTTTGAAGAAGAATGGGCAAAAATGTTAGCCTCTAGATGTAGAAAGCTGGTAGAGACATTCCCCAAAAGACTTACAGCTGTAATTGCAGTAAAAGGTGGTCCTACAAAGTATTGACTCAGGGGGGCTGAATACATGTGCACGCCACACTTTCCAGATTTTTATTTAAAAAAATGTTGAAAACCATGTATCCTTTTCTTTTAACTTCCTTTTCCTTTTCTTTTGCTATTTTGGGTTGGTCTATCAAATAAAATCCCAATAAAATACATTTAAGGGGGTTTTCCAGGTTCAGCCTGGGTGAAGAAGGGGTTATGTCTGGGTTCACCTCTGACCCCAGACAACCCCTTTAAGTTTGTGGGTGAAACGGGAAAAAATATGGAAAAGTTCAATGAGTTCTTTTTCAAGGCACTGCAAATGAAATTTATATGTAACATTTTTACATGTAAATGTAAATAGAATTCTTGATTTTCACACCCCTTCCCTTCTTCCAGATCCTTTCCCATCCCTTGGTTTAAGTTTATGGACATCTATGTCTTTCTTGGACAACACTGGTTTCCATATTTCTTCTGCTTCATCTTTTCATCTGAGGCCCGAGAGGACTGCAGTTCTTTAGCAGTTTTTCTGTATTATTTTGTAATGCTCTTAAATCACCTCGGAAGAATCACCTCTGTTCTAAGTCTTTTGAGATCATGACTCTCACTGTGTTTTGAAGGTCTTGGAAATGGCTTTTTATCCCTTTTTTATTTTGGAATTTCCCTTAGGGTCTGATCTGTATGCAGTTCATATTCTTTTATGCAGTCCCAATTGTGGTCAGTATTCATGGCAGCAGCGGGCCACCAAGATTGTCCAGGGCAATAAAGGATCATCGTATTTTGAGCCAAGTCATAAGGTGAGCGGGCTCAAAAAATCATATAATGTGTATGGGGTTTCTCACGCAGGAACCCTGTGCTGCGCTCTTGGCGTCTGTGGAGTACATTCCCTTCCGTGGGTGATCACATCAGGGACTTTTTCTGTGCAGGTGCCAAGATCGCAGAAGGTGCCTGCGCAATAGTTGTAGAAGCATTCATCTGGCATCATGGAGAGGGGGGAAGCCTGGGGGCCTCTGCACATCTACAAATATCAAAAAGGACATACAGGTATGTTTCCAATGCTGTTGACACGTATTGTTGGGCATTACTGGTACTTCTATTAGCGAAAATCCAATAACATGATGGTCTGAACAAATTTTAGGCTGATTCAAGTATACTCAAAAAAAAAAAAAAAATCTCAGAGGAGTTGTTGGAATCAAATGAAACTTTCTATGTGTGAATGTAGTGATGATGTTATTGTAATATTTGTATTTATTTGTAAAAAAAACCTGTTCTAGCCTGGATATAAGATGAGATATGGTTAGACATGGAGGCATACGGGTTCTGTATGGTATCCTGCAGCACATTTTCCCACAGATGTTGCAGGTAGGTCTGCAGATCCTGCACACTTGTAGGTTGCTGAAGGTAGCATCCCAGCTGGTCCCATAAATGCTAGATTGGGGATACATCTGGCGACCGGAAAGGTCAAGGAAATGTTATAATCTGCTTGAGACATTCCTGGGAAAACCTCTACTGTGTGTGGGCGAGCATTATCCTGCCGAAAAATGTCCACTGGAAGCCTACCCATGAGAGGTAACACATGTGACCGCAGGATGCCCTGCACATATTAGTGAACTGCTAGGGTCTCAAAAGATCCGGGGACCAAGCCCCAATAAATATGGCCCAGTTCTCGACCCTCCCCCCACACATTTTACTGTACTTGCTATACAGCAGCACATACCTGTCAGATCCTGTGCCTCCAGGTGACGTCTCCTCTGATGTAGATCTTCTCTGTCATCATCTTCTCCATTCGGTCCAGACAACGTCTCTGCAGAGTGTGACACAGACATCTTAGTGTCCTCACATTTCTATCATCATCCCCCAACCTGGAGCCCCCACAGTGTTATCCTGCTGCTCGCTGTGCCCCCCAATACCCCAAAATACTATCTTGAAGAAAAAATAGTGCCCCTATAGTAATACTGCCCCATACAGTGCCCCCAACAGTGATAATGCTCCCCAAGAGTGCCCCCATTAGTAGAAGAGCCCTCCAGTATTAATAATACCCTCACAGAGCCCCCAGTAGAAAGTCCCCCATACAGTCCCAAGTAAATAATATCACCCCCTCCCCAGACGCCTCCAACATGTATTCCTATGTAAATATCACCCCCTCAACATTCAGTCCCATGTAAATAACATTATTTCTACCCACCAGCCACCTTCAATATACAGTCCCACATAAATAACATCGCCCCCTCAACATCCAGTCCCATGTAGATAACATCATTCCCTCCCTCAGACCCCTGTAACATTCAGTCCCATGTAAATAGCATGCCTCCCTCCCACAGCCGCCATCAACATACAGTCCCAGGTAAATAACATCACTTCCTCCCCCAGCCCCCTCCAACATACAGTCCCATGTAAATAACATCCCCCTGCCCCAGCCCCCTCCAACATACAGTTCTATGTAAATAACATGACCCCCTCCCCAGCCACCTTCAACACACTGTTCCATGTAAATAACATCCCTCCCTTCAGCCCTAACATACAGTTCCAGTTAAATAACCACAACTCCCAGCATTGCTCAGCCTCTCCCTTAACTTACCGCTTCTCATGTAGCAGACATCCCCTCATGGCTTCTTCTCCTCTTCACTGCCTGTCCTCTCCTGCACTAGTCACATAATGGTGACATCATCGCAGGTCCTTCTCAACCACTGCCTGTTTTACTGGTCACATGACCTGTGATGTCACCACAGGTCCTTCAGCTCTTCCACCTCATTAGATTCAATTGCATTGCCGTCCTGAGGATGGCAATACAGTTGTATCTAGCGGGCGGGCAGGTTATTCAGGACCTAGAACAAAACATCAGGGCCCAGGCCACGAACGTTTTAACCTAGCAACTCCCCTGATGAGCTGTTAGTGTCCAAATCAAAAACAGTCCAGGTGTAAGTATTCACCCGATTGTTCACCTCGCATGTGGAATAGTCAAAGGCTGGAAAGCAAGATCGGAGTCTAGTGGCTGTGACATTCCAGATGACTTCAGTTTCCTGAAGCAAGATGTAGTCGTATAACAGTTCAGTAACAGATGAATGGCAATATTTGTAGCATGAGGCAGAGGTGTAGTCAGGTAACAGCCCAAGTTTGGTAACAGATGAATGACAGCCTACGGGTAGAGCTAATTAGGCAAACAAGGGAAGAATATAAGGGGCGAGAAATTATCCATCAGATTCAGGAAAGGAACTAAGAATCACCAGTAGCTCAGTGAGTTTAAATCCTGTCACCAAGTTTCGCATTCATGACACCACTGAAAACAAAGGCCGACAGTGGCTGGCTTTCAATGGCAGATGTAATGGGTGCCATGCCAAACAATTTCCCTCAGCTAAGAGCCTGGAAATTGTCTAGGGGTGTGTGACGAAGGGGCCACCTGTATCTTGATGGTGGACAACAAAATTGTGGGAGCTGCTTGTGTTTGTCGGTGGATCAAACGATCCTCTCAAATGCTGATTTGTCTGGGCCACCCGGCGCCTGTTTGCTGTGTGTGTGCCCTACTGTAACACTGCTTCTAACAGGTAGGACTAGCCTAGATGGCAGGCAATTCATTGAAATGACTATCCTGCTTCTCTCAGTTTGCATAGAGCTGCATGGACATGGTCATGGCCCAGAACGGTATATAGGAGCAATAAAGGTAAAAGAAATAGATTACAAAATACATTACACAATTACAGCTATCTGCATAAATCATTATTTTAAAGGATATTAATATAAACTGGAAAAAGCCTTTAAGATTGAATCAGATGTGTGAAGGAAAAGTCAAAGGCGTTTCAGGAAGAGAAGTGACAGCTAATGACAGATGTCATGAAGATTCACAGTTTTCTGCTCTGTATGATTTGTGGAGTCTCTATCAGTCATGTCTGTTATTCTGCTTATATGTATTTTATCTCTTAGGACTCAGCAGCATCAAAATAACAAAAATGTGTTAAAAGATAAACCTTCCATTTACTGCAAATAGCCAGAGGCTTTGTAAAGGTGTCAAGTCGCCAGTTTTTTTTTACTGTCCCTAACACGGTCACCCATGGATCTCCTGCCCATAATGTTTTATGTAATGGTATAGTCACCAGCATGACTTGATAAAAGAGAAGTCTTAAAAGCTAATTTACTAGCTCTTTATGAAGTCGTAACCTGGGGAGAAGTAAGAGTTAAGTTCATTAAAGCATTTGATACTGTCCTCATGTGAACATGCACTGGTTTAGACAGTACCGTCCATCATTGGATATAAAACTGACTGAAGGACCGTATACAAAGAGTCACCAAAATTGGTTATATGGTAGAGTGATAGTAGAGTAGATCTGAGACCGTGGGGGGAGATGTCAGGGAACTTTTCAAGCTGCTGCTGGATGCTGTAGACCAGCAGCTTCATGCTATTTAGTTGCTTTACTGCCTCATTAAGCAGTGTGCCTCCATGACACCTGCCCCCCCCCCAATGTCCTGTCCTATCTCATCCTCATGGAGCCCCTTCTGTCTTCTTTCCTCCCCTATGTATCCAGAGCTCCTGTTCCACCCTCCTATCTCCTATTGCTGCCCTGCACAGACCTCCTGCCACTACTTCTTGTATGAATCCCCCTTAGAACCCCTTCCACCTACATGCTGTGTTCACCCCTCCTGTCCATACAGGGCTCTGGTCACCTGTCTCAGTCCTCTGCCTCTCAATATGGTGGCGTCTAAACCGCATGCACCATAAGGATCTTCTACCATCACAGGATCATGTGACTGTGCCCCCATCCAGTACTGTGCCCCCTTATACCCTGCATTGTGCCCTCTTACCATACCCTGTACAGTGCCCCTCGTCATTCTATATACTGTGCCCTCTTATACCCTTTTATCCAGTCACTGCATAGCAGTGTTATCCAGTTACTGTATGGCGGTTTTATCCGATTACTGTATGGAAGTATCCAGTCACTGTATGGTGGTGGTATCCAATAACTGTATGGCAATAACGGTATCCCCTTCCCTGCCCATGCCACCTTTTTTTAGACCTGACATGAGAGTGGAAAACTTGTAGATTGCGGCGCAAAGGATCTTTGCGCCACAATCTTTGTCAGAAATACTCCTAATATAGGCGTATTTCTGTTTAATAAATGACCCCCTAATTGTATTATTATATTATTATTCCAGGGTAGGGCTAATATCTTTATAGTGTATAGATTCTAGTATATTATACTGTGATATTTGCCGTGGGTCCCAGTCAGTTCTAGCTAGTGAGGGCCTGTTACACAGTATAATGACCCCAGTGCCCCCTCCATACAGTATAACCCCCAGTGTGGGGGCCACTGAGAGTCATTATTCTGAATGGGGGGTGACTTAGGGTCATTTTTCTGAATAGAGGGACACTGTGGTGTCATTAAACTGTGTGGGGGGCCACTGGCGGGGGTCATAATACTATGTGGGGGTCACTGCGGGTTATTATACTGTGTGTGGGGGCATTGGGCGGGTTCTGTCGGGTTTATAATAATTCAATTAAGAATTATTAATTATGGTCATAAAAATATTTTTTTTATAACTACCTGAAATTATGACCTGGTGAATTGTAGATAACCCAATCGATACAATTCACATCTGAGGCCGACTATTTCCTTAGATAATAAGTTCTTTTCATGTGAGATGACATTAATGCTAAAGATGTAGTTTTGACATTAAACAATAATACACAGGTATTATAAAAATATGCAAAATTTATTGGTTACACGATTATAAACAAATAAGTATATAACACAATGATATATGCCAAGGAATATATATGGCAATGATATATGATGCATTACAAGCTTATCATAAGTAAATAAAATGATATATGCCAATTAATATATATGGCATTGATATCAGGCACTAGAAGCTTCACAATAAGTAAATAAACACATGTGGGTAAGAGCAGCTTGTCACATTATAACAAAGCTATTTGGTTAGGATATCAAAACAAGAAGTTAAATTATATACATCACTTCTGTCCAGAGGAAACCTCATGATATCAGGATGGGCATGTCTAATCCTAGACACGAATATCGAATGCTAACTACATTCTGCCCCCCTCTAACCAACTACACCTCACATGACTTCAGGAATGGGCAAATCCATCCAAGGATATAACTTAGAAGAGATAACTGTATCCTTCCGCCCCATCCTGGACTATTTTCACATGTATGACTTGGTAAGACTATTAAGACACACAACAGAAATGGGAAGAACTTGGAACAAGTCTTTCCAGTGGGAATTTATCATCTAGCTTGGCGAAGAATGCTACTATCGATATATCTCCGCATATATATATGCAATCATTTAATACTCTGATAAATTATGAAACTTGATTCTTCTGCAGGTAGAATGAAGGCTCACAATTATTCTATATCTAAGACTACATCTCATATAAAGAGATGATAAATAAATTTATATGTTCGCCAACATAGATGCTATGATTTTACCCACATTATCTAAATAGTCTTAATAAAATGAAACATCATTCTTTGTGTTTCTTACCAAGTCCTAGCAGGAATCTCACTTCTGCTCCTAGGAAAGCTGGATGGTCCATCACCATGGCTTTCATCTTGGGTGTTGGCTCCTGGAATGTTGGAATGCTATGCTTCCTCCTTTGTTTCTTAGCTTCTCCTCCTTGCCTCTCTCCTGATGCTGATCTATCTAGGGTAATTATCTCCCTTGTAATCTAACATTACCACCCCCTGGATTAGTATTCTCCAATCAATTGAGGGGGTGTAAACATAAGTAATAAGATCCTATGAGATCATGTTTACCCATAATGCAACTATGGAGGATGGTGGAACGATATCCATCTGTCTCCGGATGGCACTGTTGTGCAAGCTATTAGCACCATACTATAAAGAGTTAACTAGGGTATTTTTGCATCACATACATTTGACCCTCGTCGTCGTAAATCAGAGATAAGGATTAGTTTAGAAAACTTTGAAACAACTAAAGACAGACCTCTAGGCGTCTCTCTGAATGTTTCTCACACTGTTGATCTATGGACCATAATGATATGAATGGGCCTTGTTCTCTTCAGACGGACATGTCTGGAGAATCCAGTGTACTCCCAACAGATAGGACCACATCTGTGGCAATAACTCTTAAGACACAATACTCTCTGTATTTTTACACAGACTGAGCTTGGCATGACCTCATCTTGGCCTGTCTCAGTCGCATATGAAAACTTTGGTTCATGTATGTTACTTAAAGACAATGAGCATGCATTTTTAATATAATATGATCAGGTATCAATATATATACCTATGAAAATGCCCGACAGTTCATTATACTGTGAAAAGGGCCACTAGTGGCCATTATACTGTATGGGGGTGACTGGGGGTCATTATACAGTGTGGGAGCCACAGGGGTACATGTAAATGTAAAAAAATGCCACAAGGGGCCCACTGAGATTTATCTCCCAAGTGCCCACATGAACCTGGAGCCAGCCCTGCGTTTTCTGCAGCAATGCTTTTTGCATTATTTCTGTGTTTTGGCAATGCTATATCATTTCTGTATTGTGCGTTATGTGTATGTTATATATGGAACATCATTATGTGATTTTTTACTGTGCTGTGAGGGCACATGACATTTATTGTTATTTCTGTGCTGTATTATTATATGATGTATTCCTGTATCATGACCTCAAAGTATAATTCCTTCACTGTATCATCAGTGATATCACTGTGTGCATTTTGGTGATATCCACTGTACTTTGACATTACTGTGTTAACTATCACTGTACTGTGACATCACTGTGTTCACTGTCACTGTACTCATTATCACTGTACTGTGACATCACTGTGTTCACTGTACTGTGACATCACTGTGTTCATTATCACTGTACTGTGACATCACTGTGTTCACTGTCACTTTACTGTGACATCATTGTCTTCACTATCACTGTACTGTGACATCAGTGTCTTTACTACTACTGTACTGTGACATCACTGTGTTCACTGTCACTGTACTGTGACATCAGTGTCTTCACTACCACTGTACTGTGACATCATTGTGTTCACCACCACTATACTGTGACATCACTTTGTTCACTACCACTGTACTGTGACATCACTGTGTTCATTATCACCGTACTGTGACATCACTGTGTTTATTATCCCTGTACTGTGACATCATTGTGTTCATTATGACTGTACTGGGACATCACTGTGTTCACTATCACTGTACTGTGACATCACTGTGTTCACTATCACTGTACTGTGACATCATTGTGTTCACTATCACTGTACTGTGACATTATTATCTTCACTATCATTGTACTGTGACATCATTGTGTTCACTATCACTGTACTGTGACATCACTGTGTTCACTATGACTGTACTGGGACATCACTGTGTTCACTGTCACTGTACTATGACATTATTGTCTTCACTATCACTGTACTGTAACATCAGTGCCTTCACTAGCACTGTACTGTGACATCACTGTGTTCACTGTCACTGTACTGTGACATCACTGTGTTCATTATCACTGTACAGGGACATCACTGTGTTCACTATCACTGTACTGTGACAGAGGTAGTTGCTTTGCGCATCTCATGCCAGCAGGGCTGCCATCATAAATTTTGGGGCCCCTTACACAGCTCAGGGCCTGGGCGCCCCCGCCTCGCCACCATCGCCCCAGTGGCGGATCCAGGGCCTGGTCTCGGGAGGGGCAATAGGAGATCATGGGGCTCCTGTGTTCTGCAGCACATGATCCCGCAAGACCCATTCGCAGGAGGTCACAGATCTCGCGGGATTGCGCGCCGAAGTGACTGAACTCATGCCCGCTCAGCCTGCGAGTACAGGATTAGATCAGCAACACAAGTCAGGGGCGGACTGAGAACCCTCAGGGCCCCCGGGCAAAATAAATCAAGGGCCCCCGTCCAGGTCCCACCCATGTTCTGACTCCAGCCACACCCATATTCCACCTCCACACCCCCGGTCGCACCGCTAATCATTACGCCACTAATCCCATCACTACAGTAATACAGCGCCCCATACCTCTTACATCCAGTGACGTCTCCTTTGATGTAGATGTTCTCTGTCCTCGTCTTCTCCTTTCAGACCTTCAGACCAGACCAACATTTTGTCGCCATTTTTCGTCTCTGCAGTTTGACAATAAAAAAAGAAAAAATCTTAGTTTACTACTTTTCCATCTTCCTCCTATCTTCTGGACAAATCATCCTACTACCCCCAATATTGTGCCGCTGTGCTCCCCAATACTATACTGCAGAAACAGATAATACCCCTGATAACACTAGTACCACACAGAGCCCCCATATAAAATACCCCTTCTTTGTGGCCTCAGTAGAAGCCCCTATAGTGCCCCATAATAATGTGCCAGTAACAAGTGCCCCCCATAGATGTCTCCCCGCCATGCGCCAGTATCAAGTGCCAAACCTCCCATGTACTAGTATCAAGTGCCAAACCCCCCCATGTGCCAGTATCAAGTGCCAAACCCTATGTGCCAGTATCAAGTGCCAATGCCCCCATGTGCCAGTATCAAGTGCCAATGCCCCCCATGTGCCAGTATCAAGTGCCATTGCCACCCCATGTGCCTGTATCAAGTGCCACCACCCTATGTGCCAGTATCAAGTGCCAATGCCCCCCCATGTGCCTGTATCAAATGCCACCACCCTATGTGCCAGTATCAAGTGCCAATGCCCTCCAATGTGCCAGTATCAAGTGCCAATGCCCCCCATGTGCCAGTATCAAGTGCCAATGCCCCCCATGTGCCAGTATCAGGTGCCAATGCCCCCATGTACCAGCATCTGGTGCCAATGCCCACCCATGTGCCAGTATCAGGTTCCAATGCCCCCCCATGTGCCAGTATCAGGTGCCAATGCCCCCCATGTGCCAGTATCAGGTGCCAATGCCCCCCATGTGCCAGTATCAGATGCCAATGCCCCCATGTGCCAGTATCAGGTGCTAATGCCCCCCATGTGCAAGTATCAGGTGCCAAGGCCCCCCATGTGTCAGTATCGGGTGCCAATTCCCCCATGTGCCAGTATCAGGTGCCAATGCCCGCCCATGTACCAGTATCAGGTGCCAATGCCCCCCCATGTGCCAGTATCAGGTTCCAATGCCCCCCATGTGTCAGTATCAGGTGCCAATGCCCCCCATATGCCAGTATCAGATGCCAATGCCCCTATGTGCCAGTATCAGGTGCTAATGCTCCCCATGTGCCAGTATCAAGTGCCAATGCCACCCCCCCATGTGCCAGTATCAAGTGCCTCCCGCTCCCCCCATGTGGCAGTAACAGATAGTCTGGTATTGAAAAAAAAAACACTTGTACTTACCTCCATCACACAGACACAGCGATGCGATGCAGGCCTCTTCCGGCCTGTGTCCCGCGCTGTATGGCTCTGATAGGCTGCAGGCTGGCAGCCTATCAGAGGAACAGGGAAGGGAGACAAAGGAAGCGTTCATCTCCCTAAAAAAAAAAAAAAAAGGCTCGGGACCGGCCGGGCCCCCCACGGGGTCTGGGCCCCTTACTGGGGTACTGGCTGTACCCCCTGATGGCGGCCCTGCCAGTACGTCATGGGTCCTTAAGTACTTGGGAATCATGACATACCGGTATGTCATGCGTGCTTAAGAGGTTAAACAAGAACTTATATTCCTAAAGGGGTGTATTCAGAAAAACTTTAGCAAAGCTCTGTTTGGAACATTACAAACCGAGTCTGCGCACCTCAATTCTTGAAGAATCCGTATGAAAAGCCTTTTTTGACATTCCAATGTAATCCAGTTTATCCCATAGATTACATTGTAATGAAGGGGGATATATGTTATGCCTTTTCATAGTTATAAACAGTTATATTTACTTATTTTAGTTATATTGGATATGCATTACCTTTAAGAACATAATGAAGTATGTTCAATATTGTAATATGGTTTTCTACTAACAAGACTTCACTCAATGGAAATTGTACTTTTATACTCATCAATTTATTCATACAGTTAGAAAGCACAGGGTTCATTGCATAGGTTTTCATATTTGGTTTTGAAACTAAATAAGGGTCCTTTCACACTGGCGTTTTTGTTTTCCGGCATAGAGTTCCGTCGTCGGGTCTCTATGCCGGAAGAATCCTGATCAGGATCATCCCCATGCATTCTGAATGGAGAGAAATCCGTTCAGGATGCATCAGGATGTCTTCAGTTCAGGACCGGAACGTTTTTTGGACGCAGCAAATACCGTAGCATGCTGCGCTTTTTGCTCCGTCTAAAAATCCGGAACACTTGCCGCAACGACGGATCCGGAATAATTGCCCATTGAAATGCATTATTCCGGATCCGTCTTCTAATCTTCAGTTGTTACGACGCAGCGACGGATCCGGAAGTGTCTTCTGCGCCTGCGCCAGGAAGTAGGATGGGCTTGGCTGGCGCGAAAACTTCCAGTAGACGTCCCGCGCGGGAGAAGACAGGGCGTGGAAGAGGCTCCAGGAGGTGAGTATTGCGTGTGTCTGTCCCTATATATAAAAATTATTAACTACATGCATCTACTATGTCCCAGACATAGTAGATGTATGTAGGAGGCATAAAAGGATGCTGGGGGTAGTAGTCCCCCCTACCACCAGCACCCACCGTGCGGTCACCCCAGCTCCAGTCCCAAGTGCTTTTGCTTTGGGACTGCAGTTGGGGTGACTGTATGGAGGATGTTGGGGGTAGTAGTCCCCTGGGGAATGCTACCCCCTGCAACCTCCATGCATTCACCCCAGCTGCTGTCCCAAGTGCTAGTCGTTAATCTAGTACTCTTTACTAATTTTTTTATTATATATTTTTTTTGTCTCATTGTTTAGGTATTTTTTGGTGTTTCGGGAAAAAAATAAAAGTTGTCTTGGACTTTGAAAAATGTCCAGTAAGTATTATTTTCAAAGGACTATTTGAAGTTCTTAAAAGTCAATGCTTTAATATTCTAAAATTTTTTCAATAGGCTCTTCAAGTGAGGCCGGGGACTCCCCTCCAAGGCAACGGGTGCGCTTGGATACGGTATGTTATGTTTTTATTTAAGTAATTTTTTTACACCTTTACAAAATTTTAATTGGGTAAGTTTTCCATTCACAGCAATCGTCAACTGAGGAGAGGGGTTCCGGCCGTGCAGCTACTGCGGGGGAGGAGGAAGTCGGGGGTGGACTCCAGGAAGCGGTAAATATTTTTGTTATAAAAATAAAAACATGTTTTGATAAGTATTTATATAATTGTATTTATTATAAGTTTGTTATCCTTTATTTTTCTAGTCAGCTCCTCCTGTGGCCTCAAGAGGTCGTCAGCAACCATCCACAAGGCGCCGGGGAGCACGCGGTGGTCGGGGACGTGTGAGTATATCTTCATATTGTATCTTGTTAGATCATTTTTTAAATCAAGTTTTTTTTTTTAAATATATGCTTTTCTCATTTTATAGGGTTCAAGGGCCTCTGCCAGAACTGATGAGGAGGAATTTTCTGGCTTCTACATTGACAATGATCTCCTCATCAGTCTGGGGGAGGAACGCGTCCCACTCTGGGACCCTACCGACCGCCGACATGCAGATCATCACCTGACCCGGACCTTGTGGATGGAGATCTGCTCAAAAATAATACCAAATTGGGACGACCTCAGTGAAGGCCAACATGAGGAATGCAGTAAGTAGCCTAAAAGAATTGTTATTTTTTTATTTTCAGTCCTATTAAAACTGCGGCTGGCTGTTCCAAAATTAAAACTCCCAGCATAGATTATCCTGGCATGTCGAGAGTTTTGGTTTAGCAAGAGCTTGGCTGTAGTTTGGTAATGTCAGTAATTTTTGATTAATCTTAATATTTATATTTTTCAGAGACGACAGTCATGGTGCGGTGGCGCTCAATAAGGGGCCGCTATAAGAAGGACTATAACGAGGAGGTCAATCGCCCGAGTGGGTCTGGCGGAACCCGACGGCAGCCGTACCGCTATTCGGCTGCCCTAGGGTTCCTACGTAGAACCCTAGAGCTGCGAAGGTAATTAAAAAATGCCATAAAAAATGTCATGATGTTTAGATAGTATATAAATACAAAACACTTTTTTTTTTTTGCAGAACAACAAGCAGTACTCGGGCGCCTGAACCTCCTCGTGATAGCGAACAAGAGGTGGTCCCTGCTGAGCTGCCCACCGCGGATCCCTCTCCACCTTGCCCAGCACCTGGTCAGGATCCTAACCGTCCTCTACTCGTGCCCTCTGGCGATGCAACAATGGCCGTTATGGCTCCTCTTTTTGAAGCATTGATGTGTCGCCAGAGGGCCGGTAGAAGCCGCCAGGCTGATTACGAGGACCTCACAAGGCTCTTGTATGAGACCTTTGTGGTTACAGCCAGAGGATTGTAGCCATGGAGGCCGAGCTGCGAAGTCTGCGGGAGTGGGCGGCGCAGTTTTCTCAGCCCGGCCCTCTACAAACCTACTGGCCGTCAGTGAATCAGCTGGTGGCGGACTTCACGGGTGGAGGAAACGGTGTGGGATTTGAGACACCGCCCAACTTCCTTTCCCCAACCAACTACCTATCCCACGTCCCATTCCTATCCCCCACCACAACCACCTCAACACTACCAACCTCCTCACCACTACCAACCTCCTCACCCATTCCAACCTCCTCACCCCTTCCAACCTCCTCACCCCACCCAACCTCCTCACCCCACCCAACCTCCTCACCCCTTCCAAGCTCCACAAACTCCAACCCGTCCACCTCAACCACCTCCCCAGTCTCACACCCCCGAGCCTTTTCAACTCTCTTCTCCCTCTCCTCCTCACTATTTTTCATCTACCACTTTCACCACTCCTTCTTCTCTGGCTCGGGCAACTCTATCACCCCTTCCCCCGTCCCGTCTGACTACTCCCTCTGTCTCTCCTCCCACATCGCATCATTTAGGCCCCACCAGAACATCTCAAGGTGGAGACGGATCAAGCCATGGACTGCCTGCCACCCCCCAACCTCCTCCACAAAATCCTCATTATGAGGATTTATGATGTTTTTTTTATTATGTTTGTTAATTTTATATTTAATATTTATAATTGAATTTTTTTTTTAGTTTTTGGAATTTTATGTTTGAATTAAAATTATTTATAAAGTTTTCGGTGTGCAGGTGTTTTTTACTTAAAAAATAACCAAACCAAACACCCTCTCTCACACCCCTTGGGGAGCGACAGTGGAACCTTGTTGCTCTCCAGGCGGTGGGAGAGGGAGTGCTGGATAAAGGCCTGGCACCCTCTCCCACCCCTTGGGGAGCGACAGTGGAACCTTGTTGCTCTCCAGGCGGTGGGAGAGGGAGTGCTGGATAAAGACCTGGCACCCTCTCCCACCCCTTGGGGAGCGACACTATCATTGTGGCTACTAAAGAGGTGATAAGAGTTTTTATACAATAGTATAGCATATTAAAGAAAAATAAACACCATAGAACGACCTTTCTTAAGAAAAATTTATTAACAATTTAAAATTTTTATAACAGAAACAACTTTGTACAGTTAAACATTATGCTTCTGCCACCAGCATGTGAGCTAATAGGCATGCTGAAAATTTTACTATTTTATACATTACGGTCCGGCCACTGGAAACGTCCCGCATCCGAGCAGAAGTAGTCGGCAAAGGCATCACGCATGGCGGACACTGCCACACTACCACGTGGTCCAAAGCTCGAAATACTTGTCAAATCACTGTCCTCTGGCATGCGCTCTATAGTGGGTTCTTTTGTCCTTAGAAAATTGTGAAGTACAACACCACACTTCACCACTTCATCCACAATTTTTATTTTCAATTGAATCGGTTTTGCAAAAACTCTCCACTTTGAAACAAGAATACCAAAAGTGCACTCAACCATTCGTCGTGCCCTTGTCAAACGATAATTAAAATTTTGTTTTTTGGCATCCAATCCACGGCTGGCGTAAGGTTTGATTAGGTTCCCAGCCATTTGGAAAGCCTCATCTCCCACCAATACATATGGCAGTGGAGGACCGTTGGTACCAGGCATTGGTTCAGAAGGTGGAAAATCGAAACTCCTATTATACACACTGCGTCCCATGAACGAGTTCTTAAAAATCATTGAATCGTTGGTGCGGCCATAAGCACCAATATCAACTGCTACAAAACGGTACTCAGCGTCAGCTATGGCCATGAGAACAATAGAAAAATATTTTTTATAGTTGAAAAATTCTGATCCTGTACATCCACTGCACCAACACAATGAGGAAATTGACTATTTTTCTTTGATTTGTAGCCATCTCTGGCGATTTGGGGTCGGTATGAACTCATCGTGTAGTTCGTCCCATAAAACCTTACAGGTTTCCTTGACAATGGTGGAAATTGTAGAAATTCCAAGGCGGAAGTTACAGTGCAACGAGGTGTAGCTATCACCTGTAGCCAGAAAACTGAAGAAAAAAAAAATTTGTATTAATTAATGTTTGATAAATAACCATTACATATTATGGAATTGTAAACTTATCATAAGTATCCTATTTCTTTTAACAATTTTAATATACTTTAAAGGTCTAGTAAAATTAATACATTTTTTTATGGCTAATTATAGGTGCTAGAGAATTTGTAATTGAAATATGAATAATTTACAACACATATAAAAAAATATAAAAATATAAGCTATATGTCGGTTTCTTACCGGATGGTCACCATAAGTCGTTCGGTGGGTGAGACACACCGGCGGAAAGACGTGTCCATTCGAGTTAGTTTTGGTGATACTCGCTCTAGTAGATCATCAACGGTATCCGTAGTCATCCGAAAATAATTATTAAATTTTTCAGGATATAGACATAATTCCGGGTAAAGCAGTTCAAATGCACCTTCGGTCATACGTGCAGAAGATATGGGATGCACCCAATAACGACGTAGCTGACGCCGACGTCTTTCTCTCTCTTGTTTCCTCCATCTAGAAACCAATATAAGGGCTTTCCACGCAAAAGCTTGTTCAGGCATCATCCTGGCGACAATCCAAATCTCAGTCTGAGGGGTAGTCTGCAATTTTTACTCTTTGTATCCCAAAAAATGTGCATATCTGGTTTAAATAACTGATCCGCTTAATTTTTCAGGCTAATCCGTTGTTACGACAGATCCGGACGACGGATCCGTATACAGCACGGATCCGGAAGACGGATCCGGCAAAAAGACGTTCACGGTGCCTTCCGGTTTTCCGGATCCGTATATCAGGAAAAAATCCTGAAAGACGGATCCGGAATGAAATATTGATGCGTTCTTATGCGTTTTTCCGGATCCGTCGTGTAATTCCGTTATGTGGAGTACCTGACGGATCCGGACGACGCAAGTGTGAAGGAGCTCTAAAGAATGTTGGTAGATTTATGGTGTGTTGGTTCTAGTGGTGTATTTTGGTATTGCAATATATATTTTTTTATACATAGATATTTTCATTGATGTTAGTGCTCTAATATTATTGTATAATAAAATTATTTATATTTTTGCATAGATGCCTTTCCCTGTTTTGCTGATTGCACAAACAGTTAGGTTCTCGATTGAATTTTGTGGGTTTTTATGTCGGCCCCCCCTTGGATCAATATTTTCTTGACAGTTGTTTTTTTCTTTCTTTCTTTGATCCTAATTTTTGTACATAAGGCTCCACACCAGGGTCCTTTAGGGTTAGATAGGACTTTAAGTATTCCTGTGTATGTACTCACCTACCTCTGGGGTCTGTTCATACTGGTAGTCAGTCAGGGTTTTGATAAGGGTTTTCCCTAGGAGGTGTCCATCTTCTTTCCCTAGTTTTCAGGCCTTATTTCCTTTTCCCTTTTATGTTTAGTATGGGGTTTCCCTCCCACACTAGAGCGTGACATAAATAGGAGCAGTACACTATATGTGTAGGGTCTGCTCTCCTGAATATAGATGCCCATAGGGCATAGGTAGATTTAGAGTAGGACCTGCCTGACTGAGACCACTATGGCATGGGTAGGCGGGCGGGGCACAGATGTGTTTTGATCAAAATATTGCCTTGCCTTGAATTGTGGCCACAACTGGCAGAGTTTTTCCTGTCCGGCCAGTTCCGGTAAATCAGAGTGGGTGTTTAGTGTGGTGGGTGGCATAGTTACCCCAAAGAGAACTCGCCTTTCAACACAAAATGTTATGAGACTAACTTTTATAAAGATGAATCAGTCCTGGATCAACCAGGATTTCCAGACACTGTTGCCTGATACAACAGATTTGATCATTCTGGTAGTAATTAGTTCACTGCAGTGTGCTGCCACAGCGGAACATTGTGACAAATGGCCCGTTACTTCTGCCCATGTGCTTCTGCCACTATTCTAATGCTGGCACCTGCCTGATGCCACATGCCTGCTGCCTCTACTGCCTTCTGTGATCTGCCACCATCTTGTGCTGTTACTGCCACTGCAGTTGCCTTTCCCCTCTCCACTTTGCTCTGCTGCCAATATTGTGACTCTCTATGCTGTTGCCACCCTCACCACTCTGTTCTGGGGTCACTATGCTGTTGCCACCTTCACCACTCTGTTCTGGGGCCACTATGCTGTTGCCACCTTCACCAGTCTGTTATGGGGCCACTAGTGACCCAGTTTGGCCATGTTGCCATCACTGTTTATTTTTCTGTTCTTCTAATCCAACAATAAAATCCAAAAATAAAAACGGGTCCTGTCGTTTGAGCATCCATAAGGCCTCTATCACATGGTCGTATTTTGTATCAGGATTTGATCATGATTTGGAAGCCAAAAACGGGAATCGGTCCAAAACACAGAAGACATGCAAATATTTCCATCACATGTTATCTCTGTTTTGTACCCAGTCCTGTTTCGAGAAGGCGGATACTGAAACTACAGGAACCACTTTTTTGGGGCCGTTCTTCTGATGGATCAGAAGAACGGAAAAATAAACAGTGATGTAAACACAGCCTTATTGCTGACACCCTATCCACTGTCAGGGGGCCACTGCTTGAATTGTGGGCCACTGCACTGTTAAATCCAATCCAATAAATTACAGCTGATGCTAATACTGACCTGTAAGGCTGAATTCACACTTCTGTTATTTGATCAGTTATTTCCATCACTTATTGTAAGGCAAATTCAGGAGCCAAGCCTAATCTCGGATTAGGTATCATGTTCTGTGGGTTTGACCCGCACCTGCTTTGGGCTAACAATGACTGACCAAATAAAGTGTGAACTAAGCCTAAAGTCTCATTCACACGGCAGTGTTTCACGGACGTGTGCTGTACTTGTTCTCCATGGACAGCACATGTCCCCATTCATTTTAACGTGTGTATTCACACATCAGTGTTTTAGCACGGTCTGTGGATTCGTGTTTTTAGCAGGGATGCATGCTCTATTTTGTCTGTGTTCACGGATCCATCACACCCATTACAGTCTATTGGTCCGTGAAAACAATGGAAGCAACATGGATGCCATCCGTGCTGCATCCATGTTTCAAGGATCATTAAGAAGAGATGCTTTGAAAATAATTTTTCAGCTGTTCAGTGTCAGTTATACTCGAATGCAACATAGACAGCAAAAAACGGACACACATACCCAACACGGATCCTTCACGGACAGCTTCAAGGATGCATCTCTGACCACCTGCTCACGGGTTTTGAGCACGGACATGGACGTGTGAATGAGGCTTAATACTGATAGTCATTCAACATTTAACAGAAGGGATTCATATGCAGGTTTTTGTACTTCCACAACTTGGATTTAACTCCTTCAGTTTTGAGCCACTCTTCACCTTAAATCCCAGGCCGATTCTTGCAAATCTGACATGTGTCACTTTATGTGCTAATAACTTTGGAACTCTTTTACTTATCCAAGTCATTCTGAGATTGTTTTCTCTTGACACATTGTACTTCATGACGGTGGTAAATCTGAGTCAATATATGTCACCATTATTTATTAAATAATCCAAAATGTACCCAAAAATTGTAAAATTCACAATTTTCAAAATTTGAATTTCTCTACTTTTAAGGCCTCATGCACAAGGCCGTTGTGCAGCTGGTCCGTGCATTGGGGACCGCAATGCGGCGGTATCTGGGACTGATTGAGCCCCACACTTACAGCCTGCTTGCCTGTGAGATCCAGGGGGATGGATTTCATAGACTTACATGGAAGGTAGCCACGATGAGTGCTGACTGTGGCATTGTGAGGGATAATGTGTCTGCATTGGTTTTCACCGATGCCGGAACATACAGCAGGGGTTCGGCTATCAGTGATGCCAGACCCCTGTCACTGATCGGGCGGGTGCAGCTTATGTGCCCGCCTGATCAACACGCCATATCTGTACGGCTCTGGGATTTGAGGCACAGTTCCTAGCACCATACATATATGGCGCTGGCATTCTACGGGTTAAAGAACCTTTTTTTTTCCCACTACTTTATTGTGCTGCCTCCATGTTTTTTGTTCCACCAGACATGGTGAAGTCCGAAGCAAGTGCAAAAAGGGTAGTTGAACTTGGATGGTGAATAGGTAGAATAACTAGACTCCAGACCTTGTAGTAACGTCGAACACAGCTTTACTTGGCATAAACGGTAATCCAAACAGTTTTCAAACAGTATCTTGGTCATCAGCAGGTATTGGCTTAACTTTGGCAGGCAAATACTTCTCTGCAACAAACTCAGCTCTGCTATGCTACCTTTACTCCTAGGAACTTCTTGTCCTGGCTTTGAGTACCTCAAGCTCTAGCTTCAGCTTGGATGAAGGCAATGCAAGGCCAGGAGGGGACAATCAACCATACAGACTTCAGTGCTCTGCTAGCTGACACACAACCTCTCCCTAAGGAGGATGGACTAGAGACTCACTCACTGACTAACTAAACTCCTCCCACTCTAGAGAGGGTTGGAATGGAACTAGGAGGTTCTTCTCCAGGGAAATTAACTTTGCCAATGTTGCCGCCATCTGCTGGAAGACCAGGCAATTACATGAACATAACCAGTTTCATGAATAAATATGCACATTATGAGAAGATGACATGAGATACATTAGGTAATATAAATTTGCACATAGGAGACAGTAGCAAGGTGTCAAAATGAGTAGTAATGGCACTCCGGTTGTACATCAAGATACTAAAGTTTAACTGCAGCCCAGGATAGATGTTACTTAATGCACTTGGTGACAAATTAATTCATAATAAAGCAAATTTCTTGGAGAAAAGTGACCAAAGTGACCAAATCAAATTTTTTAAACTTCACTCATCTCTAGTTATGACATCCTTAGCTGGAGGTAACCAGATAGAAAAATGCTGCCTGCTGTGTTCCTCTATCCATGGCTGGGAGATAGCAGACATTATAGCTAATGTGCACATTCCAGAAATAGAAAACTATGGGATTGATTGTGGTATCAATTCCACTCCAGCATCTCTGTACCACGGACGGAAATTACAACGGCACTGGTGTTGAACGAATTGGGTTCGAACTGCTCTATGCGAACCTGATTCATTTGAAAACCTTTTTTATAATATCTCCTCGCTAAAATGTATGGGCTCCGTTGAGGCCTTAAAAACCTTGCTGTAAATAACACGAGACTTGGTTCGCCTGTCGTCTGATGTCACACTTCGGTTATTTGCATAAATTACTGTCAAAATCCAAAGCTAAACTCGCCTTTGTTAATAAGATTTTGAAATAGTCATTTCTATAAATTCTGTGCACGTAACCCAAGTGTAATGTCATAGACGCGAGACGAAGCAAGTATAATTTTCGACTTTTGAGTTTCTTGGCACATTTCTGAAGTGCGATGAAAGGGGGCGTGGAGGGGGCGTGGCTTTACCCCACCCGACGCATTTATTTTGACTTTCGCTAGAAAGTTGCGGAAGTTACAGCTGAAAGTCTATACTAGCTTGTAGCATGGTGTCACAGATGGTGTGTACACAATAAAAGGCAGGATAAGACACATGGTACAGAATGGAGCAAAAATAAGCTGCACTGAACTCTGTTACTGTTGAATGTGGACTTGGTAGAGATAGGCCCTGATCAATTACTTGTTACCATCCTGATACAGACCAAGGATGCGCCCTTTGGTGGCAAAGACCTAAGTGTTATGATTCCTGGAGTTTCTTTTCATTTCATATAAGACTTTAAGGCCCCTTTCACACGGGCGAGTTTTCCGCGCGGGTGCAATGCGTGAGGTGGACGCATTGCACCCCACTGAATCCAGACCGATTCATTTCTATGGGGCTGTGCACATGAGCGGTGATTTTCACGCATCACTTCTGCGTTGCGTGAAAATCGCAGCATGCTCTATATTGTGCGTTTTTCATGCAACGCAGGCCCCATAGAAGTGAAAGGGGCTGCGGGAAAATTGCAAGCATCCGCAAGCAAGTGCGGATGCAGTGCGATTTTCCCGCATGGTTGCGTAGCAACGTGACCAGATCTTTATTATTTTCCCTTATAACATGGTTATAAGGGAATATATTAGCATTCTTAATAAAGAATGCTTAGTAAAATGAAGATGAAGGGGTTAAAAATAATAAAAATTAACTTACCTTAGCCTCTTGATCGCGTAGTTGCGATCTGTCTTCTCTCTTCAAGCTTCAGCTACCAGCTAAAGGACCTGTGATGACGTCACATCACATGGTCCAATCACATGGTCCATCACCATGGTAAGATGGACCATGTGATGTGACATCATCACAGGTCCTTTAGCTGGTAGCTGAAGCTTGAAGAGAGAAGACAGATCGCAACTATGCGATCAAGTGGCTAAGGTAAGTTAAGTTTTATTGTTTTTAACCCCTTCATCCTCATTTTACACAGCATTCTTTATTAAGAATGCTATTATTTTCCCTTATAACCATGTTATAAGCGAAAATAATAAATTCTACAGAATACTCAACCCGAAACCGGACTTCAGTGATAAAGTCCAGCTTCGGGTCTGGGTACCAAACATTGCGATTTTTCACACGCGCGTGCAAAACGCATTACAAACGTTTGCACACGCGCGGAAAAAACGTGAATATTCCCGCAACGCACCCGCATCCTATCCGGGCGTCAAACATGACACCCGTGTGAAAGAGGCCTAAGGCCCTTTTCACACGAGCGAGTTTTCCATGCGGGCGCAATGCGTGACGTGAACGCATTGCACCCGCACTGAATCCGGACCCATTCATTTTAATGGGTCTGTGTACATGAGCGTTGTTTTTCACGCATCAGTTCTGCGTTGCGTGAAAATCGCAGCATGTTCTATATTCTGCGTTTTTCACGCAGCTCTGGCCCCATAGAAGTGAATGGGATTGCGTGAAAAACGCATTGCATCCGCAAACAAGTGCGGGTGCGATGCGTTTTTCACTGATGGTTGCTAGGAGATGTTGTTTGCAAGCCTTCAGTATTTTTATCACGCGTGTGAAAATCGCATCAAAACGCATTGCACTCGCACGGAAAAAACTGAACGCAATCGCAGACAAAACTGACTGAACTTGCTTGGAAAATGGTGCGAGTTTCACTGAACACGTCCGGACACGCTCGTGTGAAAGAGGCCTAAAGGGGTATTCCCATCTGGCAGACTGATGGCATATTGCCAGAATATGTCACACCTATCTAGAGCAGGCCCCCAAAGTAGCGATTGCACATAGCATGTGCGACCACCCTCCATTTACTTCTCTCGGAGATCTAAAAATAAACAAACGCCGATCTGGTATTGATGATATATCTTGAGGGTAGGTCATCATTTTCTAACTCCCAGAAAACTCCTGTTTATCAGCCCAAAAAAAGAGATTACCTAAAGTATAGTTTTAATTTCTCAATTATGTGTAGTACATATGATTATCATCAGGTTTACCCTACAGCTCTAATTCTACTATAGTATTAGTTGTGAGGTCCCGAGGCTGTCAATATACAAGTGTTAATCCAGAAGAAGGACACAGGGTAAAATTCTTTATTGACACAGAGAAAAAGTGATCAGTCCTAGACTCCTGGATCAATATCGCTGATATATATTATAATTTACTAACTGTAGAAGACAAGCCATGAAGCGCACATCCACATGTTATACATCATCTATTGCTGCTGAGCCAAAGTTATCAGCAGGAGGTTCTTAGTATACATTTTCATCAAAATGTATAAGCCCACTTGCCACTTCACGGCGACCTCTTTCAAGTGGGTCCCTACACTAACCTTATAATCACTATGATCTTATTAACAGTTTAGGCTACTTTCACACTCGAGTCATGGACGGATTAATTCTGATAATACAACCGACTGCATCCGTTCAGAACTGATCAGTTTGTATTATCTTTACCATAGCCAAGACAAATCCGTCTTGATCCGTTATGCTTTCCCATAGCCTTCTATTATGACGGAATGCCTTTTAAAGGCTTCCATTTTGCATTTCGTCATAATACAAGTCTAAGGGCTCAAGAACGAATTCGTCCTCTGTTTTATGGATTCCGTTATTTTCCGTTATAACCATGTTATAATGGAAAGCCATAATGGAAAACATAACCCTAGTGTGAACCCACCCTTATTGTAACACTATATCATTATTATTATTATTATTATTATCATCATCTCTATCAGTATTATACTATTGCTATCCTTAGTAATATATTGTCATCTGGACATATTGTTTAATATTATATTCTTAGTATTATTTCTATTATTCTAAATTCACTCACAATTTATAAACCTGTTGATCCAGAAGAAGGCAAAAACCCCTGGACACATTCAGCCAATTAGTGTCACAGGGAAAAATTCCTTCTCGACCCCGGGAAAAGGCGATCAGTCCTAGGACCCTGGATCAAACCTGTTACTATAACTATTATTAATACTACTGTTATTATTATTATTACTATAATAAATGTTATTTTATGCTCTTTATTTTAACACTATGCCCCTAATTATTAGTAAGGTCCCTAAAACTGTTGATCCAGAAGAAGGCGAAAAACCTGTAACACATTCAGCCAATTAGTGTCACAGGGAAAAATTCCTTCTCAACCCCGAGAAAAGGCGATCAGTCCTAGGACCCTGGATCAAACCTGTTACTATAACTATTATTAATACTACTGTTGTTATCATTATTACTATAATAAATGTTATTTTATGCTATTAATTTTATCGCTATGCTCCTAACTATTAGTAAGGTCCCTGTCCCTAAAACTGTTGATCCAGAAGAAGGCGAAAAACCTGGGACACATTCAGCCAATTAGTGTCACAGGGAAAAATTCCTTCTCGACCCCGGGAAAAGGCGATCAGTCCTAGGACCCTGGATCAAACCTGTTACTATAACTATTATTAATACTACGGTTGTTATTATTATTACTATAATAAATGTTATTTTATGCTATTAATTTTAACGCTATGCTCCTAACTATTAGTAAGGCCCCTGTCCCTAAGGGTCCATTCACACGTCCGCAATTCTGTTCCGCATTTGCGGAACGGAATTACGACCCATTAATTTCAATGGGACAGACTATGTCCCGCCGGGTCCGCAATTGCGGATCCGCACTCCGGGTCCGCACATGCGTTCCCGAAAAATAGAACATGTCCTATTCTGTCCGCACTGCGATCAAGAAAAGGCATTTTCTATGAGTGCCGGGCGATGTGCAGTCCGCATATTGCGAACGCACATCGCCGATGTCCGTGTTTTGCGGATCCGCGGATCTGTGGATCCGCAAAACACACACGGACGTGTGAATGGACCCTTAAACTGTTGATCCAGAAGAAGGTGAAAAACCTGTAACACATTCAGCCAATTAGTGTCACAGGGAAAAATTCCTTCTCGACCCCGGGAAAAGGCGATCAGTCCTAGGACCCTGGATCAAACCTGTTACTATAACTATTATTAATACTACTGTTGTTATTATTACTATAATAAATGCTATTATTACTATTGTACCTACTACTATTATTCTACTGCTACTATATTAATTCTAATCTGTTATTAATATGACCATTTTTTTTTTTTTTAGTGATTACCTACCAGTAATGCCATAAATGATGTTATTGGCCAAAAGGTTTTAGCAGGATTGTCCAGATGATATTTCTCCTTCCTCTCAAATACTGGTAGACATGATGGCTGATGTTAGACTGCCTGGTCCTGCTTCTTCTTGTGCTGGTCTTCACTTTGATTGTGATTTTCATCTTCTCCTTCGCCTTCTTTTCTTCTGTCTTGCGTTCCTCTTCTTCATCCAGGCCTCTACACAGTTCTTTCACCATCATCGCTCTCACTTCTTCCATTGATGGTTGTGGTTGCTCAGGCTGCTTTGGCTGTTCTTCATAACTGATCAGATATGGTTGCTGAGCTCTTGCACTGGTTGGCATGAGGCGCTAAGAGGGCAAGAGATTTAGTTCAATATTCAGACATTCACATCAATCCTTGTATGAATGAAACTTTAAAAAGTCTTTCAAAAAGGCAACACAATAAGGACCATGCTCTCTAACCTCCATCTTGTAGAGGGGAGAAGGCAGAAGCTTGGCACAATAGGCCAGTCTTCTTAGCTGTTCCTCCGGTGTGCTGTTAACGAAATGAAAATAAAACGAAATTATGGGATCAGTCATATAAATCTCATACAAAGCCTTAATGGAGCAGACCACAGCAGCTGTTGTGCTGAACTGGTGACAGCTTAAATGAGTCAGTTATTTTTTTATTTTACAGAAAATTAGAAAAAATATATACATATGTGTATATTACAAAAAGGGCAGCACTGTAGATAAAAGGAAAATGAAAAAATATATTCTTTATTCACCTGTGTGGTAACAGCATAAACAGGTAAGAGAATAAAGGATATAGTTTTCCATTTTCCTGTAGTGTTGGTGGACTTTAGGGTAAATTCAGTCCATTTGATTTCTTCCACTTTTTATGGATGAAGCTTAGGCTGATAAGAGTACAGAGAATGGAGAGCCAACACAGTGTGAGGAATAATACCTGATCCAACGCTGGCCGAATATCCGCTCCACATTGTGAAGTCTTCACTCTGATAAATTGTATCCAAATCCTATAAAACAATCAGCAGGAAGAGTTCAGCAGAGGTTCTGACCACTTGGTTCTAATGACTGACTAGGATGTACTGTCCATAGACACATTGGGAAACACTGGCCTATATATTCAGAGGCATGGACAAAGCTGGAAAACCTCATAGGATATTGACTGTTAATCTAAAAATAATTGCGCTCCTTTGTTATGTTTGGTAGATATCAAGCACTTTACTTCATGCAGAGTATTAGTAGGAAGGAGGGGACCTGTGGTGAAGTGGCTTAGGCTTCATGCATTTGGCTATGTCCATATTTCATTCTGCAAAATGCCTTCTATGTGCATTCTGTATTGTTCTCATCGATAGAAAGGACTTTACTTGTCCAGAATAAAGACAAGAATAGGATATGGTCTAAAATTTGCAGAATGGTTACATGGATTCATAATAAATACACATATATGCATGGCCCCTTAGAAATAAACGGCTATAATGTGTTGTATACAAGGTATAACTGGGTATTACAGGAGCGATCAGACATAATTATATACTATACATACACGCTCGGCTCAGCTACGAAGTCCCGAAGCAGTGACAGGAGAGCAGCCACACAAGGACCCCCCCCCCCCCTATTTACTGCTATGGGACCACATAGCGGAGTCAGTGCTCCACTATTACCACACTTCCCATAGCGGTGATCGGAGGGGCCTGGTTCTGGAGATAGGACCCGAACCAGTCTGACTTTTATTACATATCCTAGTGATCTGATATGTGTGATGAAATGGAAAACCCCTTTAAGTTGACAAAAAATAAGAGTTTAACTGTAGGACATATTACTCAGCCCTACTAAAGACTAAAGATACCTAAAAAATGGATTTCTAGTCCGAGAAAAGAAACATTTATAACGAGTAAACTGAAGAGTGTGAACATGTGTCTGGTCCTGAAGACCACAATGACCGCGGTGCTGAAAGGGTAAATTACTGGTCTTCATCACTGGATCCATGTGACAAGTGGTGAAATCAGCACATCCAGTATCTGAATATCAGCCGCCATCTTACCCCACAAGTATTTATCATGTACATGTCTCTATGTGAAGCTGTAAATAATAAACTTCCTCATTCACAGATTTCCCCCTAAAATAATCATCTCTGAGTCTGTATGGTGAGATAAATCGCCCAGTCATATAGTTTTATACCGAAATATCGCAGTAGTCGCAGAAGTCGCTTCTCTCTCTGATGATAAATAACGGTCTGAGGAGAACTGACTGTTTTCTGTTTCAAATTGAAACCCAGCAATCCTATTGGCTGTTCAGTAATGCAGTTACCATGGTGACAAGAGTGCCTGAACATTTAAAGGGACAGGACGCTGCTCTCAGACTACAGGGCATTTTACTAGATCTTTCTTACTATATTGTGTAAAACATGAACCTGTAGATGATGAGCTGGAAATACTTCTATATATCTTTATATTTCTACAACGTCCATTGTGGAGACACAGAGCTATTTCTGTAGGAAAGGCGACAGACATATCCTGATGTGTGGGCAGTTTTATGTCTACAAAAAAGATCAGTTAATGTATAGAAAGGCTTAAACTCTGTATTTTTATTTAATTTTTTTTAAAATATCTCTTCTATGTATCAATTTACAGAGGTATTCCGGTTTTTATCATTGCATTTATTTGTGTAGAGCAGTCATACAATATTCTAATATACATGGATATAACATTCTGCTCACAGACCTTTTTTTATATCTGTGCAATACCCTCTCTGTAAAGAATACAAATGTCATATGGTTAATGGTCCTGTGTAATGTATCCATAGGAGAGATGAATGATGGTGTCAGTCATGTGACTCTCAGCTGAGTTATGTGACCTCCGACAGTAAGTGCACTGGCCAGGTATGTACCAGGTGGGCAGTAGTGTACTGAGGAGCAGAACACGTACAGTGCACTGTATATCCTATTACTGCCTGTAACTGCATCTCTGCATCATGTTTGTCACTGTCTGTGTCTGCTCCAGATGTTGGGTTTTTACAAATAACTTTATTGACAATATATTCTAGAGACAGGCAGCCATGTGAACGCACTCAGCGATGTAATTACTGCAATAATAACCACAATAAAGTCATTCTTCCACCACTATTCCTATGTGGTGATCACATGGATGTGTCCTGTGTGCTGTCCCAGCACATGTATGTCATGTGTCATGTGGGCCATAGATACATTATATGGGACTGATACATGAGCTATACCATTCTCCTGTGTATATAGGGGTCAACTGCCTGATATAAGAAAGGGATGTAGGAAGAATGTTAAATACATCTATATTAGAAAATTGTATAATTTCTTATTATGTAAATAAAATAAATAAATAAATAATAAAAAAAATAAATAAAACAGGAATACTTCATAGAGGTCAGGGGCTGACTGGCAACTTTTGGCCCAGACGGCAAGTAACACCCAGAGGCCCACTGAGCCCCCCTTCAGCTTTCCCTTTTCCCCTGCCTCCTCCTGACCCCCCCCCCACCCCCCGCCACTTTCGTCAGCCATGTAAACTACAACACAGGAAAACAAAATAAACTAGGGATGCACCGATATATCGGCCGCCGAAACATATCAGCCGAAAATGGCATTTTGGGCATTTTACCAAAAGTGCCATTTTAGGCTAATATGTTTTGGCGGCCGATATATCGGTGCATCCCTAGTTTTAACATTGGTTCAACGTGTAGTCATTCTCACTAACTTATCTGTGGCTATTAGTGACAGCTAATCCTAACATATAGTGGGATCCACTGTCACTCGGTGCCATCGGAAGCCCTGAGCAGCTAATTAGAGCTGTCACTAAATTCTTCTGAGCAACAGCATCCAGGCCCCAACACATATTTGGATGGACATACATTGCTCTGGAATATACAGTGTATTACAGCACCTACCTGATACATCCAATGACCTCTCCTGGGATGTAGACTTTCCTCAGCGTCTTCATTCGGGGATAGGACCGTCATGACACCTTCTTTCTGCTGCGTCTCATCGCTATAGAGTTTCACAGAAAATGTTTAGATTTCTCACTTTACTATCATCCTCAGATAACAGACCTCCCCTCCCCCGTAGTGCCCATAACTCTAATGCCCTCTGTATAATTATAATATATAATGGCCCCTCTGTAGTATTATAGTAATAATTATGCCCCCTTCAGCCCCTCCAGCATACAGTACCATGTAAAATACATCACTCCCCGCCTTCAGCCCCTCCAACATACAGCCCCTACAACATACAGTCCCATGTAAATGATAACACCGTCCCTCTCTTCACTGCCTGCCTTCAGCAACTCCAGCAAACAGTCCCATGTAAACTACATCACTCCCCCTGACTTCAGTCCCTCCAGCATACAGTCCCATGTAAGATACATCACTCTCCTGACTTCAGCTCTTCCAGGCTCCAGCACAGTCCCATGTTTAATATATCACCCCCCCCCCTCAGCTCCTCATGTATAATATAACACCCCCCCCCCCCCCCTCAGCTCCTCCAGGCTCCAGCACAGTCCCATGTATAATATATCACCCCCCCCCCCTCAGCTCCTCATGTATAATTTATCACCCCCCCCCCTCAGCTCCTCCAGGCTCCAGCCCCATGTATAATAAATCACCCCCACACCCCCCTCAGCTCCTCTAGGCTCTAGCCCCATGTATAATATATCACCCCCCTTCAGCTCCTCCAGGCTCCAGCCCCATGTATAATATATCACCCCCCACCCCTTCAGCTCCTCAAGCTCCAGCACAGTCCCATGCATAATATATCAACACCAACCCCCTGTGAGTCACTTCTTCTTGAGTTCCTCTTGCTCCGCAGTGCCTGAAAGGTGGGAGGAGCCTATGCCTGTGAGTACTGCCATGTGGCTGGTGTTCTCGGCCCTGGTGATTCAGCAGGGGGCGCGCTGTTACTGCTCATAGTGTCCGGCTCCTTATTCACTTATACAATTATCGCCAGCAGCCAGCCAGCGCCCCCCTGCAGTCTGCGCCCAGGGCAACACCCCCCGTCCCCCCTCCCCCACGCTACGCCACTGGGTGGGCAGTCTCCCGCCCAGCCAATAGTAGCAGAAGTGGGCGGACGGAGCTGCCGTGGCCGCAGAGGAGCCCGATCAGTGACTCGGGCATTTGGAAAGGCAGCATGTTCTCGTCGGCCGCTGAAGTAGCAGAGCAGCCGAGAGGAGCTGGGTGATACTAGTGTTTGCGCCGACGGGGGCCATTTGAAGAGGCAACAGAGAGGCCAGGGGGGCTGTTGCCCCCCTGCTCCCCGGCCCAGTCCGCCCCTAATTGAGGTATTATCATCACAGAATGCTATAGCATACTCCTAGGACATGCCATAATATACTGATCGTGGGGGCCTGATCTCTGGGACTAGATAATGTAAGGAGTCCTTACATTATCTAGTCCCAGAGATCAGGCCCCTACGATCAGTATATTATGGCATGTCCTGACCTGCACAATTACCCCCTCTGGTCGGCTGCTGTGCAGGGAACTGCAGAACATCTTCCTCCGGCCGCTGGGTCCTAGCAGTATGCCATCATTGAGGATTCATGCACCTGATGTTCTTTTCTTCAATGTACAATCCGTATTTTTCCCCACATATATAAGATATATACACATATATATATATATATATATAAAGTATGTACTGTATATATTTACAGAAAAATCTATCATCTGATAATATGTCTCTAGAAATGTTATAAATTACAGTAATGCCTCATTCACACATCAGTGTTTCCCGGACGTGTGCTGTACATGTTCTCCGCGGACAGAACACGTCCACATTCATTTGAATGTGTGTATTCATACATCAGTGTTTTAGCACGGTCCGTGGGTCCATGTTTTCAGCACGGATGCATGTCCTATCTTGTCCGTGTTCCCAGACTCTTCACGCCCATTATAGTTAATGAGTCCGTGAAAACCACGGATGCAACACGGATACCATCCGTGTTGCATCCGTGTTTCATGGATCATTAAAAACAGATTGTTTGAAAATTATTTTCCAGCTGTTCAGTGTCAGTGAAACATGGATGCAACACGGACAGCAATAAATGGACCCACGGACCCAACACGGATCTGTCACGAGAGGAAACACGGATTGAACACTGTCCGTGGTACCACTGATCCAAAACTGACATGAGGCATAAGATTTAGAACACAGGAAACACCTGTGCCACCTGTTGTTAGCTCGGATTACAGCCTTTACACCGCTGTGTTGCAACTGAAGACAGTAAGATTGTTATAACATAGAAAGAAAAATCTATAATATGCAGCATGACATATGGAATGGGTGACAAAGCTGGTCATAAAGAATATGAGCGCTGGAAACCATGCTGCATGGCGGCAGGAGCCACAAGACCATGTGTAGCTTTCTGATACAGCAATACTGTCACGCTTCGGTGTGGGAGCGAAACACCACAGCAAGCATAGGAGGGAAGGGGGGAACAGGGAATCAGGCCTAAGAACTAGGGAAGGAAAATGGACACCTCCTAGTGAAAACCCTAACCAAAATCCTGACTGACTACCAGTAAGAACAGACCCCAATGGTAGGTGAGTTCATATGCAGGAATACCTAGAGTCCTATCTAGCCCTATAGGACCCTGGTACTAATGGCAGTGACAAGACTACCTGTTTCTCCAAAACGAAGGACTAACAGGCCTAATACAAACAATAGGGAAAAGCAACACACAGATCGCAAACAAAATACAAAGGGGAATGGAAAGACTAAACTTCCAAGGAGCAATGGAAGCACCGGGAATTCAGCCGAGATCTAACCACAATCTATCCAAAGGTCCAAACAGAAGCTATAAACCGCACAGCATTGTGGGAGAAGCAAGTATAAATAGAGAAGGTTAAATGACCGGGTCCCTAACAGCCACACCTGGGGAAAGAAGGTATGGCAAGCACCAGAAACAACACAGACGTCATTTGATCCAAACGGAAAACATGTCAGATCAAACTACGTGTTGCCAGTCGCATGCCAGCTCAGGGAGATCAAGATTGGCATATGTGTTCACCAGTCTTGATAATTGTCCCTCAGTCTGTTTCCATGTTAAATGATTGCATGTTTGCCTGCTCCAGATATCATCACACAGAGCTGCTGCCTGAATGAGGTATTGCTTTGTCGTGGCAGCTAGATTTCAAGCAATGCTACCGGTAACCGGCAATGCAGGCAATAATTTAACATGTGAATAGCTCTTCACTATTACATTATGTATCGAAAGATGGATTTATTGTATCTGTGGACACCAGTAATAGGACAAAGCCGATGGGAAACTGGTGCATCACAAAAAGAACATCAATTCCACCAAAAGCTTCTATCTATTCCAGATCCTTCAATTTAATATATAACCCATTTAAAGAGGACCTGTCACCTCCCTCAAGATGTATGTGTTAGTAACTACTTGCATTTTCATCATCTAGAACATCTTTTCTTATAACTGTAGGTTGTTCTGTTCCTCTACTATTCATGCTAGAATTTATGAATATAGGTACAACTGGGTGTTACTTACCAGTTGAGGGTGTGTCCCTGCCCAATCTGACACTGTCAACACTGATTGAATAGCATCACACTGGGCAGGGACACCCAGTTGTACCTGTATTTATAAACTTCTAGCAGGAATAATAGAGGAATGGCACAACCGAGATGTTCTTAAAAAAACGCTCCAGAATTGTAATTGCTTGGGGAATGCTAGTATGTTCTAAAACGGACATGATAAGTCCTCTTTAACATGTCAGTTTTCAAAAAAGTGGTAAGTGCCCTTTAAGGCTTTACAGCAATGTGTGCCAATTCAATTGTCCTTTTACAATTCCTGTCCGATTAATTTTATGATGTTTTTCCTAATAGTGCAGCTTTATTTACAGTGTCATTATGTGAGTATTAAATCCAATCTGTTTCCCCCCATGGCAATACTCAGTAGGAACATATTAAACATTTCCTGGTGATATTGTCTCAGCCTGGCAGCCGATGAGACAGCCGTCACTTAGGTGAGAAGGAGGCAGCCTGAAATAGATTTCCTAATTTTACGCTTTTAGTTAATAGGTGTACAAAGACCTGTCTCCTACAATTATAATACATGCCATCTCGTGCAGGGCTGAGGTGTCATGTCTCTTAAAGATGACTGTCTCTTAGGCCAGAGTTAAGTGAAATGACACTAATTACATCAGCCAGCAGAGCTGGACTGTAACTTCTAAATTCATCCATCAAAATGCAGAACACTAAGAATTCTTGCAAGACAATAAGACATTTCATTTTCTTAACCACTTAAGGACCGGGCAATTTTTCACCTTAAGGACCAGACTGATATTTGCAAATCTGACATGTGTCACTTTATGTGGTAATACCTTTAGGACACTTTTAGAGTACTTATCCAAGCCATTCTGAGACTGTTTTCTTGTCACACATTGTACTTCATGACAGTGGTAAATTTAAATCAATATATTTCATTTTTATTTAAAAAAAAAGACCAAATTTACAAATACTTGCAACAATTTGCAACTTTCCAAATTTCAATTTCTCTGCTTTTAAAACAGTGATACCTCATATACTAGTTATTACTTTACATTCCCCATATGTCTACTTGATGTTTGAATCATTTTGGGATTGCCATTTTATTTTTTGGGGACCTTAGAAGGCTTAGAAGTTTAGAAGCAAATCTTGAAATTTTTCAGAAAATTTCCCAAACCAACTTTTTAAGGACCAGTTCAGGTCTGAAGTCACTTTGGGAGGCTTACATAATGGAAACCACCCAAAAATGATCCCATTTTAGAAACGACACCCCTCAAGGTATTGAAAACTGATTTTACAAACTTTGTTAACCCTTTAGGTTTTCCACAAGAATTAATGGAAAATGGAGATGACATTTTAAGCATTTTTTTCCGCTAATAAAGCAAGGATTAACAGCCAAACAAAACTCAATAATTATAACTCTGATCCTTTAGTCTACAGAGAAACCCCATATGTGGTCGTAAACTGCTGTATGGCCACATGGCAGAGTGCAGAAGGAAAGGAACGCCATATGCTTTTTGGAAGGCAGATTTTGATAGACTGTTTTTTTTACACCATTTCCCATTTGAAGCCCCCTAGAGTAGAAACTCCAAAAGTGACCCCATTTTAGAAACTACACCCCTCAAGGAATTCAAAACTGATTTTTCAAACTGTGTTAAACCTTTAGGTGTTACACAAGAATTAATGGAAAATGGAGATGAAATTTCAGAATTTCACTTTTTTGGCAGATTTTCCAATTTAATCATTGTTTTGTGCTAACAAAGCAAGGATTAACAGCCAAACAAAACTCAATATTTATTACCCTGATCCTTTAGTTTATAGAAACACCCCATATGTGGTCGTAAACTTCTGTATGGCCAAACGGCAGGGCTCAGAAGGAAAGGAACGCCATATGGTTTTTGGAAGGCAGATTTTGATAGTTTTTTTGACACCATGTCCCATTTGAAGCCCCCCTGATGCACCCCTAGAGAAGAAAATCCAAAAAAGTACCCCATTTTTGAAACCAAACCCCACAAGATATTCAAAACTGATTTTACAAACTTTGATAACCCTTTAGGTTTTCCACAAGATTTAATGGAAATTGGAGAAGAAATTTCAGAATTTCACTTTATTGCAGATTTTCCATTTCAAACCCCATATGTGGCACACGGCAGGGCGCAGAAGGAAAGGAACACCATATGGTTTTATAGAGCCTACGGAGGCGATACCTAGTATGTGTTTTTTATATTTTTTTATTATCAAATCAGGGGAAAGGGGCGTTTTTTTTTTTTAACTTGAAACTTTCTTTTTTTTATCGAAAACACTTTTCTTTTAAATTTTATTTCTGTCCCACTCTGGGACTTCATCTTTTGGGGGTCTGATCCCCTCTGCAATGCACTACAATACATCTGTATTGTAATGCATTGCATGTTAGTGTATTACACTGAGTAATACACTAAAAGGTTGCCTAGGAGACCAGGCCTGAGGCTGGATCTCCTCGGCCCCTGTAGAAGGCAGGTTCCCATGCCGTGTAAGGCTTTGGGCAGCCTCTGCACGGCATCAAGCTGCCTTGTCACACATCGGGTCCCACGCCACAGCAGCGCGGGGATCCGATGCGCTCCTTTACCCGCCGCAAACCACTTCTATGTCGCGGTCAGAAAGGCCTATTCTTGTCCGCAATCACAGATAAGAATAGGACATGTGTGAACAGTGTTATACCTATTGGAACCTTTTTTATTAGAATTTGTATCTGAAATTTTTCCAGTATATTATGCTAAGTATTTGTCGTATATTTTATGGCACTATAATGGTGAAAACTCCATCTTGTTAAAGTTGGTGTGGACAACTTAATATCACTATAATAGTGAAGAAAATTGTTTAATTGTTTTATTGGTAACTAATAACCAAAATAATGTGGCATAAGCAGCAGGTGGAACAAACACTACTGTGGGCAATATAAGGGTACTTTCACACTGGCGTTTTGGATTCCGTTTGTGGGATCCGTTTCAGGGCTCTCACAAACGGTCCAAAACGGATCAGTTCAGCTCCAACGCATTCTGAATGGATAAGGACCCATTCAGAATGCATCAGTTCGGCTCCGTTTCGCTTCTATTCTGTTTTGGAGGCGGACACCAAAACGCAGCTTGCTGTATTTTGGTGTCCGTCTGAAGAGGCGGAGCCTAACGTATCCATTTTGAATTACAATGTAAGTCAATGGGGACGGATCTGTTTTCAATGGCACAATATGGTGCACTTGAAAACGGATCCGTTCCCCATTGACTTTCAATGTAATTCAAAACAGATCCGTTTTGGACTTTGCCATTTTTCTTTAAACCTAATGCAAACGGATCCGTTCTGAACGGATACAAACGTTATTGTTCAATAAATTTTTATTGATTTTCATAAGTGCAGATTTATGCAAAACAGTAGGCCGAGATAACGACCAAGATATATAACTGGTACAGTAGAACGTATAACAGAAAGTACAATGGTGTATACAGTAGTAAGCATAGGCATAAGTATTAGTGCAAGTGACTACATTCACAAAAGGGTACTCCATATAGTGTCTACAGGCAGATACCGACAGCCACAATAGAGAGATGGTATGGCAGGGTCCACGTGCGGCATCAGAGAAGGGTAAATAATGCAGCGATATGGTATAGAGCACGTACAAAAAATCGTAAGAAACCAGGTACCATATTACCACAAACTATCCGGGAGTGCAGTAGCGTATTCACTGGAGAGCCAGAGAACCCACTGATTGTGGGAGCGGATGCGAGCAGATGCAGAAGGGCCGAAAACCAACTCACAGTGCATGTGATGATTTACTGACTGAATCACTTCATCAATGTGTGGGGTTACAGCTTGTTTCTAGTGGCGCGCTATGACATTCCGTGTGGCAGAAATAACATGGGCGACCACCCACCTTAACATCGGTGGAAGATCGTCCAATCCAATACCGAGAATTACTAGGGCGGGGGCCGGAGAAAGCGTGAGATTAGTGTCAGTGACCCTACGCAGTACCTGCTCCACCATGACCCAAAGCGACCGCGTGCATACACAGGACCACCACATGTGCAGGGGCGTACCCACCGCACCGCAATTCCTCCAGCATAAGGGGGAGTACCCTGGAGAGCAGTGCGCTAGTCTATTCGGCGTTAAATACCACCGATGCTGAATCCTCCTGGCTTGTTCAATGTGATTCACACACTTGGAAGTACAGGCAGACCAACGCAATGCCGCACGCCACTGGGCCAGGGTAAATTGAACATCCATCTCCTGCTCCCATCTGATCATAAACGGTTGTTTGCTATTCAATTGACTGGAAAAGAGCTCAGCATAGAACGTTGAGATCCTGGGTCGCCTAGATGAGGGCCGTGTCAACCACATTTGACAGGGATTATCAGTGGGAGCAGGGGTGAACCTCAAAAGAGAACTAAGCATGTGTCTGATCCTGAGGAACTGAAAGAATTGTGAGTTCGGAATCGAACACAAGGTGTGGAGTGAATGAAAGTCCAACATGAGTTCACCAGAAAACAAGCGGCCCATCAAGGGAATATTATCCCTAGGGATCCTGATTAATTTCAGATTATGAGAAATATAGGTCCAGATAAATACTGTGGCTTGCATAGTGGCCAGTGGGACAGAGGAATGGAAGGGTTTCAAATTGAGTGCAGCAAGAAGAGCAGGTAGGGATCGATGCCGTACATATGTTTCCTTAATAGAAAGCCATCTCTGAGGGGCAGAAGGAACCCACCATTCCAATGCCTGTTCCGCTAAGCACGCCAAGTAGTACCTGTATAGGCAGGGAACCCCCAGCCCCCCAGATCGAACTGACGGATAGAGGGTAAGTTTCGGTGCACGCGGGCGGCGCCCGCCCCAGACAAATCTCAACAGATCAGCTTGAAACTGAGTTATTATCCCCTTGGGTATTTGCACCGGGAGACATCTAAATAAATATAGGACTTTGGGCAGTATCAACATTTTAGTGACATTAATGCGCGCTATCCAGGACAAATGTACCTGCGACAGCCGGGCATAGTCCGCTTGCAACTCTTTCTTAAGTTTAGCAAAGTTAATGGAGATCATATCCTCTACGCTCCTGCACAGCTCCAACCCAAGATACGTGATCGACTCGGACTCCCATTTAAAGGGATAACTTTGTTTCAACCTCTCCGCTACAGAGTCAGGCAGAAAGAAGTCCAACACCTTAGTCTTGGTAACATTTAGCTTATAATACGAGCACCTGGAAAAAACATCTAGAATCTCAGTGAGGGCTGACAACGAAACTTCCGGATCCGTCAAGGACAGTATAACGTCAGTCTCGCGAGAGTCCGACGATGTGAGACGAATCTCCCACCGTAACTCCACTGATCCGAGGACAGTTTCTCACAGCAGTCGCCAGGGGTTCCATTACCAGCGCAAAAATAAGCGGTGACAAAGGGCACCCCTGGCGAGTGCCATTTGATATGGAAAATGGTTCAGACAAGAAACCGGAAGCCAGCACCCGAGCAGATGGACAGGTATAGAGACCTAATACCGCGCCTAGGATCATCCCCTGGAACCCAAAAGCTTGAAGTACTCGATCCAGGAACCCCAATGTACCCTGTCAAAAGCTTTTTCAGCATCTAAGGACACAAGCATTGTGGGGCCCCTGGATCGCGCCACCAGCTGCACCAAGTTGATCATCCGCCTGGTACCGTCTCTACATTGTCGGCCCGGGACAAAACTCACCTGGTCAGGGTCTATGAGGGAGGGGAGGAATTTATTTATACGGGTCGCTAACAATTTGGCATAGAGCTTTAAATCTGAGTTGAGCAACGAAATGGGCCGGAAGTGAGCAGGAGCGTCAGGGGACTTGCCCGGTTTAGGGAGTGTGACCACTGTGGCTGACAGCATGTCGGCCGGGATGGCTCCAGTGGTGAAAAACTGATTATACAGCGAACACAGATAAGGGACCAGTCGCGATTGGAACGCCTTATAATACAATACAATGAAGCCGTCCGGGCCTGGTGCCTTATTGGATGGGGTTGACTTGAGTGCCGCCACTATTTCAGATTCAGTAATAGGTTCGTTAAGTGACGCCAACTGGGGGGCCGACAATTTAGGGAGCGCAACACCACCCAAGAAGGAGGATATGTCTGATTCACTAGGCTGGGGCGTGGATGGGTCATTTTTAAGGTTATATAGTTGGGTATAATAGGAAGCGAATGCATTTGTTATTTCTAGAGGGTGCGTTATAGTATTCCCACCAAAGTACAACTTATCTATTCTCGCATTGACTGCCCTCTTCTTTAGTCTATTAGCTAGAAGGGAGCCAGCCCTATCCCCCATATGATAGTAGTGCATCTTGATCCTACGCAGAGATTTTTCATAGTTAAACAGCAACAAGGACCTTAGGGTGTTCTGACAGTTCCTCAGATCAGACAAACGGGCAGCAGATGGGGAATCCTTATACTGCTGGGTGGCCTTTTCTAACTGAGAAGTGGCTTCTCGGAGACGAGCTTCTCTAGCCCTTTTCAACCGGGAGGCAGCCTGCAACAAGACACCCCGCATATACGCTTTTTGCGTCTGCCATAGAATAGAAGGAGATATATCCGGGATGTGTCGTTGATTTGAAAGAATTCAGAGAGACGCCTATCAAATTCTTTCAGTCTATGAGGACATTTCAGTAAATATGGGTTCAGTTTCCATAATGGGGGGGATTGCTTAGGCAGTCCTGAGGCTACTTTCATGGAGATGGGGGAGTGGTCCGACCAGGATGCTACAGAGATACTGGTGCCAGAGACATTAAGCAATAAGTCGCTGCTCCCACATCCTGCAAACAGTAGCCCTGCCACAAGAAGCATGTAAATCACATACACCATTAGTACAGAAATTAAAACAGAACAAAAAGAAAGTAAAAACAGCATCAGCAAAACAAAAATGATTAGCTGAAAAAACACTCAGCCGATCTCTGAGCATCAGAGAGCAGAGGCCTAAACACACAGTAGAGGGAGTCTGCCAAGGGCAAAGGTTGCCCGGTACCTGAACTAGCAGACTAAAATGGGGTTAACAACAAACAGACAGTAGAGTCCTTACGTGGCCCGGCTACATCTGACCGGGTGAAAAATTAAAGTGAAAGGCCGCCGAAAGAGAACCAAGCTAGGTCAAGCCGGTTCCCAATCCTGTGCCAGCTTATCAGGTGCGTTCCTCCGAGGACGACTCGGCGGGGTACCAGGTGGGAGCAGTTCCAGGTCACAAAGCAAATTCTCAGCGGCTTTAGGAGAAGAACAGGAGACCAGCTCCCCCTTGACAAAAATCAGCAACTTCACCGGGAATCCCCACCGGTAGCGTATCTTCTGATCGCGCAGAATCTTAGTATACTGGGCATATTCCCTGCGTTTCGCCAGGGTAGCAGCGGAAAGGTCTGGGAACACTGAAATGTTCTTGAAGGCATCAGACGGTATTGGATCCTGTCTTAGTGCTTGCAGGAAACGCTCTTCAACGTGGTAAAAGTGGATGCGGGCAATAACATCCCGGGGGACCGAGGGATCCAATCCCTTGGGTTTTGGAATTCGGTGAATCCGATCAATGATAAGGTCCCGCTCTTGCAGATCAGGGACGGCTGCCTTTAAAAGGGTTTGCAGCAAAAGTTCCAGCTCCTGAGGGCCGACAGATTCTTGCACCCCCCTCATGCGAATGTTATTTCTCCTGTGGCGATCTTCTAGGTCCTGAAGTTTGGCCTTAATCGCCTGTATATTCTCCTCTGTCGCCTCATGCGCATCTATCAGGGAGTTGTGTGACGCGGCAAACTCTGCCATCTTGCCCTCCACGTGTGCTACGCGGTCCCCCAGCCCTTGAATGTCGCGCCTCAGCTCCTTCAGCATGCAGGTGAAATCTGCCCGCAGGGAGGACCGTAAAGTGTCCAGTAAGGACCGCATGGAGCCCTCCGTCAGAGGCAAAGAGTCCTGTGCTAGCAGGTGAGAGGGGACAGCTTCCAAGCTGATACTTGCGGAGGCAGTCGGCGAGGCGGGCGATTGCGCCAAGGGAGCAGGGGAGCCTGAAGGCCCGGAGTTAGGTGGGGGAGTTTTGGGAAAAAACTCCGTCATTTTCTTGGGGGCTTGCCTTTTCTTGATCTTGCCCATGTCAGGGGTTGGAAAGAGCACTATGGAGTGATCGGCGGGTCTCTCTGGAGGTCTGTGTGAGCCGCTAGGGTCAGATGTGCACGGAGCCGAGCGCTCAAGCAGCCGGCGCCATCAACGTGCAGGCCACGCCCCCCAAACGTTTGCATTATAGGTGCGGATCCGTCTGTGCAAATAAACAGACGGATCCGCACCAACGCAAGTGTGAAAGTACCCCAAGTCATCACAATTAACATGTATTTATCCTCAACATCTATTCATGAATATGTGCTGACTCAATTGCCTACAATTATATGTTGACTCTGAACAGATATTTTAGGTGTTACCAAGCATCCATTGATGCCCAACATCCATATACAACTTATAGGTGAGCCATCACAACCATAAATACACATTTAAGAATAGGACATGCTCTATCTTTTTTGCGGGGCCACGGAACAGACGCATGAATGCGGACAGCACACCGTATGCTGTCCACATCTTTGGCAGCCCCATTGAAATGAATGGATCTGATCCACAGATTCGATGCAGACACCAACGTACGGCTGTCTAAATGGGCTCTTACTAGGAATTGGGTGGACTCACTAAATGTCTTGTCCTGGAAATGCTCTCCTCGTTCTAGTTCTAGTCGGCTCTTCTACCATAGCAAATCACGGAGAATGTGGGTAGCAATGGCGGCGGCAGCAGGGCACAGGGAGATGAAGCAGACCTGCAATCACATCCCCTGAAGACGCCCTGTGGGGCAAAATATGTCAGGATGCAGGGACTAATGCGTGTGTGATTTTTAACATACAGTCTAGTCAGTGAGTGACCCAACTTGTTTGGGAAATCTTAGCTAGTTGAGAGTAGGAGGAGTAAATGTGTGGTTTACATTATAAGGGAGTCAGACCCTGAAATATAGCCGCAGTAACCTGCGGCCGCAGTACACTGAGCAGAGGCTAAACAGTCACAATCTCTGAAACCTCCGCTATTATGCGGTATCTCAACTAGCCAGTACAATCTGTGGGAGCAGAGATTTTTGGCAAAATATACGAGTTGGCAAAAGACCCCTCTAACATTAGTCACTACAGAGGGATCTGGATAGATTGGAGGCTTGGGCAGAAAAATGGCAGATGAGGTTTAACACTGACAAAAGTTATGCACATGGGAAGGAATAATGCAAGTCACCCGTACATATTAAATGGTAAGACACTCGGTAACACTGACATGGAAAAGGATCTAGGAATTTTAATAAACAGCAAATTAAGCTGCAAAGACCAGTGTCAGGCAGCTACTGGCAAGGCCAATAAGATAATGGGTTGCATCAAAAGGGGCAGAGATGCCCGTGATGAGAACATAGTCCTACCACTTTACAAATCACTAGTCAGACCACACATGGAGTACTGTGTACAGTTCTGGGCTCCTGTGAACAAGACAGACATAGCAGAGCTGGAGAGGTTTCAGAGGAGGGCAACTAAAGTAATAACTGGAATGAGGGATCTACAGTACCCTGAAAGGTTATCAAAATTAGGGTTATTTACTTTAGAAAAAAGACGACTGAGGGGAGATCTAATAACTATGTATAAATATATCAGGGGTCAGTACAGAGATCTCTCCCATCATCTATTTATCCCCAGGACTGTGACGAGGGACATCCTCTGCGCCTGGAGGAAAGAAGGTTTGTACACAAACATAGAAAAGGATTCTTCACTGTAAGAGCAGTGAGACTATGGAACTCTCTGCCTGAGGAGGTGGTGATGGTGAGTACAATAAAGGAATTCAAGAGGGGCCTGGATGTATTTCTGGAGTGTAATAATATTACAGGCTACAGCTACTAGAGATGGGTCGTTGATCCAGGGAGTTATTCTGATTGCCTGATTGGAGTCGGGAAGGAATTTTTTTCCCCTTAAGTGGGGAAAATTGGCTTCTACCTCACAGTTTTTTTTTTTGCCTTCCTCTGGATCAACTAGTAGGAAACAGGCCGAACTGGATGGACAAATGTCTTTTTTCGGTCTTATATACTATGTTACTACAGTGTGACTGTAGCCTGTAGTTCATGGTTATTATCCCTCCTGACGTAGCCTGAGCAATTTTAATAGTGGGTTGAGTTCCAAAATAAACAAAGATTTGGTTTTAATAAATAATAATAAAGATATTAGTTTTATACCTTTTGGTTTAGTCAGGGAAGCCACTTGTTACTGGCACATGATTGGGTGGCATCTATGGGGGCACTTCTTACTGGCACATTATTAGGGGCACTATTGGGGACCACAGCGGTACAGTATTGGGGGTAGTAGGATGTTTTGTCCAGAAGATGGGAGGATGATGGAAAAGTAGTAAACTAAGTTATTTTATTTTTTTTGTCAAACTGCAGAGACGAAAAATGGTAGTCTGTTCTGAAGGTCTGAAAGGAGAAGATGAGGAAAGAGAACATCTACATCAAAGGAGACGTCACTGGATGTAAGAGGTATGGGGCGCTGTATTACCCTGTATTTCTGTAGTGATGGGAGCAGGGGAGTAACGATTGTGGGAAGTGCGCCTCCCGAGACCAGGCTCTGGATCCGCCACTGCTGCCTATATTTAATGAGAAAAATAATCCAGCTAAATCATACAAAAAGCACTTTCAGTGTAAATGTTTTAGAGCAAAACAAACGAAAAAGAAAATTTGCTATATATTATTTCTTATAGTGTCATATAATCTGTTAGATATTATTTATTTAAATTTCTTCTCCAGGGAGATAGATAGATAGATAGATAGATATGAGAGAGATAGATATGAGATATGATATCGATAGATATGCAGTGTCATACTGGCCCACCAGAGTACTAGAGGATACTCCGGTGGGTCCTGGCTCTGATATCATAGTGGGCCCCAAAGGTCCAGGAGAAAAAACATCTGGAGGCACTCACTTGCCAATAGTATCTACTTCTTTGAATCAAAATCTGTTTGACTTTTTTGACCATATGAGGGTTGTGCCTCAAGAATAATTTCCTCAGGTGGCCCAAGGAACCCCAGTCCAAACCTATAGATATTTGATAGACAGACACAGTAGATAGATATGAGATAGACAGATAGATAATAGATATGAACAGCCAGAGCGATGGAGGTAGCTACAGATTATACAGTATATTTCAAATGTGGACTTTATAGCAATACAGTGATCCTTCAAGATACAATGGCCTCAGGATACAATATTTTCAACATACAATGGTCTTTTCTGACCCATCATAAGTTGAAACCAGACTCCACATACAATGTCTCAGACTCAGATCCAACCAATCAAGGCCACCTCTGATAAAATAGCTGGATTAGTTGCTAGTTAGCAGCTATTCCTGACTGTTTTATGTGAGGAATTGTTTTATCTGTCTCAGTTATCTGCTTATTTTTCTTAAATCTTCATTTTCTCTTATCTTGGATGACATTTTGGGGTTTGGAACCGATTACTCAACTTACAATGGTTTCAACATACAATGGTCCTCCTGGAACCAGTTAATATTGTATCTTGAGGGACCGCTGTATCTCTAAAATTCCTTTTTTAACATACCGTACCCCAAGAATAAGCAGTGTAACAAGCACTTGGTATCTTTTTGCTCAGCTCATCTTTACCAATAATATATGATCTTAACAGAAGTTGTGTTGCCACCTGGTGGTTATAGATGGTAAATTATTTTCTCCTCTCTTTTTTTAATTTAAAGCCTGCAAACAATATTTTTGTATCATAGTGCATGATACTTATCAATATTACACTGACAGGCATCCTATTAGATCCCACTTCTGGCCTTGTACATGGCAGACCTGGAGGCAATTGTTAGGTTCCTGGCTGCCATAGCAAGAATCAGTGGGGTGACAAAGGGAGTCCCCTTCCGCTGTTTAGCCACTCGGATGTTATTTACTACAGCATCTATGGAGTTAAACTGCTGTGTTTATGGGTGAACTAGCAGCACCCACGAGATCACTGGTCAGCAAAGTAGGCAGGGAAACACAGATACACAGTGAGCCCTAACTTGCACCCCCTAAGCGGCAAGTCCACAACTGGTCGACCATCCTTATGCTGCAGGAAGTCAAACCAAGCAGCTGCGGTAAAAACTGCAGGGACCTGTACCCACAACTGGAACCCGGAACAGACAAAGGGTCCATTCACATGTCCGATTTTGCAATCCGATTCCGTTCTGAAAAAAATCGGAACGTTTAATCGGATCCATTCATTGCTATGGCCTCCGCAAAAATGCGGATAGCACTCATGGTGCTGTCCGCATCCGTGACTCCGTTCCGTTCCTCGGGATCCTTGCATGCGGATCCTGAAAAAAGAAACACCTTGTCCTACTTTCTGTCCAACTTTCCGTTCCGTTTTCCTATTGTAGTCAATAGATTCGCAAAATGAACGGAAGACATGCAGTTTAGCAGCCGAATGTCATCCGATTTTGCGGATCCGTTTTTTTTGTACTCTAGCAACATGTATTCCTCCTCCTCTCTTTTTGTATTTTGAAAAAAAAACGGAAAAACGGAAACATGGAACGGATTCGGATGCACTTTAGTACAAAAATGGAAGGTTGTACAGAAAAACGGATCCGCAAAAAAACTGAACGTTTATCTGGAAAGGTAAAAATACTGATGTGTGAATGGACCCAAACACACAGAGAAAGGTCCAAGTCAAGCCAAAGTCAAATCCAACAGTAGCAATCCAGTAACAGTAACTGGAGAACACCAAGGAAAACCTATAACTGGCAAGGGTGTATTGCCAGCAGGGGTTTAAATAGAGCACCGAGTTCATGGATCAGGAGCTGATAGGTCCATGACTCGGCTCTCCAATAGTCAGCACACAGCATAAAGGAGAGATCAGCTAAACAATCAGTCCACTGCTAGCCTACTCCAGCACACGCCCGCTATGGGGAGAAAAAGCATAGCATCCAGTTGCTAATGATGCTGTCGCATCACCAGGGGGCGTGGCCAAGCAGCATGTCTCTCCGGCGCAGCCGCTCCAAAGATCTCACTGCTTGAGCCCGGACAGGTAAGTTTGTGACATCACCATGATGAATATGTACATGACAGTGTGAGAACTAGCAACTTGAGATGAGTCAAGCGAACCGAACTCGGCTTCGGTTCCCAGTGATACCTCGGAACTGAAGCCGAGTTTGGTTCCAAGTTTTAAAGTGGTTTTCCACTATAAAAGTGAATTGCCAAAGTTATTCGACAAAGTCACTCGTGACATCACGAATAGCAAACTTTGGCTCGTTTGGATCTCCGTACAATATTAGTTTTGAACAAAGTGACTTTGGATGTAACATCCGAAGCTCACTTCATGCATCTCTACTAGCAAACAATTGCGACATATATTTTGTCATAGGTCGGGAACTGGTTAAAGGAGATTTCCAGTTTGCATTAACATCTTTTAAAATAATCATTTCTGAAGGTAGCTGTACTGTAGCTGTACTGTATTTCTTTTACCTTTATTGCCCCTGTTCTGGGCTGAGGTCACATGACTTTATCCATGAAGCTCTTCTTATTTCCTGTGATGTCATGTCCATACAGGGCAAGTGATAGGGGAAGGTCTAAGCTGGGTGGGAGGAGCTTACAACTAGCTGGGTGTTGTTAGGGGCAGTGATAGGGGAGTATCTACGTAAATAGCTGGTGGGAGGAGCTATAAACTAGCTGGATGTTAGGGGCAGTGATAGGGGAGTGTCTATGTAAATAGCTGGTGGGAGGAGCTATAAACTAGCTGGATGTTAGCGGCAGTGATAGGGGAGTGTCTATGTAAATAGCTGGTGGGTGAAGCTATAAACTAGCTGGATGTTAGGGGCAGTGCTGGTGCTGTGGTGGAGAAAGGAGAAGTGCATCATGGGTTTGGTTGGATACAGCAACAGGAAGTGCTACATACAGGATGGAAAGAAACCAGAGGGATTTGTCTACATGGTGAAAACGGGTCAGGGGAGTCCAAACTGAAATAAAGCAGGTAAACACCTACATGAGCATGTCTGAAAAACCACAGTAATTTCTGAAAAACTTTCATTTCAAATGGTTTAATGGAAAGTAAATCAGACAAATTGTACGAACTGCAGTACTGCAAGACCAGTGAACCCCAGGCAGGGGGTGATTGAGAAAGCGATAAACCAATATGCAATCTATCAAAAAGAACACAAAAATAATGAACTAAAAATAATAATAATAATGATAACATTGGTCCCAATGCAAAAGACATAAGATTCAGCAGCATGGTGGAGTATTCTGAAAAATAGCGTAAGCTATGGATCGGCATCTATCACCCCCTATGTGGTCTGACATTCCCCTGCTCACAGAGTGACTTAATCTAACCTACGCATTGTATGGGAGGAGGACAGCCAAGGCTGCCATAGTTTTAGATATGCCTCCATTGCGCCATTTTGGATTGCAGTAAGTTTCTCATAAATGGCCATGGTGTCATATTCGACAACTAAAACAATCTTAACTAATTCCTATAAATACCGACAGACAACCAATTAAGGATAAATATGGCCGTGGTCTTTATTAAATTTGGGGGGTAACCAATAAATATTAACACAATACATTAGTCCCAATAACCTTTAAATTAAATAAATACATAAAAATCCATTAAGTTAATATCCTTCTGGGCGACTAGCCCCCCCCATATTCAACAAGACCGCGACAGAAAACTGGGAGGGCGGGGGATGCTTCCTTCTTGATTGAAGATCACAACAGCCAGGTCAATAGTGAGTGTCCATCCTTAAATAGGGGTCCAGTTCCCGCCGCAGAACCTCCTGGCCAATCCTTTATTCCGGCCAAAAATAGCCTAAGCCCAGCAACCGGACAGCAACCACTCCTGGCCAATCACCTGCTTTCCGGTAGCCGGATTAACCTGAGGAGAAAAGACAAGGAGAGAAATAAGAAGGGGGGGGGAATGGGGGGCGAAAAAACTTGGCCATACCACAATAATGTGGTGAGCCACCGTGAGGGGCAAGCGCCAATTCCAGCCTTGCCCCTGTCATTCTATCCATTCTTTGTAGGACTTTGGAGACATTAAGTGCACTAGTACGCCATTTTGCCACTATGTAAAGCCAACAAAAGAAATTGTGCCAGTTTGAATGGAGCATGTCTTAGTCCCACAGGTCCCCAAGGAGGCATGTAGCTGGTAATTTGTGTAAAGATGTGCACAGGAAGCCAGCTATGACAGAACAGATATTGGTCCAGAATATGCTAACAGGACATGCCCACAAGATATGGTACATTGAGCCAACTGAATCACATCCTTGAAAACAGAGAGGTGAGACCAAGGGGTAGAATCGGTGTAATTGCTTGGTAACCATGTAAGTCCTATGGAGGACTTTAAGTGATGTTTCAACCAAAGAGACCTGCCAACTTCCCCTACTTATAGTCTCATAACAAGTGTGCCATTTAGATAAAGGCAGTGGGCAATGAATTTTCTCCTCCCACTTGGTCATAAAAGTTAGCTTATTTTCACTTATCGGGTTATTTAGTAAGTTAAATAGTCGAGACACCAACCCTACCCTTTCAAATGGGAACAGAAGGAAACGATCAAAAGGAGAGGACTGGACATCCTAATTGGCTCTCATTGTGGTCTGCTAAAATGACAAGATTTCAATAATCGATATTCCTCAGATTGTGGAGGAGAATATTTGGTCCTTACTTGTTCTGAAGACATCACCTTCCCTTACATGGGAAATCATGTAAGCGCGTGAGACCTGTGGCAGACCACCAGGAGAAGGCCCTGGCATTTACACTCGGGGGAAGTCTGGGCTACGTAGCAGAGGGATAAGGGGGGATCGTTTAGATTGTAGTCCAAACTTAAAGCATACTGATCTCCACAACTGAGTAGCATAGTAGTAGAAGATCAGGAGGGCCCTAGTTTTTAGGTCATTTGCCAGTGGGCTCGAACGCCAAAGTAACATGGGTCAAGTGAAGGGTGCTATGAAGGTAGCCTCTACATTTACCCAGATAGGGGGTGGATGACGATTATGAATAAGAATACATTTTGCTATATCTGCGTCATACTACGGTGATGCTGGGTATAATATTTGCCAATAACGGGCTTAGGCACCACACAGAAGTGATATTATAGACAGCATAAACCATTTTACTTTTTTCCTCAGACAGGCCGGTTTGTCATTTATCATTGTAACTGTTGACTTTCAGAGTTTTCTCTGGTTACTTCTTCTGGCTCTAGTATAATGAATGTGTTAATCATTTGTCTTGTACTTGACAACAACATTATTCAGTAGAGATCCATTTGATTATTATACACGTAGTCATGTGCAAGAAAGGAAAAAAGATGACTTGGAACACAGAAAATATACAGCTCATTAAAATGTGTGCCTGAATCAGAATTGTTATTTAGATTTTAGTTGTTTTCACTGTTTTTAAAGAAGCCTTTCCTACTTATCCAATGCTTTGACTGCATATGCTTTATAACTCTTGTAGTATTACTTTTGTAGAATTTATTTCCTTCAGGTTGCCTAGCATCCACCTGCCTTCTACCATTGCTGGACATTCAGCTTGTGTTTACAGTAACTTCTATCTGCTGTTCTTTTGACATTTTCCTGATGCTCTAATGCTATATTGCTTTCTATTAAGTTTGTAAGGGGCGGGAGAACCCCTTGCTTTGAAGAGATGACCGATGCTGCCCCAATGAGAATGGAAAGCATGGCGCTTTTAAGTGGCAACCTGTGGGTAAGTGCTGGAAAAGGCTTACAGGACCAAAGAGGAGCTGAGACCATGAGTGGTCTATACTGGCTTCTAATAAAATTTGTAAGAGATGGGAGAAGCCTCTTTTTGAAGACCTGACCGGCGCTGCCCCAAACAGGACGAGTGGCACGGCCGACCTGGGGGTGAGTGCTAAGAAATACAGGCAGATACTTATGTAGTATTGTTAGGAAGCCGTCTGACTGGCTCCAAATGTATTCGGCAGGAGGACAACAACCTCAAACATACAGCCAATGTAATTAAAGGGGTTATTCAACAGTACAAATACCCCCCCACAATGCCTGAGCCTCTCCTATAGACAATACTTATCCGTTCCCCGTGCCTCCGGATCCCTGCGTGGCTACCGCTGCATCTCCCCGTCGCGTGGATTAAAACATCCGGCGATGGGGGGAGCAGCCAATAGCAGGCTGCAACGCTAACCATCCTCCCTAGCGTCACCCAGATGTTTTGATCTGCATAATGGGGAGATGCAGTGGTGGCCATGCAGGATCCGGAGCAATGTGGGTGCTGGGAGCAGGTAACTATAATCCATACAGAGGGTCTGGGCATTGTGGGGGTATTTGTACTATTGGTGAACCCCTTTAAGAACTATCTATAAACAAGAACAGGGATCTCAATAACATCAGGTCTGTCTGGAATTACATGAAGAGACAGAATGAGCATGCCTATGGGCACAGTAGATCTGTGGTTAGCTCTCCAAGATGTCTAGAACAACCTCCCTGCCGAGTTCCTTCAAAAATTTTGTACAAGTGTATCTAGAAGAATTAAGGTTGTTTTGAAGAGAAAAGATGGTCACACCAAATTTTGATTTGATTTATGTTTCTCTTTTCTTCATTCACTTTGCATTTTGTTAATTGCTAAAGATAAACTATTAACACTTCTATTTTTGAAACATTTTGCACAATACTGAGTATACCATACAGTTTTTTTAGCAATCTATAGCCAAGATAAAAATTAGACCCCTTCCAGTTGCTGTCTGATGCCACCTCTCTCCTAACCACTTATGATGGCAAGTCCTAGCCATCTTTATAACTCAAGTAAAAGTTCCACTATCCTGGTATACAAAGCTGATGCACCAGTGGAGACCACATCACACGTGCAGGGTCTCACTACCTACTAAAATAGGATGAAACCAATCTGGAATTGGTGGCATCTTGTCAAGTGCACTGGCTCCGCCTATGGTACCAGTGCCTTTGCTTGTAGCAAATCAGGATATACAAATGTCATATTTTGAATAGCTGCTCCATTTTCCATCAGCTCTTAAAAAGCGGACCTTTGTGCAGTCAGCATACTGGGGACTTTGTGTTTGAACATCAAAACCTCTTCCTAGCAGAGATGCTTTTTGCTTTGTTACTTGGCGGAGTGTTTGATCCATGTAATATTATTGCACAGAGCAGTGACTTATAATAGACACTTGAAAATGAATCAAAGATAGCAGTAAATTGGTTGATATTTATACAAAGCAATTTCATAGACAGGTTTTTGCAAGGCTAATAAAAGAAAGATTTGCTTGCAGCAAAATGCTGAATGATCTTCTCAAACCATCCCTAAAACAAGCGGATTCCAGCTCATTTTTAAGTAGTCGACAAGGTCATGCAACTCACCGTTCCATACATTCATTATGCGTCCATATTAATAATTTTTTTAAATTGGCTTTATTTTTTAACAACTTTTTTCTCCCTTTGAAATCAGCTTAAGGCCTCATGCACACGAACGTATTTTGTTTCCGGGTCCGTTCCATTTTTTTTGCGGATAGGATGCAGAACCATTTATTTCAATGGGTCCGCAAAAAATGCGGACAGCACACTGTGTGTTATCCACATCCGTATGTCCGTTCCATAGTCCCGAAAAAAAAAATAACATATCCTATTTTTGTCCGTTTTAGGCATTGATACAATGGATCTGCAAAAAAAAACGGATGTCATTTTTTTATTTTTTGCGGATCAGCAATTTGCGGACCGCAAAACACATACGATAGTGTGCATGTAGCCTTATGGTCAGGGTTTCCTAGGTTATGAATTACTGGGTGGTTATTTAGCACAACTCATAAGGATACCATAGCATATTGAGATTTCATGATCTGTGGGTTTGTGTAGAACTACAGCTAATCCCAGGGGTGCATAGATCACGTGTGCGGCTCTGGCGTGCGCAAGGGGTGTGTCTGGGCACACCCTAATAGGTTTGTCATCTCCATGCTCCCGGGTGCCCCCCCTGCTGATTCCCCTGTCTGTTAGGGCTCATGCACACCACCGTTGCTGTTTTGCGGTCCGTTTTTCACAGATTCGTTGTTCAGTATCTCCGTTTTTTTCCCCTCTAATTTAAATCCTCTTCCGTTCCGTTATTGCACAAAACATATCCGTATTGTTTCCGTATTTGATCAGTTTTTTGCGGATCGTATACTGAAACAGTAACTTATTAATCACCAAACACATGAGCAATATGTGCTGGGCATAGCATTTCTACAGTATGGATCAGCAAAATACAGATGAAATACTGATGACATACGGATGTGTTCCGTGTGCGTTCCGTATTTTTTGCGGACCCATTGACTAGAATGGGGCCTCGGACCGTGATTTGCGGACATGCACTACTTTTTTGCGGAACGGCCATGCGGACAAACGGAAACGGAATGCACACGGAGTAACTTCCGTATATTCTACAGCTCTATTGAAGTGAATGGTTCCGCATACAGTCTGCAAAAAAAACGGAACGGAAGCATAAAGAAAATAGGGTTGTGTGCATGAGCCCTTATGCTGGCCACCGCCGCCCGCCTCACTGTAAATTAATTTACAATACCTGGCTTAGGGCGGACGGTGGCTAGTATTCACATGGGGGGGCGGACCCTGGCGGAGGCAGAGAGCCGTGCGTGCTGTGCAGGCGCAGGCTGTGTTGACGTCACGTCACGCTGCGTTCCCCCCGCGACGTGATATGTTGGAAGGGAACTAGGAACTTGATGGCCACTGCCCAGCTGCTCATACAGTGCTACTGCTACCCCTCCTCAGTTGTCCCCACTCCCCTGTATAATGTACCCTGTCAGGCATTATAAAAAAGAAGTGCTGTATGTACCCTGTCCCACAGTGCTACCCCTCCTCAGTTGCCCTCTGTATTAGGCTACATGCACACGACAGTTGTTTTTTGCTGTCCGCAAATCGCGGATCCGTCTTCCTTTTTTTTCACATCCACATCCGTTCCGTGTGTCTGCAAATTTTGTAGGTTGTGTTTCCGTGTGTCCTCCATTTTTTTTTTGCGGATCCACAAAAAAAAAAAGGAAGGCTTGAACCAGTTTCTTAAAGTACCTGTACAAGTGCCCTGGTTTCCAAGCAACCATCCGCAAAAAAAATGGATGCTGATGACAAACGGATGGCTTCCGTTGGTCATCCGCATTTTTTGCGGACCCATTGACTTCTATGGGTCCGCAAACCGTTTTTTGCGGACAAGAATAGGACATGCCATATTTTTGTTGCTGACGTGAAATGCGGACAGCGGACGCGGAAGGCATCGAAGAGGCATTCGCATTTTTAAAGGATAAATAGAAATAAATGGGAAACCATCGGATCCGCAAAAAAAACGGAACGGAGGCCGCAAAAAAACACTGCCGTGTGCATGTAGGCATACCCTGATATAATATAACTGAGGGGTATCAGGGTAAATTATACAGGGGGTAATATAACTAGGGGTATCAGGGTACATGGGGGTAATATAACTGAGGAGGGCTATCAGACATTATACAGGGGTAATATAACTTATATTACCCCTGTATTATGTCCCTGATAGCCCTCCTTCAGTTATATTACCCCTCATGTACCCTGATACCTCTAGTTATATTACCCCTGTATAATGTACTGTGATACCCCTCAGTTATCAGGGTAAATGATACAGGGCGGGGTAATATAGCTAAATGTTTGTTTATATTGATAATTATATAAGTGGGGGTCTCTATGTATGTATGTATGCAGAGTGTATTTGTGTAAATATATGTGTGTGTATATAATATATATATACACATACATACACATGCGCGCGGCGTGTGTTTGTGCTTTAGGGTGAACACCCTAATGCAATAGGCTGCGCTCGCCTATGCAAGGGGCTACTGTTTCACTCAGATACTGTGCTGTGACATCACAACTAGGTCAGTCAGGTGAGCTGCTATGACATTACAAGGGTGTTAAATTTAGATAACATTCTGGGACATCACAAATGTGTACCACTGTAGTAAACTGCTGTGACATTACAACTACCGGAGTTTCAGTCAAGAAAACTACTGTTATATAATAGCAGTGTTTCAGTCAGATAAGCTGCAGTGACATCACAGCTCTCTGTCAGGTAAGCTGCTGTGAGATCATAGCACTCTGTAAGGTAAGATGCTGTGACATCACAGCTCTGTCTGATAAGATGCAGTGACATCACAGCTCTGTCAGGTAAGCTGCTGTGAGATCATAGCTCTCTGTCAGGTAAGCTGCTGTGAGATCATAGCACTCTGTCAGGTAAGCTGCGGTGACATCACAGCTCTGTCTGATAAGATGCTGTGACATCACAGCTCTGTCAGGTAAGCTGCTGTGAGATCATAGCTCTCTGTCAGGTAAGCTGCTGTGAGATCATAGCTCTCTGTCAGGTAAGCTGCGGTGACATCACAGCTCTCTGTCAGGTAAGCTGCTTTGACATCACAGCTCTCTGTCAGGTAAGCTGCGGTGACATCACAGCTCTCTGTCAGGTAAGCTGCGGTGAGATCATAGCTCTGTCAGGTAAGCTGCGGTGACATCACAGCTCTCTGTCAGGTAAGCTGCTGTGACATCACAGCTCTGTCAGGTAAGCTGCGGTGACATCACAGCTCTCTGTCAGGTAAGCTGCGGTGACATCACAGCTCTGTCAGGTAAGCTGCTGTGAGATGATAGCTCTCTGTCAGGTAAGCTGCAGTGAGATCATACCTCTGTCAGGTAAGCTGCGGTGACATCACAGATCTCTGTCAGGTAAGCTGCTGTGAGATCATAGCTCTGTCAGATAAGCTGCTATGAGATCATAGCACTGTCAGGTAAGCTGTGCTGTGGTGACATCACAGGTCTATGTCAGGTAAGCTGAGTGACATCACAAATGGGTTTCAGTCCGGTAAAACCAACTACTGTGACAACACAACCAGTTTTAGTCAGGAAAGCTACATACTACATGTACAACTGATCTAGTTGCACATGGGCCCTCCTGTCCCGGACGTGCCCAGTGGTTAAAGGGGTTGTGCAACCTTGTGGGTGGGGGGTCCTGGCGCTATCTCCTTCTCTCTTTTGTCTTGGCTGCTCTGTTGCACTCCCTTCTTGTTTGATGCCGCCAGCAATTGGTGATCTACTTCCCTTGAGTCATGTGACCATTTGTTATGACACAAGGGGAGCAGGTAACCGGTGAGGCCAGCAATTGTCTTCAGAGGTGTCAAACAGGAAGCTTACATCCATGGAGCTCAGCGGAGCAGCCGAGGCCGAACCAGTGTCAGGAAGCAGTTAATTACACTTCTGATTGCAGGTCTGCACAGGAGGGAGGTTTGCCAAAAAGTGCACAACCCCTTTAAAGGGTTTGTCCAGAATTTTAATATTTATGGGCTATCCTTATGATATGCCATCAATATCACATCAGTATGATCGTCTAGTGAGGAGGAACAAGGGGCTCAGGATCCCTTTCTGGTCATTGTGGAGGTCCCATTTCTAGGACCTCTAGCAATTTATCAACATCTATAAAGACCAGTTAGCTGCATAGTACACTATGGTAATGCACATGTCATAAATGAGTTGACGAATATGGAGAGGAGATGGTTTACTTGCTAAAGTTACCTAGTGGTCATGTGACATTGTTGATATTAGGGTTGTCACGATACCAAAATTTTGATTCGATTTCAATACCGTAAAAAAGTATTCCGATACTCGATACCATTCGATACCACGCAAAAAAATAAAACACCAAAAAAGCTGCGTGCATTCTGCATTTTATGGAACGTCTGGCCCATAATAAAACTATTCTATCCTATTTATGGTGGGGACAAAGTGACAAAAAAATGTGTAATCGCGCATTTTTTATATTTTTTTCTGTTACAGCGTTTACCGCATAGAAGTCATTTTTCAATATTTTAATAGTTTGGACTTTTTCGGACGTGGCGATAATATGTTTTATTGTTTATGTATTTTATATGTAAAATTGGGAAAGGGGAGTGATTTAAACTTAATATTTTGGTGTTTTTTTTTACTTTTTATTTTTTTAACTTTTTATTCAATAACTATTAGCCCTCTTAGGGGCTAGAACCCTTGTCCTATTCACCCTAATAGAGATCTATTAGGGTGAATAGGATCTTACACCGTCCCTGCTGCCCTGGGCTTTGTGCACACGGCAGCAAGGAGCTTGGATGGCTTTAGTTGCGTCCTGACTGCCATGGTAACCAATCGGAGCCCCACCATTACACTGCTGGGGCTCTGATCAGAAGCTACCACTGCCACCAACGAAGGGGGGGGGGGGGACCCTGTGCCCGCTGCCACCAATGACTTTAATACTGGTGGGATTAGGGGGGGCCGCCACCATGCCACCAATGATTATAATTTATAATACTGAGGTTGGGGGGGGGGGGGGGGTGAAGGACTGCGCCACTAATTAAGATAATTAAACCATTAATACAAATGTAGGATGCGGGTGCCGGCATCACATACCCGGCCTCTATGAGAAGATGCTGAGATCCCCGTCAATTAACCCCTCAGGTGCGGCACTGAGAGCGGCGCGCGCCATGTTCTCTAACTGATACTAGGTTGCACAGTCTAGTATCGGAAAATAGTAAAACCCGGTATCGAAACGATCCGGGTCTAGAAGTATAGATTGGGCTAGGAGAGGCAAGGGACAATACCATCAAAATCCTAAACCTGGTCCACCACGCCAGACGGCAATCCACCCCCGTATGTCTCCTCTCTACCGATGCCGAAAAGGCCTTTGATAGGGTGGGATGGCCTTAGTTGTTTGAGGTGCTGGACCATGTGGGCATAGCAGGTCAGATGTCGACCTGGATTCATTCTCTCTATACATCGCCCACTGCAGCGACAAAAGTCAATGTTTTGCTTTCATCCTCTTTTGCAATACGAAATGGGACCCCTCAAGGGTCTCCACTCTCACCATTGAATTTTGTCCTCACACTAGAGCCCCTTCTGAGATCTATCAGAGGAAACCCGAATGTCTCTGGTCTCTCCCTGGGTGGACGAGAGTTCAAGATCGCTGCTTATGCGGATGATTTAATGTTCACGATCACAGAGCCCAGGATTTCTTTTCCAAATCTGATAGAAGAATTCCACACTTTTCAAAAGCTGCCCAACCTCAAAATTAATTTTCTGAAATCTGAGGCAATGAATGCATCCCTTCCACAATCTCTAGAATCAGATCTGGCTGCTACCTTCAAATTTAGATGGGTAACTGGGCAGTTAAATATTTGGGCACTTTTATCCCTAAGGATCTGGGAGAGTTATACAGCAGGAACTATGCTCCTCTTCTAAGTCGGATCAAAGTGGATCTCAAGCGTTGGTCCAGAGGCACATATACTGGGTTTGGGCGTTGTGCCATATTTAAAATGAACGTTCTCCCACGCTTACTGTACCTCTTCCAGACCCTTCCAATTAGGCTTCCGGCTAAATTTTTTGACACTGCTCATCGGGACCTTTTTAAATTTATATGGGCCGGAGGGAATCCGAGAATATCTAGATCTTTATTGCATATACCGAAAGAGAAGGGAGGGTTGGGGGTTCTGGACCTTAAAAAATACCATGCTGCCTCAATGTTACAAAGAGTTGTGGACTGGTGTCGCCACGATCCATATAAGCAAAGGGTTTTTATTTTCATCTCCATTATTCCTATTCTGGGTCATTCAGGCTTTCTGGCAGGTTGTGGGGGCAGACCATTCCGACAGTGGCGCCTACATGGTAAATGTCGTGCACCATTTTTCCCGGTCTGTGGAAGATGATTAACATATGCTAAGTTGGAGAGATAATCGGACCCATGCCCTTTAGGACAATGGGGATCCAGGCATATCATTTTTTGTCTACCATAACCTGTTCTTCTGAGTTAGACAAGTCCCTCACAGCCTTCAAAAAAACTTGTATAGGCTCAGGGGTATATAGGGGGTATATAGACACTCCCTCCCTTCTGGAACTGTAGAGGGATCCATAAGTTTGGAGAAGCACAGTTACACTTGAAGATAACTATGCAGCAGGAGAAAAACATCAAGTGCCAGGAAACAGAGCGCATCATTGCCTAGCGCTAGGACCCAGGACCGCTCCGTGCAAAGACACTGATAGCCCCGACTGCCTCCTCCCTGGGTCACGTGGGACGCCGCACTACAGACCCGAACACCACACGGGACGCCGCGGGTGAAACCTGAGGTTTAGCATTGATTCAAGGTATTACAGAAGAAGTAAGGTAAGGGACATAAAGTCTATATTAACCGGACTATTCTAATGCGTAATGGCACTATATGAATACAGAACATGCCAATGATCAGACCGGAGATCTGCACCTGATATAATCAAAGTTCACACTGGTCTATGGGACACGGCCAAATGGACATAATATTGTGACTGCACAACATAATAATACAAATACTGTGTCACGCTTGAGCCAGCGCTGAAGGCGACATTGCTACATATCGCTACATATCCCTATAAATATTGGAATCCTGCAGATAGTGGATAAATTAATGTAACATCGTGAATTATCAACTAGCATAGTACGCCGAAGGTGGCATTCATTACTGCCACTTTGTATACAGGGGACATTAATATTGATAACACACTGCCACAGTGAGTTTATCAATTAAGAACACTGTAGTGTAAAAATCTTGCACGTGCTAATACTTCTACTCGGACTCAGCGCAATTATTCAATATTGCTGCAATTATCTAGCATTGCTGCAGTTAGATTATCCATCATGGATACCACAGTGAATAACTTTGTTTTTTATATACTCCAGATTTAGTGGATTACCAATTGTGAATATCCATATTGGATCCAATGCAATTATTCTATAAGACACTATACTATTGCGGTTGATTGATTTTATTAGGGTATTGTTTGGTTGTATATAATTGTATTTTATTTGATGTGCATACTTTTAACAGAACAATAAATAAGCGTATACATTTTCTGTGTCCCCTCTTGAGGAATGTGCCGCCATATATACACTAATATTTTTTCTTCTGGTTTTGTGGGTGAAACTACACGGCTGAGCACCTCCTTCTGTCCTTTATATTGGGTGTAGCCATTGACAAACATTTCTACCCTTCCGGAATGTTACCAATCTCTGATTGCACCGGACCTGAACTACCGCCCCCTACATTGACAAATGGGCAGCGTGTAAACTTCAGGAAGCGGGATATAAGATAATGTCAAGGTGGTACTATGTCCCAACTTGTCTACAGAAAATGTTCCCCTCTTCCTCCCCGCTTTGCTGGCGCTGCGCCTCGGCCCCAATGATGCATATTTTCTGGGAATGCCACAAACTCCGCAGTTTTTGGGATGGGATCCACAGGTACCTAACCAAGATATTTTCCTTCCCCATTCCAAATACCCCGGGTTTTTTCCTGCTATTTTACTCAGACCTTCCCAAGTCCTGCCTACGTGCTTTGGTTGTAGCTGCAAGAGCATATGTCCCTGCAAGGTGGAAGTCTCCCTCGCCGCCACAAATTAGTTGTTGGATTCAGAGGGTGGAGGAGATCCGGAGAATGGAGGAACTTACATCGGGCTTAAGAAACACAACTACAGCCCACATCAAGGCCTGGTCCCCGTGGATTACTTTCCAAGGAACTCAGGAGTATCAGGATTTAATGACACAATAGAAACACACACCCCCACCCCTTAACCCCTTAAGGACCGGGGGTTTTGGGATTTTTGCGTTTTTGTTTTGCGCTCCCTGCCTTCCAAAAGCCATAACATTTTTATATTTCCGCTCACATAGCCATATGACGGCTTATTTTTTGCGGGACAAGTTGTACTTTTTAACGCTACCATTTATTTTTGCATGTGATGTAGTGGGAAACGGGAAAAAAATTCCAAATGGGGTGAAATTGCAAAAAAAAAGCAATTTCACCACAGTTTTACGGGTTTTTAAATTACAACGTTCGATTTGCGATAAAACTGACTGGTTAATTTTATTCTTCAGGTCAGTACGAATCCGGCAATACCTAATATGTATAGTTTTTCTTGCGTTTTGATAGTGAAAAAAAATTAAAAGTGGGAATTTTTTTATTTTATTTTTTGTCGCCATGTTTTGACCCCTATAACTTTTTTGTAATTATGCGTATGGAGCAGTGTAGGGGCTCATTTTTTGCGGGGCAATCTGAACTTTTAATTGATACCATTATGGGGTGCGTATGATGTTTTGATCACTTTTTATTCATTTTTTTAGGAAATGAAGCGTCCAAAAATGGCGAATTAGCCATTTGGACGCTTTCTTTCCGTTTTTATGTTTACCGTATGGTGAATATTTTTAATATTATTATAGTATGGGCGTTTTCGCACATTGCGACAGCCATTATGTGTAATTTTTATTTTTTTATTTATTTTATTTTCATTTTGGGGAAAGGGGGTGATTTGAATTTTTATATTTTTTTATTTAATTTTTTTTTTTAAACTTTTTTTTTTTTTTTTTACCACTTTCTTATAGTTCCCATAGGGAACTATAAGATGCAATCATCAGATTGCTATTCTCATATATTCCAATGCAATAGCATTGGAATATATGAGAAAATCGCATATTTCCTATGGAGCCTATTACAGTCATAGGCTCCATAGGAATACTATGTAGTACCCTAGGTTTCATTCACAGAAACCTAGGGTACTACATGCATGCTCCGGCTCCCCTTGTGGCCATCAGGGAGCCGGAGCAAAACCGAAAGTGAAACTTTCGGTTTTGCGTGATCAGATGCCGTGGTCAGGATTGACCACGGCATCTGAGGGTTAAATGTCCGCGATCGGCATCGCTGCCGGTCGCGGACATGAGCTGCGGTGTCAGCTTGATGAATCAAGCTTTTACCCGCAGCTCGGCGCCCGCTCCGTGCGGGAGCGGGCGCCATCTTTAAGTGCGGACGAAGGGCGTACATGTACGCCCTTCGTCCTTAAGAGGTTAAGCCAATCGCCCAAAAAATAAAAAAAACGATGGCTCCGAGGATGGAACTCTAGGACGGAAAGGAAAAACGCAAGTGTGAAAGAGTTTACTATTTGTAAACCATGTGGGAGTTTAATTTTATTCGCTTGTACTTATAGGAATGTATTTAACAATATACTTATTCAAAGTAGATTTAAAGCACTCCCATTTAGCATCATCTGAGACAACTTGTTGCCTTTCTTTAAAGGGGTTATCCAATTCTAAAAATGCCCCCCACAATGCCCAGGCTCCTCCGATAGATCATACTTACCCTCCTCCCCGACACCCATGGCACTCCGGATCCCTGCATGACTGCTGCTGCATCTTGGATGACATCACCCATGATGCTAGGAAGGCTGGTCACTATCGTGGCCTGCTATTGGCTGCACCCCTCCTTGCCGGATGTTTTTGATCCGCGTGATGGGGAGATGCAGAAACGGCCGTGCAGGAATCTGGGGTGATGCGGGTGCTGGGGCCGGGGTAAGTATGATCTATAGGAACGTTGAACTGCTGTTTCACGGTAAAATTAACCATTGTTGCCACACATACTACCTTTGCATCTGCGTCAGTGACTTAATTGCACTACACTGCAGTGGTCCTGTCTAGTCTATACAATAACTATCTCCACCTTCTTTAGATATATAAAATTTTCTCTTCCTTTCATTGTCAATATTTATGTACTATGTTACTATGTAACATAAAGAGTTACCACCAGATGGCGCCAGAGTAACAAGAAATACAGTACAGACTTTAATGCCTAGATGTAATGCATAAGATAGGTCATCGGTATCTGAGGGATCTGAAACCCGCAGAGCAGCAGTTTAAGACGGCAGAGGTGCTTGCAGCTGCGCCGCGGCCTTCTCCTGCTTTTTCCTAGGCCATGTGAGGTCACTTTAAGATGATAGGTCATCAGTAAAAAACACTTGGAAACCACTTTAATGAGAAGTGAATTGCATGTCTGTGGGTATTTGGAAAGACTGCACAGTGTGTTTAGACAGAGATTCCGAACTACTACTACTATCATTGCTACTGCCTATTCAGAAATATTAGGAGAATCCTACTCTGTAATATACAAATCATTCAGAAAGTTTTCAGACCCTTTCACTTTTTTCACATTTTGTTGTGCTGCGGCCTTGTGAAAAAAAAATAAGTTCAGATTTGTTTCCATCACTCGAGACTCAGTATCTTATAATGAGAAAGTGAAAACAGAATGTTCTTAATCTTTGCTAATTTATTGAACAGGAAAAAACAAAATCTTTCATTGACATAAGTATTCAGACCCTTTACTCAGAACTTAGTTGAAGCACCTTTGGCAGCAATTACAGCCTCCGGTCTTCTTAGGTATGATGCCATGAGGTCTCTGCAGATCTCCAGCTATGTCAGCTGAATTTACCACAGGTGGACTCCAGTCAGGGTGTAGAAACATCTCAAAGATGATAAAAAGAAATGAGATGCCCCGGAGCTAAATGTCATATTAACAGGTCTGAATACTTATGTCCATGCAAAATTTTAGTTTTTACTTTTTAATACATTTTCACACATTTCTAAAATTCAGTTTTCCACGTGACATAGTCCTGACTGCGTGGCCACATGACATAGTCATGATGTCACTGGCCTGCAGGACGCAGCGATAGTGCTGCTGCCTTCTCAAAGGTCTGATCGGCAGGGGTCCTGGGTGTTGTACCCCTGCCGATCGGATGCTGATGACCTATCAAAAGGATGGATCATCAGGTAGAAAAAGGCTAAGAACCCCTTTAAGTAAAAAATACGCCGGAGTAGAATGCTAAAATTATTAAGATGCTCAAGCCTTATTGTAATATCAGACATGGTGGTAGAGCCATGCGCCTGGGAATTACATTTCTGGTATAATTTATTCAAGTTTTCTTGTGAAAGTATTGCTAAATTTGTCAGCTGTGTAGGCTAGTTTTTTTCAGAAAATTGTTCTTTTGCCAATATTTGTGACTATTCTAGGCCAGATACACAGGTTACACACATTACACACCAAGGGCACGATCACAACTTTCTCATAGCAAGACTCTAAATGTTGTATACTGTGTGTGTGTATATATATATATATATATATATATACACCTACGTACGGCCTCCCCCCAGGGCCTCTATATTGCATCCCAGGTGTAGTAGGAATGCAGATTGTTGTAGTGTGGCCTAAAATTCTCTTTATATGTGTCACGGTGCTCCTACCCGGATACCGCTGGACCCCAGGCTTTGGCTCTGAAGCAATAAAAAAGTGGAATAATTGAGGGATTTGAAAAAATAACTTAAGTCTAGACCTTGAGATGACGTTTAATGGCAGCTTTACTTGAATAAACGTTTATTTAAACAGTTTTCAGGCTTTGTCTTTGTTCCAGCAGGCTTTAGCATAAACTGGCAGGCAAACTCAACCCTGCTTTATCTCTTTCTCTCTGCTAAACTGATAGGCTAGCATGGTAAACTTGATTCCTTCATTATGCTGCACTCCACTCTTTAGTCTGACTTACTTTCGGCCAAGGAATAGGTTAGTGTCCTGTCAGCTCCAACATGGAGTCTGAACCGGAATCAACTAGAACTGCCACACTTCCTTCTGGTAGCAAGCAGTACTCGCCCACTTCTTACTTCTTCCCAAAGGGGGGAGAATGGAATGGTGAGTTCCATTCTGTCTAAAAGAGTCCTGCGATTTGCGCTGCCAGCTGCCGGTAAACCAGGTACATTACATGTAATAAAACAGTTGCAGAAAGATATTATCATTGCACCATATAAAGGACCTGGATAGAAATACATAGATGAGATTAAGGTTAGAGATAGTAGCCGGGTGCATGAGCGGTAACACCACTCTGGTGTGTTAAATATATATTGTAGGGATCTCCCCCAATGCTAGCCGTCAGGTAACAACACAGCAGCAGCCTTTCAGCGGTGAAAACAAAGCAACGGTTGTCGTTTATTCTTGACAAAACAATAAGGCAGTAAACAGCAGTGACCGGCTTGATCCAGCCGGCGTTAAAGAGACAATAAAGACCTGTATCTATAGCACAACACAGGTATGGTATTGCACAGTACCGTAACCCCACGGGGTGTATGTGGACCTCGCTTTGTCCTCAGTCTTTCAGGCACTGAAACTCTAGCTCAGACTCTGATCCCGCATAGCATTCCCCAGAGCTCCACAGTCAGAGAGGTAATCTTCACCACCTCACATTGCTGGCTTTTTTGAAGGCCAGTCAAAACCTGGCCTGGAACGTGGAAAGTAGTCACCCACTCAGCACTATGACTACTCCCAGTAAGAGCCGTCCCAGATCAGCCATTCACAGCTATACTAAATAACAAAGTGTCAACCACCTACTGCCGCTGACACATGAAATACTGGCTCCTACTTCGCCGAGGTCAGGAACCTCGGTGACATATATCTACCAAATATCTATATAATATCTGCCAACATTTACAAGTTGGCGCATGGGAGGGCCTTGTTTTCTGTTCTTTTTTCTAATCATGCCCCTAGCAGATCCCATGTAGTGCCCTCCATGCGTTGTGTTGGAGTAATTTATCCAGTCACAACTGATGTTTCTCTGACTGCAGTCGTTGACTTATTTATTTCTTCCCCTTTCGCCCCGACCACCATGAAAAGTTTTCAAAAAGACTTCAGAGTCTCTTTGGCCAGTGGTGTAGCAGTTGCATCTGGGCCTGTGGGAACAAAGATCCCTCTGCTATATAACAAAACACCAGTAGCTTGGGGGCCTGTTACAGATTTTACAGTACACTGCGGAAAAATCAGCTGCTGCAGAATCTCATAATACACACCTCACCTGCTACAGAACCTCATAATACACACCTCAACTGCTACAGAACCTCATATTACACACCTCAACTGCTACAGAACCTCATATTACACACCTCAACTGCTACAGAACCTCATATTACACACCTCGACTGCTGCCTAATGTGAAAAAGTGAAAGGGTCTTAACTGACTTTCCGAATGCACTGTACTTGGGAACTGTGCCTTTTGCAGAGACTACTTATTCCAACTAAATGGGCCTGGTCATTGACTCCATTAACCTTTCATTGGCCCTGCATCCTGCCAACCATACCCCATCAAGAGCACACAAACTATCACCAGGTGGGAGTCCCCAAAAGGTCCAGAATGTGCCCCTGAGGGAAGAACGCCTTCCATTTACTGTTGGACGGCCCCAGGGAGTGCCAAAGTGAGGACAGCCACCGTGAACCATTGCTACTCCTATCTGTATCTGTAACAGATGCACACGACAATTGTTTTTTGCTGTCCGCGGATCAGTCTTCCTTTTTTTTTCACATACACATCCTTTTCGTGCGTCCGCAAATTTTGTAGGTTGTGTTTCCGTGTGTCTTCCGTTTTTTTTTTTGGCAGGTCCGCAAAAAAAAACCAGAAGGCTTAAACCAGTTTCTTAAAGTACCTGTACAAATTCCCTGGTTTCCAAGCAACCATCCACAAAAAAACAAACGGAGGCTTCCGTTGGTCATCCGCATTTTTTGCGGACCCATTGACTTCTATGGGTCCACAAACCGTTTTTTTGCGGACAAGAATAGGACATGCCATATTTTTTTGCGGACGTGAAATGCGGACAGCGGACGCGGACAGGCAACGGAAGGGGCATCCGCATTTTTAACGGATCCATAGAAATGAAAGGGAAACCATCGGATCCGCAAAAAAAAAGGAACGGAGGCCACAAAAAATCACTGCCGTGTGCATGTAGGCTTAATAGAGTTGATCATGCTGACAGAGGCTCTCAAAGAGGTAGTCAAAGTAGGTGACAAGGTAGCATTCTATCTAGATTACTCATCTGAAATCATCTGAAAGCATATGCTATGCTATATTCCGCATGTTTAGTCATTGCCCAGGGAGAGAAAGAATTTTTTATAACCCCAAGAATGCCCTGCAGTGGCTTGATTATCTTGAATGAATCTGAAAGAGATGTGCTGTTACCTCCTGGGGTCTTTTGAAGACAGGGGCGGATTGGCCATAGACTTTAAAGGGAAATTTCCCGGTGGGCCGATGCCCAGGGGACCTCCTTGGGCCTCCTCACAGCCAGTCTGTGGAAGTTGTTGGGGATGTACTTTGTGCTGCTAGTAGTATTTTGTGATGGACTGTGGTATTTGGCTCTGTTTGGGGTGGTATAATGTGCCACAAAATGGTATTGCTGGCCCTGCCTTCCATCAATTTGGACCCAACTACAAAATGGGGCCACTTTTAGTATGTTTTACAGGGCCAATTTAAGTTCCCAGTCCGCCCTTCTTAAAGACCATAGGCTGCGGATGGTTCTCCAGACATACTTTGGTTGTTCAACTGATGCTGAAGCCTTAGTTTGGTGACCCTCTATGGAGGTATATTCCACCTTCTCTCTGGGGGACAAACTATGTATGTGTTGGGGCATGTACGGCCATTTGACTAACTGTCAGCATATCAGTAGCTACCCGTGGTCTTGTTATCTTGCAGGAAGCCAAAGCTGTGGCTAATCTGAAACCATAGTATAGTTCCCTTCCTCTGCTCCGGGGTGGGGGTCTCCAGCTTGGGGTTGCTCCAGGATCTGGAGCACTGCTCTTGCCATGTCTTTTCAGTCAGGTCCACTTGCATTCAAGCTTCAATGAGCTCAGCGAGTCTCTGCAACCAGAGGTAGCACTGCAGGCGTGGACACTCTCTGTCTAGGTGGCCTTGCAGGGACTCTGGCCGCAGCTTTAACACCAGCAATCTAAAACAGATCTGCTCAATTCTCCCTTCCTATTTTGCACCCAATTGTTTTCTCTTTCCTTTACAGGGGCCAAAGAAGGACCATGTTTTCCAGATTGCCTGGGAAGATACATATGCTCTAAACACATGCCTTCTCAGTGTTCGCTTGGTATAATTAGCAGGATGTGCTTTAAATGTTTGGAATAATGATCATTCTTTCTTTACTTCAATTCCAGGAGGACTTGTGCCCCAAGAAGGTAATAGTTATGTTTGGTATGTTTTGTTCTTTATCTTTTGGGGATGGTTCTGCTGCACAGTTGGTCTATTATACATTTGGACCACATTGCTTGTACCTATTTATCTTGGAGTGTGCAATCTACCATAGAATGAGGGTATATCTTATGGTTATGTTCCTTACATGGAATGTCTGTGGTCCTGGGCACCCTACAAAGCACTACCCAATTTTTGGACACCTTCAGAAGTATTACCATAGATTGTCTATCTCCAAGAGACCCATTTGGTAAAAGATAGACTACATACCATACAGGATGGATTGTTTCTTCGATCCATTCTGCACATACCACCTTACTGAATGGGGTTAGTATTCTTATTCCTAAGAATGTTCATTTCCAATTGGCTAAAAATGAATTAGAGTCAGATGGCAGATATGTCAATTCATTATGTTACATTACATTTATATATTTCACCTCTGTATGATAGTACAATGTTGAGGAAAGAAATGGCCTTCACAACTTCTGCCCCTGTTCTTCCATTGATCATTCTTGGGAATTTCAAGGACTATGTTCACCCCTATTTGGATAAACTTACTAGTCATCTTTCTCCAGTTAATAGTCCATGCACTCAGAGGGGGGGGGGGTCTAGGAGGAGGGGAGGGGTGGTTACGGCACTGATAGGAGTGGTAGTTGATTCAGGGTGGTTGTCCAGACTCCACTACTCCTTGGGGTTGTGCAGTAAGTGGAAGACACACCGTTTTTCCCTCAGGCACACCAATAAATTTCTGGGGCTCCTGCCTGGTGTTAGGTGGGATTCCCTTGATGTTGGATGGGTGCAGGCAGGCGCCAGCAGATGGTAGAGCCAATAATGACCAGGCCCGTTTGGTTGTAATAAAGTCTCTTTCTTTACTAATAGATGATAGAAGTTGCAGTACATGGAGCAGCAATAGGCACAGCTCAGAGGTATATCACAGAGTAGGCCTTCCCAATAGCTTTGTATAGGCAGCAACAATTATGGTAGTAATCCTCCCTGAGTCCCACTCAAGCACACTTTACAATCTTTCCAAATAAGCACAGTCATGCAATTCCGTTTCTCACTAACTCTTTCTGTAATTCCCAGGCTGCTGGGTCCAGATCTTATATCTAGATGGTCAGTCTGTCTCAAAGTGCGGTGGGCGCCGAAGCTACAGTACCTCAGAACAGGGTTACCTGCTGCAATGTTAAATTACTGAGTTAAATGTTGTGATTTGCTATGTTTGTATAGCTAATGGCATTGTATGGACAACTTAGGGTTAATACATTCGCTCATCCTGTTAGGATGCCAGAAGATGGACCTGGGTCTGCCCCTGATTAGGCAGGGGTGTTTTTAACTATGCTACAGTGAGGACCAACAGGTACATGTGAAAGTTCCAAAGAGCTAGGCCTGAGCTCAGAGAACCTTTATCTCTGAGATTTCTACAGCCAAGGAAACTACTTTATCATCAAACATGCTCCAGAAAGAAGGAAATTAGAAGGTCCAGGACCCTTAGGCCCCTTTCACACGGGCGAGTTTTCCACGCGGGTGAAATGCGTGAGGAGGACGCATTGCCCCGCACTGAATCCGGACCCATTCATTTCTATGGGGCTGTGCACATGAGCGGTGATTTTCACGCATCACTTCTGCGTTGCGTGAAAATCGCAGCATGCTCTATATTCTGCGTTTTTCACGCAACGCAGGCCCCATAGAAGTGAACGGGGCTGCGGGTAAATCGCAATCATCCGCAAGCAAGTGCGGATGCAGTGCGATTTTCCCGCATGGTTGCTTAGCAACGGGACCAGATCTTTATTATTTTCCCTTATAACATGGTTATAAGGGAAAATAATAGCATTTTTAATAAAGGATGCTTAGTAAAATGAAGATGAAGGGGTTAAAAATAATAAAACTTAACTTACCTTAGCCACTTGATCGCGTAGTTACGATCTGTCCTCTCTTTTCCAGCATCAGCTAACAACTAAAGGACCTGTGATGACGTCACATCACATGGTCCAATCACATGGTCCATCACCATGGTAAAATGAACCATGTGATTGGACCATGTGATGTGACATCATCACAGGTCCTTTAGCTGGTAGCTGATGCTGGAAAAGAGGAGACAGCTCGCAACTACGCAATCAAGTGGCTAAGGTAAGTTAAGTTTTATTATTTTTAACCCCTTCATCTTCATTTTACTAAGCATTCTTTATTAAGAATGCTATTATTTTCCCTTATAACCATCTTATAAGCGAAAATAATAAAATCTCCAGAATACTCTACCCGAAACCGGACTTCAGTGATGAAGTCCGGCTTCGGGTCTGGGTACCAAACATGGCGATTTTTCTCACGCGCATGCAAAACGCATTACAAACGTTTGCACCCGCGCGGAAAAATCGCGCATATTCCCGCAACACTCCCGCCTCTTATCCGGGCGTCAAACATGACGCCCGTGTGAAAGAGGCCTTAAGGCCACACTTTGGAGTCAGACAGCAAGGTATTGTACATGTTTATCACAGAGAGACCTTACTGCTGTGAGAGGCAACTTTGCTAGCGCATTCTCGCACACTTTGAGATAATTTGGTCAGCGGTATCTTAAATCTGCATGTATTAACCTGGGAACTGACTAAGGTTCTACAGAGAATCTTTGGAGAGAGAGGGAGAAGTAGTACTACATCCCTCATTATTAGTGATGTCCATAGGCTACCATTGGGGAATGATTGCACTTTGTTATATGCCTTAGACCTTTGCCTTGTTATTGTCATATGTGCCAGTACTCCTACACTGTACTTTAGTAAAGAAAAAAAGGGACTTATTTATTGATACCAAGTGGCCTGGTTATTGACTTCAGCTCCAGCCTCTAGCTCTGAGAACTATACACTCTCCCTAACCAGGGGGCAGGACCAGTATTCTATGTACGGTATTCTAACAAAGTTTTATGCGAATCGACTTTGGATGTTCAATTTGGAAGTTGATTCGCTCATCCCTAAGGCATAATAAAAAGGGGGTGTCTATATTTACTCTATGTGTATAGTTATTCATTGTACACCAGTATAGCTGACACTTTTTTCTTTCCAAGGATAAAATCCATCAAGGAACTCAGGACCCTCCTCTCCCCTGTTCTCTCTCCATGTAAATTCCCCAAGTGTCACGCTGGTTTAGGAAAGTAAAACAGATGCAATATTGGTTTTGTGACGGGCGTGCTGCCAGTCCACATCCTTCCTCAGCACAGTAGATGTGGGACCTGGAGTTTGGTGAGACATCCTTTGTGTAACCTCTCAGGGCTGTTCTGCATCAGTTTTCTAAGGTCCTTGAACCCTGTCTCCGTCTATCATCTGGCTTGGATTGTCTACATGTTCCACAGTCACAGCATCTTATGAATTGCTAGGTCATTTACGTTCCTGCTACTCATAAGAACCTAACCCAGACACGTGGGAAAGGTATAGAATAAGCTTCTATAAGAAATTAGAATAAATTGCATGCTACCGCAGTGTATTTTGCTTGCTTGAAAGTAGTAATTTTCTGTACCATGAAGGTATTTTGTCCTAGTAAACTAGTGTTGAGGTAGCATTTACACCTGGTGCCTGAGAGTCCCAAAGGCAATCTGCTACAGTTCTCTCTAAACCATAGGAACATGCCCTCACCTAGATGCAATGCATGCAAGTTGTACCCATTGTACACTCTTGCCCAAAGTGTAAGCTGCATGGCACATTAAACTGTCTTCCCTTAAGACAAAGAAACAATATTGTGCTATATCAACTTAATTATGGGCAAACCAACAGAAGCAGCTCTCACCTGTAGTGACTAGCAAAGAAGCACGGATGCAGTCTGGACTGGACTGTGGAACTTCAAATGAAAAAACAGGAAAATCCAGCTTCTTGAAAGTTGCAAATTTATTCCATCAGGTTAAAATCTTCAGATACAGGAATAGACTCAACGAACAACGCGTTTCAGACCTTAAAAAACATTACGGTCCATGAGTAAGGACCGTAATGTTTTTTAAGGTCTGAAACGCGTTGTTCATTGAGTCTATTCCTGTATCTGAAGATTTTAACCTGATGGAATAAATTTGCGACTTTCAAGAAGCTGGATTTTCCTGTTTTTTCATCAACTTAATTATGGCACCTATTAAATGCTTCTAGACTATAGAAGTCTGTTAGTCACAGTATAACCTAAAGTTTGATCCTCCAAAGTCAATGTAATTGTGATATCGTGACTGCAACTTTCTGCTGAAAAACCGCAAAGCATACGCTCTAGATCAGTGATCTTCAACGTGTGGCAACACTATAACTCCCATCATGCCCTGATAACCGAAAGCTCAAGAGACCCTCCACAGAGTGGGGACGATGGGCGCCGCTTGTCCTCGTCCTCCAGGCGTGGGAGGAATCCACAGGCACGGCGGAGCCCTGTTGGAGGCAGGGGAGCCCCCCCCCCCCCTGTCTTCTCCGGCGAGCAGCGTGGGAGCAGGAGCTGGATCTGTGGGTTCCAGGCGCCCCCTAGTGGCAGGAACGTCCGCTCGGCGAGGGAGAGTGAGCAGCAGCAGAACTGAGCCTGTTCCTAGGTTGGCCACCAGAGGGCGCAGGGCTCAAGTACATCAAGGGCAGGTGTCCCCTGGCCTGGGACCTCATGAGGCTGAAGTGGGAGAAGAGGAGGAAGGAGGGAGCGCACCCAGTATGGACGGTACTGGGGTGCAGTCTGCCGGCGGTTCGGGAGCGGAGGAAGGATCTGTCGCGTCGCCATCAGGACCCGTTCGTCTGGAGTCAGGACCAACGGCTGCGGGATCCACAGCGCCCAGGCAGCTAGGTGAGAACATGTGGGGTGCATTGCAGAATTTAGCGGGTAGCCCGGGGAGCGCGGGGGCTGGGGGGGGGGTTATGGGAAGTTGGCTGGTGGTTTGGGGCAATTTTTTTGTAGTTTGGCGGGTTTGGTTACAGGGCTGGGGGGAACGGGTTCGTCCCCTTTGCCGGCATGGGGGGTCGGTGGGAATACGTCGGGCGCAGTGGGTGGTGCACAGCCCTCTGTGGGGGAATCAGTATCAGTTCAGACGCAGGTTGGGGGAGAGGAGGACAGGCCAAAGGTGGATGATGCTGCAAAAGGGGAGGTGTATGTGTGCTTCGAGGGTCCGTTGGGGGCGCATTTAAAACAGGAGGTGCGGGATCGCATATGGAAGGGAGAGTATGTTGAGATTTTTTCGTTGCTCCCGCTAGAGCGTTTTAATTTGGACAGGTCTCGTCTGGGTGAGGGAAAGAAGGAGGAGGACGAAAAGCGGCGGTATCGGCTGATACCTCGGACCTTCGCCAATTGGTTGCAGGCATTTGCGATCTTGGCGAGCATCATTGGTGAAAAAAAGCCCGAATGTTGTTCAGCTCTTTTCTGTTACATGGATGCAATCGGCGAGGCGTATAGGGTGTACGGGGGAACTGGGTGGCTCAGGTACGATGAGCAATAATTTAGACAGCGGAAGGCGGTTCGACCAGATATTAGGTGGGACCATAAAGATATAAGTTTATGGTTGCGGGTGACGGCGGCAGGGCGACAGGGTCGGGTGGGTCAGGACAGGCCGCTTTTGCAGCAGCATCCGCTAAGGGACAGTGCTTTCTCTTTAATGAGGGCAACTGCCGTTTTGGGGCAAAATGCAAGTTCAAACACGAGTGCTCGACGTGTGGGGGTTCGCACGGAGCCAATCGCTGTTTCAGGGGTAGGAAGCAACGAGGTTCGGATTCTACTGCAAAAGGGCATGACTCCAGTACGGGTGGAAAAGATGGAATGGCATCTAGAGAGGTATCCCGATAGGGGGGCGGCCGATCTGTTAAAGTATGGGTTTTTGGAAGGGTTTCGTATCCCGTCGAACCCCTTGCCGATGGGCTTGTCGCACAAAAATTTGCGCTCGGCATTGGAGTATCCGGAAATAGTATCGGAGAAGTTAGCAAAGGAGGTTTCATTGGGGAGGATGGATGGGCCGTTTGAGGAACCGCCGTTGGTTAACTTGCGGGTGTCGCCACTGGGGTTAGTGCCCAAAAAGGAGCCGAACAAGTTTCGGCTCATACATCATTTGTCTTTCCCGAGGGGTGCGTCGGTCAATGATGGTATCGATCCTGACCTTTGCTCGGTGGTCTATACGTCATTTGATGCGGCTGTGGCATGGGTTAGAAAATTGGGGCCGGTTACCTTATTGGCGAAAACTGATATCGAGGCGGCTTTTCGGTTACTCCCGGTTCACCCTTATAGTTGGCATCTTTTGGGTTGTTTTTGGGATGGGGGGTATTTTGTTGACAGATGTTTACCGATGGGTTGTTCTGTGTCGTGCGCGTATTTTGAGGCGTTTAGTTCCTTTCTGGAATGGGTGGTGGCTGATGTTGCGGGGTGTTCATCCATCATTCATTACTTAGACGATTTTTTGTGTTTAGGGCCGACGGGTTCCAGGGTGTGTTCGCTTTTGTTAGCTACGTTGCAGTCAGTTTTTGGGGATTTTGGGGCGCCACTAGCAGCATACAAGACAGAATCCTGTTACCGAATTATGCTTTTTAGGGATAGTGATCGATACGGAAAGGATGGAGTGTCGGCTCCCGGATGACAAGGTGTCTGACCTGCGGGCGATGATTGACAAGGCTAGGAGGTCGGCAAAAATTCGCCCGCGGGACTTACAGTCGCTTTTAGGAAAGTTAAATTTTGCCTGTCGAATCATGCCCATGGGGCAAATTTTTTGTAGGCGATTGGCGGCGGCCACGGCCGGGGTGGTGGCTCTGCATCATTTTGTCAGGTTGGGGCGGGAGTTGAAGACGGACTTGGAGGTGTGGGTGGAGTTTTTGGAGACGTTTAATGGTAGGGCGTTGATTATGGGGGGGTGGTTAATAGTTTCGATTTTGAGTTATTTACGGATGCCGCTGGGGGTGTGGGTTTTGGGGCCTATTGTCATGGGCAGTGGTGTGTGGGTAGTTGGCCTGAATCCTGGGTGACGAGGGGGTGGGTCAAGAATTTGGCGCTTTTGGAACTCTTCCCCATCGTATTAGCGATGGTGTTGTGGGGAGATAGATTCAGGGATAAGAATGTGCGTTTTCATTGCGATAACATGGGGGTGGCGCAGGCGATCAATGGTTTGACGGCCTGGTCCCCCGGTGTTTCGCTTGTTGCAGCACTTGGTCTTGCTATGCTTATCGTTTAACGCTTGGGTGGTTGCGGTTCATGTGCCGGGTGTGTCTAACTGCATTGCGGATGCTCTTTCTCGTTTGCAGTGGGACCGTTTTCTTCAGTTGGCGCCGGAGGCAGAATCGGAAGACCTGGAGTGTCCGGGGTCGTTGTGGGAGATGTTAGAGGTACCGTAGCGGGGCTGTTGAGGGCTTCTTTAAGCGCAGGTTCTTGGGCGGTGTATGGAAAAGTGTGGCAGGAATGGGAGCGGTGGTGTGCTTCGCTAGGTATGAGGGTGGATGAAGGGGAGATTCCTTTGTTGTTGTTTTTGGGGCATGGCAAGGAGCAGGGTTGGACAGTGTCGCAATTGAATAAATGTGTGGCGGGCCTTGCATTTGGTTTTAAGTTAAGGGGCATGGCGGATGTGACTAAGGCATTTTTGGTGAAGCAGGTGTTAAAAGGTTGGAGGAGGGGGAGGCGGGCAGAGGATCAAAGACGGCCGGTGTCCTTCGCCTTGCTGTTGCGCATAGGGAGACAGGTGGAATTGTTGTGCGATTCACGGGGGGAAGTACGGTTATTTCAGTTGGCTTTTTCGTTAGCGTTTTTTGGGGCGTTTCGTTTGGGTGAGTTGGTTTCCAGAAGTGTTAAGGTTGCGGGGGGACTGCTGGGGGAGGACGTGGATTTGTTCCATGATAGGTTGGTGGCCAGGCTTCGGGGGTCAAAAATGGATACAGAGGGTCGGGGGCGGTATGTTACCTTGTTTTCGGTACCGGAGTGTGTGTTGTGTTCGGTTAAGTGCCTGCGGGCTTACAGGAAGGATGGCGCCTTTGATGGGGGCCCCCTTCTGCGGCATGCGGATGGTTCGTTTCTGTCGAGGTTTCAGTTTGTGGCGGTGTTCAAAAAATGTTTGGTGGGGCGGGAGTGGACCCAAAGGATTTTACGGGTCACTCCTTTAGGATTGGGGCGGCAACGGAGGCCGCTAGGCTGAGTTTGGCTGATGAAGTCATTAAAAGAATCGGGCGATGGGAGTCCATCAGGTTTTGTTCCTATGTGCGCCCGGATGGTTTGTAGGGGGGGGGGGGTATTGCAGCAGGCCGTGTAGTAATGTTTCTTTTCTGCTTGTGGTTGTGTTGCAGGTTCGGAACCAGCTTTAGTATGGATCCTCGGTCACTCGTTTGTTTTCTGGGGGGCGCGGAGGGCTGATGTTCGGCCGAACGGACGACAGCTCGGGTTCGGGAGAGATGTCGCGGTTTTAAAGTGGCTGGGGGTTCGAGGTATGTTGTGGAGGAGTAGTGTCCTGGCGGAAGTACATCGTTTTGAGCGGTTAGATAGGGCGCCTGATGTTTTGGTGCTTCATGTGGGGGGCAACGACTTGGGTGTTAGGCCAGCGAGGGAGTTGATGAGGGATATTCGTTTTGATTTGTTGCGGCTTTGGTCGTTATTTCCTAAGATGGTCACTGTGTGGTCGGATATAGTGCCTAGGAAGACGTGGCGGGAGGCGAGGTCAGTGGAGGGGATTAATAGGGCAAGGATTAAGGTGAACAGGGCGATTGGGCGATTTATGGCCAAGAGTGGGGCAGTGGTGGTTAGGCATGTGGACCTTGAGTCGGGTTTGGGGAATTTTGGAGAGCGGATGGTATTCATTTGAATGCTGTTGGCATTGACCTGTGGTCCCTTGGGTTACAAGGGGGATTGAAAGGGCCCTGGGAGTTTGGAGGAACGCGCAAACTTGAGGTGGGGTGGAGTAGTCAAGTTGGCGCGTTGTTGGCGGAGGGAGGTCCTCGGAGCTGGTGGAATGGGTTGGTGCTTGAGACTGGGAGGGCCTCAATGGTGGGGCTGGACTCTCAGGATTGGGCACTTGGTTGAGTCGGTGAGGCGTCCATCAGTTGGTGGCTCCGAGCTGGTGTTCTACGGCTGGAGGCAAGGTGGATGAGCCGGCTTGTGGCTTTGGGATTCCGCCGGGTTGGGGCTTCTAGGACCTCCCTCGTCTGGGATAAGTTATTGTTAAGTTATGGTAATTTATGGTTAAATTATGTATTTTCTGGTTAATAAATAACGGCTGCTGTGGCCGATAAAATCCGACATAAGTCTCCGTGTTTTATTGGCCTGGGGTTGGGGTAAGGGAAGAGAAAAGAAAAAAGGAGAGCAGCAGCAGAGGTATATCGGTGGAAGGGGTGAGGTTAATAGGGGCCCGAAGACGTCACCAATAATTGGATCATGATGCACAAGAAAAAATGCATCATTACCCTTCGGACGGCAGGTCAAATAACCTTTAACGGCCTGCACTGGACAAATCCTCCTCTCCTCCACCGCACCAATCCTCAAATAGCAACCCACTCCAGATTGTCTGTGAAGGTTCTCATGTATCCAGGTCATGGTATATCTGTAAAGATACACTCCAGATTGGTCGGTCCATAGGTAGTTTAATAGTAGGAACCCATTGCCACACTGATTCACCTTGACGGTGGTGCAAAAGGGCTCCGATATGTTCCTGACTGGAAGATGTTGGCGAAAGTCTCAGCTTTTAACATCAGCTTGAGGGATTAGCCAGCATTGTTAGTTGCTTATCATTGTGGTGCACCTTTTTCAGTGATTTATCTGGTCTGCCTCTGTACCTACAACTCATCTCAGCCATCTGTTGTATCTATAATAATAAACTTGGTAGTTTGTTAAGTACATCAACCCAGCTTTTTATATGGACAAATAGGCTGGTTGGGATGTTGCCTAGCTATACCTAGAGCAGTCAGTCTACCTTCACTTGTGCCACTTGTGTAGGGGGTGGAGAACTAGGGGCCCACCTTGCTTAGGGGCTCACCCGGGGATTCACCTGTTCCCTTGTGGTCCAATCTGAGCCTGATAAGGGCCGATGAATAAGCAGGACTTGTTTATTTCAGAAAAAGTTGTTGTAGTTTTTAGTGCACCACTTTAGGGTACACATAACTCAGCGATTTACCTTTATTAACTCTATTTGAGGACAAAATTTGAGGACAAATAAAAAACCCCCAAAAAACTCAGCAATACTGTCATTGTTGTTTTATGTTGTTAATTTGGTGACATTGACTTTTCGGTATAATTAACATCGTAATTTTACTGTCTGAGTCAGTACATTTACATCTATACCAAATACATATTGGGGTAATTTATTAAACAGAAATACGCCTATATTAGGCGTATCTCTGGTGCAGATTACAGCTCCAAGGGTCTTTGCATCACAATCATCAATTTTTCCCCACTCACGCCAGGTCTAAAAAGTGGGAGTGGCATGGGCGGGGAAGGGGACGGGCAGGTAGGTTCGTCTCATTTACAATTTTTGTGGCACAGGCCACAGCCTACAGCAGGGAAAGCACCATGGGACGCCAGTGGACAGGCCCGCTGCTGGTGAGCAGAGGAGGGAAAGGGGTCCAGACCATCAGCACAGCATGAAAAGAGGCTAGGTAAGTAAGGCAGCGCCCGTGCCCACTAGGAGAAGTGGGACAGCTGCGGATACGGGCCTCCAGCTTAACATCTGAAAAGAAGGTGTTGCCGAGATGTGCAATCTAGTACCAAAATTGTGTCACAATTCTGTCTCAAACTAAGCTGACCAATAGTTGGTTAGATAAAAGTGTCTATCCCTGCACCATATCCATCATCCAGTCTGAGACATTGTGATAAATCTATCGAAGGTCTAAATTTATGCCATCTATAGGATTAGTAAATCTAGGCCACTGTTTGTAGTTTGTACTGTGTGTGCAAAAAAGACTATGGGGGTCATTTATTAAGACCAGCATTTTAGATGCCAGTTTAATATGCCCCTGCGCCGGTGGTGGATCCGCTGAAGTTATGTGGAGGCGCCGGCTTCCTTGCTTTCTTACATTTAGACCATTTTCTATGCCTAAAACAGGCGTAGAAAAGTATGAATGAGACGGACCTGCTGGCTAATCTCCTTCCCCACGCCACGCCTACTTTTTTAGACCCGGTGTAATTAGGTTCTGAAGGGGCCCAGGGGCGGTATTCAAGCAGCCGGTGCCCAGGCCCCTCGTCACTTTTCATATGAAACCCCTCCCCTTTCGCCCCTCTTGCCTGCCCTAGGTTCTTCAGAAATCCAGAGCCAGCGCTGTTAACAAGATTTGCTGCGCCTGCTCACTTAATTCCCCGTTATGGGCAGAGGCACAGGAGTGTTTAATGCGCATGTGCCAGCCCGTACATCTATCCGGCCTTGTGCCTCTGCCCAGAATGGGGAATGAAGTACGCCTGCGCGGCGAATGTTGTGAATGACGCTGGCTCTGGATTTCTGAAAAACCTAGGGCGGGCCAGAGGGGTGAAAGGGGAGGGTTATTTTTATGAAAAGTGATGAGGGGCCTGTGCACCGCCGCTGGAACACCGCCCCTGGACACCTTCTGAACCTAATTAACATATTGAATCAAAGTGTTTTTTAGCGAAAAATAAGCCACGGACAGCTATATAGTAAGTAGCATTCCAATATGGGGACTATAATGCAGAGCGTGGTGTTAGTGTTCTAAAATGGGCAGTTTAGGTGAAAGACTCCCTTTAAGCCAGTCCAGCATTTTGCACAGCATTCTAGGCAACAAGAGACATTATTTAAAGGGGTTGTCCCACTAAAAATATTTGACATTTTGCAAACCAGCACCTGGATCTGAATAGTTTTGTAATGGTGTGTAATTAAATTTTTTTGAAGAGTCACTGAGTTATTCAATATAATGTATCTGTATAGTGCCACTTTGCTGTTTTCCTCATCTTTCTGTCCACTTCGCTGAGGTGGACACACGTGTTCAGTTCCATCCTTCAATTGCCACCAGCCATATCTTTTGATTGAAGCTGTTACAAGACACACTCCATGAGAAAGGACCCGCCACCTGAGCTGCCAGCTTGAAATTAATCTAGCAAAGTAACTGAAGCAATGAATGAAGAGATCTCTGGATTCATGTGAGGTACAGGGCTGGTTCTAGCTTGGTAAGAAAGAGATTTTCAGGTACTATATAATTTTCATTTTTACATTAATCATGGGATAACCCCTTTAGCCATCAAGAATACCACACATAGAAGCCATTGCTCAAAACCTGTGGTCAGTTTATTACCAGCATGATTCAATGTTGGTCTACCACCTACCATCTCTAAGCTGAGGCTACAAACAATCCTCATATTGTCCTTTGAAGTATGGTACCATTTATTCCCTGACAAACTGCAGACCGATTGGCTCCAGGTAGTATTTGTTCGTATAAATCACAGGTTGTGTGTTGCGTTGTGGGATAAAGACACGCTCTTACGCTTGCTTTGCCCTTTGTGCATTCATTAGGAATAATATTGTCAGTTTATGACCTCAGGAACATAAACTCATGTGTCACAAAACTTAACTTCTGCAAGATCCAACTCTCGAATTTACATCAATCAGCAGTAACCCAGAATCAGAAAGAACAAAGCAGCTTGTTATCCAAAAGTGTCTACTTGAAAGGTCCATCACATCATTCATCATCCTTAGAAGAAACAAAGGATAGCAGTGGCCAAACTAGGACATCAGCACCCATACAGGGTAGACTGGAGGTGTCTATGAACCGCATTGGACAGTCCCTTGAAATGTTATACAAGCAGTGGTTGTGGAACCTCAGAAATACATAATTTATTAAAGAAAATGCTGCGTGCTCTGGAACTAAAGTCAACAGAAATCCTCATCAAAGTCTCCTCATCAAACACTCTGTAAGCTGTCAGTTTAAGCGTTCACTTTACACCCCACATGTACTAATGGTGGCACTTCTGCATTAACCTCCAGGCCGCTGAGGTATAAATCAGACCTTAAATGACCACTGATTTCACCTGTGAGGGTCACTCTACAGGGCACACATTAACATTTGCTTCTAAAGTTCTGCAACTCCTGAACCTTGCACGTGGAATGTATGTAGGAATCCTGCGGTATGTTATGTTTGATGGGGGCAACCATCCAAACCACTGCAGGTCCAGCTATTTTTTTCTTCTTTTGAGTGAACAGAGCTGGTATAAGTACTGAAACAGCTGTATCAATGTTATAACTGGAAATATGGAGAAACATAGATTATTATTATTCTAGGGCTTTTACAGCAGAGGGCCCTCAAGCAAAAACAATATGTGGGCCCTCTGCTCTGCAATTGCTCATCATAGAACATGTAGTTTTCCTGACATGTCCCCTACACACCTCCACTCTGTCCCGATCCTGCCCAACTGCCAAACACGCATAAAACCAACCAAACATCTAAATACTGTAGCACGACTGGTTAAAAAAGAAGCAATATTAAACCAGCAAAAGAGGCAATATGGACAGTCACAATACATTAGTAAGTGCCTCGTATTAACTTGCTGAATTGTGACAATCCCTTTAAAGGTTTTATGGTCTTTTGGCAAGCAAAACGTTTAGTGGTTAGGGTATCTCTCAATGAGGGCACAGGCTTAGTAAAAAGCAACAGGTCAATTGGGTACACTATTAGTGAGTAGAGGGGCACTCAGTATATCCCAAACCACAAGCCGGTATAATATAAGGTGCTAGAATCTCTTTATTACCAAATAATTAATAAATAATAAATTCCGGTTGCAATTAGTAAAAACGAAGTATGCATTGATTCTATATCACATAAAAACACTATGGGTGGCTATTCAATCCACATATTCTGTCTCGAATGCGTGAATCTATATATACAACATGTGATACTGGAACCTTACAAAATGATAAAATATATATATATAGCTGTATACCAATACATAGAAAAATGGAGGACCTCCTTGTGCACAATAATATCGCCTGTTGATACCCTCAATGTCCAAACAGTGATCCGTTATAAGTCCTCCAATAGAGACCAGGTGAAATAAGGGTGATGTGTATGCCCAGTATCCTGTTTGTATTGATGAGTTCAACTATCGAACAACACTGGCGCCAGATATTTGAACCTGATCACAAGTCACTGGTGTGTAGCCATGCACTCAATTAAATATGAACTTTGGTACTTTACCGCTCCTCTTGAAAAAAGTAGGGTTGTTCGTGAATCAGCCTCTATCACCCTTGCAGGACCTGTCGTGGCGTCCCACGTGATCCCTTACGTCAACAATTGTGGCGTCCCATGTGACTCGGGCTCTTGGTTTCGATTGGCTCTAGATAGTAGCTTTGCTTAATGCAGTCTTCACATAAGTGATGCGGCGGAGACTTTACAATTGTAAGCGGTATAACTTTTCCAAAGTGCAGAACGTCCTATTCATGAACTCTCACTACTGTACTGGCCCAGACGCGTTTCGGCACGTATTTATGTCCCTTCCTCAGTTAAAAAGGTAAAACTAAAATTTAATCTGGACATAAGTATATAAGTATTCAGACCCTTTACTATGACATTTGACATTTGATTTAGCTCTGGGGGCCTCCCATTTCTCTTGATCACCTTTGAGATGTTTCTACACCTTGATGGGAATCCACCTGTGGTAAATTCAGTTGATTGGACATGATTTGGAAAGACATACTCATGATTTTATAAGATCTCACAGCTGACAATGCATATTAGTGCGCACACCAAGCTGTAAGGAGGAAAGAACTGCCTGTAGAGCTCAGAGACATGATTGTGTAGACTTGCAGATCTGAACAAGGGTACAGAAAATTTCTGCTCCCAAGAGCACAGTGGGCTATAAAATTCTTAAATGGAAGATGTATGGAACAACCAGTCCAGGACCCTCCCTAGAGCTGGCCGCACCACCAAACTAAGTAATCAAGTGAGAGGAGCCTTAGTAAGCGAGGTGACAAAGAATGCAATGGTTAATTTAGCTGAGCTCCAAAAATCCTGTGTGCAGATGGGAGGCACATCTGGAAGGTCAACCATAACTGCAGCATTTCAATAATCTGGGCTTTATGGTGTGGTCAGAATGAAGCCTTTCCTCAGAAAAAGACACATGAAAGTTTGCAAAAAAAAGCACCTAAAGTACAGTAAGAAACAAGATTCCCTGGTCTGATGAAATCAGGATTGAACTTTTTTACCTAAATTCTAAGCGTTATGTTTGGAGGAAACCGGACATTGCCAATACCATCCAGTGACTGGTCAGAGTTAAGGGAAAGCTGAATGGAGCAAAGTACAGAGATATTTTTAATGAAAACATGATACGTTTCAACAAGACAATGACACGAAGCACACAGCCAACATAGAAGTGGCTTAGGATCAACTCTGTGAATGTCCTTGAGTGGCCCATATAAGCGAAACAAACAAAAAACAACAAGGGAGGAGGTTAGGAAGACCTTGTACAAGGAATATCCAACTCAAGAGGCGCCAGTGGTGATGGGACTATTAGCAAACTATTAAGGTATGTATCTCAAGGAAACCAAGGGGAGGCTGCTAGAAATAGCGCTAGCAGTAAGCTGAACGCTTTGATAATCAAAAGTGGGAATACACGTATATGTAGACGTGGAGAGAGGTCTCGATTACGGTCTATGGTAGTGACGACCCTCTTTTTCACAGGTTAGAATAAGTGCCTAGTCCCCAAAAAGACATATATATGTAGTAAATGGCAGATAAAATAAATTTGTCTATACAGAATACTTACATTCAAATAGCATCGATTAAAAATCATAAAAACCATAAAAAATGGGTTCGTATTAGAATTATATTAAAATTATGTTATTAAAATCACATTTGAAGAAGTTACTACTCACTTCACTGGGGGGCTGTCAAACAGGTTAAACTCAAGATGCCTGAGACAGTACCCCCCTGGCCAAAATCGCTTGTAGTATTTCAGAGGTTGAAGTCAGCACACATACTCCAGGGCTTCTCTTCGAACTCTTTATTGGGTGATCAGGGCTCAACGTGTTTCGGGATATACATAAAAAACCCTTTCCTCAGGAGCAGACAATTAAGATTAAAAAACATGTACCACTTACATATTTATATACTTTGATATTCCCATGGGGTATTTTCCTTCCCGCGCTTCTGTGCTCTAAAACAGGAAGTCGCATGTGTCTTACGCGACTTCCGATCAAATTGAACGCAAGGCGGCTCCACCGCCGTATGCGGGGCTAGTTTGTGATGTCACCAGAAGGTGAGGTCACTCCCGCACGGATGCCTGATTGCATTCCACAGTGGAACGCACCAGGGAGGAGATCGGTCCAGGGGAGGATCTTATGCGTATCACTAGTGGAACGCATCATCCGAAGTGCGCAGAAGCTAGTAGCTATCGGCACATGTCCCTGGTGAAAGATGGAAGATTTCACAGCATCTGCCACATGGGGCTCTTAGGGATATATATATATATATATATATATATATATAAGTTGATAGATTAAGGTTGTCTACAGAGTATAGCTCTAAGTAGACCACCAATAGTGGTAGTTAATGATTTATTTAACTAGTGTATAAAGGGCTTAAATGTCGTATAGTGAGTTTATATGGGAATGAATAAATAAAGAACTGTCTTGTCCACACTAGTAAAAACTATCACATATAGAGATAGAAGCTATCTATTGCAAAGCTACCTATGTAGGATCGAAATAGCATATGTACTCTATATATATATATATATATATATATATATATATACACAAGTGAACCAAACATGGATCCATGTGTATATATATATATATATATATATATATATGCAAAATATATGCAAATAGATCCATAAAACAATACATGGATATATACAACAATGGGTTAGTTAGTTAATAAATAAATATACATGCATAAATATACATAAATGGATGGGTACATTCATAAGTATCTGTTTTGTATGCAGGTTTCCATCCAATACGACTGTAGATCTATAAATGCAATTCATAAAAGGATAACTGGGACCTGTTCTCACATACCAGAATAAAAATTATTTTCTAAAAGTTATTTCATACAAGTTATTTCATAAAACTTACGAACATTATCTATAGAAAGGGGCATTATCTATAAAAGGGGGGGGGGGTCTGGTTTTACATATGGACACATGAAGGGATAGAAGCCATAAGAACTATGTATGTCAATTTCCTCTTCATAAAGTCAAATACTGGTCCAAGGATTGGCCTAATTACAGAGATCAATAGTTTTAATAGTTTATGTATTCTAAGGCCTCATTTAGTCTGAAAGGGGTTAATGTCTTTAATTTGTAAATCCAGAACATTTCTTTTCTTGATAATGTCTGGTAGGATTGGGGGACTCATTCTAGTGGGGTGACTTTTAGACCTTTTGGATCCCCTTCATGGTACAACGAAAAGTGTTTGGATACACTGTGCGTGACTACCTTCTGTAACCTACAGGGGCATTCAAGTAGGTAGATCACGTATGAGGTGTTACAATTCATTGAATGTTTTAGGGAGATAGGGTCTTTTGGTGATGGTAGGGTCAATATCTTTCCGCAGTGTATCATTTCACAGCATTGGCACTCTTTTGAGCCGCATTCAGAGGCCCTATAGCGCTAATTGATTTTCTCAGGTCAAATTGTTCATTTTTGGGGGGAATTTTTGGGCAAGATGGTGCTAGCATGTTTTTTTAGCATTTTAGCTCTGCGGAAAGTGAGGTTGGGAGCTTTCGGGATATTTTTCTCCATAAGGGGATCCTTCAGCAAGATTTTCCAATGTTTATTTATTATTTTTCTGATCTCTGCGTGTCTCTTATTATAACCGGTAATTAAATTTATGTTGGTATATTTTTGTTGGGTTTCTTCTTTTGGGCCACTTTTGAGACTCTCTTTTTGGCTTTCTTTTAGAACTCTCTTTTCAGATTCAGATATTAATTTGTTGGGGTAGCCTTTCTCCTTGAATCTTTTTTTCAAAATGTCTAACTGTTCTGTCATGGTGTCATTATCGCTGCAATTTCTGTGAATCCTTTTTATCTACCCATAGGGGATATTGGTTTTCCATCTCTGCTGGTGGCAACTTCTAAAATCGAAGTAGCTGTTTGTATCTATCTTTTTAAAGTGGGTTTTCGTGGTTATTTTGTTGTTAACAATTTTTATATGAAGGTCTAAAAATATGGCTTCCGTATTTTGATGGTCCAAAGTAAATTTTAGATTCCAGTCATTTGTGTTCATCCAGTCTACATAGGTGATCAATTCGTTCTCACCACCATCCCATATCAAAATAATATCATCAATAAAACGTCTGTAGAACCGGATTTTAGGATGTATGAAAAGCCCAATCTCTCTCTCGAAGCCCTCCATGAATAAATTTGTGTAAGCTGGCGAAAATTTAGTCCCCATAGCCGTTCCTTTTTTCTGGTGGTATATCTTGTTTTGGAATGAAAAATAGTTATGTTTGAGAATAAAGTCTATGGATTTTAGTATGAATGATCTTTGTGTGGTTGGCATTAGAGAATCTGGGTTTAAGACCTATTCTATTTCTCTTAATCCAAGGTCATGTGGAATATTACAATACAGTGAGCATACGTCTAACGTGGCCCAGCGGAAGTGGTTCTCCCATTTAAGAGTTTCTAGAACATTAAGGAGGTGTGAAGTGTCCCTCAAATAAGATGTTAAGTCTAGGACATACCTTTGTAGAATTCCATCTATATATTCTGAAAGATTAGTGGTTAGCGAGCCTATGCCCGAGATAATAGGTCTACCTGGGGGTTCTGTTAGGGATTTGTGAATTTTTGGCAAGAAATAGAATCTTGCCAAAGAAGGGTGGTTGATCTTTAAAAAGTTTTTCTCTTTCTTGCTCAAAATGCCTGTATGGAAGCCCCCATCTACCAATGTTCCTAGTGTCTTTTTGTATTCTGAGGTGGGGTCTTGTGGTAAGATGTCATAATACTCTCTATCGGAGAGTATACGGGGTGCCTCGGTTCTATAATAACTGGAGTTCATGATGACAATGCCCCCTCTTTTGTCTGCATTTTTTATGACAATATCTCTATTATTGGTAAGGGATTTTAAGGCTCTTATTTCGTTCTCATTTAAGTTGTTAGATCTTTTATCCCAGGGGGGTCCGGAGAAAGTCTCCCTAAAGTCAGACATGACTAGGTTATAAAAAGTTTCAATGTGTGGGCCTCTACTGTCCAATGGTTAAAAATTTTATTTAATTTTAATATTGGACATGATTGGAGCAATGGGTGGTTGAACAGTATTTGATTCTGGAGGCCCTAAGGGATAACATCTTGGTTGTGTGTCTGTGTGTTGGAGATCTTTCATGGTAAAGTGTCTATGTAGAGTTCATTTACGAACAAATTGATTTAGATCAACGAATAGTTCGAAGAGATCAGGTTGACTGGTTGGACAAAAGGATAATCCTTTCGCTAGAAGTTTTATCTCATTTTGTTTTAAAATGTAGTTTGATAGATGGAAGATACCGATTTCTTTTCCCTGGTCCTTTGTACAGATTAATGCTTTGGTTTTCATTTTTTGTTTACAGACGCACTTCCTTCTCCTACCTCTACATCCTCAAAATCTTCATTTAGTCTTTTCTTTTTCAGGGATGAAACCGGGGTGTAAAAATTGGTTATTTTTAGAGAATGAGGTGCTACTGGGGTGCTCAACTGTGGGGACTCGTTTGGTTGAATTATTGTGCTTAGGGCTAGGAAGCTGGTGAGGATCTGCTCTGGCTGGGGGTATTGGTGGACCCTTGTGGGGAGTGGGAGAAACCTGGTCTAAAAAAAGGTTTCCAGACAGGTTCGTTGGAAGTGCTAGGAACTTATTCTCAGGACTTGGAGGGGATACTGAGTATGTAGATAAATTGATTGTACTGGGTGATGTAAATGAATCATTGTGATTCTTTCCCATGCTTTGTTCCAATGGTTCCCCTGTCTGAATATTGGTGTTTCCAAAATGGGAGTTGTAGTTATTCATGTTGGTTGCATTTGTTAAACAAGGTGTAAAAACTACCCTTGATGCCTCAAATAAGGTTGGAAGGGGTGGATTGGGTGCTGTAGGTATGGTAGGTGCCAACGGGTCAAACTGTACGGTTTTGGAAAGATTTGTTTTCCATATTTTTGTTGGTTCACACTAAGTTGATTTGGATTCTGCATCATCTGTGGGGGTACCGTGGTTTCTGTTGGTCCTAGTTAGTGTGTGTGTTCCTGACTATTTCTTTGTTTGGGCGCTGGAGGGTTATTTCGACTTATATGTTGTTTGGTGCTATTATATATAATCCTAGTGACATTGGATTTTACCGTGTGGTTATTGTTGGTCTGTGACTCATGTGTCCCCGATGCTGGTCGTCTTCTGATGGTTGGCTGGATAGTTTCCCTATCACTAGGATAGTGGGATCTTTTCCATTCCCATACCCTTATTTTACTGGTTTGATAATCAGTTATGTCCCTCACCAATTTCCCGCATTTTTTGCGTACCTCATTATATTCTGAGATCCTAAATTGGATTCTTTTGTTCCTTAGGGATTGGGGGTTGCATTGTTTAAAGAAGGGATGGTTTTTTAAAATCCTAACTAGATTCGTACAAATGGCTTTACGTTTGGTGATGAGCGCTCTCATATATCGTAATTGAAAGAGCACTCATCGCTGAATTCCAACCATTTCTTCTGAAAGGTATTATCATCAAGGAAGGTTGGTTTCAAGGAAAGTCGTAGTCCTCTTGGGATTATGTTCAATGCCAGATAGACTGATATAAAATACCCATCTATCTTGTTATGAACAAAATCCTTCAGTACTTGTATGAAATTCGCTCTATTGCTTACTGCGTTTGCTTCATTTCTTTGTAATTTAGTGTCCACCATCCAAGTCCCATTTGGTGTTGTCTTTAATTTTTCTGCATATTCCGTGGGTAGGGATCTTGTTATTTCACCCTTTACCCTTTTGATTAGGAGGTTCAAGTCCGTAGTTAGATATGCCCATCCCGAGTCAGCCTCATCTCCAATATTCGGCTCAAACGTTTCCATTTTTATGGTTTTTATGGTTTTTAGTCGATGCTATTTGAATGTAAGTGTTCTGTATAGAGAAATCCATTCTATCTGCCATTTACTACATATATATGTCTTTTTGGGGACTAGATGCTTATTCTAACCTGTAAAAAAGAGGGTCGTCACTACCATAGACCGTAATCGAGACCCTTCTCCACTTCTACATATACGTGTTGTAAGCATGCAGTGGGTGACATCATAGATGGTAGGTATGTGTCACTGAGGCTGCTACGCTCAGTGATGTAAATCCCGGAGGTAAGTAGTGACCAGTGGTGGTAGATCACTGAGTTGGTGGTAGCTGAAATTTGGGTCCGGAATTTAGGAGTGACTGAAGAGCTTGGGTGGGAAGGTCACTCCCATACTCCATCTCGGGTGTTACCGCCACACACACAGGTGCGAGGGTGATTTTAAAAGACACTCTGCCAGAGAGCAGGGTGTGTGGACGGTGGTCTGAGAGGAAGACTACTGAACCAAACCTCTTGGCAGTGAGGATTTGCTGGGAGAAAAACTGCAGCTGGTGAGAAGCCTGTATCACCGTGTTTTGTTATTTCATTTGGACTGTTCTGTTATTTGGAGAAAGCAATCCTGTACTGTACTGTGTGCCTAATAAACCCTGAAAAGAGACTGTCTGAGTGGTCCCGTCTCACATATGGTGGAGGATACGGGCAATTGGTTGCTAGGAGCAACGACATGAAAACCGGTCAGTGGTAAATGTCGTGGGTTAAGGCAGCAGCAGGATTGCAACAAGAATCTGTTGAAATGGAGGAGCTCCTCAAGCAGATGGTGCAGAGCAATCTGCAGCAGCGGCAGGCACTGGAGCAGCAGCAAAGAGCCCATGCAGAGGCTTTACAGGCTCAACGGCAGGCTAATGCGCAGCAACACGAGACTAACCGACTATTGACTGAGCAAATTGCGGCCCTCAGAGATGCTGTGACAGCACAACAAGTGGTGCATATGGCGGGGCAAGCTTCGGGTGGTGTGCGGAAAACTGTGCAGTCTGCTTTACAGAGAATGACAAATGAGGACGACGTGGAGGCTTATTTAACTGTCTTTGAACGTATTGCAGACAGAGAGAAACTGCCTGTAGATCAGTGGGCTGAGGTGCTGGCTCCATATTTGACTGGGGAGCCGCAGAAAGCATACTATGACCTGACCTTGCAGGATTCGAGAGACTACCGCAAATTAAAAGCGGAAATACTGGCTCGCATGGGAGTCAGTCCTGCACTCCAGGCCCAGCGGGTACAACAGTGGATCTTTTGCCAAGACAAACCACCGAGGTCACAGATGTTTGATCTGTTCCACTTGGTACGGAAGTGGTTGCAACCAGAGTCGTCGTCCCCAGAGCAGATGGTGGAAAAAGTGGTAATGGATCGTTACCTGCACTCTCTTCCTGGGCCAGTACAATGCTGGATTGCCCAGGGAGATCACCAGAATGCTGACCAGCTGATAAACCTGGTTGAGGGGCACATTGCAGCTCACAATGAGGTGATAGAACAGTTAGTGGTTCCCGGGCCCTATAGAAAAATGGTCCTATAAATGGCTCATACTCATGTGTTAGGGGGTCACCTAGGTACAGATAAAACCCGCGAACAAGTATTTCAGAGGTTCTATTGGCCGGGGTGTTATAAAGAAATAGACGAATACTGCAATCCTGCCCTACATGCCAATTAAAGGTCCCGCTGTCTCATTTTAAAAGTCCTTTGGTGCCACTTCCCATTATTGAGATACCATTTGAAAGTATCGCCATGGACTTAGTGGGACCATTAGACAAATCAGCTAGGGGACACCAGTATATTCTAGTAGTGCTGGATTATGCTACCCGGTATCCAGAGGCTGTGCCGGAGTTGTTTCATATATGCACGAGAGTGGGACTCCCCAAAGAAATCTTGACTGACCAAGGGACCCCATTTATGTCCAGGGTTATGGTCGAGCTGTGTAAGCTACTGAAAATTAAACAGTTAAAAACTTCAGTGTACCATCCCCAAACTGATGGCCTTGTAGAAAGGTTCAATAAAACATTGAAAGCCATGTTGAAAAAGGCCATTGAGAAAGATGGCAAGGATTGGGATTGTTTGTTGCCATATCTGTTATTTTCAATCCGGGAAGTTCCTCAAGCTTCTACAGGGTTCTCACCTTTTGAGTTGCTTTATGGTAGACACCCTCGGGGTTTGCTTGATATAGCTAAGGAGACATGAGAGACTGAAGTTACTCCATACAGAAGTGTCATTGATCATGTGGTACAAATGCAAGAGAGAATTGCCAAGGTGATGCCCATAGTGAAGGAACATCTCCAGAGGGCCCAAGAAGCTCAGAGAAGTGTGTACAACCGTTCTGCCAGAATTAGAGAGTTCAAGCCAGGGGATCGGGTATTAATTCTGGTACCTACGGTTGAGAGCAAGTTATTGGCTAAATGGCAGGGACCTTTTGAGGTGATGGAAAAAGTTGGGGAAGTAAATTATAGAGTCCATCAGCCAGGGAAAAGGAAACCAGTGCAGGTCTATCATGTAAACTTAATGAAACCTTGGAGAGAACGGGAGTCCTTGTCAGCTACGCTCTAATCTCCCACAGTTTCTGGTCCTGAGTTTGGAAAGGTGACAATTGCTAGTTCCTTATCACGTCCCCAAAGACAGGAAACTAAAGAGTTGTTGCAACGTAATACGGACATATTCTCTAGCTTACCAGGTTGCATTAATGTGGTGGAACATGATGTCATCACTGAACCCCACATAAGGCTTAAAGTAAAACCGTATCGCATCCCAGAAGCCCGTAGACAGGCGGTCTCAGAAGAGGTTCAGAGGATGTTACAATTAGGGGTAATTGAAAGGTCCAAAAGTGAATGGTCCAGCCCAATTGTGTTGGTCCCAAAACCAAATGGAAGCTGGCGCTTCTGTAATGACTTTCGGAAACTTAATGAGGTTTCCAAGATGGATGCTTACCCTATGCCCAGGCTGGATGAACTGGTTGAAAGGTTGGGTCCCGCCAGATATATAACCACATTAGACCTCACCAAAGGTTATTGGCAAATACCATTAGCAAAAGAGGCCCGAGAGAAAACAGCCTTTTGTACGCCAGAGGGATGTTTCCACTATGTGAGGATGCCATTTGGGTTGAAAGGGGCCCCTGCTACATTTCAAAGGGCAATGGATGACATTTTGCTTCCCCACAGGAAATATGCAGCAGCCTACTTAGATGACATTGTTATCTACAGCCTGGATTGGAAAAGCCATTTAAGTAAAGTCCAGGCCGTTCTAGACTCACTCAGAGAAGCAGGGTTTACAGCCAACCCAGAGAAATGTGCCATAGGTATGGAGCAGGCCGAATACTTGGGTTATGTTGTGGGAAGAGGCATGATTAAACCCCAGGCCAACAAGGTAGAAGCCATACAGAGTTGGCCCCGGCCTCTTACAAAAAAACAAGTGCAGGCTTTCTTAGGGATAGTCGGGTATTACCAGCGATTTGTCCCCAACTTTGCCAGTATTGCTGCTCCTTTGTCTGACCTCACGAAAGGGAAAAAGTCGGTTATGGTTCAGTGGTCCCCGGAGGCAGAAAAGGCATTTGTAGAACTAAAGTCCGTTCTTTGTAGACAACTAGTGCTAATAGCGCCAGATTTCTCCAAGGAATTTATAGTACAGACAGATGCATCAGAGGTGGGACTAGGGGCTGTTATGTCCCAGGAGGTTAACGGAGAAGAGCATCCTGTCATGTATCTAAGTAGGAAACTGAACTCCTGTGAGAGGAATTACTCGATTGTGGAACGAGAGTGTCTGGCAATAAAATGAGCCCTAGAGTCCCTAAGGTATTAACTGCTAGGCAGAAAGTTCAGACTCGTCTCAGACCATGCCCCACTGAAGTGGATGAGTCAACATAAGGGAAATAATACTAGGGTAACAAGGTGGTTCCTGGCATTACAGGATTTTGACTATGTGGTGAAACACAGGCCAGGTAAAATCAATGCAGATGCCCTGTCAAGAGTCCATTGTTTGGTTATGGAAGGTGCCAAGCCCCCCGGCTTAGGCAGAGGGGGGGGGGGGGTATGTAAGCATGCAGTGGGTGACATCATAGATGGTAGGTATGTGTCACTGAGGCTGCTACGCTCAGTGATGTAAATCCCGGAGGTAAGTAGTGACCAGTGGTGGTAGATCACTGAGTTGGTGGTAGCTGAAATTTGGGTCCGGGTCCATACTCCATCTCGGGTGTTACCACCACACACACAGGTGCGAGGGTGATTTTAAAAGACACTCTGCCAGAGAGCAGGGTGTGTGGACGGTGGTCTGAGAGGAAGACTACTGAACCAAACCTCTTGACAGTGAGGATTTGCTGGGAGAAAAACTGCAGCTGGTGAGAAGCCTGTATCACCATGTTTTGTTATTTCATTTGGACTGTTCTGTTATTTGGAGAAAGCAATCCTGTACTGTACTGTGTGCCTAATAAACCCTGAAAAGAGACTGTCTGAGTGGTCCCGTCTCACAGTGTATTCCCACTCTTGAGTCGCCCAGCCAGAGCTCTGACTTGAACCCAATTGAACATCTCTGGAGAGACCTGAAAATGGCTGTCCACCAATGGTCCCCATTCAACCTGACAGAGCTTGAGAGGATCTTCAGAAAATAATGGCATACGATCCCCAAACCCAGGTGTGCAAACCTTGTGGCATCATACCCAAGAAGACTGGAAACTGTAATTGCTTCCAAAGGTTCTTCAACTAAGTCCTGAACAAACGGTCTGAATACTTATGTCAGTGCAATGCAAAGATTTCTAAAGTTCTGGTTTCACTTTCTCACTATGAGGTATTGAATGCAGAATGATGGGGAAAAATGTAACTTTTTTAAAAAAAAATTTGCACAAGGTCACAACATAACAAAATGTGAAAAAAGTGAAAGGGTCTAAAGACTATTTGAATGCTCTGTACATTATTGCAAGGTGCAGAGATATACTGTATAATGGCATGAAAATAGAAAGCACTTAAAGGTACAGCAACACTCAACAACAGTTCAACTACATGGAGAGTTCACTGCAAAAGGGTCATTAATAAAATATTCAGTTTTATAAAGACACGCACATGACATATCTATTCTTTTTGGTGGGACGTAGTATAATGTTTATAGACAGATATTCAATGGATATCTCCCACATGAAATTCACCAGAGGCCATTATTCTGTTACAGCAGCGTCTGCTCTGTACTTATTTGCTGGCTATGATCCGATTGCTGGCAAGGTCCTCCTCCTCTGTACATAGGGCACACGTGCAAGCTCTTTCTGGCTTTTAAAAGACCAGCACAAGTGCACCATAATCTTCACCAGCTAGTGGCTGGCAACCCTGGGGTACCTTCCCTGAGCAATAGGTTTCTTAGCTTGGTACGTTCCTACTAAGGTGTGCTGTATCCTGTTGTCTGCCCATGTACCGACCTTTGCCTGTTTACTGTATTCTGACCCTCTGCTGCCTGACCTTCATATTGATCCTACTCTGCCTGCCCTGATCTTGGAGCAGTTCCTGTATTGCACACACTCCACCAGCCCTGACCTTGTGCTGTCCCCGACTATGATTATGCCTGACCCTCGGTGTCCTGCTCCAAACGTGGGGTCCAGCAGGTGGCCAAAATGTCTGGATGGGAATAGCAGTACTCCCTGTTCTGAGGCTCCCTGGAATCATGCAGTGACCTTGACGTGTGCACATTTTTCTCTTTGGGGCACTAATGGTGTTGAGGCTTCTCCTGCCTTATTTAGGTTGGGATATCCCTGCTGTTGAGGGTTTTGAGGTGTAAGGCAGTATCCCTTGGCTCATCTGGAGGATAGATGGTGTTAGTGCAGTGTAGCAATGCAGAATAACCAAGATGTCAGGTTGTAGCAAACAGTTCTGTACTGACATTTCGAGTTCAAAGACACTAGTCACAGTTTCAGCACGCATGGACTGGCAGATGTTACACATGTGCAATTTTCCACAGTTCTTACAGGTTAAACAGCTGTGATTTCAGTTAACAGACACAGTTGTCTCTTTAGAGAAATTTTACCTTACACTGCCATTCTGTAGTTGACTTTTACATAAGTATCCAGACATTTGGTGTAACACTTTACGTTCATACAACCAACAGGGTGGTCCCCTAACATCTGCATCTTTCTTGGACAGGTTGCTGCACTTAGGCCCCTTTCACACGGGCGAGTTTTCCGCGCGGGTGCAATGCGTGAAGTGAACGCATTGCACCCACACTGAATCCTGACCCATTCACTTCTATGGTGCTGTGCACATGAGCAGTGATTTTCACGCATCACTTTTGCGTTGCGTGAAAATCGCAGCATGTTCTATATTCTGCGATTTTCACGTAACGCAGGCCCCATAGAAGTGAATGGGGATGCGGGAAAATCGCAAGCATCCGCAATCATGTGCGGATGCGTTGCGATTTTCCCGCATGGTTGCTAGGATACGATCGGGATGGGGACCCGATCGTTATTATTTTCCTTTATAACATAGTTATAAGGGAAAATAATCGCATTCTAATTACAGAATGCAATGTTCCCCGGGCTATAGAGGGTTAAAAATAATAAAGAGTTAACTTACCTTCTCCCATTGTACGCGCAGAGCTCCAGAACGTCTTCTCTCTTGATGGTTGGGATGCTTGAGGACCTGTGGTGACGTCACAGGGTCACATGGTCCAATCATAGAAGCATTTGAGTGGACCATGTGACCCATGTGATCCTGTGACATCACGGCAGGTCCTTCATCCAACATCATTACAGTCACAAAAGAATCCGACTTTGGATGGATTTTTCGCTACTGTTGGGTTGCAGTCGCATGTCACATTGCAATACCATTGAAATAAAGCCCTAGCTGTAGAACTGGGTTCCCATCCACACTTCCAGTGCCTGCTGGACCACAAGTGTACCATCTACATGCTAGTTGGCGATGTATGCAGGAATGGCACACAATTTCTGAGCTGACCATTGGTTCCTGGTCTTGGAGAACCCCTTGAACTAATGTATACACAGGTCAAGTGTTGAATCTGGAGCAGCTGAAGATTTAAGATTATAATTACACAGATTGCAATTCTAGGATCCCCTTGCATCAGTTTGAGATTTGAACAGTAGAAATTTACCAAGATTGGCGCCTTGTGCTGCCAGAGGATGCGGCAAATTTATGACGAGTTACAGTCCTCAATGTAAATTATTTGCCTACACCTGCAGTCTGTGGGGGGGATTTATCATCTGCCTTGCACCAGAAAAGTGGCTTTAAAAAGTTTCAAGGGGTGTGTCTTTTGCCTCTTTTTACACTGCCCTTGCCAATTTTCAAAAGGGAGCATGGCAAGGGAGGGAAAGGGACGTGGCCAACAGCCAAGACAAACTTATCTTCATTTACACCAGTTTTACTGGTATAAATGAAGCCAAACATCCGAGCTGCCATAGATTTCTGTTTAGGTGCACAGGGGGAGATTTATAAAGAACGGCACGGTCTTTGCTCCTAAAAAGAAATCTACAGCAGCTCTGATTTCTGTCTTAATTTGCACCAGAAAAGTGGTGTAAATGAAGGTGTGTTGACCATGCCCCTTTCCCATCCTTTCCATGCCCCCTTTTCGAAAAGTGTCAAGGGCTGCGTAAAAAGAGGCACTTGCAACTTTTGTTTCCAAAAACATTAAAAAATCACAAACACACGGCTACTGACTTTTTAAAGCCACTTTTTTGGCTCAAGGGAGATGATAAATTACCCCCTCAGACTGCCGGAGGATGTTATAAATATGCATCCTCTTCAGTGGCGTGCCTAGGGTGTTTGGCACCCAGGGTGGGTCCTTTCTCTGGCACCCCCAATACTTTAAAAAAATTGCACCCCCTCACAGTAGTATTGCCCTCATTGTATGATCTTCACAGTAGTTTTGTACAGATGTGTGCCCCCTCACAGTAGTTATGCTCACATTGTGCCCTCTCACAGTAGTTATGCCCTCTCTGTGCCCCCTCCACAGTAATAATCCCCATTGTGCCCCCTTCACAGTAATAATCCCCATTGTGTCCCCTTCATTGCAATAATTCCCATTGTGCCCCCTTTATAGTAATAATGCACACTGTGCCCCCTTCATAGTAATAATGCCCATTTTGCCCTCTTCATAGAAATAATGCCCATTGTGCCCCCTTAATAGTAGTAATGCCCACTGTGCTAGTAATGCCCTCTGTGCCCCCTCCATAGTAAAAATCTCCATTGTGCCCCCTTCACAGTAATAATGCCTACTGTGCCCCCTTTGTTGTAGTAATGCCCTCTTGCTCTGTGCTCCCTCCCTAGTAGAAATGCCTATTGTGCCCTCTTTACATTAGTAATGCCCTCTGTGCCCCCTCCATAATAGTAATGCCCTCTGTGCCCCCAGGCCCCAGCTGTTTGAAGAAAGAGCAGCGCTCATATGAGAGCTGCTTTCTCTGCTCTGTTCGCGTGCTCGCCGTAGCATTTGCAGTGATGAGCAGGTAAACACAGCACAGAAGGCAGCGCTCATACAAAAAAAAATGCGGACAACCCCTTTAAAGACATACTTGGAAAACATTACATACAGCGCTACAGAACATACAGGGTCATACAGCGCCACATATGTACCTCTTACATCCAGTGATGTCTCGTCTGATGTAGATATTCTCTTTCCTTTTCTTCTTCTGTTAGAGCAGACCACCATGGTGACTTCTTTCAGCCGCACCTCGTTTCTGCAGAGTTTAACAAATAGACATCTTACTTTCCTACTTTTCCATCATCCTCCCATCTTCTCAACACCCCATCCTGCCACCCCCAATACTGTGTCCACTGTGGCCCCCAATACTTTCCTGCAGAAACAGCCCCCCTAAAATACTGGTACCACACAGACACCCCTTTATATTGTGCGCTAGTAATACAAAAAAACACCTTCCTTTTAGATCAGACCCCCATATAAAACCCTAAATGAGATCCCTCAATCTCAGTCCAAACCCCCTTTAGACCACTATGTCAGACCCATACAAGACCCCAGTTTTAAACCTCAGATCAGACCCCATTAGACCTCCATGTAAGACCCCAACCCAATATCAGACCTCAGATAAGACCCCCATTAGACCTCCAGACCCACATATCGGACCTCAGACCAGACCCTATTAGACCTCCAGACTCCCACTAGACCTCCAGACCCCCATAAGACCTCCAGACCTTCCAGTCAGACCTTCAGACCCCCATTAGACCTCCAGACCCCCATTAGACCTCCAGACCCCCAATCAGACCCCCATTAGACCTCCAGACCCCCATTAGACCTACAGACCCCCCAGTCAGACCTCCAGACCCCCAATCAGACTCCCATTAGACCTCCAGACCCCCAATCAGACCCCCATTAGACCTACAGACCCCCCAGTCAGACCTTCAGACCACCCAGTCAGACCTCCAAAACCCCCATTAGACCACTCCAGACCCCCAGTCAGAGCTCCAGACCCCCCCAGTCAAACTTCCAGAACCCATAGACCACTACAGCCCCCCATTAGATGTCCATATCAGACCTCAGATCAGACTGTAAAATAATAAAGTAACTTACCTCTAGTGTCGCCACTCTCCCTGTCCTGGCTGTCTTCTATTCGCAGGGCCGATGCTGCAGTCACCTGACCTCCTGCAGCGTCAGATCAGACTGCGCTCTGTACGTCCTGACGCTGCAGGCAGCTAGGACACAGCAGCGCGGGCCCTGAGAAGAGCGAGCAGGAGGAGGGGTAAGTACTGTACAGCGCTCACAGTTCTTCTCTTCCCCTCCTCCTGCAGACTAGTGTGCGTTTCCATTATGGAAGTGCTCTCTAGTATTCCCTTTACACTGCATCTTATAAAGGGAAAAGCAATGAGCACTTCCATCTGTTTGATGGAAGCGCTCATTGCTTCTGTTCTGGCACCCCCCTGAGAGCCAGCACCCGGGGCAGACCGAATCCCAACCCACACCGCCGCCTTCCCCTGGGCACACCACTGATCCTCCGGCTGTGCAGCGGATATCAAGACTGGTGCAGAAAGTGCCTGTCTTAATAAATCTCCCAGTGTGCCTAAACAGAAATGTATGGGAGCTCTCAGCTGCTGTAGATTTCTGGCTCCACTTGCTCCAGAAAACTGGTGTAAATTTGTTTCGGCGGCTGTCCATGCCACCTTCCCACCCTTGCCATGCCCCTTTTCTAAAAAGTGGTGAGGGTGGCTTAACAAAATATATTTAAAAATTTTAATTTAAAAAGTTGCACGTAAAAAGGCGTAGACAAGCAATGTTTGCAACTTTTTATTTTATCTTCTATGGTACAGGGAGATGATAAATCTCCCGCTGAGTGTAGGAATTAGATGTATTCTATATTTGTATGATTTGTTCCTTGGCACCAGACTGCTTTATGAAAGGTGGAATAAGGATGGATTACTGCATTTGGCACATGTTAAGGATGTATGATTGACAGATGTCAGACCGCAGAGCAGATGGTAATACCACTGACAGTTGATACTCAGAACACAAAAATATGTAGAACAGATGTATTGATTGAGTATCATTAACATCCATGACCATGGAATCCACCAGCAAACCCAGGACTTTATAAGGTCTGTCACAGCTGTCTTGCGATTCCTATGCCCTAGCGGTGCAGCTATCTTATTATTGTCATATTTAGTGTGACCTTTACTAAACTGGAACCGTCAGGAGCAGGTGGACTGTCTACTGGCCTCATAGGAGACATACTTCGACATCTGATTACCCTAAGGTCGTATCAGTGATGATATTTCTGGCTTTTAGATAATATTTGTGATGGTGTACATTTCAGTTCATCTCATCATTATCTTACTTCATATGAAAAGTATGCCCGATCCTGGTCAACCAAAATGCTCATTTGTGCATATGAGAAGGCCTTTGGGAAGAAGTGTGGTGTTGACATAGATCATTTATCATCACAGTCGTCAATCAGCGCTCTACGCTTCTCATGTTATTATGATCAAGTTTTCACACATTAAAGTTCATTGTAAGCCACAGCTATGCCTGCATACAATACACTGCCAAATGCGAACACGTGCCCGCGCCACTCTCTCATTGCAATTTGGAAATTGCTTCTGTAAAAATACACAGTGCTCCGTATATGGATGGAAAGTTGGATGGAGGAAAATGTATATACAGGATTGTTAAACTTTTCTACATACTTCCTTTCAAATGTGCTAAATAACCTAAAAATATACTTTAATATTCAGAATAAAATACAGTTTTCCTGCTCAAATAGGCACCCAAAGTTCTGGGTGCCTATTGCGCCTTAAAATCTAGCTGTACTGGTATACGGATTTTCCCGGGGGCCGCATCGAACACTGCATAGGCTGGAGCACAGATCGCATCACTGCTCCTGCCTGTGCCCCCCTCAAACTTGGCTAAACTCTGTCACAGCACACTGGTAACCTGTACCCTGTACACGTGTGCTATGCTATGAGTTAGCTGACCCCTCGCAGCTCTAGACTCTCTTCCTGTACCGTCACAATGGTGGAGTAGCAATATGCAATAGAAAGTCTTGCGCTGAGCGGGTATTCAAAGTCATTTCCTGTGAAAACAAAATATTATCTAATTGAAGTATTTAAAGGGAATCTGTCAGCAGTTTTATGCTGCTACGTTCTAACATGCTCCACAGCATGCCAATGAGTCCTGATATTCATGAGCTTTTGGCACCCTGCCACCGACTGACAATTTTTTTTCTAATTAAATCAGCAGCAGGGGGCGGGGAAAGCCAGGTACTCATGGATATTCAGGACTCATCATTATGCACGGAAGCTGTTCAATACAAGATTTTAACAAAACGACTGGGTCAATTGTGTGCGTTGTCGTTGCGCATCGACCAGCGGCAGATGCCCAGCTTCTATACAGGCAGGCCAGACCCTTTATACTACTTCCTGCGCATAGCGGCTCCTCTTGGGACACTCCGCCCCACATACGGACTTCGGACTTTAAGATATCATCCTACTCAACCTATGAGAGACACAGCACTGTGGCACTACAGCGCTCAGCAGCCCTCCCTTGGGCACTCTACCTTGCTTTATTCTTCTTCCAGTGGCATAACCAGTTGTACTGAAGAAGGCTATACGCCGAAAACGTTTAATTTCTTGTAACTGGATTTCTGCACTCTTAATAAAGCAAGATTCAAAATTGAACCCAGTGGATTGTGGGAGTCTATTATATGCCATATATTCATTATAATAGTTCTCTATAACCCATGAGAAATATAAGTGATATCACACCCATGGCATTTAATGCTCAATACCTGTCTTTTTTTTTTGTGATATATCCTATGTTACTATTAGACATTATAGATAATGTGCACGTCATATCTATTAGGGCGCATTCACATGAACGCAAAACACAGATGCCGCCTATGTGCTTTCCGCAATTTGTGCAACGGAACTGGCGGCCCATTATAGAAATGCCTATTCTTGTCCGCAATTGTGGACAAGAATAGGACATGCTCTATATTTTTATATGCTGTCCGCATCTTTTGCGGCCCTATTGAAATGAATGGGTCTGCACCCGTTCCATAAAATTGCCAAACGGATGTGGACTCATTCATACAGTCGTTTAAATGAGCCCTTAAGGACATCTTACGCGCCAAAGCTATTTCTGATATATACATGTAATTTTCATGCTATTGTGTATAGTTTTGCTTGCATTATTCAGCTAATATTGTACTACTACAACACTTGGAGATAAGTTGACTTCATTGTATGTTCACCCATATTTTGTCTCACCAGTATCTGAGGAAGGAGCTTTGACCAAAAAGCATTCACACTTGTTAATATCTCAGTGGATTATATTATTAAATACCGGTACTTCAATTTGAAAATATGTTTTCTAAGGACCTCATATTCATTTTACCTGTATTTTCACCCATGATGATGTGCAACTTCCTTTAACTGGACGTGCTGACATTGTCTTTTGTTTTTGCAGAATGCATTTGACGGTGTGGCTGTCTCCAATTCTTCTCCAAACCCGTCGTTTCCACAAGCTGATTTTATTTAGTGCAGTATGGAGCTGTTGCCTTCTCTCCCTGAATTTATTTGAGACCAGTTGGCTCAAGGAGGAGTATCATATAAAGCAGGTTCAGTATATATACATATATGTGGAAGCTTCTCTCCCTGAAGTCATTTGAGGCCAGTTGGCACAAGGGGAGGTAGCAGATAAAGAAGGTTCAGTATATGGATATATGTGGAACCTTCTCTCCATGAAGTCATTTGAGGCCAGTTGGCAAAAGGAGAGGTAGCATATTCAGTAGGTTCCAATCCAAAAAAGGGTTACCCTTCCGTGGTGGATGGGCTTGGGCACAAATGGTTTTGATCAATATATATATATATATATATATATATATATATTTATTTATAAAATATATTTGCTAAGGACCTTATATTCTTTTTATGAAGCGAATAGAAGTCATTTCCTGTGTGTTGAGTCGGGAGCGGGAAGTGGAGAGTGGTGAGTTTTTATAGATGACAGCATGTGTCTCAGACACTGACCACATAGTCACAGGTTCTGTTCATTAAAATTAATAATATTCTCAAAGTTTTACCTCAAGCAGAAATTACAGCCGATTGTATTAACAAAGCGGCCGCTTTCCATACACAGCAAGAAAACTGACTCCTTTATACAAAAAATGAAATCTAACACATACATATATTATATACAATTACAAGTCCAACCTAGACTAAGTGTTATGCGGCTTTTAAGAGGAGGCCCCTGAGGGATCCTTCTGTGCAACCAGTAGAAACTGTAAGTGGTTTGGTTCTAATACAGCATTTATTTACAACTGGAGACAAGTTCCTAAGTAGAAAAACCACACCGTGCAATGGTGACTGAGCAATTTTATACATGAGGCTCCCTTAGTGAGAGGAAATAACAGCTCCTTGTAATGTCCCAACTGTATTATTTTATTTTTCTAGTACTGCTAGGCTTCATACACATGGTTGTATTACAGTTCCCTATAAGTTGTACAGAGCATATCCAGTATTACTGTATGGAGATACACTGTACCTCCAGTACAGAGGTTTTACTTTTAATATTCATAGGAAATCCAAAAGGAAAAGAATCTATGATATATTCTATATCAGCAACCTCCGGCACTCCAGCTGTTTTGAAACTACAACTCCCAGAATCCTCCTTTCACTTCTATAGGAGTTACAAGAACAGCAGAGTAAGGCCTCTTCCACATGACCGTATGGCTTTCTCAGTATTTTGCGGTCTGCAAAAAACAGATCCGCAAAAAATGGTGGCCATAACTTCTGCTCAGTGTGAATTAACTTTCCCCCCTGCAAAACAATTATGCCTGTGCTCAGGAACACTTGGAGGTCGTCTAGCACGCAGACCACACTGACATAAACAGTTTTGTATGGTCTGACGTTACACTTGGGTGCCTCTCACCTCCCTTAAATGTGGCTGGACATGTGTGGCATTCATTATCCGGTTCCGCAGGGCATTATTCACAATAAAGCGATCATCAGTGTGGGATGTGGCCAATGGACGTCCAATGTGTCAAAATGTGAACGGCATTATGAAGAGGACAGTTTAAATACCAATTTTAATTGAACCAGGAAATTTATTGGGAGATTCATGGATCAAACACCTTTTGTGAATTTTGCTGTTTAGCTTCTTGTTAGAGAACAGCAAGTTGTGTAAGAAGTACTGAAACACTGAACAGTTGGACATGTGCATTCAAAAGTTTAGAGAAGGTCACATTAAGTTCACCTGTAAAGGGTAGAGTGCATTTTAGTTTCATCCTGAAATTTCACACACAAGCCAAATATCCCTTACTTTTTGTGAGTAGTTCTGAGGAGTTTCTATTTTGGATAAAATCCCTAGTCATGTTTCAAAGCACTTCAGTAGGTAAGACATTGACTCACGGGGCAGCTACCTCCAATAGGTGGCACTACAGAGGCAACATTCTTCCTTCTGGAAAATAGCTAATTTATATACTTTTTACCAGGAACATTGTTCTTGTAAGACTCTCTACACAAACTAGCAATGGGACACAGTAGACCCCAAGAACTACATCAAAGCTTCTCACCCAGCCAACCAGTATCCTTCATATTATGGAAGTACTCTTCCCTAGAAGCATGGCAAAGAGAGAGGCATGGAATACTGGTAGCAAAGTATACTGACATATGCCAGTACCATGGGCATAGCTATAGTGAAAGGAGAGGAAGTTGCTGCTACAGGGCATGAACTCAACAGGAACCTGCCCAGGAGGAGGGATGGATGCTTTTATTGTCAAGGACCCCTCAGCAATATTATACAATGACATTATATACTGTGACAGTATATACAGTGATATGACATACAGTCTTTACATGTAGGAAACGGATGGAGCAGCTGCCTGGCCTGGTCCGAGACAGTGATCTTGATTAGCTGCAGGAGTGAGGGTTGCACCGGAGAAGGGGGTTGCTGAGGAAGGGGGGAAGGTTGCATGGGGCCCAGTCAGTTCTAATTCTGCCACTGGTCAGTACATTACACTCACTCTCATTATTAATGCAGGTCTAACAACAGGCAATAGGGAAAGGCATCTCCATTGCCAGTATCAACCACAAGGATTCAAGATTAAAGGTTAAACTATTTACTAGTATGTATGTAAATGTTTCTACAGCTTCTCAGAACTGGAAATTCAAGATTCAGTAGATAAAGCAACATTTTTTGACTTTTTGTTAGGCACCCCATTGAAGAACACTGCAGTCTTACTCTTCCCATTTTAACACGGCTGTTGACAGGATACAATAGACTATAAAAGTAGATTGTATAATCTAAAATGTTTAAGTTGGCCATTCACTACAGATAGTTGATGACCAAATGCTTGCTCGTCTGTCAGACATTTCTCCCTCATAAGCCTAAATGTTGTTCTTCAATTATATAAACAGCAAAATAGTTAAACGTGAAAGTGTTGGCCCCTTACAACATGACAAGAAAGTATATGTAGGAGGATTCTTTACGGTAAGAGCAGTGAGACTATGGAACTCTCTGTCTGTGGAGGTGGTGATGGCAAATTTACAATAAAGGAATTCAAGAGGGGCCTGGATGCTATTTCTTGAGTGTAATAATATTACAACTTATAGTTCTTAGATTTCTGGAGAAGGGTTGCTGATCCAGGAAGTTATTCAATTTGCCCGATTTGAAGTCGGGAGGAATTTTTTTCCCCTAAGATGAGTAAAAATGGTTTCTACCTCATAGGGGTTTTGCCTTACTTTGGATCATCACATGCCAGGAGTCAGGGGACAATGCCAGGACTGACCACAAATAGATTGTGAAGGAAAAGCATTAGTGCAAATTACCTGTTTGTTTCAGTCATGGTTCTTAGGGTGGGTCTTAAATGTACCAAATTATGTTGACAACTATGTAAGCAGTAACAATTGCATATACTGAACACTTATTCAGTGCTCTCATTAAGAGAAACAAAATAAGAGTATTGCAGGTTTGATACCTTTTAATGGATAACAAAAATAAAAGTAATGATGTTACATAGCGAGCTTTCGGGACATCACCAGTCCCTTCATCAGGTTCTCTGAACACTTATTTCATCTAACAAAACATGAACAGCACAACATAAAATTATTTGTCTAAATGACGAGATTTAGATTGTCTAAACACATCACATCTATTCCTCAGGACCTGATCTTACTTTATTTAGGTGGCCCACAACCACCAACTCTGACTTTCCTGCCAGAAACAGGTATCTTTATGACCCCCAGAGAGGAAAGTAACCGCTTCTTCACAACATTGATATAAGAACTTAGTGATACTCTTTGAGTTTCCAGAAGATCACAAAGTACATCCTGGGAGGTGAGGGCGATGTCATTTTCATGTTCTTGAAGAAGGCTCTGTGTCAGAAAAAGTACAAGGCTGGTAATAAAAAACAGATCCAATGAAAGATTAACATTTCTCACAGAAACCACAGATTAGAGAGGTCAAGGTTAGGGAGTTATTTATCCTTCAATTTCATAGATACTGTATTGTCATTTTGGTTGACCTCCACTTTCTAAAAAGCTAATTCCAAAGTGGCAACTTCTATGGCTAAACTGATGCTTGTCACTTCTGCAAAAATGCCAGTACCATGAAACCTCTCTGTTGGACCACCTGACTGAGACCACTCCTGATGTAGACCAGGATGGTTCCTCTTCACTGAGCCCTGATGAGCCTTCACCAAACCCTTCTGATGCTCTCTAGCATCCGCCTATTATATGTTCTTTAAATTATGTTATGGACTTTGTCCAGAAGCAAACTTTTTAATGCCCCTCCCTTATGTATCAAAATGCATACTGAAGCATGCACAAGGACTAAATCCGTAAAAGATGTTTTAAAAAGTAGCTGAACTACAGAAAATGTAATAAAAAAACATAACCATTACTTACCTGTTAAACTCACTGCCACTGTCAGTGCCATATAAATTTGTGCATCAGTGCAGCAAAAACGGTAGGTGCACTGCAGGACCTACCCTTGGTTTTGGCTTACAAATATGATGTAAAAATAATGACCAAAATACTGTATGATTGTGAATTAGGCCTTAGACTTACCTTTTTTTAAAATGTCCAAAATGTAATCAAAACATAATATGAACAGAATAAAAAGTTACAGTTGTAAGGGCTCAAAAGGAAAAGTTACTGGAGGATGGAGACAAGGGGTTAAACATGTAAATTGCATTAAAGGGGTTGTCCACCCAGCACCTCCACTGATCAGATGGGAACGAGTGTCTCCGGCATCAGAACTACACAGCTCAGTCCATTGTATAGTAGATAGAGCTGGTAACTGCGGCACTGTTCCAACTGTGGGAGCATAGTGAATGGGAGCAGCGCTGCAGTTACGAGCTCCATCCACTACACAATGGACTGAGCTGTGTAGTCCTGGAGGGTCATTTATGACCAAATATACGCCACTTTTTGGCGTATATTTGGCACAGATTCTGTAGCAAAGAAAATTTGCGGCAAAATTTGCAACTTCTTCCCCTTCCACGTCACGTACGCCAGTTCAAAAAAAGGGGGTGTGGCATGGGCGGGTAAGAGGGCGGAACGGCAGGTCCATCTCATTTATCATTTTCTACGCCAGTTTTTGGTGTAGAAAACTATCTAAATCTTTGCCAGCAAGGGAGCTGGTGTAGATTTTAGGCTATTGTATGCTGGCGCCTTTACATAACGCCGGCTGCCTGCTTCCATAAGTGTGCTCACACCCGATGAAGGGCACTTCATTATGCCCGAAACATTGTAATATTGAATTGCACCACCGTGTCCGGCTGAATAAATTCACTTAGCATACAAGAAATCTGGAGTGCTGTCTCATTTATCCTGTTTATATAACTTAGGTACCTCAAGCACCAGCGCCGGGTTATTAAGACCGGTGTCTAAAATCCAGTCCTAATAAAGGAACCCACTGGTGTCCAGAATAGCTGATCAGCGGGGTACAGGGTGTCGGATCCTCACTGATCAAATATCATGTGTATAATTCATCAATATAAAAGGAGTTTACAACACGTTAAAGGCGACCTGTCAACCCTGCCGACTTGTCTGATTTTAGTTAATACTTGTATTCCCCAGGAGATAAAAACTCTGGGGCAGTGCTTTGCATTGTACTCTTCCTCCGTTGTGTAAGGTTTAATTTCGCCTAGACTGCTTCTGGGTTGGGAGAGTGATTAAAGTGTCTTAGGGTTTAGGGTATATGTTTGTCCAAAGGGTTGAGTTTGAAAGCTTGAAGAACGGCAATCATTTGTGGAAGGGAATTCCAGTTGATGCTGACACATATGAGGTGGTAAAGAGAACAAAGGAGAGAAGATCTACCTGTCCCTCAGCTGCCTTTGCAGGTACCTCCTGGTCGTCATCACTTAAAAACATATCTTCCTGGTACAGGCATGGTCTACACACATTTTGAGAAATTTGAATCCTGCTCATTGACCCAGTATCAATACCTGAAGATATCATCTGCAATAGAAACACCCAATAAAGACAGATGACTGATGGAATTATCTTAACTCAGCAATTTCTATTTTGGGTTTCAAAGCCTGAAGGGTAGAAGAATGGCCAGTGACTCGTGGAAGGGAATTCTAGATGAAAGTGACACACACATGAGAGAAGACCTGGGACAAGAACATGAGGTGGTGGTCACAACTGAAGAGAGAAGCACGTGTCCCTGATGTGTGTTTGCAGGCACCAGCCTGCTGTCATCAGTTGAAAACATTTCTCTACTGTGGAGGCATGCTCTACTTACACTTCGAGGAATTTGTATCCTGCTTGTTGAACTACTTTCAATTCCTGATGATCTCATCTGCAACAGATACACAATGAAAACATGGGGGGGGGGGGGGGAGAATTTATCAAAACTGGTGTAAAGTAGAACTGGCTTAGTTGCTTCTAGCAACCAATCAGATTTCACATTTCATTTTCCAAAGCAGCTCTGAAATAAAAGGTGGAATCTGATTGGTTGCTACAAGCAACTAAGCCAGTGCTTCTTTACACCAGTTTTCATAAATCTCCCTCATTATAAACTTGCAATTTTTTAGCCCCATATTTTTATGACGTCACTAGTAACAGCAAACCATTCTACACAACTTCTTGCACTTTTTCATTTGACAGTACGAGATGCACAAGTGAAATAGGTTAATACATAGTACCACACTGAGGTAACTATATGCAGTTGTCTACCTAATTATTACTTCTGCTCTCTGTAGCCATTCATATCTGCAATCAGAATATCTGTCATATATAGCTGCCAGAGGTGGCCGGGGTTACAGAAACAGCTGGGCAGGGTGTTTCTGTTACTCCTATAGAAGTGAATGGAAGCTACAGAAACAATGTAGCCTAGCAAGCTCAAGAATAAAGAATTTGCACTTGCCTGGGGAAAAATATATACAGTATCTACCCGAAGATAAAATAGAGATTATGCAGGGTGCTGAATTTCCTTAAAGGGGTTGGCTCACTTCAGCAAGTGGCATTTATCATGTGGAAAAATTCACAGACTACCACCCCTAAAACATAGCTTTTAATACATCTTATAAAACCAAAAGACCCTCAAAAGTAACCAAAAATAGAACAAAAGAAAATCAATAAGGAAAAAAAGATTGATAAATAGCCAGTGAGCTAGTGCTCCATTTATTGGGCTTAGGAAGGCAGATGCTAGGCCCAACATCTAGCTATCCATCAGTGGTGGTCGTGCATTCACACTATAGGAAAAAGCACCAGCCTCTCCTATAATGTGCAAGCACGACCACCACTGATGGATTGCAGAGTGGTCTGTAACCATGGAAACGAGCAGTATATAATGTGATGGAAAAATGAATCCAGCCAGCAAAGGAAGCAATATGGACAATCACAATACATTAGTAAGTGGCTTCTATTAACCTACTCTACATGATAAATGCCACTTACTGAAGTGAGACAACACCTTTAACTCCTTAAGGACGCATGACGTACCTGTACGTCATGGTTTCCGAGTCCTTAAGGACCCATGACGTACAGGTACGTCATGAGTTGTTCCGATCACTGCTGCTCAGCTGGCAGTGATCGGAACAAGGTACCTGCTGAAATCATTCAGCAGGTACCTTGTTACAATGCCCAGGGGGGTCTTGTGACCCCCCCATATCGGCGATCGCTGCAAACCGCAGGTCAATTCAGACCTGCGGTTTGCAGCTTTATGTGATCTCTGATCCTCGCGGTCTGTGACCGCGGGATCAGAGGTTAATGCCCCCAATGTGTTTATTTTTAACCCCCTGCAGCCCCCAATCATATTGTGGTTGTGGGGGTGCAGAGGGTGGTTGCAGGCGGCGGGAGCGGTGCGGGAGGCGGGCGGTGCGGCGGGCGGGATCGCGATTGCGATCCCCGCCCGCCTCCTCTGTAATGTTTCCCTGGTGTCTAGTGGGTCTATCAGAGTGTCAGCACATTGCTGACACTCTGATAGAAGCGGCTGGCATCTGTGCTTGATCAGATGCCAGCCGTTTAACCTCTCTCGTACCGCGGTCCGTACGGACCGCGGTATGGAAGGGTTAACAGGAGGGAGCTCCCTCCCTCTCCCATCGGGGGCTGCTGTGCCTTTGCAGCCCCGAACAGGATGGGATCGCAGAGGGAGGGGCTCCACTCCTTCTGCTTCAATCACCCGCTGCCCTCTTATGGCAGCGGGTGATGGTTGCCATGGAGACAGGACGCTTTCAGAAGCGTCCTGTGTCCATGGTGCTGAAAGTCTGAATAGACCTGCTAAAGGTCTATTCAGACTTTGTAAAGTACAAAATACAGTACAGTGCACTATATAGTGTACTGTACTGTATTATACTAGACACCAGATCCACTGGATCTTTCAGAACCAAGTGGGTCTGGGTCAAAAAATGTAAAAAGTGAAAAAAAGTAAAAATGAAAAAAACACATATCACTGAATAAAAAATAAAATAAAAATACACTACACATATTAGGTATCGCGCGTCCGTAAAAATCTGCTCTATAAAAATATCACATGACTGAACTCGTCAGGTGAACGCCATAAAAACAAAAAAAAATGGTGTAAATAAGCCATTTTTGGGCAACTTACATCACTAAAAATGTAATACAAAGCGATCAAAAAGCGTATGCCTCCCAAAATAGTACCAATCAAACCGCCATCTCATCCCGCAAAAAATGAGCCCCTACCTAAAACAATTGGCCAAAAATAAAAAATCTATGCTTCTCAGACTAAAACATGATTTTTTGTTTCAAAAATGCTTTTTAGTGTTAAATGTATAAAAAAACTAAAAAGTAGACATATTGGGTATCTCCACGTCCGTAAGAATCTGCTCTATAAAAATATCACCTGACCTAACCCCTCAAGTAAAAACTGTAAAAAAATTAAATAAAAACTTTGTCAAAAAGCCATTTTTTGTCACCTTACATCACAAAAGGTGTAATAACAAGCGATCAAAAATTCATATGACCCCCAAATAGTGTCAATCTAACCGCCACCTCATCCCGCAAAAAATGAGCCCCTACATAGGACAATCGCCCAAAAAAAAAAAAAAATATGGCTCTCAAACTATGGAGACACTAAAACATGATTTATTTTTGTTTTAAAAAATGATATTATTGTGTAAAACTTATATAAATAAATAAAAAGTATACATATTAGGTATTGCCGCGTCCGTCACAACCTGCTCTATAAAAATAACACATTACCTAACCCCTCAGCTGAACACATCAAAAAATAATAATCAATACGGTGTCAAAAGCCATTTTTGTCACCTTACATCACAAAAAGTGTAATAGCAAGCGACCAAAATGTCATATGCACCCCAAGATAGTGCCAATCAAACCGCCATCTCATCCCGCAAAAAATGAGCCCCTACATATGACAGTCGCCCAAAAAAATAAAAATAAACTATGGCTTTCAGAATGTGGAGACACTAAAAATAATTTTGTTCAAAAATGCTTTATTATGTAAAACTGAAACAAAACCCCTAAAAAGTAGTCATATTTGGTATTGTCGCGTCCGTTACAACCTGCTCTATAGAAATAGCACACAATCTAACCTGTCACTTCAACAATGTAAATAGCAAAAAATAAAAACGGTCCCAGAACAGCAATTTTTTGCAAATTTTCCATTTTAATCCATTTTTCCAGTAACAAAGCAAGGGTTAACAGCCAAACAAAACTCAATATTTATTGCCCTGATTCTCTTGTTTGCACAAACACCCCATATGTGGTCGTAAACTGCTGTATGGCCAAACGGCAGGGCGTAGAAGGAAGGGAACGCCATATGGTTTTTGGAAGGCAGATTTTGCTGGACTGGTTTTTGACACTATGTCCCATTTGAAGCCCCCTGATGCACCCCTACAGTAGAAAATCCAAAAAAGTGACCCCATTTTGGAAACTACGGGATAAGGTGTCAGTTTTGTTGGTACTATTTTAGGGTAAATATGATTTTTGGTTGCTCTATATTACACTTTTTTGAGACAAGGTAACAAAAATAGAAATTCTGAAATTTCATCTCCATTTGCCAATAACTCTTGTGGAACACCTAAAGGGTTAACAAAGTTTGCAAAACTGGTTTTGAATACCTTGAAGGGTGTAGTTTCTTAGATGGAGTCACTTTTATGGAGTTTCTACTCTAGGGGTGCATCGGGGGCTTCAAATGGGACATGGTGTCAAAAACAGTCCAGCAAAATCCACCTTCCAAAAACCATATGGCGCTCCTTTCCTTCTGCGCCCTGCAGTTTGGCCATACAGCAGTTTACTGACCACATATTGGGTGTTCGTGCAAACTACAGAATCGGGGAATAAATATTAAGATTTGTTTGGCTGTTAACCCTTGCTTTGTTACTGGAAAAATGGATTGAAATGGAAAATTTTTCAAAAAATCGAAATTCTGAAATTTTATCTCCATTTGCCATTAACTTTTGTGGAAAACCTAAAGGGTTAATTACGTTTGTAAAATCAGTTTTGAATACCTTGAGGGGTGTAGTTTTTAGAATGGGGTAATTTTTGGGTGGTTTCTATTATGTAAGCCTCACAAAGTGACTTCAGACCTGAACTGGTCCCTAAAAAGTGGGTTTTTGAAAATTTCTGAAAAATTTCAAGATTTGCTTCTAAACTTCTAAGCCTTGTAACGTCCCCAAAAAATGAAATAGCATTCCCAAAATGATCGATACATGAAGTAGACATATGGGGAATGTAAATCAATAACTTTTTTTGGTGTTATTACTATGTATTATAGAAGTAGAGAAATTGAAACTTGGAAAATTGCGAATTTTTCAAAATTTTGGGTAAATTTTGTATTTTTTTATAAATAAAATAAAAATTTTCAACTTTATTTTACCACTGTTATGAAGTACAATATGTGACGAAAAAACAATCTCAGAATGGCCTGGATAAGAAAAAGCGTTTTAAAGTTATCACCACATAAAGTGACACTGGTCAGATTTGCAAAAAATGGCCAGGTCCTTAGGGTGAAATAGGGCTGAGTCCTTAAGGGGTTAAAGAAACCAGTTCTATATGGAGACTTAATGGAAGTACTTCATAGTATGGAGACTTATTGGCAATGTTCCATGGGAAAGGAATATCCAAAGAGGTATCTCCCAAGAAAGAGAACCATCTCACCAGTGCTAGCTATTGGAAGTGTCTCCCTATGAGTCAAGGTCCAATGTTCCAACAAGCTTGTTGGAAAGTTGGACCTTAACTCATAGGGAGCCACTTCTAAAAGGTGACATTTGGAAAACACCTCTTTGCATATAACATACTGGAAGTACTCCATGGTGTGGAGACTTATTGGCAATGCTCCATGGGAAACAAATATGCAAACAGGTATCTCCCAAGAAAGAGAACCATCTTGCCAGTGCCCCCTATTGGAAATGTCAAGAAGTGGCTCTGTACTGATGAGGGCACTGAAACGGATGTCTAAGGATGGATATCTGGCCTTGCTATATTCCCTTGTCAAATCCCAAAGCTTGTTGGAAAGTCAGATCTTGACTCGGGAGCCACTTCCAAAAAGTGGCTCTGGCAAGAGGGTCCTCTTTCTTTGGAGATACCCCTTTGCATATTCCTTTCCTATTATTTATTTATTTTACGAACTATATTCCGCAGCGCTTTACAGACATTAGCGCCAAACTGCCCCCAATGGGGCTCACAATCTAAGCTCCTTATCAGTATGTCTTTGGAGTGTGGGAGGAAACTCAGAGGAAACCTACGCAAACATGGGGAGAACATACAAACTTCATGCAGATGTTGTTCTTGGTCGGATTCGAACCTAGGACCCCAGCGTTGGAGCATTGCCAATAAGTCTCCATACCGTGGAGTACTTCCAGTAAGTCTCCATACAGAACTGGTTTCTTTAAGGAGATTCAGCACCCTGCCGATGCTGCTTCCAAGGCATCGCACTGAGCCTGCCAGAATCCTACTCTGTACTGATGAGGGGCAACCTTTCCTAAACAGAGGTGTCAATTAGGGGAGCTAAAAAGGAATGGACATCATTCTTTTTTGACATGTGTTCAGGGCCGGCGCCACCTGTAAGGCGACCTAGGCAATCGCCTAGGGCGCAATTTAGCAGGGGGCGCCACCGGAACCCTGGATGTAAAAAAAAAAAAAAAAAAAAAACTTGTTAAGTGGCGGCCGTCGCGGCGCCCCGCTCCAGGGGCCGGGCTGGTACGGGGGGCAGGCAGGCAATTGGCCGCCCTCAATCATGTTAAAAAACGGCCGCAGCGCAGAACAACTGCGTCTGAGCCTGGTGGAGGGCAGTCTCACCAAGTGCTGGAGGCGGACAGTGGGCGGTCCTCTGTGCAGGGGAAGCAGAGAGCCAGCAGCCAGGAAGATGAAAGACGGCTCTGTCAGTTTCTGCAGACTAACAGGCCACGCCCACCGACCCGTGAAGCCACGCCCCTAAATTGTGTGAGGTCACGCCCACCATCCTCCGTGAGGCCATGCCTCATTTCTAGGAAGGGGAGAAGAACTTCATAATGAAAGGTATGGGGGGAGCACTGGCAGCCAGGCTGATTGTCTCCCCCTCAGTCAGCCCCTGGGAGCCATGTCTGCAGCTCTAGGGACTTACTGGGGGTGAGAGAAGTTGCTGCAGCTCAGGCTAGCTAGGGGACAGTGCCCTGTGGGAAGCTCCAGGCCTCCTGCTGGACTCATGTCTAGAGATGAGCGAACATTAAAAAAAGTCCGTTGTTCGGCGTTCGGGTGGTGGTAAGTCGCGCATCCCGTTATGGATTCCACTATAGCGGCATATGGAATCCATGAGGTGGCTTCCACCAACCCGAACTTTGCACAGCCGAAGGACCTGGGGTGACGTCACCGTCATGTGATCAGTGCAGGGGCGTGGCTCAGCACGGGATCAAATCAGTGATGAGCCACGCCCCTGCACTGATCACATGACAGTGACGTCACCCCAGGTCCTCGACTGTTCAACTAGTCTGGGTTGGTGGCAGCCGCCTTATGGATTCCATATGCCGCTATAGTGGAATCCATAGCGAGATGTCGACTTACCACCACCGACGCCAGCAACGGACTTTTTAATGTTCGCTCATCTCTACTCATGTCTAATCTGCTAGGTGTATCAGTATAGCACCTCTTAAAGGGGTTGTCTGGGTTCAGAGCTGAACCTGAGCGTACCCCCATTATCACCCAGGCAGCCCTGGGGCTCTCTGTGGGGCTGGCAGGAAGCCCGGTGACGTCAGCGGCTCTGATGGGTGGGCTTTAGCGCTGCTCATTTGTGTAATATGGCTAGGGCAACGCTAAAGCCCGCCCATCAGAGCCGGTGGCGTCACCGAACACACTGCTGGGCTGAAGTTTCCGCAGGGGCTGCCTTGGTGAAAATGGGGTTATGTTCAGGTTCAGCTCTGAACCTGAGCAACCTCTTAAGCCTCATGCAGACATCTGTGGAGCCCGGTCCGTGAAATCCTGTCCTTCTAAAGCACACGGCGTCATAGTAACCAATAACGCTGTGCGCTTTATGCACGTCGGCAGGCAGGGATTTCACGGACCGTGCTCCATGGATGTCTGCATGAGGCTTTATCCGGCATCCTGTCTGTGAAGTACACACTGAGGTTACAAAAGAGTCTTATTGTGCATAACTGCCAGTGTTGTTCTTGATAAGGCTGTGTTCACATGTGCCTTATAATTTCCGTTTTTCTACTGCTCTGTAGTTAGAGAAATACAGACTTGGAGCTGACACTGCACACAGTGCTGGATTTTCCCATAGGCCCCTTTCACACGGGCGAGTTTTCCACGCACTGAATCCTGACCGATTCACTTCTATGGGGCTGTGTACATGAGCTGTGATTTTCACACATCACTTGTTCGTTGAGTGAAAATCGCAGCATGCTCTATATTTCACGCAACGCAGGCCCCATAGAAAAGAATTGGGGTGCGTGAAAATCGCTTAACATCCGCAAGCAAGTCTGGATGCAGTGCGATTCTCACGCATGGTTGCTAGGAGGTGATCGGGATGAGCGACCCCTATTCACTGTATCATTTTCCCTTATAACATGGTTATAAGGGAAAATAATAGCATTCTTAATACAGAATAACTCCTCTCATTCAGCCGGACGTGTGATGACGTCACTGAAGGTCCTTTTCCAGCCAGGTCCTGCCAGAAGAAGAAGAAAGAAGACGAGACCAGCTGCGTGATCAAGTGGATGAGGTGAGTTAATTTTTTTTAAAAATTTAACCCCTCAATGGAAATTTTACTTTGCATTTTGTATTAAGAATGCTATTATACTGTATATTATACAGCGTGGTGCAGGGATTATACTGTATATTATACAGCGTGGTGCAGGGATTATACTGTATATTATATGCTTGCTTTATAACATCAATATCCGTTATAAAACAGGGAAAAGGTGGGAGTGGATGGTGAGTGGTGATGATGATTCAGTGGTGCAATAGGCCACTTCACTGGATTTGCCCCCAGGACTAAGGCTGCCAGCCCTTCCCTGCCCTGCTCTCATGCTGCGCCGCCTGAGCACCAGTGGCGTAGGGATCGCCATAGCAGTGGCTATGGGGCCCTACGCCACTGGGGGCCCGCCCGGGACGCCTTCTGTTGATTATTTTTTTATTTACACTAGTGGCCTGTCCGCGGCCCGGGCCTGGCTGGGGAGAAGGAGTCAGGTGGAGGAGGGCAGCAGCCAGCAGAAGATGAGGTAGGTCATGTCACGGTCACGTGGTGGAGGGGCCGGGACAGGGTGTACCTAAAGTCAAGTGGAGGGAGGAGCAAATGGTCCGCCGCGGCGCCAGTCAGATTCCCGCTCTCTGGCTGAAACCAGTCTGAGCAGCGCAGCAGTGTCTGACTGAGACTGAGTGTCTCCGAGTCAGTCTTACTGCTGCCTGCTATCCAGCCTGCGCTGTGGGACCGGGTCCTCTTCTCTGCTGAGTCTGCTCGCTCACTGGTGCTGCTCCTGCCTCCTCCCCACTGCCTCCAGTCCTCTGTGCCTGCCTGGCCTGCTATAAAAGTAAGTGAAGTGAAAGAAAGAAAGTGAGCTATCTTAATGATAATCTAATCTGATTCTGTTGATAATGATGATCTGAAATATGAAGTTAAAAAGAGCTGCCGGCAGAGCTGAAGTGAAGGAGGGCACCCTCCTTATCATTGCAGGTATGCAGGCAGCTCTTTAACTTCAAAATTCAGATCATCAGAGTGAATCTCACTAATTACAGCACACACCCCTGTAGTGTCCACCATCAGACAGGGGAGGAAGAAACCCCAGAACTAGAGTGTGCCACTGCACACTGATGATGGTGGACACTACAGGGGTGTGTGCTGTAATTAGTAAGTGAGTCTGATCTTAAGTTAAAAATAGATGCCAGCAGTCTTCTTTTGGGGGGCACACTCTAGTTCTGGGGTTTCTTCCCCCCTCCCCTTATATGACAAACTAAGGCCCCTTTCACATCTGCATTTTTCCTTTCCGTCCTAGAGTTCCGTCCTCGGGGCTCTAGGACGGAAAGATACTAATCAGGATTATCCCCATGCATTCTGAATGGATAGAAATCCGTTCAGGATGTCTTTCGTTCAGTACTGACACGTTTTTTGGCCACAGCAAAATCCACAGCATGCTGTGGATTTTCCTCCAGCCAGAAATCCTGAAAACAAGCCGCAAGAACGGATCCGGAATTAATGCCCATTGAAAAGCATTAATCCGGATCCAACTTTAAGCTAAACATATCTATGGGAGGCCTAATAGATATGGAGGGGGGGGGCTGGGGGCGGCAATTTTTATCTTGCCTAGGGCGTCAAAAATCCTTGCACCGGCCCTGCATGTGTTAATGGTAATACAGATGTAGAAAAGACAGTAATTGGAGTGATAGAAAACAATAGTATATGAGAATCTGAGACATATAGTAATACACCTCTTCTGGTAATAAAAGGTAGATTTGCAATACTATGATACAACAGGATATCATTAAGTGTAGTAACAGGATCTGATTCCTTTACTGTGGACTTTTATGAATTGTCTTTTACCGCTATATTGTATTCAGAGGATAATACTGGAAATATTTTTGGTATTTGTAACTGTTTTTAATAAAGAAATATATCCAACACCTCCATTGTTAGACTAATGTACAACTAGAATGTTTACTTAAAGGATAAACCTCCATGAACGGCTGAGATGAGAATGCCCATTTAAATGAATTTCATAAAAGATACATGATATCTGGAGATGGCATCATTATAGAAGGAGCGTGTATACAGCCCCTTGTGATCAAGTTATTCAGTTCAAAGAATGATTACAAATTTCAAGCAACTAAACCACTAGAGAGAAAATTAGTGCTAAGTGCTACACAAGTACTGAGGGAAATCAGACTTAATAAAGTCTGGAGATCTGCTTGAATATAATGCAGTTAAGACAATTTTGTGCAAATCTTCTCCTTTTTTTTTTATAACTGCAGTATACTTTCCCTGTCACTGATTTGCCTTATTTTTCCTTATTGACTTTAGAACATTATAGGTATTTCCATCTCTAGGATATTCCCCCATTGTCTGATAGGTGTGGGTCCCTGAGAAAGAGAACAGAGCGGGGAAGATGGTGGCCGGAAGATGTTTTCCGGGGTCCGGCCACCACTAAGCGCTCTCCCTGTAGCAGTGAATGGGAGTGCACCGTGCTCGTGCGGCCACTGCTCCTGTTCATTTCTATGGGGCTCACAGAAATAGCCGAGCCAGCACCCGGTTATTTTCAGCGGTCCCATAGAAATGAATGGAGGGTGGATGTGCATGCGCAGTACGCTCTCCATAACTTTTAGGTCTCTGTTCTCAGTGTAGGTGCGGGTCTAGCGATAGGCCCCCATTGTCTGAGATGGGAATGTCCCTTTAAAGGGCTTTTCAGCAGTAACATGAACCCCCCCCCCTCCCTTCCAGCCCGCTGGAACTGTGGACGATCTTACCTGCTCTCCGCCGCTCGGTTCTGGTCTGGTGGGGAAGGGTTTCAAAGCTGGACAACCAATTTAAAGCGGTTTTCCTGGACAGGTCATCAGTATCAGATTGGCGGAGGTCTGTCTCATGGCATGTCTCTGCCGATCAGTTGTTTTCAAAAGCGCCGATAGAGGAACCAGAGACCAGAACAACACAGAAAAATCAAGGGGTGCACGGAGTTGGACCCCAATTGGTCCTATATTGATGGTCTAGTTTAAGGACAGGTTTATCCATAAGTAATACCTCAAAACCCCAACTACAGGATATCATTGTGTTCCAGCACTTCTAGTCATACAGTTTGATTAGTCTGTCCTTAAACAAAAGGAACACTGGCATTATACCTGTACCTGTCCCTGATCTGTGTCCATGGAGACCCCCTGTGTGTCCTCCACACTGCTTTTACTTGTAGACATGTCTATGTGGTACATGTGCATCCGGTACTGACTTGGTGACAGCTGCATCCTTCCTGATGAATGCTAGCACTTGAATCATCAGAATCCTTAGATGTGGAAAAAAGACATTAAATCAGAAACACACAGCTATTGTCATAAGTGTTAGTGAAGTTGCATTATTGTATTCTTATATTCTATAATGATAAAGAACAAACCAACCCTTCCCATCAGAGCGAGGGATACCTGCATCCTCCTCTATTGCCAATATCTAGCTAGCTGGGGAGAGGACGGGTACATGAGAACTCTGATAGGCTCTGTTCACACTGGCATCAGGGGCGGATTGGCCATAGACCTTACAGGGAAATTTCCTCATGGGCCAATCCCTAGGAGGGCCACCCAAGCCCTCTTCACTGCCACCAGCCGGGTATATAATGATCTGAATTTCTCCTACACACCTGGTCAGCAGCCGCAGGTGTCTTCCTGAATTCAACTGTATTTATGTCCTCAGGACAGTGATACAGTTGAATACTATTCAGCAGGTGGTAGTATTTTGTTCTGCACTGTAGTATTTGGTTCAGCTCGGGCAGTATATTGCTCTGCACTACAGTATTTCTGACCCTGCCTACTTCTGTTGCCCCGCCTTCTGTCAGTTTGGACCTACCTACAAGGTGTGGCCAGATTTACGATTTTTAGTTCCCAATCCATTCCTGACTGGCATCATGGTTCTGTGATAACTTGGGTCCATTAGAAGTCAATGGGATGCATCAGGATCTGTTACCCTCATAGATGATATAAAACCAGGACCCACGAAGCCAGACTGAACAGAGTCTAATAGAGGACCGTGTAGGAAATAACTCATAGATCTTACATATGCAGTAACATACAAATTGCCTGCACCATTTTCCTAATGGCTATATGGTGGCTAATTATTAAATTTAGCCCAAAAACATCAACACAACTGTTCAATAGGTAGGAAAGCACTAACCACAGTCTGTTACATCTGTAGTGTTGCTGTAATTGGTATACACTGAACACTGACGTATTGTGATGTCATCCAGAATGCAGGACTTGTCGGCTGAGGCCCATGTTAATCAATAATACACTGTAATTATTTGCTATGGAGATGGCCAGTTCTACTTGAGCTGATAATGTTAATGTATGGAAATCAACAAACATTTACTCACCTGAAATTTCCATTTTTATGGGGCATCAGTAAACATTATAGTAAGACGGGTATAAGAGGCGAGATCCACAACTCCCAACATTTCTAGACTGTTATTATGGACATTACAGGGAATGAGTATAAGTAAAATACAACTCCTAGTATTTGACAACTTATAGAGGAAGAGAAACCACTAACCGCTCCTCCACACACAGCACAGGAGCTCCGTTCCCTCACATAGTGACATCACATATGTCCTTCAACACTTCTTCTCTGCACTGCTGAGCTCTGTGCAAAGATCTCCATTCTGCAAGAAGAACCGAGTTGCAGCTCAACCAATCCACTTTGGTATTCAAGGAGCCCATGTTGTTGTCTGCAGTAAATACTTTGAGGTTGCCCAGACCGGCCCATGCCCAGCCTATAATTTCTTTGCATTCTCTGATAAGGGACTGGCTCTTGGTCCCTTCCTGTTAGATGATGTAGAATTGTACAGAAATATTGTCCGTCTTTATTGGAAACTCTTGATCTTGGAGAATAGGCTGGAAATGATGGAGGACTACTTTTACCGCTCTCAGTTCCTTCACATGGGAAGCAGGGGCGTAGCTAAAGGCTCATCACGGCCCTGGTACAATAGTTCAGCTTGGACCCCCCTTCCCTCAGTACTTTGTGGCTAGGGGCATCGAAGCACATAGCCTTCCTGTAGCCTGAAGCAAAAATTTAAACGGCATCCCCCATGCCAAATTTTTGACTTAACCCCTTTCCTCCACCCAGAGGTGTAACTTGACCAGTGTGCACTTTCTAAATTACTGGTGTCTTCTTATGTGGAACAAGGGTCTCTGGGCCCCCTCAAGGCCCCTTTGCCCGGTAGCGACTGCTACCTCTGCACCCCCTATAGCTACGCCCTTGATTGGAAGACATTAGCTTCTCTTCTCTCGACCATGGATTTGGACCCAGCTGTCCAACACGTGGGCAACCAAGATTAAGGCTGAGGCATCCTTGGTAAGGACTACCTTCTGACAGTGGCATACTTCCCCTCTATTAGGCGGAAAGGAGTTAACCACCACTTCAGATCTTGACAGGTTTTGCTAAAAATTAGATTACATTTTTTCTCCAAACACATATGATCCTTGTTCTATTGCTTCAGGGTATTGGACTGGAGGCATCTGATATGGGCCCTGGCCCACTGAACCGCATACATACAGGACGTGATGCACCCTAGGACCATTATAGCCAATCTTATAGACTTCTGGTGGGAAATGACAGATAAAAGAATGAGTTTCTTCACTGTCCAGAGACAGCCTCTCTGTCATCTGACGTGTATTCAGTATAAATCCCAGATACTGCAGATCTTGAGTTGGAAGGAGATGAGACTTCTTGGTGGTCACAAGGAAGCAGTGCTGAGCTAGGAACTAAAGACTTACTTGTAGATGGGACTGCAGAAGGTGTTGAGCTGAAGCTTTTATGAGCTAATCGTCCAGATATTGTACTAAGAAAATTCCCATCTTTCTCAGGGCAGGTACAGAATTTTTCTTGCTGTTCACACAGCTATCCTGAGGGGAGAATTGGAACATATCATTTGTTAGATCAATTTTGGCCATTAAATCTTCTCTTTATAGAAAATCATGTTTTTATCTTAAACATATTTTCTTGCAATTTTTGTTTTTCATTTTTTTATGTCACTATAAGATCATATCCACTATGTTAATAAGACCACAATCAGACCTCGGATCAGACTTTTAATGTTTATAAGAATCCGACCCCCAATGTTCATAAGACCGCATTCAGACCTCAGCTCAGACCCTCAATGTTCATAAGACACCCAATCAGACCTCAGATCAGACCCCCAATGTTAATCAGAGCTCAGAGCACACAAAAAAATATTAATCAACTAACCTCTCCTGCTCCTGAGATCCGGGTCTCTTCCTGGTCTTCCTGCCATACTGTGTTGTGGCACGACATCGTACATCGTAGAGCGCACTGACGTCCTCATGTGTGAAACCTTGCAGAAGAAGACCAGGAAGCGGTGAGTACAGAGCTCCCTGATTTTTTTATGCATATTATCCATAATATCACATAATAGGTCATGATTCAGGGGCTGTGTCATGAAACATAGTCTACATTTTTCAGACCAGAACCTTGATCCAAGTACTTTTGTAATTGCATGTAATTAAAAATGTATTATAGCCATTCAGCTATTCAATCAAATGTATCTGTATAGCGCCATCTGTTTGTTCTTATCCTTATTTTTGTCCATCTCACTGAGCTGATCGAATGTGCTCAGGTAAATCTTAAGCTTCCACCAGTCATATGTTTTGTTAGAAGCTGTGGCAGTTACAGGGAGAGAGCTACAGCGGAAAGGACACACCCCCTTGGCTGCCAGGCTGAAGAGATTCTAACAGAGCAACTGGAGCAGTGAATGTGGAGATCTTTTGATAAATGTGAGGTACAGGGCTGGTTCTAGCTTTGTTATAAAGGTATTGTCATGTACTATATGATGTCTGATTTTATCTTTCATGGCATAACCCCTTTAAGTAGCTCTAATCATTATTACCACAGGCAGAATTCCAATGACAAGTAACACCCCTATATAGATAACACAGGATCCACCATTTACAAAAAGTGATATCATTGCATATCTGTTCCCTCCTGACCTCTGCAAGGTCCCAGATCATGCCTAGAAAACTCCCCCATATAAGTCAATGTGGCCCTCTCCTGTCCATTGTATCTATGGCCCATGTAGCTGCCTAGTGGCCAGTGTTATATACTTTCTTAATATAGTCACATGGAAACATTTATAAAAGCCCCAGTTATAGGGTCAAAAGACATCAGTAATCTGTCCTGATATGGATTTTTACCGGTCTATAAAGTCTTCAAGTTTGGATGCTGGACTTTGTCTACTTCTTTCATTTACATTAGAAATCTTTATGACACTGTCCCCTGGTATTCCTTATGATAAATTAAAATACTTCTGTATATTATTATATTGTGCTTACATTATGATTACATAAATATAGCAAGACTTCTGATAATTAGTCACAGGGCATCATTATTAGTATTTTACGGTAAGGTAAAATAAAGTTCTTCTATCATGGAGCAAAATAAAAAATAAATGTCTATGCTTTCTCCGCTGAGATCTATATTGGTAGAGTTGGTGTGTGTGGGGGGGGGGCTAGGTAGTCAGTATAATATCGTACTTTACTGGGCCTCCAAAGTGTTAGGGTCCGGTTGTGGTTACTAGTTGGACAGAATAAAAAAATATGAAAAAGAAGATAAACTCAAGAATTGCTATTTCCAGAATGTAAGAATTTTTGTGGATATATATAATGTAGAAACACTAGGTGGCACCAAAAGACAAAGAAAATTCCACGACAGCTACTCACCTAATACGGACTGTGACTACTATGATAACCACACTAATAATAAAACAGGGCTTGACAAATTTCCTTGGAATCTAGGAGCCAGCTAAAAAAGTTAGGAGCCAGGCGGAGCCGCGTCATAAAGCTCCCAATAGATGCCCCCATAGTGCTCCTCCCCCCCCCCCACTTCTCTATAGAGCCCCCCAATAATGCATGCCAGTACATAGGGCCCCCAGTAGATGCCCCCATAGTGTTCCTACCCCTGTTTTCCATAGTGCCCCCCATAATGTGCGAGTATATAGGGCCCCCCATAATGCTTCCCCTTTTCAATAGGTTATATGACACGTCAGATGCTGCCAGCGTCTAAGTGATCGCCACTCTGCGGCCGCCATGACATGTGGAAACCCTTACAAGGATTACAGGGTCCGGAGGGGAGGGCAGAGGGGTCCGGAGGAGAGGGCAGAGGGGTCCGGAGGAGAGGGCAGAGGGGTCCGGAGGAGAGGGCAGAGGGGTCCGAGGAGAGGGCAGAGGGGTCCGAGGGGAGGGCAGAGGGGTCCGGAGGGGAGGGCAGAGGGGTCCGGAGGGGAGGGCAGAGGGGTCCGGAGGGGAGGGCAGAGGGGTCCGGAGGGGAGGGCAGAGGGGTCCGGAGGGAGGGCAGAGGGGTCCGGAGGAGAGGGCAGAGGGGTCCGGAGGAGAGGGCAGAGGGGTCCGCCTTTGTCAATCTCTTTCCCCTTGTCATTCACTTTCTCTCCCCCCTTGTCATTCACTCTCCCCCTTGTCATTCACTTTCTCCCTCCCCTTGTCATTCACTTTCTCCCCCTTGTCATTCACTTTCTCCCCCTTGTCATTCACTTTCTCTCCCCTTGTCATTCACTTTCTCCCCCTTGTCATTCACTTTCTCTCCCCCTTGTCATTCACTTTCTCCCCCCCTTGTCATTCACTTTCTCCCCACCTCCCCTGTCATTCACTTTCTCCCCCTTGTCATTCACTTTCTCTCCTCCCTTGTCATTCACTTTCTCCCCCCCTTGTCATTCACTTTCTCCCCCCTTGTCATTCACTTTCTCCCCCCTTGTCATTCACTTTCTCCCCCTTGTCATTCACTTTCTCTCCCCCCTTGTCATTCACCTTCTCTCCCCCTCTCTTGTCATTCACCTTCTCCTCTTCCTCCTCTGCCTTCTAGTGTAGCGTGGCCGAGCTTTGTATAGTCCCACGGGTACAGGAGCTTTAGTTTCCTGTGCTCGGGCGGATTGACAGGAAGTGCACACTGTGTGCGCACTTCATGTCAGTCCGGCCGGGTACAGGAGACAGATGCTCCTGTACCGCGGACCACGGTAGGCTCGGCCACGCTACACTGAGGAACTGACAGGAGGGAGCGCTAAGCGCTCCCTCCTGTCAGTCCTCTCTTCATGCTGTGCCCGGGCGGTGCGCCCTCATGGACGCGCCAGCCCGGGCAGTGCTGCAGCCGCCTGAGGCTCTATACAGAGCGTTTGGGCGGCTGCAGCATGAAGGGGGCCGGCGCTCCTAGTCCGCGCCGGACCCTGCGCCCGGGCACCTGACAGAACGGGCTGACAACTACCCAGGCGCCAGGACCAAATTCCTGGTCGCCATGGCGACCTGGCGCCTGGGATTTGTCGAGCCCTGTAATAAAATACTGGCCCCTCCACTTGGAACCGAACTGGAGTTCGGGAAATGGTTTTTTACAGTCTAAATCAATTTCTGAAGTTATTATGTAAAGTAATAACTTCGGCTCATCGGAGCCAATACATTCTAATACTGTACGGAGCGATCGCTTTGTACAATATTGAAACAAAGTTTTTCGCTCCTCCCTAATCATTATTACTAATAATCTTTTTTCTTATGGATTTATTAAAAGAATTAGTGTTGAGCGAATCAAAGCATCTGAAGTGGAACTCGATCAGAAATTTAGAAAAAATTTGTTTCTCCACAAAGCAGAATTTCCTTATGTTTCATGGTAACGAACTGAAAAAATATAAAGCAAAGTCCAGCTTCTCCAAAAGTGATATTCTTTATTCAAATGAAGAATGTGCAGATAAAATTCATAATCCAAATACAGCGACTACGCGTTTTGGACCTCTATAGTCGGGTCCTTATTCATAACATCTGATTCGTTAGTCATTTCATGGTAACGAATCAGATTTTTTCTAAAATGGCTGCTGCAGGGGTTACAAAGTGAAAGTAAGAAGCCCGGACATGCGATATGACCCAGTATGCCGTGCAGCTAGCCAATTAGCAGATAGCCATCCCCTTTGAACTGAACGGAGTGCCCTAGAATGCATTCCATTTTGGTTGCGTTCCCATGACGCACACAAAAGCACTGCGAGCAACGTTTTTGAGTGCGTCATGGGATACTGATCAAGACGGAACCGGCATGAAACACAATGTAAGTCAATGGTGACAGATCCTTTTTTTCCCCCCGGAAAAACGGGAAAAAAAATAAAAAACACGGATCCGGCACCCCTTTGACTTACAATAGATTTAGTGACGGATCCGTCTTGTTCATTTAGGAGATAATACAACTGATCCTTTCGGAACGGATGCAGACGGTTGTATTATATACCAGATGCGTTTTTGCTGAACCCATGACGTATCCAGCAACAACTCAGATGTGAAAGTAGCCCTAATCTCTTATTTTACATATGGAATTACTGTGCCTCAGTATTAAAGGACGGTGTAATATATCGCTGTGTGCATCTTTTTCAACTGCTGACACAATCCCCGCTACGCTTTTAGTTGATATATAGAATTACTGTGTCTCAGTATTAGGCCTCATGCACACGACTGTTGTTTGTTTCCGCGTCCGTTCCGTTTTTTTTCACGGATAGGATGCTTCCCCATTCATTTCAATGGGTCCGTCAAAAAATGCAGATGGTCAACCGTTTTTGTTCCGCATCCATGGTCCGTGTTTACTTTCCGTCCAAAAAATAGAGCATGTCCTATTTTTTTCATTTTTGCAGACAAGAATAGGCATACAATGGATCTGCCCAAAAAACGGATCCGCCCCAAAAAACGGACTGTCATCCGTGTTTTTTGGCGGACGCAAAATTTGCGGACGGAACGGACGCGGAAACAAACAACGGTCGTGTGCATGAGGCCTAAGAGGGTGGTCTAATATATCACTGTCTGCATCTTGTTCAACTGCTGACACGTTTGCAGTTAAAGGGGTATTCCCATCTCAGACAATGGGGGGCATATTACTAGAATATGAATACGGTGATACCCAATATGAATACGGCGATACCAAACTTGAATTTTCTTTTTTTTTTTTATCTACTACTTTTAAAAAAATAACAACCGTAACTTTTTTATATTTCGGTCTACAGAGCTGTATGAGGGCTTGTTTTTTTGAAATTCAGAAATTTAATTTTTTTTTTCTATTATGGCGATTAGCGCACATTAAACTTTTATTAATATTTTAATATTTTAAACATTTTGAATGAGGCAATACCTAATGCTATTTTGTTTATATATTTTTATATGTAAAATTGGAAAAGGGGGGGTGATTTAAACTTTCAATTTTTTTTTTACTTTTACAGTGGTGACTTTTAACCCCCTTAAGGGGCTAGAACCTGGGATCTTTTGATCCCTTGTTCTATTCACCCTAATTGCCATTCCCCATCTTTGTGGCAGGGTGTCTGCTGTATGATACAATCGGCACCCTCTGCGTATGGCTCAATACAGCAAAAAATTTGAGATTTTTGTACACCCTAATACCTTGAAAAGTTTTGGTTGAACATGTATAAGGAATACAAAGGTACTACGACTACCATTGTGCACTTCAGGACAGAGAGACTTCAGGCTTATTTTCTACAATTGGCTTGGTTATTGACTCCAGCACCATCTGCCGGCCACTGCACCCACATCTCCTGCTTTCTTGTAGATACAGTGCTATAGTATACTCACATGCTGGACCTGAGCTGCAGGACCAGACACAACCCATGGGCAAGTGTGGTGCAGTTTCTGCAAGAAAGCAGCCATGATTATCTCATCCTGATCAACCCCTATAGACGGAGTCAGCAAAACTTGTAATTCAGTTATATCAGTAATTGACGGTCTTCCCTGTGTGAGTCTGTACATAAATAGCGGTCAGTCACTGATAAGACCGCCAAATGCCTACTGAGCCCAGAAAGAGCAGAGATATAAATGTATAAATTACAGGTTTTGCTGAAAACAATATACTAGTCTGTTCAGCTTCTTCTGCTCTATAACATTCTGCCTGCAGATTGTATTGACTTTAAGGCTACGTTCACACGACTACAATTGTCGCGCGACAAAAAGTCGCGCGACAATTTGGGAACCACTACACTGCAACATTTGTAGCGCGACATTGATGTCACATTAATGTCGCCCGACAATTTTTATAATGGGAGTCTATGGTGGTGTCGCACGTGCAACATGCAACATGTTGCGACTGCGACACAACAGTCGCAAAAAACCATCCCGGATGGATTTTTGCCGACTGTCGTGTCGCAGTCGCAGCATGTCGCATGTCACACTGCGACACCATAGACTCCCATTATAAAAATTGTCGCGCAACAATAGTGCGACTTTTTGTCGCGCGACAATTGTCGTCGTCTGAACATACCCTAATGGTGACCGCTTCTCTTTAATGTGCCCCTTAAAAAGCAGTTGATGTAGTACACTTGCATGTCTGTAGGCATTTATTCCAAATGAGGACGATAGAGTAGGACAAAACTGGTGTAGAGAAAAAATGGCTTAGTTGGCCAGAACAACCAATCAGATTGATCCTTTCATTTTCTAAAGGTGCTCTGAAAAATGAAAGGTGAAATCTGATTGGTTGCTATGGGCAACTCAGCCAGCTTTCCTTTACGCCAGTTTCGAAACATCTCCCCCATCATCTCTAGCCCGCAACCATCAGAGAAAGCACTTTGGATATTTTCAGAGCATGCTAGAAACTTTTAACTCCACTATTATCGTTTCTGTGAATTTAATTAATTGATTTCATATGTACATGAATAAACACTGTGGTGAAGATTTATCATCTCCCTTGCGCCTGAAAAGTGGTGTTAAAAAGTCACAAGCTATGTGAAAAAATTCCCGCATCTCTCGGATGTTACACCTCCCTTGCAACGTTCCCTAAAGGGGGTGTGGCAAGTGTGGGAAGGGGAGTGGCCACCACGACAAATTTATCTTCTATTGCGCCAGTTTTCTGGCACAAATAACGCCAGAATCTACGGCATCTTTGAACTAGAAAGCGCCAGTCTTGATAAATCTCCCCCTTTGTGCCTATGAATACAAGGGAACAAATTAAAGCGAGAGCAGTTCTGTTCTCATACTCATTAAATCTACTTGCAATTTTCTGGTGTATTTTATTACTTTTTTTTTTACAGCATTCCACATTTCTCACACTTCATTACATTAAAAATAGTAATGCTGTCTAAATCTTATCTTGAACTTTTCTTTTCGAAGCCGCTAAATTCCAGACAGTTAATTTCTAAGGTATATGTGGATTAGGCAGTACAGTATTATAACATAAGGGAATCTAAGTCAGACTCTAAAGCATGGTATGTATGAGCTTATTCACACAGCCATGTCCATATGCAGAAAAACGGATCCATGAAAAATGAATAGCTGCTGTATGAAATAATATGAGATCCTGTGCTGTTCTTATTAACCCCTTCTGGACCCAGGCAGTTTTCATTTTCAGGACCCAATCCATTAGAAAACGTGGTGTGGTGTTTAACAAGCAGGATATGCTCAACCCATATGCAGTTGTGCATGTATATAGGGGAGCACATCCTGCACTTGTAGTCCGTTGCTAGGGGCAATCAACAGCAAAAAATGCATACAATGGAAGATGCCAGCAACGGACTACAAGTACCACAATAACTATCCTACATACGATAGCGATAATGTGGATGTGGAGAACAATCAAAAACATAACCATAGCAAAAGCAGGTGCACTCTGCGGCAATACTAAACCCTCACACTGATAAAATTGAGGGGTTAGTTCGACATATCCTACTAGGAGGACATGTCTTAAGCTCGGACACCGCGGCAAGGTCCTTCAAGTAGCCCGAGGCCCTACCACTCAACCTACCTGAGCCGTATGGGCGATACCAGGAGCCGTTGGGCATTACGGGAGCTTAAGACATGTCCTCCTAGTAGGATATGTCGAACTAACCCCCTCAATTTTATCAGTGTGAGGGTTTAGTATTGCCGCAGAGTGCACCTGCTTTTGCTATGGTTATCATTTTCAGGACCCAGCCTAAATTTGCAAATCTGACATGCGTCACTTTATGTGGTAAGAACTTCGGAATTCTTTTACTTTTTTTTTTGGTACACATCATACTTCATGTTAGTGGAGTCGATATGTTTTACTTATAACAAGAAACTAAATTTACAACAATTGTGGAAAAATTAGCAATTTACTAAATTGGAATTTCTCTGCTTTAAAGACAAATTTATATCTCATAAAATAGTTATTAACATTCATCGTATGTTTAGTTTATGTTGCCATCATTCCGTAAATGTGCTTTTTTTTAGGACATCAGAAGGTTTAGAGTTTGACAAGCAATTTTTCAAACTTTCAATAAAATTTCCAAAACCTACTTGTTTTTTAAGGACAAATTCAGTTCTGAAGTGACTATGAGAGACACACAACTCCAAGCACATTTAAGGGAGGTGAGAGGCACCCAAGTATCACGTCAGACCATTTGAAACCATTTACATCAGCGTGGTCTGCATGATAGATGACCTGCAAGGGTACCCGACCACAGGCGTCATCGTCTTGCATGGGCCAGGGAGCATCTACGTTGGACGAGGGACCAGTGGGCCTCAGTGCTGTTTACTGATGAAAGTCGATTCACGTGGAGCAGAAATGGTGGCTGCCAACAATGTTGGAGACGTCAAGGAGAATGCTATGCATCAGCCCTTTGATGGTGGTGGTGTTACAGTGTGTGCAGGTGTGTCTAGTCAATACAGAACTGCCCTATAATTTGTGAATGGTACAGTGACAAGCCCATACTACTTGAATAACATCATTAATCCAGTCACTGTGCCTTTGAATAAACAACACAGGCCTAATTTTATCTTCATTGAGGATAATGCGCCAGCTCATCAAGGTCGCATCATTAGGGAACGGCTGCTGGAGACTGGGGTACCTCAAATGGAGTGGCCTGAACTTTCTCCAGACCTGAATCCCATTGAAAACCTATGGGATAAGCTAAATCGCTGTGTAGAGGCTCGTAACTCTGTACCCCAGAACCTCAATGACCTGAGGGCCACCCTTCTAGTAGAGTGGGATGTCATGCCTCAGCAGACAAAAAGTTGATTTGTGAACAGCACGAGACGTCGTTGTCAAGTGTAATTGATGCTCAGGGCCACATAACAAGTTATTGAGACATTGACATTTTTTTATTGTTTCAATAAATTGTTTGAGATGAGAAAATCCCCATTGCATGCTTCTATTTGAATGCTCTAATTTTATGATATAATATCACTGTAGTGTGAACTTCAGGGGTCGAGTCGAGGGGGAACTCGTGGGAACGGCGTTCCTGCACTTTTTTCATAGCAGGAACGCCGTTCCCTTTCAGGGCCCCCCGTCTTTAACGCTGGCAAAAGAACCAGGAAGCGGTGAACTAGGCTTTGTACTTACCGCTTCCTGGTTCTCTCATGCGGTGGTGGTGGGACGTTGTGGTGGGCGGGCCTTCGTAACAGGGACAAGCGGCCGCCGGCCAGACTAGAAAGAGGCTGAGTGGCTGGCTGTGCTGGGGAGCGTGCCGCCGCACAGGCACGTCTTCGCATGTGACGTTGCCAGCGAGCTCCGCCCCCAGCCAGAGAAGAAGGAGCGAGCCGAGCGCCAACCAGACGGCAGTGGTTCTGTTAAAGTAAGTTCTGCTGCGGCTGCCCAGTGCCCACCACACACTGTACTTGCCAAGCCTTGCCCGGGGGTGGAGGTTATAGATAGTACAGTGCTGGAGAAATGTCCTATTAAGGAGGGAATGAGGAAGGGGGGTCGTTTTATAAAAGTTATAATGAGAGATGTACTGAGAAATGTGCTATTGGGGGGTTATAAATTATAACCCCACCCCCAATAGCACATTTCTCCAGTACATTTCTACATTATAAGTTTTATAAAACGACCTCCTTCCCACACATTCCTGCAGGACTCGTGCCCTGTTACATCTCTCATTATAACTTTCCCCCAATAGCACATTTCTCCAGTATATTTCTCATTATAACCTCCTCAATAGCACATTTCTCCAGTACATCTCTCATCATAACTTATAATGAGGGATCATGGATGTACTGAAGAAATGTACTATTGGGGGTGGGGGTTATAATGAGAAATATACTAGAGAAATGTGCTATTGGGGGAAAGTTATAATGAGAGATGTAACAGGGCACGAGTCCTGCAGGAATGTGTGGGAACGGCGTTCTTGTACTTTTTTTCATAGCAGGAACGCCGTTCCCTTTCAAGGCCGTCTTTAACGCCGGGCAAAAGGACCAGGAAGAAGTGAACTAGGCTTTGTACTCACTGCTTCCTGCTGTCGGCTGTGCAGGGCTACGCACAGGCATGAGGGCTGAGGCACTCTGACGTCACACTGTGCGCAGCCTTCACAGCACAGCCGACAGCAGGAGGATGCAGATAAAAAATATTTTTTTCTTATTGTCCCCCTCTAAAACCTAGGTGCGTCTTATGGGCCGGCGCATGTTATAGGGTGAAAAATACGGTGCTTGCTCCTCCTCCCGAACTCCCCTGCCCTTTGCGTACGAAGCACGCAGTGACGTCACGCGGAGGCACTGGATCTTGGGTGAGTTCCCACACTTTTTTTCCCAGGACTTGACCCCTGGTGAACTTTGTACGTTTTCCATAAATTGGCGCTCAAACGCCGGAGGCTGTCATCATGCCCTTTGTAAGGAGTGGATAGGGATCGATTATCAGGTCCCCCCCCCCCTCCATCAGCATTACTGGTTGTCGGTCCAGATACACCATCTCAGACATCCAGTGGATTTACTCTTCCTTGTAGATCCTGATTACCTCCCCTGACGATTGTTCCTTCCGCAACATGAAAAATGCATGTAGGGAATAAGACAGGGCTACAATAGTGTCAGTGTTCAAGGGACAGGTTCCGGACGGGGTCGCCCTTTTAAGGTCAAGTGCCCTGTGGTTAGGCTGCTACTGGTGACAAGTGGTTAGGGTCATTGATAACCTATCACAAGGCCTTAATAGGGTTTTGATTATATTCATGTGACCCCTGTTAATCATCTCGACCATCAATCCTTCAACGGAGCTGTCCTATATACAGCCTGTAATTGGCTGCATCCGGTAATCTGAAGACAATACGGTAGGACTACGGTTTTTCATTCTTTGCAGTGCCGCCGTGCACCGCCGTTGTCTTTGCCTCTATTTACAGTATCAGTGATTAAATATTATCATTCGTTGTGTATTGAGCACTAGCAATGAGTGTGGTTAGTTATTCAAGTATTTAAGGGCCTATTATTTTAAGTTAGAACGATTAAAAGTTATATTTTATGGTGAATTGATCACTTTCTTAGGTTTTGTACAATAAGGCTTCAGTGATCCCTTTATTATCTTTACATCTTCTCGTTTTGCGAAAAATTCCATAAATTTCACCCAAAAGCCAAATATCCCTAATTTTTTGTGAGTAGTGTATGTATTTTAGCTTAATTTAATCCCAAGATATTTGGAGTATTGTGTAAAAAAATAGCTTTATTGTGTAATTATATTAATTTTTATTAGTAAAATAATATTTGTAACTATACTTTGGTAGTCTTATTATTATTATCTGTGGATTTTTTTTGGGTGTTTTGTTTCAATTGTATGTTCTTGTTTATAATAGGGCAATATCTAATATATAGGTGTTTATTATAAAATATTGTTATCTTTTAGTAGCAGATTTACATCTCAGGACCATGTAGACACAGTTTCCCTGGTGTCTTAGGGGGAGATTTATCAAAGTGTTTATGCCACAAAAATGGCAGTAAAAAGTCGCAAAGCATGGCACACATGATTTTGCACCATAATTTGCCACTTTTAGTGCTTCTTGGCAGGAAAAGGACCAGGAGGGGTAGGACCTTTGTTACCCACCAAATTTATCGTAATTTTCTCCAGAAACTGGTGTAAATTAGAGATCAAGTCTATGCTAGTCCCTAGCTGGCATAGATGCCCCTAATTTGTTAAGACACTTCTGCCTCTAAATAAATTAGAGGCATCCCACTCCAGTGCACAGGAGATCAGGACTGGAGTAGGAAGCACCAGTCTTGAAAAATACCCCCCTTAGACTCCTCAAGTACACCACATATTAAAGTGCAGTAAGAGCCTGCCTGCCCCTTTATTTTATTGATGACCTATCCTATTGGGACATCTGGCACCCCCGCCGATCAGCCGTATGAGGAGGCGGCGCGCACATGCCATCTCCCGTCTCTCTTCATGCTGCTACTACGTCTATGGCATACAACTGATCAGCGGGGATGTTGGATTATCCTGAGGATAGGTCATCAATATTAAAAACCCAAAGAACCCCTTTATATCTTCCTTTCACCAGGTACCCCACTTCTAGGACTGCTTATCAATCCAAGTCTAGTGTGCCTATAAGTATATTCTCAGAGATCCGAGTCATTATGTCTGACTGCTTAGTTCCCTCCCTTAAGCCTCATTCACACGTCCGTGTCCGTGCTCAAATCCGTGAGCAGGTGGTCAGTGATGCATCCGTGAAGCTGTCCGTGAAGTATCCGTGTTGGGTACGTGTGTCTGTTTTTTGCTGTCTGTATTGCATCCACGTTTCACTGACACTGAACAGTTGAAAAATAATTTTCAAAGCATTTCTTCTTAATGATTCGTGAAACACGGATGCAACACGGATGGCGTCTGTGTTGCATCTGCGGTTTTTACGGACCCATAGACTATAATGGATGTAATGGATCCGTGAACACAGACAAAATAGAGCATGCATCAGTGCTAAAAACACTGACCCACGGACCGTGCTAAAACACTGATGTGTGAATACACACATTAAAATGAATGGGGACGTGTGCTGTCCACGGAGAACATGTACAGCACACGTCCGTGAAACACTGACGTGTGAATGAGGCTTTATGGAGATAATTTACATGCATGTGTATCTGGTTGTACAGGAGAGTGTAACTATGGGATGAATGGTGGTTTGGTCACCAGCTCTCTCTTATTGAAGGTCAGCCTTATTCAATACAAAATAGTGCTCAGCCAAAGCATGAAAATGTATTTTAAGTATCTTACAAGTATAAAATCTGAACCTAAAACCCCCATAACTGACCTTGAGTCAAACTCTACATTTATTTTTGAAGCCGACAGCTTTATGGCATTTTCTCAGTTTAATAGAAACAGAGCATTGTATTTTCTTTTTCCTTGCATATTACAATATTAAGGAAGTGCAAATCCTCCTGGCTTAAACAGTGTTAGTCCAATCTGTAGTCTCTGTATTTCTTTCATTAACACAACACTTATAACATTTGTTACACGGGGATCAGAATAAGCAGATTGCACGTTCTGTTTTATTGTCTTTTTTTGGCCATCATTATAGCTTTATGTTACTTTTACATCAGGCACTATTACTTTATCCACCCCGGGGGACGTCCTTGCTTTCACTTATGCATACCACAGGCCAGAAATAATGTCATTTGCTGTAATTGCCGGCTTTGCCTGCATTTCCTTATTTAGTGGTATGTTTATTCAATATACTTAGACGCGGCCGGTAATGTCTTGACCTTGGTAAAATGCAATAAATGTTCCCTATGATGACTGAAGGAAGAAAACTGTCAAAACGGTGAAAATGAACAGTCACAAGAAGTATTATTGTTGTAATATATACTGTGCCACATGTAAAAAAAAAAAAAAGTAGAAAGCCTTTTGACAGAGGAAATTATTCATTAAAATGGGTAGCACATTTATCAGGTCTACAGAGACCGGCTCCCTGAACACTTCCATTAGATCTCAGGCATGTTCACTTCCAGGCCACTATGTGAAAGCTGTCATTACCTGCATATTGTTACCAATGTCCCCGGCATTGTTCATAAAATAGACTCTCATCGGCTCAGTTGTACTCTCTGTATGTTCTTTCCAGAGCCCCCTATTCAGTTCTACAAGTTTACATCAGTTCTCAGCAGGCTGATTCCCCCATGGATAGTATGGAGTTATTAAAACAATGGTAAATGAAATTGTCAACATGGAAGATGAATTCATCACGGTTCATTTATTCTTAGAAATAAAGCTGTTCAAGGGGGTATGGGAAAATGTGAACCTAGATTCTTATTTGGTAATACATAGTGGAGCTGATAGCTCCCTGGTGTTCTAGACGTTGCGAGCTATGGGTTTCATGCTCAATATAAAATATGAAAACAAAACAAAAAATTGGATGCAGATGTTTGACATAAAGATCAATTTATAACCATGGTGGTGGTTCCACTTGGGTTGCCAAAACTCTTCTTGGGGTAAGTATAAAAGTAATTTAGGACATATTGGACTTCAATTTGGTCAAATTTGATCATACATGAAAAAGATGTAACTTGATTCCACCAACAATGGCTTTGAAACAGACCAAGTACACGTGACTTCCCAGTTGTTGGCAGCCTCAGATATGTAACATCAGGGATGTCATAGTATTACTACAACAAGGTTCCACTGTCAATCCATTTTAATGGAAGATAACAGTAGGATAAGATCTGCAGCGCCTGGGCTGCAGGGGCGTGTGTGAGTGGCCAGATAGGTGTACTAGTAGTTCTATTCACGGTTCTGAAGCTCCCTGGGCTGGCGTGCAATCATGGGAAGGGCACACCTTTCTTCCCTTTGTGTCAGACTCCGGATCTGGGGTTCTCCTACTTGATGACAGTTTAGGTGCCCTTGATGGTGAAGGTTTTGAGGTGCAAAGCGGAGTCCTGGTTGTAGTGATGCCAACACTTTTCAGTGTAACAGTAGTGCAGGAAGCATTGAGGAGGCAATTGTGCAGCAGAACAGTTCTTTACTGAAGGATTCAAATGCAAACAGATCATCACAGTTCTTATCTTGCCATGGACCAGTGGTTGATACACAGAATGCAATTTCATGGAGGTTTCACAGCTGCCTGAGTAGTAACAGGCCAAAAGGTGTCCCTTTCTTACTCTGCAGTCCATTAGCTGACTCTGACATAAGCATTCAGGCTGGGGTATATACTTCAGACAATATAACGTAACCAGAGATCGGTCCCCTCAATAGAAGACAAACTCTTATGCACCTTTTTTGAACAGGTTGCTGCACTCATACAAAATCCACCTTGGGAGGTGGAGAATCTCACAGGTAATCAAGCTGCATAAATATTTATCTAGGCACTGGGGGATTCTCCTAGACATGTGCCTTAAAGCCTATAAGTTACTTTTAGACAAATTATCTCTACTGGACTTCCTCTACACCTCTCCTTTCATCTTGTGTGCTTCTTGTAGCTGTTCCAGCCCTGTCCTGGGTGGTACCGAGCCCAGGAAAAGCTTCCTTCTTCTAGCCCTAGCTAGAATAAACTGCACTACTCTTTAGAATAAATTTATATAGAGGATGACACCAGCCCCATGTAAGGCTGGTTGAATATATGGCCTGTTATTACCATGTGCTCATCTATACATATGCAGGTGTTACATTTTAAAACATATACATTTTGTTAATCCTCTGTGGTTTGCAGTATACTGCAACTCTTGGAGCAGGATGCTGCATTCCTGACCACGCTCGTTAGTTCCTTTGGTGCCATGCAGCGGAGTCTCTTGAACTGCCTGGGTCAGCAGCCTCTGAAGGGAGATTACTAGAGGTAGCAGCCTGGTGGCCCTTGCGGTGGAGTCCAGGGGATCGCCTTGACAATGCCCAAAAGAGTAGCCCAATCCAAATCTGTTCGGTAGGCATAATGAGGCCATACATACTGTGTTACAGCAGTGCTGCCTAACATCTTTTGTTGTTTTTGAATTTGGTTCCTAATTTATAACAGGTTGGTATACCTCTGCATTACTGTGTAGTCTTCTAGTGGCAATATCCTCATAAATGGAGCTTTGGGAATTGGAGCATTGTTGCATGACAGAACATAGAGTATTGATGTGTATGCCAAAGTAGGCTGCCATTCAGGAGCCTCAATCATAGTGCAGCAGCCCACATGGGAGGTGCAGTGCTGGAGAGGATTGGAATGATAGTCTGATGAGTGGTGCTGGTGCTCACAATGGTGGTGATCCTGCTCCAGTGCTACCCAAGCCATGCACAGTGCGAAGGGAACACACCAATTTCCATGAGGCACACCCTGATGAATGGTTTCCTACCAGATGGAAGGTGGGGTCCCCTTAGGGTTGTGTGGTGAGGTGCAGGGCAGGGAACCAGAGACAGGTATGGTAAATGATAGAGTGGAAGAAATAACCAGTTTGTTACTGAAATCTCAGCAATTTCCACATACACTTACTTTCAAATGTAGGCAATTCTTGTGAACAATCTCAAGGATTTCCTGGCTGAAGTGATAGAGTTAAATTCTGTGCTCCATATCCAAACACTCTTTTCCTATTCAGCCTACCTTCTCTCTAATCCGGCCTGGGAATAGAAATATTCTACCACAATCTGGTTCTATAATGCCCACTGCAGGGTGCAGATTTTTCATCTGTCTCTCTCTCTCTTGTATGACTACGAACTTTAGGCGTTTACACTTGGTTAAAACGCTATGGCGTCCTTAGCTGAAATACATGCATTGATCAACCTTCTGTAAGTTTACTCTCAGTTGCACTCAATGTGGATGGGTTTCTGGAGTTTCTCTTTCTGGCTCTGTCTCCTGCAGGCTGCTCTCACTGCTCACATATTCTCACACTTACTGCTGATTTACAGAAAGGAACCAAGGCCAAGGAGTGGGGCCGCCCCTGCCTAGACATCATTGGTAAGGCAGGAGCTAAACACGTTCCCTTTAGCCAGGTGTTATATAATATTGCTATAACACAAAGTTAAACTTTGATCACACATTAGAAAATATAGTGTGTGTATATATATATATATATATATATATATATATATATATATACCAAACTCTATTATCATCAATGACAGTTGCAAAAATGTCATCATTAGCAGTGCCAGGACAGAAGAACAGACCGCAGAAAACGAATGCAGCCTATCAGTGGTGGAAATAGGAGATGGACCTGAAAAAAATAACAGTCTTTCAGTAGTAAGATCATATTGATGTAAGGTAGGTAAACTTTATATCATACCATTAAAGAAAATAGAAGAAGGAATTCTTCCAGCAGTCAATGGAGTGTGGATCTATTTGTTTTTGCATTACTTATCCAGTACTGGGACTATACTTGAGCTACATCATGTCTTAGACTACTTTCACATTTGCGCTTTCCCTTTCTGCTATTGAGATCCGTCATAGGATCTCAATAACGGGGGAAAATGCTTCCGTTTAGCCCCATTCATTGTCAATGGGACAAAACTGAACTGAACGAAATGGAATGCACCAGACTGCATTCCATTCCGCTTGGTTGGGTCCCCATCGTGGACAGAATAACGTTGCAAGCAGGGTTTTTCTGTCTGCGATGTGGTGCGGAGCAGGACAGATCCGTCATGACTCACAATGTAAGTCAATAAGGATGGATCCGTTTTCTCGGACACAATAGAAAACGGATCCGTCCCCCATTGACTTTCAAAGGTGTGCATGACAGATCCGTCATGGCTATTTTAGAGATAATATAACCGGATCCGTTCATAACGGATGCTGGCGGTTGTATTATCGTGACGGAAGCGTTTTTGTTGATCCATGACGGATCCAGCAAAAACGCTGGTGTGAAAGCAGCCTAATAGTGCTTTCAGATTCATTGTTTCTGCTGGCTTCTTCATAGCTCACATCTTCCGTTCACCCCCTGCTGCTTCCGTCCTTCTAAATTGCATGCCCTGATTATTTGCATTCTTTGACATTTTGTCTTGATACCTTGCAAGACAAATGACTATTTGGCGAACAGAAAAATATACCACAACTATAAATCAGTAGCAGTCCGGATTCCAATAATATCTATAAGAGTATATTGAAGGTTACAACAATATGTCTTTCCTCCAATAAAGTGAGCAAAATGTCACACCATAGTTATCAGACTACATGTTATTGGATAAATACGTGAATTAAAAATAAGAATACAAAGAAGATGGAGGCGACATCTCCAGAGCAGAGCTAGGAGACAGTTTACAGTAATACCATGTACCCATACACCAAACACAAGTAACAGGGCTCAGTATCTCAAATGTCAGGCACATAAAACACAGTGGCAGGGCGATACGCATAGAGTAAGGGCTACATCACTGCAATCAAGGTAAGGATGGTTCATACAACACACTGGGTGAAGTCAGGCATCTCAGACACAAAATGCAAGAATGTCAGCAATAAACAGGTAGAGACCGTTATGGATAATGTTTACTAGATACATATTTGCTGTTTGCATATGATTTTGTGTCCCAGATATCTGACTTTACTGTTCTGCTCCTTGTGTTTGCTGTATCGGTTGCCACATGGAGTTCCTATAAATGGTCTCCTCCAGAGTTGTTGCCTCTATCTTCTTTGAATGCTCATTGTTTAATGGGTTATATGTCCCCCAATGCCTGGGCCCCTCATATAGATTATACTTACCCTGCACCTGTGATGCTAGGGAAGCTTGCCCCCGTTGTGTCTTGCTATTGGCTGCGTCCCCGTCGCCGGATATTTCTATGAGATACAGCGGTGGCCGTGCAGGGATCTGGAGAGATGTGGGTAAGTATAAGCTATATGAGGGGCCCAGGCATTGGGGACATGTGTTAGACTTTGGATAAACCCTTTAATTCATGAATTTAACTAATAACGTCTGTGTAGTCTTTGATAATTATGGTGTCACATTTGCCTCCCTTTATTGTAGGTATATGCAGTATTTATACCACATGTTGTTCATTTAATATGGGAAATCAAAATGTGTTTTAGCAGAAAAGCATACGATAACGTATTAGAAATATGTAATAAAGGGGTTCTCCATGACTGTGAAACCCTTTTGATATTGAGAGGCAGGGTGCAGGGATTCAAAAATAAAAAGGACACCTGTCACCACTGCTCCAGTTCCAGCGCTGAGATCCCTTCTCCTGCTTCCAATCCCCGCTGGACAGGATGTGTGATGTGCCATCTATATGCACATCGCCGCTGCCAGCTAATGGTGGCCTCAGTGGTGACACGTGCATGTGTGACATCTGACCAGGGGCGTTGCTAGGGTCTCAAAAGATCCAGGGCCCAAGCCCCAATAAATATGGCCCAGTTCTCGACCCTCCCCTACACATTTTGCTGTACTTGCAATACAACAGCACATACCTGTCAGATCCTGTGCCTCCAGGTGACGTCTCCTCTGATGTAGATCTTCACTGTCATCATCTTCTCCATTCGGTCCAGACAACGTCTCTGCAGAGTGTGACACAGACATCTTAGTGTCCTCACATTTCTATCATCATCCCCCAACCTGGAGCCCCCACAGTGTTATCCTGCTGCTCGCTGTGCCCCCAATATCCCAAAATACTATCCTGAAGAAATATTAGTGCCCCCCATAGTAATAGTCCTCCTCATAGTCCCACTAATAGTAACTCCCTGCTAGAATGCCTCCATTAGTAACGCTCCCCAAGAGTGCCCCCATTAGTAGAAGAGCCCTCCAGTATTAATAATACCCTCACAGAGCCCCCAGTAGAAATAAGGCCCCCCTATTGTTTCCCCAGTGGTAATCAAGCTTTCTACAGACCCCTCAGTAGTATTAAGGTCCCTCCTATAGCGCCCCCAGTAGTAATAAGAATGCCTATAGTGTCCCCTACAGTGCCCCCAGTATTTATACTACCCCCTGCAGGGCCCCCTGTAGTTATATTCCTCCCTCCCCCATACAGTCCCATGTAAATAACATCACACTATCTCTCCTGCCACCACCAAAATATAGTCCTATGTAAATAACATCACCTCCTCCCCAGCCGCCGTCAACATACAGTCCCAAGTAAATGATATCACCCCCTCCCCAGCCGCCTTCAACATGCAATCCCATGTTAACAAAACCCCCTCAACATTTAGTCGCATGTAAATAACATCATTCCCCCCCACCAGCCACCTTCAACATACAGTCCCATGTAAATAACATCACTCCCTCACATAACCACCATCAAAATACAGTCCCATGTAAATAACATCACTGCCTTCCCAGCCCCTTCCAACATGCAGTCCCATGTAAATAACATCACTCCCTACCAGAAACACCTCAAACATACAGTCCCATGCAAATAACATCACCCTGCCCCAGCCCCCGCCAACATTTAGCCCAATGTAAATAACATAATCCCCTCCCACAGCCGTCATCAACATACAGTCCCATGTAAATAACATGACCCCCTCCCCAGCCACTTCCAACATACAGTCCCATGTAAATAATATTCTTCCCTTTAGCCCTAAAATACAGTCCCAGTTAAATAACTACAACTGCCAGCATTGCTCTGCCTCTCCCTTTACTTACCTCTCCTCACCAGAGCTGCTTCCCCAAGATCTTCTCCATCTTCTCACTGCCGTTGTTCTGCCAGATTTCTATACCTCGGCAGAACGCTATACCGGAAGTGACGCGGCCGCACCGGAAGTGACGCGGCCATACAAGAATTAGCTGGAGGAGGGTGTGTGCGGCGCTGCACCCGCGCATCCACTGGATTAGCAAAAAAACATTGCAGCGCAGCGGGAGAAGGACTTCATGCGCATGCGGGAAACCGTACACGGCGCGTGCGCACTTAGGGGTAGGTAAATTTTCCCAGCGCAAAATGTTCCATCAGATCTTCTTACCCCTGCGTGCACACAAATAATCAGGAGCAGAGCTGAGTGCAGAATTTCGAGGTCTCCACATAGCAGAGCTGAGTGCGGTATATTGGGACACCACATAGCAGAGCTGAGTGCGCGATATGGGTGACCCCAATATCGCGCACTCAGCTTTGCTATGTGGTGACCCCAATATCCAGCACTCAGCTCTTGAACGGTTGCGTCACTTCCGGTATAGCGTTCTGCCGAGGTATAGAAATCTGGCAGAACACTGTCCTCTCCTGCACTGGTCACATGATGGTGACATCATCGCAGTTCCTTCTCAACCATTTCCTGTTTTACTGGAGTGGTCACATGACCTGTGATGTCACCACAGGTCCTTCAGATGTTCCACTGCCTTAGATTCAATTGTATTGCCCTCCTTAAGATGGCAATACAGTTTGATCTATCTGGCAGGCAGGACATTCGGGGCCTGGGACAAAACATCCGGGGGCCAGGCCCCGAATGTTTTAGCCTAGCGACGCTCCTGCCATAACCTGTAGCTTAGCATAAGTACAGGACAAGTAATGAAATGGATTCACTGTGGTAATCAACTTAATGTATGAACTTTGGGGGAGATTTATCAAACTGGTGTAAAGTAGAATTAGCTTAGTTGCCAATAACAACCAATCAGATTCCACCTTCCATTTTCCAAAGGAGCTGTGAAAAATTAAAGGAGGAATCTGATTGGTTGCTATGGGCAACTAAGCCAGTTCCATGTTACACCAGTTTGATAAATCTGCCCCTTTATCTGGATGCAAAAAAAAAGATTTATGAAACTGTCTAAAAGAAAAACTGGCTTTTTTTGGATTTAGCAACCAATCACTGCACAGCTTTCAATTCATATTATGCTCTGGTAGAATAAACGCTGAGCTGTGATTGGTTGCTATGGGCAACAAAGCCAGTTTTTCTTTGAGACAGTTTCATAAATTGGCCCCTATGTCTTTAAATTCATATCCGATGTGAAGGGCGTTATCTTGGAAAGCTCCGTCATTAAGTACATGACGCTGGATTGTTAGGGTAATGGGGCACTGATTATCATTCTGTATAGGACTACGATTTGCACTGGAAATCCCTTAGAGAGTCTCTGGAATTTGTTTTCTTCTGTAATGAGACTATATCTGAGTCTTTATGTAAAGACTTTTGGAAACTCGTTGACAGTTGAGGAGCCGTCAATGAAACATGATTGACTAGATGAGAAAGTACCTTGTGCAGGCCATTACAACACTCACTGTCTTTGCCCATTCAATAGCATTGTGGAGAATTCATGGCACAAGCTTCCTGACTTTTGACAAACTTAAGAAACCTCAAAGACCCTTCAAGTAAGAGGTCAGCTATTATTATTTTGCATGTTACAAGAAAACAATTTCCCATGCATACATGTATGAGCGTCGCCATTGTGTACAGTCCCGTTAATGAGCAAGTTCTTTTCCAGAGTAGCTGCCTATTATGCCGACAACTAAGAATAGGTCAGAAAGCGCATGGGAACAGATGTCCTGTCTTCTCAGGCTTTCTCCCACATGATTTTTAAAATGTAGGTAGTCAAAATAATGGAAATTGCCGAGGTGACACAAACAAAGAAATAAAAAAAAATTGCAATAAAAGAAGAATTACCTTTACAAAATATACAATTCCTGGCAGCCGTTTGGTGGATTTACTGTAAGGGGAAATCTACTGCTACGTTAAAAGTGCATAAATGGTCGATGAACTGTATTTAGAGTAAAGATCTGCAGGGTAGAAGGATAAGAAATTTAGATCTTCAGTAGCCCTTGTTACTCGAAGCTAAATCTACTTTTTGCTGTTAATAAAGACTTCTTTTACTACGTATTAGACTGCAGTTAACCTCCCTGGTGGTCTAATTCTTTTAGGATTTTCGTACCCGAGGCGGTACATTCTTGCCGAGCTGCGGCCCGAAGTTCTGTGTGTTGTCCACATCCATTCCTGCCCCATTGTAATTAACCCATGGCAATCCCGAGTGTGCTTCGGGGTTACCGCTTCTTGCAGTGTAAGTTAACCCCCGAGCCACACTCGGGATTAACGCTAGGGAGGTTAAAGGGGCTTTTCGGAATTCGATATTGATGGCCTATCCTCAGCGTGACAGATAAGGAAGATATCTGTGGAAAAGTTAATCTGCTGTGTTGGATTTTTCTCAATTGTTGTTGGGTGCTGTAACCAGAAAGTGGTTTGTGTCAAATACTGAGACTTCAGATGCCCATTCTTTTGTTCATACAGAGGCGTTCCTATAATTCATAGGGCCCCATAGCAAAATAAGATGGGAGTCCGACCACCTAGTGTAAGAAAATTTAAATAGCAGCATAAATAGTCAAAATTAAATGTCTGAATAATAGAACAATATACACTGATGAGGAATGTTTTGAACGTTTGACTTTCAGGCTCCATATCTCACCATCCACTACAGCTTCGAACGTGAGACTACCATCCTTTTATAGACAATCATCTTGACTATCTCATACATAAATTGGACTTGCAGCTATTTAGCATATGATTAGTTATGCAGATTCTTGTCATGTAACTGCATTGTTACTGTTTCGCTCCTGGTGGTGGAACAATCTTTTTCTTCTTGGTACTACAAATTACAACCTTGTAGCTCAGTGTGTTATTAGGCTGATACCCAAGCAAAAGGTCACTGGTTTGATTCCAGGAGCAGCCATGAAGAAGATTTCCCAAGAAAAGGGAAACAGCATCATCCAGCTCATGGATAGCGGTATCTCGGCCAAGAAAATTGCCAAACTGCATCATGTGACTGCCATGACAGTTGAAAGAATACGAAGTCAGTCTATCCATTCCAAAGCCAAGAGGTGGATCTCCAGGCAAAATATCGGAGTCAACAAGTCAGCTCATCACAAAATCTATCAGTCCTATCTAACCAACACGGCAGTGTGGCTTGTAGGCTTTGTAATAGTGAGATCACAGACATCCATGCAAGTACCGTGTGATGCACATAACAAAAGTCTGAATGGTGGCCCAAAAAAAAAAAGGTAAAGAAGCCTCAACTTCAATATCATCATAAGAAGCGTCGGCTAGAGTATGCAAAAAAGTACAAACAGTGGACAGTAAAAGATTGGAAACAGGTGATTTGGAACGATGATATGGAAGTCAATAGACCAGGCTCTGATTGGTGTAAATGAGTCTGGAAGAAACAAGGTAGAAGGGGCTAACGGATCGAGAAATTGAAGGAACTGTCAAGGAAGCCTGATGATATAAGGTTGTTTCACAGCCAAAGGCGTTGGATACTTGACCAGGATCAATGGTGGTCTCAGTGCTGAGCTATATGTGAGTATCCTACAAGACGAGTTACTTACACTAGAGTACTATGGGTATGAAAAGGACAACGATCGGAAGCATACGTCAAGATTGGCGAATAAATGGTTCAATGACAATGAAGTAGAGGTGCTGGATTGGCCCCCACAGTCCCCAGACCTCAACCCAATCGAACACTTGTGGATAGAGTTGAAAATAACTAGAACGCAATGATAAAAGTTGTCTATAGCCTTTAAAGTGTCTAAGTCTTAATGCTAAATTAGCCCCTAACTAGCTGTATTTTAAAGAATTGACCCCCTTATATGTGGAAGGGGACCATGTGGGCCCCTTAGGTTCCTGGGCTGGAGTTCATCTCTATACCCATAATGGTTATGTCCTTGAAATCACTTATATTTTCTATTTTTTGTCTTTTCTTTTTTCTCTGGTCCTTCTGCTCAGGCCTGCAGTGCTTCATGCTTGTTTAACAGGAAAATTGGGCCTGGTCATAATGACTTGCACTGCCCTTGGATATTATCAGGTGTCTCCAAGGTCTAAAATGAAACAATTCATATGCAGCTCCTTCGTCCTGAGTGAATGAAGTAATTTGCAATGCAAAGTTTTCTCGCTAATGATGGAGGTGATACCACTTGAGCTTCATTACACTGACCTTCTGGAGTCCAGTGAAAATATCTGCGCTAATTGCCTCCTGTAACTGCCTACAAGAAGTATTCCGCTAGTTTCCTCAGGAACAAAATCCATGGGAATGAAAAGCATAAAATTCAACCTGGCAGGATGGAAGCTGATCATCTGGCACCCGCACTTTAATACATTATTCCAATTAATTATTTAGCATTTCCATTCATTTTCGAGCTTCCATAATAAATGGATATGAGAGATTAGTTAAACATTCATAGCAGGGAACCACAAATCCAACGACATCACTATCAGCCTGATGAAGTATATGTATACCCTTTACTATAGGCTGTAGTAAATGTATAGAAAGCTGCCTCAGCAGTGATGAATGAGGTTTCTTTCAGCAGAAACCCACTTGAAATTAGGCTGCATTTAGAAATAAATTGTGAGTAATGAGGGGGGCTTGTGTGCCGGATTCCATTGTGAGGCATCTCCCAGGGGAAGCCGAGCTCAGCCTCTATATTGGTGACAATGGCTAGTAGTGAGTGGCAGGGAGCTCCTCTCATTAGCTGCCTTGTGACCCTGGGGGCTGGGAGTGACAGCCAGGGGGGCTCTAGCAGGCTGCCAGACATGCACAGGGGGAGACCACCACAGGATGACTGCACATAAGAGGAGGCAGGAGCAGCCCTCAACTTGAGACAGACCCCAGCCTCAGATTTCCTAGTCAGCTCTCAGCTGCAGGCAGCACAGAGCAGTTGTGAAGGGACCTGAAATCATTGCTCTGCCCTGGAATTTCCAAAGAACTCATTTGCTCTGTGAATTCTGACCTGCTTCTGTTTGCTCTGCCCATACAGAAGTCAGAGACCACCAGAGGCTGACTGCAAGTGAGAGAAACCAGCAGCAGATCTACCAAAGCCCTGGAGCTATAGGGAACACCGAGCAGAGCCACCGGGTAATGCCAAGAACCCTGCTCACCGGTGCCAATCCTGAATTCTGACCATGAAGCCCTGAGAGACCAATACAAGACCCCCATCAGAGGAGCAGCACTATGTGTTGGAGGTGGATGCTGTGCTGGCCAAATCTTGGGCTGAATGATCTGACAGTCTTTTCCAGTGCCACATGTCCTCCTGTCTTCATGACCACGCATATGGACCCCAGTACAAATTCAATGGGGGATTTTTAGGAGGATCCAAGTACAGTTCCTGCTGCTGCACCCTAACCACTTTCTTTAGTCTGGCAACAGTGGAGTAACCATGAGGTTACTGGGATGCTACTTGATGCTTTTCCTCTTTACTTGGGGTAATGCCAGGGCACAGGGGGAGTACTGTCATGGATGGGTGGACGCTGACGGCAAGTACCAGGCGGGATTCCAGTGCCCGGAGGATTTTGATACAGTGGACGCCACTATTTGTTGCGGCTCCTGCTCATTGCGCTATTGTTGTGCAGCGTCAGATGCTAGACTGGAACAAGGCAGCTGTACCAATGACAGGGAGCTGGAGAACACTGGAGTCACTGCCCGTGAGTATCCTGCTAGTCCCTCACCATAGGTCTGTAATGGCTAACCTCCGGCACTCCATCTGCGGTAAAACTACAACTCCCAAGATGCACACTTGCTTGGCTGTTCTCAGAGCTCCACAGAAATGAATAGAGCATGCTGGGAGTCGTAGTTTCACAACAGCTGGAGTGCTGGAAGTTAGCCATCACTGCCATAGGTCCTCTATGGCAGATCAGGCACTACAAGTACCAGCACACCCAGGCTCGGAATGGCCCACCGGGGAGCAGGTAAATCCTATGGTGGGCCCCTCCTCCCCCCCACCACCTGCACAAATGGTACATGCAACATGACTGCACTACACATGTTCAGTGTACAGCACCTCAACCAGTCATCATATAAACAGAGTAGATTATTTAATAAACTAATAACCAGTTCATTATTATAGTTGCATCGTGTGGCTGAGGAGACACAGAAGCAGGGTCTCCACCACAGAGCCGCTGAGGCACAGGATAGCCAGTGGGCAACTACTGAAAATATATGTGTGTTGTGCAGTTTTAGGGATTTGCGAATGGGGGTCAGGTAATATTTGCATGTAGCTGTACAATGGACCCTCAGTATAAGTTTTACTGGTGGGTCCTTAGCACCCCAATCTCACATCGAGCACATACTGGTCTCTGGTTGCTTGGCTGTAAATAATAATAATGTAATCAATCTTAAAGAAATAACAGGTCATAGACGTACAGATTTGGCCATTGTACAGACAGCAATTATAACCCTTTTTTTTTTTAAATTTGGAGCTGCCCACGGGACGTCCTTAATGTAGGGGGAAATAGCCTGCATTTGCATTGGCCCTGATGTATTTTTCATCAATTACAATTACTAACGATGGTATTTATTTCATATCTATCTATCTATCTATCTATCTATCTATCTATCTATCTATCTATCTAATATGCATCTGCCTATCTATCTAATATTTATATCTATCTAATATCTATATCTACAGTATCTATTATCTATCTAATATTTATCTATCTAGTATCTATCGGCCTATCTATCTATCTATCTATCTATCTATCTCATATCTATTTAATATTTATCTATCAATCTATCTATTGCATATTTATCTATCTATTATCTATCTAATATTTATCTATCTTCCTATCTTATATCTATTTATAGTTTCTATCTATCTATCTATCTATCTATCAATCATCTATAATCTATTAATGATCTAATATCTATCTATTTCATATCTATCTATCTATCTATCTATCTATCTATCTATCTATCATCTAACATCTATTTATTTCATATATATCTACCTAATATGTATCTGCCTATCTATCTAATATTTATATCCATCTAATATCTATATCTACAGTATCTATTATCTATCTAATATGTATCTATCTAGTATCTATCGTCCTATCTATCTATTATCTATTTAATATTTATCTATCAATCTATCTATCTAATATTTATCTATCTAATATTTATCTATCTTCCCATCTTGTATCTATCTATAGTTTCTATCTGTCTGTCTGTCTATCTATCTCTAGTGAAATCCTCAGGGATTTTCTCGGACATCTCTCTATTGGCAGCCCATACCCAGTGAACCATGATGGCAGGAGTTAAGGAAGTCTTCAAATTATTTCCAATATTCTTTGCTTTTAAAGGGAACCCATCCTTTTAATAACGCAGTCCAGTCTGCAGGCGCCATGTTTTTGAGCTGAACTGTTTTATATTCATAATTCTCGGGTAATATTCATTATAACCAGTAACATATTCGCATAAACTTCTGCTCTTTTGGCTCTGGAGTCCAGAGGGTGGTCCTCCTCAGCGAACTCTGTCTATATATAGAGTTATCCTTGTGCACATTCTATCTAACCCCAAAGAGTTAAATGACAAATTCAGCTCTGCTATGTGTGCATACAACGCACACATACATCTAACAAATGCACCATTCTGTATCACGGATTTCCTGATCTATGTCCTCTTAGTATTTATCCAACTACAGTATATTTTTATATCTAAATCCTAAAAATCATCTAGAAAAAAATAATCTTTTCTTTGTGAGTCCTTGGCACGGCCTCAGTCAGTCGTAAATTTCTTTAAAACCACTCAAGTTAAGCAATGCATAGAATTTCTTGTGCAGCAATGTGTACTGCTCTAACCAAATTACCTAGGGTGAGTCCTGTAATACTACACCCGACCTCCTGCACAATACTTCACAGCAAAATAGTCCCAGTGGAGGGCGTTTTATGCCCTGTCTGAAGTGTATTTTAATATGTACAGCGCAAGGGGCCATTAATGTTAAGCTCTGTGACAGAAGTAGCACTATGCCTGATAATGCTAGATTGAATTTCATACAATAATATCCTTTTATTATATACCTATAACATATATTCAAACACTCTAATGGCCTTATAACTGGCGAGCCCACAGGGTCCACTGGTAAAATAGTTAGCTGGTTACATAAGGAGTAGACGTGAGTCACGGATATGTCTGTGTCTAATAACGCTGCTGTCATTAGCTTCATATGGAATTAACGGACCCCCAGTTGTATCTGTATACAGGGGTGTACTGTAGGTATAAATACATTATTATACCTAAGGAATCAGTACAATATAGCTCATGTATAAAAACGTAGTTGAAACACCGCAGCAAATGGTCCAAGGCAAATATCAATGGATATTCATACATCATAGGCATTTTTTGCCCCTAATCTAAAATCTAAATATAGCGCACGGTAACTATTAATTTTGTGTCCACAGGTCCTATATAGGCCTTAGTATGTATCTTCATGGTTACATACTACAAACAAGTCCTGTGATTAGGTTTTCCATCCTTCCCCTCTTCTTTTGTCCAACTTTTAACAAGAGGAGAGGATGAATGAAAGGAGGTAACACATGGCAGCAGGACCAGACTACACACAGGGTTTGTTTGTAGTCTGTAACCATGGAGACACATAGATCTGCTATTGTACATAAAGGCTGTAGATACAAAGTCCCACAAAGGGATCAGCAACCTTCGCCACTCCGGATGCAGCAAAACTACAATTCCCAGCATGCAAACATGCTTGACTGTTCTTCTCATTCCGATTGAACTGAATGAAGCATTCTGGGAGTTGTAGTTCCTCAACAGCTGGAGTGCCAGAGGTTGCGGATCCCTGCTGTAGATGGTGTAAGCTTAGACAGGCTGTCTAGATCTGCACCAGATTTATCACAGGGACTCCTGATGGATGATAAATATGATGCAAGGATGGACCCCTTTCTCTGACTCTATACTAACTATTGATTGGCTTACTTTGAGACGTATTTTAAATCTAGAATTGCACCAAATTTTTGGCACTTACCCACAAAGCTCCACCCATGTTATGCCAAGCCCTGCCCCCTTCTTGAGCATGTTGGAAAAAAGGGGAGAAACCCTTGATGTGCGCCACTTTTTTGGACAGATTTTTGGCAGAGATACATATTATACTGCAGTGTTAACAAGAAGCATATAGGGAGTCATTAAATTAGGCAGATTACGGCGCAACAGTTAGTCGCGCCGCATTCTACGACTTTGCCCCGCTCTCACCAGGTCTTAATAAGTGGGCGTGGCATCTCATCTACCATTTTCTACGCCTTTTTCAGCTTGGAAGCTGTCTTACATTTAGAATCAGCACTGGATGTGCCGAAGTTATGGACAGGTCTACGCCTCTTCAGAACTCAGGCGGATGCACCGCCAGCTAAGATGTTTTATTAAAACCAGCGTCTAAAACGCAGGTCTTAATAAATGGGCCCCATATTGCGTATTTTTTTTAAAACTTCAATGTTTTGACCTCACGATTGATAGTGACACTAAAGAGTTAACTACTGGGATCATTTTTCCCCCTCTGATCATTGAAGTTGCAAGAGTAGTGCATATAACTATGTATTATACAAAGGGACATTGACAACGCCCAGGAGATATCCTTGACATAGTAGTAGTATGTCCATTTTCGGGAAATACATGCACTTCCTTCTTTTACTCCCTTAAGGAACCATTATGTAAATGAACACAACAGCCACAAATCAGTATCCAGATGATTTGGAATTTTCTTCTACTTTCAAATGGATCTACATAATATATGCATCCCATCCCCATGCAATAACAGTCCTCAGGATCACCACCCTTGTGGCATAGTAGGTAAAACTGGCCACACATTTTAGATAGAGGTCAGTCCGATTTTCCTGTTATGCAAGGTCACTGCTACAGGTAGAGAGGGGTAAGCTGCTGGCACACTTCTCTTCGGGGAAGTATAGAACTAGTCCCTTGTTTGATCGAAGCCTTATTCATATAGTCTGCAAAACTTTCTAAGGGTAGGTTCACATGTGCTTTCTGAAATCCGGTAGCCTGATCCAGCAGAGGAACAGGCTACAAGATTTCACTGCTGGAGCCCATCGACTATAATAGTATCCAGCTGTTTTCTGGCATCAATGCCAGGTTTCAGACGGACAAATACCGCTGCATGCTGTTTTGGCTGTCTGACAATCAGCATTTATGCCAGAACAGGCTGCCGGATCTCCTAACGCTAGTGTGAACCGAGTGTAAGGCTACCTGCACACAGGTGCCTCTGCCTTTCCGCACCAAAATCCTCATGTGTTGCTTGCGATTCTTATTGCGGATGTGATTCGGTATCGCCCAGATCTCACCCTTGGCGATTCACAAAGTGTACATGAGATCTGTCTACTCTCATACACTTTGCTGGTACTGTATTACTCTGCATTTTTCCCATATAAAAATCCGCAAAACCTAGACCTCATTAAGATGCCACATAAGAAGACAAAGTATCATAAATCACATATGGCAGATTAGGAGGAGGGGGGGCTATTACAGACTCTCTGCATTGGGGCCCGGAGCTTCAAGTTACAGAACGAGGACATGGCATGTACCCCCTGAGGCAGATGTCCCACAAGTTCGGAAGCTAGAACCTAAATCATAGGCAATGAGTGTATGAAGCATTTCCTATACTCTGATATGAAGTGATTTATTTTATTGACTTTCTGTCCCCCCCACCCCCCGAATATTCAATATACTGTCCACAGATCATGACGATGTAAGATGGCATCCTCGTAACATCACATTTATACAATTACTGTATGAATGATGCATTAGTGCTTATTGACTTTCGCCCCCCCCCTTCGTATTTCCCAATAGTTGATTCCAAGGGGGTTTAACCGGTATTCCATTGACCTGACTGGGAGCCATGCCCTCAATAGACTGCATTGAGCTACAGCTTATTGCTGAAGATTGGGGCAATATGCGTTATACGCGGACGGACATTATTTGCACAGTCATTATGTGATATTATAGTTCCTCTGTTCTTGCGTGTGAGCAGGAGTCAGTTAGGGAACATAGCGGTAGGCCGACTTCTGGGATATTTTACTTGGAATGTGTCAAATTGGCCTTGCAGACTTTATAGAAACCAGGCCGTGGTCTGACATGTTAACTCCTGGGCTGCTAGACAGATGTGAGGCTGTAGTAAGCCAGTCATGCATTCAAATAGTGGAAATTGCCTTCATATAATGAAAAGGGAGTTAAAATGTGGCTTTTACAAAAATTGCACTATGACATTCATAAATGGAAAAAAACAGCAAAACATATATCTGATATATTACCATTTATATAGCGCCATACAGTACAGGAATATGTAATATACTGTCAACCGATCATGGCGGTGTAACATGGCGTCCTCGTGACATCACATTTATACAGTTACTGCATGAACAATGCATTAGACCTGTGTTTGTAGCCAGTAGGAAAGGAATTGCAATGGGGAATATATGGATATTTTATTTTTTTAAGCTTTTACAAAGAACAACCATCATTCCACTGGCTCCATGAGGGGAGCCCCCCATCTCTGGCCACCATGCATCACCAAATGTCACATAGAGGAGGGTGGGAGTAGGCAGAAGGGGCAGCTTCCACATGGATACAGCAGTCTTGGTGAGTCCTCTGGAACCATCTACCATACAAACAGCACAATATATGTCTGTGCCACTTGACATTGGCATTATAAAATGCCACCCGTCACTGGGGCAGTATTTTTAAAAACATCTGTTTAAGGATCCTTATACACAAGAATTTTATCTGCCGTTTTTACTACAAATTTTTTTTTAGGAAATCTTAGTTTTTTTTTTTGTGGAAGGTTTTGCAAACGCTTGAGCAGATTTACTAATCCTGTACATAGCGTAACTTACACGGGCTGTCTAGCCCTGCAACAGATTTATCACAAAGGCTCCCACTGGATAATAAATCTGGTGTAGGGACAGACACTCTACACCAACTATTGGGGCAGTCGTTCATGTGGCCAGGGTTTATCATGCCAAGAAAGGATATGTCTTTTCTTGTTGCAGTGTCCACATAGACGCCACTGGAAACAGTGGTGGGTGACCGCTGGTGGTATAACTCCCATCAGTGGGACTAAATCGAGAGCAGGTCTGCCTCATTGAAATTGAAAGAGCGTGGCAGAAACCAGAGGGATTTCTGCTGTGGAATATGGGCCAATTATGCCAAAGATAAAAGCCGCCATGTAAACTAGCCCTTAGTAATTCAAATGCCTCAAAGTGTAACACCTGAGTTAGTGTTTCAATGATTTCCAAAAGCTGTAATTACCTTATAAAACAGCTTTCATTAATGTCCCCTGTCCCTTTCCACTGCTCCCTTAAAAGACCGTTGCTATGGCTTCTCTGTCTTCCCTTTAGTATAAACAGAAGACAGAGGGGCGGTCCTTCACACTGCATGCCTGCATTAGGCTTCAGTGCGAGGAGGCGTGTCTCTCAGTAATCCAATCTGATTGGCTGGCAGGGAGCTGCTGGCTAAAGCACGTGTGTATGTAAAGTGAGGGAAGTTGTTATGACAGTCTGGGGCCTTACTATGACCGGACCTGTGAAAAACTCATACATTGCAGTAGTATTTTATTGCAGTTTATGGTACAAGTGATCAGAAGATCGCATGTACAAACCACCTAAGGGGACAAAAAAATTACAACAGAAATTCATATATTCCCTTTTCACAATTTTACAAGTAAAAATAAACATAAGCATCCCCATGTCCAAAAATGTCCAAACTATTAAAATATAAAAATACTTGTCCCACATGGTGAATGGTGTAACAGTTATAAAAGAAATAAAAATGTGTGATTCACCTTTTTATGGCCATCTTGTCCCCAAAAAATGGAATAAAAAGTGACAAACGGTATCAATAAAAACTACAGTTAGAGGTTTTCGGAGATTTTAATACTGATGACCTATCTTCAGGATAGGTCATGAGTATGTGGTTGGTGGGATCTGACACCCAGGGCCCCGCTAATCAGCTGTTGGAGAAGGCAGCAGTGCTCGCAGTAGCACCGCGGCCTTCTCTCAGCCTTTCCTAGGCCAGTGATGACATGCTCATCGTGACATGGCTTAGGTGCAGCTCAGCCGCATAGAAGTGTATGGGACTTAGCACGATACCAAGCACGACCGATATATAATGTACGAAGCTGTGCTTGGTGAGCATGGAAAAGGCCGCTGGAGTCGTCTTAAACATCTGATTGGCAGAAGTCCCAGGTGTTTGGCTGATGAGATACTAATGACCTATACAGAAATATAAAAATGTTATGGGTAAAAACATTTAAAGTAGTAAAACTTAAAAACTGTACAAATTTGGTATTGTTCTAACTGTACTAACGCAAAGAATAAGGCTGTCATGTCACTTTTAGCGCTTAGTGAACAGCATAGTAACAAACCCTAAAAAACAAGGTGGGATTTTTTTTGTTCAATTTCACATTTTTTCCAGTTTTCCAATATGGCAAATAAAATGATACTATACATAAATACAACTAAATACAACGAGATAGGAAAGGAAAAAACAAACAAAACCAAAAATTGGCTCGGTCCTTAACCCCTTCAAGACTGCTACATGAATAGCAGACGTCCAGGGTTTCAACCAGCAGGGTCCGGGTCTAATATCTGTGATCGTCGATAATGCCGATTGCAGACATTTAATATCTCTGACAGGACTTATCCATTTTTCTTTACTACTCCATTGGTCTTATACTAACATGCAACTAACAACTGCAAAGTTTACTGCATATACACATTTCGACCCTCACTTCTGTAGCCTTTCCAGCTTCTGTACCAACAGCCTCCACCCATCTTTGAACACTGCCATGCTGCTTCCCAAGGTGTCCGATTGCTGTAGCTACAGTGTTGTCCAATGCCCCAAATACAATACTGCAAAATTAATAGTCCCTAAGGATGCAGATACAGACCAAACATCATTATATTAATTCAGACCCCAAGGACAGAAACTTAAATTAATTCAGAATTTAGACCTGACCAAATTAAGAACCTGGAACATACTCAAAAATTAAATTAGACCCTAGACCAGGCCCCTAAACTAATAAGACCCAGAATGATTCAGACCACACACAAACAAAATAAAATTACAGATCATAGGAAAAAACAAACAGATGTTGAAGGGCATCAGGACTTGGCGCAGCAGGTGCTGCTTGGAGTAGAGGAGTCAGGAGTGAGACACAGTAAATTGTTGCAGTTGTGCTCAACACCAGGGAGGTAAAATCTTGGTTTGGAGGCCCACTGGATCAGTCCATGCCTAGTCAAAGGGGCACTATGCAGAGTCAACAGCAATACATTACAGACCTGTAGTGCATGAGGCCTTCTTAAAATGATACACTAGATGAAAGATATATATGTATACAAAGATGAAAAGACCTTCTGATGTACAAAGAAAAAGAAGGTCTCATGAGAAGAAAAAAAGAAATGGGCCCTCAAACATAATTCCAGGCTTTACCACACAGGACATAGTAGTCCTCATCAACAGCCCAATAGTGGCCGCGTGGGCTGCCTCTGTGGTACATACAACCTTGATCTTGGGGTCAGATTTCCTTTTCGGTGCTTCTTAAAACAAAGTAACTTCTTGCAACGCCGATTAGCTATAAAGTGCTCTAAACAGCTCTGGTTTGTGTAATATGAAAACATTACTTCTGATATAGAATGCTAACTTTTTTGGTGAATTCACGGTTTTTCATTTAATGAATTGGCTTTGAAAAACATGCCAATCGTGCCCCAAAGATGCAGTCACCTGGAGTAAATATGGGGGGAGGCTGCAGATGTGTTACATAGAAGAGCAATTTGATTCTTGTGTGGGTGAAGGAGATTTCTCAGCATTTTTTATGCATGTGTTTCTCCTCCTGCCCATGTGTTGATGTTGGAACACAACACTGCCTCATAATTTATGGCGTGAAAGTGTTCGCTTCCTGCTCACAGGCTCAGGTAGCTTAGCAGCTTGCACTGAGTAGATGGGACATATGAGTCAGGCAGCTGGTAGGGTGCAGAGCATGGAGACTGTAGGAATCCCACAGCTACACTACTCACTTCAATGGTATTATACAGGTAAAGTGCTGGGTCACATCATTTTACAATTAACAAACAAAACTGGCATATTTAGCCAATATTCTAGGATGTATATGAGTGTTTGTTTGTAACATAGGTATATGTAGTGATAACCTTACTTATACTACAGTTATTTGTACGGACCTCTATGTATCTCCAACCACCATCTGAGAAACACAAAAAACTTTTTCCCCCAATCCTGCACATATATTTCAAAGAAAAACCATGGTAAGGAAGGACACACACCTATGTCTATTTGGAGTGGAGCAAATACCTTGTCATATCACAGAACATGCATATAAGCCATGGTAGAATGCAAAGAGCCTTTTGTGGTTGTGTTTGCAAACAATTTAACTTAATATCATGCTATATAATTACATCTTATTTTGCAGAACCTGTATATGTTCCATTCCTCGTTGTTGGGTCCATATTCATTGCCTTCATCATCGTTGGCTCCCTGGTTGCTGTCTACTGCTGCACATGTTTGAGACCGAAGCAGACATCTCAACAGCCGATGAGATTCACCTTACGCAGTTACCCTCCTGAATCTCTACCGATGATTTTGACCAGTACTAGCCTAAGGACTCCATCTAGACAGTCCAGCACTGCAACGAGTTCCACCTCTACTGGGGGATCAGTATGTAGACTTTCCTCCTCAAGAGCAGATCCTGGTTATCTAGTAACATCACCACCGCCTCCGTATTCTTCAGCACATTCCATCCATCTCAATCCCTCATCCACATTTCTGGTGCCCACACAGTACTTTTCCTATCCTCTCCAAACAGATGGAAACCTAAATAAGAACTGCCCTGATTTTAGACAGTAAAACTGTTTGGAAACTAGTGACAATCTCAAGTGCTGTCTCTAATTCTACCAGATGTAAGGCAGCTATCCTACAAGTCAATGTTCAACCTTTTAAAAGGTCTTGATATATGACTTGGATAATAAATAAGCCGTCTCATCTGCTGACACCTGTTTCTGGGCGATTGCCCCTCATCAGTACAGAGTGCAGAATATTGGCTTAACTGAGTGAGATGCCGGAGTCAGGATTTGGGGAATACAATAACTCCTTATGAATGATAAAGAGCATACAGTTTTGTACATTTTTGTAGAGACAAAAAATTTTGTACAATATTTAGCAAATAAGTTTCTAATATTGTGCAATAGGAGGTGTATAATAAAGCCAACATTTACCTTTCTACTGGCAAAAAACCCCAAAAACTGCTGTAGTTGATTTGCTTCTGACTGTTGGGCAGTAAAGGACATAAAAAATTTGGGTTCTAAGAGACCACTAATTCTCTACATAAAAAATAAAAACCCATTAAAAACGACTAAAACAACAGTACCGGTAAGTACTATTTAGTGTGAGATTGGTGGTATCCAATTTAAGATCTAAACACCATAATTGTATCCCACATGTGGCAACAACATATACTCTAATAGTACATCAAATACACAAAAAATAATAAAGTATGAGCGTTTTGATTTAATATCTTACAAAGGGAAAAAGGATTTAGAAAACTGTTAATCATTCCAAATTTTAAAAGTCAAAGCTAATCTCTTTTGGTTACTATTTTTTTTTATTTGCGAATGTACGCATTTTGTACCACACTGTACTGTACCACAGATTGCGACAATCTTGTAGCAAATAAAATCAAGAGCAATAAAAAATAAAATTTCCTGGCATATTTTACCAACCGATATGTAAGAGCATCCAGAATTTTTTCCCCGTTTTAAATTATGTCATTCTCTAGCCAAAAAACTTGACATGGCAACTTGGATAAGGGATGTCGTCGCAAAAAAGTGTCTTTATATGATCACAAATTATAAACATAGATCCTACTACACCAGAATTCTGGATTTCAGATATTTTGTTTATGTTATACAGTATTTTTTTTAAATAATCAAATAAAAATTCAAATCTTAATACAATAAAAACAGTGCTAATTAGAATTCGGCTAATTTTCTACAAGCTGATATACAGGTGGGTCATAAATGTATTAATCACATGAATCTGTAATTAAAAAAGTGGAAAGAGTGTGTGAACCTATGCTTTCAGTAACTAGTCACCCGAGCAATGACTTGACTACAGATGATTGTGGTGCCTGTTGATTAGACCTACAGGGTCATCCCAATAAATTAGAATATCATTGGAAAGTTAATTTCAGTAATTAAATTCAAAAAAGTGAAACTCATTATACAGATTCATTACACACAGAGTGATCTATTTCAAGTATTTATTTCGTTTAATGTTAATGATTATGGCTTACAACTAATGAAAACCTTAAAGTGATTATCTCAGAAAATTAATTATGTAAGGCCAATTAAAAAATTATTAAGACAGAAACGTTGGCCTACTGAAAAGTATGTGCAGTCGATGGGTCAGGGCTACTTTTGCATGAATTACTGCACCAATGCGGCGTGGCATGAAGGCGATCAGCCTGTGGCACTGCTGAGGTGTTATGAAAGCCCAGGTTGCTTTAATAGCAAGCTTCAGTTAATCTACATGGTTGGGTCTGGTGTTTCATCTTCCTCTCAACAATATCCAGGAGAGTTTGCTGGCCAATAAAGCACAGTGATACCGTGGTTATTAAACTAGGTAATGGTACTTTTGGCAGGGTAGGCAAGTGCCAAGCCCTGATGGAAAATTAAATCAGTATCTCCATAAAGCTCGTCAGCAGAGTAAAGCATGGAGTACCTGGACAAACACCAGCAGATGACATAGCTCTCCAAACCATCACTGACTGTGGAAACCTCACATTGGACCTCAAGCAACTTGGATTGTGTGCCTCTCCAGTATTCCTCCAGATTCCGGGACTTTAATTTCCAAATGCAATGCAGAATTTACTTTAATCTAAAACAGGACTTTGGACCACTGAACAGCAGTCCAGTCCCTTTTCTCCTTAGCCCAGGTAAGACGATTCTGACGTTGTCTCTGGGTCATGAGTGGCTTGACACAAGAAATGCGACAGTTGTTGTTCATGTCCTAGATATGTCTGTGTGTGGTTGCTCTTTAAGCACTCTCTCCATCTGCAGTCCACGCCTTGTGAATCTCCCCCAAATTCTTGAGATACCTTTTCTTGACAATCTTTTTTAGGCTGTGGTTATCCCGGTTTCTTATGAACCCTTTTTTTTTTTTTACCAAACTTTCCTTACACTCAACTTTCCATTAATATGCTTGGATACAGCACCCGGTTAACAGCCTGCTTCTTTAGCAATGACCTTTTGTGGCTTACCCTCCTTGTGGAGAGTGTCAATGACTATCTTCTGGACAACTGTCAAGTCAGCAGTCTTCACCATGATTGTGCAGCCTACTGAACCAGACTGAGGAACCATTTAAAGGCTTAGGAAACCTTTGTAGGTGTTTTGCATTGATAAGCTGATTAGTATGTGACACCATGAGTCTACAGTATTAAACGATTCCACAATATTCAAATTTTCTGAGATACTGACTAGGGATGAGCCAATCGACTTCGGATGAAACATCTGAAGTCGCTTCAAATAAAACTTTGTTCTAATACTGTATGGAGCAGGAGCTCCGTACAGTATTAGAATGTATTGGCTCCGATGAGCCGAAGTTCGGTAAAACAGCTTTTTACAGTTTTTTTTTTTTACAGCTTTTTACAGTACAAATTTATGAAGTTATTGCCCGAAGTCTTGCGAGACTTCGCGAAGCAATAACTTCGGCTCATCGGAGCCAATACATTCTAATACTGTACGGAGCTCCTGCTTTGTACAGTATTAGAACAAAGTTTTATGCGAATCGACTTTGGATGTTTCAAGTAAAGTTTCAAGTAGACTGTGATAAAATTCTAATGTGTTCACAAACTTTCTGGTACCACTGTAAACATTATTACACATCTATAGAGGGTCACTGGTAAGTAATCAGTAAGCAACTCTTTTGTAAAAAATTTCAAAAAGCAAGAATTATATCAACATAAAAATCTAAATATTTTTTGCTTCTTTGAAACGTTTTGGTAGAAGTTAGATGGTGTGCAAATCAGATCTTCTGCTTCTCACAGGTGTCATCTATTTGTTCCTGTTTTTTTCAGACATGTTTTCTCTATTCTTGAATGTTGTATAATTTAAGCGTAAAGTAGAATGTGTTTAATTTCTTTTTACATTAAAGTAAAATACAAGAACCCCTTTCATGTTCAAACTATACCTTTTATTAAATTGAAACAACTGAGACAAAATACTGCGTTATCCATGCACATTCCTTAATAGAGACACAACAGATGTGTAAAAAAAAAACAATAACCAGTGCCATCTTCCTTGCTTGCCTGAAAGACTAGAAAATGTGATGTAGACTGCACTTCAGAAATAAAATATCACAAAAATAAAACCTGAGTTATGAATAAAACATTCAGAAGATACATTAGTCATGCAGCACCAAAACGTCTAGTTACTGCAGCAGGAATGACATACTGCATAAAATCAAGAATAAACTTCATACAACCCATTAGACATCCACAGCAAACAGAAGTACAACATAAAATAAGGAATATGCACAAAAATATACAGTGAAAAACAACTATATATACGACAGGAAGAACAAGAGAAAAAAACATTCCGTCATGGCTTCTTTTAAAGTGTCAATAACAAGAAATGCAGAAGAGACAAGGAAAGCATAATGGGTGTTATAGTTGTTGAGACAACTTTTTAAACATGTTTTACTTTTGACATCACACACAAAAGATATCTAATAATGGCAGGTGCGGAATACAATAAGGGAATTTTGTCAGTTCCCACACAATCACAAAAAGTTAAAATACTTGTTGCGCTCTGCTGGGATTTACACAAACAATTAGTTCAGCTTATTGCATCCTTCAGGACCGGTATTAATCATCCAGATCTTTGATAGGATCCAATTTTGGCATTTACACATGGTACTACATGGCTCGGTTATCTTCAAGGTTTAGTTAACTTAAGGAACAGCAGGGCACAATACCGAATGGCTTTCTGAAAGGTTCCATTATACTCGCAAATATAAGTGTTAAAAGCATGCGAAAGATAGATGTCCAGAGTCCAACAAATCTCTAGACTTACGTTTCATCCTTAAAATCGACTTTTTTTTTATACCCTCCTCAAGCATCTGTATGAAAAATGCATCACATTGTATAAAACAATAAAAATTGACTGGTGAAAATTACTGGCTACAAACATACAGTTTTATGAATCAACAAGTCATATGCTTGTAGACAGTAGGTGTCTTTGATCTATAACATCATCTTATATTTTCCCCATTTGGGCAGAATGGAATTGGAAGAGTTGTATGATATGTATTCATAAGAACTAAAGTGTAAGGACAGATGACTTTATGGTATTTAATGCCACTCTCCATTTTAGTTTGGGATGTTTTATGGATTCATTTTTCCCGTAGGCTTTGTATCTTTACAAATGATGTATTCCTACTAATGTTAAAACTAGATTGCACTACTGGATTCATACCCCTGGATATAAGGATACAGCTTCTAGGTAAAAAAAAAAAATAGAAAAGCTGTAAAACTGCAATTGCTGTAATTTTTATGTAATGCAAGCATGAAAACAATCTGTGCATTAGATTTTATGCAATTATATTATATAAATGTTTTATTTAGGAGTCCATTTTTATAATTTCATAAGATATGATACATTTTTCATATGGATGATTGAGGTGGTTAAAAACCCTTGTGGGAGATCAGCGTCTCTGCCCAGAATGAAGTTGAAGGACAACATTTAAGCGGACGGCTTAAATCTGAGCTTTTATCTTTGACATGTTTATGTTTTTGAGTATAACAAATTGAACCTTTCGGAAAGCCTAGCATGGACTAAGACGTTATTGAGCTCTGTTCCTTATGTTTCCCAGAGGAGCACCCTCTGTGCATGTTGGAATTGGACCCTATTCTTGAAGATCAGAATGATTTGAATCTATCCAAAGGAAGAGCGGACTAAGCTTTAATTATAGCACATGGAAATATCAGTAGAGCGCAAGTATTCTTAGATTGTTGAGACAATTGTACAACATCCGGGTAAACTCATGCAGGGTTATCATATAAATTAATAGGACTCATGAATGAGATTATCAGGTGTCATACATACAGTAGTCTCGGCAGGTGTTCTCTCTACGCCTGATAAGACTTATAGAACAGGATTGTATGAACACTTTAGCAGAAATTTAACATGTATTCAAAATCCAAGTGTCTAATGGCTATTTTACAAAAATGAGGGTGAGGACAAAATGTAAAAACAGAAATTTGTAATACAATTAGGTTGAAGCATAACGATTTTTTAAGGAATATCTTTCCCCAACACAAATATCGTACTAAAACTTAGTGCAAGCCTGCAAATTAACAAAACCCACCAGAAACAGGGTTTTCATTAGTCAAACATTATACTTGAAAATATTAACTCATGCAGACAGAACAGGTACACTCATCTCAACCACAAGTGCTTAAAGTCACGAAAAAGGAAAATGAACCTCATCATCAGGTGATGGATGCTCATACAGAAGAGAGAGGAATGATTCAAAACAAAGTAAAATCAGTCCATTCATAGGTGCTGTTTACTTATTCAAATGAGGATCAAGCCGGAAAATTAGCAATGCAACCTTTTAAATAACGCAGCAAAATATTTTACATCAATATTCAGTAGCACGATCACCTTTCCTGACCTCCCGTGTAAAAACGATCAAATAAATAGGTTTGAAATAATGTAACAAGACTTTTAAACTTTCTAAAAATGCTAGTACAGCTTCTCGAAAGCAACCTTTGCAGAAAAGGGTGCCGATCTAGCTCCAAATGGGGCACAAAATATACAGTGTATTGACTTTAATTTAAACATATAGTCAGCACATACCGCATTGGCACCTATTCAAAGAAATGTGAATTAATGTACATCATTGCAAAGTAGTTCAATACATTAGGCTATCAAAACTAGTTCTCACTGTGACGCTGCAATCAGTGTGTGGGGATGCCATATTGACAAGGGGAGCGCCCAGGACTTAATATATAACGACAGAGGAACGGCAGAATGCAAGGTTCTAAGAAAATATGCCCTACTTATTTCATGGGGAATACAAGTCCTTGCTAAAAAAACAAACATGGCAGGTCGTCCTCATTGAGATGTCGCCTTTCACAAAAGAAGCTACGTGTATATCAGTTTATCCAATACATTCTCCTTTGAAAACAAATCCGGTTCGATCTTATTATACCCTACTGTTCCCTAAAACCAAAAAATGTATGATATGCACAGGGTTGGCATTAGAAATTTCAAAGTCTCAAAGAGTAAAACATTCAGGGCCCACTGGGCTTTCTCCCACATCCACCAGCAATATAATAAATTGAGCAGGCAGAAGTAATGTTAAAATTCACCTCTATGATGGAGGGTAGCCGGCAGCACAGTGCACCCCTACAGGCAGTAACCGCTTGTACTGCACTAATGGGGGGCACTGGATGCTAGCACCTTGTCATATAGGGCAGGAAAGTTGTAGTAAAGCTTTTCCATTCTGCTGAATTCTTTACATTTTGTCAAAGCATTGAGAAATATGGTATATATTGTACAATTTTTGTTATAGAGATTTGCTCTAAATACTTATTAAAACATGTTTGGAGGCACTTATAATCTGACTGCAAATTACAGCATATAGGCATTTACCACAGGTTACATTTAAAACTCATACACCTACAGGAATAAAAATATAAACGGTAATTACAATTACAATAAAATTCTTCACTTTTTTAATGTTTAGAATCATATTGTGTAACCTTTTATTCTAATCAGGCCTGTTCTGGCCAGTACTGTTACTGTATATATGCATTGTGTGAGCTGTCCTTAGGATAAATGACTACATAGGCTATGTTAATATTTGCCCATATAAAGTTTTTATCAACATTGGAGGCTAAGCTGTAAGAAGAATATCTGAAATTGGTTAATTGTAAGAAAATTGCATATTTTCTATTCTATAAGTCATAGTTCTGTATTACTTTTAATAATTTATTTATAGTGAGAAGCACAATACAGACATCAATGAGCTCACAATGTGTTCATCGCGAGCAAAGAATTTTTCAAAATGATCGGGGGAAAAATGGTGACATCAAAAAAGCACTTCCAGACAGACAAAAATTGTAATAAAGAAATCCATATGTAATTTACTCTCTAGGGCGGTTTCTAATAAATAAAAAAAATAATCTAAAAGAATAAAAGTGTTCACGTGAGAGAAAACTTTTTAGTTTTCTGCAGTTAAGAATTTCTCTAATTTTCCCATAAAAAAAAAAAAAAAACCACTTTTCAGAAACGAGTACTTTCTAAGGTTGCCTATACATGAGATACTCGTTGGCTGAACACTCGCTATCTGGCCCAACAGCATCCTCTCTGCTTGAATGAACATGCATGAGTTTTGAACAAGGAGAAGAAAAGCCGGGCTTCAATAGAAGGAGTGGGCATGTTGAAATCCAACAGGCTGATCCTTATCTCCCCTGACATCTACTGTAAGAATACAGCTTGATTCTAATGTGTATGGCCAAGTTAAGGCCCCTTTCACACGAGCGAGTTTTCCGCACAGGTGTGATGCGTAACGTGAACGCATAGCACCCGCACTGAATCCTGACCCATTAATTTCAATGTGTCTGTGTACATGAGCGTTTTTTTCACGCATCACTTCTGCGTTGCGTGAAAAACGCAGCATGTTCTATATTCTGCGTTTTTCGCGCAGCCCTGGATCCATAGAAGTAAATCGGGCTTCAGTGAAAAACGCATTGCATCCGGAAGCAAGTGCGGAGGCAATGCATTTTTCCACTGATGGTTGCTAAGAGATGTTGTTGGTAAACCTTCAGTTTTTTATCACGCGCGGGAAAAACGCATTGCACTCTCGCGGAAAAAACTGAACAACTGAACGCAATCGCAGTCAAAACTGACTGAACTTGCTTGCAAAATGGGGCGAGTTTCACTGAACACATCTGGGGCCAATCCGTCACGTTTGTGTGAAAGGGGCCCAAGACTTTTCTAAACGTAATAAGTATGTATGACCATAGTGGAAATACAACGTGGATGAAGTTACTGGAGAATTGTATAGAACTGCCAAAACATGGAAACTTAGTAAAAAATACATCACACGACAAGGCAGTAAAAGACAAGCCTGGCATTAGCCTCAGCAAAATGCATCAACTCTTGTGTCTAAACACACAAGCAAGTGCAGAACAGCAGACACATTTGCTACTCTACAAAACAGGAAACAGAAAAGCATAAATAAGGCGGAAGGTGTAAAATGTCACAGATAATAAAAACAAGGGCCCTCACGGCGATTGGACAGAGCCATACAGACTGAATCATAATTTCCCTTGTTGCATCTTACTGCTTCAGCTATCTCTGAAATCTCATGGAGCAGGGACGCAGAAAAAAAAAAAAAATCAGTTTTGTCTTTGGCAAACATATTTATTAAAATAGTTGGACACGTAACCCTCTACATCAACGCCTGGATCAGTGAGGCAGGAGGACCTCAGGTCTTTTACTGCTGATAGAATTCCAGAACGGTCATCAATCTGGTAGACTCGGGACCCTGCACTTTGATGGTCAGTAGAAGTAACTGGCTGATTGCTAAGGAGCCAAGACATTGCTTCCTTCTAAATAATACTGAAACATCTGTCCAGTCTTCTTGCTGACAAGCTTAAAGTAAGAATCACAATTTTAATGGTTAGCAACAATTTGTTCGATGTTGTCTTCTTCAGTAGTTGGGAGACAGTTGACCACAGATCTTCTTGAAACTTGAACAGAAGTTTTGACATTTCATTGTTAGGTCTCAAGAGAGCTGATGGACATGTTTCATTTCACCATTCGTCTGGTTTCTGCTTTGTGGTGTCATAAGCTCGGATTACTTCAGACTGTGAGACAATGCCATTCTCATCCTGGGAGAAAGCGTATCCATCTGCAGAAAGCAAGAAGAAATTTTAAAGAATGGTTTAACAAATTTAGCCTCAGTTTGCAGAGTTCTAATGGCTTTACAGTGGCCATGACAGATATGACTATTCCGTTACAATCTATTTTTTTTCTTTTTACAGATCCCATTGACTTTTTTTTATTTTTTTACTAGAATTGGAACATACTATGCTATCGTGGCCATCAAAGAGCAGATAAAATCTGATGAGAAAGTATGACGAGCTTTATTCATTTTTAGAAATCGTGGTGCAAGAAATGTAGCTCTAAACTCATCCTAAAGGTAGTTAATAAACTATAACAAAATCTAAAAAGAGCAGAGTGGGCTGGGGTTGAACTATCAGTCAAAGTTCAAAATGTGCAGTATAATACTGATTATTTGGCGATCACTGATTGGGTTCACGGATCAGAAACTTGCTCTTGTTAGGTCTCACACACTCCTATACTGCAGGCACACTGATCGTCAGGTCCTTGCAGCACAGGGGTGTTCAGCCATCACTGCAACAAACATCAGGACCTGAAGCATTCTGGGGTGCAGGCTTTCAAGTGGCCATACAGTATGAGGGAAGAAAGATGATGACTGAACTATGGCTCCCTCATCTACTGATAAAGTCAATGCCAGAAAGGAACCAGTCACAGGGAACATTTGTTGCAGTAACAGTTCTATACATGCCTTCCTCTGTCCTGTCAGAGGAGAGAGAAGACCCTTAGGCCTAATTCACACGTCCGCAAAATGGATCCGCATCCCTTCCGCAATTTTGCGGAAGGGTTGCAGACCCATTCATTTCATAGGGGCAGGAATGGATGTGGACAGCACACTATGTGATGTCCGCATCTGTGTTTCCGTTTCCGCAAAAAAATAGAACATGTCCTATTCTTGTCCGCAATTGCGGACAAGAAAAGGCATTCTGTCTATAGTGCCAGCAATGTGCGGTCCGCAAAATGCGGAATGCACATTGCAGCCGTCCGTGTTTTGCGGATCCGTGTTTCCGTGTTTTGCGGATCCGTGTTTCCGCAAACACACTACGGACGTGTGAATAAGGCCTTAGGGTACTTTTACACTTGCGGCAGGACGGATCCTGCAGGCTATCCAGCCTGCCGGATCCGTTCTGCCGCAAATGCCCGTGCACTGCCGTGCTGCCGCTCTGTCCCCATTGACTATAATGGGGCGGGGGAGTTCGGAGCTACGGCGCAGCACGGCAGTGCACGGATGGAGATCGCCGGACTAAAAGTACTGCATGTCCGACTTTTCAGTCCGGCGATCTTTGCCGTGCACATGCACTTGCGACGGGACGAATCCGGCAGGTTGGATAGCCTGCCGGATCCGTCCTGCCGCAAGTGTAAAAGTACCCTTACAATGTAGCTGTTACAGTGTATCATACAGTGTCTATTCACACCACCAAAATACACAATATAAGTATATATAAACCTCTATGTCATCAAAAAAGCAATAAAGAATAAAAAACTGTGACATTAACTTTTCCTTCTATCCCTCCTCCAAAAAATGTATCAACAATTTATATGTACCCCAAAATGGTTCTATTTAAACATAAGTTCTTAATAGCACCATTTAAGATTAACCTTGCTTCAGTGCATCTCTTCCCTATCTTGACACGTATCGTGCTAACATTTCTTTATCCTACCCCCACCTCTCCCCCATTAGACTTTGTCCCCCCCCTTACCCATTAGACCTTGCCCCCCCTCCCCCCCAACTTCCCTAGTTTGCCTGCAGCTCCAGTCCTCCCATGATACAGAACTAACAGATGCCGGACTTGATGAGGCTGACAAGAAGGGTGGTCCAGTGGGCAGAAAAGATATGTTTTTTTATTGAAACTGGGAACATATGCTTTATATATGCTCTAATTTCACTTTGTTTACTGACATTTTTGTGTCTGTTTACTTTGTACACTTGTTTCTTATTAATAAACAGAGAATTGAAAAAAATAAATAAAAATAAAATAAAAATCATTTTATACATAATGTGTTGTTACATAAAACTAATTTTTTTTATTGTGCAAAAGTATTAAAAGTATAAAAAAAACTATATATACAGTTCTGTGCAAATGTTTTAGGCCGGTGTGGAAAAAGATGCTGCAAAGTAAGAACGTAGAAGTGTTAATAGTTTAAATTTAAATGTATTCTGCAGCAAAAATTTGTGCATGCAGGACTTTTGTCTTTGCTTAGAAATCATCTTCTGAGTGGAAACCTAACTAATCTATGGGGTCTAAGGGCTCCGTTTGGCGTCAGTTAGGTGCCTTCTCCGTCCTTTACAATCTACTGCTCCTAAACAGAGCAGGAGAACGGAAAGGCTGAACGGTGATATGAACGAAGCCTAAGAACTACATATTAAGAAATATCTTCAGCGTAAAGAGTAACGAGAAGTCTTAGTGTTAATGTTATCGAGTTTGTCTGTGATGACATGAAAAGGCAGAAGGATTTGAGCAAGCCTTAATCCACAGAAGATTTACATTTATTTCTCCAAGATGTTTGGAACAACCTCCCTGCTGAGCTAACGTCCGATTTGTGTTGTCTGGGTACTCTCTATCATTATGGAGAGTGCCTAGTATGCATAAGGAGTATTGTAGGCCAGGCAATGCTGCTATGAGTTTCTTGAAAAAAATAAAATAAAATAATGCAATATATGCAAATTAGCATTTCTTTTCTGTTGCCATCAGACAGACTTAGCTTTCTCTGTCTTTTGGAAGAAAAGCTAATTTGTTGCCTGGTCTACAATATCCCCCTCACACATACTAGGTGCTCTTCATAATGAGAATGAATATCCACCAGACCTGACAAAGGCCTCTCAGCTAGTTAAGGCAATTTTCTCTGATCTGCTCTGATAAAAGGTAATCACTTGGAAAGAGCCATTTGCAGATGAGATGTTGACCTTAACTATTAACTTAAGTATGCTTTATGGCCTGTTTAAAAGGCTGTGTTGACTCTGTATAGCGCCATTACAGCTGGTGTTGCGAGAAGGATAATTTTCTTTTACTTTTGGAAGGAAAATTGGTATTTAATAGAGATATACTATCAAGTCAATTCTACCGATTTGGAAGTCTCAGAGAGAAAGAGAGGCCCACACGTAATACTCCACTGGAAAAGAAACATGCAAGCCAGTTCTCCTTCATACAGGACGAGAAAAGTGAGTATCTCAAGAGAAAATTGCACTGGTTACAGTAGATCAGTAGTAATAATAAGTCAGAGCACCTAGACATGTATTTTTTTTCTTAAAGACATTTTGCTAGTCATATGACTGGCTTTTTCAATTACAATACTAATTTAGAAAGCCAGTTGAATGACAAAAAGTCATCCACCAGGCAAATTGTCTTTAAGAAAAAAAAAAACACAAGTCCAATAGCTCTGACTTATTACCTATACCTATTACCTGATATACTAGGACAGGGATGGATGAGAACCTTCAGAGAAATACAGTAGACTGGTACTTACGAAGCAGATTATGTTGTATAGATTCTGAGCGATAAATGTTGACTGTGTTCTTCTTGAAGACATTTTTCAGTAGTTGTGCTCTCTCTGTTAAACTATGGGCAAACAGATACCAAGCAGTAAGAACATTTTTGCACCACAGAAACATTTTTCACAGGTAAAACACAAAACAATTATATAGCAGTCACTTCAAATGATACCCAAGATAGAGTTTGTGGTACCCCAAAAGGGGGTGAACTAGAGTGTGGTGCTCGCATGTCATCCCTGTTTTTCTTTCAGTGTGTGTATATATATATATATATATATATATATATATATATATATATATATATATATACATACAATGCAGAAAAAGCGAACAGCACTCCAATAAAAGTGTAAAAAAGGAACTCCTTTATTCACCTGAACAGTGCACTGTTCAGGTGAATAAAGGAGTTCCTTTTTCCACTTTTATTGGAGTGCTGTTCGCTTTTTCTGCATTATTTTGGGGTAAGATACCTATACCTTGGAACGTGCACCCAGCAATACATTTTCTCTTTTGACCAGTGCCGTCATTTTTCTTTATATATATATATTATATATATATATATATATATATTATATATATATTATATATATATATATGTGTATATATATATATATATATAGCACTTCCTTGAGTAGTGAAAAATTCTTATTTATTTACCGAGTAAAAGCAACGTCTGGTGCACCTAATGGCACCTTTCTCAAGCAATTGACAAGCCATTGCTTGAGAAAGGTGCCATTGGGTGCACCAAAACGTCGCTTTTTACTCGGTAAATAAATAAGAATTTTTTTCACTACTCAAGGAAGTGCTGTGGAATGTTTCCTTTGTATATTCCTGTGGACTCAGGGGACTGTCCTCACAGCCACTGGCACTCCTGTTTTCAACTTGTAAACCTGCTGTGCGATCCTGCATATTTTTGTTTATATAAATATATATATATTTATTTATTACACAACAAACTACATCGTTTTTTATATATAGACACACTCTAGAACTACTTTTACAGCAGTCTTGATTGGTTGTTACTGAAATAATGTACTTTTAGGTCTTCCTGTGCTACAAAGTGCACTCATTTTCAATACAAATGGCAGCACCTTTTCCACAGACATACCTGTTGAGAAGATATTTGTCATGTGGATGTTTGTTAATAGGTTCCTGGGACATAGTGATAGACCATTTTTATTTTAGTGCCAATATCTAACATGTTTGACCACTTTCTTAATAATAGAAACTGGATACCATGCACTGAATACTAAAACAAATATGCGGATATATTAATATTAACATTTCCTACTAAAGTAATAAATATTTTGACATACAGAACAACTAGTGAAGTCAAATGGATTCTTTTATATTATTAATCTTTTATTATACTATCTGAGGCCCTCTAACTCAGCACTTTAAAATGAAATGATCTTGCACTGACCATTACAAACATAGATATACTTACTGAAAAATAATCTTACCTTTTACCATGTACTACAGAGCCTGGGTCTTGGGACTTGGCTTCAAGGTCCTGAACTTCATCAACCAAGTTTTTAAAGCAAGTTCTTTTCACACTTAATTTAAAAAAATTATAAATAAAAAATGAAATCACATCATCTTTGTCTTATTAATAGCAATCTTAGCTTAGAAGAGATGCAGATAAAACAGAATAAATAGTATAATAAAACATAATGCCTACCAAAGTAATCCTTGTACAGATGACATTTATTACTATGTAGTCAAGGTTTCCAATAAGTAATCTATCATTAAAAACTAATTAAAAAATAAAACACTGAAAAGCAAATACTTACGTTTTATAAAACACATCAAAAAGCAAGGACGTTACAGGAATAAATAAGAGACCCATCCAGAAAACACCAGAGCGGAACATCATATCTGCCTGCAATAGACATGTACAGCTCTCGTTAGGTTTGTTTATGCTAATTTATAGTCTATTATGTGTATAGTATAGTTTATATATGTAGGTACTGTAATGAAGTCTTCATAATCACAGATGCATAATATTACAGCATTCTTTGAAGTTTTTTTCCATAATTACATATGAAAAAACATACAAATAACTCCTATATTTGAAGATTTAACTTGTTATTAACGTAGAATTTTCTTGAAGTTAATTTTACAGGAAGTTTCAATGTCTGGCATAAAGACATCCACATTTAACACACTACATAATCTAAAGTGGTTAGAAATGCGAATAATCTGCAGTCTGGGATGAAGCATGATAGAAGAATTACTAGAAACCACGTATTTACCTTTACACATGCCGATCCTTGTGCTGCGGTTTCCAGAAACTCTTTGGGATTTCCTAGATTTCAGCTACCTTGTTTCTAATTCCAACAAGTATAATGGAGGAGAGGCAATAATGTGGGCCTTAAGATGTTAATACTGACCATTGTAATGCTAACTATGAATGGACGGGCAACCAGAGTCACTATTCAGCCCACCAGTCTTTGGCTTTGCAAATGAACATGGGTTGGGGGAGGTGGGAAGATTTTTTTTTTTTCTGCGTCATATCTGAAAGCCTGTCAGATTTTTTTATTGTTCAGTTGCTGAGTTAATCCAAACCTAAAAGATTTAAAGCTGACATCCGCATTTAAGACAGAAGGCTTCTTTGTATATTTTGGATCAAGTCAAGGGAGTGGGGGAAGTAAAATCCCAAAGAATTTTCTTCTTTTTTCTGCTGGAGAAAAGAAAAAAAAATCTACCCCTCATTCTGTAGAAACTTTGTAACTTTTCACATCTCTACGCACGCAGGCTGGTCAAGCTGGGAAATGGCAAACTCCAGCCTGTCAGACAATGGCAGAAACAGGAGCAGCCTGTTCTAAGGATGGGCTGTGTCAGGCTGGGTCTGTGGTTTACAAATTGTTCCTAATGTGTGAGATTTGCAGTCCATGCCAAGTCTCCTTTTTCTTGTGAAACCAATTGGAATCTGCCACAAAAGTGGTTCTTGTGGGAATTCATAAGGGGATCAGAAATTAGGCTTGAAATAACTGAGGACTAACCGCCTTCCAAGTAAATGAAATAAATCAGCCATTGTATATAGTTTGCTTTCAACCAAAACATGGTGTTGATGACTTGGCACCTTCTATAGGAATGGTATATAAGGTATAAGAGTCATCTTTACGTTCCAACACAAATACTTGACATCGTAGTTACTATACGTTTAGTATACCTATACATATAGTGTATGAATTCATGAGCAAGGTGTGAAACCTAGAAAATGACAGCGACAGGATTCAGTGTACTGATCCAACTGATACAATGAGTGGGTGTTCACAGTAAATATCAGTATCACATGTAGGAATCTTTAACTTGTATGTTAAGCAAAGACCATTGGACATGTTGGTCTTTCCTACCAGTGTAGCTGCTCTACTTTGTAGACCAGGCCTGCAGAACTTTATATGGTCTGAGAGCCTTAGTGTCCGACTGTTACTACCATGTGTCCACATTAAAAGTGGAAGACAAAGTACCATCTATCCACAAGACGGGTGATGAAATATATCATGGCTGGGGATCTGACCCCTGGGATTCCTATTGATCAGGACATGTCTGTTTCCTGATGGTAAAAGCCGCCTAAAATGGCACTGCAGGATGCACGTGGCTCATACCTTTGCTATAGACAGAGGATGGGCAAACTGCGGCTCTCCAGTTGTTGCAAAACTACAACTCCCAGCATGCAAATACTGCTTACAGCTATCAGCCTACAGCAGGGCATGGTGGGAATTGTAGTTTTACAACAGCTGGAGGACCACAGTTTGCCCATCCCTGCTCTAGACTGTAAATGATCATGGAACGTTGTCATTTCAAAATAAGTGACACTTCCTTCTTTACAGGCACTTTAACAAGTTTCATAGTTTTATGTAATTAAAGCATCATATAGACACCGACAAAAAATAATGCACCAAGGAGTTGTTGGAATGGAATGAAACTTTCTACGTGTGATAGTCCATAAAAAGAAAGTTTGAAATCTTTGCTAATTTATTAAAAAGGAAAAACTAAAATATTGCATTCACTGAATGAAGCACCTTTGGCAGCGATTACAGCCTCCAGTCTTCTTGGGTATTACGCCACAAGGTTTGCACACCTGGATTTGGGGTTTTTCTCCAATTCTTCTCTATAGATCCTCTCAACCTCTGTCAGGTTGGATGGGGACCGTCGGTGGAAAGGCATTTTTGGGTTTCTCCAGAAATGTTCGATTAGGTTCAAGTCAGGTCTCTGCATGTGCCCCTGAAAGACATCGTTGTCTTGTGTGCTTAGGGTCATTGTCTTGCTGGATCTTGAACCTTCGGCCGAGTCTGAGATCCAGAGCACTTTGGATCAGGTTTTCATTAAGAACCCTTACCAATCTGCCTGTCCCAGCCACTGAAAAACACCACCATGCACCATGGTATTGGGCATGTCATGTTTAATCAGTCCAGAGAATCTTTTTTCTCGCAGTTGAGCGTCCTTTAGGTGAATTTTTGCAAATTCCAGACAGGCTTTCATGTGTTGTTTTTCGAGGAAAGGCTTATTTATGGCCACTCTGCCATAGAGCCCAGATTGGTGGCGCTGCTAATGGTTGACCTTCTGAAAGTTTCTCCAATCTGAACACCATCTCTGCAGCTCAGCCTTAGTGACCATTGGGTTCTTGGTCACCTTTCTTACCAAGGCTCTTTTCTTCTGATTAGTTAGTTTGGTGGAGAAACCAGCTCTAGGAAGAATTCTGGTTGTTCTAAATTTCTTCTATTTAAGAATTATGGAGGTCATTGTGCTTTTGGGAACTTTCAGTGCAGCAGAATTATTTTTGCCCCTTCTCCAGATTTGTGCCTCCACACAATCCTGTCTCTGAGCTCTATGGCTTGATTTTTGCTCTGATATGCATTGTCAGCTCTAAGACCTCATATAGACAGGAGTGTGTCTTTCCAAATCATGTCCAATCAACTGAATTTACCACATCTGGACTCCAGGCAATCACATGCTGCCAGAAGATTGCACCATATTTCATAGTGACAGGTTCCCTTTAATAATTCTGCTGCATCGTAGCGAGCTTTACTATTCATACTATACTATATATTCCTTCCATCGTATGTTAGAAAACTGCAGAACTTTAATTTATTGAAAGATTTAACTGAATTTATACACAACTCCCTATTAACCATATTGTACCTTTCAAAAGTGGGAGTTATTAGGGTATCACAGAAGAGGAGCAGAAGCGATTATAAATTCTCTGATATCGCTTTCCTAATGCTGCCACCAGAACACAAGCATCATTTATGACTTTTTTTCAGCGAAAAGAGAGGATGGGGGCAAGCCAAATGGTGTTGGTGGGAATATTCAGCAATGTTTTGCAAACAGCAACTCTGTTCTATTGGCAGCGAACCTGAATTCGCCTAAGCTCTATTACCAGAATCCCCCCTTGTTGGCAGGGTAATGTATGAAAGTCTGACACTGTAATCCCTTTTATCTAGCTATGCGTCTAGGGCGAGTAGAGCCACTATAAAATAATGAAAACGCACACAGTGAAATGTGTACATAGGAAGAATGACGTTTCAGGCTAGGCAATGCATATATGTAACAGCATAAATCATAAATCTTTACTCTTGAACACCGGACTCCGCTTCACACATTCACTGTTTGGTCAGGTGGAGGATTTTACAGCCATATACAACACTAGTTGCAAGACAGTGGAGGTTGTGTATAAAGCGGTTAGTTTCATATAATGGCACAGATGGAGTAAAAAAATTGGCACTGAAATTATAATATATAACATTGACAGACTAAAATTTGTTAAAGTGTAACTGTTGTTACATTTTTTTTTTACCCCAATGGTATAGTACACCCTGCTGTATAAATGTTTTTGTGCTTTAAAATGTAATCATTTTCAGTTTCACCTCCTAATAACACCCACAAATGTGCGCTACTTTCCTATTCTGAAGCCTCTTCTCACAGCGCTGTCAGGTGCAGCCGTCTCCTCTCTGATAGAAGCAAGAGACGGGGAGAGCACTGGGAGGAGGACAGTCCTGAGCGCCTGGGCCCCGGCAGAAGGTGGAGGGGGAATGCCGCTATAGATGGTGATTTTCCTGAATGGTGGCAGCTCATACAAGACCAGAATAAGTCCAAGCAACAGAGGAGAAATCACTGTTAGGAACTGAGTCGGGAATAATTGCGGGTAAAATCTGCTTTTACTTTCAGCTTCATTCACAGCATCCCGATTTTTATCAGTGATGTTTTTCCCCTATATTGAACATAGTGCTGTCATTCTGGTATCGACCGAAAGCTTGGGATGTCAGCTTTCAGACAATACAAAGCAGAGATATAAGAAGCTAAAGCAAACCCCCCTCCCCCCTGTAAATGATTATCTACTATGTCAGTCCTAGTTACAGGAGAAATTAATAGTAAAAAAAAAAAATATATATATATATATATATATATATATATATATATATATATATATAAAGCTAAATATCCGCCAGAGTTCATGTATGACCTTTGGGGGACACAAAGTGTAAAATAAAAAAAAAACAAAAAAATAAAAAAGGTGTTTTGAAAAAAAAAAATAGTTTCGCACAAAAATTTTACCCCACCAAATCAGTTGTTTAAAAAAAGGTAAAAAATAGAAGGAAAAAAAAAAAAATTTGACATATTTGGTATCACTGTGTCCGCAACGACCGGCTCTATAATAACATCATATGATCTACCCCATCAGGTGAACGCCGTAAAAAAAATAAACATTGCGCCAAAAACAGATTTTTTTTTTTTTTGTGAGCTGACCTTCCAAAAACATGTTAATCAACCAAAAAGTTGTATGTACCCCAAAATGGTAGCAATAAAAACAATACCTCATCGCGCAAAAAATGAGCCCCCACACAAGACCAGAGCCAGAAAAATAAAAAAATATGGCTCTATAAAAATTGCAACACAAAAACATTTTTTTTTCTAAAAATGTTTTTATTGTGTAAAACGTAAAAAAAAACAAACAAAAAAAAAACATACCGTATTTTCTAGCGTATAAGACGACTGGGCATATAAGACGACCCCCTACTTTTCCTATTAAAATATGGGGTTTGGGCTATACGCGCCGCATAAGACTACCCCTCTTCCAACGCACACAAAATTAAACAGAGCATGAGAAAACCACTGAGAGCAGGGATTGGGGGCTGCTTCAGGAGCGATTGGCCCGGATGCAGCGCACGGTGGCTCAGCTAGAGGGCGCCTGTCCCTGAAGCTGGAGAAGGAAAGCTTCTCCAGTTCAGCTTGGAAGTAAAGAGGACCTTTCACTGGTCCAACAATTGTTAGATAATGATATAAACCGTATGAGTAGAGTGGCGCCCAGGGATAATAGTAAGTGCAGGGAGATCCCTGGTCGCCGGTCTACACATACATATCATTATCTAACAATCGTTGGACCAGTGAAAGGTCCTCTTAAGTTTCAGCACGAGGTAACCGGCGTATAAGGTGACCGCCGACTTTTGAGAAGATTTTCATGTGTCAAAAAGTAGTCTTCTACGCCAGAAAATACAGTATTTGGTATTGTTGTGTCCATAATGACTGGATCTATACAAATATCACATGATCTACCCCATCAAGTGAATGGTGTAAAAAAAAAATTGAAAAATGACACCAAACATTTTTTGTGACTTCACCTCCCAAAAAGGAGATAAAAAGCAACCAGGAAGCCAAATGTACCCCTAAATGGTGCCAATAAAAATTACAGCTTGTCTCGCACAAAATAAGCCCTCACAATCATTCAACAAAAAAAATAAAAAAAGTTATTGCTCTTAAAAACCATGACAGAAAATTCCATGTTAGAAAATCCAGATGCAGCACCTTCCCTTCTGAGCCCTGGCGTATTCCCAAATAACAGTTTATGACCACAATTGGGGTGTTACTGTATTCAGGAGAAAGTGGGTAGCAAATTGGGGGGGATAATCTCCTGTTATATTTTGAGAAAAATAAAGTTTGGGCCTAAAGCACAATTTTCTTGTAAAAAATAAATAAAAAAAATAAAATTAATTTCTCATTTTTACATCCAAGTATTAAATATTCTATGAAACAGCTGTTAAGTGCTTGATACACCCCTTAAAAATTCCTTGGGTGGTGTAGTTTACAAAATGTGGTAACTTTTTGGCGGTTTTCACTGTGGGGTTACCTCAGGGCCTCTTCAAATGCAACATGGTGCCCAAAGACCATTCGAGCAAAATCTGCCCTCCAAAAACCATATGGCGCTCCTTGCCTTCTGTGCCCTGTCGTGTGCCCAAACAGTGCTATATGACGACAAATGGGGCGTTTCTGCAAACTGCAGAATCAAGGTAATAAATATTGAGGTTTGTTTTGTTGTTAACCCTTGATGTGTTCCAAGAAATAATTAATCAAAATGAAAAATCTGCAAAAAAAAAAAGTAACATTTTGAAATTTAACCTTCATTTTTCTTTAATACCTGTGGAATACCTAAGGGGTTAACAACATTTCTAAAACCAGTTTTGAATAGTTTGAGGGGTGTCATTTCGAAAATGGGGTCATTTATGGGTTGGTTCTATTATGTAAGCCCCACAAAGTGACTTCAGAACTGAACTGGTCCTTAAAAAAGTTGACTTTGCCTCTAAAATTCTAAACTTTCTAGCGTCCTAAAAAAATAAAATTACATTACTAAAATGATGCCAACATAATGTAGACATATGGGGAATGTTAATTAATGAATATTTTATGAGGCATCACTATCTGTCTTAAAAGCAGAGAGACCAAATTTAGAAAAGTGAATTTAACATTTTTGTTAACTTTTGGATTTTTTTTTTATAAATAAAGGTAAAACCTATTAAATCAAATTTATCATTAACAATGTGTCACGAGAAAATCTCAGAATGGCTTGGATAAGTAAAAGCGTTCCAAAGTTATTACCACATAAAGTGACACATGTCAGATTTGAAAAATTAGGCCTGGTCAGGAAGGGGGTAAATAGCCCGGTCCGGAAGTGGTTAAAGTATAACTAAACTTTTGAATACTTTTTTCGTTAACATGTCCCTAATGCTCAAATAACAGTTTCTGTAATCTACTTTATTAATGGTTTCTGTACTTTTAATACACTTTACCCTACACTAAAGTAGCGCTTAAAATCTATTTTTCAGGACACAACTGACTTGACAGAAGGGTACAGAGTACACATTTTATCAACAGGGCCGCAGCGCAGAAAGTATTGAGGCTGCAGGTGAGACCATCCACTGGCTCCTTTCTATTCTACCATTGAGCACCCTGGATGAACCGGACACACAAAGAAAGGGGAAACGCGTCGGGATTTTTTGAACATTTATAGGCATTCACCATATGGGAAAACTTATAATAGGAAGGGAGATTTAGTGTACAGGGTGACCCACCGATAAGTGGGGCCGCCACTTTAGGGGCGATCACTCCGCTTTTAGGCAGTGACACGGTAGCCATATAGGGATAGTATCTCACTGCCTAAGAGCGGATCTTCACCTATGGATGATACCATCAACATAACAGACTGATCCATGCTGCAGCACCTTGATGTCTAATCAGCGAATGATGTGACGTGCGAGTTCCACATATCGTGATCTACAGAACCGTTGGTGACCACTTTGTGGCAAATATTTGGCTTACCCGGAGATATAACCTCCACCCTTTGAGTTGATACCTACCTGTATTTTATTAGATTGTATTTATGTATTCTGTAGAAAGATTCTTTATTTGATGTGGGATCTTAATGTATATTTATTAAAAGCTATATTTTAGTGGGTAATTTTCTTTTCTTCAGTGATATATTCAGTTACACTTACCCAACCTGGATAGAATTGTTTCAGTGATTTTTTGAGTATGGGCAGGAGCACCTATTGCTGCTCCTGCCCGTGCCCCCTGGAGGATTACTAAATCCTGGCATAGCACATGGGTACCCTATAACCATGTGCTATGCCAGGATTAGCTGAGCGGAGTGGGCTCCTGCTTCGCTAAGCTAAGAGCTGACCATAGCTGTCTAACAACGCGGTTACAGCAATCTGCAGCTCCATGGGGCGCCAGCAAACCATAATGTAACCTAATGATGCGTTTTTGCTGGCTCCGTCCTGGATCAGCAAAAACGCTTCTGTTCTGATAATACAATCGTCTGCATCCATTATGAAAGGATCCGGTTGTATTATAGGATCCGTCACGAACTCCATTGAAAGTCAATGGGGGACGGACCCGTTTTCTATTGTGTCAGAGAAAACGGATCCGTCCCTATTGACTTACATTGAGTAACAGAACGTATCCGTCTTGCTCCGCACCACATTGCAGACAGAAACACGCTGCTCAATAGTGGAAAGGGAAAGCGCACTTCAATGGGGGCGCAAAAGATGCAGACTTCGTGTGCTGTCCGCATCCGTTGCCCCGCAAAAATTATAAGTTATGTCCTATTCTTGTACGTTTTGCGGACAAGAATAGGCATTTCTATAAAGGGCCATCTGTTCTGCAAATTGTGGAAGGCATCCGTGTTTTGCGGATCCGCAATTTGCGGACTGCAAAACACGGCATGTTCGTGTGAACAAGCCCTAAGTCTGTTAGAGGGACAAATATATTAAGAGTCACAGGCCTCTTAATAATCGTGGTTCAACTACTTGCAGTTTGTGCACCGGATAATCAAATGTACACTAACTATGAACTGGCGTATATGTGAAGTATAATTTGCACCAGTTTCTGGGCTGTGACTCTTTTAGACCGTAGGAGGTAACACTCTCCTGGTAAGCCCTACCTACTATTCGCACCACTTTGAAACTTTTCTCAACCCTCTCAATATTTTTTATCGGACCACAGAAATGACCCCCCAATCTTCATCAGACGCCTAAACTAAATCTTTGCCAGAACGTAGATCAGACCTCTATATCAGATCAGACACCTATATCAAACCTCAGATTAGATCCCCACAACAGACCTCAGATTAGAGCCCCCATATCAGATCAGACCCCCCATGACAGACCTTAGATCAGATTCCTCATGTTAGATCAGACCGCTGATCAGACCCCCATATTAGATCAGAATCCCCATCTCAGACCTCACATAATATGCCCATCAGAAATTAAATAAAACAAATGCTTTTAACTCTCCTGCTCCGCCGCTACTCTCCAGGTCCGGGGGTCTCTTCCGCAGTTGCGCTCCCTAATCTTCTCTAGTCCCGCGCTGCACTGCACAATCTGGTCATAATGCGCACACTACGTCCTAATGCTGTATGCGGTCAGGACAGTGCAGTGAGGGCCGGAGAAGGTCAGGGAGTGGTGAGTACTGGCAGCGCTTCACTCCCCGCAACTCCTGTAAACGAGTGAGTACTTCCATAATGGAAGCACTCACTAGTATTCTCTTTATAGGATGTACTGGCATTTTCCCTCAACTTTTGGAGGAAAAAAAGTGCATCATAAAGCGTAGAATATAGTAATTTGCCACTTTTTAAGAGTGGTATTAAGGAAATGATGAATCTTTTCCATTGTGTTTACCTAGTAGTACTTCACTTCAAGGTGTGCTTGTATTTGACCGATGACTTATAGGGCCCTGTGGCCCTAAGCTCTTAGGCACTGTCCAAAGAGTCAGTTTGCCCCTGTATACTCACATAAAGTTTAACAGACATAACAGTAAGATACCATATCACAAGCTAGGTATGCAATCAGGACAATAATTACAAAGAGGAAAAATTAAGGCATAAAAATAAGAAGCATCATACCTCTCCAGACATGTCAGGTGCTAGAGGAATTGCTGGCCACAATGAAGAGTAGACCCCAAAGAACACAATCCATAGCAAGATACTCCCCCATATAGCCACATGGCTGAACTATTGACAAAGAAGTAAACAACTCATTAAAATAATGAAGTATGACTTTTTCATTTATCTTCATCTAACCATTATAGAGAAAGCACCAGCTTCAACAATGAGAGAAATCTTTCATTTTAAGGAGCAGTTAGAGAAAGTTGCTGAGTAATCTGATTCATATCAAATCTGCAGCCACTAAACTGTGGAGATCTCATTCTATATTAAAAACATGTAAAAACCACAGGCAAAGGAATTTTCTCATTTCAGACTGCTGAGTAATGAGCGCAATATTAAGAATTCTCAGTATAATACAGACCAATATCAGCCACATAATGTCAAAATTATAGAAAAAAAATTGTCAATTAGCACATTTTTGGGGAAAAAGTCAACCCAGCGAAAAATAAACCCCATATACATTTAATATAATATTACATGTTCTTATGAATGAGCTGATACGAGAGCAATAAAATAAAAAGCTTACTACTAGTCAGCATAATATACCAAGTTGTGGCCTTGCACATACAGTAATAAAAATTAACATTTTGGGATTGTTCAAATGTTTGTGTTAAAGAGGATTTAACACCTCAAAATGTAGTGCAATATGCAGCTGGAGGGTTAGAGAGCAGGAAGAGCTGAGCAGATCGATAGTTTTGTGGGAAAATATTCAGTAAAGCTTGCAATTTATAAATTTAGATGCAAAGTAGCACAGAAAAAGCATAACACAGCAAGCCATGTTGTTTCTCTAACTCCAAGATGGGACAACCCCTTTAAGACTATCCCTGTGTACAGATATTAGTGACTGACAGGTATCTCTGTATACGCACTTACACAGAGAATGCTATCAATCACTGATAACACCTCCCTGTGTACAGCTATCAGTGACTGACCACTATCTCTGTATACACACTTACACAGAGAATGCTATCAATCACTGATAACACCTCCCTGTGTACAGCTATCAGTGACTGACAGCTATCTCTGTATACACACTTACACAGAGAATGTCATCAATCACTAATAGCACCTCCCCTGCGTACAGCTATCTCTTTATACATACTTACACAGTGAATGCTATTAATCACTGTTAACACCTACCTGGTGTACATTTATCAGTGACTGACACTATCTCTGTATACACACTTACACAGAGAATGCTATCAATCACTAATAACACCTCCCCTGTGTACAGCTATCTCTTTATACATACTTACACAGTGAATGCTATCAGTAACTAATAACACCTCACTGTGTACAGTCATCAGTGACTGACGCTATCTCTGTATACATACTTACACAGAGAATAATATCAATCACTGATGACACCTCCCCCATGTACAGCCATCAGTGACTGACAGCTATCTCTGTATACACACTTACACAGAGAATGCTATCAATCACTGATAACACCTACCTGGTGTACATTTATCAGTGACTGACAGCTATCTCTGTATACACACTTACACAGAGAATGCTATCAATCACTGATAACACCTACCTGGTGTACATTTATCAGTGACTGACAGCTATCTCTGTATACACACTTACACAGAGAATGCTATCAATCACTGATAACACCTCCCTGTGTACAGCTATCAGTGACTGACAGCTATCTCTGTATACACACTTATCAGTGATTGATAGCATTCGCTGTGTAACAGCTCCCACTGATAACACCTGAAGTCAGAAAAAGCAGATATTTAAATGCATGAATTTTACAGGATAGTTTCCCACAGAACCATATATCAAACATTTTTGAACATTTTTAGTATGGCAGCGAGGTCCACATGGAACACGGACCTGGCAACCACAGGACAACTGTCACTAATGGTCTCCAGGTCAGTGTTTCGTGAGACACGACGAGAAAGGACATGCTCCGAGTTCCTCTGCATGGACCAGCAAAACATTGTGGTATGAATAGCAGCACTAACTTCTATGGCCCTGTATGCATTTTTTGCGTGCACATATACAAAAAAAAATATGGTCATGTGAATAGGCTCCTACATTGTAAATAAGAAACTGAGTAACTTTGTAATCAGTTTGTTTCTGTTGTGCGCTCCACTCATATACAAAGCTGCTTTAAATACTCATTAAAGGGGTTTTCTGGGCTTTGCAGAAAAAATGGGAGAGTTCTGACCATGTGGAAGAACTATAGTGGCTTTGGCAGTATGACGGAGGGGTAAGTACTGATGAAGCCATCTTTCCTCCAAGTCTAAACACTCCAAGTTTTTCTGCAAAGCACAGAGAACTCCTTTAAACTCTCTGCTGGTTTCCTCTGGTCCAGACAGAAGTTCACCTGTGTCACTGCCATCTAGGCTCACTATGCACCCCTCTCTGGTAACAGGTGGACAACTGAATATTTGCTTTCTTGTCTGAAGAAAAAGTGGTACAAATTAAATCTAGCAAACAATTTACAAAGTTAGGGCCTATTTACATAGGGTGATGCTCTGATCGATAAGGAATACGAACGTTATTCCCCGATCCTGCATTGACATGCAGCAATCATCGCTGCTGTATGAGGATGAATGATCCTTACTAAGATCATTCATCCTCATACAGATTCATTGCTTGTCAGCAGCACATCCCTGTTTACATATTATGCTGCAGAGAATTTTTTTTATTTTTTTGTACTGCCCAAATGACTGCACATTTATACATAAGCCAATTAGGAAAAACGAGTGCTTGTATGAACCCTCATTCCTGACAATCAGCCCGTTCATCTGCTCGTGTCTTTTACACCATTACACTCCAGCTTGGTAGACTTAACTTGTGGAATACTGTAAAATGTTAAAGGGGTTGTTCACTTTTTGTGTATGCAAGCTGACTATATGGCACTTTCTAATATAGCCTATGATACTGTATGCTCTGCCCTGTTTGCTATTTGTCATAAGCCATGTCGACTTGATAGGCAAATCTTCTGTACTGTCTGCCTAGAGGTGCTGCCCAAAGGCTGGCCACTGATGGAGGGTCATGATCAAAATCTCGACTCAGCCTGTGCTTAGGGGTCCAGTGGGCGGTCCCATCAGTGAGTGACAGTGATTTCTCTATGTACAAACAAAACAAAAAAATTTTAAACAGCACTCTGCAACCAGAACTCTGCCCTGCCTCTATGACAGAAGCTGTAAGAGGTAGTTAGTGTACATTTTGATCAAAAGGTAATAAGCCACTCGCCACGCCAAGGCCCCCTTGTGAGTGGTCCTAACACTAAATCCTACCTGTTATGGGCCATGACAGCCACATAAAATCCAGAGAGTGCAGGCCCAGCATGCATGCTAGAATCCACCGTGCCTATTCACCCTTTCTGGTGCTATAACAGCCTCCATTAGATCCAGGGATGCAGGTACCAACATGCATGCTGAGCCCAGTGTGTACTCTTCCTGGAGCCAGATGGCTACTAGTCCTAACGCTAAATCCTAACTGTTATGGGCCACGACAGCCACATAAAATCCAGGGAGTGGATTATGTGGCTGTCATGGCCCATAACAGGTAGGATTTAGCGTTAGGACCACTCACGAGGAGGCCTTGGCGTGGCGAGTGGCTTATTACCTTTAGATCAAAATGTACACTAACTACCTCTTACAGCTTCTGTCATAGAGGCAGGGCAGAGTTCTGGTTGCAGAGTGCTGTTAAATTTTTTTTTTTTGTATGTATATGTGCCACAATTACGTGCACCTGCACACAGGGAGATGCTGACTGACCCCCCTTTTGTGATTTCTCTATGGTCACCTATACAAGAAAGGATGTCAATCACTGCGGGTAGGACCACCCACTAGATTCTTAAGCCAAAGATGAGCAGAAGCTTAGATCAATAAATTACAGGTTGAACTGAAACTTTTCCCACAAAACTATAAAACAATCTGCTCAGCTCTTTCTGATCCATAACATGCTGCCCACAGATCAAGCAGCATTTTCAACGTGAAAGATGCTTAGATTGGTACAAAGTGATAAAAGTGGTAATATTTATCTTACTGATACCCCGCTGATCCTGTTCCGATTTTTCTCTGGTCCCCCATGTCCAAGTCGAGAGGGATGAGGAATTCCGAGAAGAGTCGGAACACAAGTGGAAGGGTATCAGAAAGGTAAGAATTACTTCTTTTATTATTTTACACCATTCTGAGAGCTTTTTAAGCATTTTAAGTGGATCCACAAAATCTTTAAATATATTGAGTAAATATCAACAAAAGAAAGAAAATCAGTCATCCATATGTATTTAGAAAGCCTGGAAGCTGAAATAATGATTTAAAGATTCCCAATACATTTTGCATGGCAGACACTGTATGATGGTCAGCAATTGTATTAATCATAATGAAGTTTTTGTGGTTAACTGAATAAAATCTTTTTCTGTGATGTATAGAACCACAAATTACATTCTCTGGTAACATGTTCTCTAAGAATTTCCTCTTTTCTTACCATTGTCCAATGCGAGGTTTCTAAGCCCGCTTTCAGGCAGACGGTAATCACCACAAACTAGGAGGAGAATACACAATGTTATTACAGCAGTATTTCTAGGAGGAGAATACACAATTAGTGTTGAGCAAACTTGTTTTTTAAGTTCTGCGTCCAAAGTTTGGGTTATATTGAAGACTCCCCTTATGGATTCCAAATTCCGTTATGGTCCATGGTAGCGGAATCCATAACGGGATTCTTCAATAACCCGAACTTTGGACGCAGAACTTAAAATACAAGTTCGCTCAACACTATATACAATGCTATCACAGCGGTATTTCTAGGAGGAGAATACACAATGCTATCACAGAAGTATTTCTAGGAGCAGAATACACAATGCTATCACAGCAGTATTTCTAGGAGGAGAATACACAATGCTATCACAGCAGTATTTCTAGGAGGGGAATACACAATGCTATCACAGCAGTATTTCTAGGAGGAGAATACACAATGCTATCACAGCAGTATCTCTAGGAGGAGAATACACAAAGCTATCACAGCGGTATCTCTAGGAGGAGAATACACAATGCTATCACAGCAGTATTTCTAGGAGCAGAATACACAATGCTATCACAGCGGTATTTCTAGGAGGAGAATACACAATGCTATCACAGCGGTATTCTAGGAGGAGAATACACAATGCTATCACAGCTGTATTTCTAGGAGGAGAATACACAATGCTATCACAGCAGTATTTCTAGGAGGAGAATACACAATGCTATCACAGCAGTATTTCTAGGAGCAGAATACACAATGCTATCACAGCAGTATTTCTAGGAGGGGAATACACAATGCTATCACAGCGGTATTTCTAGGAGGAGAATACACAATGCTATCACAGAAGTATTTCTAGGAGCAGAATACACAATGCTATCACAGCAGTATTTCTAGGAGGAGAATACACAATGCTATCACAGCAGTATTTCTAGGAGGGGAATACACAATGCTATCACAGCAGTATTTCTAGGAGGAGAATACACAATGCTATCACAGCAGTATTTCTAGGAGGAGAATACACAATGCTATCACAGCAGTATTTCTAGGAGGAGAATACACAATGCTATCACAGCAGTATTTCTAGGAGGAGAATACACAATGCTATCACAGCAGTATTTCTAGGAGGAGAATACACAATGCTATCACAGCAGTATTTCTAGGAGGAGAATACACAATGCTATCACAGCGGTATTTCTAGGAGGAGAATACACAATGCTATCACAGCAGTATTTCTAGGAGGAGAATACACAATGCTATCACAGCAGTATTTCTAGGAGGAGAATACACAATGCTATCACAGCAGTATTTCTAGGAGGAGAATACACAATGCTATCACAGCAGTATTTCTAGGAGGAGAATACACAATGCTATCACAGCAGTATTTCTAGGAGGAGAATACACAATGCTATCACAGCAGTATTTCTAGGAGGAGAATACACAATGCTATCACAGCAGTATTTCTAGGAGGAGAATACACAATGCTATCACAGCAGTATTTCTAGGAGGAGAATACACAATGCTATCACAGCGGTATTTCTAGGAGGAGAATACACAATGCTATCACAGCAGTATTTCTAGGAGGAGAATACACAATGCCATCACAGCAGTATTTCTAGGAGGAGAATACACAATACTATCACAGCAGTATTTCTAGGAGGAGAATACACAATGCTATCACAGCAGTATTTCTAGGAGGAGAATACACAATGCTATCACAGCTGTATCTCTAGGAGGAGAATACACAATGCCATCACAGCAGTATTTCTAGGAGGAGAATACACAATGCCATCACAGCAGTATTTCTAGGAGGAGAATACACAATGCTATCACAGCGGTATTTCTAGGAGGAGAATACACAATGCTATCACAGCGGTATCTCTAGGAGGAGAATACACAATGCTATCTCAGCAGTATTTCTGGGAGGAGAATATACAATGCTATCACAGCGGTATTTCTAGGAGGAGAATACACAATGCTATCACAGCAGTATTTCTAGGAGGAGAATACACAATGCTATCACAGCGGTATCTCTAGGAGGAGAATACACAATGCTATCACAGCGGTATCTCTAGGAGGAGAATACACAATGCTATCACAGCGGTATCTCTAGGAGGAGAATACACAATGCTATCACAGCAGTATTTCTAGGAGGAGAATACACAATGCTATCACAGCAGTATTTCTAGGAGGAGAATACACAATGCTATCACAGCAGTATTTCTAGGAGGAGAATACACAATGCTATCACAGCAGTATTTCTAGGAGGAGAATACACAATGCTATCACAGCAGTATTTCTAGGAGGAGAATACACAATGCTATCACAGCAGTATTTCTAGGAGGAGAATACACAATGCTATCACAGCAGTATTTCTAGGAGGAGAATACACAATGCTATCACAGCAGTATTTCTAGGAGGAGAATACACAATGCTATCACAGCAGTATTTCTAGGAGGAGAATACACAATGCTATCACAGCAGTATTTCTAGGAGGAGAATACACAATGCTATCACAGCAGTATTTCTAGGAGGAGAATACACAATGCTATCACAGCAGTATTTCTAGGAGGAGAATACACAATGCTATCACAGCAGTATTTCTAGGAGGAGAATACACAATGCTATCACAGCAGTATTTCTAGGAGGAGAATACACAATGCTATCACAGCAGTATTTCTAGGAGGAGAATACACAATGCTATCACAGCAGTATTTCTAGGAGGAGAATACACAATGCTATCACAGCAGTATTTCTAGGAGGAGAATACACAATGCTATCACAGCAGTATTTCTAGGAGAAAGTTGGTGAATGACACAAACGAGAAGGAGTGCTTTTTGTACAATTTTTTTTCCATTCCCAACATGCAACATATTATCAGGAACAGGGGTATAGCTCCATTGGGTTTCAGTACCATGTGGATCCTGGTGCCTGAAGGGGCCCAACAGACCCTCTGTCACATGTGGATGGCAGTGCATACGTGTGCTAAACAGTCTTCCAGTGCATCTACTCTATGTAGTGTACAAAATGACAAGAATCTGTGTTAGGCTACATGCACACGAACGTTGTTTGTTTCCGTGTCCAGTCCCATTTTCTTTTTTGCGGATAGGATGTGGACCCATTCATTTCAATGGGTCAAATAGAACATGTCCTATTCTTGTCCGTTTTAGGCATTGTTACAATGGATCCGCAAAAAAAAACAAAAACAAAAAAAAAACGATGGCATTCGTATTTTTTTTTTGTGCACCGCAAAACGCATATGGTCGTGAGCAGGTAGCCTTAGTCCCATGTTCATATGTGCCCGCACTGCTGAGAAAAACTATATTTAAATATATGAGCAAGAGAGCCTCTAGGAGCAATGGGGGCGTTACCATTATACCTAGAGGCTCTGCTCTCTCTGGAACTGCCGTGTCCTCTCCACTCTGATCGAAGGGCCAGGCCTGATGGTGTTTTCACTGCCTGGTCCTGTCAAAGTGCAGAAGGCGCAGCAGTTGCAGAAAGAGCTGAGGCTGTAGGAGTAATGGCAACGCCCCCATTGCTCCTAGAGGCTCATTTAAATATATTATTAAAACTTAGTTTTTCTCTGAAATGCAGGCACATATAAACATGGGAACAGCTGCAAAGCGCATGTGTAACAGGTCAGCCAGTTTCATAGGCACGAGTCTGCTGACAGTTGCCCTTTAATATTACCAAACACTGAAAGGTGCAAACACTAGAGAAAAGTTTTCTTATGGGAATAAAGTAGTTGACTACAAAGAAAGTGAATGGAAAACATAATCTGTGCTGGATTTAGAAAACAGTTTTACGTTTAATTCTTAAAAAGGGTGGTCCCCTCTCAGACATTCATGGCTGAAACCGGAATACCCATTGTATGTGACACCCAGACTTGACCTCAGTTATGCTGCTTCTATAAGTCCTATAAGTAAATGTAAAAGGTACGGAAAAGGCTGAGCACAGTGAGGTACCCCGTTTCCACAGCTTGTTGCGCTCTGACGTTTCACTACCTCCAGTTCACTTCTATAGGAGGTACGTAAACAGCATAGCACAGTCTACCCGGTAACTCATCTCAGGTATGAACAGCTTAAATGTGGACACCGCTGTAATATGTCTTACTCGGCTATAAAATTGTGTACTACTCAAAAATTACCAACATGACAATGTAAACCTCCCTAACATGGGCATTGATCATTATGTAAAGGATAGAAGAAAATGTATCCATTAAGGCAGTGGTCTCCAGACCTACAGCTCCTAGCATGTCCACCATAACGCATGTATGTAACTCTGCTGGATAGCATGCATTGTAGGATAAAGCACATCTTCTGCAGATGTCCATGGGGTGTGTAATCATGTGCTAGAAACAAGCCAGTCTCTGGTGGAAGGAAGGGTGGGCAGGCATGGTATTTCCAGGCCTAAACTAGTTTTTATCCAAAATTACATGCAAAGGGTACCTAAACCTTCACTCAAAGCATTGGAGGTTCAGCCGGGCACTTCTCAGAGGGCTCTGCCTTGCATCGGCTCTGCTTTTGCAGGATGCAGACAATGGAGACATAGTATATGGGACCTGTTATTCCACATGCTGCAATAGCAGAGCTAAAGCAAGCTGAAGGTGGAGAACCCTCAGAGAAGTGCCCGGCCAAACCTCCAGTGCTTTCAGTGAAGGTTTAGGTCCCCTTTAAAATTATGACAATTTACCACTCAAGAAAACACTTGAAACTTACAGTGTAAACAATGTTCCCCAATAAAAGGTAATCTGAGGCTTTTCCATTTGCAAACACATTATCTGTATAAATACATAAGAAAAAAAAAAAAACGTTATTAAATGATCAAAAACATACAAACGAAAACATTACAATATAATAATTAAAGTCTCTCGATCATATCTCTCTATCTCCCCAACAAGTTCAGTCACATCTAGCGCAGAGTCCGCACTCACAGAGACTCATGAGGCAGACTCTTCATCTATACAGTGCTTGTCCTTAGTGTTGAGCGAACTTGTGTTTTAAGTTTGGCGTCCAAAGTTCGGGTTATCGAAGAATCCCGTTATGGATTCCAAATTCTGTTATGGTCCGTGGTCCATAACGGAATTTGGAATCCACAACGGGATTCTTCGATAACCCGAACTTTGGACGCCAAACTTAAGAAAACAGTACTTGTCCTCTTTGTACCTTGTATAGGTTGGGTCTTAAAGGGGTTGTCTCATCACAGACAATGGAGGCATATCGCTAGGATATGCCCCCATTGTCTAACAGAACGGAGCCCCTAAAAGAGTTGGAGGGTGCACTGTGCAAGAGCAACCGCCCTCCATTCATTCCCTGGAGTGAATGGGAGCGGTGGCTGGACATGCTCGGTGCGCTCCCATTCACTTCTAAGGGGAGTGCGTTTTGTGGTGGCCGGACCGAAGCCTTTGTGGCGCTCCATTCCCGATATATCCCGCTGGGACACGCACCTATAAGACAATGGGGGCATAGCCTAGCGATATACCCCCATTGTTTGTGATGAGACAACCCCTTTAAACAGTAACTTGTGAATGTGGAGCATTCAGGTGGAACATGCCACCCAAGGATCGTATGGATGCTCATAGCATCAAGTCACAGACTGAGGTAAGGGGTCTCTGGACACAACATGTGCAAAAACGTAAATCAATAAGTAATTAAGTATAATGTGCTCTGTGGGTCTCTTCTGGAAGATCAGGCAGCATGTTCCAGCTTACAAGATATTGTGATACTGTATATGGAGATATTCTAAATTGCAACGTCAAAAGGAGTGTTCAGAATACCGTATTGTAAAAGGGATAGAAACAATCAATGCAGCTGTACTATGTGCTTCCATCAGGTAATGAATAAAACACTTAAGCACTGCAGGAAAACTGGCCTAAGGTTTCCTTCGGAAAATATAGTGAAGCAATATTTGGACTGTGGATTGATCTGCAGCCAAGACACTGGTTTCAGGACAGACTTCAAAGATAAGTCACCTGCTTCTACCTTAACGTGCTAGGGGAAAAAAAGAAACCTAAATAGTCGGTAATTTGATTTATGTGGTTTACATAAATTATTGACACACATCTAAAGGGTAGATTTGTTATCACACTTGCTGGCATCAAGCGCTCACTATGCCAAGCCGTACATTAATATAACATGTCCTGAAGTAGTCTAAATTTGTAGCCAGTCACAGGAGTTTATAGGCACGATGCACAATCCTCGACATTGAAATTGCAACAGCAAGTAGGAAAAATCATGGAATTATAGAAATCACAGAATTGAATGAAATGTTAATGACATGCAAATGATAAAAATATGTAAAGAAAACATTTAAAGCTTCAGTATCGAGTAGGAGCGTCACACGCAGAAATACACGAACTTACACTCCTTGGCACGCCATTATTAAGGTATTAATATTTTTCTGCGGAATGTTCTGCCACGCTGAATGCACTTGGGCACTCAAATCATCAAGATCCACTGCCGACAGCTCCCTTTGCAATTGCCAACCAATGATGTCCCAGCCCAGGTGTGCCTAATAAGAGGCATGTCCGGAGATGCTGCAGGCCATGGTAGCACATTTAGGCCATCTAGGCTGCTCACAGTAACACGAGCAACATGCGTCTGGTATTGTCCTGCTGAAAAATGGTTCCTGGGACAATGGCTCCGTAAGGCCGAGTTTTTGGTGTACCTTAAATGTAGACTAGAGGGGTCCAGCCACTGTACATTATGTAATGTCACACCATCATCCTGGGAGTAAAACCAGATGTTCCCTTGTGAAGGCCTCTTCATGGAGTTGCCAATGTGGCCTCCAGACCAATCTCCGGCTATCATTGCATCCTAGACAAAAGCGGAACTTATTGCCGAAGAGGATAGACCTCCTTTCCAGCCTCCACTGCTGTCTTGCTGTGCACCGTGATAGCCTTTGAGAGTGGTGGCGTGATGTTAATGGAACACCTGTAGCTGGGCGTCTAGCCCAATATCGTGCAAACTCCTTCTGATGGTTTGTGTGGACACTGTTTTAAGTACTTACGCAATTTCACTTTGATCACTACGCACCATTCTTCTAATTAGACAACTTGTCCGTGCAGAGGTTCGCCCCTGTGCTCCTCTTACTGTAATTCTAATTCGTTGTTGTTCTGGGACACGAAACATCGAATATCTTAGCCTAGGCATGCAGCGATCTGCCGGAGTGATTAACCAAGTTCTCACAGTTCAAGGATTCTGTCCCTCTCAATTTGAGGTTTTATGTGGCTGAAAAGCTTTGCTTTCAGTCTAGCTTTTATGCCCCCTTTAGCTCTGTCACAGATTGGAGCTAGGTGCTTGAAAATGTGATCATCTGCAGATCTTAGCAAAACCTGCTACTTCTTCGATTTGCTTAACCTTACAGCTTGTCCTTCTTGGTGTTGCAATTTCAATGTTGAGGAGTGTGTATGGCAGCAGAGGCGTAACTCTGTGAGGAAAAGAGGCTGGTGGCACGTGCTTTGGGTGCCAGGAAAGTGGCAACACGCCACTCTTGCTTTTACTATGGCATTTAGATACATGGTTATAGCAGCCAGCTACATTTTTGCCCAGGGTGTACAAAGGCATAGCCATGACACTGCATGGCAATGCCATACATATTGTTTATGCTGTATGGAGGTGCCTGGAAGCTTCATTCTAATAGTACTGAAAACATGGCGTGTGCTGCCATATGGAACGCCATGCAGCATGGTCTTATAGGTTTACTTTTCTCTTGAAGCAATGCTTCTAAGGGGGATTGGCTCATTAAAATGGCATTATGGTGCACAGCTTGATTATACAGCAGAAAAAAAAAGCTCTGTGTACCATCAGATGAGTTCAGAACCATTTAGATGTGGAGTAGATTCACATAGCAGTCAATAGGTGCCGTATTACATGGTTGTACTGACAGCAGACCTGGTCATACCCTATAAATCAGTATTTTACTTTATAGTTTTGACACACGGCAAGGACAGTAAGCTACTTCACAATCCTAGCACCCTCCTAAGGAACCGCTAATTAAAAATGATCAAACCAGACTACTCCATGTTCTCGATTTGTAACTGATGTGTCTTGTAAGAAAATGTGTCTTACCATGCTGCAGAGCCTTCAGTGGGAACCAAAACAGGATAATACTATGGAAGAGACCATTCAGGCAATGAACCCAGAAAACCTGGAAGAAAACAGAGAGAGAAGAGATTCATTTGTATAGATAGAAGCTGGTGAACCATGACCTTTCTTTATCTGTGTGCAAAAAGTGTGACTGTCAGGACACCAGCCCAAAGCTTTGTCATGTGTCAGGAAAATAGGCAACAGTTCTTTAAGGTCAGCAGCAACAGAAAAAAATCCATGAAAGTAAAATGCAACCAGCAAAAAAGAAAAACATTTATAAAATGACCTGCTGTTTAGAAATCACAATGGAGACACACATTTATTAATAAGTTCTCAAAAAACAAACAAGTTGCAGGGTCGTATTTGTCTACAGGTGAAACTCGAAAAATTAGAATATCCTGCAAAAATTCATTTATTTCAGTAATGCAACTTAAAGGATAACTGTCACATTTAGACCCAAATTTCAGTTTTCATATATGTAGTTACTAATATGATAATATTCCTGAATCAATAACTATTAGACTTACTTACCCCTTATTTAATAAGATTCAGCCCTTAGCAACCAGTCTGCATAAAACTGCAATTTCACTATTCTGTTAAGATGGCCGCCCTCAGCCCTGAGGCTAATCCATAGGACGCCTGCAGTGAAGTTAGTGAAGACCAGCTCTGTATAGGGGGGTCTTGCAGTGAAGTTAGTGAAGACCAGCTCTGTATAGGGGGGTCTTGCAGTGAAGTTCCCAGGTCTGGCTGAAGCCTGTAGTCCTTCTACAAGCTCTCCTCTTATCAGATAAGGCTGTCATTTATACACTGAGCAGCCACATTGTCCTTCACTGCTAAGGGAGTGTCTGCCAAGCACAGGCATGTGGAGAAGTTCACAAACACAGCCCAGCACTGTTATCTCCTGTCAGGAAGAACCTGGCTTTTTATACATTCCCTTACAATGCTGACTCACTATCAGTTCCCAGTGCACGCAGCGTGCTCCGTCCTCATCTGGTAGACGGAAGGAGCATAGCAACCTGATTTTATCTCAGGTAAATATAGCCAATACTGGGGACTTTTAGGTGGCTTTTAGGGGTTATTTATTAAACAATCAGAAATTAAAACAGGGCCAACAAGGTAATATTAATCACCAAAATCAAATAGTAAAAAAAAAAAAAATTTGACAGTTATACTTTAAAATTTGAATATTGTGAAAAAGTTCAATATTCTAGGCTCAAAGTGTCACACTCTGGTCAGCTAATTAATCCATACCTCCTGAGCAAAGGGTACCTCAAAATTGTGACTTTGGGGTTTCATGAGCTGTAAGCCATAACCAATAAAGGCTTGGAATATCTCACTTTGCATGTAATGGGTCTATCTCATATTAATTTCACCTTTTCAGTTGCATTACTGAAATAAATGAACTTTGCACGATACTCTAATTTTTCGAGTTATCACCTGTATCTTAGCTAGTGCTACACAGTGATTTACTCGTATAACTGCATTACCACAACAGCAAAGCAGCTGCTGACGGTGGGTCATGAACAGTAGTTTTGCAGTAGTAGGTAACAGTTATCAGTGAAGTAACAACAGTATATAACATTACACATAATAATATACATGACATAATGTCAATTAACTAAAATTAAAACTCAACATAGGGTGACAGACGAGAAAAAACTAAAAAAACAAACAAACGTGTGCTCTATTTCTGAATTCCCCAAGCCACTTTTTAAGAAACATACTAATGTACTGAAGAAAATATGTGGGGCTCCAGAGTCATAGAGCTGGACTCAATTGTCAAAGATTTCATACACTTAGATTGGAAAGCAAAACTTAGGCGGAGACTTATTAGCTCCCTTGCTCCGGAAAAGTGGCTTTTAAAGTTGCAAGCCGCGTGTATGAGACTTTGTAAATGCGACTTTTAAGAAGAAAAAAAAACTGCACGTGTATTTTTACGCAGCCCCCGCCACTTTTCCAGGAAAAGGGAAAAAAAATATATCTATCTTCACTTCCAATCGTTTTCTGGCGCGGAGGAAGCCGGAAATCTAGAGCAGTTTAGAGCATGTTCAGGAGCATGGACTGCCAGAGGGTGCCCCTAGTTTATGAAGAGGCCTGCACGTAGTCATAAATTAGGTTCATCCTCCTGCAAAGTGGGGGAAATCAAGACTGGCGCAGAAAGTGCCAGTCTTGATACGGTACATTAATCATATTTCATTCCGGCCTGAAATTGTTTTTAGGCTAATTTATAAACAGGGCGTGGACTACGCCACATTAGGAGACCGTGGTTCTCCACCCGTATGGTATATGGTAGTAACCCTCTCTCGTGTTTAAAAATTTATTTCACTTAAAAAAAAAAAAATCCAAGCTGGTATAATAAATAACATGTAATAAAAAATAAAATAAAAAAATCTATGGCCAAGCGCAGCGCCCTCAGAACTATTCAGCCTTGGCAGATCAGAGGTACATGCCGAGGTGCTGACTAACCACCATGTTGTAGGTCAGTTTCTTGCTGAGAAAATACACCCAACATGGGGTTTTCATTAAGATTTAAGCTAAAAAAAAAAAAACACTTTGCTCCTCTTCCATTCACTAGTGATTGAGCGAGCTCTCCTTTATTCAGCGTGCGCATTAGTGTTGATCTCATTTAACGCTTGCCACCCATTAACCCCCTAACTGGCAGATGGCCCAGTGGCCCTAAATGTTCCCTGCACCTCGGTTCCTGCATGGTTACCTCCACATTTTCCGTGACAGGCAGCACAGGTGGGTGCAAGATAAATGAGTTCCTCGGCTCCCATTCTCCTGGCCACACCAGTCACATACTAATCTTGTAACCCCTGTGGGGCCTTTTTAACCTTTCACCCTCCTTTCCATAACAAGCCATCTCGAATACCTCACACTATAAATGAAATGCGTATATTCCCCAACCGAAGGACTCGGCATAACATTAAATACAAAAAAAAAAGATTGTGAAAAAGTAGGTGGAATATGAAATTTCAAGACTTCATCCAGAGAAAACAGTGCGAGCATCACTGGGTGGTTTGCTGTACTTTTGATTAATTGCATTATTCCCCATTCGTCAGGTTGCTAGTCTCAAATCACTTTCACATAAAATACTTTTTCTTCTCTTACGCTTTTTTTATTTTTTTTGTTTCCAGCCATAGCAAGTGTGTAACGCTAGAAAAATCTAAGTTATGAATGCCAACATAAGCAATATAATACTTTAATTTTTTCAGCATAACATCGAAGCAGAAAATTGCATGCTCTGAAGCTTTGGCCCATTGTAATAAGATAAGATAGATTTGTGTTTTTAGGACAACGCAAAGACTAATTCTTGCTTGCTCTGCTGCAAGCTTCCAGTGGGAAAAAAAGAAAAGAAAAATAACATAAAAATAAATAAAATACACAAATAGGAGAATACATAATCAATAAAACGGTTGATAATTTCTTATAATAAAGCAGAAATAAGAGGTTGTTTTTGGCACTTCCTTGCTTCTCCCTTTTATTAACCAGAGTATACAGGATTTGTGTTCACGGTAAATTGTTCTACATGAATTCTTTTACTTCCTAAATGCCGACCATGAAATCCCCAGTCTGAGTTTGATCAAATTGAAACGATTTCCTTTCTTATGTCTCAAATGTGAAATGTGTTGCAAGGATTTGTTAGGAGAAATAATCACGCTAATAACAGAAAATAGGCGGCCCGGCGTAATGACAATGCCTAACACGCTTCTCCTCATCTTCTCTTTATTCCTCCAGACAATTCTCCAGAGCGCTCGGTAATCCATTAGCACACATAATGACAAATACATAAGGCATGACATCCAAACGGACAGGTTACATTTGCCTACTGCAGACTGGAAAAAAGCCATTGTACAGTCCACATAGGCAGGGTACAATGGCAGGGCGATCTATCGGAGCAGAGAGTTTACCTAATATTTTGCGACTTTTTAAGAGAATCCCCACCTTTTATCACCATAGCGATTTTAAGACCAGCATTCTGTGCTGATTTATGTCTTAAAGGGGTTATCCGTGCCTGGAAATGCCCCCCACCCCCCATATGCTCGGGCCCCTCACACACTGGTTCTACTTACCTGACTTTCGGGGTCACTCCTGGTCCCCGCTGCTTCTCCCCGTACGTGGATGAAAACATCTGGTCCGGGGGAAAGTGGGGGGCGGCAGCCAATGGCAGACGGGGACGAGCCTTCCTAGCGTCACCCGCGACCCATCCAAATCCCCCTCCGACACTAGATATTTCCATCAGCGCACGGGAAGAAGCTGCAGCGGCCATGTGGGGACCAGGAGAGACGCGGGGAGCCAGTTAAGCAGAATCAGTGTGAGGGGCCCGGGCATATTTGGAGGGGGGGGGGGGGGGTCATTAACAGGCTCAGACAGCCCCTTTAAAGTGCATCTGTCAGCAGATTTGTCCCTATGACACTGGCTGACCTGTTACATGTGCGCTTGGCAGAGCAAATGAGCCTCTAGGAGCAACGGGGGCGTTACCATTACATCTAGAGGCTCTGCTCCGTCTGCAACTGCTGTGCTCTCTGCACTTTGATTGACAGGGGCAGGCAGTTTAACACATCACACCTGGGCCCTGTGAGTTAAAGTGCAGAGGGCGTGGCAGTTGTAGAGAGTGTTGAGCCTCTAAGTGTAATGGTAACGCCCCCACTGCTCCTAGAGGCTCATTTGCACATATGAAAACCTAATTTTTCTCAGTAATGCGGACACATATGAACATGGGACCAACACAGATGCCTTCAGCTGCCAAGCGGTCATGGAACAGGTCAGCCAGTGTCATAGGTACAAGTCTGCTGACAGATGCCCCTTAAAGGGAACCTGTCACCATGATCTTGGACTATTATCTGAAGTAATAAATGAGTAGTACTGCACATTAACCTCAGAGAAACCCCAAACAAACTGGGACAAGCCTGAAATCTTCCTGCAGAATTTACTGTAAAGCAGTTCTAAAGCCGCAACAATCCTGGTAACAACTGTAAGGCTGCTTAGTCCTGTGTATGCTATTGTCAGGTCACCGACTATCGTCCAGGCCCCTCCAACACATGCACACTGGGCTCGGCCTGGCATGCACGTGTTGATTCTCTGTCGGAAAAGGAGTATAAATGAGATGCCAGACAATTCTGGTGTCTGGCTTATCTTCCAAGGGAATTTGAAATCACAGCACCCGCAATTGTCTAACATGTATGGCCACCTTTAGTGGTGCCATGAGGCAAAATAGATGTAGGCTAGGGGCCGATTCCACGTGTCTACTGGTTTCTCTTTTGGAAGAAGTTCAGCAGTTATTCACTCTAGGGTTAATCGAAGCTCCCAATTCTCCTTCTCCAGCAGCTACCGGCGTATATTATAAGGTATAATGCACCCTATACCATCAATTCTTTGATTTTTCACTTAATTTTTTTAATGTACTGGAATGTTATATTTTTCAACTTTTGACTTCACATATCTGAGACCTATAGTCTGGAGGCCCTTAGGAGCGGAAGCAGGTGAGCGCTATAATATACTTTTCCTATGACAGAGCGAGAGATAAATCTTCAGCAGCTCCTGCACAAATGGTTCTGCTCTCTTCCCACGTAACAGGGTGGCTTACACTCCTCCGACTATCTGACAACTGCCCCTTGTCACATTCCCTAAAGGAACCATCAGGTAAAGATGTAGGAGATTACACACATGGTTTGGTATTTCCACCATGGTCAAGGAACGTCTCGGATTTCCTATAAACCTATGTACAATTATTAAATACAGTGGACCAGAGAGATAAATGACATTTAATGTAGAAATTTATATCTGATTCTATAAAATTCCATACAGAAGCATTTCTTCACTTTACACTCCTATTCATACTGTAGTTTAAGGCACATACAGAGAAGATGAATGCTGGTTCATAGTTACAGCCTGGATTCGGTTCCGTTCTTATCCACGGCTACATTCCCAATTCTGCTGGCTTCTGAGCTAAAATTGATCAGCATCCCCTGCTTAGTCAGTGTCTGCATAGTGCTCGCTCTGGGTATGTGCATTTTGGGAAGTCTCTAGAATGTTGCTCAATAAATTGCAGTGCGAGTACCAAACGGTTCCTGTAGCCACCAATATAAATCTAACTGCAATCAATATGTCATTATAATTACAGCAAAAAAAAAAAGAAGAAGAAGAAGCTATAATGCTGGTTTTCTGCATGCAGTTTTAGCTTGGGCAGATATGTAAATGATTGCAGTAAATTGGTGTGCAAACATATTGCCGATAGTGGATTTCCCAATTTCTCTGGTCTCCCGTTCTCTTATTACAGTACCAATGGTATACCAGCAGGCCTTTCTACCCTAGATGGTGGAACCAGAGTACTACATGTCAGGAGAAATGTGTATGTATTCCCTTATTTTGCACCTCCACCCATGAGCAAGAATGTGGCTATCAAGAGCATCACTTTCTGGAGGACCTGGTATGTTGAGTTGATTTCCATGAGCACATGTTCCCCACAGATTACAGGTAATTATTATTGGGGGTCCTGGTGGCAAGAGAGTAACTGTTCCTTCTAAGCTGCAAAGCTCCGGTTCTATCCTTACTCACATACAGACCCCCTGAGTTATCCCCTTAATGATCATATAGAGCGCTCCTAAATCACTCTACTGAAACATAGAGAAAACTGTACAGCCATAAAATTAGAACTGCACAGTCCTCTCTATCCTCTCATCTCCATAATCAGTGCAGGGAGGAAACTGAACGCTCAGTGCTTGGACCACTTTTACAGCAGGACAAAGCGCTGGAGCCCGGAAAGTAACCCACTGGATCTAAGATATGCATTAACTTTTCCACCACTCTTCACCAGGAATCTTACAATTAACCACACGCCCGTCCTAGACAACAAGATATACTGCCATTAAGACCATCATCAGGGATATTGATACCAACACCTTTACATAGGCCACCAGGAATGCTTACATTTAATGTTCCTCAACTTCAGTCCCCAGGGCCCACCTGCCAGTCATGATTGGAGAATATTCCACAGAATGAATACCTATGGTAAATCCTGATGCACTGACCCTAATTACATCACCTGCTCGATACTAAGAAAATCCTGAGAGCACGACCGGCAGGTGGCCCTGAGGAATGGAGTTGAGGAACACTGGTCTAGGGCCTTAACTGTATTCATGCAAGCAACCCTGGGGGCCTATGGCAGTAAAAGTGTTGGTGAATACAGGCATTAACCCTGTTACTGCCCTAGACCACCAGGGATGCAGACAACCTTCACTGTGAAATACCTGGATGCAATTTAATGCAATATGACTGGTTGCTATATGGCAACTAATTATTATGGTGCTGTATATTAATATTTATGCTCACCAACTACAAATGCTTAGACGAGCCTTACTTTCAAGTAGAATTGCACTTACTTTAGTATTAAAGTTAAGAGCCTTCTGCGACGTCTTGTATAACTCTGGGTACTTCAACATATTCTCTTTGCGACAGGATCTTTCAAATATTCCAAGAGTCAGGGGAGGAAGTGCTGTGAACATCTGAAGGCAAAGAAAACATCTCAACTTAACAACAGCTTTGTGTAGTTACCATCACAATCCAGCAAATGTTAATACAGGTAGCCTGAAACCTACCACATTATAGAGACCAATGCACCATCGTTCAAAGAGGATTTGTCCAGAAAACCCATTCATAAAGGCAAACCAAATCTGGGGGGGAAAAAAACAAACAAACTTTTGATTCATCTCATCCATGGATACGAAAAAAAATACATACTCTGACCCTTATAACATCTCATTAACACTCAGATAATAGATTTTAAAGGGGTTGTGTAGTCAATAAACAGGAGCTTCAAATGTAACGCAAAGTAAAGCAAAACACAACTAAAAGAAGTTGTCTCATCTGAGACGCAGCTGGCATATAGCTAGGATATACCACCAATGTCAGATGGGTGTGGGTCCCATCTCTCAGAACCACATCCACCTCTAAAATGGGCCACCGGAAATGAATGAGAGCGCACCTGGCTCTCTATTCATTTCTATGGGAGTTTCGAAACTAGCCTAAAGGGACCCCTCAAGTTAGCGAAGAGGAGCTGCGTATGCGTGGACGACCTCCATTCATTTCTATGGGACTGACGAAAATAGCTGAGCGCTGGCTCAGCTATTTTGGAACTCCCATAGAAATGAATGCAGGACACGCCACCCATGCACTCTCGTTTATTTTCAGGGGCCCGTTTTAGAGATACGCTAGGTGCGGTTCTCAGAAGTGGGACCCGCATCTATCTGACTTTGAAGGCATATCCTTCCATCAAAGTCCCAGATGAAACAACCCCTTTAAACTCTACAATGCGCCAACTGTAGCCCGCCAGTCTTTGTTCACTGGCTGCAGTGGTCAAGTGCAATCATGGCACTTCATCATTGGCAGCATATAAACAAAGTCCTCTGGAGCATGTGTGCTGGATCGGCATTGGATTGAAGAGGTGAATATTGCTTTTTTAGTTATAGAATTTGTGGCTCTCTTTGTTTTCTTACCAACAATCTTTTCCTAAAGGAGTTATCCGACCCCTGAAATGGGCCCCGGGGAGTAAAGCAAGTACATTGTATGTGAGGGGCCCGGGCATATGGGGGTTGCATTTCAGGGGTCAGATAACCCCTTTATACAGACATCTTGGGCTGTTCGTTTACAAATAAACGAAAACCATTCCATGACTAAGGACAGAACTAATTTGTCTGAAACGCATTGGCTGTAACTCTGCACATCTTTGGATTTATGTGCTTCTTTGTGCCAACAATAAAGCTTTGAAGATTTTAAGCCGAGTTGCTGGAGACCTAACTGATGTTGAGCTGTTATTTTACCCATACTATAACTTACACGATGTTGAGATTTCGTTTCCGAGCTGTAATATCATAACTGCATTTTTACACATGGACAGCTAATTAAACATACAACCAATAGGGACTGTAAAATTGTTCCTGCGTAGAGGTCTAGGTCAAGCCCAGTTATGCCTAAAATCACTATGGCCCTACTTTTAAGGTCTGCTCTCCTATCCATCTTTTTTGATCGAAAGAAGGACTGTACAAGAAAGTGGCCCTCCTAAACATGATGTGCAAGGGGTCTTGTATTAAGAAGATGGTCATAAATTCATAATGAAGTCCAAATCAAATGGATCTGTTAAGAACTCTTGAAGATGTTTCGGTAAAATGGCTTTCTCAGTCCAAACGAGTGGTAATAAAGTTTCTCCAAAAGTCATACCCCCGTGAAAAATTCAGTCGCCTTATTCCAGCCATAAAGGTGACACAACAGGGAAAGGTATAAACCATTTGAACATTCCCTCACATAATGAGGTCACTTACATGAGCTGTGATTGTGCGGGATGATATTCTTAAATCTTCCTTATAGTACAATTAAGAATGTGATAATGACCTGATGTTACCTAGGATTGTAGGTAAATCTAATGTATCATCTAGGATAAAAAATAAATAAAAAATTGTGACAAATAAAAGGCCTTTTACATGGGCCGAAATTAACACCCATTCCTGATCGGTGCCCCATGTAAAAGGCCTGCTGGTCAGCCAATAAATGACTAGACACTTGTTTTTTGGCTAAAGCTCTGCGCTTGCAATTTTGGCAAACTGTTCCTAAGCTGGAACAGACGTGGACGTAGCCTAACTGGATCCTCTATGCCTGAAAAAATATGATCTTTTGTTGGCAGCATATCTTCCCGTGTAGACAGCAGATTTGCTACCTTCAATAACGTACAGTAAATGAACATGTGCACGAATGATCTGATTGTTCAAGCAATTATCTGTTGTCCTTAACAATTAACGACCAAAGGCGTACGTGTACAAATTTAGAAATTCTTGACACTTAAGCATAATCAACTTTTTCTTCAGTTTTTAAAGGGCTTACAAGACATGATATCGCATGGAGATGCGATATCCATACATCATTGTTTGGGAGAGTGCCGCCTGCTCTATACATTGGGAATGGTGGCTGTGTAACACGCCTGACATCCACCAGCAGGGCCTGCACAGTTAGACAGCGGGAGAGGTACCCTCTATACCCCTATAACAAGGTTGCATGGTGCCGAATGGTTGTCATAGCAGTCAGAGGGCCTAGTGGACACCCCAGGTCTGCCATGTTACTGTTCCCATTGCAGGGTGTAATAACATTCCTGTAAAATCACGATACATTGCAATACAAAAGTATTGCAGTGTATAGTAAAACTGATAAAATCATCTCAGGCCTTAAAAAAACTATAGATTTGGCATTCCTGTAATTGTACTGACAGAATAAAGATATTATTTCATTTTTAACATGCTGTAAAAAAAAAAAAACTAAAACCATGCCATCCCTCTTAAATCTTTCATAGTTTCTCAATACACTATCTGATCCACTAATTAATGCCATTAAAAAGTATAACCTGTCCTACAAAAAAACAAAAATTTCGATAGATAAACATAAAAAAAAAAAAAAAGACTTTAGAAGGCAAAAGAAAAAAGAAACGGCTTGGTCCTTAAGAGGTTAAAAGAGCGCCGACCAACTTGGTACATCATTCACTGGCACTCATTACCAGGCAGAAATGTACCCATATAAAAGGAGCATCACACACACAACTCTGCTACATATGTGAAAACAAATGAACGCGAAAAGTAACTTCGTAGAGGATTAGCATTAGTCCTAGCAATTATTAGCATTCCGAATTCACTTTAAACCAACATCGGTTTGGCAGATTAAGAGAAGAAAATCTCTTGTAGATTACTATTCGTAGTAGACAAGCCCTCAACACAACATAAGTGAACGATCCTCAATACATAGATCTGACAACCTTAGACACAGATGAGCGTTTCGTAAATTATTGGTAATAAACCGGCAATAATTCAGAATACAACTGACCCAGCGAGTTAGATGTTGGCCAGCAAGGAAAGGATTAAAGAAATGAGTGGAGGGGGAGCGCTTCCCCGCTGGTGATACAAAGAGTGCATGACATGCCGTACAAATGAATTTTAGAAACAATGTCCTGCGCTTTGTCACAGTGAACGCTTCATTTAGCCACATTATGGAAGCATGAATTGCTACAAATTCACCATTTATCAATATATACCCAAGCTGGCTTCCTGAAGAATAGCCGCTCAGGACAAAACAGTTCTTTCACTATTACCAACACCAGCTCTATTCCAACAACAACCCCCCCAAAACTGCTACATCTAAGCAAAGGGGGAGAGGGGAAAATGTGACATTTTCTCAGTGCACACACAGGGAGAGCCACTGCTGCTGAGGGATTCATAGAAGGACACGCTGAAGAACTAGCTTTTCTGTCTACAGCCCCTGGGCAGACCTGTGTCTCCCAACCAGACCTGAAGCAGCACTCCAGGACATCCAAAAATCTATGTGACATGTATTCACCCATTACACAAGCAACATATTAGTCCCTCAATGAGACTATTTGCTGATCAGGAGGTCTGGGTCCGGGCTTCTGGAAGGTTTGCCCCCCTATTATTACAACTGATTTGTGTGTGCTCCTCTGAAGACCTCTCTGTGGACTGTAAACATATCATGTGTTATCTCATCCTACAGCCACAGTCCCACTCGTTCTCTACGTATTGCTTACGCAAGCCAGAGGCGCTCTATACGAGCCTGTCCGCAATGTGTCCACTTGTACCGTGCGTGTGAACCAGGTGTATTGTCCACCTAAAAAGCCGCCGATTCTTGATAATACCATATTATCATTACTGTTAGCTTAGTGGAAAATCTACCGTAACTTTTTAACCCTTCATTGTAACCTACTTTTATGCAATGATTAAGACCTACAGCAGGTCGAACCGAATAAGCGGAGGACTGTTTATCCTCTGATGGATATTTGTAATCACATTGGCTCTCTGGGTCTCTGTAGCGCTAGATCCCGTCCATTTGTATTACAGTCTATGATTCCATAGGCGAGGTGAGCTGACCACCGCTTTGTCTATGAAGAAACATACTGTAGGTCTGTGTATTTTTACTTTAGGCTACTTTCACACTCTCGTTTTGGCCTTCTGTTTGCGAGATCCGTTCAGGGCTCTCACAGGCGGTCCAAAACGGATCAGTTTGCATTCTGAATGGAAAAGGATCCGCTCAGAATGCATCAGTTTGGCTCCGTTCAGTCTCCATTCCGCTTTGGAGACAGACACCAAAAAGCTGCTTGCAGCGTTTTGGTGTCCGTCTGATGAAACTGAGCCAAACGGATCCGTCCTTGCACACAATGTAAGTCAATGGGGAGGGATCTGTTTTCTATGACACAATCTGCCACAATAGAAAACGGATCCGTCCTCCATTGACTTTCAATGGTGTCCAAGACGGATCTGTCTTGGCTAGGTTACAGATAATACAACCGGATACGTTCTGAATGGATGCAGATGGGTGTATTATTTGAACGGATCCGTCTACGACGGATCCGCACAAAACGCGAGTGTGAAAGTAGCCTAAGACTGTACTCAAGTTTTAGTTTTTTTTTTTGGGGGGGGGGGGGGGTAAATGCTAAAAATTAAATTATCACAAATTGAGATCTTGCCTTAAAAAAAAAAAAAACTTAAAATATATAAACAGTCAAGTCAGACACAAGAACTCTTCGAAATTTCATTTAGAACGTTCTAGACAAACCCTGTAACCAAAATGGAGATTATATATATATATATATATATATATATATATATCTATCTATCTATCTGTGTGTATATATATATATATATATGTGTGTGTGTATATATATATATATATATATATATATATATATATATATATATATACACACACATACACACACACAGAGAATATGCATGTACACACATACACAGTATATATCTCAGATTACATACTATATCAATACGTTATGTCAGTCTGCCCATATGGATAGATTACCACGCTGATATTATCTTGGATTTCCATAAGTAAATGATATTGCTGACTACACTAGAGTCACTTTGTAGACAGCTCTGCACACGTCCATTGCTTTTATGGGGACACCCTTTTCTTTTTTTTTAACGTCAAGGCTCATTTTTCCTGCAAGCTGCCACTCAAAATGAGCACAGACCGTCTCTTAGATGGTATTTGCAAGGCACAAGAGGGGCGTAGCAGTCCAACCCCCCAGAGCCACTTTTCTGGTGCAGCATTTCTGCATATTAAATAGCGGCGTACAAAGAGTCAGTAAGTTGCGGCTCCCACGCCTGCTCAGCACAAAACAACAAGTCAAAGACAAGAGGCAGAGCGGCCAGTTGTCTCTGCTCCACAAATTCCTGGATGGGCTCTGCGTCTCCTCTCTCCCAGCACTGGCCCTGTCAACATCTGGAGCACTTGTTTTACTTGGCAGAAGATGGCTAACTCGGAAATCATCAAAATGCCTCGGAATTACAGTAAATCTGTTTTCTTTATGGCCCTAAAAAGACAGTGAGAAATCATTAACATCTGACGGGCAAAAAGGTCACCTGTTAAATGGCCTGGAGGAGAAGAGCGGTAATGTGTTAGGGCGAGGGACGCGTGTACAATACTTCTGTTCTTAGGCTACATTCATACAAATGTATTTTGTTTCCGTGTCCGTTCCATTTTTTGCAGATAGGATGCAGACCCAGTCATTTCAATGGGTCCACAAAAAATGCGGACAGCACACCATGTGCTATACGCATCCGTATGTCAGTTCCGTAGCCCCGCGTAAAAAAAAAAATTAGAACATGTCCTATTCTTGTCCGTTTTGTGGACAAGGACAGGCAGTGTTACAATGGATCCGCAAAAAAAAAAAAAAAGATGCCATACGGACGTCATCCGTTTAATTTGCGAAAAACACATACGGTCGTACGAATTGTACAAAATTCTGCGCAAATTGTGGAACACATGTCGGCCAGCACATTTGTACACCTTCATCAACAATTTGGAAAAGGGTCTAGAAAAAGGTGGCGACGTCGCAAATCTATTTTATTAAGTGTGCGATACATTTTTTTGAGCGCAAAATACTGGGGTAAAGTACTGTACCCAGTTGTGAGGTAGCGTCAGACCTCACGCACACAACTGTAGTTTTCATCCATGTGCTATCCGCTTTTCTGCGGACAGCACACTGATCTATTCGTTTCTATGGGTCTCTTGCACGCATCTTTGCGGATCTGTCTGACCAATTATAGAACATGTCCTGTAATTTTGATGAAAATAGTGGGAGAGAGAAAAATGCAGAATGCACACGGAAGGTATCCGTATTTTACATAGCCATGGTTTGCAGACCAAAATATGGACACAGCCGTGTGCAAAAAGTATCTACCGCAGCTTGCCCAGTGAGTCGAACCAAAGCAATCATTCTGTGCGTGTCATATTTGGTGCAGTTTCAGTCTATCTACTAGTTTTATCATGTCTAAGAGTATTAAGAAATGTGTCCCAATGTGGAATGGATCATCTATGGCAGTGATGGCTAACCTCCGACACTCCAGCTGTGGTGTAACTACGACTCCCAGCATGGCTCATTAATTTCTGTGCTGTGTCTGAGAACAGCCAAGAATGTGTGTCTCTTGGGAGTTGTAGTTTACCCACATCTGGAGTGCCGGGGGTTAGACATCACCGACCTATAGGCTACTTTATAAGCTACAGAATTGCTCTACAGGGTACAAGTGTACTTATTAAAGGCCCCCTTGAAGTGCAATCAGGGGGACAGAAAAAGTGAACCCCAGCCAGACATCTTAGAAGTAGTCAGTTTCCTATGTACTGTCTCATTTCTCAATATCTTTATAGTGGTCGGACCAGTCAAGTGAATGGGAGCTCAGCGGCACGATGCCGGCATGGCCACTACACAGTAGATGGGTCCTTCTGCTTCCAGCCCTATCCGCTATTTAGTTTCCAGGGTCGGTGGCTGCCCCAAATAGCTGATCTTTGGGAATGCCTGGTGTTGGGCGGACCCCCCCCCCCCAACTGTTTTAATATTGATGACCTATCCCGAGAAGAATCAGGATAACCCCTTTACTCGTTTTTCAATTGAAATGAAGGACTTCTGGGATTGGTACACATGAACAGTAATAAAATGACTACAACAAGCATTAACCTTTGTGGTCCCCTGGGGACAGACACAGACCGGTCACTGATGATGCTAAACCATCAATGGGACATCTTTTTTAAGGTGCTCACCTCAATAATATACAGCACGATATTCTTGTAGAAACAGTACAAAATGCACTTGGCCACTCTGTTGTAATTCCAAGCACCGTGGACCAGCAATAGGTTTTTCAGGTATTTAAACTGTAAGAAAAACATAAAATAAATCATTAAAAAAACAACACAACGATCCTTACTATGCAACAGCCAACAAACACAAGAGAGAAGAATAAGTGAATGAGTGGCTTATAGCGAATGTGTCACCTATTTTACAAATAAAAACAGATACTGACACACATTCCTTTTTTTCTATTCAGTTTTTATTTTCTGATTTTAGATGAAGTTATTTTCTGATGCTCATTATGAGGGCAGCCATCTTGCCTGAGCTGCAGTAAAATGCATTGAGAGATTGGCTTTACAGCAGCCGCACGGTCTATTGGCACAATGGATAAGGGATAACTTGGTGACATCTACAGGATAGTTTTCCCGAAATGATCTGTGCAGATGGTGTAAATAAGCTGTGACCAACACATACTGTGAATGGTAGGTGTATATATTATGAATGGTGGATCCGGGATTATCTATATATAGATGCTGTCAATGTAACCCTGTTTGTGATGATAATGAGATGACTGCTGAGAAGTGATCTCTGTAGTAGGGTTCTTCAACTCCTGCCCTCAGGCCCATCTGCTGGTCATGATTTGAGAATATCCCACAGAATGAATACCTGTCAAGCTTACAAAGAACTAGCGTACACCAATGCCGCGAGACTTGGACGCAAGTCAGGTGACGCCAGTATTCGAGACCGTCGCCGGCGAAAGCACAAGCTCTACACTAAAGCGCACTGCACGGCGATACTCACGGTCCGTAAGTACAGACAGCAAAGCCCGGATGATATTGGGTAAGAAACCTTTTATTTCAAATATCAGAATTATGGTGGATATGGGAGTCCAAGACTGTTAAAGTTATCAACAAAACTCCAACCACCATCCATGCACCTGTTTGCTATTAGCAACATACCTTATTTAGTTTAATCCAAAAAGTTGTATACCGGATTGGACATTCAGAAAACTGGGAACAACCCGAAGTGATTTATACCAACCATAGGGGGCTGTATACAAGACTAACTATCAATGCGTTTTCTGGATCCTTAAGCTAAGTTGGTGATTCCGACTATTAACAAATAAGATGAAATGTAGATCCGCAAGCAGTATGTACAATTGACAACATATAAAGGTGAATTGTCGCTGACTTGACCCACACTGACAACAATAGTGTGGATACATTTCATCTTCAGAGCGATTACAGGTGTATAGGCTGCAGTCTTCTACGGATGCACCAGATACACAAGATATTAGTATAGGTTTCTTGTCCACAACATTGTGGTTCTTTTATAACTATAAGGTTATTTTATTATAATTGAATTTTATGTTTATTTTTAATGTATTTTTAATTTTGTTACACCTACCCAATAAATTTCTTTTTATGTTGGTGAAGCAGTGATCCATTGATTGACACACATATAGAGTGCCGGTTTAATTTTTTGAATATTATTTACCTGTCTTCTGTAGGGGTGGTACAGCATTTAGACCTGAGCACCTTGTTCATAGACACCAAAGAGTGAGCTATTCCCATTTTTTATTTCACTTATGAGCAAATACTCTATAAAAAACTTCCGCAGACTAAGATAATGCCTGAAATATTGCATTAATAGGTGTCTATGATTTCGATTTTTTCCATATGTCAATAGTAAAAATGACAGTAGGAAACGGATAAAAACTGTATACAGAAGTCCATATGTAGAGAAATCAGATTACAGCTGCAGCCCAAAGAGAAGACTATGGAGAGGGGAAGGCAAGGAATGAGCTGTTGGAGGGGAAACAGAGGCAAAGATGTAATCTTCTAGCCAGTAACAGGCAGCATTTCCCCATAGGAACGTAGACGGGAGAACGTCCTGAGGGGGACTGATAGCGCTCCCATCCAATTAATAACTAAGTAAATGGTAAGAACAGAACATTATGCTAAGGTTTGTGTCTGCTTGAAGTTTGATGGAACCTGGATATTGGTGAGACACTACAGTGCTTGTATAAAGTACTACTGTATAAAATTCTCCATGCTGCTGATTCTTCTGAGGGTGTGCTACAGAGAGATATGAGAGCAGAATCTCCTGTTCTCTAGGCTCAGGGTGTAGGAGACATTAAAGTATCTATACTGGACCTGGTGCTGAGGAAAATGGACCATGAGGGATGAATCTTTCAGAGGTGGAATGGGATAGAAGTGCAGGAGACACATCATATAATGGCTAGGTTATAGTGTTATTTACTCATACATAAATGACACTCTATTCTAAAAAGTCACACGAAGTAATAGGTATGCGTTAAAGGGTTTTGTGAGATTGACAATAATGATCTATACTTGGGATAGGTCATTAATATTAGATTGGCAAGGGTGGGGGGTGGCGGGGTTGGGTTGCAACACCTGATATCCCCCCCCCCTCCATGGTCAGCTATGTGAAGAGGCCAAGGAGCTCCAGTGACGTCCATTGGATAGAGGCCATGTTTGGTAATGCACCTCAGGCCATTTCAATTGAATGGGACAAAGCTGCACCTTGGCCACCAGATCATTGGCCTAGACAGAGGCTGTGGCACTCACTGGAGCACTACAGCCTCTTAAAACAGCTGATCGGTGGAGGTCCTGGGTGTTGGTCATCAATATCAGAATGTTGGAGACCCCATTTAGGCTTACATAACATACAAAATGGTTTATGGAGTCAATAACTAAGACACTACCTGTGCTATGGAGTAGTCAGATGAGTTTGCAGCTTGAAGTCCTTCATTACCACTTATCCCAACACCAACGTGTGCAGTCTGGATCATGCTGACATCGTTTGCTCCATCACCAATAGCCAGGGTAATGACTTTCACTTGTTTTTTCACCATTTCTACTACCTCAGATTTCTGAAGAGGAGACACCCTTTATGTAAAGCATAAAATATAATAATTAGTAAAATAAAACTCACGTAAGTCCTGTAGCAGGTTTTTTAGTTTGCTCTATTCCTTTCTCCTTCTCACAAATTTGCATGGTCTCGGAGCCTGTCTGGATTCAGTCTACTTTAGCGAGGAAAAGGAGTGACATGAGCAATTCTGTCTCCTCGTTCTAGCAATCAGTGGGGTTCTCAGAACTAGGACAGATATTGATCAAAACTTTTGACATGTCACTATGACAAATCAAAAGTCTCTCCCCAGTGAAGGGCCACTTTAGGACAATGGTACATACTACATTAGACATCCATACCACCAATTTACCAGCAAGGAAGCTAGAAGCCTCTGCATGTTAGACACAGGCGTCTTCAGCGCTCAGTAAAACGCTGAAGACAGACTCTTCTAGCCAAAAAGACTCTTTACAACCTGCGTTCTAAAACAAACATCTTTCCATAACAAAGTATATTACAAAAGCGTTTCACAACTGTGTCCTAACACCATATTAAAAAAAACTGAAACGGCAATCACACTAAGCATTCAAGCAGTGGCAGTGAAATGTACTGCATAAAACACAAAGGTGGAAAAAAGAAAATGAAAGCAATGGTCATGATTAGTATAGATGGGAGAGTTGTCTGATTAAAAGTGCAATACTCTACAGAAGGTTTATGGTCTACTAAGGGTACTTTCACACTTGCGTTGGTGCGGATCCGTCTGTTTATTTGCACAGACGGTTCCGCACCTATAATGCAAATGTTTGTATCCGTTCAGAACGGATCCGTTTGCATTAGGTTTAAAGAAAAATGAAAAAGTCCAAAACGGATCAGTTTTGAATTACATTGAAAGACAATGGGAAACGGATCCGTTTTCAAATGCACCATATTGTGTCATTAAAAACGGATCCGCCCTTATTGACTTACACTGTAAAAAAAAAACTGATCCATTAGGCTCCGCCTCTTCAGACGGACACCAAAATGCTGCATGCTGCGTTTTGGTCTCCGCCTCCAAAACGGAATAGAGGCGGAACGGAGCCGAACTGATGCATTCTGAACGGGTCCTTATCCATTTAGAATGCATTGGGGCTGAACTGATCCGTTTTGGACCGTTTGTTAGAGCCCTGAAACGGATCTCACAAACGGAATCCAAAACGCTAGTGTGAAAGTACCCCAAGAAGAGCAGTATATCCAAGAAATACACAAAAAGAAAAAAATACATAAATTATAACATGTTGTTACCTGCAGCAAATCACAGCTTTACAGGACAGAGCAAGGTCAAGGAAATACTGTCTAACTCCAAATGTCAACGCGTACTTCAGGGATTTGCCATCAATAATTAAAGCAAAATCATTCTCTTTCCTGAGTGAGTCTCCAAGATTACTACAGTGATGGCTTAAAATTTCACGAGTTGTCTGCAAGAGGAAAAAGTACAGTAAAAATACAAATCCTTGACACATGCGCTTGGGCTACACTGCTGCGTCATACCGAACTGTTTTACTGTACATTACAATATTAACGTACTGTATGTTACAATACAATGAAGACCGTATGGATGCCTGGTCCTAAAGGGAAGGAAGGAGTAGCTAAAGGGGAAAGGCAGTGAAGTGGTGCACTGAATACAACATTAGTAAATGAAAAACTGCAGGTTTCTCAAAAATGGACCCATAGATTTCAATAAGAGGGGGGTTGGTTCATCCTGCATGATCAACCCTAACAGGCAGTAGGCCTGGTTTAATTTGGTCGGCCATTCTGACAGATTCTTATAACTAGGGATTAACGCATCGACTTCGGATGAAACATCCTAAGGCCTCTTTCACACCAGCGTTTTAGCTTTCTGTCCTAGAGATCCGTCCTCGGGTCTCTAGGACGGAAAGCTACTGATCAGGATTATCCTAATGCATCCTGAATGGAGAGAAATCCGTTCAGGATGCATCAGGATGTCTTCCGTTCAGTATGTCAACGTTTTTTGGACGTTGACAAAAGCGCAGCATGCTGCGGATTTGTCTCCGTCCAAAAATCCGGAAGACATGCCGTAACGCCGGATCCGGAATTAATGCCCATTGAAGGGCATTAGTCAGGATCCGGCCTTTAGCTAAACGTAGTTTCCGCGCATCGCCGGATCCGACGTTTAGCTTTTTGTCAATAGTTACTATGGCAGCCAGGACGCTAAAGTCCTGGTTGCCATAGTAAGAGTAGGGAGCGGCATACTTACATTCCGTGCGGCTCCGGGACGCCCAGGATGACGTCAGGGCGCCCCAGTGCATAGATCACGTGATCGCATGGATCACGTGATCCATGCGCGCGGGGCGCTCTGACGTCATTCAGGAGCGCCCCGGGAGCCGCACGGAATGTAAGTATGCCACTCCTATGGCAACCAGGACGCTAGTAGCGTCCTGGCTGCCATAGTAACACTGAAAGCATTTTGAAGACTGATCAGTCTTCAAATGCTTTCAGTTCACTTGCGTTGTGCTGGATCCGGCGTGCATTCCGGCAACGGAAGTGCACGCCGGATCTTCACAACGCAAGTGTGAAAGAGGCCTAAGTCGGTTCGCATAAAACTTTGTTAGAATACTGTACGGAGCGAGCGCTCCGTACAGTATTAGAATGTATTGGCTCCGATGAGTCTAAGTTACTACTTCGCAAAGTCTCACGAGACTCCGGGTAATCACTTCAGAAATTAATTTCTACTGTTAAAAACCTTTTACCGAACTCTGTTTCGCTTTGAAGTGGTACCCTGGAACCGAACCAGAGTTCGGTAAAAGTTTTTTTTTACAATAGAAATTAATTTTTGAAGTTATTACCCAAAGTCTCGTGAGACTTTGCAAAGTAATAACTTCGGCGCATTAGGTTATACATTTTGTGGCATTCATAATAGGATAACTTTATTCTTTGGGTCACTACGATTACACCGATACTAAATTCATGTAGGTTTTCTTTAACTTTTTACTAATGTGCACTAAAACACCGTTTTTTAAAAAGAAAATTTTTTGCATCACCGCATCCCAAGACCCATAACTTTTTTTTTTTTTTGGTATGGAACTTCATGAGGGCTTGATTTTTGCAGGATGACTTGTAGTTTTCATTGGTATCATTTTGGGGTAAATAACACTTTTTGATCACTTGTTATTAAGATTTGTTGGTGGTAACTAAGCAAAAATTAGCAAATCTGGATTTTTTTTTTTGTTTGTTTTGTTTACGGTGTTCACCATAGGGGATAATTTACATCATATTTCTGTAGTGCTGGTCGTTACGGATGCAGCGATACAAACACGTGGGGGAAATTTGATTTTCGCAATTTATAACATTGAAAATAGTTTTTCAATGGGAAAAAAAACATTTTTTATTGGAATTTTTTTTAAATGTCAATTTTTTAAATACCTTTTTTAACTTAATCTCACATGGGCAGGATAACAGATGATCTTTTGATCGCTTCTAAAATACAATGCACTATCCTTATATTGCACTGCATTTTAATATCGGCGCTCTACTTTACCAGGTCCCAGCCTGCCTATACACACATTGGCATATGTGGAGTGGAAATGGAAGACAGCTCCCTCTGTCACTGCTTACATGAAGTGGGGGCCATTGCCTGTGGCATTAAAGGGGTTAAGCAGCCTGGATTGGCGCTCCTGGCGGTCCGTACTGTTAGAGCAGGAGCGTGGATCTCATGTGAGACCCGTGCAGCACTTAGACTGGGCCACTGTGAAAAGGCCCTTTAGTAACTGCTGTGAAAAAGCGTTATTGGTGGTCACCAAGGGGTTAAAGGGTATGGAAACCATTGGGGAGAGGGAGGCAATTTTTTTAAATTATTAATCATTTTTTCTTTGGTCATTATTAAAAGTTTTCAACAGTTTTTCCTGTAAAGCCTTCAGTTTCTGTGTATTTGCAGACTGGCAGGCTCTCCTTTCACAGTAGATGCCATCAGCAGCTCTGACAACAGGATCTGTAGCTCATAAACACTTATTATAGCTAAATACTGTACAGGGAAAACTGTGGAAATTCTTTAATAAAGACCAATTGAAAAAATGATTTTTAGTGGAAAATGTGTAGAATGCACTGATAAAAATAAAATTGCCTCAAAGGTGTCCATAGCCTTTACACCAGTTGTTGGTTGGCTTTCTTTGGTGCATGTTACTGCATCTTAACCCATACCACATTTCCGATAAGTCGCACCCATTTACCACTAAGAAACTCCCCAACGTGAAGTGAGCCACACTGGATTATTCTTCACATCATATTACAAAATTTGCCCCTATGTGTCTCCATGGTTACAGACTACAAACAACTCTGTGTAGTCACATTCTGCAGTCATAATGCCTTTCACTTCTCCACTTGTTCCTAGGAATCTACAATTTTGGTTTCTAACTTTGCCCTTGGAGACTAAAATTATATATTGAATCTTACATTTGAACTCACTCTTCATTATTTCAGTTTATGAAAGACAGCTAAATAAAAGTCCTTGCAGACTCCACAGCGTCTGAATAGTAATTACAATGGACAAGCATCCCCCATATAATAATTATAATCAAAATACTCGTACTGTATATTTAAGGGTGTATTCACAAGTGATAATTTTTTGCAATATTGAATAAAAGAAAACCAAACAATGAGATTATGTGAGACTGCAGCATTGATTTTACTGCATGAATAGCAGCAACGAAAAATGCACCACCACCACAATTTTGAATGAATTTTGAACGTACATGTACCTGAGTGGCGTTAAGGGGTTGCAAGGAGAGTAAAGTCTTCTAAATTATCTACATAGACGAGATGCTTTCGGCTGATCACTTAAAGGGTTTTACCGGTTGGTAGAAGTTATCCCCTATCCACAGGATACAGCATAACTATTAAATCGGTGGGGGTCCTACCGCTGGGACCTCCACGATAACAAGAAATGGGGCCCCGTATCTCCTGCAGCCCCCTGATATGAACAGAACGACCAGTCACACATGCATGTGGCTGCTCTATTCATTTTTATGGGAATTCCGGCGATAGCAGGGTACAGCGCTGGGTTATGTCTGGAATTCTCATAGAAATGAATGGAGTGGCCACATGCATGTGCTATTGGCCGCTCCGTTCATTTGAGGTGGGCTGCAGGGCACAGCGGTAGTTATCCCCTATCCACAGGACTTCTACCAACCAGAATACCCCTTTATTAACAGCCATTACAATGCCTACATACATGGCCAACATATCTACACTGATAAGCTTCAACTCATGGCCTGTCCAACATGGCCAGGTTTACATCCATGAACAACCAGGTTCAGTATGAAAAGTTCTGTATGTATATTATATGAACTATTTATATGTGCATAAAACTGTGGAGGAATCCAGAACTTAAAAGGATAAATTGTATAAAAAAAGTCCCCACTATCAGTAAACTATACTGCGCCCTGGCTGCACTCCACTGGGTCCTCCTGGGGCAGCTATTTCAGGACAAGGTTTAATATGATTACTGAAAAAGCTCAATGCCCTGACGTCCGCCCTTAAAAGAGTGAAGGCCATACACATTGCTTTCTCATTTCTCTACATAAAAGAACTCTGTGCAGTGTTCTCCTTAAATCATGTTAGGAGAGTGTTGGGTAATGTGCCTTTACCCTAATCATTTCTGACTTGTCCTTGAAAACTCACCAGTCGATCTCTGGAAAATTTACTCTGTGAAACCACAAAGAATAAACTATGGGCTGGAGAAGTGGCAATGGAAAAGGAAGCGGCACACCAGTCTCAGCACTGGACAGTTCTCATTCTGTATTACACTCCGCAGCACTACCCACCTCACAACTGCTTACTGCTAGACAAAAATACATCGAAAAGCAAATCGAACTTTCACTTAATTTGCATTCTGGGAGTTCATTTATCCTACATATGAGCACTGAACAGCAGTAACGAGTGTAAAAATAACAAATGAATATTACTACAGCTAGCCCTGTACAGGCACTGAGAAAACAGGGAAGATGGGCGGTAGGCTGAATGAGCCGTCTGCTACTCCACCTGCTTGGTTAAACGTGTTCGCTCTCAAAGGGTGGAGAGAGAAGGAAGGCAATGTTCAAATCTCAGGAGAACGCTTCTGGCAGGCTGTTTCGGCGTTCATCGGATTTGACATTGCATTGCGGGTTCTCTGGTTCACGGTCGGATGCAACGGCCAGGTGTGTAGTAGCAGTAGCGCCGCGGCCTTCTTGCAGCTTTGAGTAGGCCATGTGATGTCAAGTTCATCGGTCACATGACCTAGGCGCAGCTCAGCCCTACTGTGGTGAATGGGGCTGAGACCGATACCAAGCACAGCCGCTATACAATGTGCGGCGCTGTGCTTGCTGAGCACAGAGAGGGCTGCGGTGCTACTGCGAGTGCCGATGCCTTCTCAAACAGCAGATCTGCTGGAGTTCTGAGTGTCGGACCCCCACCGATCAGACTGATGACCTATCTGGGGGATAGGTCATTAATTAAAAAATCTCGGACAACCCCTTTATTTATATAATGTTTATATAGTGATATGTCAAAAGGTTATATCCAAAAATGATCCAACTATTTTTATTTAAAAAAAATATTTATTATAGTTTTACTATTTTTTATTATTTAATAATAATAAAAAATATATATATAATATATATATGATATTCACATATGAGTTGCTAATATGTGGTTAAAAAATGATGAAGTGCCCCAATAAAAAAATAATAGCAAGTTTTATAAACCACGCAACCAGTTAAAGATTCAGTGACCATGCCGTAGCCTAGTAACAGACATCAATGCCTCAATATAATCCATCCTAAAATTTCATCAAAAACTAAAATAAAAGCACAACAAAACCATCTGCAGAGGGATCTGGCAAACACGGAATATGCTGGATGTGTGCCTTTCTCCAACCACATAACGGAGCTACAGATCCCACAAGGACAGGTCAGTTTTGACATAATGAAGTTTTATCGCTTATTTCATCTCAAAGAGCCAAACAAGCTCCAGACAAATAACAGAAGAAAAGCAAAGTCTGTACTTGATACAACAAAAACACTGCGTCCCAGCGCAGCAAATTATACTCACATCTAGCGATCCTTCATTTATAACAATCAGGCCCATATTCTTGGTCAGCAGTCGGCACGAATGTCCTGTTAAAAGGAAAACAAAAAAAAGTTTAGTTTTGGGAGCAATCTATAAAGTAACAGCAATTTATACAAGAAAAACTTGACATTGGTTTTCTGAAATCCTTGGAATCCATTAAAGGAGGTTTAGGTAATGTCTATGGGATAAATAAGGAAGGATCATGTATTTTACTGGTCTATAATAATCGCATAATATATCAGCAACCATCGTGTTAAACTTCTTTAGGTCAAAACATAAAGCAAGTCATTAAAACCAACGGCAATAAATTTTAGGCCGTAAAGTTTTTTTTTTTTATGATTTCATACTAATAAAGACACAAAAAAGAGCTGTAGTTCCAGATGTTGAATTTCTACATCTACTTTTGTAGGACATTTAAAATTGCGAATGAAAACTTTAGAAAGCTTATAAATGACACTCCAAAACTGACGGCGGCGTTTGAATCATAGTAACATAGTATATAAGACTGAAAAAAGACATTTGTCCATCCAGTTTGGCCTGTTTCCTATGAGATACATCAGAGAACTTCTTAAATAGCAGTCTCCTAATATGAGGTTGTTCCCAGAATCCCTTTTAGACTCTCGTGAGGTCTGTCCGGGCATCTGCCAGGCTTTTCTGCTATAGGGAATGGATATTTAGAGAATATCCCCCTGTTCTACATTTCCCTCTAAATAGCTGCCCCATGATATGATATTATTATTGGAAAGCCTCCTTTCCTGCAGTCTGCAGAGTGTTATTCCACCACAGAATATCATCCTCCTCACATATTTATAAAGTAGAAAACGTACCTACAATTTTTATACCAGACATACCGCTACTTTTTTTTTTCCTTATAAATATATTTGTTTTCCTGTAACCAGTTCATATTCTAGCTTCTGATAATTTGCTTGCTTTTAGTAACTACCAAAGACAACCATACTATGGATGTTGGATGGATACCTTCTCAGCTACTGGTTCTACCTCTGAACTCCTCCATGAACATACAAGATTGGCTCATCAGTAGAGGATCGGTAATAGCCCGTTCTCATAATCGTATGGCAAAGCCTATCTTCCAGGGAACAAATGCTGCCCTGTTAAAATCCACCAAACGTCATCCATCTTTCCTACCGTGGTAGCAGATAAATTAGGCCCGTTTAACACTTGCGGCATTGAGATCTGGCAGAGGATCTCAAAATCGGAAATAAACGGATACGTTTTGATTTTGCTAATCAGGATGCATCCGTTCCGTTAGGATGTGGTTGCGTGAAATCAAAACGGAAAAAAAAAAAATGGATCAGTCACTAAATACATTGAAAGTCAATGGGTGACAGATCCTGTTTTTTCAGGATCATAAAAAAACGGATCCGTCACTAAATACATTGAAAGTCAATGGGTGACGGATCCTGTTTTTTCAGGATCATAAAAAAACGGATCCCTCACCATGGACTTGCAACTGTGGTTGTGTGTCCGGTCACAAGACGGAATGTTGACGGAACAGAAGACATCCTGAACGGATCTCTTTCAATTCAGAATGCATTAGGACTAAACGGAAATGTTTTTTTTTTCCAGTTTTGAGATCCTCTGCTGGATCTCAATACCGGAAAACAACAACAACGCAAGTGTGAAAATAGCCTTAGAATGTTGGCCGATTATACTAAAATCTGTAGGTTTGGACAACCGGTATCTAATGTACATGGTCGTCTATAGGGAAGGCAACATTGGTCGTGGCCAGGATCGCCGAGTAGCTGTGATCCCACAGAAATGAACTAGATCGCCGCGCCAGTCTCAAGAAATCCAACACTGCTGGGTTTCTTGCAACTGCAACGACAATCCCATTTATTTATATGGGATCCTGGCCGCGACACATGTCGAAGTACATAAGGTGATGATGGGGAAGAAACGGTTCATTCTTAATCACTGTGGCTCGTTTAGCTGCACGCACATGCAGCAATCATCCTGTCTGTAGGGAGATGAACAATCGCTACTACGATTGTTTGTTCCCATACAATTTCCTTTTTTCTCAGCAGCACATCCCCGTGAAGGTAGGGCGGTATGGTTCCGACAAACAATGATTTTAGCTACCGCGTGAAAGATGCATATCACCCGAGCAACGAGCATTGGCGGCACTTTTACACAGGACAATTATCGGGAAAGAGCGTTCCTATGAACATTCTTCCCGATCTTCCCGAAAGGAGCTCTCACACAGCCTGATCATATCAAACCTCCGGAGTGGTCAAATTCTCTTACTGTCAACTTGATTTAGATAATAAAGCTAAACCGCTCAGGACAATATACCTCGAGGCTACATGTGATGGCCATTTTATTTTTAACGGCCATCACTGAACCTATGGAGTTTTTTATTTATTTACGGCTCGTGAATAATGGACGTTATAAAAGAGGGCCATTTTTAACCGCCGTTTCTCGAAAAGGCTTCAGTGAAAAAAAACTGCTCTTAAAAACGGACTATTTTGCCATTTGTAACGGTGGTTTTTTCCACTGTCTTGCGACTGTAGCCTAAGGTGCTCTGTTTCAGGTTATAAAGGCTGTAATAGTACACACGCTTCCAAATCTCATCTGCATTACCGTAGTGTCATGTAAGGAGACAGAATGAGCCTTACAAAGGCAGTTACTGATGTGAGCGGTGGGCTCGTTGAGCAGATGTAGGTCTGATATCGCTGACGTTCAGGTTAAGAATTATGACACTACACACTGTGCAGAAAGTCAGCTGAATATATCATTTATATAATGTTCCAGGAACCACCGGAGTGCATTTCCATAAAAGCTACCAGGAATGAAGTCTGGCAGGAGAATCAGATGATTTCTGACTATTCCCCAGCCTTGCTTTTCAGGCACTACATTAAAGGCATAGCAGAAAGCCGATATCTCCATGTATCACAGGCTGCAGGAAAGAAATCCCATCCCAGCTGTAGGCTGAGATACATTGGGAGAGTCTGCGTGGCTCCTCTATGTTCCTTTACATGATACAGATATATTACAGGCCTCGCCATACAGAACTAGTGTTCTCAGAGCCATACAGCTGAGGGATCCGTCATGGCTGTGACTACTAAGGACAGATGACTTCTCAGGAAATACTCAGAGGAGCATGAATGTGGAGGATAATGTAGACATCTCACAGCTGAAGAGCTCAATGTGGATCTACGATGCTACAGTTTAATGTGATCATCCAACTTTTAAATTAGCGATGTCCTTTCCTTAGGATAGGCCATCGATATCCGATGAGTGGGGGACTGACTCGTAGCACCCCTGCCGATCAGCTGACCGAAGGGACCACGGCAAGAGCGTTGCCCCTTCGTTGTTTACCAGGCACAGCGCTGTACATTTTGTAGTGGATGTGTCCGCTTCTGCGGCTCAGTCCTATTCAAGTTAATGGAATTCAGCGGCAATACCAGGTATGGCGAGTAGAAAACGTATGGAGCTACGCCTCGTAAAACAATTGAGTAGTCGCATAATGCGCTGGGGTACTGCAGCTCCTTCAATAAGCTGATTGCAGGGTGTGCGGGGAGTCAGATCCCCCCCAATCTGGGGGTCATATAAGTCATGGCCTGAAACCAATTGTCGCCCATACGTATTAGAGTCCCATGTTGAGGTTGAAAGAAGTCACATGTAGAAGACATTGCAGCACTGGTAGAGCAGCAATGGTAAGGGGATTACTCACTATTAGGGTCCATTCACACATCTGTGAATGTGTCCGGATCGGTTCCGCAACGTTGCGGAACAGATCCGGACCATTCATTCTCTATGGGGCAGGAATGGAGGAGGACAGCACACGGTGTGCTGTCCGCATCTGCATTTCCGGGCGTGCCCCCAAACTTCCGGTCTGCGGCTCTGGAACAAAATAGAACATGTCCTATTCTTGCAATTGCGGACAAGAATAGGCAGTTCTAGGGGTGCCGGCCGGGTGCATTGTGGATCCGCAATACACTATGGACGTGTGAATGGACCCTTATGGTCTCTGGGCTCATCACTGAGGTATACAACCAGGTCTCCTTAGAAGAGATATATATATATATATATATATATATATATATATATACACACACTAGGCCTGCACAATATATCGCGAAAGCAATCGTTATCGCAATTAATCGCCGTATCGCAATCGCAATTTGCTGAACCAAAAATGCTGCAATTATATTACCGTATTTTTCGCTTTATAAGACACACTTTTTCCCCCCCAAAAGTGGGGGGGAATGGCAGTGCGTCTTATAAAGCGATGGTTGACTTTCTACGTGACACTGTATCTCCGGCCGCTATGCTGCACAGTGCAGCCAGCGATACATCAGTTACAGTGCGGGGAGGGAGGAGGGGCTGGAGGCAAGTCGTTATTTTAATGAACACATGTTCTTATATCTATTTTATTTATCTGTTCTGTGCAGCGCTATTAAGAAAATGGCAAGTTTTGTATTTTGTACTTTTGCAGTAATGCAAATATGTATTTTATTTTGAAAAACACTGCGCATTTCAGTTCTTGAGTTCAGCATAACTACATTTCACATTATCAGTCATCTGTGTGAGCTTTTACCTTGAAAATCCAAGCAGATAGACCTCTAGCACAATTCCCTTAAAATATTGCATCGCATATCGTTATCGCAATTTTTAGGGCCCTAATCGCAATCGCACAAAATTCCCATATCGTGCAGCCCTAATATACACATATACATACATACACACACTGCACAGATACAGTCTGTATTGATACAGTAACAGTAGAGAACCCCTTTAATACCTATCATTTACAGCAGATAAACAGAACATACCTATCCTTCCCAGACTGTAGGCCAGTAATTAAAGGGGTTATCCCACAAATAATGTAAAAACTGGAAATCATACATAATCTACTACATGACAACCCCTTTCTAATGCCTCATTCACACGTCCGAGATGAAATCCGTGATAAGATGGTCAGTGATGCGTCTGCGAGGATTCGTGTTTGGTCTGTATCTCATCCGTGTTTCAAGGACACTGCACATCTGAAAATTAATCAATCTTCAGAGCATCCCCTCCTAGTGATCCGTGAAACCCTGATGAAACACGGATGGCATCTGTGTTGCGTTCGTGTTTTTCGCGGAGATATAGACTATAATGGTTGTGATGGATCCGTGAACATGAAACAAAATAGAGCATGCATTTGTGCTACAACCATGGATGTGTGAATACACACATGAAAATGAATGGGTAGGTGTACTGTCCGTGGAGAACACACACAGCATACATCCGTGAATCACTGATGTATGAATGAGGCCAGAACAGAAGAAAGACAAAGAATTTATAAAAAGAGTAAACAGCAGGTGGCGCCATATAGAGAGAGGTCACTGAATAACGCAATAGCTATAATACATTTTTTCGTAAACACAGTTAAAGGGGTTCTGCAGTAATTTTAAACTGATGATCTAACCTCTGGATAGATCATCAGCGTCTGATCAGCAGGGGTCCGACACCCAGGACCCCCGCCGATCAGCTGTTTGTGAAGGCAGCGGCACTGGCAGTAGCGCCGCGGTCTTCTCGCTGTTTACCTCAGGCTCAGTGACATCACGACTAGTATCACTGGCCTGGGCGGGGCTAAGCTCCGTTCACTCGGACCGCTGCCGATCAGATGCTGCTGATCTATTCAGAGGATAGATTAATAGTTTAAAATAACTTCAGAACCCCTTTAAATTATTCATATTCAGGTTCTGGTTTAAAAACTGGAATTTTTTTTGTGGGACAAAACCTTTACGAGAGCTACTTATGGACTCAATCCACCCTGATGAGGGGCAAGTCTTCAATGAAGACGTCACACATTATAAGAAACACTGGACCTCATTTATTTAAAAAAAATTGACCTCGTTTTCCATAGCAATGAATTAGAGCTCTGCTTTCTAAGGGTTTTCAGTTTCTTTAACCCTAGTAAGGATAGGCCACCAATATTACTTTGGTGGGGCTCCGACTCTCGGGAACCTTGCTAATTACAATCTGCGGGCACATTACATGCTCAGTATAGCCAATGTTATTCATCCTGTTCCAGAAACCCCACTTATGCAATAAACATGTCCAAGCACTGAGGAATGTTTCTTAAGAATGATTTTTAATCGGCGATAACTTGAGGTTGACTCTACACTGGGCAGGTCCGTGATCTGGTACACTGCAGCAGTGCCACCTACTGGCTCCTGAATAATACTGCAGATATCCACGGTGCAGAAATAAGCTGGTACTAGATACTGTAAAAGTGTTACCAGATGAAATGCTGAGAAAAAAAGGCAACCGCAAAGAAGAGACTAAGAACTGGCAAGATCATCTAGTCTGCAATAGAGGCAGTAGAGCTTTATACTAAAAAGCCACCGAGGTACGGCGTGCTTGATATGACCATTCACATGCATGCACCATCCTGACTCTTATAGAAAGCGGGGGCGAGTGGTTTCGTTTGGCCACAGGAAGAGCATTCGAGTCCTGATGTGATACAGAACAAACAATTATTTAAAACCATGGCCTGCCTGTAGAGACTTTTCAGGGTAGGCCTTTGTATAAGTTATAACTACTCTCCACACGAACCAATGATAATTCTGTCCCCAGGAGGTTACACTTTATATTATGGGGAAAGGCAAGTGAAATGATGCTGCAGGGAAACTATACTGCAAGTTAACCTACTCTTGAATGTATATTTAAAGGGAGGAGGTCAGCAGTTTTGACCCTGCAAAACTGATGACAGCACTAGGCAGGGGTCCGGGAAAGCAGCACAAAGATAACTTTATTGGAGCTTTTACTAACTTCATCACCATCAATAAGGAACTGGTATTCCGCATCGCACCACCCCAGCAACTGCTTCCTGGATGGATTCAAAGCAGAGGGGAGAAGCCATGAAGCAGCTCAATGCAGAGAGCAGGCTGAGTGATCGCCTTTGGGGCACTTGCAGAGGCAGCCGAAGACAAGTTCCTATTCACAGTAATGCAGCTAATATGAGGTTTGACGAAGTTATAGTTACTGCACTTTCCACTGCCCCTCCTTAGTGCGGTCAGCAGTCTTGCAGGGTGAAAACTGCTGACAGACCCCCGTTACCCTGCTTCAGCTCGCACCTTGGTGTTGGTGTGTTCACTTCTGTTTGGGATGGATGAGAGCTGTGATCATATATGGGGTCATTTATTAAGACCGGTGTCTTTGCAGGGCGTTACCAGTTAGAGGGTGTCCCTGCATAGTCTGACACTGACAGCTGACACATAGTCAGGCCGTGCAGGGACCCCCTTCCCCCCAAGTGGTAACACCCATCTGGACCTTCATGGCAAACTACTAGTAATTTATTCATAATTTCTATCAGAAAAAATCATGACATGGCACATCATAAGAATGGATGCGCCAGAATTGTTTTACATGAAGAATGGAGGTAGTTACTAAGACATGTCAGGAAAGGGAAAAGGTCCTCCATAAAGGGGTTGTCCCACTAAAAATATTCTACAGTTTTCAAACCAGCCCCTGGATCTGAATACTTTTGTAATTACATGTAATTAAAAATGTTGTATTACCAGTGAGCTATTCAATGAAATGCATCTGTATAGCGCCACCTGCTGTTTGTTCCTTTTCTTATTTCTATGTCCTGCTCACTGAGATGGCCGCACATGCTCAGTTTCATACTTCGGCTGCATCCTGAGCAGTGACAGGGAGATGGCTGCAGCAGAAAGGACATGCCCCCTTAGCTGCAGCAGAAAATAGCTGCCAGCTTGATATAAATCTAGCAGAGCAATGATTGGGGAGATCTCTGGATCCAGGTGAGGTACAGGGCTGGTTCTAGCTTTGTTAAAAGGAGATTGTCATGTCCTATATAATGTCAGATTTTCATTTATTACATTGGTCATGGGATAACCCCTTTAAATAGCTAAAAATAATTTCCTTTTGGTGGGTTAACAAGGAAAGGTACAATTTACAAGGTTGAAGATCAGGTTGAACACCAAGTGATTGCACTTAAATAGTAAATTAAGCAACTCACCTCCACGTAAATTAAAGGGTCATGGTAAACTATAACCTACCTATGTTAATAGCCGTTTCCTGTTTATCTCCCGTTAGAATCCAAATTCTGATATCTGCCTTCACCAAGGTCTCAATAGTTTCCGGTACGTTGTCCTGTAGCTTATCTTCAATGGCTGTTGCCCCAAGTAAATGGAGGTTCTGAGGTAAAATAAGTAAAACCATAAGTAATCAACATCAAGATGAAGCATAGATGTCCGAGGTCTGTAAGGAAAGGTCACAATTATTTTGGTCGAGTTTTGCATTGAACATAGCCAAAGCTATGACTAACGTTAAAGAGTTACTAACCTTTGTTAAAAAAGAGGTGCACGGTGCTCGGGGCTCTCTGCCTCTTTGGCTTTCATTGGCTCTGCTAGGCTTTTGGAGCACGGATCCCATACGCTTCCTATAAATCCGTACATCACAAGCTGATGAAAGTCGAAGGGGCAGAACGCTCTGAGCAACACTTCCATCTCTTGGTTTTTTCAACAGAGGTAAGTTACCCTCTAACTACAAGCTGAGATGTGGTTTCTTGTAAGTGTCCTTTGGATTTTATTTGACTTCTCAGTAAACAATCTTGTTTTAACGGATGCGGGATCTTCCTGCTCTTCTAACGATAAGAAATAATGTATGGGATCTGAGACAAGTGAACACAGCCTTGTGAGCCGTTTAAAGAGGTGGTGCCACGAAAAATATTCAACCTTTTTCAAACCAGCACCTGGATCTGAAGACTTTTGCAATTGCATGTGATTAAAGATTTAGTATAGCTACTGAACTATTCAATAAAATGTATCTGTATAGCACCACCTGCTGTTTGTAACTTTCCTTATTTCTGGTCCACCTCACTGAGGTGGTTGCACGTGCTCACTTTAAATTTTCCACAGTCACCCGCCATATCTTCTGTTAGACGTTGTTACAGTTACAGGGAAAAAGGTACAGCAAAAAGGACACTCCTCCTGAGAAAGGACACACTCCATGAGCTGCCAGCCTGAAATAAATCTAGAACAACTGGAACAATGAATGGCGAGGTCTCTGGTTCCGGCTTTGTTGGAAAGAGCTGTCATGTACTGCAAAATGTCCGATTTTCATTTTTTACATCAATCATGGTATAATCCCTTTAAGAGTTTTGTGGTCCGCAAATTGCAGATCCTCAAAACACGGGCACTGGCCGCGTGCATTACGCATTTTGCGGAAACCACATGGCCGGCACTATGATAGAAATGCCTATTCTTGGCCAAGAATAGGACATGTTCTAAAAAAGGATTCTGGACTGATGCACTATTTGTATTTGAAAAACTTTACTTCAATAAAAATGATACTTTATTCAAAAAAAAAATATATAGGACATGCTCTATCTTTTTTGTGGGACCGGGGAAGGGAACTACGGATGCGGATATGTAGAGATCTGTATCCCAGATTGCTGCATGATGATCCATGTACCAGGACATCAAAAAATGTACAGAGTGATTTTTAAGGGTTAGCACGCCGACAAAAGGGAAGTCAACCCGACCAACTTCATGAAAGTGAGCAGCCTTCTCTTTTTTCCATTTCCGAACGGCAGGTCTTAGCACTTTCGGGGCTGATGAAATGTGCGACATAGTGCAGACTCCTGATTAAGCTGCAGAACGTGGAAACGAGCAAAGGCCTAGGATCAGGACATGACCGAGTTCACACTCCGCATTAATAAGCCCATGTACTAAAGCGGACACTGTGCCCAGACTCTCTGCTAATTACAGGTTTTTATAGAGTAATAATTGGAGTCCTGAGCTCATGTACACAGCTGCTTGATGCTTTCAAAGGTCCATATAAAAGTGAAATATGACATTATTATTATTTCTTCGTGACATTTTATTCTTAATAAATACTAAGCAAATAAGGTAGTAATAGCCTCATATTCATTTTAAAAAACCTGGAACAGTGCCAGGACCAGCTAAAAGGAAATGTCAACTACCAGTACGTTGTTATGAACCTAGGTTTTTAGAAAAAAAACTGAAAAAAAAAAGTTGCCCGTCAGACAGACGCAGTCCGTGAATCTATCTTCAAGTGGTTCCTGAGGACTGAGGACAAGTCTCCAATATTTGATCAGTGAAGGTTTGAACTCTGGATCTCCGGACGATCATCACAGTGGAGCCAGGGCGCTCCAGGGACTTCTGCATCTTATCCCCACAGACAAGGCATCTCATCGGCAGGGCATCTGTCATCACTTACCTGTAGATTGGTGGCTGTCCGCAGAGTCAAATGAGATCGCCACATGTGCTGACGATCTGTAGAATAAGCTTTTCATAATATGCAAATTCCCCCTAGGAGCAACGAGGGTGATGCCGTTGCACCCAGTGGCTCCGTTCCCGGTCTGGTATTCTGCACCCCCAGCTCTTTAACACATAGGACAGGGCGTGAAAATACATTAAAGCCTGGCCTTGAAGTCCGGCAAGAACACGTTTGACACATGTGGAGAGGATGGAGATCGCCGGGCAGATGGGCAATCTCCATCCTTTTACTGCACAGGTGCCAGACGCGCTCCTGCCACACTTCAGGGGTGCGGCATAGCAGACAGGGAGCGGAGCCTCTGGGTGCAATGGCATCACCTTCATTGCACCAGGGGAGAATTTGCATATTCTAAAAAACTTTTTTTTCTACAGATTGCCGGCACATAGGGAGATACCAGAGATGATATCAGACTCTGCAGATAAGCGCCGATCTACAGCGGCCGGCCGTTGCATCTACTGGTAAGTGATGACAGATGACCTGTCCTGAGGTTAACATGTTGGTGATTATGACCACAAAGTGGCTGGGTATGCACCGTCACTTTCCATTATAGTCCAGGGGACATCTCCTATGCTCTCTAATAGAAGGTAAGCAAGCGTGAGATATTAATACACAAGCTCACATACAGCTACCTAATATCAATGCTCCCTAAAACCTCCTAAACTACAGAAGTCATCAAATTTCCAATCTGTCAGCTCAGAGAGTCCCGACACACAGCAGACACCGTGCCATAAATTCGGTACTGTTCCTGAGCATCAGCAGTGTAAATCTGTGAATGACGTCACCTCCAGCCCGTTACGCTCTGCTCCTCTACTGCCGACACGGAAAACGAGACGGTAAAAGAAAAGCATTGTACAACTATAAAAGCACAACTCCAACAGGTGTGAGCGCAGCAAGGCGACACCACCTCAGGGGACCAAAACAGCAAAGGATCAGGTGCATTTCTAAAGCTAGAGAGGATGAACATGGCGAAGCTAGTTCAGTGTACACTTATTATACCATAGGGCTAAACGCTCGACTTATGCTGGGGAGAAAAATGTTTTATTCATCCTGCAGATTAAATTATTTAGGAGACCGACATTTTTGTGGGTCAGCTTGCTGGCGTGCTGCATCAGAGTATGGATTTCTTATTAATGATGACACAGCACCTTTCATAGGGAAATGCAATACGTCTCACAACTTTTCTTTGTAGATCAGGTCACAGAGAACTGAACAATCTGGACTTATAAAGAGAGGAGTCCTAAAGGGAGCTTTTCTGCAGACCCCACGAGCACCACTGTGGCAGGCCCATGTGGGAATTATAGGTACCTGATCGCTGCCGCTGGGTCCCGGCTCCATCTTGGGCAGCACAGGTCTTGGGTTGTGTGCACACTCAACATCTGGCTTGAGGCAGGTCACGTGGCTGCAGCGGTGACGTGTCTCCCATGCATCACGTGACCCACTGACCTGATGCATGGGTGACACAGCACTGCTACAGCCAGTCAAACCAGATATTTACATGGAGAGACCCAAGATTGGCGTCACCTGAAATGGAGCCAGAATGAAGCAGTGGGGATCAGGTAACTACGATGCCCACCACGGGTCCAGCCACTCTGGGGAGGTCTGCAGAATTGTCCCCAGGGGTGAACTACCCCTTTGAAGGACACCAGAAAATGACCTATTGTTTACATGACAATTTTTACGCTAAACATTTTAATTACAACTGAAGGCAAGACAGACACACACATATCTATATGACATTAACTCATGCCAGGCTAGGTTCCCATCTGAGGTGGACGTTCTGTTAGAACGTTAGGGGCCTCCGTTTCATATTCTGGCAAAAAAGCAGAACAAAACACTACTTTGCCGGGCACAAGGTCAATAGACTCCATTATAGTCAATGTGGTTCATCGTACACTGTTCGTGTCAGTCATATGATGGATCCGGCGCTTCAGATATGAGCGTAGTCTAGGTTTCTGCTCACACGAGCATCATGGCTTTTGTGCATAACAGAGCCCATAATGAATCTGACTTATACCGGGTTTCCATCAGACCCCAGTACAGTATTTTTGGCAGGAATAATAGTGCTGCAGAATGCACTTACTATGCTACAACCCCTGATGAAAAGCAAATAAAACAAAAGTGAACAGAGTCTAAAATAATTCACTAATGCAATCTTTGCTCATAGAAGTATGAATGGTACAGTATATCATGCCTCTGGACATTGCCGTTTATGCAGAGCACGCCTAATGTTCTACAGCAGACATGGCCAACCTGCGGCGCTCCAGCTGTTGTAAAACTACAACTCCCACCATGTCCTGCTGTAGGCTGATAGCTGTGGGCATGCTGGGAGTTGTAATTTTGCAAAGCTGAAGAGCCGCAAACTGGCCATCCCTATTCTACAGCCTGGACAACATAAGGCTGACAAGGCTTTAGTCTACTGTTCAGGAGCTGGTCCTGCTAGAATACAGGATCTATTACAGTGTATGAAGGAGTATGCACCATAATATCTGCATTGTATGGAGAGCATATAACACCTACTTTACCAGAAGCACGTACACCGCATTCACGCCTTTGTCTTGCACGCTCGCTTCAGTAAGGGACATGCCTGATACTACTTTCCCATAGACATCTTGGGTGACTTTCCTGTAATGTCTATAGGCACCTTTAATCGAGTGTTTTATAGGCTGTGTTCCATTGTGATTTCACTGTACTGTAAATTCTCAATATACAATACTTTTTTTTTATCATTGAAGGGAAAATCCAATTCTCTTTTGGCTTCACAGAAATAATAGTCTGCAAACAGGTCTGAGAGCTCACACTACTATACCCTGGTCATTTCAATCTGATGCGTAAAAGCATTGCTCAGATATCTACTAATTGCACAGCAATAAGGCGGCAGGAAATCATTTACCTTTTCTATCATTTCATAGCACTCCTCCAGCTTGAGCGCCCTGTTCTGTACGGAGGTGGAGGCCCTGTGATACACACTGAGCCATTCTTCATACGCACTGTCCGGTATGGAGGCCACCGCAAAACAGAGGGTTCTTAAACCTGTGGACAAGACATAACGGAGCATAATATCAATCCCAGAGACACAGAGCACATTCAAAATACATGGTAGAAAAACCTCGACACATATCGTATATTATGCTTACACGTATGCTACCCAATGGCTACTTTTGAAAAAAAAAAAAACACGAAAAGGTCATATGATTTTTGGCACTTTATCTTTGCTATGAAAAGTGTAATTAAAGCTATAATAATAAGTATAGAGTTACATGGAATGAATTCCCAAAAAATATTGCAGAACAGTCCATGGACACATTTGGCGTGCACGTCTGGAGCATATTTTGTCGTATACACTGAATTCAAACTGAAAACATAGTTATAGGGAATCTGTCACCCCAATTTTGGACCATTTTCTACAGTAATGCATGAGTAGTACTGCAGATATGGAGTCCAGAGCGCTATTTATTTTCCTACTGTCCCCAATCTCCCTCTGTCAGCGCTCAGAGCTGCACTGAAATACATTGTCAGGTCTACCATGCACACGAGTCCTCTCCATTATGTAACCACAGAAGAGCAGCCCAGCTTTGAGTGCTGACAGTGGGGGGCAGTAGGAAAAAGAAAATTAGGGATCTGGAGTCTTCATCTGAAGTACTATGCATGTATTACTGTATCGAATAGTTTAAAATCAGGGTCACAGACTCCCTTTAAAGTATAAAGCTGGCCATACAAATTAGATGTATTTCAATGGGATCAGCTGACCATCTGTTGCGCGCTGTGGGCTCTTCCACCCGGCTCCCGACTGGATGAGGTCACTTCATTACCTGTTTGGCTGCACTGACTATAAAGAGGAATCCTCCATCCACAGGTTAGCACCAGTCAATAATTAGACTAAATGCCCTTTAAATTGTCCCATGAGAAGGCGGATTTGCAAAGTTTTGAGACAGCCATAAGGAGATCTGCAATTACTCATCTTACCTTCTGTAGCAAACTGTTCCAGGTGTTTTAACGTAATTTCTTTGTACTTGGAGGTTTCAGCCAGGCGGTCATAAATGACTGTGTCCTATTATGGAAGAAAAGGTAATGGCACATAACATTTACTGGGCGAGTCAACGACTGGCACCACCTAGAAGCTGTAATCTGACCTTCACTTTTATCCAGAATGGCGATTTTCATTCAATCAAGGAGGGACACATAACAGTAATGATGAGTGATGTCCTATCTCTCAAACGAAGCCAACAAAGTGGTGGCCGGCAGTGCCGGGTCCGGCCACCACCAATCGTTCTTGTTGGCCTGCCGAAAATAGCAGAGCGGCGTGCTTGGCACTTATCGGAATCCCCATAGAAATGAATGGAAGCACACAGCACTTACACGGCCACTGCTTCCATTCACTTCTATGGGGCCGACGGAAATAGTCAAGCTGGCTCGGCTATTTTCGATGGCCCCATAGAAATGAATTGAGGGCAGCAGCGCATGCGCGGTGCACCCTCCTTCACTTTGTCGGCTTGGTTTATGAGATAGGTGCTGGTCCCGCACCTATCAGACAATATCCTAGAAATATGTCTGAGATGGGAAAACCCCTTGAAGTGTTCTGTATCAGCCATCTGTCATTTATCGAATGACATTTTGGTCATGGCCACTTAGAGGTGTGAAAACCATGATATTGTACATATCATTACCCATAAGTACTTATCTATTATCAGGATCACTTTGTTTGTGAGAGGAAACATCTGCGGTCGTGGAGGGGAAACCAAATTCCCTATGGCTCTATTGCAGCCAGTGAGCACAGCAATGATGGAGAATTTTCTATGATTAGGAGATTGCTACCAATCATAAAGAGGTTGGAAAAACAATTATAGCCTAGTAGCCAAGTGCATGGGGACAGGAGATGTACAACACATGGAAAGGTGCCCCCCCTATGTGGGGACATGGCCAGGGTAAGGGAACTCAAAAGCAGAAGAACTGACTGTACTGCATGCAATAAATCTTTCTTTTTGTATATCCTGTATGTGGAGAACTCAAACATGTGAACTCAAAGGTGTTGCCCCGGCCTGAAAAAATTCACTCGCACTGGTCTGGTTGTCCCAGTTCAACTCTGTCCCCATCTGGTCAGATGCGCGACATGTCAACTCCCTGTACATTACCGCTGCCGGAATATTAATGGCCTCAGCAGGAGGACCAGAGCTGGTGACTAAGTTTTATGTATTTTACTCACACACCATGCTCGCCAATTCCCAATTTTTTTTTTACAGTGCCTAGACAAGCACTTTAATTTTAGCAAATAAGAAGCAGCTCAAGCCAGGAGCCACCTTTATGGATCTTACCAAATGAAGGGCAGATAAGACAACACAGCAGATTCCGACTGTAGAATGAGGGATTAGCGGTAGTAAACACCCTTTACATGGGCCGGCTGAGCAGGCAATTATCTGCAAAAATATATCAGTTCCCGGAAATTGCCTGATTATGAGTGTCGGTGAGAGCTGCACTTACATGCAGCAATCACCACCTTTGCATGGGAAGATGCAATTGCTAGGGTGATCACTCACCCCTAGAAAGAAAATTTTAGGTGCTGCATCAACAATTATTTCACCTGATGAACCAGCTTTCGGGTCGATGTCACCTTTACACAGACCACGTATCAGGAATAAGTATTCATAGGAACATTCATTCCCAATAATGGACCAGTGTAAATGGACCTTTAGCCTTTGATGGTGAACGGCAGTTAGCAGATAAGGAATAATGTATATGAAGGACTGAGTTGCATTGAAGTGTATGATACTTACGGCCCCTTTGCAGTACAATCTCAGTTTCCCTGAGGAGTTACGGACAATCACAGACATACGCTTTCGATTACTGCAACAAAAGAATTTTGGAACAATACATTTCAGACAGCCCTGATAAGTCCTGGTTCAATCATACACACTGAATATTAGGTGACTGATGTGGTGCATATGACAAATTTGAAAATGAAACGGGTGCTTCCTCTACTACAGACATGTAAAAGCCATAGAGGAGTAGATAAAGAGGTGGCCATGGCAGTTCTATGTCAGTAAAGGCAAAAAGGTGAGCGGAGGACCCACCATTCTTCAAGAGGTGGGACCCCAGCAGTCAGACATTTGGGATATCATGAATGTCTACAGTGGGAATAACCCTTTATCGATTATAAAAGGTTTCAGACGGAAATGGCTCAGACGGATAACAACCGATGCATCAGGATCTGTTTTTTTAGGATACTCTTCTGTTTTTTCTCTCTCTTCTTCTGACGGATAAGGAGAACGGAAAGCTAAAGGACGATGTGAACTCAGCCTTATTCAAGAGGGCATCTCACCTCTACTGACATGTCTGTTCTAGTAAATACTTGTATTTCCAAGGAAATAACAGCTTTTCTTATAGCTCATATCTTGTTCCACCAGGAAATTTACGAATAAATGGGTTGGGTCCCTACGAGGTCAGCATTGACCACACATTTGTAGACCGTTCTGCTTGGTAGAGAACACGCTCTGCCTCCTGCAGTCGGCAGATTTATGTCAAACCTTATAAACTTTTAAAAGAATAAAACAAGACATTTACCTTGTAAATTCCAGTACATTTAGCAACTCGAACCTTTCTTCCTGGCCAAGCTGCAAGAGATTTTAAATAAAGTTACTGCTAGAATATTAAAGACGGAAAGAAATGTCGTGCTTCATGTGACACCCACCTAACAGACACGTATTTACAGCAGCATTATCCTAACTCCCGCCAAGCTTCTCTGGCAGTGGCCTTTCTCTGGTGAGAACGAAAGTCTGGGCATGCTGACATCCAACATGTCCCTGAGATCTGCCATTGTGGGACAATTGTGGGAGACTGTCGGCCAGTCCTACATGTCGATTTGTTGAGCATGTGCCTGGGATTCCACCCAGAGCATAAATTGACATACCATACATTTCAAATCCACACCGCAGATCCATTTCTGTGTATTTGCCGTGAGGATCTGTAAGCAGCACATGTTTTATCTTTTTGCGGAATGGACACACAAATGCGAACAGCCCATGGAGTTCTGATCCCCACTGGGCCTGCAGTGGTTGCGAGCTATTCATCATTCGTGTGACCGCTGCAGCCAATCACTGGATTCAGCAATCGCACGTGCATGTTGCGGAGGATGAGCTGCTTCTGTGTAAACCAGGTAAGCGGGCTCCATTTTGCTTTTGTGCTACATGTGTACTGTACAGGACCCTGAAGGAGCTCCTGACATCATAGAAGGTGGTTTACAACTTCCAACAGGCACAGTGAATCCATTCTGTTATACCGTATGTAAACACTTTATTTATACCGATTGACTCTTTTTTTTTCGTAGCTTGATATTTTAAAGGTTTCGGAACTACCTGCAAGTTTTCCATGCGGTAATGGTCTCAAACCATAATATTTGCAAAGGAAAATGGTCGTCCCAATTAATATTGTAACTGGAGAAACCTCGGTGCAGCGACGTATGGACTTGTGAAACAATGAACAAAATACATTCCCCAGCAGTGAAAATATTCATTCCTGGAAAGACCTTAATCCACTAAGGCTAGTTTCACGCTGGCGGAGATCAGGCTGCAAATGGGTAAATATGCAGAGAATTAGTTGTTTTTTGTCCAGCCGAGTCTCGGCATATTTGCTGGGGTGCAGCCGGATCCCTGCCAGACCCCATTATAGTTGGGACCGGCGAGTATTCACGTACCGTCCGGCAATACCGGACCCAGAGAGCTCCAGGCTGTTCCCTGCCGGATCTCTTACCGCTGGTGTGAAACTAACCTAACTAAGTCAAACACTGAAAAAGTCTTTCTGCAGTGGAGAGAATAAATCATTACACAATAAGGTCACCATAGGACTTCAGCGGTAGATTAGATGACGAGACAGCGATAGATAGATAGGATAGATATGAGACAGATAGATAAATAGATAGATAGGATAGATAGATATACAGTAGATAGATGGATAGATATATAACAGACAGATAGATAGATATAAGATAGATGGATAGATAGATAGATATGACATAGATAGATATGAGATAGACTGATAGATATGAGATAGATATGAGATAGACAGACAGATAGATAAATCGATAGATGGATAGATAGATATATCGATAGATAGATACGATATAGACGGATAGATATGAGATAGACAGATAACTTACTGATTCTATTATCACGGAGTTGGGGGTCCTTCCAGTAAACACAAACCTCAGTTGCTTTGCTGCTCTTACTAGGGCCGCCTCATCTACACAATAAAATAACAGATTATGGAAAAGTTAACCATGAAACCAAATTTATAGCCTGCAAAAATGATCACCCACATCTGGCCACCACCATTTATCCATGTTATACCCCACATGCTGCTCCCTGATGAGCCGAACAAACAGTGAAATGCATCGGAGGAGGGGGTTTGAGATTAGTGAAAGTTCTTAGATCAGGCCCAAGGTCACTGCACTGGGTGTGGGTCGCCCTTATTAGGGTGATGCTCCAATAGCGGCCGAAGCTAACTAGGGAGTTCGCCTCCAGACCACCCATCGTTTGGGGACGAGTGAACTTCTATCTTAGTTGGAGGAGTGAACCGCTATGTCAGCTGCAGTGTAGGAGCACTAATAATATGTGGATCCTAAAGAGGGGTTCACGGAGAGGATCGCCATCACTGTCGAGCACCATTACTGATGGGGTACATTGCTTTGTGGGTCACAAATGGCAGCACTTTACGGTTACTGTTCAGGGGCACAATATTGGGTACTATCTTTTTAGCACTAATATTTTTTGGGGTATTCTCTGCCACCATTTTGTTCAGGGGAGCAGTGCAGTTTAAGAGGCAAACGGGGCAGCAACATGCCCAGATTTGGGAGAAACACTAGGACGGGAGCAGGTTGAAAAAAGTTATGCATGGTGCAGAAAAAGTGCGGTGCTAAAGATGTCTGGGCAGCAAACTGTGCAGAAAAAAGCCATGAATGGAAGAAGCCATCATGGTGGTCCGCGACAAATAGAAAAAATGAATGACAATTAGAAAACACTTTTTTCGTTTTGCACTATGCGCTTTTGCTTTCAATATCACTGTACAGTACGGTGCATGCATCAATACCTCCTTTGACAGATATTGTATATAGGTATGCGCTGATTCACTGATGCGTGGTGACACGTGATGACATGTTCGTCACGTGACTGCCCAGACACTATGAACATCAATAGAGATGTTCGTTACCATATCTTTTCTGATCATACAGTAGGTAAACGTGTAATACGTTAGTTGCGGTTGCGTGGCGACATGGTTTCTATTCACTAACAGTATGGTAATGTTATTGAGTCCATGGGTACCATGTGAGACAAACAGGAGCAATCTCTCACAAAGCTGTTGCTTCAAGGTAAAGATTTTTCCCTTTTATCAAAATGCATTACGCCTTCCACTTAGAAATGACGATCATGACAAGGTTGCTGCTTCAGTTAAATAATTCTGAACGGCAGAGAACGATTTTTTTTTTAAAATAAAACAACAGCTACTAAGTGTGTTCCTTCCCCTTACCGGGAGAAGATGCCTGATAAATGATCTGGTCTCCGTCATGCTCTGGAACGGCAGTATGACAGATTGCCATCATTGTGAGGAACTCGCAGATGACAGGGGCAGTGGGCTGAAAAACAGATGTGACAAGAAAATTAAACCTCCCGACAGTTACTCATACACTATAAGCCTTACGCTCCATCATGCAGCTACCACTGATTACCGACACTTTGAGAGAAGGATATTGCTTTTCGCCATGTTGTCATCCTTCCAAAATGTCATTTCTACCCTGTGATAAAACTGGTCCAACGTATTATTATTATTTACCCCTAATGCATTTAAGAAGGACTACAAGTGGTGGCGTTACAGCAATTTTAAGCATATGTTTACCTAAAGTTGTGTCCTTTCGTACCTTCCCTCTTGGCTTAAAGGGGTCGCCCCCATCTCATATATTAGGGGGATATCTCTAGGATATGCCCCCAATGTCTGATAGGTGCGGGTCACCTATTTCTAGAACGGAGACCGCAAAGAGGAGAGTAGACCAAGCAGCACGCTTCACTATTTTCAGAAGTCCCATAGAAAACAAATGGGAAGCGCACTGTGCAAGCGCGACCACTGATCCATTCACTTGTATGGGGCTGACTGAAAACGCCAAGCTCTGCTTTTTTGGGCAGTCCCATAGACCTGCATAGAGGGTGGCTGTGCATGAGCAGTCCGCTCGCTTCACTTTGTAGGCTCCGTTCAAGAGATAGGTACGGGTCCCAAAGGTGGGACCTGCACCTGTCAGATATTGAGAGCATATCAACGCAACATGCCCCCAATAAAAGAGATGGGCCAACCCCTTTAACAAATCCTGAGATGTGTGGCCAACGGCTGAACGGAGTCCGCTCCATACATAGCAGATGTTGGGCTTGTAATCCTGCAGTGACGGGAAATGTAGTTAACTCGGACCATCCTCATTTAACCCCTTCAAATGCCACTGCCCACAGCGACTGTGGCATCTGAGAGCTTCATCTGAGGAAGATGGCTCTCTCTCATCTCCGATGGTGCCCCCCCCCCCCCCAAGCTAAATCACGGTACCGCAAGGCTGTTGTGGCAGCTTGGTGCCTTTTGAAGACTCCCAGGCCTGCCATAGTAAACTGGCATATTCCAAAGAAAAGACTGAAGAGAAAAATCTGTGTCAGCTGAGTAATCCAAATGACAAAAGGGTTCCAGCACTCGTCCAACATATTAAACTTCGGGCTTTATTGGAAAATGTTAAAATCATCATTCCAAAGTAAGACGAGAAGGCAGGGGAGGCTGCAACATATTTTGGATCAGCACAGGTAGTGCCTTCCATGGCGACATAGCCAACACTAAGCTGACAAGCATACTCCTACCGCTGTAGTCGAAACACTTTCCTTCTGGTAAAAATAAAAATAAGAAAATACAGAGCTCAGACTCTATAAGCCTTTAGTCATATTACTAAGGCTCTGTGCACATCACCTTTACAAACGTATACATTAGGAAAAGCTCACCACCTATATGTTCTCCTAGATGCCATGCAGTGGCCTCCATCATCTATAGGCTCCCATATACCATGTGGTGTCTATCTTTTGCCTGGACACCAATGTATGGAATAGCCTAGTCTACAACACTTATATATATATATATATATATATATACACACACACACTTTTTTTTTTTGCCGTATACTAACTTATACAAAATTTCAAAAGGCCTTTTGATGAACTAAATATAAAAAGCAAAAAAAAAAAACTTCAATGTCTTGCTTTTACGCCAGATGCAATTGTTTCACACCAAAAGCCAGAGACTGCACTACTGACAGATTTTCAGAGGACATTTCTTAGAATGCATTCACATGACTATGTATTTCGCAGTCCACAATGGCATCCGCATTTTTGTGGACAAATTGACTTTAATAGTACGGTCCATATTTTGCAGCAAAGTAAAGGACATGTTCTATTCTTTGCAGAACAGACATAGGGATGCGGAGAGCACACAGACTGCATCCGAATGTCTATTCCGCATTTTGCGGAAAAGTATAGGTCATGTTCTACCATTTGCGGAATGCCAACCCATTGAAGTTCATGAGTCAGCAAAAAAATGCGGCTGCCACGCGTACTCAATATGTACTTTCCACAAACTGCAGATCCACAAGGTTGTGGGAATTCACCCTTAGGGCTCATGCACACAAACATTTTTTTGCGGCCCATATGTGGAACCATTAACTTCATTGGGTCCGCAAAAAAATGAAAATGACTCCATGTGCATTCGGTTTCCGTATATCCACATGGCTGTTCCGCAAAAAAGATAGACCATGTTACAATGGTTCCGCATAAGAAATGGATGCAATATGAATGTCACACGGACGTCATCCCTATTTTTTAAGCATCAGTGTTTTGCGGATCACAAAATACAAACGGTCATGTGCATGAGCCCTTAATCTCATTCTAACAACAAACAAAAATGTGATAGGACTACAATGAAAGGCTATGAACACCTTCGGAAGGCATTTTGTTTATCATTGCATTTTACTCATTTTGGGCTAAAAATAATTAATTAAAAATGTTTAAGAGTTTCTGTTCTATAGCCCATTGTAATCTGTCAGGCAGCTGCTCTGATGGCTCAAGGTGCAGTCCTTATTTGAATTCCTGACAGTTCACAAATACTAAAAATACCTAAATTCTTACCAAACTGATAAGAAAATGGCTTAAACAAGAGCAATAAAGAGCAATTGAAAAATTATTTTTAGCCCAAAATAAGTAAAATGCAAATATAAAAATTTACTTCTGAATGTATTCATAGCCTTTATCATAGAATCCTCACAGCAGGGGTGAAAAGCCTATCCAAAGAAAGAGACCCTTAGGCCCCTTTCACAAGAGAGTTTTCCGCGCGGGTGCAATGCGTGACGCGTGCATTCCTGAGCGTGTGCATTTACCCTAACATGTTAGCACACCCTTAGGGCTCATGCACACGACCGTATTTTCTTTCCGCTACCGTTCCATTTTCTTTCCGCTAGACCGTATGCGGAACCATTTACTTCAATGGGCCTGTAAAATATACGTAAGTTACTCCATGTGCATTCCGTTTCAGTTTGTCCGCATGGCCGTTCCGCAAAAAAGTAGTGCATATCCTATTGTCCGCAAATCACGGTCCGAGGCCCCATTCAAGTAAAAAAATACGGAACGCACACGGAACACATCCGTATGTCATCCGTATTTTGCGGATCCATACTGTAGAAATGCTATGCCCAGCACATATTGCTCATGTGTTTGGTGATTAATAAGTTACTGTTTCAGTATACAATCCACAAAAAACGGGTCAAATACGGAAACAATACGGATATGTTTTGTGCAATAACGGAACGGAAGAGGACTTAAATTAGAGGGAAAAAACCCTCAGATACTGAACGGATGCGCGAAAAACGGACCGCAAAACAGCAACGGTCGTGTGCATGAGCCCTAACAGACAGGGGAATCAGCAGGGGGGGGGGGCACCCCAGGTCCCTCCATGCCCAATTTCATTTGGACCATCTACAGAAAGCTCAAATGTAGTCCTAGTTAAGAGCTGCATAAAGCAGTCCCACATAATAATGCTACAAGGACAGCAAAGATAAGGCTGTGGTATAGTAAAAAAAAAAATATATATATATATATATATATATATATATATATATATATATATATATATATATATACACATATACACACATATACACATTATAAATTAAAACTGTCATTTCAAATATTTTTTTTTAAACTCTTGCAATATTTACTGTGCAATGTTATTTGAAAAAGCCTCTAAAAGGACCCGTCAGCAAACCTTTGCTCCATCTTCATCTTTCTAATGAAACAGATAGATTTGCACCACAGCTGTATACCGGACATTTGGAGATTGAATCCAGACTATTTGCAAAGTTGATTTATTTATTTTTTATATTTTAGATGCATTGAAATGATAAAAATAGTTGTAAAAATGTATTAGAAAACATAGGTATGGCTTATGGGTTCATATTTGGTTATGCTAGTAGGTGCTAAATGTTCCCAAGAGGCAGCTAGCCACAATTGGAGGCTGGGCTGCTGTAGACCGCTCATCACATTGGTTGGGTAGATAATGCGGTGTGAGGAAAGTCTTGCCTCCCTTTTGTCCCTCATTGTCTCACCTCTTTCACAACATTTCAGTAGGTGGCAAGCCGACTTTTGGGTCAGGGGCTGTATATTGGGCAAGCATAACGTAGCAGCAACTTGTCCAGCCTTCTTTTTAAATGATGACCTATTCTGAGGATACGCCATTACCATCTGATGTCCAGCACTCCTGGCGATTAGCAGTTCGGGTTTAACTCTGTCACCGCAAGTCAGGTCCAGAACAATATTTCACCGTCAACATGATGAGCCCTGTTCACTACTATGTTGATGGTTCTGTGAGACTTCCAGCGATGGAGCTACACAGAACAGCTGATCCACAAGGGGGCTGGACCCCCACTGATCAGCTAGTGATGGCCTATCATGAGGATAGATCATCAGTCAAAGCCTGGACAACTCCTTTAACCCTACATGGACATTTTTGATTTCTATTGTAAAGACTTGTCCCTAAACAACAAATATAACCAATGAGAAGAAGAAACGGTTATCTCCAGGCGAAAAACCTGGATTGACTCCAACATACAAATGGATTCCGCACCTTGGTGCAGCTACTGCTGGGCGAGCATGGCAGCTCCAAGAGATATTAGACCTAATTACAGTAATTCAAGGCCAATGGCACTTACATGATTGTTTTCGAGGTTTTCTAATAAGGTTGAGTCATGAAAGGCTTGGCCATCACTACTTGGTGGTTCATGCCTGAGAATAGGAATAAGGAAAAATTGATGAAAACATGGAAATGCGTTCACAAAGAAAAACTGGAACTGTGCCTGAAATCTGGAACTTAATTGGTTGCTGTTCACAACGCCAGAATTTTTCCCTTGTACTAGCTTTTATAGATCGTCTTCGGTATGAGGAAAATGAGCCATAACCCTCAGGTCATAAATAACATCACTCCATACACATGCATGCACTCAAACACAACAGACACAGATGAAGTAAAAGCATCAGGGGTCTGAGGGGCTGGCAGGAAAGCTGGTGAGCATCAGGTCTGAAACCTTCTCTGCTGTATTATCAGGCTTTTCCTAGGACAACTCTAACATGCCATTAGGAACATTGCTATTAAAGAGGTTGTCTTCTCAAGTCAGCTCATATTTACATCCTATTAGGGTACATGAGCATCACAGATGGGGGTCCTCTACATGGTACCCCCTAATAGACTGCATAAGAAGCAGATCTTGCTCTAGCCGACTCCAGCTGTTCACGTATAACACGGACGGCCATTAATACTACGTTTCAGCTGTTTAACAGGGATGCTGCGGGGGCTCTCATACAAAGGGGGGTTGGCTGAAGTGAGACAACCCCTTAATTCAGTTCTCATGAGTTCATTAAAGTTAAACCTTTGTATTACTAATCATTAAACTATAGTGTATTCTAATCTTTGAACTCCACATTTCATCACCCTGGGCCCTGCTCCCAGCCACTGTAAGGAAAATCTATTACATTGTGGCCCCCCCTTATTAGTGGCCGTCTATGTAATACAAGGACAGCTCGAGTCCTGCAGAACATAGGCCCCTTGTACAGAACTGCTTCTACTCTGGCTCAGAGATGGGATTCCAAGTGGAGGACCCCCCATCCATATACCTTAGATAGACGGGCACAAGGACTTAGGTAGTCTTCTTAAGACTACCCTTTAACAATGTGCACTGTATTTCTTAAAGTGAAGCCCTCAACTGCCACCCATTGGACAGTTTGAGGTTTTTCGCTTGTGTGTCATGTCCGCTTTTCATGCCTTAAAGGGAATGTCTCACTGGGTAAAGCTATTTTCGTATTTGGGAACTCTTAGATAATAGAGGGGGTCTTCTGTTCAGGACCATCATCTCTTGGCCAGAGTGGAAAGCAGGTACAAAGTTCTTCTTCGCAGAATGTAATAGAAAAAAAATGCTGAGGCAATTAATTGGCTTTTTTATTTTTTTGGGTATTGCACCCTGGAAAATGTATAAAGTTTCCGACAACCGCTTTAACCATTATATTCTACCAAGACAAAAAGTGATGATCCTGCTACCTGTATGAGTCCTGACAGAAAAGGGAAAAGACCCCTAGCTGGCGTAGACTTCTGCTTCTGGTGCACAGACTGCCAGAGATGCAACTAATTTATTAAAAGGCATCTGCCTATTAAAGGGGTTATCCCATGACTAATGTAAAAAAATTAAAGTCAGACATCATATTGTACACGACAACCTCTTTCTAACAAAGCTAGAACCAGCCCTGTACCTCACATGGATCCAGAGATCTCCCCATTCATTGCTCTGCTAGATTTATATCAAGCTAAAAGCTCAAGGGGAGGGTCTTTTCTGCTGCAGCTCAGGGGGGGTGTACATGCTCTCCCTATCACAGCTCAGGAGGCGTGTCTCAGCTCTCCCTATTACAGCTCAGGGGGCGTGTCTCAGCTCTCCCTATCACAGCTCAGGGGGCGTGTCTCAGCTCTCCCTATCACAGCTTAGGGGGCGTGTCTCAGCTCTCCCTATCACAGCTCAGGGGGCGTGTCTCAGCTCTCCCTATCACAGCTAAGGGGTCGTGTCCATGCTCTCCCTATCACAGCTCAGGAGGCAGCTGAAGGATGAAACTGAGCATGTGCGGCCTTCTCAGTGAGCAGGACAAAGGAAAAAGAAAAAAAAAAACTGCGGGTGGCGCTCTACAGATTTTATTGAATAACTCAGTGGCTATGCTAAATTTTTATTTACATGCAATTACAAAAGTATTCAGATCCAGGTGCTGGTTTGAAAACTGTACAATATTTTTCATGGGACAACCCCTTTAAAAACATTAGGCGCATCTGACTCCAGTGTAGAGGAATCAAGACTGGCGTATGGGAACACCAATCTTGATAAATGTCCCTCATTGATTCAACAAGATTTCTGAAAGTGTTCTCCGGTATCTGGCATCAAGATGCTATAAATCATTTTTCCACGTCAAATGTATCCAAATCCTTTAAGTCCTATTTGTTACGAGTTGGACCTCCATGGATCAGACGTGTTTTTCACCCCACAGATGCTCAATTAGCTTGAGATCTGAGGAAACTGTATACGTTGAATTCTCAGTCATGTGCCTCAAACCATTCTGGAAAAATATTTGTAGAATGGCAGGGCGCATTATTCTTCTGAACAGGGAATATCACTGCATGAAGGGGTATGTTTCTTCTGCAACAACGTTTAGGTAGGCGACAACTGACAAAGTAATATCCACATATTCCAGGAACAAAGGTTTTCTAGCAGAACAATGCCCAGAGCATCACACTGCGCCCGCCAGTTTGCCTTCTTCCCGCAGTGCATCATAGTGCCATCTCTTCCTCAGGCACATGCACCGGTATATGAAGTAAAGAAATCAGACCAGGCCACCTTCTTCAATTGATACATGGTCCAGTTCTAATGCTCACTTGGCCACTGTAGGTGCTTTTGCTGATGAACAGATCTCAGCATGGGGACAACTATGCAGCCCCATACAGCGCAAAACAGTGCTGCTGTAGTGGGTTGTCCTCTCTTGGAGTACTTTTGGTAGGAACATCCCACAAGATCTTCATATCACAATCTTTAGTTTTGCCCATTTTTCCTCATAGCACTAGTTTACTTGCTGCCTCATACGTAAATCTCAGCCATCGAAATGTGCCACCGTCTCAAGATCAATTCCTACTATCTCTCAGTTGGATTTCCCGAGAGTTGTGACTGGGTGAACTTTTTGCACCCGTTCATATGGCGCTGCAGGGCGCGGCGGCCATTGCTGCCTTGGAACGGTGCTGGTGGAGTGGTGGGGCCCAGAGCCAGGGTGGCTTTGCTGCACAGTGGGGGCGCTGTGTGGCCTCTGGGTCCTGCCGTCTGCTGGTGTTGTGGCGCCGGTGGTCGCCTCTCATTGCTGTGCCAAAGTTAGAGTAGGTCCCCACTTGAAGAAGCAACCTTGTTGTGGTAAGTGGGCCTATGCTCTTTGATCAAACTGTATACCAATGCCTCATTTTTACATAGCATAGGGTATATTTATTATAAATTGGGCTGAGAAGCCATGTTTAATTTTGCCGAGAAACAGTTATTCTATCAAAGGCATAGCATTGAGGATGTGCGATCAGTTTCACTCTGAAATGTTATTCAAGATCAATGATATTCACATCGACTGTGTCGTAAAAAGCAAAGTGGCGGCAACCAAACAGATTGGACTTGTACACCAGAGAGTCCCTGTAGTCGGCTCAGCAATGATTACTCTATAACAGGGGTGCACAACCTGCGGCCCGGGGGCCACATGCGGCCCTCGATACCAATTCTGTGCGGCCCCTAAACATCTGGTAAAAAACCTGTAGGTCTATGTCTTAAGGCTTCTTACATGTATCTTTCATGTATTCTCCTATTAGATGGGAGTCCTAGAACTGTAACTGGATATTTATAGTATATACTGTATGTTCAATATGCCAAAAATACAGTATTTTAGTTGGTGATACCCCTTTAAGTTTTATTTTCGGCCCTTGGAATTGGTTCAGGCGGAGAATGTGGCCCCCAACCAGAAAAAGTTGTGCACCCCTGCTCTATAAGAAGCCCACAAGGGACAGATCTCATAAAATCACTTTCAATGACTCTTTAAATTGCACAGCAAGGTTGTGAGCTGTTGCGTTTCAGAAACCTCTTAAAAAAAAAAATAGTCACACATGAATTTTTTAAAAAGCCATTATAAAAGCATCCGGGTGGACTACTGTATTTACATACGTACCATAAAAATTCCTAAATGATAACTACAATTATGACTGATTTAGAATTTGGTAGTTGGCAGGAAGGAACGTTAGTCCCTAGTTAGATGACTCAAAACCGTAATCAGACATGGCTTAAACACAGAACAAACACAAAGCACTGCACAAAGAGGGGAACCTGCTCCGCTTACCAGTCATCTTCACAATACCTATTGTCCTCTGGGTCTGGACAGTGACTGCACAAGAGGGAAAGAGGAAAAGCAGAGTACTGGGGAATTAATTGGACTGAGCAGCAAGACAAAGAGAAAGCGTTAGTCCATCATTTCTCACCATTCAGTCACATACACACTATTTCACTATTCAGTCTGGCCTCATTTACGACTGAGCATAAAACACAACCCAAGCAGTACATAAGTATATAGTAGACAATTAACGTTCACAAAGACTTGGATGGAAATGACCACAATTAATTGATTGAACACATACGGATGTAGCAGGGGTAACACACAAACTCCTAATTCAAATTTCTTAACTCGTTATCTTGAAACAAAAGCCATTGAAAAACAATTGCTTAACGCATTTCGTTGCATTTAGTTAAGATAACACGTCTCATAAAGCATGCGTGTTAACCCTACTACATCCGTAGTAAACGGTTACAATACATGCTATGGTGCCAATCTGTAAATCTTAATGTACCTCTAAAGGGGTTCTCTGGTCCCATGATGAAATTATATTTTATCTGCCTAGACTTCTCCAAAAGCTCCATATATGTGTCCCATACGTGTATTTTTCATGTCAGCACTTTCCTTCCTCTGTTCTCAGTATCACTGTATCCGGTCAAGATGTCTACATGCAGAACTTCCTGTTAGGTTAGTCCACCAATCCCAGCATGCTTTGCTCTGTAATGTCTCACAGGGCTTTCTCCGCCCAAATAACATGGAGTGGAGAGATGTAGGGAGTGGGATTACCGCAATGTTGCAGGCAGAGAAAGCGCCGTCAAACGTTACAGAGAAAAGCATGCAGGGTTTTGTTAGCAAATTCAACAGGAAGCTGATGAAAACAGGAAGTTTTGCATGTAAACTCCCTGACAGGATGTAGAGATGCTGAGAAGAAGGAAAGTGCGGACATGAAAAACAGGCATATAGGAAAAAATGTCTTGAAGTTAAAAAACAAAACAAAACAAAAAAAAAAAACATGTTATACTTGCCTCTTTCTTCAGCGCCATTCTCTGTGACGCTGGTCCAGTATTTCCTGCTGCAGTTTAATTACAAACAGCAGCGCTCAAACAGCAGCGCTAGTGACCTGGAATACAGCAGATGACTGCTGCAACCATTCTATGTCCTCAGCAGTCTACCTAAGAATATGACATGCAGGTATACAGAATGTCACCTCTACAGCTAATCACTGTCCTTAAAGGGGTTCTGCAGTTTGTTTAAACTGATGATCTATCCTCTGGATAGATCATCAGCATCTGATTGGCGGGAGTTGGACCCCCGGGACCCCTGCCGATCAGCTGTTTGAGAAGGCAGCGGCACTCCTGGAGCGCCGCAGCCTTCTCACTGTTTAACGCTGGCCTGGACTCGGCTAAGCTCTGTTCACTTGAATGAAGCTTAGCCCCGCCCAGGCCAGTTGGTACAAGTCGTGACGTCACTGGGCCAGCGGTAAACAGAGAGAAGGCAGCGGTGCTACTGCCGGTGCCTTCTCAAACTGCAGAACCCCTTTAATTGTAGACTGATGAGGACAGTGAATGGCTGCAGCAGTCACGTGTTACCGGCACATCATTGCTACTGTTTGTAAACAAACTGTGCTAGGAGGACCTGACCAGCTCTGCAGAAAACGGCGCTGGACAAAGAGGTGGGTAAAACATTTTTTTGTTTTTATTTTTAAAGGGGTTATCCAACCCCTATAATGCCCCCCCCCCCCCAAAAAAAAAATGCCCAGATCCCTTATACAGGTTATACTTACCCTGTTCTCTGGCACCAGTGTCACTCAAGATGCTCGCATAGCCGCCGCTGGATCTCCCCGTCGCAAGGATCATAACATCAGGCGATGGGGGGTGTTAACCAATAGCAGGCTGCGACGAGGACAAGCCTCCCTAGACATTGCAGGTGAGGCTAGGGAGGCTAGTTCCCGTCGCAGCCTCCTACTGGTTAACCTCGCCCCGTATGTTTTGATCCGCACAACAGGGAGATGCAGCGGTGGTTGTGCAAGCATCAGGAGCAACGCGTGTGCCGTGGAGTAGGGCAAGTATAACCTGTATGAGGGGCCCAGGCATTTTAGGGGTTGGATTTGATGGCTTGTCTCATGGCTTATTTTTAATTCTCATGGACAGACACTTTTAAAGGTTCAGGGTATCTTTTTTAAAATGTTTATTTGCTTCCTCAAAGCAAAATTAAGCAACTTTCTAATAGTCTTCATTAAAAATTACCACTACTTAGCTCACCGCTACTGGCTGCTTTCAGCTCGGAGCTGAGGTCATATGCTCTGTCTGCTTTCCCTCTCCTCTCACATTACCAGTATAAGCCTCTGTTGACATTGGACACATGATGAAGCTACTGGTGTCCACAGACCTGTGACTACACTATGCATACAGGGCTATTTTCCCTGTCAAATATGACAGAATTAGTAACTGTATCAAAAAGGAGTCTGCAGCGGGAGTGGGGAAAGAGCACAGGCTGCATCGGTGTGGAGACAGAAGAGAACCCACAGCAGAGTGGGCATCAGCCCAAGGGAGAGGAGATCCTTGCACTGATACATGAGAACTAGAGAGGCCAGCAACATTCTGGACACACAGGCATCACATTCACCATGTATTAATCAGAGGGGTATGACCACATGAGTAAAAGACTTAAATTAGGAGCTGGTTGCATACTGCATATTAGAGGTGTCTGAAAATGACAATTAATAACTAGTGCAGCTTGAAACTTAGTTACCTTTTTTTTAACTCCAGGTAACAACTAGCGTATGTAAAATGCATATGTTTGAAAGGGATTTTATTCAAGAATTGTGCAAGACCTGACTTTCAACGTATGTTGAAGAGGGGATACGCTTTGGCGCAGATTCCACATCAAATATCTGAGCAAAGTACAGTGCATGGAAAAATGAACGAAGGTTGTATGAAACCCAATACGCACACTGCATAAAAGTATCTGTGTGGATTCTGGGGCATGTTGACCCTTTTCAAAACCACAGTATGCCTATATGTCGCTGATTTTTTTTCCATACAAAACATTAAAGAAGAAATGCAGTACGCGGACTTTGTGATGATCTGCAGCAGAAGATTTTTGCAATGTCTGAACATACCTCAGCAAGTGGCATTAATGATATTGGAATCAGCTCAGCTTACCCATAGGCGTTTCCTGCTATGCTGCACTTTTTGAATTGCATGACATTGCAGGTCAGCGTCCCAGTCTTGTCAGAAAATATATATTTCACCTACAAAAATAGCAATTTCATGCTTGAACCAAACATCGAATATTCATGGGGAAAAAGGTCATACATTGAAAAAATGGAATGCCTAGATTCTGTTTAAACGTACCTGACCTAATTCCTCATTGAGGTTTGATGTTCTGGCCATGGCTGGGGTATCTGTTGGTTCATAGTGCATGTCCACATCCTAAAGGAAAGAAGAGGACACAGATGACATTCTCATTTAATTTAATTTGCTGAAGGGAAAGATGAACACCAAAGTAAGAGGAATGTCAGGAGCACTGACTGCATGACACAGAGCATCAGAGTCTAGGGAGACAGTAGTAGGAAGAAGCCTACTTGCGCTGCATTGTGAAAAGACACCGACATGAGTGGTATCCAGGGATTACGACCGCCATTGCAGCTGAAAAAGAGGTGCTACGTATGTGTGCCTCTGTCCCCCAGAGGCCAGCGCTTTTTCCTATAGTGTGCAAGCACGTCCACCGCTGCTGGATTGCAGGGTGGTCGTGACTATGGAAACAAGCAGTGTATAAAGTGGTGAAAAAGGTGGCAATATGGACAATCACAATACATTAGTAAGTGCCTTGTAGTAACGTTCTCTACATGATAAATACCATTTACTGAAGTGAGACAACTGCAGGAAACATTGCTAATCCATCACGGTCACTTAGGTTTCAGAAATAATTTTCTGCATGCTGGCTTTTGCACATTCCCACTGTGGAGCAATATGCACAAAACCTCCTCCAAGATATCCGCTTCGGATTACATTCATTCTGCACGTAGCTATGTTAAATTAAATTAGGTTAAAAGCAATGTTACTAATTAATTAACGTATCCACGCCTGTCTAAGTATGAGAATATCCCAGTTGAAATGACATAATTAGGATTACACGGAGGCTTCTTTGATTCATTCTACCTCGAGTATTTATAAAGTAGATGTGGTCGCGAATGAGAAAATTAGGATTTGAATAAGTTAATGTGTGATTTTTTTTTTATATTTTTTCCAGCACGCCAGGATTCCTCTTCAAAAACATAAATTGGGCAGCACAGTGGCTCGGTGGTTAGCACGGGTGGCTGGCAGCGCTGGGGTTCTGGGTTCAAATCCGATCAAGGACAACATCTGCACGGAGTTTGTATGTTCTCCCTGTGTTTTCGTGGGTTTCTTCCAGGTACTCAGATTTCTTCCCACACTCCAAAAACATACTGATAAGAAACTTAGACTGTGAGCCCCATTGGGGACAATGGGATGCTAATGTCTGTAAAGCGCTGAGGAATATGTCAGCGCTATATAAGTCCGTAAGTAAAAATAAATAAATGTCTGCTCACATAGATGTACATTTTTTTTAAATGCACAATGAAGATGAAGACAATATGCATGAACCATCAGTATGTACTGTGGCTCTATCAACCGCCCCAGTAAAAGGACTTACCCAGTTAATGAAATACGCTTGTATAAATTTCACCACTTCTAAGGTCACCAGCAAACTGATGGGTATGAGATTGTTGAAGAGAATGATAAACGTTAAAAAATTCAGTCCAAAGTTGTTCGCTCCGCCATCTGTTCAGTGATCACAGATAAAGGAATATGTTACAATTGCTTCAAGACAAGTGCCTTCATTTCACACCAAACCACACACAGACGTGTTCCTAGCGAGCGTTAACTCTTGGTAGAGCCTTCTTACTGCACAGTCTTGGCATGAAGGATCCTCGGCCTACTCTATCATCTCATGCCAGTACCAAGTAAGATGTGTCCAACCCAGTTTATATAACAAAAAGTCAAAATCGGACAGCTCACGACCTTCGTAATAACGTTGCACGGGAAAGGGGCAATCCCCATACGAATCTATAGAAGATAATCCCAGCAAACAGTACTTGCTGGTTATAATATGCTTTTATTCTTTAAAATCCATCAGGACGCGTTTCGGCCCGTCCAGTCTTCCTCAAGTTGAGGAAGGCTGGACGGGCCGAAAAGCGTACTGATGGAATTTGAAGAATAAAGCATATTATAAAGAGCAAGTATGTTTGCTGGGATTATCCAGTTTATATAAAGGCGTGCCTTGTGGTCTCCAGTTTTACGGTTTAGAAAAAATGTACAAATAAAAAAAGAATGCAAGGGCATGCACTTCGCTAAAAAGAAGGAAACAATGGACAAAAGGATGCGCAAAACACAAGGAAACATCACGTTCCCATCACATAAAGTGACACTATATCGTTAGGATATCATTTTATTATGGCCCCTTGCACACGACCGTATGTCTCCGAGACACACGGTCCGGCACTCATAAGATCATACGAGTGCAGGACAATAGTCCCGCGGGCAAACCAATGCGCACAGCATCATAGTAACCTATGCTCACAGACCGTAAGTCCCGGAGGGCATACAGTCGTGTGCAAGGGGCCCATCAGTGATAGTCTGACTTCTGGGACTGCCACCCCACCAATCCTGAGAATTAGTTGGCCTGCAGCGATGATTCAGGCTGTGGTCCCTTTTGAGTCTACAGCAGTGACACTGCCACATTCTCTGCTAGGGAATCGTAGCACACCGCATTTAAAAGGGTTATCCCGTGACTGGTGTAAAAAAAATGACAATTTGATATCATATAGGAGATGACAATTCCTTTCTAACAAACTTAGAACCAGCCCTGTACCTCACATGGAAACAGAGATTCCCCCATGCATTGCTGCAATTGTTCTGCTAGATTTTATTCCACCTGGCAGCTCAGGGGCGTGTCCTTTCTCAGGGGGCAAGACCTTTCTACTGCAGCTGGTGGCAGTTGAAGGATGGAAGTGAGCATGTGCTTCCATCTCAGTGAGCAGGAACGAAAAATTAGAAAGGGCGCAAACAGCAGGTGGCGCTATACAGAGAGATTTCAATGAATACATTAATTACATGGAATCACAGACGTATTCAGATCCAGTTGCTGGTTTCAAAAATGTAAAATATTTTTTGTGGGACAATCCCTTTAAGTGAATGAGCCGAAGGGTTGCCAGGAGTAAATGATAAATGCTGCTGAATCAGCTCAGCAGCCTATACATTCTCACATAGGCGGGGGTCCCAGTGCTTGTCCACGTGACCTGATCATTAAGTGATGGCATACTCGATCATTACTTTAAGAACAGAACATAAAAAACCTTTAATATTAAGGTCACAAAGATAGAGGCAACTTTGTCAAAATACAGTGATAACCTATAACCTATAGTGATGCTCCAGTAATAGCTGTATTTCAGGTTTTGTAAGCCTTGAAGTCTCACCTACATGGTCCCTGCTATATGGAGATCCATGGATATCTTCTGGTAGGGTGGCTCCCGTAATCTGCCTATACCACCCAGGAACATGTATAAGGAATGACTCACTGTTTAGGCATGCACAGATGAAATACTCTCCTAACGATCTGAGAGATTGTTCAGTGGGGTTGACAGATCTGGGTTGTCAGCAACACTTTCAAGGATTTTCCTGTACACAACTGCTAGCACACATACAGGGGAAGACTATGTAAAGGAGATGACCATGGAGTGGGGCAAGGGTGTAGGTCACCATGTGGCCTGCTTTATGTAGTAGAATAGTGGGTGCGGATGTCAGATGACCCCATTGCAACTATGTCCATTACTCACAATTCAAATTGAGATACCAGTCTTTCTCTTCGTGTCTGGCGTTCCAGATTGAGGCCCCAATAGAGCACACTAAGGAGATCGTGATGAGCGTCCCAAACAGGAGCAGGATCTGCATGTTGGTGATATGCTCCACATTGGACAGCTTCAGCGGAGGCCTGGTTGAATTCTACATACATAAAAAATAAATGATGTTCAGCTATGCTGCTAAAGGTTTCAATATAGACATATGTAGGTTAGTATACTGTATTTAAAGGGGTTGTGCAGTCAATACATATTGATGACCCATCCTCAGGACAGGTCATCAATATCTGATCAGTGGGGGTCTAACTCCTGGAACCCGACGATAAGCTGTTTGAAGAAGAGACAACGCTCATACAAGCACTGCACGTTGTCTTACTTGCAGCAGCGGCTCAGTGTAATTACAAGCGCTCGTCCCATTCAAGTGAATGAAACAAGTGCTGGTAATTACACTGTGCCGCCAACACTTCCGAGACAACAGGCAGTGTAATATTGAACAGGAAGTAGCGCTGGCACAAGAGCCTCCTCCACTTTTAACAGCCAAATGACAGAGGTGTCGGGAGTTGGACCCTCACCGGTCAGACATTGATGACCTGTCCTGTACTCAATATGCACTGACTGCACCACCCCTTTAATGACTGGAGTGATAAGAATAAAAGTAGTGTAAAGTAAAAGTGAAGCACTTGAACACAGCAAACCATTCTATCAAATTCCAGCACTTATTTTTCAAAAGATCTTTGGAAATTGAATACAGCAACGTAATAAGGTGCTCCTCTTCTCCACTGCACTATTTTGATAAATCTCCCACACTCATATTCGAGAAACATTTCATAACCAAAGTACCTTAAGCACTCAGCTGAGCCCTATGCCCCTTCGGTTCTGTATGGATTTCCCCAAGGAGCTGAGTAAGCAGCGTGTAGACTCAGAATTTCTATTAGTCTGTACATCACTCGCTGCGCTCAGTGAGCAGAACCCAGCAGAGCCGATCAGAACCAGAGCAAAGCCCCCATATATATAAAAAAAACTAAAACAAAACAGCAGAGCACCTATAAGGGCTGTTTGATCTTGTAGCAATAGGGTCAAGCAGAGGCGCACAGCATTCTAGATCATGATAATGCCGTGCGCTCCTGCAAGTCCAGAACGTAGGATTATGCTCATACAAGGAGTGCGATTCCTAAATTGGACTCGCTCGTGTGAAACAGCCCTAAAAAGGCAGAAGATGAAGTGGATCACCTGTACAAGCTTTGTGTCATGGCCTGTGTAGACAACTATGCCATGAACCCACTGAGTGTTCCTCAGCTGTGCTCCTCTCAGAAGGATTTGGTCTGGACCTAAAGGGACAGTGCTAGAAGAAGACAGAAAACATGATTACACCCAAGTCTTTATACAGTACATGACAAGTGGTTTACAAGTTGTTTAAGACTGACGACAATATATCCAGGGAGCACAGTTTGTTCATGTCCAGCTACCGTGAGCGAGGAAAGGTGGGCCTTGAAGTCCTACTTATGGCCTTTATATCTCTTACTGAAAATGTAAATCTGGTCTTGTCACAAATGTAAATGCAGTTTATGAGACATGGTTAATGGTCCAGATTTGTATAGACTGTGGTGGGATTGTGTTTTTTTCCAATTCTGCCCACTTGGAATCAGTTTCCAGCGTCTCACTACGCTGCATGCAATAGTAAATGGTGCCATTAGAAAGTACAACTTGTCCCACATAAAACAGCCCCCCATAAAGCTATGCGAACAGAAAAATAAAGTTATGGCTCCAGCAAGGCCGGGAGTGAAAAACAAAAATTCGGCCACACTTGAAAGAGTTTATGTCTAATTATGGTATGGTAAACTATTTGCAATAAGCAGATCTAAACAGATTAGGGGGTCATTTATTAAGACCAGCGTTTTAGATGCGGGTCTTACTAAGCCCTACAGCCGGAGGTGGATTGCCAAAGTTATGTAGAGGCAGTCTTGCATTCGGACTGTTTTGTACACCTAAAACAGGCGTAGAAAATGATGAATGAGACGGGCTTGCTGTTTGGATATATACAGAATAACGTGCTACTGACCAATATTTGAGCAAAAGTAATATACATTTAAGTGCAATATTGACTGACTCAAATATACAGAGAAATATTATTGCTGCAGGGCCCGCAGCAAATCAGAATACCTTTGGACTGAACTACTGTATATGAAGATGTATAAATTGTAATACAGTTCACATTATTTTATTTATTGTGTTTTATATCTGTTTTAATCCTATTTTTATTACGTTTTCTATCCTTGCATGTCTTGAGAGCCTACCTATATGAATCAGTCAGCGTATCACTGGACAGAGAAGCAGGATGGACGTTTTAATGAACTTTCTGCCATCTAGGCCGTTCTGACCAAGCGGTTGGGAGCAATGGTTACGTGAGGGCGCACACACAAAACGGCGAACAGACTCCAAGTGACACCGACAGAGCATCATTTCATCCGCCGACAAGCTCAAGCAGCTCTCATAGCTTTGTTGCCCACAATCCAGACACAGATGGCACCTTCATTACACATCCCTGTCTCTGCCTGGACCATTTCCAGGTGCTTAGCAGTAGGAAATTTGGGGTCACGGTGCCCATCACATGTCCGGCCATTGACAGCCAGCTACTGTTGTTTAAGTTTGCAACAATGTCGTGAACGAGAGATCTGGACTGCTACAGACTGGAACCGTATTGGCTTTGCCGATGAATCCAGGTTATGTTTGGGATCTGACAACAGTAAGGGTTCAAGTATGGAGGCCTTGTGTGGAGTGTTTCAATCCTGGGTTTGCTATAGAGTGACACACTGGCCCAACTGCTGGAGTGATGATCTGGGGAGCAATCACACATGACGGTGGGTCACCCCTAATAGTGATATGTGGGACACTAACAGCTCAGTGATATGTGCAGGACATCCTGCGGCCACATGTGTTACTTCTAATGACAGGGTTTCCAGCTGACACTTTTCAGCAGGATAATGCTCACCCAGACAAGTCCCAGGAAGGTCTCCACCAGATGATAACACTTCCTTGGCCTGCCTGGTCCCCAGATTTATCGCCAATCTAGCATTTATGGGACCAGCTGGGATGCTACCTTCAGCAACCTACAAGTGTGCAGGATCTACAGACCTAGCTGCAACATCTGTGGGAAAATGTGCCGCAGGATACCATACAGAACCTGTATGCCTCCATGTCTAACCATATCTCCTCTTGTATCCAGGCTAGAGGCGGCCAATTGTACAGTTTTCCCTAATAAACTTATCCCTATTGTAATCACGTATACATATCATCAGTACATCCACACAGCGAAAGTTTCATTTGATTCCAACACTCTTTCTTGGTGCGTTATTTGTATGTGTATGAGTGTATAAGAGAGCTGCAGTTCACGCAAGTCCCAAACAAATGTTATACAACATCTCCAAATGTGCAGAAGACAACAAAGAATTCTACATTACTTTGCGCAAAAATGGACAAGAAGTGCGCGTCCAAGAAGATAGCCACTAAAAATGCTACGCAAGAGGTTTAGGAGTGTTCTCCTCCAGATCACCGCTAGAGGTCATGTGGAGAAAACATCCAGGAGATCCAACAGCCAACAAAGCCTTGCAAATCAATATGTCACCAGAGCTTTCCTCCTATTTCCCAAATGCCTCGTGATCTACACACAGCCTCATTAGACAATGCCAATACATTATTAATAGATGGCTGGATGAGCGATCACCTATATCTAGGAACGCAATGACCTTTGGAAACGGAAACGTGAGTAATCCCTTCATTATACTGCACTTTTCAAAAGGAATAATTACTTTCTTCAGATGATCAACCAACTATTCCAAACATCTAAGAAAGTATGTCTCTAACACATGTCCGCTAAGGGAACCATCTCCACCCAATTAAAAGATAAAAGGGGCAGTGGTGCGGAAAGGTCTACCCTATAAATTAGAAGACATACATAGTAGTATAGCTGTGCGCAGGAAGCAGCGTTTAGATCCTTATGCTAAATACATCATCTACTTTTAGCTATTTTATCTATTTACGCGGTAAATCGTGAATGGTAGGACATTATGTAATTGCTCAGGTAAGTGGAGGCATTTGGAGGTTGGAGAATTGGCATTCATTGACTTTAGCCAGGATGATCCATGCAGTTTACAGTAAATGTTGATCCTAACATGCATTAAAAATTGTCAGACCAAGCAACGCCAGTTTGGTTTTGGTGAGCATCTGCTACTATAAAAAGCAGGGGTACAAACTCGCAGTACCATGTGACAACACTGACAGAGGTGACCTGCTAATTCTGCATGCGGGGCAGTGCTGTGTGTTCCGATTGGTGGTCACTAGATTAAAATGGATCTCCTTCACACTGCCTGGCCCTCTCAAAGCGCAGAGGGCGCAGTATTTGCAGAGAGCAGAGCCTCTAGGTGTAACAGTAACGCCCCCGTTGCTTTTAAAGACTCCTTGGTACATATAAAAACAGGGTGGATAAAAATCAATGATTTAAAAAAATAAATAAAAAAAAATCGAATTTTTTGGTTTAAATCGGATTTTTTTTTAATTTAAATTGGATTTTTTATATAAAATGCTTTCTGAGGAAAATATATTACTATCCAAAGGTTATTCCATCATGAAATAAATTAGTTTTTTAATTATGTAGAATGAAGCTGTATATGTTTAATTTTTTTTGTAAATAAATTCCATTAATCCATCACAATGTCCGGCTCTTCCAGAGGTTTTTCTTAGATTATTGGGCAGTTTCTCTGCCTACAAGATATTATCACAGATGCTGGGTTACTTTTGCAGTTCTCAGCAGAGATCATATGCCTCTTCTTCACAGCAAATCTTCATCTACTTGCATATTATAAGTTATACCAGCAAGAATTAGTCTCAGGGCTACTTTCACATTCGCGTTCGGTGCGGGTCCGTCCAGTACTTGTACAGACAGATCCGCACTGAAAATACAAACCAATGCATCCGTTCAGAACGGATCGATTTGTATTATATGTGGAAAAAAAGTCCCAAACGGATACGTTCTGACCCCCATTGAAAGTCAATGCAAACAGATCCGTCCCCATTGAAAGTCAATGCAATTCAATACATCGTAAGTCAGGACGGATCCGTTTGGCTCAGCATCGCTAGGCGGACACCAAAACTCTGCAAGCAGTGTTTTGTGTCCGCCTCCAAAACGGAAAGGAGGTGGTATGGAGCCAAACCAGTGCATTCTGAACGGATCCGCATCCATTCGGAATGCATTTGGGCTGAACAGATCAGTTTGGGGCCTCTTGTGAGACCTTCAAACGGATCTCACAAGCGGATCCCCAAACGCAACTGTGAAAGTAGCTCTATGTAGAAAACTATGATTTAAATCAAGCCTTACTGACTAGTGATTTAAATCAAATCCACCCTGTATAAAAACCATCATTTTTCTCAGTAATGCAGACACATATGAACATGGGACCAACACAGATGTCTTCAGCTGCCAAGTGGACATGTAACAGGTCAGCCAGTGTCATAGGTACAAATCTGCTGACAGATGCCATTTAATACACAGCACGACAATTTATTTTGTGGAGTTGCTGCGTATTTTCACCGCTGACTTCCATCCTCAGTCAGCATTATTACAATTCTGATGGAATATGATCACTGCAGATCTCCTTTGAAGAACAGCAGATAATTTGGTGTATATCTGTTACGTGCGAACACACCCTTATACTATGGCCATGTTACCTGCATTACTCTTCTGACATATTGGGCACCTTGCATTTTATACTGTTACTTTACATGGCACCATTGCTACTGCATCTAGTGAGGTTTCGCTGAATTGGCTGTTGATTCTGGCTATGTTATAGCTATAGGACCCAGAGAGATTGCCAGATTCTTTTTGTAGAACCCATTTTAACTTGTATTTTATGGTAGTAATAAACGCTAATAAAAATTATATACTGTATATTTACATTTTTGTACTGGCGTCATTAACACATTCATTTTTATGGTCAGACTAGGCCCAATGTAGCCCAATTCCTCTGTTAGCTACCTTGAGCCGAAACTGGTGTGATTTTCTATTACTATGAAACATCAGCTTCAAGGTCTGATCTGTGGAGGGTCACAGCCCCTGGAAACAGCTAATCATTGGGGGTGTTGAGAGTCAGACCCCCATTGATCTAATATTAAGCATGGAGGCCTCGTGTTGAGTGTTTCAATCCTGGGTTTGCTATAGAGCGACACCCTGGCCCAACTGCTGGAGTGATGATCTGGGGAGCCATCACATATGACAGTCGGTCACCCCTAGTAGTGATATGAGGGACACTAACAGCTCAGTGATATGCGCAGGACATTCTACTTCTGAGAGAAATGCATCTAGCTGTGCAGATGAAACAGGGAATAACTTGGATGAGGAAGACATTAGGAAAGACCTACTCCTTCACATGTTATGACTGTACAGTGAAGCTTAGTCATTATGTACATTTTATTTATTTTTTTTAAACTCCGGTACACCTTAAGATTACCATTTCTAAAGTAATTTTAAAAGAAAGGAAAACCTTTCAAGACAAAATGTCATCAGAAAATGTTCTATTGTTTAAATCAAATTTTTATATTAAACAGATTTTTTAGGGTTTTTGGTCAGGACCCACTATTCACTGATATCACTGCTTATCAACACCCTTCTGACTTCTGCACAGGTCACACACAGATCATGCCTAGAAAACTCTCCCATAGAAGTCAATGAGATCGCTTCCTGACCATTGTCTGTATGACCCAATGCGACTGATCTCAAAGAACAGAACGTCCTGACATATTTTAGGGTCAGTTGCCAGTGTGAAAATTGCAAGATTTTAGGGTAATTTTTTTTTTAAATCTAAAATTAAAAGAAAAAGAAAAATCACCAAAAATGTTACCCAATAGGTCATTTTCTGATGATATTCCCTTTCAGTATGAAAACAAGCGTAGGCGAAACCTGGAAGTCTGCACTAGCATTCATACATAAGGTCCATAGTCTTTAGGTGATGGTATTCTTATGATTATATGAAATCCCTCTTTAGACCTTGGGCTTTTGACATTTTGCTGCATGCGACTTTAGTGAAATTTAATAAGACTTTTTATATCCTGGACAAACTGACCTTTAGTCATTTGTGTTACCAGAAGCTGGTAACCTAATACTAAACCAAACAGTCTAAAATACAAAGCGGACTGTGATTTTAGTATAAAACATAAGAATAAACGTCTGTACCAGGGTCTTCAGCTTCACCTGTATGTATAAATGGGGTAAGGGACTTACACAGCATCTCCGAATTATAAAATATTTTGAATTGTGGGATGAATAGGTATAAAAATGCATTGTAAATTTAAAGGGGTTATCCAATATCATAAACAGCCCCCCCCCCCCCCATGTGCCGGGCCCCCTCACACGGAATATACTTACCCCGCTGCTTCTTTTCCCTGTACACAGATGAAAACATCCAGTGTCGGGGAGAGGGAGCTGCCAATGGCAGACGGGGACAAGCCTCCCTAGCATCACCAGTGATGCTAGGGAGGCTCCGCTCCGGACACCAGATGTTTTTATCCGTGTACAGGGAGAAACAGCGGCGGCGCGGGGACCAGGAGCGGGTTAGGTATATTCCATGTGAGGGGCCCGACACATGGGGGAGCAGTTTATGATATTGCATAACCACTTTAAGCTTAGGTTGGGTTACACATTGCAGTAAAACGAAAAGGTAACAAAAACTGCACAATAAAAAATGAATGCGTTTTTTTTATCCGTTTTGTGATGCGGTAAAACTAATGTATGGTTAGGCTGAGTTTATAGGTGAAACAAGTACATTTTCTATACCTGCCCATCCCATAATTCAGAAGATTTGATTATCAGATGCTGCGCATGTTCACTGTCCCTTTTACAACCTGAAGACCATGGTACACACTGCACTAAAATGACAATCACACCTACACCGTGTATGGTCTAGTATTAACAAAAAAAACGCAATGTTTAAATGTTATGTACACCTAATAGGGGCATTTTGGACGATTGCATTCTACAGATTTTGGGCTAAAAAATTCTTTTTTCAATTGGTATTTATTGAAAATGGTTAGCTGTTTCCGAGATACAGATATCAGTCTGTTTGCACGGTGTCACTTTCTGTTTTCTTTGAATCTCGCCATCTGACAGGACAGCATCTCAGCTTGTTAGAAAACACGGCAATGAAAACGATAGTCTAACCAGCCGTGCATCTGCGCGTTCATCACATCCCCTGTAATTAGGCAGTAAACCGCATTACAAGGAGAAATTATGTACAGAGTATCCTGATCAAACCTGGTTCATAATGAGGTATCGGAATCCACTGCCGCGATTATGGAAAACCATAGCAAAAAAAAATTTAAAAAATGCGGAGCAGAAACCACGTGGGCATAATGTGTAAACCCAGACTCGGTAAGACCTCGTTCACACTTCAGTGTTTGGCCAGCGATTTCCATCAGTGATTTGTGAGCCAAAACCAGTCGTGAAGCCTACACACAGATAAAGCGTAATGGAAAGATCTGCACCTGTTCTGTTGGGTCACAAATCACTGATGGAAATCACTGACCAAACACTGAAGTGTGAACGGGGCCTAAAAGACAACAAAAATAACTATAACGTCAACAATTCTAATTACTCTTACAATACTACAAAAAAAAAAAAAAAAACACATAACATGATCATTTTCCTTAGCTTCATACTTACCCTTGGCCATCAAGCCTGATGTTTCCATTGAAATCATACAGATGCCTGTTGGGGCTTTCACACTCTATTCTGCCAGATAAGCTCGTCAAGGTGTCAAGTTCTTTCAGGTCTGCTGTCAAGGAAAGACCCTGGGAAAAAAAGGGAGTATAGATGAAGTATTTAATACGCCCCTTTAAAAGAATGTCTTTAGTCCGTGTGGGAACCGCTCTTAGAATACGTTCATTCTTGGCCCGATGTAGTGAGGTTATTACGATCAACACAGTAAGGCTACATTCACACGAATGTATTTTGTTTCAGTGTCCGTTCCGTCTTTTTTTGCGAATGGGATGCGGACCCATTCATTTAAAAAAATGCGGACATCTGTATGTCCGTTCCGTAGTTCCGCAAAAAATATAGAGCATGTCCTATCCTTGTCCATTGTTACAATGGATCCGCACAAAAAACAGATGCTATACGGATGCCAAAAGGACGTCATCTGTATTATAACATGGTTATAAGGGAAATAAAAGCATTGTAAATACAGAATGCAAAGTAAAATAGGTGATTGAAGGTTAAAAATTGCTGCTGCTGAAGCATGTGATTGGACCATGTGAACCAGTGACGTCACGGAAGGTCCTTTACCCCCCGGCTGAAGACAGAACAGGAGACGTGCTCATTTGGAGGGGGCGAGCTACTTTATTTTTTATATTTAACCCTCAATCACCCATTTTACTTTGCATTCTGTATTTAGAATGCTATTATTTTCTATTATAACTATGTTATAAGGGAAAATAATAAAATATACAGAATACTCAACCCGAAACCGGACTTCAGTGATTAAGTCCGGCTTCGGGTCTGGGTACCAAACATGCCGATTTTTCTCACGCGGGCAAAACGCATTACAACAGTTTGCACCCACGCGCGGAAAAATCGCGCATTTTCCCGCAACGCACCCGCCTCTTATCCAGGCGTCAAACATAGCCCTATTTGGTCCATGATACCAAACAGCACAGTGACTACTTTTCACCCTTTACATAGGCAGACTGACAAACAAGTTTGAAGACACCTGTGATACAGGTTACAGGACATATCACATATCTTCGTCTTTTCTAGGGGTATCAGGATTTATGTCCAGAACAGTTTCATTAATTCGTTTTTTTTTATTATTCTGTTGAACCACAATTCAAAAGCAATGTCTAATTTTTAGTCAATTTTTACTTATTACTTTTGTCAGTTTCATGTTATTTCAGTGCCCATTGTGGGGTTTTCTTTCTTTAACGGAAGGGTGCCAGCGAGTATGTCCACATGTGTAGATGTTCAATCCATGTTGGAGTTTGTATTGGTTATAAAGAGACTTGATGATCGTTATCACATACCTGGCGGATCTTCAGATTGGTCTCCCCATCAAGGTTCGAGGTCTCAATGTAGCACATGGCTTGTGGCTCACTGTGGTAGAATACATATAAATAACAATAAATACCACAAATAAGTAAAAATAACCTATAAAGGACGTCACCTCTCCCGACAGGTCTGTTTTAGAAACTATCTGCATTCCTCACGTAATGACAGCTCAAATGTTATTCCTGCAAGAAGTTATAAATGAATTACTAGTAGTTTACTATGAAGGTCCAGATGGGTGTTACCAGTTACGGGTGTGCCCCTGCACAGTCAGCGCTGACTGGATAGTGTCAGACTCTGCAGGGACACACTCCCAACTGGTAATACCCAGATGCACCTTCATTGCAGACTGCTAGCAATTCATTCTTAACTTCAAGAAGGAATAATACAGGAATGGCACAACATAGAGAAAAAGAATAGATGCTCAGAATGCAAGTAGATTCTAAAGAAGACTCATCAGGAAAGCTGATGGGTCCTCTATAAAAGGTAGCAAAAGTAAAGGTTAAGAGCGAATAAAAGCAGAGCACACTTCCCACAAATTGCAGATTTACAAAATGCATTGGACGGCAAATGAAAAGCTTAAGACTGCCACCAGCTAAGGCCTCATGCACACGGCCGTTGTTCGGGTCCGCGTCCGAGCCGAGGACCCATTCATTTCAATGGGGCCGCAAAAGATGCGGACAGCACTCCGTGTGCTGTCCGCATCCGTTGCTCCGTTCCGTGCCCCCGCAAAAAAAATAGAGCATGTCCTATTCTTGTCCGTTATGCGGACAAGAATAGGCATCTCTATAATGGGCCGCGTTCCGTTCCGCAAATTGCGGACCGCAAAACACCCACGGCCGTGTGCATGAGGCCTAAACCAGAAAGTATAAAAAAAAATTGAAATAATAACTTAATTTGCCTCACCGATTCCTGTAATAGATATGTGAGGACAATAAAATGTGTGCCCAGTGTACAGAAGAATGTGGGTAAATACCCGGATGGGGTGCGCTAGAGCCAAGGCCATTTTAAAACCAGGGGAACTGGGTCATCAGCAAACCTTTTAGGCCGACACAAGCGTGTTACCGCTGCATTCAAAAGCCATACATTTAGGGGATGGGATCTCTCCTGCATGTAGCCACGATACACCTGTCTGGATCCGGACACATGTATGGCACTGATTGAGCAGGACAGCCGCAAGGACATTTGGCTTAGACCCATAAGGGGAGCAGATGGTGACCATGCAGTTCCGGCACACACACGTCTGAACTAGAATCCGTTTCGGAAGAATTTAGAATGAAATTCCCTGCCATAATGAATGCAACTTAAAAATATTCGAGCATGTTGCATATATGTGGGACTCGGGGGTCCTGACTTTAACCCATACACTTGTGTGAAACTTATCTTGTGTGTCAAAATGTCTGTCCTATGGGTCCGCAGTACAGACATATGACAGATGAAAGTGCTTCCATATGTCATCAGTATTAGCGTCCATTCACACATCCGTAATTCCGTTCCACATTTTGCGGAACGGAATTGCGGAACCATTAATTTCAATGGGGACAGGCGATGTCCCGGCCGGGTCTTAATCGCGTTCCCCCAAAAAATAGAACATGTCTTATTCTTGTCCACAATTGCGGACAAGAAAGGGCATTTTATATATTAGTGCCGGCGATGTCGCGGATCCGCAAAACACACACGGACGTGTGAATGGAGCCTTAGGGCGCATTCAGACGACCGTAGTGGCCGCAACCATAGTAGAAAATGCCTAGTGTCCGCGACTGCAGACAAGAAAAGGACATGCTCTATCTTTTCTACACAGTTGCGGAACGGAACCACAGATGCGGACAACGGTGTGCTGTCCGCATCTTTTGTGGCCCCTTAGAAACTAATGGGTTCACACCCGTTCAGCATACGTGCGTCTGAATGAGGCCTTGGGCTGTGTTCACACTACATTTTTTGCATCCCCATGTACATATGTTAAACGGAGGCTGTCATTACGTCCATCACCTGTAGGCTATAATGGCATCCAGTTTACCAGACAGGTCATGATTAGAGTTGAGCGAACTTCTGTTTCAAGTTCGGTGTCCAAAGTTCGGGTTCGGGTTATCCAAGCAACCCGTTATGGATTCCGCTACCACGGACCATAACGGCATTTGGAATCCGGGGTGAAGGACCTGGGGTGACGTCACCATCATGTGATCAGTGCAGGGGGCGTGGCTCAGTACTGGATTGGATAAGAGGTCGTAGGCTACCACCTCTTATCCAATCCAGTACTGAGCTACGCCCCCTGCACTGATCACATGACGGTGATGTCACCCCAGGTTCTCCGTGTTGTCCAAGGTTTGGGTTCATTGAAGAATCCCCTTATGGATTCCAAATGCCGTTATGGTCCGTGGTAGCGGAATCCATAACGGGATTCTTGGATAACCCGAACTTTGGATGCCGAACTTAAAACAGAAGTTCGCTCAACTCTAGTCATGAAAAGCTCATGACAAATTTATTTTATGGATGCCAACTAGGAGCAGTCACCCATAGCCCGCCAAACTGAGGCAAAAGTACAACGTTTTGGCCTACGTTTGACCTATGAAGCCCAATGGACGTCGTCATGCATGCCAAAAAGAGGGGAGAAATGCAATGTGAAACCAGCTTTGGTCTTCAAGGCAGGGACTGAACCAAAACCAATGCAATACAGATGAAATACTGATGACATACTGATGCAATACAGAGCTCATCCTTAGTTGAATCACCCTCTGTAGAGTTCTATGGTCATTGTAGCATTAGCTCCATACTGTGGACAGGGGAAAAAAATAAATGGAAGCAATACTAATGAAAAATACACGTGTGTGTCAGTAGCCTAAAGCGTTACAGGAATCAGAAAAATAAAGCCGGCAGCATACCATTATAAGCAGATTAGAACCAGCATGCATTTAAACAGCGTGAAATCCGCATGCTCCCGCAAACAAAAAGTGGCTCATGCAAAATACAATCTCCATGGTCATATGCAAATAATATACATTTCTTTCTTTTATGACACAGATATTGACAAAGTAATGTTAAAGCATGCAAGCACATCCAACGCAAGACATAAAAAGGACAGTCCTAGCAAATAACCCGGGGTATGGATTAGTGACAGCCACGTACCTGTGCCTTACACATACATGCAAGTGCTAACATGCTACACATTACACAGCAGAAATCTGCTCTGTGCAAGGGATCCTCTAGATTTTGGAAAACCATCAGACTGGTTTTCATTTCTTTATATATATATATATATATATAGTTCAAAACAGCTGGGGTCTTATGAGATATCTGGTTTGAGAAATGGCAGCAGATGAATAAAATATTCAAAATTAAAGGGGTCCTGTCCCCACACATTTGGATTCTGCATAATACAGCAAGTCTGGAGACTCATTCCTTATAAGGCCCCATTCACACGACCGTATATGAACTCCACACGCGATCGGCATTTTTTGCAGATGGGATTCGGACCTATTCGTTTCGAAGGGGCCAGCGCGTTGTGTGCTGTCCACATCCATATGTCCGTTCCGCAGTCCCGCAAAAAAGATTGCTGTCCGTTTTGCAGACCAGAATAGGCATTGTTACAACATGCAGATTTTTTTTTTGCGGATCCACATTTCAAAGACCACAAATACATAAAACGGTTGTGTGAATGCACCCCAGGGCCTCTTGAACACGATCGTATGCCCTCCGAGATATACAGTCCGTGAGAGGGCCATATGTCCCGAGCGGCATTGATCATGCGCACGGGAGCCCACAGCATCATAGATTACAATGATCCTGTGCACGTCGGGCCGCCCGCGGGACTACTGTCCCGCAGGACTATATGATCAAGTTAGTGCGGGACAATAGTCCCGCGGCAGCCTGACGTGCACAGCATCATAGTAATCTATGATGCTCTGTGCTCCTGATTAATGCCCGCTCACACACTGTATATCTCAGAGGGCATGCTGTCGTATGCAAGAGGCTTAATTCTGTGTTTTGTTCCTCTGCTATTCCTCCTGACTAGTTATAAATAAGCTGACTATGTGTTACCATTTCCCTTGTCAAAGGGGTGTGTCCTTACCCAGTCTGAAAGATAAACAATAACTGGTCAGAATATGGGGACCCACCCCAACTGGTATCACTGGTATTATTTATTTAGAAATTCTTAGGAGGAATAACTGAGAAACAGCCCACTGTAGAGATGTTGCAGAATCGTTATTTTATGGAGAATACAAGCCTTTACGGAATAGTCATGCCAGGAGAGCAGACAGGCCCCGTCTAATACTGTGCAGGAAATGCTATTTTCCATTACAGGGATCTGCATAATGCCCCTATTTTTTGGTGTACGGGATGTAGGACTATCAGAGGACCCCCTTGCACAAGGTCGGCTCCAGTGCTTCTCTGACCTTGAAGACAGACTGATGAGATCAGCTGGGAGATGCTGCCCATTGGTCACCTTCACTATCTCCCCTACAGCCACCTACGTGTCCCAACACGAACATAATCAGAATGGAAAGACGATGGAAAACATAAGAAGGAGACGGACACCAACAAAGACAGAATTGAGACGTTAAAGTAGGAAATTTGGAGATTAATAAGATAAATATTACCGTTTCCGTCTTCTCTTCCTAACTGGGTCTTAAATGTGGTGGAGCAAAGATTGGAAATATGTAGGCTGACATTTCTCTAAAGGGGTTGTCAGAATTAAGCAAAAACGTGGCCAAAAGTAGAGACTGTGAAAACAAAAAAAACAAAAAAAAAACAATACTCGCTTCCCCTCCCCGTGCAGCTACTATGTCTCTTTCCAAGTCTTTATTTACTTGGCTGCAGTGATGATGTTCCCGTCTACAGACTTGTCTGCTGCAGCCAATTACTGGCCTCAGTGGCATACGGCACAAGACCTCCAAGGCCAGTGATTGCCTGTAGGGGTCAGGTGTGTATACGTGCACGTCATCACCGGACAAAGACCAGAGGGAGGCATAGGAGTGATGGCGCTGGGTGCGGTGAGGAGGTCACCTCATGGACAACCCCTTTAATGGTAAAGGTCACTGGATTGGCAGTGAATGGCTGACAGTCTCACACAGACAATAAAACCTCAGAGGAGCGGAGTAAGGAGTCCTACATAGCAAGACTAGGGGCATACTGTCAGACCTCAGCAAAAGGGGGTCATCCGGTTGTGCGCAATGGGCCACAAGAGGATCATATGAATTTGTATGTAAGATAAGCTGAACATTGCTATATGTGTGCAAATACAGGTCACATACTACGCAGGCCCAGTTATGAAGCAGAATCTGAAAACACATCGGTTTATGAGAGGAAATAAGGACAAGCGATGGATGAATGGCTGGCTGTGTGGTGGCGTGTATTGAGCCAATTTTTTTCAAAATTCATTTTCTGTAATTGCATTTTTCTGTCATTACACGTCCATGCCACACTGAGTTCATCCTTATTTCCTTGCAGTTATGGAGGCCAAGACATAGTAGAGGAACCAGACTTCATAGAGTTAGCACTGTAGGCATCTCTACCTTGATGAGAGAAGTATAGTGTCTGCGGGTATATACTCTGTGCCATTTATTTTAACTATATCGCCAACATTTACCTGAAAGAAACTGGCAACCGGTTAATAATCTGGAAATGTATGTTATTAGAAAGAGCATTACATAGACATAAAATACATGCGCCCTAATGAGCGGTGAAGGCACCGGCAGAAGCAAGTGGAGCAGAGTTTATTGCATCGCACCATCAAGCAGTACGCATTTTACACTATAATTCATAGGTAAATCATCCGACGTGCAGTTCTACATTTCTAGAAAACATCTAGTAAGAGGGAAACACGAGATAGTATCTGCAGCCAAGTGCCAAGTAAAAGAAAAAATATATACAAATTTCTACTTACCCAAATCTACCTTGGATATATTGGTTCGCTGGAGAGTTGGGTGACCACCAGTGTGGTCAACCATTAGGCAGGGGTCAGCTTATGCTTATTAACCAAAACCAGGATATTCTAAAGAGAAATAAGGGTTGTCTCATCCCAACAACCCCATGTTAAGCCAAATTCCCACATCAGTGTCTTGGTCAGCGATTTCAATCAGTGATTGTGAGCCAAAACCAGGATTGGAGCCTCCACAGACATGAGGTACAAGGGAAGGATCTGTACTTGTTCTGTGTTTAGAGCCACACCTGGTTTTGGCTCAAAATTGCTGATGGAAAAAACACTGATCGAACACGGATGTGTGAATGAGGATTTATACTGAAGAGCACTTGGCATTCAGCTGATCAGTACAGGTCTGGTTTCTAACAGGATGAACAATTTAAATGAATAAGCGGACCATATATTACAGCAGATTAGGAGTATCCCAAATTGCGTCCTTCCCTCTCCTTGATGCCCATATGCCCCAACAGGACATATGGAAAGTGAAGGTCTTGATGTTTTATGGCTTGGTTCTTTCTGCTGCAACCAGTTTAGGAACCCAACCTTACAGCTTCCATGAGGGTTTGTTGTCCAGCTCTTCCACTATCAGAATGGCAAACCCGATTATTCCACCTGGCCATGCCATGAGGAAGGACGTGCCTATACATCTAAAACGCGTAGCATTTCTACCTGCTGCTATTTTTTGTTTTTGGTTTGTTGGATGATTTTATTAGGATTTGAATAAAGAAATTATGGAGCTTTAAAGGCCAGATTATTATTTCGGAGCCAGGTGGAATATTTATGGACGGAACAGACACAGTTTCCTCCGGTTCCCCACGAGCAACGTGAACATTGAAATCTGTGTGGTATCATATGACAGGGTGAGCCTTTATGTGCACACTTTTTTCCATGTGAATGAAGAGGTGGCCGCCCGCGCATTTACTGCTCTCTCCATTCACCGATATAGGAGTTCTGAAAAACGCCGGGCACGCTTACATTCCATGTGACCAATCTAAAATACCCTTCTAGAAAGGGGCACATGCAGATTAGACGTGTAGATGAAAGACTTCTCTACACCTTAGCAGAATGGAAAGGTTATTGGAAAGCTACCACATAGCTACTTACAATTTCGACAAAAACGTAAAACCTTGCTGAAGACTTGAAAATCGAATTTCTGAGTACAGACCGCTTCATGGAGCGTAAACCTCAACATCAAGTCTTTCCAAATTCAAAGTCTTTTTATGGAAAGGCAAAAAAAAATAAAAAATCTAAATCTAACTCAATTGCGTGTCCTTGATGAAGGGATTGTGTCCGTGTGACAAAGCGCCATCACCATGTTCCCGTCACTGAGCAGCGGTGCCTTCTTGATGGGATTCTGCCAGAAAAGCACTGATCATTTTACAAGGACGGGGCAGTTCTTTTATATATGGAAAAGAGTCAGTGTTCACCAGAATAGAAATGTCAGTACCACCAGGAAAAAACACACTGCTTCTCGATAATATAAACCAGTGAACAGCAGCATATAAAGTAAATGTCTATATGCTGGAGAAAATCTGTAGTTTAACTCCTGAAGAACCAAGCCTATTTTGGCAGTATAAAGTAGTGACAGAGCCCAGGATCCCGCGAGTGGCTCACTTGATATTCAGGAGTGGCAGGCTTGCCCCATCAACCCTTTCCTATTGAAGGACCTCTTCTGGTGCAAAGGAACCCGCTGGTATCAGGGTGTCTATCACTACTTTAAATGTCCTCAGATCGGGCGGCATAAACCTGATGGCAGATTCCCGATAAAGGGTGCCACTGGAAAATACAACTCAGAACATGCCATGTAAAAATGAACAAATTCAAGAAGTACATAAAGGACTTTTCCAGGACTTTTATACTGATGATCGGCCATCGATATTAAGGCCCCTTTTACACGAGCGAGTTTTCCGTGCGGGTGCAATGCGCGACGTGAACGCATAGCACCCGCACTGAATCCTGACCCATTCATTTCTATGGATCTGTGTCCATGAGCGGCTTTTTACGCATCAGTTCTGCGTTGCGTGAAAAACGCAGCATGTTTTATATTTTGCATTTTCACGCAGCCCTGGCCCCATAGAAGTGAATGGGGCTTCAGTAAAAAACGCATTGCATCCGGAAGCAATGCGTTTTTTCACTGATGGTTGCCAAGAGATGTTGTTTCCATGTACGAAAAAACAAATATATATATATCTCAACTTTTTTGGGCTATGCTTGGCCAAAGAAAGCCTATGGATATGCTAAGGAATATATCTGAATACATATATTTTGTTGATCCTGTAAATGAATGTTATATCTAATTACTGTATAACAATCCTGCTGCATTCCTGAGGAATAGGTTTCTTTACAAGATGCTAACTTTCAGCTGATACAGTCTTTGTTCAAGAGGCAGAGGCTATAAATACGCAGTCCATCTTGGTCTTCTGGCCGTGCAGTGAGAATGTAGTAAGGTCAGGAACCTGGAGAGAACATATTAAGCCTCAGCCGAGCACATGGAAAGAACTACTGCAGGAATCTTAAGGGAGCGCAGAGTCTTACGGCTCATCACAAGCTGGTCACCACAGCATGTACCACTGATGTCATCTCCAGCTCGGAGAATCTTGGCTCACGAGGATGCTCAGGCAGGTCAATCAGACTAGAAGAAAGGCAACCTCATCCGCGCCAATCTCTGCTGCTGTCCTGCAGTGAAGATGCTGCAGCCATTCAGCGGACATGGTCTATAGCGGTCACAGGTAGTCACAATGCCAGACACACAGGAGCATGTGATTTTACCGATGGGTAATACTATTGTTTGTCAATTCAGCACATCCCCTGCTACTTGCTTCATTTTTGATAGTATAGTTTTGAAGGGAGTCTGTCAGCAGTTTTGTCTGTTCTAAACTGCTGACAGATATAGGTAGGGGCAGGGCAGGAGGGGATACATATCTCTGACTCTGCTTTTAATCAACATACTAAGGAACTTTAAATCCCATGGGCATAGCTGCAGTGCTTCAGGCTCGGTGTATGAGCAGTCCCCCCCTGCTGTCAGTGACGCCCCTCGCAGTCGCTGTGTACGGTATATCACCTTCCCCTAATTTACAGTTTAAAAGCCAGGAAATTTCCCAGTTTAATTTAGGTCAGGATTAATGTGTTTTACACAGTATCTGCCCATAGTACTTTGTTGCATTCCATTAAACGGGACAAGCGGTCATGATCTCTTTGCGTCAACCTCCCTAGACACTTAGGCATACGCATAACGCAGTGCCCTCGCAAAACAGCTTAAACCTTCAGAAATCCATTTATATATCAATTAAAATATACAGAGCGGTACGTGTGCAATGCGTATACAGAAGTGTCGGTATACAAGACGCACTAATGAAGTCCAGCGCAAATGACGTTCTCAGTGTTATTTATTCATAAGAACGACCGCGCTCTGGTCGAGAAGAGACAAAAAAAAGACGTGGTTGGCAAATAAGAAGCTACAATGCTCCGTCTTAATGAATATCAATTATTTCCAGTTGGTGAACTCAGAAGAACTCATTAAAGATTTATCTCCGCTGCCATTAACATAACTGCATTACCATGCGTCCTCTTGCTCAGTGTGTCTCTGGGCACCTCCATTATGGCAAATGAACAGCCAGCCATTCACAGTGATCTCCGACACCCTCGGAACAAATTATTTTCATTTATAAGATTCCCAGCATTTCCTGGAATATGGGGCAGGTTGCAGAAATTCATCTCTATTACCATCCAAATAAAGACCTACCATCCGACGTCAGTGGGATACAGTCTTTGATGCATCTCACATGGCACAGAACGGATTCTGAATGGGATGGGCAGGAAGAACTGGACACCGGATTGACCCCATTATAACTCATTGCAGTCAGTTGAGTGTTACTGGGGACACATCTAGCACTGTGCCATGATTTCCATTTATAACACAAACCATAATAGTATTGTGAACACTGTCTTAAAGCGGTATTCCCTTCTGGAAACGTATGACATATTGATAGTACGGGCCAGAAATGTCTGATAGGTGAAGGTCCCATTTCCTATTTGAAGAATGAGCCCCACTGTGACTCCCCAGGGGAATTGTGAAAGTAGACGACAGCGGGTTCGAGACTCACATGTGACGGACATTAAAGGAGTTATCCAATGTCGAACATATTCCCCCGCCCCCAATGCCCGGACCCCTCAGAGATTATACTTACCCCGCTCCTCGGCACCCGCACTGCTCCCGATCCCTGCACAGCCACCGCTGTATCTTCCTAGAATTAGTTTTGCCCAAAAAAAGTTTTTACTCGCCTGTCAGTCATAAAAATAAGGTGCCGAACCTGTTTTTTTGGCAAAACTGAGCTACAGATCGCATTTATAAGCCCACATTAGGAATCATGAAGAGACCCTGAGCATGAGCATATGTTTAGCTCAAAGGGGTGAAAACTGGTGACAGAATCCCTTTAAGGGGGTCATTTACTATCAGATATATGCCAGTTTTCTGGCGTATATCTGTCGCAGATTGTGGCTCAAAGATAATTTGCGCCGCAATCTGCATCTTTTCCCCGCTCATGCACGGTCCAAAAGAGGGGCGCGACCTGGGTCGGGAAGGGCGTCTCATTCATCAATTTCTATTCATGTTTTAGGCGTAGAAAATTGTCTACATTTAAGCCAGCAAGGAAGCCATCTTACATTTCAAATGTTTTTCATGTGGTTGTAAGCAGGATGTGAGTTCCTTGCTTCCAGGATTCTGCTGCCTTTTAGACCAGAGCTTCTTCATTACTTCTGCGAAGGGTTATTAACACCGACGTCTAAAATGCCGGTCTTAATAAATGATCCCCCAAATGTTTTGTTAGGACAACCATTTATATCAGCCAAACACGCCTACTTTTACAGAAGCAGCTGACCATCTAATGTCTATAGGGGTGTCCCAACTTTCCCCCTCAGCAGATGTCAGGGAAAAGAAGGTTTTGGTTGTTGTATTTCAACATGTCCAATCCTCTTGTTTTCCAGGGATTTAGCTGCCACAAGACGACTCTGACCATGGCTTATTCAACTCTCCGTACTGGGGACACATGAACTCTCAGTCAAGCATGCACATATATGGGGGCATCGGGAGGAACAACTAACTTTGTACAGCATTGTAAATAGTTTGTAGAGAGTCAAATTAGTCTGCCCTTAAACCTGAGCTCTGAGGCTGTGCACTGCCTGTGTATACCAGCTGGGCAGTACTGGAGGCGGAAGGCCCCATCTATGATGAAAACCCTATTCATAGCTCAAAATGAATAATCATCACCAAGAGCTGCAGAAGAGAGGGTTACCGCAATACGTACCTGGACCTGGACACTCAAATCTAGTTTTGGAATGAAGAGCACCAGATCTTGTATATATGCCAAGATGAGCGCAGATACTGAATATACTGGAGAGCTCCATGTTATAACATGCTTAAGCAACCAAGGGAATATTGTAAAATGACTTTTGAACCCAGTTGTCCGAGTCGCTCTTGCCGCAGACAGCGGAAAAGATCTATGCTCTCTGATCTTAGTCGTTATAAGGTGCTCCTCAGAGGCACAGGGGGTCATTAGACAAAAGGGGATTTTAAAGGATTTTTAGGTGGTGTTTATTTAAACCATAGGATGTTCTGAAATGACATGCATTTTAAAACTCAGCGATCTTATAACACAGATAAAAATCTGTCAGCTTAATGAGGCTGTCCGGGAGGAAACATTTTCACGAGATGTTTTCAGAATGGATGAAAAAAATAATAATTTGAGACTTACTCTCGCCAGTCCTCTGCCACTGCCATTCCAAAGCTTACTGGGTCCACACAGGTCTACGTTTCCTGGTCCAGGCTAGACACACAGGAAACAGCAAATACAGTATGACCAGTGGCTGCAGCCATGACCTACCTCAACCCTTAAATGGCAGAGTAGACCTACATAGACTGGACCAGGAAGGGGACATCGGTGAAGACCCCAGTAAGTGCTGGAATGGGAGCCATAATGAGAAGATGATAAGCAATACATATCTAGCTCAATATATTGATATGAATTCATTACCAGAATTTATTCTGTAAAGTCATGTCAATTACAGTCACAATGACCTGCAAAGACAAAGTCTCCTATCTTTACTGACTCCAGGAATTTAGGAATGGTTGTAACACTGAGTTGGCATATGGCACTTCTTACGCCATGTGGTAAATGTAGTGATAAGCTCCCTGCTGTGAAAAGGTCCATCCTCCACCAAGCTTTGGACATACATTCAATATATATACAGAACATTTTAAAGAGGACCAGTGACCAAGAAATGTAGTGTGATGAGCATGTTATAGAGCAGAAGGAGCTGAGCAGATTGGTATATATAGTTTGGTGGGGAAAAGATTTAAAAAGATACATTTAAAACTCCGCTCTTTCTGAGGTCAGTTGTACTAGAGGGAGGTGTTATCAGTAACTGACAGCTATCTCTGTATACACACTTACACAGAGAATGCTTCAATCACTGATAACACCTCCCCCCATGTACAGCTATCAGTGACTGACAACTATCTATGTATACACACTTACACAGAGAATGCCATCACTGATAACACCTTCCCTGTGTACAACTATCAGTCACTGACAGCTATCTATGTATAACACACTTACAAAGAGAATGCTATCACTGATAACACCTCTCCTGTGTACAACTATCAGTCACTGACAGCTATCTCTGTATATACACTTACACAGAGAATGCTTCAATCACTGATAACACCTCTCCCTGTATACAGCTATCAGTGACTGACAGCTATCTATGTATACACACTTACACAGAGAATGCTATCACTGATAACACCTCTCCCTGTATACAACTATCAGTGACTGACAGCTATCTCTGTATACACACTTATACAGGGAATGCTATCAATCACTGATAACACCTCTCCTGTGTACAGCTATCACTGACTGACAGCTCTCTGTATACACAATTACACAGAGAATGCTATCAATCACTGATAACACCTCCCCGGTATACAACTATCAGTGACTGACAGCTATCTCTGTATACACACTTACACAGATAATGCTATCAATCACTGATAACGCCTCCCTGTGTACAGCTATCAGTGACTGACAGCTTTCTCTGTATACACACTTACACAGAGAATGCTATCAATCACTGATAACACCTCCTCTGTGTACAGTTATCAGTTACTGACAGCTATCTCTGTATACATACTTACACAGAGAATGCTATCAATCACTGATAACACCTCCCTGTGTACAGCTATAAGTGACTGACCACTATCTCTGTATACATACTTACACAGATAATGCTATCAATCACTGATAACACCTCCTCTGTGTACAGTTATCAGTTACTGACAGCTATCTCTGTATACACACTTACACAGGGAATGCTATCAATCACTGATAACACCTCTCCTGTGTACAGCTATCAGTGACTGAGCTATCTCTGTATACACACTTACACAGAGAATGCTATCAATCACTGATAACACCTGTTACTGTATACAACCAGGGCTGTGGAGTCGGAGTCGGAGTCGAGGAGTCGGAGTCGGAGGCAATTTTGGGTACCTGGAGTCGGAGTCGGAGTCGGCAAAAAATGGACCGACTCCGACTCCTACTAGATTTAAATTGGAATTAAAAAAAATTGGAATAAAAAAAAAGCAAGTTTAAATGTCCCAATTCAGATAAAGTTATAATTAATTACTTCTCTACTGTAAGAATAAAGGCCAATGCATGCAGTGCGTCATGTTACCGCTAAACAAAGACGTTAAGTGACAGTGAAGAAGCTTTTCATATGCTTTACTATGCAGTTAAAGCAGTGTTTCTCAACTCCAGTCCTCAGGGCCCACCTACAGGTCATGATTTGAGAATATCCCACAGAATGAGTACCTGAGGTGAGTCCTGATGCACTGACACTAATTATATCACCTGCTAAATACTAAGGAAATCCTGAAAACATGACCGGCAGGTGGGCCCTGAGGACTGGAATTGAGGAACACTGAGTTAAAGGGACACTGACAGGCTGATTTACCGGCTAAAGATATATCTGCTGGTATTCATCAGAGGATTAGGAATACAACTAGACGACTGTTACCCCCAGTTGAGGTTTACTTGTGTTTAAAAACGTTTTAATCAATATGCAAATTCTCTACCTTTGTGCCCAAGGGGCAGGCGCACATGTAGAGTACTGGCAGCACTAGACAGGACTAGGTAGCGAGGAGGAAGAGAGAAAGCTGGCACAGCCTCAGCATAGCCAGACGAGGCTGCTGCCAGCACTCTACACGTGCGCCTGCGCAGGAATTCAGCGTTCGGCTAGCCTGAAAAAAAAGGCCAGTGCAGTGAATAATAACGAGGGGAACAGCGCTGGGAATCTGTACTTCGGGCGCGGCTGGGCACAAAGCCGCAGGAGACGCTGCCCCATTGGGCACAAAGATAGTGAATTTGCATACAGATTAAAATGCTTTTTAAACACAAGTACAGCTTAACTGGGGATAACATTAGTATAGTTTTATTCCTAATTCTCTGATGAATACCAGTATATATATATATATATATATATATATATATATATATCTTTAGCTGGAAAATCAGCCTGTCAGTGTCCCTTTAAGGAGCGGCAATACTTACACTTTCCATTGTCTTGTGGTCTGCTGTTACAGGGAACCCATGGTTATCCTAGCCTCTGACTGATAACTGATTAAGGACTGGAGACACTTGTATAAGTGAAGGGAATGGATAGTCAATAGTTCAAGACTGAAGCTGTAAACCATTTGAAAAACTGCTATCATTCAGCTAAGGCTATAAAACATGTAAACTCAGATTGTTAGCTTAAATTTTAAACATGACTATGGGATTCTACTAGGAAAATCATGTTTTAAAATAAATGCCCCTTCCTGGATCCTCCCACTGCTCTATCTTCAGCAGAAGATCAGCACACAAAGGAGAAGGCAGCAGCTTCTGCTCAACTACCTCTCTGTGCTAGAGAAGATTAGAAGAACTTGGTGGAACAGCTTCGTATTGCATATTAAATACAGAGGAGTCGGAGTCGAGGAGTCGGAGTCGGAGTCTTCAAAATCTGAGGAGTCGGAGTCGGACAATTTATCTACCGACTCCACAGCCCTGTATACAACCATCAGTGACTGACAGCTATTTGTGTATATACACTTGCAGAGGGAATACTAAAAGTGATAAGACTCCTCCATGTACAACTGAGCTCAGAAAGAGCAGAGATTTAAATGTATAAAATACAGGTTTTACTGAATCTTTTCCCATAAAACTATACAGTGGTCCCTCAAGTTACAATATTAAGTGGCCCCAACTGTATATTGAAATCATTGTAACTTAAGTCATCGGTTCCAAAGCCCCAAAATGTCATCCAAGATCAGAGAAAATGAAGATTTAAGCAAAATAAGTAGATAACCAAGTTAGATAAATCAAGTCCTCACATATAACCGTCAGGAATAGCTGCTAACTAGTACCCAATACAGATATATAACCAGAGAAGTGGCCTTGATTGGTTGGATCTCAGTCTGAGGCATTGTATGTTGAAAATATTGTACCCTGAGGCCATTGTATCTTGAGGGATCACTGTATATCAATCTTCTCAGCTCCTTCTGCTCCATAACATGGTGACAAGTTCTCTTTAAGTTGTCACTAACATAGAACACTTCCCGTTGCTCCTCTCACAGGACTTGTTCTACTTGCAGCCCAAAATGTAGGTCTTGTTTGAGGAGCAATAACCGCTAGCAATGGAGCAGCAATAAAGGAAGTCGGATCAGCATATCACACACAGGGATGTGGACAGGCTGCTTATAAAAACATCCTTGAAGACAAATAACTGCAAAAACAACATCTTTTGTGTTTCTCCATCACTTCTGAATGCTTCCATAGGCTGCCTGTCATTATGGATCTGCTACAAACAGAAATTTCCTATTTTCTACACAAGAATGCAATTTTAGCGCTGCAAACATGTCGCCCTTCTGTTCTCCGCTGCCAGGTATTTCTAATTGCTCCGCAGAGACAAGGAAACCTTAATGAAACAGGTAGCAAGTAATCCGAATAGCAAACTGTGCAAAAGACACTAACCTTTTCCCAGTGCACAATCTCCCAGGCTCCGTTCCGTAGAACTAAAAGGCAAAAAAGAAAGGTTCATTTATAAGTATTCTTCACAAAATGGCCATCAAATATGGAAGCACAGAGGGGTGAACCTCAACTGGCACAACCTGAGAGATACAACACGCTGATCTACGACCGGAACTTGAAAAAAAAAAAATCTCGGAAAGAAAGCCAACATTATTTTCTTGAGTAAGGTTTTAAAGAGGGCCAAGGCACGAATTAATTACTAGCAGTTTGCAATGAAAGTCCTGGTATTTGTTACCAGTTGGAGGGGGTGTTCCCAAACAGTCTGACAGCACTGATTGGATAAGGTCAGACTGGGCAGGGACACATCCCCAACTGGTAACACCCTAATTGACCTTCACGGCAAAGTGCCAGGAATACATTTATAACTTCTAGCAAGAAAAATAACCAATGACATATCAGATACTCCAGAATTGTAGTAACATGGCGAAGTAATTGCTAAATCAGACAAGAAAAAAATAAAAAGGGTCCATAGAGAGATCTACTGTATTTTACCCAGATCTGTAAGCATAACCAAAAAACAGTCATGGAGCGGCACATTTATTGCATATTGTTTGGAGATGCTGGTCTAACTATTAGACATTGGCACATCTGACACTGCCAAACCTTGGGCTGTGTACCCATCTGTCCACGGCCTTTAATTAGAGCAGAGTATAGCTGGATGTTACTTGTCTTGACCTCATTTTGTACACCTAGGCCCTGGGCCAATGAGGCTAAGTTCACACGGCAAAACCAGCAGCAGAAAAATCAGTAGCAGATAAATAGCTGAAAACAGGTCCTTTTTGGTGTCCGATTTCTAAACTGGTGGAGTTTCTAGAGGAGTTTTACAGGAGTATTAAATAATTTGGTTGAGGTTTCTTTACTTCCCCAATGACTTGAAATCCTCAACCAAATCTGCTTCCAGGAAGTAACACGTCACTTCTCAAGCAACACTGTGTATAGAAGGTAACATAGTACATAAGGCCGAAAAAAGTCATCGGTCCATTCAGTTCGGCCTGTTTCCTGCAAGTTGATCCAGAGGAAGGCAAAAAAATACCTGTGAGGCAGAAGCCAATTTTCCCCATTTAAGGGGGAAAAAATTCCTTCCCAACTCCAATTAGGCAATCAGATAACTCCCTGGATCAATGACCCCTCTCTAGTAGCTATAGCCTGTAATATTATTACACTCCAGAAATACATCCAGGCCCTTCTTGAACTCTTTTAACCCCTTAAGGACGCATGACGTACCTGTACGTCATGGTTTCCGAGTCCTTAAGGACCCATGACGTACAGGTACGTCATGAGTTGTTCCGATCACTGCTGCTCAGCTGGCAGTGATCGGAACAAGGTACCTGCTGAAATCATTCAGCAGGTACCTTGTTACAATGCCCAGGGGGGTCTTGTGACCCCCCCATATCGGCGATCGCTGCAAACCGCAGGTCAATTCAGACCTGCGGTTTGCAGCTTTTTGTGCGATCAGAGGGTTAATGCCCCAATGTGTTTATTTAACCCCCTGCAGCCCCCAATCATATTGTGGCTGTGGGGTGCAGGGGGGGTGGTTGCAGGCGGCGGGAGGCGGTGCGGGAGGCGGGCGGGATCGCGATTGCGATCCCCCGCCCGCCTCCTCTGTAATGTTTCCCTGGTGTCTAGTGGGTCTATCAGAGTGTCAGCACATTGCTGACACTCTGATAGAAACGGCTGGCATCTGTGCTTGATCAGATGCCAGCCGTTTAACCTTCTGTACCGCGGTCCGTACGGACCGCGGTATGGAAGGGTTAACAGGGAGGGAGCTCCCTCCCTCTCCCATCGGGGGCTGCTGTGCCTTTGCAGCCCCGAACAGGATGGGATCGCAGAGGGAGGGGCTCCACTCCTTCTGCTTCAATCACCAGCTGCCCTCTTATGGCAGCGGGTGATGGTTGCCATGGAGACAGGACGCTTTCAGAAGCGTCCTGTGTCCATGGTGCTGAAAGTCTGAATAGACCTGCTAAAGGTCTATTCAGACTTTGTAAAGTACAAAATACAGTACAGTGCACTATATAGTGTACTGTACTGTATTATACAGACACCAGATCCACTGGATCTTTCAGAACCAAGTGGGTCTGGGTCAAAAAAAATGTAAAAAAGTGAAAAAAAAGTAAAAATGAAAAAAAACACATATCACTGAATAAAAAAATAAAATAAAAAATACACCACACATTAGGTATCGCCGCGTCCGTAAAAATCTGCTCTACAAAAATATCACATGACTGAACTCGTCAGGTGAACGCCATAAAAACAAACAAAAAAATGGTGTAAATAAGCCATTTTTGGGCAACTTACATCACTAAAAATGTAATACAAAGCGATCAAAAAAGCGTATGCCTCCCAAAATAGTACCAATCAAACCGCCATCTCATCCCGCAAAAAATGAGCCCCTCTCTCAAACAATTGGCCAAAAAATAAAAAATCTATGCTTCTCAGACTAAAACATGATTTTTTTTGTTTCAAAAATGCTTTTTAGTGTTAAATGTATAAAAAAAACTAAAAAGTAGACATATTGGGTATCTCCACGTCCGTAAGAATCTGCTCTATAAAAATATCACCTGACCTAACCCCTCAAGTAAAAACTGTAAAAAAATTAAATAAAAACTTTGTCAAAAAGCCATTTTTTTGTCACCTTACATCACAAAAGGTGTAATAACAAGCGATCAAAAATTCATATGACCCCCAAATAGTGTCAATCTAACCGCCACCTCATCCCGCAAAAATGAGCCCCTACATAGGACAATCGCCCAAAAAAAAAAAAAAATATGGCTCTCAAACTATGGAGACACTAAAACATGATTTATTTTTGTTTTAAAAAATGATATTATTGTGTAAAACTTATATAAATAAATAAAAAGTATACATATTAGGTATTGCCGCGTCCGTCACAACCTGCTCTATAAAAATAACACATTACCTAACCCCTCAGCTGAACACATCAAAAAATAATAATCAATACGGTGTCAAAAGCCATTTTTGTCACCTTACATCACAAAAAGTGTAATAGCAAGCGACCAAAATGTCATATGCACCCCAAGATAGTGCCAATCAAACCGCCATCTCATCCCGCAAAAAATGAGCCCCTACATATGACAGTCGCCCAAAAAAATAAAATAAACTATGGCTTTCAGAATGTGGAGACACTAAAAATAATTTTGTTCAAAAATGCTTTATTATGTAAAACTGAAACAAAAACCCCTAAAAAGTAGTCATATTTGGTATTGTCGCGTCCGTTACAACCTGCTCTATAGAAATAGCACACAATCTAACCTGTCACTTCAACAATGTAAATAGCAAAAAATAAAAACGGTCCCAGAACAGCAATTTTTTGCAAATTTTCCATTTTAATCCATTTTTCCAGTAACAAAGCAAGGGTTAACAGCCAAACAAAACTCAATATTTATTGCCCTGATTCTCTTGTTTGCACAAACACCCCATATGTGGTCGTAAACTGCTGTATGGCCAAACGGCAGGGCGTAGAAGGAAGGGAACGCCATATGGTTTTTGGAAGGCAGATTTTGCTGGACTGGTTTTTGACACCATGTCCCATTTGAAGCCCCCTGATGCACCACTACAGTAGAAAATCCAAAAAAGTGACCCCATTTTGGAAACTACGGGATAAGGTGTCAGTTTTGTTGGTACTATTTTAGGGTAAATATGATTTTTGGTTGCTCTATATTACACTTTTTTGAGACAAGGTAACAAAAATAGAAATTCTGAAATTTCATCTCCATTTGCCAATAACTCTTGTGGAACACCTAAAGGGTTAACAAAGTTTGCAAAACTGGTTTTGAATACCTTGAAGGGTGTAGTTTCTTAGATGGAGTCACTTTTATGGAGTTTCTACTCTAGGGGTGCATCGGGGGCTTCAAATGGGACATGGTGTCAAAAAACAGTCCAGCAAAATCCACCTTCCAAAAACCATATGGCGCTCCTTTCCTTCTGCGCCCTGCAGTTTGGCCATACAGCAGTTTACGACCACATATTGGGTGTTCGTGCAAACTACAGAATCGGGGAATAAATATTAAGATTTGTTTGGCTGTTAACCCTTGCTTTGTTACTGGAAAAAATGGATTGAAATGGAAAATTTTTCAAAAAATCGAAATTCTGAAATTTTATCTCCATTTGCCATTAACTTTTGTGGAAAACCTAAAGGGTTAATTACGTTTGTAAAATCAGTTTTGAATACCTTGAGGGGTGTAGTTTTTAGAATGGGGTAATTTTTGGGTGGTTTCTATTATGTAAGCCTCACAAAGTGACTTCAGACCTGAACTGGTCCCTAAAAGTGGGTTTTTGAAAATTTCTGAAAAATTTCAAGATTTGCTTCTAAACTTCTAAGCCTTGTAACGTCCCCAAAAATGAAATAGCATTCCCAAAATGATCGATACATGAAGTAGACATATGGGGAATGTAAATCAATAACTTTTTTTGGTGTTATTACTATGTATTATAGAAGTAGAGAAATTGAAACTTGGAAAATTGCGAATTTTTCAACATTTTTGGTAAATTTTGTATTTTTTTATAAATAAAAATGAAATTTTTCAACTTTATTTTACCACTGTTATGAAGTACAATATGTGACGAAAAAACAATCTCAGAATGGCCTGGATAAGAAAAAGCGTTTTAAAGTTATCACCACATAAAGTGACACTGGTCAGATTTGCAAAAAATGGCCAGGTCCTTAGGGTGAAATAGGGCTGAGTCCTTAAGGGGTTAATGAACTCACCATCTCCACCTCCTCAGGCATAGAGTTCCATAATCTCACTGCTCTTACCGTAAAGCAGAGCTCGACAAATCCTGGGTATTTGTCAGCCCGTTTTCTAAGGTGCCCGGGCGCAAGGCCGGCGTGTTCTATAGGCGGACTAGGAGCGCCGGCCCCTTCATGCTGCAGCCGCCTGAGCGCTCTATATAGAGCCTCAGGTGGCTGCAGCACTGCTCGGGCTGGCACGTCCATGAGGGCGCACAGCCCGGGCGCAGCATGAAGAGAGGGACTGAAAGGAGGGAAGCACCCAGCGCTCACTCATTGTAGCGTGGCCGAGCCCTATAAAGTCCGTGGGTACAGGGAGCATCTGTCTCACACACAGTGTGCACTTTCTGTCAGTCCGCCCGGATACAGGAAACGAAAGCTCCTGTACCTGTGGACCATACAGAGCTTGTACTAGGACGGCGTGGGGGTGGCGGGAGAATGACAAAGGAGGGGGAGTGAATGACAACGGGGGGGACAGAGAATGACAAGGGGGGAGAGAGAATGACAGGGGGGTGGAGAGAGAATGACAAGGGGGGAGAGAGAATGACAAGGGGGGAGAGAGAATGACAAGGGGGGACAGAGAATGACAAGGGGGAGAGAGAATGACAAGGGGGAGAGAGAATGACAAGGGGGGAGAGATAATGACAAGGGGGCAGAGAATGACAAGGGGGGTGAGAGGGGACAGAGAATGACAAGGGGGAGAGAATGACAAGGGGGGAAGAGAATGACAAGGGGGGAAGAGAATGACAAGGGGGAAGAGAATGACAAGGGGGGAAGAGAATGACAAGGGGGGAAGAGAATGACAAGGGGGGAAGAGAATGACAAGGGGGAAGAGAATGACAAGGGGGGAAGAGAATGACAAGGGGGGAAGAGAATGACAAGGGGGGAAGAGAATGACAAGGGGGGAAAGAGAATGACAAGGGGGGAAGAGAATGACAAGGGGGGGGGGGAAGAGAATGACAAGGGGGGGGGAGAGAATGACAAGGGGGGGGGGAAGAGAATGACAAGGGGGGGGTGAAGAGAATGACAAGGGGGGGGTGAAGAGAATGACAAGGGGGGGGTGAAGAGAATGACAAGGGGGGGGGGAGAATGACAAGAGGGGAAAGAGAATGACAAGAGGGGGAAAGAGCTGGGGGTTGTAGTGATGTGGGGACGGCAGAGGCTGAGCCCCAGCTGGGGGTTGTAGTGATACAGAGACTGCAGATGCTGAGCCACAGGTGAGAGTTGTAGTGGTGTGGGGACTGCAGAGGCTGAGCGCCAGCTGGGGGTTGTAGTGCTCAGTAAAGTGTCATGGTGCCCGCTGTGTTTATGCCCTCCGGACCCCTCTGCCCTTTCTGCAGCATGTCATGGCGGCCGTCAGCGTCTGACATGTCATATAACCAATTGAAGAGGGGAAGCACTATGGGGGCCCTATATACTGGCACATTATGGGGAGCCCTATATACTCGCACATTATGGGGGGCACTATGGAGAAGAGGGGAAGGACCACTATGGGGGCCCTATGTACTGGCATGCATCATTGGTTGGCTCTATGGAGAAGTGGGGGGAGGAGAAGCACTATGGGGGCTTCATGAAGCGGCTCCGTCTGGCTCCTAACTTTTTTAGCTGGCTCCTAGATTCCAAGGAAATTTGTCAAGCCCTGCCGTAAAGAATCCTCTTCTATGTTTGTGTAGAAACCTTCTTTCCTCCAGATGCAGAAGATGTCCCCTCGTTACAGTCACAGTCCTGGGGATAAAGAGATGATGGGAGAGATCTCTGTACTGACCCGATATATTTATACATAGTCATTAGATCTCCCCTCAGTTGTCTTTTTTCTAAAATGAATAACCCTAATTTTGATAACCTTTCAGGGTACTGTAGTTGTCCCATTCCAGTTATTACTTTAGTTGCCCTCCTCTGAACCCTCTCCAGCTCTGCTATGTCTGCCTTGTTCACAGGAGGCCAGAACTGTACACAGTACTCCATGTGTGGTCAGACTAGTGATTTGTAAAGGGGCAGAAATATGTTCTAATCACGGGCATCTATGCCCCTTTTGATGCAACTTATTATCTTATTGGCCTTGGCGGCAGCTCCCCGACACTGGTTTTTGCAGCTTAGTTTCCTGTCCTTTTCCATGTCAATGTTACCCAGTGTTTTACCATTTAGTATGTACGGGTGACTTGCATTATTCCTTCCCATGTGCATAACTTTACATTTGTCAGTGTTAAACCTCATCTGCCATTTTTCTGCCCAAGCCTCCAATCTATCCAGATCCATCTGTAGCAGTATACTGTCCTCTTCCGTGTTAATTACTTTACGCAGTTTAGTGTCATCTGCAAAAATTTATATTTTACTGTGCAAGCCTTTTACACGATCATTAATAAATATATTGAAGAGAATAGGGCCCAATACTGACCCCTGAGGTACCCCACTAGTGACAGTGACCCAATCTGAGTATCTACAGTTAATAACCACCCTCTGTTTTCTATCTCTCAGCCAGTTACTTACCCACATATAGACCTTTTCTCCCAGTCCGAGCATGCTCATTTTATATACTAACCTTTAATGTGGTACAGTGTCAAACGTTTTGGAGAAGTCCAGATACACGACATCCATTGATTCACCGCTGTCAAGTCTAGAACTTACCTCCTCATAGAAACTGATTAAATTAGTTTGACACGACCGATCCCTCATGAAGCCATGCTGATATGGCATTATTTGCTTATTTCCATTGAGGTACTCCAAGATATCATCTTTTAGAAAACCTTCAAACAGTTTACCTACAACAGATGTTAAACTTACCGGCCTATAGTTTCCAGGCTCGGTTTGTGGGCGCTTTTTGAATATTGGCACCACATCTGCTATGCGCCAATCCTATGAAACACTCCCTGTCAGTATAGAATCCTTAAATATCAGGAATAAGGGTCTGGCTATGACATTACTTGATTCTCTTAGGATACAGGGGTGTATGCCATCTGGTCCTGTCAATTTGTCTATTTACACTTTTTAAGACGCCGCTGTACTTCTTCCTGGGTCAGACAGGGCACTTTTAATGAGGAATTTACTTTTACATTCTGCATTTCATCTGACAGTTTATTTTCTTCAGTGAATACATACAATTAAGAGGTTTATGTATATTTTTAACCCTACAACTTTCCTTCTGAACTGTTCTAGTCCCCCCTTCCATTCCTCCCCCAGTCCCATTACCTTGCCCCAAGTCTCTATCAGCACCTCTTCCAACCTCATAAAATAGCTGTATGGAGGGGCACTCAATATACCAGGCCAAATGACCAGAAGACCATATAAAATGTCACAAAATATTTATTAACCCCTTATTAGAGTATTGACACCTCAAATAAACATAAAATGCTGACACCTAATTCCTAAAATATACAGTTACTTAACTCATACATATAGGTGCAATTTCCATAAAAACCTTCATGAATTGTATGCCACTTCAGATTTTCAATTATAAGACTTTGGATAGCCCCATAGGTGTCAATAAATCAGCTTTGCTCGCTTAGAATAAATCAGCTTTGCTCGCTAAAATTATTACATACTTATAATGAAATAAAAATATTACATAAGTATGTAATAATTTTAGAAAATTCTTTCAAGTCAGCTGTATCTATACACGATTGCATGATTGGATTAAAACAATTATCCAATAAGAAGCGATGCCGCAATTTGGGGTGGATTTACCTATACCCAATGAGATATGTGGATCAATCAGGGTCACATATATAAGAAAGCTCTCATTAACCTTTTACTACTGTTACCACTGAGGAAGGGACAGGTAAACGTTTGCGTTTTGTGCCATTTTATATGGTCTTCTGGTCATTTGGCCTAGTATATTGAGTGCCCCTCCATACAGCTATTTTATATTTTCCCCTTTCTTTAGTCTACGGGTAGACCAGGAGGAGTGCACCAAGTCTCATGGTGTTGGACAGGTGTGCCATCACTGCATTGTGATTGATACTCCTCCAACCTTCTAGCCATCTTCTCCCCCAACAAAGCTGCCCCTTCCCCATTGAAGTGCAGCCCCGTCCCTACGATAGAGCCTGTAGCCCACATAGAAGTCGGCCCAGTTCTCCAGGAACCCAAACCCCTCCTTCCTACACCAGTTCTTGAGCCACTTGTTAACCTCCCTAATCTCCCGCTGCCTTTCTTGTGTGGCTCTTGGTACAGGCAGCAATTCGGAGAACACTACCTTTGAGGTCCTTGCCCTAAGCTTGTGACCTAAATCCCTAAAACCATTTTTAAGGACACTCCACCTCTAACTTTGTCATTGGTTCAGATATAGACCTTGACCGCTGACCTTCTCCAGCCCCTCCCAGTAATCTGTCAACCCGATCCGCGATGTGTCAAACTCGAGCACCTGGAAGACAACAAACCGTTCGACGACCCCGATCTTTGTGACAGATCGCCCTATAAGGTGGAGTTTTTAACATTAAAGTCAATGGATGGGAAAACTGTTGGTGAGTTTTTAAAGTGGATTTAGCAGCTAAAACGGTCATTTTCTCCTGCTGAATCAGCGTTAGATTAGTGGTAGATATTAGTTGTGTGAACATACCCTGAAGGCTTCTACATCAACATAGAAGATGGTTCTTTGCTGTAAGAGCACTGAAACTACAAAAATCCTCTGCTAGAAGAAGAGGTGGTGATGATGAACTCGCTAAAAGGGAGCCTGGAAACATTTCTGTAGTGTAATAATATTACAGGTTACAGTTACTAGATTACTGGAGAAGGGTCATTGATCTGATTGCCAGATTGTGGAGCATTTTCGTCATGGCAAGTGTGCAGTTAGTGACCTGCGTGTTTGTGTACTGGGAGGAGAACGCTGGATCAAGACATCCTCCAAGACTTTAGGGAACACTGTGTCTTCGTAAAGAACACTCCTGCGGTACGGCAGTAAATTCTTTCCTTGAAAATGAAACCAGCTAAAGCATGTATGTCATGACCTTGATACAAGACTGGCTTCAAACCCAGGTAGAATTATATATAATTGATGACTGTCACTTTACCTTGTGTGATCTTCTTGTTGACGGAATTATCAGCTTTGTGCCGCTTCTGGAAAAATAAAAAAAAGGGATAGCATTAAGGATATTAGTAACAATACTGTATGAAGGATCTGATCATCAAAACACATATGTTGTATTAAAGGGGACCCCATTCGATCCTGAGAATATATGGGCAGCGGTGCTAACCCTGTGCCCTCCTTTTTAGTTTTCCCCGCACAGCAGCACTCATCCGCTTGCAGGGAACTGCAACCCCGTCCCATTCAAAGAAAGGCATCTGACTACAGTACCCTGCACACCGGGTGTTCGGAAGCGCTGCTGTGGAGGGGGAAAAAAAGTGAACTCCGTTTATGACCCTCAAGGCGATGGCGCGTTGATCTTATTGACGACACATTTTACGATTTCGGTGTCCGCAGAACTGACTGATGTCATGGTCTAAATGGTTCATGAAGTCAAGAGTAATTCTACCACTGGGATCAGCCCACCTGCAATAGGAACGTCTACACGATGGGGCACCCACATGATGTCACACATGCACCCCTGAAGTTATCACCATAAACATCTCCACACATTACAGTAGAGGCCGCTGTAAGACTGAAGATGGTTGGTTACTTGTTCATCATTGGAGACAAAATGACGGTCAGGCAGCACTCAGATGCTTGAAGGCTCTGGCACAATCCTATGGTGGAGTTCACGGTAATAGCTGTTGGAACAGCGGTCATTGGATTGAATGCTCTCTCAGCATGTGTCACTGCAATTCTGCCTTTTTTCTTCAGAAAGCGATAGGTCCCTTCTAGGATGACAGATGCTGAAGTATTGTGCTTGCTGAAGGGAGATTTTTTTTTTCCAAAAACTATGATTATCCCCCGATAATGCTGAAAGCAGCTCAATTTAGAGTATAACTATACTGCTACGCCATTTACAGAAACCTCTAAATATACTTGCTTTCGCAGTGTGTTTTGCAGTGTCCACTGGAGATATACAGAGGATTTCCTGAAGTCTAAGGCCCCTTTCACACGGGCGAGTTTTCCGCACGGCTGCAATGCACCCGCACGGACTCCGAACCCATTCATTTCTATGGGGCTGTGCACATGAGCGGTGATTTTCACGCATCACTTCTGCGTTGCGTGAAAATCGCAGCATGCTCTATATTGTGCGTTCTTCACGCAACGCAGGCCCCATAGAAGTGCAAGTGCGGATGCAGTGCGATTTTCCCGCATGGTTATTATTTTCCCTTATAACATGGTTATAAGGGATAATATTAGCATTCTTAATAAAGAATGCTTAGTAAAATTAAGATGAAGGGGTTAAAAATAAAAATTAACTTACCTTAGCCACTTGATCGCGTAGTTGCGATCTGTCTTCTCTTTTCCAGCTTCAGCTAACTAAAGGACCTGTGATGACGTCACATCACCATGGTAAGATGGACCATGTGATTGGACCATGTGATGTGACGTCATCACAGGTCCTTTAGTTGTTAGCTGAAGCTGGAAAAGAGAAGACAGACCGCAACTACGCGATCAAGTGGCTAAGGTAAGTTAATTTTTATTATTTTTAACCCCTTCATCTTCATTTTACTAAGCATTCTTTATTAAGAATGCTAATATTTTCCCTTATAATCATGTTATAAGGGAAAATAATAAATTCTCCAGAATACTCTACCCGAAACCGGACTTCAGTGATGATGTCCGGCTTCGGGTCTGGGTACCAAACATGGCGATTTTTCACACGCGCGTGCAAAACGCATCACAAACATTTGCACCCGCGCAGAAAAATCGTGCATATTCCCGCAACGCACCCACCTCTTATCCGGGCGTCAAACATGACGCCCGTGTGAAAGAGGCCCAACTCTAACGGGCGGCATACAGTGGCTTCCAAAGCCTATAGGCTTCCTCATTAAAATAGGCATTCTGCATGGCGTATGTTTTTAATTGGACTGGAAAAGTGCAGTAGGCTGCGCTACTTAATACAGCAAAAAGACTAAAAAATTAGGGCTGCAGCTATCGATAATGCCCTCAGTGCCATCAGCCCCTCCATGCCATGTCCCCCAGTGCCATCAGCCCCTCCATGACATCATGTCCCCCAGTGCCATCAGCCCCTCCATGACATCATGTCCCCCAGTGCCATCAGCCCCTCCATGACATCATGTCCCCCAGTGCCATCAGCCCCTCCTCCCTCCCCCTGTAATACTTACCTTTCCGGGCAAGGTGCGCGGCTAGCTGATATGATGTCCGCAGGAGAAGGAACGCAGCGTCTTCTTCCCAACATGCACTGGGACCTGATGCCACACAGTGTCAGGCGGAGCACGCTGGCTATGTGTACACACCAGAACCAGGACAGTGCAGCGTGGAGCCGACAGGAGACCACAGAGCGGTGAGTGATAGCCGGCTGCACTTCACTCACGCTCCGTGGTCACAAGATCAAAATGACTCGATATCTAGATATATAACAATACACAGGACTCATACAAACGACTGTTGCATGTTTTGCGAACCGGAAATTGCAGATCCGCAAAATACAGATAGAGGCCGTAACGGTACTTCTGGAAAAGTCCTTTCCTTGTTTGCAACACGGACAAGAATAACATGTTCTATATTTTTGTGGATACCACAGAACGGACATATGGATGCCGACAGCACACGGTATGCTGTCCCCATCTTTTGCGGCCCCATACTGAAGTGAATGGGTCCGGATGCGGACAAAAATATGTTTGTTTGTGTGTATGAGCCCTTATACTGATGTATACTAGCCTCATTTAGGTGACATGTGGCGTACCACAAGGGGGCTTTGCTGCTGCATACAGCAAGTGGACAAAAAAACAAAAGAAAAAACAACAAAATATGAAGTCATCCTAATCCATAAGCACAGGTTGGCTCCTCCACTCGTATAAATGGGATCCATCTCTGTGCATGAAAAGATCAAAGGGATGTTATCTACTAAATAAGCAGCGTTATGCCCACGCACAAACTGACAAGCATTGGCCGCAATAAGCGGCCATTCTCATCCCGTATTGATTATGTGAGGAGCAGGATGGAAGCGTCGGTCAGACCAATAATCACACCACAACAAGGAGAAATGAGCGGCTGCATTGAGGCTTCCCAAACTAAAGGGCGAGTTACATCATACTGTACACATGATAAGTATCGATCCGCCGCAATTAGGAGAATTCCAAGTACATATCCAAGCATCGCACTGGGAGCCCTGCGGCGAGAGAGATGATAAAGATATACGGTATGGGATATCAATTACTGTAAGCACGTAACCTGCAGCCACACACACATCTTTTGAACTTTTAAAAAAATTTAAATTTAGCAACATACAGACCCCAATGTATGGCACCGATCACCATACAGTAACATGTCATCTATAAGTATTCATACAAAAAAAAAAAAAAAATGGCGCAGCATGTGTTTTTGTGGTGGCCAACTGTAAAGGAAAGCGTAGCGGAACACACTTTCCTATACAGTAAAATAAAAAAAATGGAAAAAGATATACCAGGATACTACTGATGTCCGATCCTCAGCGGGGGTCCGATCCCTCACAAGCCACCGATCACCTGTTTCTGGGGAGCACCGGCACTGAGATTACACAGCTCTTGGACAGAGCTGGTTACTGCAGTGACGTGAATGGAAGCAGCGCTGCAGCAGCCAGCTCTGTCCACTATATAATGGAGAGAGCGGTGTAGTTCTTCTGGTGCCTTCTCCATCTTTTTTCTTCACCTTGGCAAGCTAGCCTTTGCCTGAGATGTTGGGGCCCCCCTCAAGGATAAGAGTTCTGTGCTTGGAAGGGGTCTTGCACCTCTGCAGTCTTTATCATATACCAATTGGGTCTGTGTGCGTCTTGCAGTGAACTAGTGTTTTAACCTTGTGTGTGTATGGCCTTCGTTTCACTGATATGTTGCAAGTTTGCCTCGTGTTTTTGCAGGATGTGGCCAGGCCTTGCGATGTCGGGGCCCAGCAGGGCACCAATAGTATGTGGGGTGCACTTACAGAGGTGCTAGGCAGTCCGTTTGATCTAATAGTATGGGTGTAAGGAACAAGCTGCAAGCCAGCAGCGTGCACTACACTTAAAGGGGTTTTAACGGATAACGTCTCCTCTGTCATCAGTATTTGACAGGTGAGGGTCCGACACCTGGGACCCACCACGATCAGCTGTTTGGGAAAGCACCGGTGCTCGCAAGAAGTATATGTTCAGTGTAAGCAATGGCAGCATCTCTAAACATGCATACTGCCGCCTTGCTAGTTTTTTAGCGGGAGCTGGGCAGGTCAAGGATTAAGGGGCAGAATCTTCTCCGAACTCTTTAGAAGGTCACATCAACATGCTCTTAGGGTACAGCACTTGTGGCACACCCACCGTGGATTTTCCACAGCAAAATCGCGTGCCGAAAATCCGTCGTGTTAACAGTAGAAGTACAGTGAATGAGATTTAAAAAAATATATAAAATCTCACCCACATGCTGCAGAAAGTTTCCACACTACATCCATACGTGTTTGAACTTCAAAACGGTTGGGTCACCAATAAATGTTATTTTAATATAATTCAGCAGAGAAAAGCATCAATTACTTCTGTAATTTACTTTTGGTTACAAAAAATGCTCTAGTTGTGAGATCTTCTCTTCACTTCATTATGATGGTGCCCCCTGGTGTTTAATCTTTAAAATAACGTGCACATCTACCTACTAGGGTGGTCACACATGCTCAGTTTCATCCTTCGACTGCCACCAGCCCTATCTACTGTTAGAAGTTATGACCGTTTCGGGGAGAGAGCTGCAGCAGATTGGACATGCCCACTGAGGACACCCCCCACCGCTGAGCTGCACCAGAAAGGACCCCTCCCCCCTAAGCTGTAATGGAGAGATAGCTGCAACAGAAAGGACACATCCTCTGAGCTGCCAGCCTGAAGAGCAAGTAGTAGTGGAACTGGAGTAATGAATAGGAAGGACATCTCTGGACGCGGGGCTGGTACTAGCTTTGTTAGAAAGGTATTGTCATGTACATATATGATGTCCGATTTTCATTTATTACGCGGCATAACAGCAAGTCAATTTATGTTGTGGATTTCTGCCATGGACTTCATCCACAGGATTAGGATGAAGTCTGTAACAAACCTGCAGCATTTCCGCAACGAATTCGGCAACAGTCCATACCATTTGGTGAGGACTTTTCTGCTGCAGAATTCCACCAGATGAGGGAGGTTTTCCGCTGCAGAAAACCCCCATTTGGCCATACCCTAAGTGCACACTGTATTGTTTGTATTCCATTTATATATGCGATTTTCTTATCTTTTATTATTGCAAAAATTCCTTCAGGAAACCCGATTTGATATCACTGAAGCTACCGAGTGGCGCTGAGTTTTATGACACCAGCTGCAGGCTGGCACCGACCCAGACACTTGGCTGCAGCACCATGATATCTGCAGAGATAAGGTTACTGGTTAATTGTTTGTTTGCGTAAGCATTCAGGATTAATTCGAGAATAACACCGGTCCAACCCTTAACCTTGCTTTGGTTTTTTACATGTAGCTGGTGTGGATGCAAACAATTGAAGCCGTTTACTAGACATGAATTTACTAGCACTAATGTAAAGAAGTCACAAGCATTAAAGGGTTTGCCCAGCCAGGAAAAACATAAAAAGTACTTGCATTACTGACGGTACTGGCACTTCCCAGGTCACCCCCAGTTTCTACTTCCTGGTCCCTCTGAAGACAGGAAATAAGACTGCTGAGCCAATCACTGGCTGAGGTGTGCAACCACTGTGGTAGTGATTGGGTGAGCAGTCACTTCCTGTGCGTAGAGACCGGAGGGTGACCTGGGAAGTGCTAGTACCGTTCTGGCTGACGATCAGTAATGGTGAGTGTTAGGGTCATGAAAACTACTGTGTACACAGCTTTCACTTTCTAATATACTTTATCAGTCTTTCCAATCTCTAAACATGTGACCCCATCCACTGCAGCACATGGCTCCTCTGCCGACGCCACGTCCATCGCTGGGCTCTTCTCTTGTCTGGTCCAGATAACGCGACACGTTAAGAAATTTGAGTTAGGCGTTTGTGTGTTAACCCTGCTACAGCTGTACTACATGATACAATCATGGCCGTAAATGTTGGCACCCCTGAAATTTTTCAAAAAGTATTTCTCACAGAAAAGTATTGCAGTAACATGTTTTGCTATACACATGTTTTTTCCTTTCCGTGTATTGGAACAAAACCAAAAAATGGAGGAAAAAAAAAAAAAATTGGACATAATGTCACACCAAACTCCAAAAATGGGCTGGAAAAAATTATTGGCACCCTTTAACTTAATACTTGGTTGCACACCCTTTGGAAAAAAATAACTGAAATCAGTCGCTTCCTGTAACCATCAATAAGCTTCTTACACCTCCCACCCGGATTTTGGAGCACTCTTCCTTTGCAAACTGCTCCAGGTCTCTCTTAGGCTATATGCACACGACAGTTGTTTTTTGCTGTCCGCAAATCGCGGATCCGTCTTCCTTTTTTTTTCACATCCACATCCGTTCCGTGTGTCCGCAAATTTTGTAGGTTGTGTTTTCGTGTGTCTTCCGGTTTTTTTGGGGATCCGCAAAAAAAAAACGGAAGGCTTGAAACAGTTCCTGCACAAGTGCCCTGGTTTGCAAGCAACCATCCGCAAAAAAAACGGATGCGGATGGAAAAACGGAAGGCTTCAGTGTGGCTTCCGTTTTTTTTTGCGGACCCATTGACTTCTATGGGTCCGCAAACCGTTTTTTGCGGACAAGAATAGGACATGCCATATTTTTTTTGCGGACGTGAAATGCGGAATACGGACGCGGACAGGAAACGGAAGAGGCATCAGTTTTTTTTGCGGATCCATAGAAATGAATGGGATCCGCAAAAAAAACGGAACAGAAGCCGAGAAAAAAACACTGTCGTGTGCATATAGCCTTATTGGAAGGGCGCCTTTTCCCAAGAGCAATTTTAAGATCTCTCCACAGGTGTTCAATAGGATTTAGATCCGGACTCATTGCTGGGCACCAGAACTCTCCAGCGCTTTGCTGCCATCCATTTCTGGGTGCTTTTTGACATATGTTTGGGGTCATTGTTCTGCTGGAAGACCCAAGATCTCGGACGCAAACCCAGCTTCCTGACACTGCGCTTTACAGTGTGACCCAAAATCCGTTGATAATCCTCAGATTTCATGATGCCTTGCACACATTCAAGGCCCCCAGTGCCAGAGGCAGCAAACCAACCCCAAAACATCATTGAGCCTCCACCATATTTCACTGTAGGTACGGTGTTCTTTTCTTTGTAGGCCTCATTCAATTTTCAGTAAACAATAGAATGATGTGCTTTACCAAAAAGCTCTATCTTGGTCTCATCTGTCCACAAGACGTTTTCCCAGAAGGATTTTGTCTTACTCAAGTATATTTTGGCAAATTGTAGTCTTGCTTTTTATGTCTCTGTGTCAGTAGTGGGGTCCTCCTGGGTCTCCTGCCATAGCGTTTCATTTCATTTAAATGTCGACGGATAGTGTGCGCTGACACTGATGCTCCCTGAGCCTGCAGGACACCTTGAATATCTTTGGAACTTGTTTGGGGCTGCCTATCCACCATCAGGACTATCCTGCGTTGACACCTTTCATCAATTTTTCTCTTCCGTCAATTCCCAAGGAGATTAACTACAGTGCCATGGGTGGCAAACTTCTTGATAATGTTGCGCACTGTGGACAAAGGCAAATCTAAATTTCTGGAGATGGACTTGTAACCTTGAGATTGTTGATATTTTCCACAATTTTGGTTCTCAAGTCCTCAGACAGTCCTCCTCTCCTCTCCTGTTGCCCATGCTTAGTGTGGCGCACACAGACACACAATGCAAAGACTAAGTGAACGCCTCTCCTTTTTATCTGCTTTCAGGTGCGATTTTTATATTGCCCACACCTGTTACTTGACCCAGGTGAGTTTAAAGGAGCATCACATGCTTGAAACAATCTTACTTATCCACAATTTTGAAAGGGTGCCAATAATTTTGTCCAGCCCATTTTGGAGTTTGGTGTGACATTATGTCCTTTTTGCTTGTTTTCCTCCTTTTTTGGTTTTGTTCCAATACACACAAAGGGAATAAACATGTGTATAGCAAAACATGTGTTACTGCAATACGTTTTTGTGAGAAATACTTCATTTTCTTGAAAAATTTCAGGGTTGCCAACATTTACGGCCATGACTGTATGTGATATAAATTTTTTACATCAATCATGGCATAACCTATTTAAGTAAAAAGTTCTACTTAAAGGTGTAGCCAATATTCTAACAAAAAATGTACATGTACTTATAGCGAAACCTCTTTCACAAAACCAGCCACAAATCACAGTAAAAACCTCTTGGAGGAATATACATAGGATATAAGGGATCTGAAAATGTGTCACGAAAAGTCTAAATCAGGGGTGGGACTATATCTCATGAGCTTCACTATATCTGTGCCCCGATTTGCTATATATATATATATATATAACTTTAAGAAGCTTTACAATTTATCCATCCTGGCAAATGCATCGGCAAATATTTCTGAAATTACAGAAAAGCATACAGTAATCAGTCCGTGCTGCAGGGCACGAGCAGCATTCACAGGGGAACGTACACAAGAAGACAAAGGTCTCCTAGGACGCCCAAACAAAGGTTCTCTTCTACCTGGCAGAAAAAGCTCTGCTCCCGGAGGCATTTCTCTGCCGCTACCTGAGCTGAATACATTATGTGAAGTTACAAAAAACTATTTTCATCAGTAGAGAGAATGCGGCAGCATTGGATTCAGCACTGAAGCTCGAGAACCGTTCAGACAACAATAAAGGAAACACCGATCTACACAGTGACAGCAATGTTGTGGGGGTCACTTGAAGAAACAGGGGTGGTAAGGACATGGCAGGACAGCAAACATTGGAAGACGTAAGATTTGGGTGAATATTTACTAAGCAAACGCACAAGAATTCTGAAGCTGATGTGTTGGAAGCAGGGAAAATGGGCAAGAGGGAGGACCTGGAGCCAAATTGTGATGACTAGACGATAGGGTCAGAGCATGCCCCATGCATAACAAACCGCTCCTTTATCGGCGATCCCACTCCACCGTCGGAGCGCATGTGTTCGACTGAACCGGAAGTGACGCATCCACTCCACGGCGGCGGAAGTATAGGCACGGCGTGCGTTCCACATACCGGATATGTTGTCTAATTGCACACCTTTCCAGCATGCCCTACTGCAGCATCGGATGGTGGACAGCAGTCAGACCGTTAAGGGGGCACATCATCTGTAAGTCTTCATCTCTGCATGGTATATACTTATCCTGCTTCTCTGCAGGTATGCAGTGGACTGATACTTTTGTTGCTTTATGATTGTCTAGGTGGCATCTTCTTCCCTTCAAATAAGGTAAACATTTGATGTACTCAGCTCCCTAATGATGTATTCAGCTTCGAATCGATGTACTCAGCTTCCAACACAAGGTCTGCCATTTCTATTCTATCTTTTTGCATGGTATCCGTTATTTTGGAATGTTATCAACCGTTATCCCTTGGATAAAGTATGCTATCAGCAATTTCTTTATATGTATTCAGCCCATATTGACCACCTGAGGAACACGTGTAGGGGGACACACGTCGGGATGTTATTATAAGAATGGTATCTTCGTTTATTTTCTTGTTTTCTTTTGATAGGGCCGCCTAGGTTGAGACAGGATAGGCACGGGGACAGGAAAATCCCACCATCAGGGCTGGGCTGAGGGCTAGTAAGGGGTAGTAAAGGAAAAGTTTAATTTTCTGTTGCCCTGTTACTTTCATCATTTTTCTAGGCCCCAACCCAACCGTTACCACTTTTTGCTCCAGGCTGTGCCCGTATCTGTCTTCTCTTTATACTTCAGTATGTATCTTTATCAGTAGATGTTGCATACTCAGTAGTAGGTGGACTGCATCCTTGTCCACGAGCGTCTTCTCTTATCCGCCTTTAAGTGTAGGGCGATTTTGATCGTATTTTTATTAAAAGTAAATTTTTAAGGGTCTAGTTCTGTTTGTGAGGTTTTGATATGTTTATTTGAAGGACACCTAATTCATTTTTCATTTTCAAATTTGAGTTAGATAGGGTCAGAGCACCTTCGAAACAGCAGGTCTTGTAGGATGTTCCTAGTGCCTACCAAGGAACAACAATTGGTGAACAGAAAACGGTCATGGTCAACGGTCCATGGGAGCCCCACCTAGCTACTTACAGGACATAAACTGCTGTAAACGTCTTGGTGCCATACGTTGTACCCTATTACACCGCCTCGTTGAGCACAAGCCTTGACAGGTCAGAGCCGTTTTGGTGCTGTAAACGTATGCCAACCACGAGGTGGTGTAAAGAGGAGGAACCTGTATTATATAACATTAAGAATAAATTCCACCTCCAGGCATTGCATGCAGAAAATCCAGTGGCCATATAAGAAACAAATATATAGAAAACTGTTTAATACTTACAACATCTTCTATGATTTCCTTGATGGCAGCCACAGCTAAAATGAACAGCAGTGGAACCAAAGTCGTATATCGACCAGTAGGAGACACATCAGGAATTTGCTGAAAGACACAAAGAGCACATGCTTTAAAGTGCTACTCCGAACATCGGGGTCATACTTCATTTAATTTATTGCTATTACATATTACAGGAATGTCATGTCCCCCTACTTTCTTTTACGTTTCCAAAGATAAAGATGATCTTCTGGCCGCACATGCCCAGTTCAGTCGGCTTCACATTACCCTGAAGTAAATACTATTTTCCAGGTGCTGACGGTATTTAATAGCAGGGTGAAGTCAGCATCAGAGCATCACTAGAACATTTTTAATCCCTGTAAATGGTAAATCACATTTCACGATTTCTACAAAAAAAATCAATGTAAACTGTAAAGCATTAAAATAAAGCAGACGGCAGGTGTACGGAGCTCAGGCTGGTGGAGAGATGGCTGGATCACCTATGTACAAAAATCACTACTGTGACCACAGAGGGGCCAAACACGGCACATCCTAGTACAGAAAACCTCTCCCACACAAATCACATGGACCTTACTGTCCATCAACCACATACTGCAACACTGCATTCCTTCTCATATAATTACAGAATTCACGTCAGTGATTATACATTTATTAAAAGAATGGAAAAATAAGAAATCTGTAATTCCACCTGTCAAAACTAAAGAAGCTCAAGAATATACATAAACTGGACGGTGCAGAGCAAAACATTCCCATAATGTCTCCGGTACAACCTGGATTACTGCCCAAACCCTGCAAATACGTCTCAGGATCAATATCAAGAGGCTACATAGACAACAGCTGTAAAATAACACAGACAGCTTCTCTGGGAAATGAACTGAACGGCATATTCCAGATGAGGCCGCACCAACGCTTTGTAAAGTGGTTGTCCATCAGCCAGTATTCAATCAAAATTACAAACCATACTTTCGAAGGCCTATAGATTATATTTTACCCATTAAAGGGGCTGTCCGATATAATTAAAAATCTTGGGCAAGCCGGGGGGGCGTGGCCTGCTGCCGTCTGAGATGGCTGCCTGCTGAAAGAGCTCCGGCTCACCATCCTATCCACCGCGACTATTAGCACCCAGACTGAGGAATATTTGTGACCCCAGACATCCTCCTACCTCCCCAAAGCAATGATGACTCGGAAGAGGACATCCCGCCCAGGACTAGCCGCCTTACAGAGTTCTTTGCAGCCCAGAAATCTAATGGCGGCTCCCCACAGATGTACGCGGCCTCTCACCAGCCGAAACACGTGGCTGCCGACAAGTCCTCACCGTCATCCAGAGGAAGACCGGGGATATCGCCTCCTTCTCTTCCTCTCCCGGGGCCCGCACTTCGGAGGGAAGACCATCTCCTCTGCCACCGCTTCAAACACCCCTGGAGAGGGATAAGGAGCCTCAAAGCTGCACCTCCACCAGGCCTTTACACGGAGACGCCATGACAGCCATGCAGGCGGTGAGTGACTTCTCAGTTAGCGCGGAGGAAGGGGCTGGAGATCTTGTGGAGGGGTCCCAGAGCAACCCCATAAACCAGCTTACAACAAATGCCTCAGATGTAGCAGACCCACTGCATAATTTTCCAAGCTCAGACCAAGTGGTGTCAGAGGGCACTCAAAGCCATGATGACGGCTATACACCACTCACTTATATTACAAATACAAAACGTGGCTTCCTCCATTACTAATTCCCTAGAAGACGTAGGATCTAGGATGAGCCACATTGAATATAAAATGGGGGAACTGACTAGTTCCCACAATGAGCTTATTGATGCTCACTACTCTCTGGAGGAGGAGGTTGCAGGGCCGAGAGCCAAACTAGCTGATTTGGGGGACAGAAATAGACGCAATAACCTGAAATTCAGGGGGATCCCTGATTCTGTGGCCTCTGCTAACCTACAGCAATATCTGAGGGACATGCTAATGCTGGTCTTCCCTGACAAGGATCCCCAACTATTTCTGATTGATAGGGCTCATCATTTGCCTAAACCAAAACATATTTCACCATCCTCACCTAAAGATGTGATTGCAAGGTTCCACTTTTATTGTACCAAAGAGGGACTGGTATCCTATATCAGGAAAAAACGGGGTCCCCCGCCGCCTTTCCAGGATATTCAAGTGTTTGCAGACCTATCACAAGTCACACTGTAAGCTAGGAAGCAGCTCTCCCCAATAACCCGGGTATTGAGAGACCTTCAGATCCCTTACAAGTGGGGCTTCCCGATGAAGCTTCTAATTGACAAAGATGGGAAAACGCATGTCATTAAAAATCTAGAGGACGGGGAATCCCTTTTGGAAGCATGGAACATTGAAAAATCGCTATCTTCACCGAATATTCCTGCTAGAAAGAAAGCCCCTTCCCTACTGTTTGTTCATTATGTTGTTTCTTCCTATGTTGATGGTCATTTGTCATTGGGGTCCTTAAACACTCAGGTACACCTAGTATATACTCCCCATACAAGAGAGCCTCGCTGTAGAGAGATGTGTGTTTCTCAAAAGCGGATATATTGTGTGTCCAAGAAACACACTTTGTTCACAATAAACACCCACCCCTCTCCCATCAAGGCTTTTTTACTATTTTACTGGCTAACTCCTCTAAAAAAAAAAAAAAAAAAAAAGCCCCGCGTAGCCAAAGCGGTACGAGACTCTCTGGGCTTTCAGATTGAGGAGGTCTTAATAGATCAGGGTGGTAGACATATTATTCTGATAGGCTCAGCAGGGTCAGTTGCCCTAACCCTGGTCAACATCTATGCTCCTAATAAATCCCCCGTAAGCTTTTTAAATAAAATCTTGAATAAAACACATAAAATACAAAAGGGTAATCTGATGATATGTGGAGACTTTAATATCATCCCAGACAGACAACTAGACTCGACAGGGAGTGGTAGAGCAAAGAACCCATAATGGTTGAGAGACAACCAACTGTATGATACCTTCCGTTGTCTAAATGCAAACTCGAGAGAATACAGTTTTTACTCTGCCAGACATAGGTCATTTTCATGCATCGATTTATTTCTTACTGATAGGCCCTTGTTGTCTAGGATTGTAAATTCCTCCAAAGGGGTAACATCCTGGTCTGATCATGCCCCAATAACCTGTTCTACCTCCCGAGCTCACGCTGTCAACTCCCAAAAATTGTGGCAGAATAATATCTTCCTTCTGAGACACCCTAACTATAAGCGACAAACCGAGGCTTACATATCCAAATACTTTTCTTTTAACAACAAGGAAGACGTTAATATATTCACCCTTTGGCAGGCCCATAAAGCTACTATCAGGGGAGAACTGCTAAAGCAAAGCTCCCACTTCAAAAAAATCTAGAGATGCCAAACTTACAGACCTTTTAGAGAAGGCATCCAAACTAGAAGAACAACTGAGGAACAATTCTTCCCTGGAACTACATAGAGCTCTAATGTCCACGAGACATGAAATTCACTCACTCCTGCAGATGGACTATGACCGACAGATTACCTTAATGAGGTTAGCCTATTATCGATCATACAATAAACCTAGCCGACTAATGGCGGGAAAAGTCAAACCATTAATACAAAAATCTACTATTCCTTACATGTTAGCTCCGGATGGACAATCTAAACTTTATCATCTAAATGAGATAGCAGACGCTTTTAGCAACTACTATTCCAAACTTTATAACCTGAACATTGATCCCTCCACTCCTCAACTCACATCTGAGAAGATAGCCTCTTTTCTTCAAAAGGTTGCCCTTCCCACCCTAAACGCTGACCAACTCTCGGAACTTAACGCCACGGTATCTGATAGGGAAGTGGAAGCTGTGGTTAGGTCTCTGCAGCAAAATAAATCCCCAGGCCCAGACGGATACTCGAATGAGTATTACTAACTTTTTCTACCCTTATTGTTACCATATCTAGTAGAAATGTTTAATAGGGTTTTGGCTGGAGAACAGTTCCCGCCTGAAATGCTGCAGGCCACAATTGTTACAACCCCGAAGCCGGGTAAATCTATGGACTCCCCGGCCAACTTCCGACCAATATCGCTTCTTAATTGCGACGTGAAATTGTATGCAAAACTATAAGCTAGTAGATTATTAAAAATTCTACCTGAGCTGATACATAGCGATCAAGTCGGTTTCACGAAAGGCAGAGAGGTGCCAGACGGCACCCGTCGGGTATTGGGTCTCATACAGAGGTCTGGGGAGATGGGAGCGCCTTCTCTGCTTCTTACACTGGATGTGGAGAAGGCATTTGACTGTATACATTGGGGGCTTGCAGCGGCAGTCCTGGATAAGTTTGGGTTTCAAGGACCTATCAAAAACGCGATCCTAGCACTATATTCAAAACCCTCAGCTAATGGTTCCCTGTCCTCATCCTTTTTGATTACAAATGGCACCCGCCAGGGGTGTCCTCTGTCCCCTTTTCTTTTCTTGCTGGTGATGGAGCCATTTGCGGAGAGGATCAGGATATCAGAGGGGATAAGGGGCATACCAGCTAGCAATCGTCAACATAAATTAGGGCTGTTTGCAGATTCTAACCCTAACTGATCCCTTGACATCCCTGAGAGCCACGCTGCAAGTAATAAGAGAGTTCGGGGAGGTCTCGTATTATAAAATTAACAAATCCAAATCTTGGCTATCAAAGTCCCGTCTACACTACGCTCTGTATTGGAGGGCGAATTCCCTTTCCAATGGGCCACTACCTCGATCACCTACCTGGGCATTCAACTTTGCTACCCTCTGTTGGTTCATTGCAACTACGACATCCTATACAAATCGCTCCAAAGTGACCTAGACCGCTATAATAAATTGACTTTAACCTGGTTGGGACGCATTGTAACTTACAAAATGATGATTCTTCCTAGGATCATTTACCTTTTCCGCACACTCGCGTTTCCTTTATCTGTTACGGGCATGGTCAAACTCAAATCTCAAATGCTTGCGTTTGTTTGGAAGAAGGGACCACACAGGTTGGCGGCCTCTATATTATATAACCATAGGACCCATGGTGCATTGGGAGTTCCGAATTTACAGGGGTATTAGGAGTCCTTTGTTCTCAAACAATTGAAGTATTGGGGTACAAAAAATAGTTTTCCCAGCGGGCCAGCTATAGAGACAGATCTTAATAAGGGGAAATCGCTCTACTCATTACTTATAGTTCACACTATAGACCCAAAGTTTCCGCTCCCATTGGCCCTCACGCTGAGAGCCGCCATTCAAGTATGGAAATCATTACTTTTACGTTTAGGGTCAGCGTCTCCTATGAAGCAGGTGCCTGTCCCTATAGAGGTTTTGCAATATTACATCCCTGATTTCTCGGTGGGAGGATGGAAAAGAGCGGGAGTAAAGGTATTGACAGATTTTTATGACCAAAATGTGTTGAGGTCCTTCTCGGCCCTGCAAGAAGCCTATGGGATACCAAAATCTTGGTGTTACCAATTTTCTAGAATAACCCAGTTCTTGAATAAGTTCCCTAGGATCGATGTACAGTTGCCTGAAACCCTCTATAATCATATCACGCCTTCGCAGGATGGTTCACTGTGCCCTACCAGTATGATTTATAAGACCATTGCGGGGGATCTTCTGATCAAAAGAGCACATTTACTTAATTGGGAGAAATATCTACGGATCTCGTTTTCCATCACCCAATGGAAAACGGCCATGCGGTATACTTGTCAAGCTACTAAATGCTCTAACCTCTTAGAGAGTTATCATAAAATTCTCACCAGGTGGTATTTTACTCCTGCTAAACTCAATAGATTTTACCCCAACCAGGAGAACTCGTGCTGGAGATGCCGACGATCAACCAGCAACCTTTTACATATTTTCTGGGAATGCACTTTCGTTCAACGCCTCTGGGCAGATGTCGAGGGCTTCTTGAGAGAATTGACAGGTTCTACTAGTACCCTGACTCTGGCGCTGGCACTCCTCTCAATAGACAGACACAATTCCGTATAGCTCCCGGTTATTGACATGTCATATTTTTCTCACGGCTAAACTGTTAGTCGTGAAGCATTGGAAATCGCCCAATGTCCCTTCTTTGACAGAAATCAGTGACTGGGTTACTACGCATGCCATCTATGAACATCTCTGGGCACAAAGAACAAATAAGGTACAACAATTTCTAGCCTCCTGGAATCGTTGGGTCTCGAAGTTTCCTGTGCCTCTATGACATCCCCATAGATAAGTGACAATCTTTTGACCATTACTGTTATCATACCTATTATACTTGTTTTCTTTTTTTGTTGTTGTTTTTACAAGTTCCTATGTTATGATTTTTCACGTGATTGTGATTGGTTCACCGTTTATGCTGTTCTACGTAGGCAGCACCCGAGCGTGTGCCGTAGGACACACTGTGTGTAGAGCTTGTTCATGCTCATACCAAGTGGCTGCGACCACTACTGTTTCTGGTATGATATCTAATTGTTTCCTATACAGTTGTGGCTGCGTCCACAAAAGATGCACTTTTATGACAAAATCTTCAATAAAAACTTATTGAAATTAAAAATTTTGGGCAAGCCCTCCAATAGCTTAACCCCTTCCTGACCGTCCAACATAAATTTACGCTGGCGATCAGGCATTTAAAAATAATGCCTACTCATGAGCCGTGTGGGAGGTGGGGGGGGGGGGAGCCATATCTGACGGGTGCATGCTGTTTTAAACAGCAGGCACCTCTGAATAATGTATGTGATCGACGATGACGTCAATCTCATACATTTCCCCCCCTCAGATGACGTAGTTAAATGTGAGCATGACATCTGAGAAGTTTAAGACCGGGAGTTTGCGCTCCCAGCCGTGCAGCATCTCCCCCTAGTGAGGATCGGGGGAGCCGGATGTAGTGTGCGGCAGCCCCTGTACTCAGGAGTGGTACAGGGTTGCTGCACACTAGTTCCTATGGAAAGCCCGTCTGTGGCAGGGCTCATTAGGAACTTAGGGACGCATTTAGTAAGACCAGCATTTTAGACGCCGGTCTTAATAAAGCCCTGCACTGGTTGTGGATCCGCCGCAGTTATGTAGAGGTGTTGGCATCTACATATCTTCGGTGTACCCACAGCCATTTCTAAATGTAAGGCAGCATCTTAGCTGGCTTACATTTAGACCATTTTCTACGTCTAAAACAGGCGTAGAAAATGGTGAACGTGACTTCACCGCCCACTTTTTTTAGACCTGGTGTGAAAGAGGGAAAGTCACAGATTGCGGTGAAAAAATAAAATAAAAAAATAAAAAGTTTTTATATATATATATATATATATATATATATATATATATATATATAAATTCTAATCACCCCCTCTTTCCCCAAAGTTAAAAGAAAAATTATACATATGTGGTATAGTTGTAATCGTAATGACCCAGAGAATAAAAGTAACAGATCAGTTTTGCCACACAGGAAACTGTGTAAAAAAAAAAAACTAACAAACATAAAACTGGCAGAATGGTGCATTTGTTTTTTTTTTATAATTCCACCACATTTGGAATTTTTTTTCTTGATTCCCAGCACATTGTATGCAACCGTAAACGGTGTCATTAGAAAGTACATCTAGGCAGAAACCATGTTTCCGCAGTGAAGGGCTGGTGGGGCAGACAGGCAGTGTCAATAGTAGGATGGTGGACTGACAAGGTAAAAAGTAGCCCCCTCCCCCCTAGCTGGCTCCCCACACTGGGGATCCCTTCACATACTTGAAGGAGCAGCAGTAGGAGGCGAAACTTAGCATGTGTGATCACCTCAGCATATTTACTGAGATGGACACAAAAATGCTGTTTATTAGTAAAAGCAGGTGGCACTTATATCTGGAAAAGTTAGGGATAGAAGCATATCAGCGTAAATCCAAAAAATTGTCATAATGATGACCCAGATTCAACTCTAAACAATATTTCTCATGGAATAAGCCCTTTGATAAAGGAATTTACTATTACACATCCATTGTCACCACTACTGGACATTCTTCTGACAAGGCCAGGACAGCAGAACGCACATTGGGGCCTGTGAAATATGCGCAGAGTAGCACATATGCGTGATAGTTCATATATACATCAAGCAGTCTGTGGTATTTTACTATCCTAAAAGTGTTCATAGTCAGCAACACGAAAAAGTACATTATAATGGATGGGGGAGGTGTCCTAGAGGGGTTTGAGGCTAGCTCTCAGGCTGCATCAGCATGAAGTCTGTCATGTTGTTTAAAGGGATTGTCCAAAACGCAAATACTGATGATCTATACTCCCTATAGGTCCCTAATATCAGATTGGTGGTGGTACGACTCCCAGCAACCCTGCCAATCAGCTGTTTCAATGGGGTTTTCTAGTAAAAGTGATCTTTTAACAAGACCTTGCAGCATGGCCCCTGAAACAGAACATTCATACTTACCTGCGCTCCGGTGGTCTGCGCTGCCTATATGCTCTCCATCTTTCAGTACCGGCAGTGATTACACTGGCTGGAGCGCTGCATGGCACCATGCCCATGGCCAGCCAAATGTAATCAGTGCCGGCACTGGAAGGTGAAGAGCGCGTAGGACCAGAGCCAAAAAGCAGCCAGGTCTGAAATACTTTGGGAACTAAAATGACAAAGTATAATCTGGGGGTCTGCTGGATCACCAAAAGTGATCTACAACCCTTCTTCACCAGAGGGAGTCCCACAGTGCCACCTATGACACAAACATACAGGAAAAAAGCTAAGATTGAAAGACTGTAAAGAGAAAAAGCACCGATGTTGGTGAACCGGTTTGTTTAGTGTGTTGGCCAACACATATAGCCGTCCAGGAAATAACGATTAGAGCCAAGGATATCATGGACTGAAAGTAATAATAGCTTTGCATTATATGACAAAGGAAGGATTATAATATATTGGCATCATACATTATCCTTCACTAGTAATAAAATGTCCTAATGTAAAGGCTTGTCTTACCACAATCTCTCTTAACTATTATTGTTGAGAGATAATAGGTGGAGACAGATATCCATATGGTCTTCACTTTTCCATCCCCTCCAAGAGGTCATAACTCACATCCTGATCAGTCGGTATTAGTGATCTCTGATTTAATAAAGGTTTATTATTTTATCTTTTACGTTCCAATCAGGTAAAGATAGAGGTTGAGAAATTAGGGACGTACACCATAAGCTACCAAGTGAGGCATTTTCTTACCACAACTGTTCCACATGTCCTCTCAAGGTTTAGGGCTGTTGAGCAGAGAGGTCCCCTGCTCCCGTCTGCCCTCTATGATCCAGGCTCTGTAAAGATTGCTGCCGTTCTGGTGAACCTGTCTTGTCCAAGCATTACATGGCCAGCTATATGCACCCCTCCCAATCCTCCCTCAATTCTGCTACCCATCTGATCCACCTCTCCCCAATACTATCATCATAGCTCTGCTATTTCTTCTCTCTGCCAGTCCCACTAATCAGCTAACTGAAGATGTTCTCCATTTTGAACAATCCCCATTTTTAAAACTGTGTCCCCTACTGTGACTCCCAGCATTTAGCCATAATCTGTGGGGAAACCTATGAGAATGTGTTCCTTGCAGCGCCATCCCAGGAGAAATGAAGCACTACATAGTGTCCATTCAAATCAATGATCTGTCTGCGAAATGCAGGACGGGTCCTCTGAGAGACGCTCTCCAGTCTGGTCAAGAGATGAAGCTCCTGAACAGAGGAACCTCCTTTACTAATGAAGATTTCTCTAATATGAAATTTTTTTTTTTTTTTAACTGGACAACCTCTTTAACCGACAACCTGCCCCTCCATATATCTCTGGCGATAACTACCACAAGACAGCTCAGATTCTCAAACGCCTTCTTCTCTGCTTTCGCCTGTGCATCCCCCATATTGTGGAACTCAATATCCCAAGACAAGTACTACCTATGGCCTTCAAAAGCAATATAACAACCCTCCTCTTCATAAAAAAAAAAAAACATTCCAACCTGCAACAACCATGTCTCCAACCACAATTAAACAAGCAGCTCACCTACCTTCAGGCCTTCACACCCTGTTTCTTGTAGACTCTACGTTTCACCTTCTCTCCCCCTACCTGCACCAGTGTCAGGAGGCCCATGTTTATTGCACTTACAAATTTTGAGCTCTTATTCGTGTTGTGTATTTAACCCCTTCATGATAAACAATGGATACATCCATCATGACCTAGTGCTAGTTCCCACATCATGATGAATTTATCAGTCACTAGCAGAAGGTCCCGGCATCGCACGGGTATATTTTATCTATTTCATTTAATGTTTGTGTGTGTCGTTAAAAGATATCAACAGTATACCCCATAACAGTGACCTCTAAAGCACCCCGTCCCTTTAACAGTGAACTCCACAGTCCCCCACCCCTAAACATTGCCCCCCCCCCCACAGTGCCTCGCCACTTTAAAATGGGACCTTTACAGCAGCCCACCCCTTTAACAGTGAGTTTCACAGCAGCCCACTCCCTTGACAGTGACCTCCACAGCGTCCTGCCCCTTTAATGCTAGGGCTACAAGACGACATGTGTCTCGCGACATTTTGTCTCAATTATTATAATGTTAGGCGATGATGTCACACTGCAACATGTAACATGATGTGACTGCGACAAAACAGTTGGAAAACAATCAATCCAAGATGGATTTTTCTGCGACTGTTGCGTTGCAGTCACAGCATGTCACATGTTTAGTGCAACACCATAGACTATCATTATAAAAATTGTTGAGACAAAATGTTGTGTGATACAGGTAGCAGTGTAATTGTGCCCTATGCGTCCTGCGACTTATTGTCGCGCGACACATGTTGTTGTGTAGCTCTAGCCTAAAGCTGACCTAAAGCAGTGAAGAAAAATGGCTGGGTTGTTATGGAAACCTGGAGTAAAACTGTGTGTATGTGAAGACAAAGGACCTATGAGCTTCTATTGGCTGACAAGGGACATATGACCGCGTGTATGCCAGTTGGGATATGAAGAGAAAGACTTGTGGGCTAGTATTGGCTAATGCAGGTCATTTTTTGGGAATATCTCAGCAACAGTAAGTCCTAGAGAGCTGAGACCCGGTCTAAAACCTTCCCGGACACCTGATGTAACTGTGTGCCAATTTTGGTGACGATCGGTCCAAATGTTTGGACGCGCATAAAGACCAGACAGACAGACGTCGGGACAGACAGATACTCATTGTGTACCGGCATGTTACCTCCACAGTATTCTTTCCCAGATAGTCAGTGATGCGTGCACCAAGCTTAGTAGAACTTGATGAATGAGTTTTTGAGTTACAGAGCAATATGTGTGCAGCAAAAACAGTTGGAGCATACAAACTCCATGCAGCTGCTGTGTAGGGGCGTATGACCCCCACAAGATTTCTTTCTAGGTAGCAGGGGATGTGTACACCAAGTTTTCGATAGTTGCGTTTTTGAGTGATTGCGGAACATACATACATCCGTCCTTCTTTATATATAGATGATGACCGCTCAATCTTCCCTCAGCTGTATTAAATAGCTTGGACACAACTACTGGGACCACAGTTAGCGCCAATCCTGGCAGTCTAACCACTTAGATGCTATAGTTGCTGTGGACTGTGGCATCTAAGTGGTTGACGAAAGGAGGACGACTCCTTCAGTGCCAATTCCTTATCTTGGCAGCCAGGGACCCAAAGTCCCCCAGGCTAGCCATCGGCATCTGCCTATTACTACTTATACGGCACAACGCAGTGCATAAGAAAAAAACTAAAAATGAGCGTTTTTTTTTCCTTTTATTCCCCTCAAAAGTAAATTATATGCACTCCAAAATGGTGCCAGTAAAATTCAGAACTCATCCTGCAAAAAAAAAAAAAAAAAAGTCACAGTCAACATAAAAATTTAAAAATAAAAGCTATTACTCTGGGAATGTGGCATCCTAAAATTCCTCATTTTATTGTGCAATAAATACTAATAAAAAAACCTTATAAACTACTGTACATATTTTGTATATTTTCATACTGTTAGTTAACAGGTTACTTCTGGGCACGGTAAACAGCGGAGGAAAAAAAACACAAATTACAAGAGAACAATTGCTTGTTTTTTCTGCGTCCCCTGCTATAAAAAAATAAAATAAAAAATTAACAAGAGCAAATCAATAAGTTGTGTGCTCCCCAGAATGGTGCCACTGGAAAATATACCGCAACTCGTCCAGCAAAAAAACCAAGCTCTTAGGGCTCATGCACACGTCCGTATGTATTTTGCGGTCCGCTAATAACACGGATATGCAAAAAAATACAGATGACATCCAGGTGACATCCCTATGGCCTCTTTCACACTTGCGTTGTGAAGATCCGGCGTGCACTTCCGTCGCCGGAATGCACGCCGGATCCGGCACAACGCAAGTGAACTGAAAGCATTTGAAGACTGATCAGTCTTCAAAATGCTTTCAGTGTTACTATGGCAGCCAGGACACTACTAGCGTCCTGGTTGCCATAGTAGCAGTGGGGAGCGGCATACTTACATTCCGTGCGGCTCCCGGGGCGCTCCTGAATGACGTCAGAGCGCCCCGCACGCATGGATCACGTGATCCATGCGATCACGTGATCTATGCACTGGGGCGCCCTGACGTCATCCTGGAGCCGCACGGAATGTAAGTATGCCGCTCCCCCTATTCTTTACTATGGCAACCAGGACTTTAGCGTCCTGGCTGCCATAGTAACCATTGACAAAAAGCTAAACGTCGGATCCGGCGATGTGCCGAAACGACGTTTAGCTTAAGGCCGGATCCGGATTAATGCACTTCAATGGGCCTTTATTCCGGATCCGGCGTTACGGCATGTCTTCCGGATTTTTGGACGGAGACAAATCCGCAGCATGCTGCGCTTTTGTCAACGTCCAAAAAACGTTGACATACTGAACGGAAGACATTCTGATGCATCCTGAACGGATTTCTCTCCATTCAGGATGCATGGGGATAATCCTGATCAGTAGCTTTCCGTCCTAGAGCCCCGAGGACGGATCTCTAGGACGGAAAGCTAAAATGCTAGTGTGAAAGAGGCCTATTGCATTTGTTTTTTTGCGGACTCATTGTAACAATGCCTATTTTTGTCAACAAAATGGACAAGAATAGGACATGTTCTATCTTTTTTGCGGAATGGCCATGCAGACATATAGAAATGGAATGCACGCAAAGTCATTTCAGTTTTAATTTTTTTTATTTTTTTTTGCGGACCCACTGAAGTGAATGGTTCCACATACAGGGCGCAAGAAAAAAAAAAAAAGGGGGACACATAAAAAAAAAAAATACGTTTGTGTGCATGAGCCCTTATACAGCTACATGGTGACTTTGATGTTAAGTAAAACCGCTCTAAGCAATTCTACAGGTTGTCTAACCCTTCAGTACATACATAGTAGATACACAGAGGCCAGCCATCCGCATAGCTGCGCAGGCCGACTGTACAGCAGACAGGAATGTGCAATGGGTTAACATTACGCAGTTTACCTGGAGCAAGGCAATGAACAGGAAAAACGAGTTGGCCGCTCTCCGGAACTGGGAGTAGAGAAATCTTGGCAGAAACGTGAAGGGGTTGTATTTTGCAGTGCTGGAAAACACAGAAGACATAGGAGAATTTCAGCATCAATGCAGACGTGTTATCTTCCAGTTATTGATGGCATCTCACAGAGCGCACGCGGATTCTCACTGCTCGGAGATTATAGACCTTGATTTATCAGCCTGTCTGCGAGGCGCTAACCCACGGAATAATACAGTAACCACGCACATCACTACATTAAAACACAAGGAAAAAGAAATCTGACAATTTTTCTTCTTTCCTCGGCAAAAACCTCCTCTTGGGCCACGGTGCTGTGATCAATTGAGGACGTACACACCCACAAAAAAGTATTACTATGCCATGAATGCGGCATTTTAAGTATTATTGCAATAAAAATATTGCAAGATTTTTTATGTCGCTTTTTCTCCCTGGTGGCGCCCCCTGGTGTTTATCCTTCAGGTCCACCTTCTCCTGCATTCAGTGGATTAACATGCTCAGCAGTTTCCCTGCCCCTTTCCCCAACTCTCAGTGCTGGCGCAGTGATCTCCTAGACAAGAAGGTGGTCCAGTGACCTCGTCCGTGTGCCGTCCGCATTTTTTTGCTGACTCACTGACTTCAATTGATCCATGGTCCACATTTTGATGAATGGATCCGTCTGCTTCCGCATCCATACATCCGTTCCACTAAAGGATAGAGCATGTCCTATACTTGTCTGAAAAATGCGGACCACAGATAAGCTGAAGTCAACGGATCTGCAAAAATGCAGATGCAACATGGATGATATCCGGTCATGTGCATGAGGCCTTATTCATCCCTACTAGGCTTAAGCGAATTGAGCCTCAGATCATAGATCCAACGTACGGTAGTTTGTTATGCTGTTTCCGTACAGCAATAAAATGTATTGGCTCCGTGTAGAAACACGTTGTCTTGGCCGACGTTGCGAGAGACTTCAGCAATTGACTTTGGTCTTCCCAGCTGCAGATTGAAAAACATTTTACAGTAGGAATCCGAAGCTGTGGTACTGGCTGGTACCTAGGTACCGGAGACGACACATGTAAATGCTGTATGGAAACAGCAATACAAACTACGTTTTTTTTAACGAATTGACCTCGGATCTATGATCCGAAGCTCGATTCGCTCAGGCCTAATCCCCACTCCTAAATTAATTTGGGGGGCATTGCATACAATGGGCATCTTTGGGGCTGCATGTGAGGGACTGCTTTCTGTGCAGGTGAGCAAGAGGTTAAAGTCCAACGAAAAATAATCTACAGTTTTCCAACCAGCCCCTGGATCTGAATACTTTTGTAATTCCATCTAATTAAAAATTTAGCATAGCCACTGAGTTATTCAGTAAAATGTATCTGTATAGCGCCACCTGCTGTTCGTTCTTTTTCTTATTCCTCTGTCCTGCTCACTGAGATGGCCGCACATGCTCAGTTTCATCCTTCGGCTGCCTCCTGAGCTGTCATAGGGAGAGCATGGACACGCCCCCTTAGCTGCAGCAGAAAAGACACTCCCCTGAGCGGTCAGCTTGATATAAATCTAGCAGAGCAATGAATGGGGAGATCTCTGGATCCATGTGAGGTACAGGGCTGGTTCTAGATTTGTTAGAGATTGTCAAGTAGTATATGATCTATGGTTTTCATTTTTTTTAAATTGGACATGGGATAACAAGCATATGGCTTGTAAACATTCTGTTGCACCTGGAAGCCGGTGTCACATGGTCTGTTGTAGGTGTAGCTTGCGGTCTCATTTGTTCCCCATTGCATTGTTGGTCCTGCAGTGCAGGTGAGTGGGATGGGGCTGTAGGCTACTTAAAGCGAACCTGTCACCTGCTTTTTACCTCTTAAGCTGTTAACTGTACCTTATAGATCTTTGTAACCTTGTTTCCAAACAGGTGTTGTTCGTTTTTCTGGGCTTTATATTACTGAAAAAATCACTTTATAATCTGCTCTGCTGCGTCTGAAGTCACCAGACAAGTCAAGGAGGCAGACCCTCCTTGACTGCTGGATGCGACTCCCCCGCCCTAACCCCGCCTCTCATCCCTATGATTGACACTAGCTCTTCTGCCCGGGACCGCGCTGGTCTCGGCGGCGCATGCGCCGTCTGCCTTCATAGCAGCGCGATACCGAGCCTCACGCTGAGTGATCTGCATTTCACCAGCGGCCCGGCTAGAGAGGAGAGAAGCGCGATCTAGCAAGGGGATCGCGCTTCACTGAGTGCGAGGCTCGGGATCGCGCTGCTATGAAGGCAGACGGCGCATGCGCCGCCGAGACCAGCGGTCCCGGGCAGAAGAGCTAGTGTCAATCATAGGGATGAGAGGCGGGGTTAGGGCGGGGGAGTCGCATCCAGCAGTCAAGGAGGGTCTGCCTCCTTGACTTGTCTGGTGACTTCAGACGCAGCAGAGCAGATTATAAAGTGATTTTTTCAGTAATATAAAGCCCAGAAAAACGAACAACACCTGTTTGGAAACAAGGTTACAAAGATCTATAAGGTACAGTTAACAGCTTAAGAGGTAAAAAGCAGGTGACAGGTTCGCTTTAATACCTGTTCAGACCTTGTTCACACACCATAGGTAGTCTAGTGGTAGGACCCCATGTCATGCTGAGATACCGTGTAGTGGTGCCTAAAGGGGCTCCGATATGTTCCTGATTGGAAATATTGGCGAATCTCTCAGCTTTTAACACCAGAGTGAGGGATTAGCCAGTGTTGTCAGTTGCTTATCCATGTGGTGCATCTTTTTTCTGTGAGTTATGTGTTTATATATTTTCATCCGCACATGTTTTATTTTGTGTAGGATGTTTGTGTGGTGCTTGTGGTTCGCGCCGGCATCCTCCATTGTATGCAATTTTTGCTGGGGATAGCCGTTCGCTGCGAACCACATGCGGAGGAACTGCCCCCCCAGTTAAAAACACGCCACAGTGTTTGGGGTCTGGAGCAGTCCCACCCATTTAGGCCACGTTTATTTTTGTGACATGGGATAACCCCTTTAACAAGAGGCAATTGCAATACTCCCTAGGAGAAGCAGATGCTTGAGGAGCTACTGCCCACCCACAGAAAGGAAAGACAGAAGTCCTCCAGACAATGCAAGTTAAAACAAAGAGCAGCGTTATTTGCATGGATATAGTAAAATAACTGGGACCATTGCCCATCCATGGGATAACCCCTTTAACTGAAGGATTACTTTACGGTGTATACGCAAGGCCAATAGATGGCCTATGCACAGCCATAATGTACAGACCATTACTATACCTGTGTATTTCAGGCACATGTATGGAGGTTTTCCTGATTCTCTAGAAATCAGACAGTAGAGAAATCATAGTGCGCTCCATCAGATGCCATGTTAATGGAGGTAATATCTCCACACATTAGACATGTGCAGCTCAGTGCTGGGGAGCAATGTCGCCCCTATTCACTGCCTGACAAGGCTTCGTACACGTGGCTCCGTTGTGTACAAGGGCCCCTAATGTAATGATGGAGGGTCATGACACCTCAGATACGGTGCAGCCTACACAGCCATAAATCTCTCAGGCAGATACGCATGGTTCCCGGCCTCGTACACTGCTTGCCGCCAGCCTCTACATTTTGTATCACAGAAATATCTGCAATAAATCTGTTCTGCATGAATGTGCCCTCACTGAGTAGAGCAAGGCCTGTGATGGTCGGGGTCTGTGGCGGTTTTGAATGTAGGTTTAATCAGATTTGTCTGCGATTGTGTTTCGGTTTTTCAGTCAGCACTCCCTCAGTTTTGCATCTGTTTTCACTGGTGTGAAGAAAAAAAATGAGGAACAACATTTCCTAGCAACCATCCGGATACCTCCGTTTTTCATGCAGGCCTATTCATCAGGAGCGGAGTGAAAAAAACAGACAATATGCTGCGATTTTTCCTGAACGTAGAGGTAATCCGTGAAAAACGATGTTCCTGTGAACAGACCCAGTGAAATGAATGGGTCGGGATTCAGCCCAGATGCTATTGATTTGCAAAATGGTTAGTGACCAGATGGAAAACTCGCTTGTGTGAAATTAGCTTAAAGGGATTTGGCAAGACAAACTTACGGATAGGTCATCAATATAAGATCGGGGGGGGGGGGGTCTGACTCCCAGCAGCCCGCCAGTCAGCTGTATTCCATTAGTTCTGGTGTTGGAACTACACAGCTCCGTACACTATGTAGCGCTCACACCCCCACCGATCTTACATTGATGACCTAACCTAGCTGATCAGTAAGTTAGTCCTGGAAACCTAACCTTTTACAGACCCTTGCCGTACGGAGGAAGATGGTTTCCGCGAGTGTTTCTGGCACCATAGCCGCCAGGTTTAAAACAGCAGAAAGCCGGGGCTAATCACATCCAATGGGGTCTCCCCATCTAGTCAACTGATGGCAAATGTATAATCATTGGAGGCTGACCTGAGGGGAGGGGCTGAAGCACTCATTTGGCACCATTTTCCCTTGCACACTGGCGCTCCCAGGTACACCAGGCTGTGCAAGGGTCTGCAGAGTGGCGTCTGTACAGTCTGCAGAGTGGCGTCTGTACAGTCTGCAGAGTGGCGTCTGTACAGTCTGCAGAGTGGGGTCTGTACAGTCTGCAGAGTGGCGTCTGTACAGTCTGCAGAGTGGCGTCTGTACAGTCAGCTGGCCGGCGTCTGTACAGTCAGCTGGCCGGCGTCTGTACAGTCAGCTGGCCGGCGTCTGTACAGTCAGCTGGCCGGCGTCTGTACAGTCAGCTGGCCGGCGTCTGTACAGTCAGCTGGCCGGCGTCTGTACAGTCAGCTGGCCGGGCGTCTGTACAGTCAGCTGGCCGGCGTCTGTGACAGTCAGCTGGCCGGCGCCTGTACAGTCAGCTGGCCGGCGCCTGTACAGTCAGCTGGCCGGGCGTCTGTACAGTCAGCTGGCCGGCGTCTGTACAGTCAGCTGGCCGGCGTCTGTACAGTCAGCTGGCCGGCGTCTGTACAGTCAGCTGGCCGGCGTCTGTACAGTCAGCTGGCCGGCGTCTGTACAGTCAGCTGGCCGGCGTCTGTACAGTCAGCTGGCTGGCGTCTGTACAGTCAGCTGGCCGGAAGAACAGCAGTGGAGAAGGGGACACAGCACTAATTCAGATTAAGATCGATGGGGGTCCCAGGGGTGGGACATCACGCCTCGTAAACTAATGTCATATTCCTAGCAATGTGTCATCACATTACAAGATGGGATTACTATCATATGATGAAAAGTTAAGCAGCCACTTAACACTTTCTGTCTCAGGGAGTCACCGTTTTCAATGTAATGAATTGGAACATTCTTGAAGGCATCTAGAAGTGGCAGACCCTCACACGTCTACTCCTTCTCACACGGAGAAACCCAGGGTCTTGGGACACAAGCCTTAGATGCCAGACCCCCCCCCCCCAGTGCGGCTTTATAATGAGGCGCTGCGTACCTGACCCAGTTATTGCAGAACTTTATAAGCTGAGGCTGATTGATAAAAATAGTTCGGGTTTCTTCTTGATCAGCGAGCGAGGTCTTCTCAGAAACGTCGTCCGTCTTTTCATAGCCTAGAGAGAAGGAAAAGTGACATCATTACACCGCCTCTCACAGTCACTACAAAGAGCGCAGGCCTACGCGCATTATCCATTTTACACGGAAATTCATAATTGCCAAGATGTTCCCAATTCAGGGAAAAGCATAAAGTAGACGGGACATAATGCAGTAGATTTAGCTTTATAAATGTGACAATGTTCCTATGGGAGGCAGCAAATAAACTCAGCACTGCTACACCTGTGTGGTGCAGGTGTTATCCATCATTGTAACCCCCGACTACGATAATGAGATGACTGCTGTCAGAAGTGCAGTAATCTGTGTGTCTTTATATTTACAAAATTAAATAATAACATTATCATTTATTATCATTCATGTAACCTGTATGCGGTTATTATTACAGTGCAGCCAGTCAGGCAGGTGTCTGGTTTACTGGGTATCTGCTCGTTGAACTGGAACGGTCAGCCTATTACTAGGCCTTGTGGCCAGTGCGAACACTGCAGGGTTTTAGGATTTCTTATTTTGTTTTTTTAAATATCGATGATGACATGGAAAAGCCAAAATAACACCAAAAATTCTTCAAAAATGTTTGTCATAGAAACTTGATTTAAACATCTTGTGACTTATTGGGGATCATTTACCAAAGCCCAGCATTTTACTCCAGTCTTTGATATCCCCTGTGCCACCAGAGGACGCGCTTACGGTAATTTATGACGATGTGCAGGCCTAGTTATAATCGAGGCAATCAGTGCTAATAGATTGAAATCAACTCTAGCTCACAGCTGGGGTAGATTTCAAGAGTCATTTACGCCAGAAAAGTAAATGATAGAGAACGTGCCGGGGATGATAACCCCACCCACACTACTTGCCCCACAGCGCCATTACCATGATGCCATATGGCCTAGGAAGTGGCCTAAGGGCCCACCAGAGAGCTGCAGTCACGTCATACAGCTGATTGTCAGGGTGCCAGAAGTCAGACCCCCACCTATCAAATATTGGTGACCTATTCTGAGGAGAGGCCACCAATAACTGAATCACGGAGAGCCCCTCTAATTTAGGTGCAAGAGCAATTTAACCTTAAAAGTCCCAAACTGCAGGTTTGTGACTTTTTAATGTAAGTTTGTGGCATTGGGGGGGGTCATAGTAAATGACCCCCATTCTCTCTCACCGCCCCTTTGTTCTTCGTGGATATATAAAGGGTGTACATAATCCCAGACAACTCCTACATCCAATGACAGTGTGTTCGATTGTCTCACTGCTCTTACAGTAGAGAATCTCATTCTTTATAGATTCTACCTGGAAGGGAATTCTTTACTGTAAGAGCAGCACAGGTGCCAGAAAATTTCACCTGTAATATCACCTGTAAGAACTCTTTCACACAAGCCAGTTTTCAAGTTGACATGTAACCACAATTACTGAATGGTACTTGAAAGAAAATATTAAGGGTAATTTGGGGGTTTTAAAAAACAACTTTATGTTTCTAGAGGGAAAGCTTGACTCTTACATTCTGGGTGATGCAGACATATTACTTTATTTTTACGTTAGTCCTTTATGTTGTCAAGTTATGGACTGTGTTGGAGTGCTTGATGACTATTTTATCGGGCTTTACCCCATGGCCCTTTGGTTCGTGTCCCTTTATGTATACAAAAAATAATAATAATAAAGTAGTATTAAAAAAAAAAAAAGTTGCCATATTACGCCCCAGCCAGTCATGCAGGTGTCTGGTTGACTGGGTATTTGCTCGCTGATTAAAGCTGTGGACACAATGGGAGAATGTTACCTTTAAGCGTGCTTTAATAGGCTCTGTTTGCTGGCCTTTCTGCGCTCTGATCTGCAGGCATACAGCTTGTGTTTGCATTACTAAACAATCCAAATGAACGAAGGCTTAAAAGCAAACAGTTGTTCAAGCCTTGCTGACAGCAACCCACGCCACTGCTCTGTCTACAGAAACGCGCCAGGTCGTCTTCTCCGAAACCCGACCTGCTGCGACTGATTCATAACCACAGAAAGCACGGACAACCCAGAGAGCATAGCGGACATTACAGGACGCAAATCAGACAATACTAAGAGGAACGCCTTTGACGCAGTTTTCCGATTGTAATGGCCAAACAGTTCTGCCCACAAAACCATACAGTAAATAAGAATCAATTGCCGAGCAGCGCGTCAGTGCGGTTTTTGGCCTCATTATAGACACTCCGTGTGGTGTTCCCCTATGGGTTCAACCACGACCCAGCACCAAACATGTCCTCTTAAAGGGGTCCTGTCACCTCTTCTGACATGCATCTATTATTGTGACTGTATGCTGTGCCATTCCTTTATTGTTCCTAATAGAAATCTATGAATAAATTGGGGGGGGTTATCCCCGCACAATCTGACACTGGCAGCACAGACTGGATAAACTGTGCAGGCATACCCACCCAACTGGAAACTCCCATCGGGACCTTCCTTGCAGACTGCTAGCAATCCACACAAAAACTTCTAGCAGAAATAATAAATAAATGGCACAATATAGAGTCCTAAGAATTGCTGCTTCACAATTATTACATGAGGGAAGCGAGTAGTGACTAAAACAGACATGTCAGGACTCAGGAGAGGTCCTTTTTAAGCTTATGTTCACACATCAGATTTGATGAGGATTTCGTCTTAGATTTTGTGCTGAAATCTGCATCCAATGTAATTTAAAAGGTTGGCCAAACCTCAGCTGCCTCACTCAGGTTCCCCGCTTTCAACATCCACTTGAACACTGCTGCAGCCAATCAATGGCCGCAGCAGTGACCTGCTCACCTTGCATCGTGTCAATTGGTCAATCGGCCAAAGCTGATGCAGTCAGTGGGGACCCAAGCAAGGCAGTCAAGACCAGGGAGAAAAGGAGCCGACCCCCCCCCCCCAACCCCCCCAAAACGGGTACATCATATCCCATTCAAACGAAGCACACAAAAAAAATCTGCACAGATATTTTATTTTAAACATCCTGAAAAAATTATCTGTATGGATTCTAATTGGAAAGCTGTGGATGAGCCCTCCTACGTACGGTATTTACAGGAGGATGCATGGTAAGCTGATACTTGGTTGGACGTGCCGCTGGATCCAGACAAGGATTAGGCCTAGTGAGTGTGGCTGATCCACAACTTTTTGCGGAATCTGCAAGAAGAAAGAACATAATCTTCTCATGGATGATTTTTTTTTTATATATATATATTTATCTGTGGCGCAAAATAAAATCTGCAGTTTTTTTTTTCCCCCATGAATGTAAATGGGGCATAAAATAACTTGATTTGATTCAGATCTTTAAGGATCCTTCTGTAAATACATGTTGGATTTACCGGCTTCCAAGAGAGAATAGAAAAAGACGTGCATGTCTGTGCCGGCCCACACAAATCCTAATAAATCCGTCCAGGTCCACACATTGCAATCTACTAAAAGCTTTCTCTATGTCTTATCATGTCACCCATATGATATCAGTGCTTTAGAGCACAATGTGTCTTAATATGTCAATATGACATTCTATAGGTCTTACCATGTCTTCCCATATCATATCTGCATTAGAGGACAATACGTCAATATGTCGTTCTATGAGGGTCATTTATTATCCAGAAATACGCCTATATTAGGCATATTTCTGGGGCAAAGGTTTTTTTTCTCACTGTTACTATGTTACACTAAACTGTGTAAAGTAATTAACACTGAAGAGGACAGTATACTGCTACAGAGGGATCTGGATAGATTGGAGGCTTGGGCAAAGAAGTGGCAGATGAGGTTTAACACTGACAAATGTAAAGTTATGCACATGGGAAGGAATAATGCAAGTCACCCGTACATACTAAATGGTAAAACACTGGGTAACACTGACATGCAAAAGGACCTAGGAATTTTAGTGGACAGCAAACTAAGTTGTAGAAACCAGTGTCAGTCAGCTGCTTTTTCACTTTAGAAAAAAGACGACTGAGGGGAGATCTAATAACTATGTATAAATATATCAGGGGTCAGTACAGAGATCTCTCCTATCATCTATTTATTCCCAGGACTGTGACTGTGACGAGGGGACATCCTCTGCGTCTGGAGGAAAGAAGGTTTGTACACAAACATAGAAAAGGATTCTTCACGGTAAGAGCAGTGAGAATATGGAACTCTCTGCCTGAGGAGGTGGTGATGGTGAGTACAATAAAGGAATTCAAGAGGGGCCTGGATGTATTTCTGGAGTGTAATAATATTACAGGCTACAGCTACTAGAGAGGGGTCGTTGATCCAGGGAGTTATTCTGATTGCCTGATTGGAGTCGGGAAGGAATTTTTTCCCCCTAAAATGAGGAAAATTGGCTTCTACCTCACAGTTTTTTCTTTTTTTTTTTGCCTTCCTCTGGATCAACTTGCAGGATAACAGGCCGAACTGGATGGACAAATGTCTTTTTTAAGCCTTATAAACTAGGTCACTATGTTACTTTCCCCGCTCACGACAAGTCTAAATAGGTGGGCGTAGTGCGAGTGAGGAAGGGGAAGGGCCCGTCTCATTCATCATTTTCGAATGTCTGTTTTAGATGTAGAAAATGGTCTAAATGTAAGACACCAAGAAAGCCGTCTTACATTTAGACCTGGCGGAGGATGTAGGGGTTATTAAGACAAGCGACTTAATAGAGGACTCCCTATAGGTCTTACCATGTCGGCCCGCATCTTGCATTAGAGGAGAAGCAGGTAACATCTAATCTTCAGCATGGAGAGTAATTAGACAAACACATTTGATAACATCTCTGGAGCGTTTCCTATCCGCTCTCCATTCACCCTTGTCCACGTTTTATGGTGTCCTTCCAAGTTTCCACTGATCCTTGCAGAGTCCAAATTTCTACCTGTAGTCATTTTCTGGCTTGTGACATGAAGAGAAGCTGCATTCTGGAATATACACGCGATCTGTTATCAATCATCAGTAGGTGGATAATAAAGTGTGAACACGCTCACGACATTATTACCGGGCGTCTAGAGCGGGGATGACGGATGGCTCTTGCTTCAGTGGAGCCGCAGCAGCGGTTCCTTCTGGGACACATCACAACTAGTGAAGCCTCCATCCAGAGGAGCTGCACCCTGACGTTGCTCTATGTCCCCGCTGCCCAAACTGAGAAGAAAGTCCTTTTCACTCAACACAGGAAAAACATTAACACAGCAGGGCATACTGACCCACATATAGACACAACAGGGGAGATTTATCACAAACCGACATTTTAGCTGGTCCATGAAAGTCCTTGAGCTTCTGGAATAAGCGCCTAATTTATGGCGCGGGGCTGACGGCCCATGTGCCTTATCTGAAATCTATGGGCGTAGATTTTATTCTACGATTGCGCAGGAAAGCTGGTGTCAATGAAAATAAATGCCGTAGGTCCAATGGCCCTGCCCCCTCCCAAACCACTTCCCCCTTTGTGGAAATGTGGCGATGGCGGCACAAATGTGCCTTGTGAAAATATTTCTTTCAGCAAAAAACTGGTAAAGGGAGACGATAAATCTCCCCCTGTATACCTCAACTGCGCCAGAGTTATCACACTAGCTGATGACGGATGATTTATCTGATGCTCCCATAGTCTACCGGTTGTCTCACTTCAGCAAATGGCATTTATCATGTAGAGAAAGTAAATACCAGGCACTTACTAATGTATTGTGATTGTCCATATTGCCTCCTTTGCTGGCAGGATTCATTTCTCCATCGCATTATAAATTGCTCGTTTCCATGGTTACGACCACCCTGAAATTCATCAGTGTTGGTCGTGCTTGCACATAATACGAAAATGCATTGGTCTCTTTGGTTGCCAGGACCATGAGAGTGCCCATAGGCTACCACCTTTTCCTATACTGTGCAAGCACGAACACCGTTGCTGGGCTGTAAGGTGGTCGTAACCATGGCAACGAGCAGTGTATAAGGTGACGGAAAAATGAATCCAGCCAGTAAAGGAAGCAATATGAACGATCACAGTACATTAGTAAGTGGCTTGTATTAACTTTCTCTACATGATAAATGCCATTTGCTGAAGTAAGAAAACCCCTTTAAACTGGGTAGTCTATGGGAGCATCAGATAAATCATCCATCATCAGCTAGTGTGATAAATCATGTGCAGTTGAGGTATACAGGGGGAGATTTACCATCTCTCTCTTTTCCAGTTTTTTGGTGAAAAAAAAACTCCACATAATAAATACTGTTTGCTGAAGTGAGAAACCCCCTTTAACTTTAAACCATCTATTCATTGGCCTAGACCAGGGATGGGCAAACTGCGGCCCTCCAGCCGTTTCAAAACTACAATTCCCACCATGCCCTGCTGTAGGATGATAGCTGTAAGCAGTATTTGCATGCTGGGAGTTCTAGTTTTGCAACAGCTGGAGAGCCGCAGTTTGTCCATCCCTGGCCTAGACTACTCCAAAAAAAAAAATACACATTTTTGGTGTGCCATATTTAAAGTGTCACTAACGTTCCACAAAACGTTTGATATGTCAGAGATATCAAAAGTTGAGACCCCCACCAATCATTAGAACGAGGGGGGGGCACCCTCACCGATCTAAACCTTTGACATGTCTCTATGACATATCAAACATCTTGTGAAAAGTTAGTGACCCTTTAAGCCGCACACCTTTACCCACTAAGCCATGCCTCCCTCCTGACAAGTTGCAAAGAGCGTCTAAAAATGTGGTGCAAGGCTTCTGCCCCAGTTTTTGGGTGCACATCGAGTCACATAATTCTGGCACATTTTGAATGTTAATCTCCCCCAAAGTACATGACAAGATTTAGGAATCCGGCATGTGCAGCGATTCCTTGGGGGAATGTGGATCTATAGTAAGTGGGCGCTACCTGCGGACGGATATAAACTAAATACTGTAGATGTGAAAATAACTATAATTTTGTGTCAACTATTCAGAAAACATGTGTCACACAGAAGGTTGGTTTAGATTTAAAAATGGCGCGCACCAGTTCTTTGACGCAAAAATCTAGTCTAAAGTAAACCAATAAAGATGTGGCGTAAAAAGATCAGCCAAATCGAGGGCCTTGGCCGGTTGCATGGTAAAATATCCTTGCCTGATCCGGTCCACAAGCATTGTTCCAGTTTAGGGGAAACCTCCTTGGATGCTGGGGGATGCAGATGGATTCTGAGCAGCTGCAGACACCGAGCGGACCCCCATTGTCATGTACAACTGTTCCTGCCTCCGACAAGCAAATGAGACGCTACTGTAGGATGCTGCCCATCTGCCTCCCATCAGCCACATGGGCACAGCCGACCATCTCCTGTGGGTGCCATCCTGCCAGCCGCCAACAGACTGCTGGGCAGATAGCGCAGGCTGCAGGTACGGGGCAGCCGCTCCTTCCCCTGTTACCACCTGAAAAACTTACAGCACAAAATAACGTTTTAAGTATCTATCTCAACGGGGCCCCGGCCTCCTCCTCCTCATTATTAGATCCGCTCCAGGACCAACGGCGGCGTCTCTGACAGTCCATGAAACTCTGCCCGTGTGTCAGCCACATCGGTTGGACCAAGGGCGGCTCCTGTGGTATGAACTCACTGCATCATAGTGACTTATGATGCTGTGAGTTCCAGTCTGACCTAGAGTTGTTTCGGTACCAAAATTTTGATTCGGTATCGATACCATAAAAAAGTATTGCGATACTCGATACCACGCGAAAAAAATAAAAACGCAAAAAAAATCCGCGTGCATTCCACATTTTATGAAACCGCCGGCTCATAATACAACAGTCCTATCCTACTTTTTTGTGGGGACAAGGCGACTAAAAGAAAATGGCGAATAGTGCATTTTTTCCTTTTCTTTTTTGGCGTTCACCGCATAAAAGTGGATTTTTTAATAGTTTGGACTTTTGAGACGTGGCGATATGTAACATTTTATTTATTTATTGTTTATATATTTTATATGTAAAATTGGGAAAGGGGGTGATTTATAATTAATATTTTGGTGTACTTTAACTTTTTTTTTTTACAGTTTATTTATTAACTATTTTCCCCCTTAGGGGCTAGAACCTGGGATATTCTCATCCTATTCACCCTAATAGAGCTCTATCAGGGTGAATAGGACCTCACCCTCTCCCTGCTGCCCTGTGCACACAGCAGCAGGTAGCAGACTATGGCAGCCAGGACTTCAGAAGCGTCCTGGTTACCATGGTAACCGATCGGAGCCCCAGCATTACAGTGCTGGGGCTCCGATCCTTGCCACTGCCACCAATGAGGAGGAGGTGAGGGGACCCTGTGGCCACTGCCACCAATGATTTTATTACTGGGGGAAGGGGGGGACAGGGGGCACACTGCCCACTGCCCTCCAATGTTTTAATACTAGGGAGGGGGGGGCACACTGCCCACCAATGTTTTAATACTAGGGAGGGGGGCGGAGCACTGGCCAGAGTAATTACGTTCATATATAAATGCAGGCAGAAGGCACAGGCTGCCGGCACCTGCCTGTGACCGAGCGCTGCGATCAGAGGCTATTAACCCCTCAGGTGCGGCACCTGAGGGGTTAATAGCCTCTGATCGCAGTGCTCGGTCACAGGCAGGTGCCGGTGTTCTGTGAAAATCTGCTGCCCATAAAAATCTGCTGCCCGCGTCACTTCCGGTCAGGACGTCACGCTTCAGAGGGAGGTGTGTCTCCCTGCTCCGCTCTTGATTGGCTGGAAACAGGGTTTGGCTTCACAGCAGCTTTCATTCACAGCGCTGTGAACGCGCAGCACCAGGGCTGAGGGCAGCAGATTTTCACAGGCTCTGATTGGCGGGCAGCAGATTTTCACGGGCTGTGATTGGCGGGCAGCAGATTTTCACGCAGGCTGCTGGATTGGCGGGCAGCAGATTTTCACGGGCTCTGATTGGCGGGCAGCAGATTTTCACGGGCTCAGGGCAGCTCCTTTAACGGCAACTGTATGGGGATCGCTCAGGGCGGTTTATTTCAACAAGGGCTGTGAATGCGAACGCGCAGCGTCAGCTTATACTACCATCGGCTGTATGAGCCTGTTTGATCCCCGTTAAATGAGCTGCCCCTGCGATCCTCATACAGCCGATGGTAGTATAAGCTGACGCTGCGCGTTCGCATTCACAGCCCTTGTTGAAATAAACCGCCCTGAGCGATCCCCATACAGTTGCCGTTAAAGGAGCTGCCCTGAGCCCGTGAAAATCTGCTGCCCGCCAATCAGAGCCCGTGAAAATCTGCTGCCCGCCAATCAGAGCCCGTGAAAATCTGCTGCCCGCCAATCACAGCCCGTGAAAATCTGCTGCCCGCTAATCACAGCCCGTGAAAATCTGCTGCCCGCCAATCAGAGCCTGTGAAAATCTGCTGCCCTCAGCCCTGGTGCTGCGCGTTCACAGCGCTGTGAATGAAAGCTGCTGTGAAGCCAAACCCTGTTTCCAGCCAATCAGGAGCGGAGCAGGGAGACACACCTCCCTCTGAAGCGTGACGTCCTGACCGGAAGTGACGCGGGCAGCAGATTTTTATGGGCAGCAGATTTTCACAGAACACCGGCAGCCTGTGTCTTCTGCCTGCATTTATATAAGAAACGGTACTCTGCATTGATGGACAGTGCGCCCGCCCCTCCTCCCGCCCCCGCTCCGCCCTCCTCTCCGCCCCTCTCTCTCTATTGGTTGCAGCGGCAGCACAGGGGAAGGGAGAGACTGCCTCCTTCTCCCTGTGCTGCCGAGGAGAACATGGCCGCGCTGAGAGCAGTGCAGCCACGCTCTCTTATACTGGGCTGTGCAGTAGCGCAGCCCAGTATCGATAAAATACTTTTCTCTGGTATCGCACTCGATACCAGGAAAAGTATCGATTGGGTATCGAAAGTTCGATACCCGAAACAACCCTAGTCTGACCGCAGGTCTATTGTACTGTACTCACATGATGACATTAGTACAGTACAGTAGATCCATGATCAGACTAGAACTCACTGCATCATAAGTCCTTTCATATCAGAGGAGCCGCCCTTGGTCCAGCAGATGTGGCTGACACGCAGGCCGCATTTCCTGGACTGCACACGTGTGCATGTGGCCTTAAGCTAGTGCTACAAGACGGCATGTGTCGCGCGACAATTTTTATAATCATAGTCTATGACAGGGATCAGCAACCTCCGGGCCTCCAGCTGTTCTGAAACTACAACTCACAAAATCCCTCCATTCACTTCTGTGGGAGTTACCAGAACAACCAAATAAGTTTGCATGCTGGAAGTTATAGTTTCACAGCAGCTGGAGTGCCGAAGGTTGCTGATCCCAGTTGCAGCATGTCGCAGTGCAACACCATAGACTAGCAAAAATCGTCGCGCGACACATGTTGCAGTGCAGTTGTGCCCTATGTGTCGTGTGACTTATTGTCATGCGAAACGTCGTCATGTAGCCCTAGCCTTATTTTTTTTTCTTTTTCTTAAAGAGGAGCCGTCATCTCTCCCCATCTCAAGTAATAACATTTCCGGGGCATCTATTCTTATCGCTATGTTGTGCCATTCTTCTCTTATTCCTGCTAGAAGTTTATGGATAAAGGTACAGATGGGAGTTAAAAGTTTGGAGTGTGTCCCTGCACAGTCCGACAGTGACATCACTGATTGCACAAGGTCAGACTGGGCAAGGACACACCCCAAACTGGAAACTCCCATCTGTACCTTTATCCATAAACGTCTAGCAGGAATAACTGGAGAATGGCACAACATAGAGTCATAAGAAAAGATGCTCCAGAATGGTTACTACATGGGGAATAGATTTATTTACTAAAACGGGCATGTTAGGAGAGGTCCTCCTTAAGAAAGAAAATGTGCCCCCTCAACATAGAGGTGAACTCTGCTTTATACTGTTCCTCTCCCTATCACAGCTCAGGGGGCGTGCCCATGCTCTCTCTATCACAGCTCAGGGGGCATGTCCATGCTCACCCTATCACAGCTCAGAAGGCAGCTGAAGGATGAAACTGAGCATGTGCAGCCTTCTCAGTGAGCAGGACAAAGAAATAAAAAAAGAACAAACAGCAGGTGGCGCTATACAGATATACTTCATTGAATAACTTAGTGGCTATGCTAAATTTTTAATTACATGCAGTTACACAAGTAATCAGATCCAGGTGCTGGTTTGAAAACTGGTATTTTTTTCGTGGGACCACCCCTTTACTTGTGACTCACCGTGGCACAAACAAATGCCTTTTTTGCAATCCATGCACTTTATCGCGTACAGCATTTAACCTGACACAAAGATAACATGAATAAATAATTCTAATGGCGTGATTAGCACACCTCACTGCCATAACACCGGCGCCATTCCACTCAAGGTCAGTATAAAGCAGAGTTCTTACTCCCAGAACTACAGAATTATTATCATTACTTTATTATAAATAAAAAAGCCGTCTGTCACACATTATAGGGGTTGTGCAAGCATGTCCGCTATCCACAAGATAGGGGATAACTAAATAATCAGCGGGAATCCTTCCACTGAGACCCCCATCAATCCCGAGAAGGGGGACCCCATGTTCCCTGCCGTGCTGCTCCATTGATTCTGTATGAGACTGCAGCAGTACAGTGCTCGGGCACTGAGACTGTATGGAGTGGCGGGGTGCATGCTCAGTCTGCAGCAGAAAGGGAAACCTGCATGGGCATGTTTGATGAAAATGCTGCAAGACCAAAAAAATTCACATGAAATGTGAATGGTGTTTGACAAGTATTAAATTGACCACATCTGGGCACTTTATTATATACTTACTGTTAAATGGGTATTCCCATTCCACAGGATTGGAGGATAACTATTAGACCACTAAGACCCCCATGAAATGGAGCAGCAAAGCGCATTTCTGACCACCGGCTCCGTTCATTTCAGGTCGGCTCCAAGGGGTATGGAAACCCCGTTCTCGTTCCCAGAGATAGGACCACCACTGATTTAGTAGTGGATAACTTGATATAAGCGGAACAACCTATTCCCCACTAGGACCTTGTGATCTTTGGTCCATAATAATGCAATGTTCTGCAGCAGTCAACATGGTCACATCAATTTTGTTTGCTAGATGTGATGCCAGCTTGGTTTCGGTACTGAACCAGTGAGAGAAGAAGAGGGAGCTTCAGATCAGGCTGTTCGTTGGCGCTGCTCATGGACCATGAAGAAACCTTGCAATGGCTGAGTTTGACTGAACTGTACACAGCTATGCACCAGGGAAGCGGACCAGTTCCTTCTTCAGGGTGACCACCTAATCCACCGCAAGTAATGCATGAACCAGTCCGGTTTTGAAGAACATCGCTGTTTGCGCTTCAGCAAAGCTTTGAAAATCTCAAACATTGCTTCCGCGAGGTTCCTTCATCTCCGGTCCACAAGCAGCACCAATTTTCTCCATTTGTAGCCAAGCGATGGCTGACCCAGGGAGTAGCTCTACTGCTACTACAAGCCCTCTAGGACAGTGTTTTTCAACCTTTTTTGTGCCAAGGCACACTTTTTTTTATGAAAAAAATCACAAGGCACACCACCATTAGAAAATGTTAAAAACATTAAACTCTCTAGCCTATAAGCCCTATATTAACTATATAAAGTAATTCTCGTCAAAGTGTCTTAAATAGGAATGAAATAAACACAAAGAAAGAAATAATTTCTTTGATCTTCGCTGATACTGTGCAGCAGGTGCATCCTGAGCTGAGGGCTTTTTTCCCGCCAGCTCCTCTATCATTGTCAAGTTCCCAGCCCCCCCTCCCCTCTAGTCTCCTCATATCTCAGGACCGGGTGGTGCTGTTCTTGGCTTGAAGTTAAATTGGCGTGCCTGTGAATTAACCTACTTACCTGCTCCTATGGCTCCTGTCCTGGCTCTGGATGATGAGTCCCGTCCTCCTTTCTCTCTCAGTCTCTTCTCCGGCTCTGCTCCACCTCGTGAGTGCTGCTGTGCAAGTCGCGCGGGGCGCATGTTCCCAAATCCCGAGAGACCTGCCGCGACCTTGAGAATAGTGTTGAGCTTGAATTATTCGCGAATATTCGTGGTAAAAAAAAATAATAAATCACATGCGATTTTTTTACCACGAATATTTGCAAATAATTCGAGCTCACGGACACAGCACACCGGACAATATCTCAGGTCACACTAGTGTGCCGCGGCCCAGTGGTTGAAAAACACTGCTCTAGGACACTGCGCTCCAAGCACAACACCAGCAGGTTGGCATTTTGTTTTATCCAGGTGATGCCCATTGTGCCCATTTTTGGTCTCCCTGGGACAATCTTCGCTAGCAGCTCTTTATTCTGGCTTACAGATGGGGGTCACGAGCAGGAGACCCTGCTCTACAACATGTACTGAAAACCTGACAACCCCTTTACATGCACAGGACCGCTGGTGTTTTGCGGTCCGCAAACCGCAATACACGGAAGCTGCTCCACGTTCCGTTCCACCCATTATAGAAATGCCTATTCTTGTCCGCAAAACGGACAAGAATAGGACATGCTCTATTTTTTTTGCAGGGGCACGGAACGGAGCAACGGATGCGGACAGCACACAGAGTGCTGTCCGCATCTTTTGCGGCCCCATTGAAGTGAATGGGTCCGCGTCCGAGCCGCAAAATATGCGGCTCGGACGTGGACCACAACAACGACCGTGTGCATGAGGCCTAAAGGGAATGAATGTATATATCGGTCAAAATATACAAGAGTGTGGTGAAGCTGTCGCCTCCCTGGACAACAGGTTGGTGGCTGTTTGGGGGCCGAAATCCTGATGACAGGTTCCCTTTAATTAGTAACCTATGCAGTCAGAAAGCAGATGTCAGTGAAAACAATGGAGAGCTTATACTGCTTTACAAAAGCACAAAGGCTGCATACAGTGTGCTAGAACCTCACGTGGAGCTCGAGCATCATTCATGACAGATTCATTTAATCAGCACCATGCTATACAAACACCTCGGAAGACCGCACCGCGCTCCTAATGGCCGCTAGCACGCTACTGTCATACTGTCCAATTACAAGTAAAGAGTAAATGCTAAAGAGATCGGGTCTGCATTTTAGGACCTGTTGGCACAATGCTCCACTGGTCTAGCCAGAAAAACCTGATAGGCTCAGTGAATGGGGTGCATAATGAATCACAGTGGACCTGTCCTGCCTCCTGTACTATCAGAGATAGAAGTTAAATTTACCTCAGACAGGACGTCAAATATAATATGTAAGTCAGTACCTACACGGATGCTTTGTCGGCTATTATATTTTCCTCGGATCTTCTTTGGCTGCGCCCTTTAGCTCAGCTCCATTAACACAGAGCTGGGATTTGTGACTACACTTTAGCTACAGTGTCTACAGGGAGTCTGAGGTAGTCTGAGACACACCCTCTTCTCAGCAGAGCAGCAGTCTGAGCCAATCATGAGCCAGGAGGTGTGTCTCAGACTACCGCAGACTCCCCGTAGTCACAGCTCTGGAGGTCTGCTAAACTTTAATCAAGCAGCAAGATCTGGGGAAAATAAATTGCAGTACATATCATTTTTAAGCTCCTGGCAGAAGGGTCACTTTGATGCCATATCATTTGTTTTGTTTTTTCCATAGTATCAGATGGGATGTATAAATTATTTCATACACTTGCAGACATCTTTCACTGACTCCCATCCTATATGAACAGTATATAGCGCAGTATCTGAAGGATATCTCCGTATCATACATTTCCTGCGGAGGACCCTAGTTACCCGACATATGCATCTTGTTCGTTGAGAATGTGCCGACATAACTTTTTTACTTTTGCTACTGATCTCTTCAGCTGGATCCCACAAGGAATGGTTTCTTCTGCACAACATTCTGTGGGTGAAGTAGGTTATATGGCGTACAGAGACATATATGTTGGGGCCTCAAAGGGATTCTGTCACCACCTATAACCCCTCTGAGCTAAACATATGCTCATGTCCAGGGTAATATCAGGATTCCCAAGCTGGCCTTATTAAATCGATTTGTGGCTTTATTTTGCTTAAAAACAGGTTTTACTAACCTGTCAATCACTCATTTAAGGTGCCCAAGGGGAGATCCGTTGATCCATGGTGCCCGGCCGCACCCATCACCGCTCGGTGCCCGGCGCCGCCTTCCCTGTGTTCAGCGCCGCCTACTACACCTCTGCGCCGCTCAGCCTGATGCGCCCGTGCGGACTGCTGGTACTGGCTTCTTTTTGCAAAGTGCACATCAGCCTGATGCGCACTTCGCTCAAAGTGTAGTAGGCGGCGCTAAACACAGGGAAGGCGGCGCTGGGCACCGAACGGCGATAGGTGCGGCCGGGCACCATGGATCAACTGATCTCCCCTTGGGAACCTTAAATGAGTGATTGACAGGTTAGTAAAACCTGTTTTTAAGCAAAATAAAGCCACAAATCGATTTAATAAGGCCAGCTTGGGAATCCTGATATTACCCTGGACATGAGCATATGTTTAGCTCAGAGGGGTTATAGGTGGTGACAAAGCAAACAAAGCTAGAACCAGCCCGGTACCTCACATGGATCCAGAGATCTCCACATTGATTGCTCTGCTAGATTTAGATCAAGCTGATAGCTCAATGGGAGTGTCTATTTTGCTGCAGCTAAGGGGGCGTGTCCATGTTCTCCCTATCACAGCTAAGGGGGCGTGTCCATGTTCTCCCTATCACAGCTCAGGGGGCATGTCCGTATTCTCCCCATCACAGCTCAGGGGGCATGTCCGTATTCTCCCCATCACAGCTCAGGAGGCGTGCCCATGCTCTCCCTATAACAGCTCAGGAGGCGTGCCCATGCTCTCCCTATCACAGCTCAGGAGGCGTGCCCATGCTCTCCCTATCACAGCTCAGGAGGCGTGCCCATGCTCTCCCTATCACAGCTAAGGGGGCGTGCCCATGCTCTCCCTATCACAGCTAAGGGGGCGTGTCCATGTTCTCCCTATCACAGCTCAGGGGGCATGTCCGTATTCTCCCCATCACAGCTCAGGGGGCATGTCTCAGCTCTCCCTATCACAGCTCAGGAGGCGTGTCTATACTCTCCCTAGCACAGCTCAGGGGGCATGTCTCAGCTCTCCCTATCACAGCTCAGGAGGCGTGTCTATACTCTCCCTAGCACAGCTCAGGGGGCGTGTCCATGCTCTCCCTATCACAGCTCAGGGGCGTGTCCATGCTCTCCCCATCACAGCTCAGGGGGCATGTCCGTATTCTCCCCATCACAGCTCAGGGGGTGTGTCTCAGCTCTCCCTATCACAGCTCAGGAGGCGTGTCTATACTCTCCCTAGCACAGCTCAGGGCGTGTCTATACTCTCCTAGCACAGCTCAGGGGCGTGTCCATGCTCTCCCTATCACAGCTCAGGGGCGTGTCCATGCTCTCCCATCACAGCTCAGGGGCATGTCCGTATTCTCCCCATCACAGCTCAGGGGGTGTGTCTCAGCTCTCCCTATCACAGCTCAGGAGGCGTGTCTATACTCTCCCTAGCACAGCTCAGGGGGCGTGTCTATACTCTCCCTAGCACAGCTCAGGGGCGTGTCCATGCTCTCCCTATCACAGCTCAGGGGGCGTGTCTATACTCTCCCTATCACAGCTCAGGAGGCATGTCCGTATTCTCCCCATCACAGCTCAGGGGGTGTGTCTCAGCTCTCCCTATCACAGCTCAGGAGGCGTGTCTATACTCTCCCTAGCACAGCTCAGGGGGCGTGTCTATACTCTCCCTAGCACAGCTCAGGGGCGTGTCCATGCTCTCCCTATCACAGCTCAGGGGGCGTGTCTATACTCTCCCTATCACAGCTCAGGAGGCAGTTGAAGGATGAAACTGAGCGTGTGCGGCCTTCTCAGTGAGCAGGACAAAGAAATAAGAAAAGAACAAACAGCAGGTGGCGCTATACAGATAGATTTAATTGAATAACTTAGTGGCTACGCAAAATTTTTAATTACATGCAATTACAAAAGTATTCAGATCCAAGTGCTGAACATTTTTGTGGGACAACCGATTGGAACATATGCCTGCACACTGTCTGAGAGCCATAGCCGTTTAGCACGTAATAAACGTCAGTTCAAGCTTGTGTTTTATTTGGTGGAAGAGAAATTCTGCGTTTTTGGGTTGCATTATGCATATTAACTCCCATGGAATTTTTTTAACATTATAAATGCATATTGTATATGCCCTGTACTTGATTCTGGAAAAGATGGGTGGCAACCAGTAAAACCACTATTGCCCACAGGTCTCTAGGGCCGTAATGCAGGGCTCAGTCTGAATGGTTAGGCAATGACAATTTCTGGTCCATGCTGGCTGCCACCCCAATAGAGGTGACAAAGGAACATCTCAATAGAATATTCACAAGCTGTCAGAAGCGGGTAAGGCAAGGACATACTGTACATCAACTAGCAACATATTGATTGTAAGTGGAAATGCCCTTTAAACCTTCACTCCAGCATGGCTGGCTTGTTTTATCTTCCAGAAATGCTTTTCATTCCACCTTAGACCTGCTTCTCCACAACAAACTTTAAAGGCCGGGCACATATGGAACCAGCATGACAAGCGGAAACTGGTTTTACTGGTCACGAGGAGGAAACAATCAGCCAGGAATTTCTATGAACTTTGAGATACTGAAATTTAATATCAAGATTTACAAACCTAGGGGCACATTTATTAAGACCGGTGTTTTAGACACCAGTCTTAATACTCGCTATACCTGGCGATGGCCTCTCCATAACTTTGGCGCATCCAGCGCCATTTTTTAAGGCAAGACGACTTCCTAACAGTCTTACATTTAGACCATTTTCTACACCTAAAACAGGCGTAGCAAATGGTAATAGAGACAGCCCGCCCGGCCCGTCACCTCTTCCCTGGCCACTTTTTAAGACCTGGCGTGAGGGGGTAGAAGTAGCACTCAGTTAGTTGTGCTGCCATCTGCACCTGAAATATGCCTAATTTAGGAGAATTTTAGTATAATAAAAGACCCCCATAGAGTTTAAAGGGGTATTCCGGTTATAACAAGTTATCCCCTACCACTTCTATGTGAGCTCCGGAGATACCCGAGTGTTATACGTGACCATCTCCTACGATGCCATAGAAATTAATGCAGCGGCGGAACGCTTTTCCGACCAGCCGCACCATCCATTTCAGGGTAGCTCCATGGTATGTGGCCCCAGTCTACTACAGGGTGGGGACCCCCACCGATCTGATCCTGTGGCTAGGGGATAACTTGTTATAACAGGAATATCCCTTTAAGAAATGGAGCAATGGTTTTCTTGCCAAGATCCAGATCAGTTCAACAGTTTAATTAAAATTGGTGCCATATCGTGTCCTACATTCCGACTTCCGAATTATGCATAGATTTACATGTATTATGTATGAGAAGTGGATCGGACATTCACATTAAACCAGACTGGAGCCTTTAAACAGCAAATACAGAGAAGACGGGGTTAATAGGAGAAGCAAATGTTCGATCTCTCCGAAATTTTCGTTGACAAGGACAAACCTCCCGATGCAGAACATTGCTGACTCCGTCCCTTCACCCTGTTCACACCAGTCAGCTGAAACTGCAGGATACTGGGATAGGGTTGTGGAATAGACGGGGCTGGATTTCATATTCCGTGAGGTCTGTGCCCATCACTGGTCTGGCCGTCCTGAGACCATCTCGCCCATCACAAGATAAGAGTTAATGCACACAAAGTTGTTTTTTTTCCCCCTTGTTTACGTTCCGTTTTTTGCATTACGTATACGGAGCCATTCATCTATTCACAATGGATCCGCAAAAAAAAAAAAAATGGAAGGTACTCTGTATGCCTTCTGTTTCCGTATTTCCATTCCGTTCAAAGATAGAACATGTCCTATTATTGTCCGCATGGTGGGGGAAAGTTAGTGGTTTAGTAAGAAAGGGGGCATGTCCTAAATGTACCCCTGTGCACCAAAAATGCAGCTATATTTTGGCGCATTATTGAAGTAGAACTACTCCAACATATAGGTGGCATAAAGCTAGATTGGACAGGTTTTTGGCAAACTAACACTTTTTTGGAGCCCGGACAAAATTGTGGCGCACAGACATTTTTCAGACTTTTTCCTTTAGAAAAGTCCATGGGGAAATGTCTGGAAAAATAGCACACTCAGGGCGTGTCTTAACAGTGGTTGTCTAGCCTAGAAGCCAACAACTCCTAAGGTCCTGATCTGTGCCCCCTAAGGGATCATCAGTATCTGATCGGTAGTGGCTCAAGCTCAGTCCCATTCAAGTGAAGGGAGCAGAGCTTCAATACAAAGCACAAGCGTCTTCATTGTATAGTGGCTGTACTTGGTATTGCATCTCAGCTCCCTTCACATGAACGGGATGAAAGACGTCACCGCCCTAGGAACAGGATGCAGACAGCTGATTGGTAGGGATGTTGGGAGAAAGACACCACCAATCAGATACTAATGACCTGCCTGAGGACAGGACATCAGTATAAAACACAGAAAACCTCTAACATAAAAAACCTCACTCACCAGTCCACTGTCCTGCTGCTGCTCCGTTCGCGGCCGCTTCCAGTGCCCACAGCACCAGGAGGCGGAATGATCCTGTGATCTCTATGTCAATCACAGGCCTCAGTGGTCAGATTGGCTTGAATGACACATGACCGGTGGGCGTATCGCAACTGGGACGTATCGTTCAAGCCAATATGACCACTGAGGCCTCTGACTGGCTGCAGGGGTCTCTGACCATGAGGCGTCTGTAAGCATCCGTGAAGGAAGCAGCAGCAGGACCATAGACAGGTGAGTGTGATTTTGGTTATAACGGGAACATGTTAGGACCCCATGGGCTGTTGATTCCAAGGCAGGACCACCTCTTTAAAAAGCCACTACAAAAAGAAAAAGCAGTGTTTGTAGGGGTTTTACAATTTCCTCTAGGCCAGCAGGTAATATCTTGTTACAAAAGAAAAAAAAAAAAAAAATTTTTCAAAAAGATGTCGCGTGAAAACCTCAAAGCGAGAAAATGGCACAAATTTTGGTGCAAATCTGACCTGAGAACAGTCCAAGAGGCACCACAGTTTTTAGGAGACCTGCACCTTTTAGTAAATTTGGTGCAATTCAATGCAGTGTTTATGAAACACCAATCTGAATAAATCTTCCTGCCGTGACGGAGAAACATGCTATCAGATGGCCACCGTGCAAGACACAGCATGCCTTGTCTCGTGATGGCGGAGAGAACATGGAACTGCCATCCACTGACCTGTAAGACTACTTTCACACTTGCGTTGTTGTTTTCCAGTATTAGGATCTGGCAGGGGATCTCAATACCGGAAAAAAAAAAAATGTTTCCGTTTAGTCCTCCTGCATTCTGAGTGGAGAGAGATCCGTTCAGGATGCATCAGGATGTCTTCCGTTCCTGCTGCATTCCGCTTTGTGACGGGTTACAAAACCGCTGCAAGCTGCAGCTTTGTGTCCAGTCATATCCGGCACTGAAAACAATGTAAGTCAATGGTGACGGATCCGTTTTTTTTTTGTTTTGATTTCACACAACCGCATCCTAGCGGAACAGAGGCGTCCTGATGTGCAAAACCAAAACGGATCCGTTTAATTCCGGTATTGAGATCCTCTGCAATAACGCAACTGTGAAAGTAGCCTTAGCCGTATATTAGATCCTTAGGTCAGGTCTATCCAGTGGTCTGGGAGCTAACGGGCGAGACTTAATGCAGTTATTGTGATGCACATTATATAGCAGCCCCCCCAAATTCCACTGGTCACACGTCACCCGGGAGCACCTCCCAGTAGTGATCACATGCACCAGCTCCTTCCTATGACATCATATGTAATGGGTCTGTTCTAGTAGTGGGTATTTCGGCACTACAAAATCCAGTAATGTACAGAAACGCGTTACCGAGAATCAGATGGACAGAAATACATTAGAAAATCACCAGACCTTTCCATTTCTCAAACAGCAACCAGACGCCACCATCAGCCTCCTCCTAAAATAGACGGGTGACTTCCTGAACAACATCCCGAATTAGAATCAGCACAGCCTGGCACCAGAGAAGGGGGGCATCACAGCTCTAGGCATCAGCGGTCAGTCAGGAGGTACCAGCATGGCACCATATCAAGCACGCACCAGACAATACCTTCAAGCTATTGAGCAATGGAAAGGTCAGGTTCCTTAGCTTGTGTCAATATCAGCTCCAGCGCTGTAATAAACCTATAGGACTCTGCAGTAATTGCATTCAGGGAAATCCAGGAGATGAATTATGACACTGGAGTTTAGGACGCACATGACGTTTTACAACACGGAAATAACATTGCTGCCAACTGAGTTGCCTGGTCCCGTGCCCTATGTACTCAGCAGCTGCTATGCGGCACCCATCTACAGAAACTGCACGTCACATCTAAAATAACTTTCCATAAAGCATTGAACTCCCACTGACTAGCCTGAATCAAGAGAAACAGTGGGTATGCTTTACATAAGCCCAATGTAACAACCCTCTACTCCCCCTCAAGATAGGAATGGGTGTATGTGGGGGCATCTGCAAATGTCATGTTTCGCTATGTTATATACTGGAATCAATGTACACCAGCAGATGGGGTATGGGTGGTAAGGTTGGCAGGGGCAGGGTAACCACCCTGTTCCTCCCCACTTGGTAGGAGTGGGTTGGTCCTGCTTTGTGCCAGCTAGCACAGTAAGGAGGAAGAAAACACATCCGATTGTTCCTGCTCCTAGGGACCAGCAAGAGTTCCAATTCTCCTATGAGATCACTACTCCAGACATACTGCAAGAATACCAAAACCTCAGAAACCTGAAAAGCAGAGTGACCAGCAAGCCACAGCTTTACAGACACTGCTGCAGGTGAGGGACTACAGTTCAAACACCCATCACCTAGATAAAAAAACAGGCCAGACCAACTGCAAGCCTGCATTACACATTGGACACCTATATCCACAAGTGCCAGCTTACAGCTGTTGGCCAGAAGTGCGAGAGAGTTAGCAGCAAGATAGCATATCCGAGGTACCCTAAACTGCCACCTAGCCCGCCACCGTACCCCATCATCTGGAGCTAGAAACTGCACTTTGCACTTCATACTGCTGGATGTGTCCCAGGTTATATTTTGCACTGTAAAGAAAGAGTTTTATACATTTACTTCTGGCCTGATTCTTTAAACGACCTTTCCACTGCATCGATCCCCAGGGAGCAACAGGCTAAAGGAGTACACTGTGACAACATCTCATCGGGGCCACTATCACTCCCATTCTCTGCACCAGCTGCTCATGGGCAGCGAGCCACATATTAAAAAAGCAACAGATTCAAAGCCATAGTACTACTTATCCAAAAGCCTGAATTCAGAGTTCAGAGCTTGGCCGCACTCCGTGTAGGATATTCGACTATTTACGGTAGGTCATAAATAGTCAAACACAAAACAAATATTTTCTGGCGTTCCCTAACAAAGTGTTTCACACTTTCCAACTTGACAAAGTGCTTCTTCCAAGTAAGGCTACTTTCACATCTGCGTTTTCAATTCCGCTATTGAGATCCGTCATAGGAACATATTTGATTAGCATTTTGCTAAAACACCGATATCCTAAGCTGAAGTCCAAGAAGGTCCTGAATATTGTTGATTTGTGCACCGGTGATCAGGAGAGACCCAAGGATGTCCAGGCTGCTGTCCCCTAACCTACCGAGCATTATCCAGCCAGTACAGGACAACTCAGCCAGATGAGTGCAACCGGTATATTGCTTTTATGTACCTAATACAGTCCTGCAGGTGAAACATTTTTTGCAGCATGGCATTCAATTCAGAGTTAAAAAAGAACACATGCATCCTCAGCTGAACCAAATATGCATGCGTACAGGAAGATCAGGAGGAACAGCTGTCAGCCAAATGTGTGTTTGGCCGAAAGCTGTTAAATGTCTATGACCGGCTTACTTCTGTGTAGCTCCTACTGGTAACACATAGCAGGGAAGAGACAGATTTGATATATATCATTTCTAAAACCAATAAGATGCATAGTTAACATCTCAGGTTTTACTTACACACATGGGCAGCAATAGACGTTCCAGAGCCGAAGAGAAATTAAAATGTAAGTGAGAAAAATTTGTCTCGGTGGCAATAATAGAGAACAAAAAGGCGGCTGTATGTCAGCATGACGTCTGGATACTAATTTATACTATTTCATAAGCTAAAAAGACAAAAAGTTCACAATATATTTACATTCATCCCATAGACATATATAAAGCACAAGCTCGACTACCGCTCCATTCACACAAGGGGAACAAGGAGCCCGTTCCCATGATCGGTGGGGGTCCCAGCAGTCCCGCCACTTAGATAAATAATAACATTTGTAAAGCGCTTTTCTCCCATAGGACTCAAAGCTCATACTTAACCCCTATCCTATGGATACTATGTATTCGGAAAGTCTTCAGACCCTTTGACTTTTTTACATTTTACTATGTGCTAAAAAAAAAAAAAAAATAAAGAAAATTCAAGTTTTCCACGTCAATCTTTACTTAATACCCTAAAATGAGAAGGTGAAAACAGAATTTTAGAAATGTTTGCAAATTTATTAAAAGGAAAACTAAAATTTCGTAAGGACATAAGGATTTAGACCCTTTGTTTTGACACTTGAAGTTTAGCTCTGGGGCTCCCATTTCTCCTCCTCTTCTTTCAGATATTTCTACACTTTGATTGGAGTCCAGCTGTGGTAAATTCAGTTGACTGGACATGATTTGGACACCCCTCTATATATTAGATCTCACAGCTGACAATTTATATCAGAGCAAAAACCAAGCCATGAGGAGCAAAGAACTGCCTGTAGAGCTCAGAGACAGGATTATGTGGAGGAACAGATCTAGAGAAGGGACTAAACAAGTCCTGCTCCACTGAAAGAGCACAGTGGCCTCCATAATTATTAAATGGAAGACATTTGAAACAACCAGGACTCCTCCTAGAGCAGGCCACCCCACCAAATTAAGTAACCGGGGGAAACGGCCTTGATAAGAGAAGTGAACAAGAAACCAATGGTCACTCTGGCTGAGCTCCAAAGATCCTGTGTGCAAATAGTAGAAACTTCCAGAAGGTCAACCATCACTGCAACATTCCACCAATCTGGGCAACAACACATGAAAGTTTGCTAAAAAGCACCTAAAGGACTCCCATACTGTGAGGAAAAAAAAAAAAAAAAAAAAAAGATTCTTTGATCTAATTAAACCAAGAACGAACGATTTTCAATCGGATTCAGGTCTGGGCTCTGGCTGGGCCATTCCAAAACTTTAATCTTCTTCTGGTGAAGCCATTCCTTTGTTGATTTGGATGTATGCTTTGGGTCGTTGTCATGATGAAAGATGAAGTTCCTCTTCATGTTCAGCTTTCTAGCTGAAGCCTTAAGGTTTTGTGCCAATATTGACTGGTATTTGGAGCTGTTCATAATTCCCTCTATCTTAACTAAGGCCCCAGTTCCAGCTGAAGAAAAGCAGCCCCAAAGCATGATGCTGCCACCACCATGCCTCACTGTGGGGATGGTGTTCTTCTGGTGATGTGCAGTGTTGTTTTTGCGCCAAACATATCTTTTGGAATTATGGCCAAAAAGTTCAACCTTGGTCTCAACACCTTTTCCCACATGCTTTTGGGAGACTTCAGGAGTGTTTTTGCAAAATGTAGCCTGGTTGGATGTTTTTCTTCGTAAGAAAAGGCTTTCGTCTTGCCACTCTACCCCATAGCCCAGACATATGAAGAATACGGGAGATTGTTGTCACATGTACCACACAGCCAGTACTTGCCAGATATTCCTGCAGCTCATTTAATGTTGCTGTAGGCCTCTTGGAAGCCTCTCAGACCAGTTTTCTTCTGGTCTTTTCATCAATTGAGGGACGTCCAGTTCTTGGTAATGTCGCTGTTGTGCCATATCTTCTCCACTTGATGTTGACTGTCTTCACTGTGTTCCATGGTATATCTAATCCCCTGAAAATTCTTATGTACCCTTCTCCTGACTGATACCTTTAACAATAAGATCCCTCTGATGCTTTGGAAGCTCTTTGTGGACCATGGCTTTTGCCAAATTTCAGGCAAGACCAACTAGAGCAGCTGAACTTTATTTGGGGTTAATCGGAGGCCCTGTAAATAATGGCAGGTGTATGCTAACTCCTATTTAACATGATTTTGAATGTGATTCCTTAATTCTGAACACAGCTACATCCCCAGTTATAAGGGTGTGCACACTTATGCAACCACAAATTTTCAGTTTTTTTTGTTTTCTTCCCTCCACCTAAAAGATTTCAGTTTGTTTTTCAATTGAGTGGTACAGTTTATAGGTCACATTAAAAGGTGGAAAAAGTTCTGAAATAATTTATCTTTGTCTCATTTTTTTACAGCACAGAAACCTGACATTTTAACAGGGGTGTGTAAACTTTTTATATCCACGGTATGTCATTGCAAGATTTACATTTTTCATTTTCAATAAAATTAGCAAACATTTGGAACATTCCGTTTCCACTTGCCCATTATGGGATATGGAGTCCAGAATGATGGAGAAAAACCTAAATCTTGATTTATTTTAGCACCAGGCCGCAACATAAGCAAATGTGAAAAAAAAGTGAAAGGGTCTGAAGACTTTCCAACTGCACTGTAAATTGAAATCTTGGTACAACCCCTGTAAGGAGCACAAAGCTGTAATCCAAATCTTTTCTAGTCTCAAATCACAGTCTGAAAACTTCTGCAACCGGATTCTTTTTTTCCTCCACAAAGTATTAAATCCAATGGAACTCAAGGCGACTGTGTAATGGTTTCCTATAGGGGGAAAACACGCCATATATATGCTCCATGATTTGCAGGTGACGCTGTGCTGATGTAGAGCCCTGGCCTCTAAAGGACACAGAAATAGGAAAAGACCAAGGGCCAGATTTATCATTACACTTCCATCTTACTCCAATTTCACATATGCCCAAAGTCACTTTTGGCTCAGTCAGATTTATCAATGGTCCTTTAAAGGGGTTCTGCAGTTTGTTACAACTGATGATCTATCCTTGGATAGATCATCAGCATCTGATCGGCCGGGGTCTGACACCCGGGACCCCCGCCGATCAGCCGTTTGAGAAGGCAGCAGCGCTGCAGGAGCGCCGCGGCCTTCTCACAGTTTACCTCTGCTAGCGCCCCGCCCAGTGACGTCACGACTTGTATCTAAGTGGCGTGGGCGAGGCTAAGCTCTGTTCACTGAATGGCGCTAGCAGCGGTAAACAGTGAGAAGGCCGTGGCGCTCCTGCAGCGCCGCTGCCTTCTCAAACAGCTGATCGGCGGGGGTCCCGGGTGTCGGACCCCGGCCGATCAGATGCTGATGATCTATCCTGAGGATAGATCATCAGTTGTAACAAACTGCAGAACCCCTTTAATGCTGTGATAAATGTGGTTTGATGGCAGCAGTTCATCCTTCAGTAAACGGCTTTACAAAAGATGCACATATTTACAAAAAAGTCGCATGTTCTGTTAAAAAGTCGCATAATATAAGCATGGTCCTCACTGGAGTGAAATTGGGACTTTTTTGCGACTTTTTTAAAAAGTCCCAATGATAAATCTGGAGCTAAACTCATTAACATGGCTAACCACGCCCATTTTTACAAAACTGGAGTGAGTGGTGTACACATGTAAAAAAGTCGCAAAATTATGCACAAATGAGTGTGAAAAGTCGCAAATGCCCTATTTTGGGACTTTTTGATGCCAGAATTCTGGACTGAAGGTATGGTAAATCATGGCCCAAGAGTTACGACAAAGATCACCAACAATGACCACTACCACCTAACTTGTGGGGCCAGTTATGCCGATGGTAAAAACGTCTCTGGTTCCTGACGAGGCCTTGCCAGACAATACGTTTGGACAAACAAATATAAATTGCATTCATAAATTCCCCATGGATAATTAGGGATGTCCTGATACTGATACCAGTATCCGTATCAGGACCGATACGGCGGCTGTCCGGGCATGCTGGGAGTTGTAGTTTTGCAACAGCTGGAGGCCCGCTGGTTGGGAAACACTGTTATATGCCCATTCTCTCCCTTCATATGCCCATTCCCCTCCTTATATGCCAGTGTTTCCCAGCCAGTGTGTCTCCAGCTGTTGCAAAACTACAACTCCCAGCATGCCCGCACAGCCAAAGGCTTTCCAGGCATGCCGGGAGTTGTAGTTTTGCAACAGCTGAAGGCACGCTGGTTGGGAAACACCGTTATATGCCCATTTATTAACCTTTGTACAAAAGGAAAAGTAAAGCAGTTGTCCATAGCAACCAAATTGCAGCAGCAAATAAAATACGTTTTCCAGCTTTGGCTGTAATGGCGCAAAGGTATCTTTCAGCCCCAAGCAGTAGTGTGGAAAGTGAACGACTGTTCAGCTCAGTGTCTCCCGTTCTGACCGAAGGCAGAAACAGACTTCTAGCTGACCGTGCAGAAATGCTTCTGTTCTTATATTACAAAAATAGTTGATACACTGCCTCCTGTACCTAAACAATGCTATAGTTCTGTTTTTTGGACCTTTGGTTAGTCAGTGGTCACAAAATAAATGTGTTAGTTATTTAATTGTTATAATTGGTATCGGTGAGTACTTAAAGGGTTTCTGTCACCAGGATTACACATTATAAACTGTCTGACATTATCTATGTGCTAATGTCAGATCAGCTTGATAATGTGCTTTATATGTATTTCTGATGTATATTTAGGCTAAAAAACGTCTTTTTATAATATGTAAATTAGCCTCTAGGAGCAGGGCGTGCCCTGCTCCTAGAGGCTCCGTATGCAACCTGCTGCCACGCCCCTTCTTTCTTTGATTGACAGTGCCGGGCAGCGATCCTCTCCTGCCTCCGGCACTGTCTCCCTGCTAAATCCTGCACGGCCGCTCTGTATTCGGCACAGGCGCGGTGAGCTGAGGACGCTGGTGCCTGCTGTCCTCAGCTCACCGCGCCTGCACCGAATACAAAGCAGCGGCGCAGGATTTAGCAGGGAGACAGTGCCGGAGGCAGGAGAGGATCGCTGCCCAGCACTGTCAATCAAAGAAAGAAGGGGCGTGGCAGCAGGTTGGCGCACGGAGCCTCTAGGAGCAGGGGCAACGCCCCCCCTGCTCCTAGAGGCTAATTTACATATTATAAAAAGACGTTTTTTTGCCTAAATATACATCAGAAATACATATAAAGCACATTATCAAGCTGATCTGACATTAGCACATAGCTAATGTCAGACAGTTTATAATGTGTAATCCTGGTGACAGAAACCCTTTAAATAAAAGTATCGGTACTCGTACTCGGTTTTATTTAAAAAAATGGTATCGGGACATTCCTATGGATAAGGATTATTTAGAAATCAATGCCTCAAGAAAAATATGCATAGACACGGAAACCAATATCTGCAAGATACTATAACGTCCGGTAATTGCAAATATAAGCCATTATTACAGTGCAGAGACATACCGAGAAATAGGAGCACCATTTATATAAAAGTATATTTCTCTTACTGCACATTTAGCAAAATATGCCTTTAAATTCCCAACCATATTGAGCATTTTATTTTTAACACTTTAACACCTCGGCGTGTCATGTGCTGGAGGATGCGTAATTGGAGCACTTACGTAAGAGGTGCGAGATCTCACCCATGACTATGTTTTCTTCATTATCTTCAGCAGCAGCAGAGATAAAACGAACGCTATGAGGATGGCCAGCAGAGATGGCACGAGCGTTCCTGCATCCAGATCCCAATGTAACGCCCAGCATCACACGACTGCTGTTATTTCCAGAGCATCTTACAGTCTGCAATCATCAAGCCGTGCAAAGGTTCAAAGCCGAGCCGAATCAAGAGGAGGCATGCCTTCTCCTATATTATCCCTCTCTTCATGTAGTTCGTGCTCTGAAACCAAGCGTCTACATTCATTGTCTCAGGCCTATTAGACTAGCCATACAGGACACATGGAAACAGCCTCTGAGCTTACAATCAGGATAGATCAGATCCGAAAAAGATTTCTGCGCTACGTTTGTACAACCCCAATTCCCAAAAAGTTGGGGCATTGTGTAAAATGTACATAGAATCAGAATGCAATGCCATACAGTGGATAAGAATACATATCAGATGTTGAAAGTGGGACATTTTACCATTCCAAGAAAAAAAAATGAAAGGGGTTATTCAGCAATTTATAATGACGACCTATTCTCAGGATAGGTCATCATTATAAGATCGTCAGAGGTCCGAGTCCCGGTACCCCTCGATCAGCTGTTATGGGGAGCCACCATGCTCACTGCACCTCTCCCAAGCACAGCGGCTGCACCTGGAATTGAAGCCATGCTCCATTCACTTCAATGGGGATGAGCAGCAACTAGGTCATGTGACCGATGTGACGCCAGATGGCCTAGGAAGAGGCCGCGTCACTCACTGGGCGCCAGCCCCTTCTAAGGGTACTTTCACACTTGCGTTGGTGCCGATCCGTCTGTTTATTTGCACAGACGGATCCGCACCTATAATGCAAACGTTTGTATCCATTCAGAACCGATCCGTTTGCATTAGTTAAAAAACTGATCCGTTTTGAATTACATTGAAAGTCAATGGGGAACGGATCCGCTTTCAAATGCACCATATTGTGTCATTGAAAACTGATCCGTCCCTATTGACTTACATTGTAATACAAAACGGATTCGTTAGGGTCCGCCTCTTCAGACGGACACCAAAATGCTGCAAGCTGCGTTTTGGTGTCCGCCTCCAAAACAGAATAGAAGCGGAACGGAGCTGAACTGATGCATTCTGAACGGATCCTTATCCATTTAGAATGTATTGGGGCTGAACTGATCTGTTTTGGACTGTTTGTGGGAGCCCTGAAACGGATCTCACAAACGGAATCCAAAACGCGAGTGTGAAAGTACCCTAACAGTTGATCAGCGGGGCTCCCGGCCGTTCTGATACTGATGACCTATCCAGAGGATAACGGATAACCTCTTTAACTCATTTAGAACTTGATGGTAGCCAATGCCATGCATGTCACAAAGTTGTGACAGAGGCAAGAGAAAAGTGGAAAAGTGGTACTAATAAAAAAAAAAAAAAAATTATATATATAATAAAACACAAGCAATTTACTACTAAGTCACATGACTGGGTATGAAAAGGTAGACAGAGTCTCTCAAAAGAGAAGGCTGCGTCTAAAAATTGTGGCACAATTTAAGAAAAATTTTCCTCGATATAAAATTGCAATGACTTGGAATTTCTCACCACTAAGGCCTCTTTCACACGGGCGTCATGTTTGCGTTTTGCACGCGCGTGAGAAAAAACGCCATGTTTGGTACCCAACCCGAACTTCATCACTGAAGTCCGGTTTCGGGTCTTCTGGAGAATTGATTATTTCCCCTTATAACATGGTTATAAGGGGAAATAATAGCATTCTTAATAAAGAATGCTTAGTAAAATGAAGATGAAGGGGTTAAAAATAATAAAAGTTAACTTACCTTAGCCACTTGATCGCGTAGTTGCGATCTGTCCTCTCTTTCCCTGCATCAGCTAAAATCTACAGGACCTGTGATGACGTCACATCACATGGTCCATCACATGGTACATCACCATGGTGATGGACCATGTGATGTGACGTCATCACAGGTCCTTTAGATCTTAGATGCTGCAGGGAAAGAGAGGAGAGATCGCAACTACGCGATCAAGTGGCTAAGGTAAGTTAACTTTTATTATTTTTAACCCCCTCCACTTCATTTAACAATGCATTCTTTATTAAGAATGCTATTATTTTCCATTATAACCATGTTATAAGGGAAAATAATAGAGATTGGGTCCCGTTGCTAAGCAAAAATGCGGGAAAATCGCAACGCATCCGCACTTGCTTGCGGATGCTTGCGATTTTCCCGCAGCCCCATTCACTTCTATGGGGCCTGCGTTGCGTGAAAAACGCAGAATATAGAACATGCTGCGATTTTCTCGCAACGCAGAAGTGATGCGTGAAAATCACCGCTCATGTGCACAGCCCCATAGAAATGAATGGGTCCGGATTCAGTGCGGGTGCTATGCATTCACGTCACGCATTGCACCCGCGCGGAAAACTCACCCGTGTGAAAGGGGCCTAAGAGTACATAAAAGATTCAGAAAATCTGGAGAAATGAAAACTGCATCATGCAGAGAAGAACCAGTATGTCAACAATCCAGAAATGCCACCGTCTTCTCTGGGCCGAATGAAAAACTGTTCAGGGGTCCGATTAATCAAAATTTTTAATTCTTTTTGGAAACCATGGACGCTGTGTTCTGCGGTCTCAATAGGAGAGGGGCCATCCAGCCTATTATCAGAACACATTAGAAAGATCTGCATCCCTGATGGTATAGGGGTGCATTACGGCCTAAGGTGTGGGCAGCTTACACATCTGGAAAGGCACCATCAATGCTGACCAGTATGCAGAGGTTTTAGAAAACATATGGTCCCATCCAGATTTCTCTTTCAGGGAAAGCCCTCCATATTTTAGCCAAACAACGCTAAATCATATGCTGCATCCATTACAACTGCATGGCTTCACAGAAAAAGAGTCCGGGTGCTGAACTGGTCTGCCTGCACTCCAGACCTTTCACTTGGTGCATCGTGAAACAAAAACAAAGAAAAAAAAATATTAAAAACTGTTGAGCAGCTAGAATCCTACATCAGACGAGAATGAGACAGCATTGACCTCCCAAAACCTCCAGCGTTTGGTCTCCTCACTTCTCAGATGTTTACAGACTGTTAAAAGGGATGGGATGCTACATAATGGCAGACATGGTCCTGTCTACCGATTAATCAAGTACTCTAATAAGAAAAAATGAATTAATAGACTTTTTATAAAGAAAAACACTCATCAGACCCCAACACTCTTCGTTCCCCCCTTTGCAATGAGCCCAAGTTCATCAGTTCCCCCCCCAGTGCCATCAGCTCTCCCCCACCCTTGTGCCATAGTCGCCGCTCCCCCTTGTGCCCTCCTGCCCCGCCTCCTGACATCCGGAGTGCACAGCGTCATTGGTTGCTATAACGCTCTGCACTCTCGGCACCAGGCCCCACCCTCTCGTTGTCACCAACGTACGTTTCCAGCAGGGGCGCTGCCGACACTCAATCGTTCCGCGCTGCTCTGGGCCTGGCGTCACACAGCGCGTCTGGTCGCCTCGTGCGTACTTCAGGAGATCAGTGCAGAGCGGGCTTATGGACGTGCTGTGGAGTGTCCAGAGGCCCCTGCTGGAAAGGTGAGTATGCCAAGTGCACTGCAGGAAACCACGGAGCGGGAGTAATAGCAATCGCTTCACTCCCGCTCCGTGGTCACGTGACACAAACGAATCGTCGACACAAAAAATTTCCATAGATTTTTTTTTAAGTTGAATTACTCGATTTAATAGAGTACTCGTTGCAGCCCTAGTCCTTTCCCAACCTTTTTGAGATGCATGGTGGCCATAGGGCTCTAAAGGAGTTATTTTTATTTATTTTTATGAAACGGTAAAATGTCTAATTTTCAACATCTGATCTGTGTTCTGTGATGTATTGTGAATAAAATACAGGTGAATCAGAATGGCAGATCATTGCATTATGATTTTATTTACATTTTACACAGCGCCCAACTTTTTTTGGAAATGGAGTCAACAACTACATGTCACACTCGCCATAGAGGAATGTGTGAAAAGTCTCAGGTAAAGTCCACAGCAGGCAAGTGGGATTAACAAATATCTCACACACTGCAGCGTGTCTGTAGAGGGAAGTGGTACATTTATGCACACGTACACATGTACATATGTCTAAGATTTACATATATACATATTTGCCATGAATAGCCAGTGGGTAGATATGTCCCCTGTGTATATAAAGATATGCATATATGCCCCTGTATTATGTGCATGTCTACATACGCATTAATATGCCCCCGGGTTGGGTGTGTATGTATATATGTGTTTGCGTGCATCTATATACTTATATTTTGCAGGTAAACCACAGTTTGTCCCACAAAATAGAGTGCCAGGTTTTACAAATGGCTCAGAATGGGTTAAATAAAATTAAAGAAACTCACCTGACTGACCCCCCGCTGCTTCTGTTCCAACGCTTCCCGGTTCTCGCTACATGGTCCCTGTTGACAACTGCTCAGCCAATCACTGGCTAAGGCGGGTCATCTCTGCGGCCAGGGATTGGCTGAGCAGGCGTTTTCTGCATGTCAAGAGGCACCAGGAAACAGAGATGGGCAGGGGACCCGGAACGCGAACAGCAGAGGATCAGTGAGGTATGTTTTTTTTGTTTTTGTTTTCCCCAAACCCATTCTGACCCTTTTTTTAAGAAATCTTCATTCGTTGGACAACCCGTTTAACAATCAAAAAAAAAAAAAAAAAAACGCACCCAAACAGGCAAAACTGTACAGTTTTCTGTGCTATAGCAGCCATTATGTGGTCATACCTTCAAAATGGAGAAACGAAAGCGGCAGCATGTGGGGGTCGTTTATTACCGAGTGGCTCATCCAAACGTGCTGCTCAAGAGGAAGGCTGGGGCTACAAGGCGACTTTGGCAATGACTATGCGACCAAAGAACGCAGTGAGCGTGTAGCCATGGAGCCCCAAAACATAATGGAGCTGAAGAGTTGCCAGGACCCCAGAAACGCAATACAATAAAAAAAAAAATTTAACAATTCTGGGGTTGCAGCAACTGGCCATTCCCTCCAGTCCGTGCAAAGCTTGTCATGGCCAAAGTCTGTGTGACCCCAGCCTAAGAGGCGAATGAACGCCAATAGTGCCATGGACGGACCCCGTCACTACATCCACAATAACTAATCTCCCCTTTTATAAGAGATCAGTTTTGGGGACGAAATGTTAACACCGGGAGCATCGACCCATAGCAGTTTTCATCTTCCCAGCGCTGGCATCTGTTTGATTGCTATTGGCAAAATCTCCGTTTTTCCTGCACTAGTTTTGATAAATCTTCCCCAGTGTAGATTGGACATTACCAGCGAGGTTCTGGCAGCCCTCTCTATAACTACAGAGAGCCCTTTAAGCCTCCCAGGCTTCAGAAAAATCTCCCCCTTATTATATCTTATATCACGCTGTGTTAAATGCTCGGTCAGACAACGTGGCGATACACTGCAGTATCAAATAGCAATCATTGAACGTGGAATCAGCCGGAGGAGAGATAAGGAGCGCCAGCCCCGGGGATTCACCAACTACAGAGGAATCTCAAGTGTCATAGGAATACAAGGAAGGAAGCTGGAAGACTACTACATACCCATCATCCCACAGCCAGTGTAATACATGAAGTACACAGACGTCAATATGAATCCCTGTAGCCGCGCTCAGCAGCAGTTCGAATTATGTTATACCGCCTAATACATATCATGAGAGGGCCATCTGCATGTAGCAGAGTTGTCTGTGTATGACTTACCCCCGCTTCAAACATATCAGTTAAACTTCAGCGCAGAAGTCCAGATTTCATAGACTGACAGCGACGGACAGAATAACACAGCATGCAGCGTTTTACTTCCGGTGCTATCCGACATCCGGCATCATAAGTAATGCGCCAGATGAATATGAACGATCTCAAAAATATGGGATTAGTTTTGGCGTTTTCTGCACCAAGCCAGAGGAAAACTGGGCTGTATCACTGGATATATGTGAAGCGGGCCTTAGCGCTCATTCACACTTGCGATGAGTTGTCCGTTTTTCATCCGCATTTGTTCCTTTTTTTTTTTTTATACAGGATGAACCATTTTATAGTTTTTTGTAATGATGTATAAATACAGAGGGAAAAAAAACGGAACAAATACGCACGTGTGAACTATACAAATTCAGAACATGCATTTTTTAGATCCCACCTGTTGACATCTATGGCCCATGTTCAGATCCGCAAAAACATGCCATGGATGGAAAAAGAAGCCAGGCACGCAACAAAATAAAGCAGAAATGCACATATATCCGTGTAATGCAGACGGATTTTTTTTTTTTGCCGCTCCCTTATTTTTGAGATCGTTCATATTCATCCAGCACATCACTTATGATGCCGGCTGTCATATAGCGACGGACAGGAAAACGCTGCACGCTGTGTTATTCAATACGTCGCTGTCAGTCTATGAAATCTGGACTTTTGCACTGAAGATAAACTGGCCGGACAAGTGATAATGTGTGAACCTGGGGCAAGTCATACAGTTATGACAACACACAGACAGCTCTGCTACATGCAGTTTTCACACCAGATCTGCATGTTACTTATGGATTTTTTTTTGCAGATTTTTATGCAGTTTTGCCGCAGATCTCACCTTCTGCATTTCAAAGGGTGAAATCTGCACTGAAAATCCACACAATTGACATGCATCGCTGGTCAATTTCTGCACGGTTTACATGAGATTTAGAAAATCTCATCTACTTAGGCCAGCGGCATACATTGCGGATTACGCAGTTTTTACACGCGTATTTTCGTGCAGGAAAAACTGCAGCGTAATACAGTACCAGCAAAGTGAATGAGGTCCAAATCTGCTGTACACTTAGATTTTTTTCTTCTGTAAGGAAATTGACTGTTGTGTGGATTTTAATATCTGCAGCATGTCAATTGTTTGTGCGATTCTGGACCTTACATAGAGCGGTTTTCCCCATTAAACAGAAAATCTGCGCCAAAAACTACATAAAAACGCACCAAAACCGTGATATAGTGCAGATTTATGTGCGGTTTTATACAAACACGCAACATGTGCCCTTAAATGGTACTCATGTCATTCTGCGGATCTTCCGCACAAAAATCCATATGTAAAACTTACCATTGGGACACACCCTAAAACTTTTCAAATGGCAACAATTATTCAGTAGACTTACTTGCAGTCGTCGGCTTCTTTCACACTCTGGGATTTTTGTCCGGCCGCCTCTCGGCATGTTTGCCGTGCTGGACCAGCCTGCCGACAAGCCTAACGCTAGTGTGAAAGCAGCCTTAGGCCTCTTTCAGACAAGCGTGTCCTCTGTGGAAATCATGCTCCGTGTGTGATTCTCCAATATGAACGCTGCTCATTCTGCAGGAGCGCACTGCATTATACTGATTTATAATGCTGTGTGTCTCAGCATAATCCTACTGCTACAGAATTATACTGGCAGCATTATGTCAGTGTAATTCAGTAGATACTGGTCAGGCAGGAGACACACAGCATGGTGGGAAACCACAAATAAGTTAGGCCTAATTCACACGTCCGCAATCTACATCCGCACCCGTTCCACAAATTTGCGGAACGGGTGCGGACCTATTCATTTTGAATGGGAACGTGATGGATGCGGAGAGCACACAGTGTGCTCTCCGCATCCGCATTTGCGGAGCGCGCCGCCGATCTTCCAGACGGCGGCTCCGCAAAAATATAGAGCATGTCCTATTCTTGCCCGCAATTGCGGACAAGTATAAGCATCTCTATAGGACTGGTGGCAAGGTGTTTTGCGGATCCGCAAAACACTACGGACGTGTGAATAAGGCCTCACTGTGCAAGCTGAGATACATAGCTCTGCTGCACCTGATGCGATAAAGTCATTAGGGGCGCAGCAGAAAAAGTTTGGCACAGCTCACAGTGACATATTGGTGGTTTCACACATGGCGCCTCTGTAAGGGTGCGGGTGAGCATGCAGAAGATCTGCTCCGATATCTGTGAAACCAAAGTGTTTTTAGGTGCGGATTTGCGGCAGATCTCACCCTTCATTGGAGAGAGGTGATATCCGCACCTAACACCGCACATAATTGACATGCCGCGGATTTGGAAATCGGTGCGCTCAATTCCCACGCAGAACAAATCCGCCAAGTGAACATGGGTCTATTCTCACACGCTTTGCTGGCACTGCAGTATGCTGCGGTTTTTCCGCACGGCAATCTGCAGGTAGCCTAAAGGAGAAGTGACATGTACTGTCTGACCCGAGTGATCTGTACACCTATGTCTGCCTACAAACAACACTATACAGTAAGTGAAATAATCCGCCACACGGTACTTACCCCCCGCCCTAGATCGTAAGTCGGCCACGGTGGTCTGGACAGTGGACATGTTGATGACGGTGGTGAAGATGCTGCCCCTCGGACCTTACAAGGCTCAGCGTTAACCTGAAAAACGACATCAAAACAATAAGGTAAATATAAGAAGACGGGATCAACTATCCGCTATCGAGGGTCAGCTACCTGCCGAGCAGAGCGAAGACCGCGCTACACGGGAGTCAACAGAACGGGAGACGACAGTAACCAGTACATATAATGGGATGATAAAAATACAATCGAAAAACAACATAATTACAACGTATCGCTGAAAAGGGAGGGGAAACGATGGCACAACATCAAGCGTCTGATCTAGAAATGAGGTAATTGGGAGCTGCCGCTCAGAGGGTGGCAGATGTCAGATGTGACTACAGCACAGCGAGATTTAAAGGGCTCTTGAGGGGTCGGGGGAAATGACAAGAGATTGGAGCGCTATGACAGGAAACACCGGAGGATGGGGGTCATTGTATGACCAGATGACAGTCCATTGGAGGGGAGGGGTTAATGAGCTATCACACAACGTCTGCACCCTGCACGGTATATGGAGGGGTGCTAAGCACTTAGGAGGTGGGCTATTAGTACGGCTGGCCACGACATAACATGATCTGGTATTTTTTGGGTGAAAAAAAATCCCGTAAACAATTAACCGCAAGCAATTTTAATATAATTAACGATCAGTCATAAGGATAAAGCACAGTAAGTTCACCAAGTGATCCGAGACGCAACGATCATCGCTAGCCATTGAATCGGCTAAGAAATAGTTACGCCTGTGCTCGGCGTCAGCTACGAATAAGTATGAATGAGACACAGGGGCGTATGAATGAACACACATGATCTCACAGATGGCAACGGGGGGACTTAGCAGTACCAGATAAGCAGGGCCGGAGATCTTGATGTTGTCACTGTCACTTCAAGGCTTTCAGCACAGCAAGCCCTCCTCCGTCCATCAGGATTCAGCTCCTCCAGCCCAGCACGGGGGCAAATCTTCGTCTCACAAATGCCCCTCTTTCTCTCTCTGAGTATTCACATGTGTAAAGTAGACTACTACCCCAGACCCCACCAGAGAGCGCCCGGTGCACGTCCTCCTCCCTGCTGCTCCGAGCACTACTGAGCACTGAGCTGCCTGGCCGCCCGCTCCCTGTTCGGAGCGTACCATTACACAGAAAGGGGGAGTGACGCCTCATAGACAACGAGGAAGAGAAATGAAAAAAACGGAAATAGCCGCGCTGTGGCGATATAAAGCAATATTTGAGTACGTTTTTATTTTAGTGTGTGACTAAGAGAAGTAAAACTGTTTTCATCCACAAAACACAGCCGTCTCATCACTGGTCCCCCTGTAATGGTCATGGTCGGGCGCGCTCGGCTTCTGAATCGCGGCCAGTAGTAGTCACAGGGCAGTGCGGTTTTACCATCCATTATTGTATTATTGTGCCTCACTCCTCCATTACTGGCGAGCCGTGTGACCGGCGTCCTCAGGCGCCACTGCTTATAATGGCATCTTACCAGGCTCATTTATGAAAACTAATGTAAGCGGGAATGGCAGCTGAGCGCACAACAGCCAATCAGATTACTTGTTTCATCTTCTAACCTGCATTAGGAAAATAAAAGCTGGAATCTGATTGGTCGGTACTTCCATTGCCGGAGTTGGTCCCTCTTGTGCACATAAAGCAGTAATTTACTAATACAGCTTCCCACTAGGTTTATTGAGTGATTTAGACATTTTTTATGCACTTGTCCGAAAAAGGGGGTGTGATTGAAATATGATGGTGTTTAGGTTTATTGGTGCCGCAAAAGACTAAAAATGCCTTAAAGCTTGGTATCATGCAGCTCTAGGCACTTTTGGGGGAGATTTTGTAAAGGGGTTTTCTGGGACAAGAATATAAATGTCCTATCCTCTGAATAAGTCATCAGTATCTGGTCCCAGCAGAGTGAGCGCTGGACTCTTCCTAGGCCAGTGATGTCACATTCATTGGTCTCATGACTATTGTGCGGCTCAGTCCCATTCAGGGGCTGCAAAACCAAGCATAGCCACTATACAATGTAGGGCGCTGTGCCTGGTAAGCTGTGAGGAGGCCGCAGAGCTCACTGGAGCACCACAGTATCGTCAAACAACTGATTGGTGGCGGTAACAGTTGTTGGACCCCCTCTGGTCAGATACTGATGACCTGTCCTGAGTATAGCTCATCAATATTCTACTTCTGGAAAGTCCTAGAAGTCCAAAATGATCAAGACCTAAAAGTAGATAAAGATAACCAAATGAGTCAAAAATATTAGATATTCTGTGAGCAGCAAAACTATGTGAATCTTTAGGATCAACAGATTTGAAGATGAAATTAGAGTCAGGTGTTTTCAATCAATGGGATGACAAGTAGGTGTGAGCGGGGGGTCTGTTTTATTTAAAGAACAGGGATCTGTGTTCCTCAGAACACATTTGTGGAAGTATATCATGGCACAAATGAAGATTTCTGAGGACCTCAGAAGAAGAGTCATTGATTCTCATCAGGCTAGATAACCTAACACTGGTTGTACTTACCTGGCTCCCCGTCACCCGTGTCGCTTCTGATGGCCGCCGCTGCATCTCCCCATCACATGGCTAAAAACATCCAGCGGGGTGGGGGATGTTGTTCAGTCAATAGCAGGCTGCAACGGGAACGAGCCTTCCCTAGCATAGCGGGTGGGCTAGGGAGGCTCATCCCCCATCGCGGCCTGCTGTTAAATGTTTTCATCCATGCGACAGGGAGATTCAGCAGCGGCTGTATGGGCATCAGAAGAGACGTGGGTGCCGGGGAGCCAGGTAAGTACAATCTCTGTGAGGGGCCCGGGCATATGGGGTTTAGGGTTTGGATAACCCCTTTAAAATCTCACCCAGATTGGGAAAGCTGGTTCTCCAGTTGATTTTCCTCCATGCCCAGTCATTTACCTTGCAGCAAGCAACTTTTTTCTGGTTTTCACTATATATTGGTAGCTTATACAGTGCTCATTTCCAGCCAAAAAATAAGTGGCCGGGAATATATGTCTACCATTGAATTCTAAGAGATTTACTGGTTTAACAGCCATCATAACTCAGGAAAAACTATGGTCATTGCTTAGAACTACAGCCAGCAAACTCAGAAACTGCTACCGGTATTCCAGTCTTCCTTAACCACTCTGGTAGGTAGGAAGCTAAGGCTACCCCTAGGTTCTTCAGTAGAGCCTACCACAAGGCCTGATGGACTTGTCGGCTAGGGACCCAAGCTACTGCCGAGTAAGGTGGTGGGAAAATGGTGTAAGCTCGCTAGAAACAGACCTACCAGAATGACTGGGATGCAAAAGAATAGTTAACAAGCAGAGTCAAAACAAGGGAGTTGGATAGCGCAAAACAGCAGACTAGTGATTAATCCCGAAAAGTCATATTCAGAATACCAGGAGAATGAGTAGTAGCCAAATCAGCAGATGATAGGTGTAACGGGCAGTTGGTGTGGACACACTGTACTTACTAGTTACAACTTACTAGTTTAGGCTATCCCTAAGGGCTCTTTCACACTGGCGTTTGAGTTTTCCGGCATAGAGTTCCGTCCTCGTTGCTCTATGCCGGAAAAATCCTGATCAGGATTATCCCAATGCATTCTGAATGGAGAGAAATCCGTTCAGGATGCACCAGGATGTCTTCAGTTCAGGACCGGAACGTTTTTTGGACGCAGCAAATACCGCAGCATGCTGCGCTTTTTGTTCCATCCAAAAATCAGGAACACTTGCCGCAAGGCCTGATCCGGAATTAATGCCCATTGAAAGGCATTAATCCGGATCCGGCCTTAATCTAAACGTCGTTTCGGCGCATCGCTGGATCCGACGTTTAGCTTTTTCTCAATGGTTACCATGGCAGCCAGGACGCTAAAGTCCTGGTTGCCATGGTAAGATGTAGTGGGGAGCGGGGGAGCAGTATACTTACCATCCGTGCGGCTCCCGGGGCTCTGCAGAGTGACGTCAGGGCGCCCTACACGCATGGATCACGTGAGCATGGGGCACTCTGACGTCATTCTGGAGCGCCCCGGGAGCCGCACGGATGGTAAGTATACTGCTCCCCCGCTCCCCACTACTACTATGGCAACCAGGACTTTAATAGCGTCCTGGCTGCCATGGTAACCTGAAAGCATTTCGAAGACTGATCAGGATCCTGATCAGTCTTCTAATGCTTCAGGCGACTTGCGTTCTGACGGATCCGGCGGGACGGAAGTGCCTGCTGGATCCTCAGAACGCAAGTGTGAAAGGACCCTAAGGGCATTGTCCTGGTGATCCCCTGGTTTTTACCTTTAACCCCTGTATAGAGATCTGGTCTCTGCTGCCGGCCACGCACCAGGCCGCTACCTCTTGGAATAGTTCTGGTGTAGTTGGCAGCTTATCCACAGGCAGAGTTTGTACCTATACGTGAAACAGGTCAGAGGTCAGAGCAGGCAGCAGAGTATCAGAATCAGTTAAAAAGCAGAGGTTTGGTAAATAGGCAGGCTGAATAGCACACCTTCACTAGGTAAACTATCAAGCTAAAGTTTAATGCCTTAAATGCCCAGAAGTGACCTGTGATTGGATGGGTGCATGCTCTCTGGCCCTTTAAGAGCACATCTGCACGCACACCCTAAGACAGAAGACCTGAGAGGAGATCGCAGGCCACGGCCTGCAACAGAGGAGCAGGGCAGCAGTGGGCACATGGCACACTGGCGACTGGACCCGCGGCAGATGGCAGAGGAGAGCAATAGGGTCTGACCACTGGTAAAGCAGGAGGAAGAGCAGGGTAAGAAACGCATCTCTCATGTACATTAAGAGGAACACAGAATGCCATCATAAGAAGAGGTCTAGAATCTAGAAAACAAGCCACAGTCAGGATACCAGGGGTTTCAGTAGAAGCCAAATCACAGATGATAGGTTAATCCATAAAACAAGCCTGAGTCAGATTACCAGGCATTCAGATACAGTGGTAATAAGTAGCACGAAGCGCATGAGCCAGGATTCACAAAATCACAGGCAACTGGCAATCACTGAGTAGCGGTCTCAACTCCCCAGTTTAGCTCTGGTACTGGATTCTTGGTTTCCAGCCTCACTGATAGGTCAACCAGCCAGGGCTTGACTGGTGGGCATGTCAGCCCTCCTAGCACAGCTATGCACAGTATCTTGGATTAGTAAACTCCTGACACCCATAGACTTTAGTGGAGAGGGCCATGAATATGCACGCCACCTCTCAGATATGTGATTGCAGTAGGGGGTAAGGTGGTCTCCAGGTCACAGAGGTTATATGGGGGGGCACCAAGCCTATTCCTGTAGTCATTGAACTCAGCTCACTGCAGAGCTAAAAGACAAATAGCTGACTGTAAAACAATTATCGGACATGGTAGGATAGTATTCAATTATTTATAATAAATTACTCTTCCAAAACCCTCAGTGTATCAGTATTTACCCGTTACCACCATCTATACTGAAAACCTCTATATGCCTCCATATGAAATCGGAGGGTACAGTAGAGGGCTGAAGCCCCTCTATAAGGTCTATTATGAATTCATACAAATGGAGTTGTAAGGATTTGTTACATTTCATGTTCATTGTGTAGACGATTTAAAAAGATCCAGTGTCCTCTTACATAGTATGGCGCCACCTGGTGTTTAAAGTTTATAGTAATGTGCATCTACTGAGCTAAATGCTGCTGGTCTCAGGTGCTTAGGTACTTTTACACTTGCGGCAGGACGGATCCGGCAGGCTGAATCCGTCCTGCCGCAAGTGCCCGTGCACTGCCGTGCTGCCGCTCCGTCCGCCTTGACTATAAAGGGGCGGAGCTATGGCGCTGCGCGGCAGTGCACGGCCAGAGATCGCCGGACTAAAAGTCCTGCATTTCCGACTTTTCAGTCCGGCGAACTTTGCCGGGCACTGCCGTGCTGCACCGTAGCTCCGCCCCCCGTCCTATTATAGTCAATGGGGACGGAGCGGCAGTGCACGGGCACTTGCGGCAGGACGGATCCGGCAGGCTGAATAGCCTTCCGGATCCGTCCTGCCGCAAGTGTAAAAGTACCCTTAGTAAGTCTCCTAACAGCCAGGTCTCTGCATAATGTCCTCCGTTCACTGCAGAGCAGCTAACAGAAATAATTTTCTGTAGGGATGAGATACCTTTCTATTAGCTGCACTATGCACAGAGCTGGCTTTGAAAAGAGTTACTACTGAGCATGTGTGACCAGCAGCACACAGTTCACTAGATGGATATACACACTGCTGTACAGTTTGAACACCAGGTGGCACCATACTGTGTAAGTAAATGACAACTCTTCATTGGATTAATTTTTGTTGAAGGGCATCTGTCAGCAGATTTGTACTTATGACACTGGCTGACATGCTTCATGTGCACTTGGTAGCTGAAGACATCTGTGTTGGTCCCATGTTCATATGTGCTCGCACTGCTGAGAAAAAGGATGTTTTAATATATGCAAATGAGTCTGTAGGAGCAACGGGGGCGTTACCATTACACCTAGAGGCTCTGCTCTGTCTGTAACTGCTGCAGTCTCTACACCTTGATTGACAAGGGCCAGGCAGTGTAAAAGTGATCACACCTGACTGGCCCTGTCAATCAAAGTGCAGAGGGTGCAGCAGTTGCAGAGAGAGCAGAGCCTCTAGGTGTAACGGCAAGGCCCCGGTTGCTCGTAGAAGCTCATTTGCATATATTCAAACATCATTTTTCTCAGCAATGCGTGCACACAACAACATAGGAACAACAAAGATGTCTTCAGCTGCCAAGCGCGCATGAAACAGGTCAGCCACTTTCATAGGTACACATCTCCAGACAGAAGCCTTTTAGCTGCCTGTAAATGCAACATGCCACCCCCTCAGGGCTGATCGGGTCCCAGTGTTAAGAATGAACTCACCTTATCCACTTGATCGTGTAGTTGCCGATCTCTTCTGTCTTCTTCAAGCATTAGCTGACATCTAAAGGACCTGTGGTGACGTCACATCACATGGTCCATTCACATGGTCCATCTTACCATGGTGATGGACCATGTGATTGGACCATGTAATGTGACGTCATCACAGGTCCTTTAGCCAGCAGCTAATGCTTGAAGAAGACAGAAGAGATTGGCAACTATGCGATCAAGTGGATGAGGTGAGTTCATTTTTTAATTTTTAACCCCTTAAAGGGATTCTGTCACCATGTTACAGCATATATAGATGCGGACATGCACGGCTAGATCGCCGCTAGCATGTCCGCACTATATGTGTGCCATAGCGCTGCGCTTCTTTATTGACTGTAAAAAATGATTTTATTAATATGTCAATTAGGGAGTCAAGGTGCCCGGGGGGCGGTACGAACCTTTCCTGTGCCCAGCCACGCCCCCTGTGAAGGAGCCCTGCACCGCCTCCGTTGTATCATTCTCATCCGTGCTGACAGTTAGAGCGCTGTAAGTCTCGCGATGCGCGAGATCGCGCATGCCCAGTTCTTTCCCTGAGGCTGATGCCAGCACAGGGAAGGAACACTATGTCAGAACTGGGCATGCGCGATCATGAACAGATGCAGATGGTTGTATTATCTGAACGGATGCGTTTGTGCAGATCCATGACGGATCCGCACCAAACGCGAGTGTGAAAGTAGCCTAACACTATTGATGATGAGTCGCAGACGAGACTCTTTGCCTGGCACTAGCGCCATTGACCCTGAAAGGATGCCCACAGAGTCATATACTCCGTCTGTTCCAGAATTTAATTCTGTCACGGGCTTCCGTTATGATGTTATGAGGTTTAGGGGGGTGGAATTTTTAAAAACGCTTCTTATCAGAAGAGCTGGTAAATTTGATGGTTGAGCAGACCAATTTATATGCTGCTCAATTCATCGCTAGTCACCCCACCTCATTACACCAAGAATGGCGTATGGCGGGATACCATATATCAATGTGACACCTGTCCAGATAAGCCTGGACTGCATTAAGCAGTGTTTACGCATTTACCGTACTTCCCTAGACTATTAATTTAATCAATTCACATTTTTAATTTATTATGCAATCCACTGTTTTTTAACATTCCAAATTTCATTATATTATTAGCCAATTATAGTTTGGAAACTTAGACAAACTCCAAAACCTAAAAAAAAATTCTCATTATACCCCTAGATGAATAACGTAAAATAGTAAAATTCTCACTACACCCCTAGATGAATACTTTAGGGGGTGTAGTTTCCAAAATGGTCACATTTTGGGGTACCTCAGGGTAACTTCAAATGCAACAGACAGCGCCTGAAAATTATTCCAGGGAAATCTGCCCTCCAAAAGCCATATTGTGCTCGGCCGTACGCCCATACAGCAGTCGAGAAGCACATATGAGTTGCTGCTGTAATTCAGGAGAAAATGGGTAACAAATTTTGTGGTGACTTTCTTCTGTTACCCCTTACATAGTGACATCGTTTATAAGGCCGAAAAAAGACATCTGTCCATCCAGTTTTGGCTGTTATCCTGCAAGTTGTGACAATGAAAAACTTGGGCCTAAAGTGACATTTTTCAGTAAAATATGTTATTTTTCTTTTTACAGCCAAGGCTTTCTAAATTCTATGAAAAGCATATTGGGCCAAAGTGCTCACTACACTCTATGAAAAATTCCTGGGGGGGGGGGGCGGTGTAGTTTCCAAAATGGGGTCACTTTTTTGGGGTTTCCACTGTGAGGTACCTCAGGGTACCTTCAAATGGGACACAGCGCCTGAAAATTATTCCAGTGAAATCTGCCCTCCAATAGCCATATTGTGCTCCATCTGTTCTAAGCTCTTCCATGCGCCCATATCGTTTGGCTGTTAACCCTTGCTGTGTTACAGGAAAAAAATGTATTAGAATGGAAAATCTGCAAAAAAAAGGGAAATTTTGAAATTTCATCTCCAACTTTCTTTCATTCTTGTGGAGCACCTAAAGGGTTAAAAAAGTTTGTAACATCAGTTTTGAATAACTTGAGGGGTGCGGTTTCTAAAATGGGGCCACTTTTGGGTGGTTTATACTATGTAAGGCCCACAAAGTGACTTCATAACTGAACTGGTCTTTAAAAAAGTGGGTCTTAGAAATTTTCTTAAAAAATGTAAGAATTGCTTCTAAAATTCTAAGCCTTCTAATGTCCTAAAAAAATCAAAATGATGGCAACATAAAGTAGACATGTGGAAATGTAAAGTAATAACTATTTTGTGAGGTATCTGCCTTAGGCCTAATTCATTTCATAGGGGCAGGAATGGATGTGGACAGCACACTATGTGATGTCCGCATCCGTGTTTCCGCATCCGTGTTTCCGCATCCGTGTTTCCGTTTCCGCAAAAAAATAGAACATGTCCTATTCTTGTCCGCAATTGCTATAGTGTGGTGTGTGGTCCGCAAAATGCGGAATGCACATTGCAGCCGTCCGTGTTTTGCGGATCCGTGTTTCCGTGTTTTGCGGATCCGTGTTTCCGTGTTTCCGCAAAACACACTATGGACGTGTGAATAAGGCCTTAGGCCGCACGAACGTATTTTCTTTCCGTGTCCGTTCCGTTTTTTTTCCGGACCATATGCGGAACTATTCATTTCAATGGGTCCGCAAAAAAAACATATGGTACTCTGTGTGCATTCCGTTTCCGTGTGTCCGTTTTTCCGTTCCGCAAAAAAATAGAGCATCTCCTATTTTTTCTAGTTTGCGGACAAGGATAGGCATTATTACAATGGATCCGCAAAAATAACGGATCCGCTAAAAAAACGGATGCCATGCGGAACGTCATCCTTTTTTTTGCGGATCCGCAATTTGCGGACTGAAAAACTCATAGGCCTTACCCTAGGTACACACCTAAGCGTTTTACAGCGCGTTCAAACGCGCTGTAAAACGCACAACATGTGAAAAGCCATGCTTCCCTATGGGCATGGTTCACATTTGGGCGTTTTACAGTGCGTTTGAACGCGCTGAAAAACGCCAAACGCTGTCGCTTCAGCATAAGCTTCTTTGGGGCGTTTTAACGCGCCTATGGGCCATGCTAAAATAGTGGTGAATCACTGAATCGCGCGTATGATGCGCATTTCTCAATTGCAAAAACGCGCATCCAAAAACGCACGTAAAACGCGCATCATACGCGCGATTCAGAAACGCCTAGGTGTGTTCCCAGCCTTAGGCCTTGTCCGTTAATTTTTTCTTCACGGATAGGATGCTTCCCCATTCATTTCAATGGGTCCGTCAAAAAATGCGGATGGTTAACTGTTTTTATTCCGCATCCGTGGTCCGTGTTTACCTTCCGTCAAAAAAATAGAGCATGTCCTATTTTTTTCACGTTTGCGGACAAAGATAGGCATTATTACAATGGATCTTCCAAAAAAACTGATCCGTCAAAAAAAATGGTCCGTCATCCGTTTTTTTTGACGGACGAAGCGGACGCGGAGGCAGGCAATGGTCGTGTGCATGTAGCCTTAAAAGCAGAGAAATTCAAATTTAAAAAATTGTCAATTTTTTCAAATTCTCTGTAAATTTGGAATTTTTTTCTGAAATAGAGTAAAGGTGAAACACATTGACTCAAATTTACCACTATCATGAAGTACAATGTGTCAGGAGAAAACAATCTCAGAATGGCTTGGATAAGTAAAAATGTTCCAAAATTACAGTTTTACCACATAAAGTGACACATGTCAGATTTGCAAAAATCCGTCTGGTCATGAAGGTACAAAATGGCCCGGTCATTTAGGGGTTAATATACTTTCTCCCCTGACTTCTAGGAACAATCTCAGGGTGCATATATTTCAGTTTCTTTAGTAGCGTAGCTTTTCTGGAAGCAAAGTGGTGTTTTGAAGGAATACGTCTGTCTTTTGCTATGAGTCAGAAGAGTAGCATCAGTATTTTGAATCCAGGAGAAAATCTGTGTTCTTGATAGCTCAGGAGGACGGTATTAGACATGCTGCACATTCGCTCAGAATCGGTTTCAGAGCACGCCTTTATTTCAGACAATGACCTGTAGAAAGTGAAGTGTCACTTAGTACAAGGGGCATTCTCAAGATCAGCCAGGGCGCTGCTGAGGTTACACATCTGATAAATTATACATGTGCATTTCACTGACTATGTGTAAAACATCAGTTTCAGGAATTCTAAACCACCAGGAAGCCGGGACACTTGCTGTTTAAGTGCTGCAGTTTAGTTTTATTATAGAAAAAGTTCTTTTTTAGGTTTACTCTTGTGATTTGGGCTGATTGCCAGCATTGTCACCTTGTTAATGGCAACTGGCAGTATTACTTAGGTGCTCTAATCACACAGTACGGCTCGGATTAGATAACAAGAGTACATGTGCGGGGTTCTGAAGCTCATGCGGTTATTTTACATAGCATCACCCTGAATAAACCGAGTATAAGTATATCCATATGCCTTAGGAAGTTATTGGCTATACACTTATTCCGCTGACAGCTATTCTTGCAGCCCCTCCTCCCCATACACATATATATAAATATATATATATATATATATATATATATATATATATAGAAAAAAGAAAAACGGACAGCACTCCAAAATACAAACCGTGAAAAAGTTTATTCACCCATGTGGTAAATACAATGCGACGTTTCGGCTCAGCTATAGAGCCTTTCTCAAGCTGAATACATGCATGCAAAGTGCAACAATAAATAGGGTGGCCAATTAAGGCAACACAAGTGATGCATAATTAACATTGATTACAAATGTGAATAAATACAAAAAGAGACACTGCATATATAATAATACAAGCCATAAAAGTGCATATTTCGATAAAGTGCCATAGTGCAAATAAATGTATGAATAAAAACACAATTTCATATGTACATATAATACCGATGTGTATAATGAGGGCGTGCTGTAGTGACGTAAAAACAAAGCGCCATGGAACTATTGCAATCACATACATACCAAACAACCAAAGCATGGTGGGGTAGCGGGACTGACATCGCACACCTTGATGACGTATCTCCAGGAAGAGCATACCGCTCAAGGATCGCGATAGATGCGAGGAGATTAGATCTAAGTATGCGCATGCGTGGTATAGCAAGCACCACTCCGGGGCCATATTGAGAAGGGGCAACATGCCAGCAGTTGTCCGGGAAGCTGCTGATTCGGCAAAGACAGAGTAGTGGCTTGTCACAGCCACAAAACTCCATCTCACCTCTCCATTATGTGTCACACGGCCTGCTGCGGGACACCGCAGCGTGCCAAGTGCACTTTTGGGAGTATCCGAACCCATATAGCGTCGGCACATAGGGATCTCCTATTATGGCAAACATGCCCCCATTATAAAATGGACACCCGAGGATGCTATAAAGTTACACTGTTTCAAAAAATACAGTCTGCATGTCGCAAATAAAATTCCAAACATAAGAAAAAATATGTGCATATATAAATAAATACGGCCGTAGCAAGGGTTCTTATCCTTGTTTAAATTGCGTAAATTGCAAGTATATTATCAAAGGACAATATTTTGTCCATCCAATGTCAGGTTTGTCTTTTTCTATTCAACATTATTTAACATGCAACTCTAATTATGTTGTTTATGTGTTGACATGCCCCTGCCGGTTGCTGTATGTTGGGGAGACCTCTACAGACCTAAAGACTCGTCTGAATAATCATAGACTCTCCATCAGATAGCAACGACAGGACTTACCAGTTTCCAAGCATTTTACCAGGGCTGACCACACAGAACGTGACCTCAGGTGTTGTATCATTGACCACATTCCAACACCACGCAGGGGAGGCAATAGATCTCTTTTATTGAAAAAAAGAGAGCTCTACTGGATATTCACTCTAAAGAGTTTAAGACCACATGGATTGAATGTGGACTATAATCCGAGTTGGTGTTCATAGATAAGGGCTCACCTTCTTTGAATCAAGTTTTTTGCCTCTGTTATTCCTGCTGTACATGTGTCTGTTATCTTCTGATACTAATATTGGATATATATTTTTTCTTGTTTTACAGAGCTCGAGCTCTACAGCGCCCATATGAGGAACAAGCATCACACATATCCAACAGCATACATTTGTGATCAATGGGATAACTGGTCATGACATCGCCACTTTATTTATTTATATATGCACATATTTTTTCTTATGTTTGGAATTTTATTTGCGACATGCAGACTGTATTTTTGAAACAGTGTAACTTTATAGCATCCTCGGGTGTCCATTTTATAATGGGGGCATGTTTGCCATAATAGGAGATCCCTATGTGCCGACGCTATATGGGTTCGGATACTCCCAAAGTGCACTTGGCACGCTGCGGTGTCCCGCAGCAGGCCGTGTGACACATAATGGAGAGGTGAGATGGAGTTTTGTGGCTGTGACAAGCCACTACTCTGTCTTTGCCGAATCAGCAGCTTCCCGGACAACTGCTGGCATGTTGCCCCTTCTCAATATGGCCCCGGAGTGGTGCTTGCTATACCACGCATGCGCATACTTAGATCTAATCTCCTCGCATCCATCGCGATCCTTGAGCGGTATGCTCTTCCTGGAGATACGTCATCAAGGTGTGCGATGTCAGTCCCGCTACCCCACCATGCTTTGGTTGTTTGGTATGTATGTGATTGCAATAGTTCCATGGAGCTTTGTTTTTACGTCACTACAGCACGCCCCTCATTATACACATCGGTATTATATGTACATATGAAATTGTGTTTTTTATTCATACATTTATTTGCACTATGGCACTTTATCGAAATATGCACTTTTATGGCTTGTATTATTATATATGCAGTGTCTCTTTTTGTATTTATTCACATTTGTAATCAATGTTAATTATGCATCACTTGTGTTGCCTTAATTGGCCACCCTATTTATTGTTGCACTTTGCATGCATGTATTCAGCTTGAGAAAGGCTCTATAGCTGAGCCGAAACGTCGCATTGTATTTACCACATGGGTGAATAAACTTTTTCACGGTTTGTATTTTGGAGTGCTGTCCGTTTTTCTTTTTTCTATATATGGGCTTTGAGCCAGTAGCCCTAGGACATAGCACCCGACCTTTGTGATCTTCCGGTGCCGCCAGTTTTCTGATATATATATATAATATATATATATATATAAAATATATATATATATATATATATATATATATAAATATATATATATATATATATATATATATATATATATATATATATATATAAATATATATATATATAAATATATATAATATATATATATACATATGTGCACTTGGTTGAGCTTGCATGTGCTTGCACGTAATAAGAACAAAAAAAAATTACACATTCTCATTATTTATTTAGCAAAAACTAGGCCATCATGCAGAAGCTGCGTGTGAAAACTTAAAGGGGTTTGATGAGATTTTTTTTACTGATGACCTATCCTCTGATTGGTGAGTTTCCAACACCCAGGACCCCCACCGATCAGCTGTTTGAGAAGGTAGAGGCACTCCAGTGAGCGCCGCGGCCTTATCTCTGCTTTTCCTAGGCCACTAACGACACGTATATCGATCAGGTGAATGGGGATGAGCTGCAATACCAAGCACAGCCGCTATACAATGTACGGCACACTGTGCTTGGTAAGCTGCGAGAGGGCTGCGGCAATCACAGGAGCACCGGTGCCTTCTCAAAACAGCTGATCGGCGGGGGTCCAGGTTTCGGACCCCCACCGATCAGATACTGATGACCTATCCAGAGGAAAGGTCATCAGTATAAAATTCTCAGAAAAACCCTCCATAGGAACTAAGAGGGTAGGTAGTAACCCAGCACTGCTAAACAAATGCACCTGATTAATTGATCATCAGAAAGTGTGACCACCTCTATAAAGCAGCCAATTTGGCAGTTTGCTGGTCTAGAGCATTCAGATATGTTACACAATGCCGAGGAGGAAAGACATTGGCAGTGATCTTAGACAAGCAGTTATTGCTGCCCATCAGTCTGGGAAGGGTTATCAGGCCATTTCCATACAATTAGGCCTCTTTCACACGGGCGTCATGTTTGACGCCCGGATAAGAGGCGGGTGCGTTGCGGGAATATGCTCTTTTTCCCGCGCGGGTGCAAACGTTTGTAACGCGTTTTGCACGCGCGTGAGAAAAAACGCCATGTTTGGTACCCAGACCCGAAGCCGGACTTCATCACTGAAGTCCAGTTTCGGGTAGAGTATTCTGGAGAATTTATTATTTTCCCTTATAACATGGTTATAAGGGGAAATAATAGCATTCTTAATAAAGAATGCTTAGTAAAATGAAGAGGAAGGGGTTAAAAATAATAAAAGTTAACTTACCTTAGCCACTTGATCGTGTAGTCGCGATCTCTCCTCTCTTTCCCTGCATCAGCTAAGAACTAAAGGACCTGTGATGATGTCACATCACATGGTCCAATCACATGGTCCATCTTACCATGGTGATGGACCATGTGATTGGACCATGTGATGTGATGTCATCACAGGTCCTTAGTTCTTAGCTGATGCAGGAAAGAGAGACAGATCGCGACTACGCGATCAAGTGGCTAAGTAAGTTAACTTTATTATTTTAACCCTTCCTCTTCATTTAACAATGCATTCTTTATTAAGAATGCTATTATTTCCCTTATAACCATGTTATAAGGAAAATAATAGAGAACGGGTCCCGTTGCTAAGCAACCATGCGGGAAAATCGCAACGCATCCGCACTTGCTTGCGGATGCTTGCGATTTTCCCGCAGCCCCATTCAATTCTATGGGGCCCTGCGTTGCGTGAAAAACGCACAATATAGAGCATGCTGGGATTTTCATGCAACACAGAAGTGATGCGTGAAAATCACCGCTCATGTGCACAGCCCCATAGAAATGAATGGGTCCGGATTCAGTGCGGGTGCAATGCGTCCTCCTCACGCATTGCACCCGAACTCGCCCGTGTGAAAGGGGCCTTAGAAGTCCATCATTCTACAGTGAGAAAGATTATTCACAAGTAGAAAACATTCAAGTTAATTGTCCGTCTTTCCAGGATTGGAGGTCCCAGCAAATTCACCCCCTGCACTTCAAGTAAATGTTGAAAACTGTTTCTCTACATTGAACTGCAAAACAGTAAAAAAATGTCTAGACAAGGCTCTAAACACTCTTTTATGGCTGAACCAACACAGATACATCATGCCTCTGAACCGGCAGACGTACAGGGACATAAAGATTCTGCAGATATTACCAAACAGAGTGTAAGGCCTCTTTCACACGGGCGTCACGTTTGACGCCCGGATAGGATGCGGATGCGTTGCGGGAAAATGCGCAATTTTTCCGCGCGTGTGCAAACTTTTGTAATGCGTTTTGCACGCGCGTGGGAAAAATCGGCATGTTTGGTACCCAGACCTGAACCCGGACTTCATCACTGAAGTCCGGTTTCGGGTCTTCTGGAGATTTTATTATTTTCCCTTATAACATGGTTATAAGGGGAAATAATAGCATTCTAAATAAAGAATGCTTAGTAGAATGTGGATTAAGGGGTTAAAAATAAAAAACTTAACTCACCTTAGCCACTTGATCGCGTAGTTGGCGATCTCTCTTCAAGCATTTGCTGCAGTCTAAAGGACCTGTGATGACGTCACATCACATGGTCGAATCACATGGTCCGTGATGGACCATGTGATGTGACGTCATCACAGGTCCTTTAGACTGCAGCTAATGCTTGAAGAGAGTAGAGAGATCGCCAACTACGCGATCAAGTGGCTAAGGTGAGTTAAGTTTTTTATTTTTAACCCCTTAATCCACATTCTACAAAGCATTCTTTATTTAGAATGCTATTATTTTCCCTTATAACCATGTTATAAGGGAAAATAATAAAGATCAGGTCCCGTTTCTTAGCAACCATGCGGGAAAATTGCACTGCATCAGCACTTGCTTGCGGATGCTTGCGACTTTCCCGCAGCCCCATTCACTTCTATGGGGCCTGCGTTGCGTGAAAAACGCAGAAACTGGAGCATGCTGCGATTTTCACGCAATGCAGAAGTAATGCGTAAAAATCACCGCTCATATGCACAGCCCGATAGAAATGAATGCGTCCGGATTCAGTGCGGGTGCAATGCGGGCCTAAGACTCAAACGTACAATAAAACCAATACAGAAACTCAGAGAAAACTACAAAGCCACTAGAGTTCTCCAGTAATCTGTTAGACCTCTGGGACAGAACCTCACACTGCATGTAAGTTTTGTCACACTCTAATGACCAACCAGCTGAAATAAGAGACTCTATAAATCGCCTATTTGCTGTGTATATACGCTACCAGCAGCTGTCTGGAATATACTCAGCTTTCTTGCAGGACTCTAATATAGAGTATTCTTCAGCAGAATTGCTAAGTTTAAGGCAGAATTCCGCATTACTCAACTGCCGGAGACCAGATCTCACAGATCCAACTCAACCAAGCACACTGCACTTTCTTCCAGATCCTCTCTCTCCAGAGGGTTAACAGTAAGCGACAAGCTAATAAAAGCCCACACTGATGCCGAATCAAAAAAGGCGCAAAGCTCTTTCACCAGAAAGCAAGCAGAGATAGAGGCTCAAAGGGTAGCTCATCAAGCCAAGATGGAAGCTTAAAGCAAGGCTCTCCAAGCACAAATGGCAGCTTAACAAGCAGAGATAGAAACATGCAAGGCTGCTCAACAAGCAGAGGCAGATTCACACATAAAGATTCTGCAAATGAAAGGGGAGGAAGCAGCTTCTCTAGCAGGGGCGTAGAGAAGTCCTCCTAACCTGCCAGAGAACGGCCCAGGCGTGCCGCTGCCTGCAATAGCGGCACGGGCAGTGCGGCACACAGAGAGGTGATGGAGGCTGCAGGGGGGCAGGTACGGTGGCACAAGTAACTCACAGACACACAGGGCAGCCAGGCAGGGATGACGCTGATGATCACATGGCATGCACGCTGCCTTCAGGCTCCGCCTCCGCCTGTCGTATGTTTGGACCCTAGCCAGCTTCGTGCCTGCGCGTGCCTGCTACTCCTGGGCTGCGGCTGACAGAGCATAGAGCCTGGAGATCTCAGAAGATTAGAAGAGAGAGAGAAGAAAGAAAAATAAGTAGTTTGAGAGAGAGAGAAAGAAACAGACAGAGACTCTGGAGCACTAGTGTAAGTAAAAGTAATAGTTAAAAAAGAAAATCAAGAAGATTCAAAGCCCACCCCCCCACCACCCCCCCCACCAGGCTACAGACAGTGTCAATTCATATATTTAGTCCAGCCCCTAGACTCTTATGAATTGAGGGAACTGGCCACCACCATGCCGGTCCACATCACTTATTGTGCAGGCTGCATGGTTTGATGTATTTTTTCTAGTCTCCTCAACAATAAAGAAACGCAATTTCTTATGGAAATTACAAGAGTAAGCTAGCATGTGATGTGTCATGCGTGCCATAGACTCACTCCAGACTGAGTCCACAGTCACACATGCTGCAGCATTTGTGACTGTGGAGTGACAGCTATGGCAGGCATGACCAGGGGCGTAGCTATAGGGGGTGCAGAGGTAGCAGTAGCTACCGGGCCCAGGAGCCTGAGGGGACCCAAAGAGCCTTGTGCCGCATAGGAAGACACACAAAGCACTGAGGGAAGGGGGGCCCAAGCTGAACTCTTGCACCAGGGCCCATGAGCTGTTAGCTACGCTCCTGGGCATGACACATCACATGCTAGCTTACTCTTGTAATTAATTTCCATAAGAAATTCTGTTTGCTTCTTTATTGTTGAGGAGAGAGTGTAAGAGACTAAAAAAATTAAATCAAAGCCCCCCCCCCTCCCAAAGGCTACAGTGTAAATTCATATTTTTTAGTCCAGCTCCAGCCCCCAGACCCTTATGAATAAACTTCTATGAGGGAACTGGCCACCATGCTACACAATAAGTGATTTGGATGCATGTGTGACCGTGGAGTGACAATCTATGGCATGACACATCACATGCCTGCCTGCTCTTGGAATTTTTGCATTTTGGTTTTTGAAGCATATATTCATAAAGCACCGGTTTATCATCAGGCCTCATGACTACTCAGTGAGGTATGCATTCACTTTAACCCATTAGAAAGCTGCTGTGATGGGGGCAGTTTTAGATAGGTTGGGTGGTGCTCCACATGAATGGTGTGGGTCACAGGAAATGGTTCCCAAGCCAAGTATATATGTAAGGAATAGAAGGTTCCTGGACTCCACTGCTTTGCTTTCTTGTATCTTTATTTCACAGCTCAAATTACAGGATGCGGTTTGCCAGTTGTAGATAAGTATAACAACGTTTCGGCGGTAATCGCCTTCATCAGGAAACTGCAATTACAGAGCAATGTAATAAGTGTATTACATATGGCAAAGTGATTATAACTTGTCTAGACAAAATGGACCAATACAGAAGATCAGACTCTACGGTCCAGAGAGAACATATACAATAACAAATACCTACATATGGTATTAATAAAACAGCCTATACAGATGGCGAAGTAAGTGGATTCCCCATAGCTCCCAGGTGTGGGGTAATCTTGAATATAAGGTAACCGACGGCAACAATAATACACCTGGTAACCTGTGCATGTATACAGTGACTGGAGGAAAAAACAGCAACATAGGTGGCTCCACAAACGTAGGGAAAAGACTATATTGTGGGTCATAGTTAAGAAATATCCAGGGCCAGAAAGTGTATAAAAAATCCAAACCATTTATACATTAAAGACTTAAGTGATATAGGAGTACTATTGACATCGACCAGAGCTGGGGGTATAGGTTATATTGGCAGTACATATGACAGACAGAGAAGATTAATCTGGATGCTGAAAAGATCTGCTTATATTGAAACCATTGTCAATGTCTCACATGGACGTGCCGCACTGTGTAGAAATTCGGTGTAGATAAGGTGTAGGGCTCTATGGCTAGCTGGGCTAAGCTATATGGGATCGGTGCCGATATTCCCTTAGCTGCCATGATTGTGCGTGTAGCGCGGCTCTTTTAAATACAGGGAAACATACGCGTCATAGTACCGGAAGTGACGCGGGGCGTGTAGTATGTGTGCGCCGGATGTGACATCTGGTATGGTGCGCTTAGGTGCCGGAGCCTGAGTGAGGGCGGAAGAAGATCCCATCGTTTACGCATGGATGCCCATACTAATTGCGCATGCGCAGATCGCACGATACGCCTCATATCTATTTAAATGGCAAAGCGCTGTCATGGATAGATAAAGATCGCGCAATGATGTGGCTAACGGTATATGAGTGATATTACGCTGGGGTGTATAATAATGTATGGGTATCAAATTATGAACATAAACCCATAAAGGAGACAGTATAATTAACCGCTTCAGGACCGCCGTACGCAGGATTGCGTCCTGCGGGCGGTCCTGTTCTTCTGATCGGACGCGCCGGGGCGTCATCTCGCGAGACGCGAGACTTCCTGTGAACGCGCGCGCGTTCACAGCGTCTGGCGTCTGAAGAGTTGTACTACAGCCTGCCAGCGATGATCAATCGCTGGCAGGCTGTAGATGCGATATAAATCGCATCAAACAGCTATATCAGACGCTGTTTTATGAACAGCGTCTGATATACCTGCTACCTGGTCCTCTGGTGGTCCCATTTTCTGGGATCGACCACCAGAGGACCAGGTAACTACAGTAAAGTTGCACCAAACACTACACTAACCCCCCACCCCCTCACCTATTAACCCCTTGATCACCCCATCTAGACCCCTGATCACCCCCTGTCATTGATCACACCCCTTGTAAGGCTCCATTCAGACGTCCATATGTGTTTTGCGGATCCGTGGATTCACAGATCCGTGGATTCACGGATCCGCGGATCCGATCCGCGGATCCGATCCGCAGATCCTCAAAACACGGACACCGGCAATGTGCTTTCCGCATTTTGCAGATCCGCACATTGCCAGAACTATATAGAAAATGCTTTTTCTTGTCCGCAATTGCGGACAAGAATAGGACATGTTCTATATTTTTGCGGAACGGAAGTGCAGACCCGGAGCGCGGATCCGTAATTCCGGATCCGAGCGGGACAAAGTCTGTCCCCATAGAAATGAATGGGTCCGCAATTCCGTTCCGCAAACAGAATTGCGGACGTGTGAATGGGGCATAAGGGTCCCTTATCACCGCCAGTTAGTTAGCTACTTGTTAGGTAGCTAGCGCCCAGCCCACCGCACCGCAGTCACTGATTTTGGCAGAGATTTATTCATCCACATTGATCGATGCGAATGAAGAAATCTGTGCCGTTCATTTTTTTTTTTTCAGCGCAGAGGCTGAACGGAAAAAAATCTCATTACCCGTATGCTCAATATACGGAGAATCGCAGAAACTCTAATGCTGGCCATACGTGTAATGATTGCGGAGACCCTCAAATGCCAGAGCAGTACAAAAACCCCACATGTGACCCCATTTTAGAAAGAAGACACCCCAAGGTATTCCGTGAGGGGTATGGTGAGTTCATGCAAAATTTTATTTTTGTCACAAGTTAGTGGAATATGAGACTGTAAAAAAAAAAAAAAAAACAATTTCCGCTAACTTGTGCCAAATTTTTTTTCTGTGAACTCGCCATGCCCCTCACGGAATACCTTGGGTGTCTTCTTTCCACAATGGGGTCACTGTGGGTATTTATCTGCCCTGGCATTTTAGGAGTCCTAAAGCGTGAGAATCCAAATGCGTAAAAATGGCCTGTAAAATCCTAAAGGTACTCATTGGTTTTAGGGCCCCTTTGCGCATCTTGGCTGCAAAAAGTGTCACTCATGTGGTATCGCCGTACTCAGGAGAAGTAGGGCAATGTGTTTTGGGGTGTATTTTTACATATACCCATGCTGGGTGTGAGAAATATCGCTGTAAACGACAACTTTTTACATTTTTATTCAAAGTTGTCAATATACAGAGATATTTCTCTCACCCAGCATGGGTATATGTAAAATACACCTCAAAACACATCGTCCTACTTCTCCTGAGTACGGCGATACCACATGAGTGACACTTTTTTGCAGCCAAGATGCAAAGGGGCCCAAATTCCAACGAGTACCTTTTAGGAGGGTATTTTTACGCATTTTTCTTCTCACGCTTTAGGGCCCCTAAAATGCCAGGGCAGTAGAAATACCCCACATGTCACCCCATTTTGGAAAGAAGACACCCCAAGGGATTCGCTGAGGGGCATAATGAGTTCATGAAAAATTAAACTTTTTGTCAAAAGTTAGCGGAAAGGGAGACTTTGTGAGAAAAAACAATAAAAAATCAATTTCCACTAACTTGTGCCAAAAAAAAAAAATATTCTATGAACTCGCCATGCCCCTCATGGAATACCTTGGGGTGTCTTCTTTCCAAAATGGCAAAAGGCAAAAAAAGGAAGAGACCACTGTGGTACTCAGCAGAAGTGGCCAAAATCATTAAAAACAAAAAGATGGCATTTAGCAAGTATAAAAACACCCAAAACGAGGATGACCGGGAAATCTATAAGATGAGGCAGAGAGAGGCCAAGCAATTTATAAGAGCTTCTAAAGCTCAGGCAGAAGAGAAATTAGCTCAGTCAGTGAAACAAGGTGATAAGACATTCTTCAGATACATAAATGAAAAAAGGAAATTAAAAAAAGGAATTACCAAATTAAAAACAAAAGAAGGAAGGTATATGGAAGAGGATAAAGAACTAGCTGACTGCCTCAATGAATACTTCTGTTCAGTTTTTACAAAGGAAAATGAAGGAGAAGGACCTCAGTTAGGGAGGAAGACTAATGAATCCTTTGATGCATGTGTCTTTACAGAGGAAGAGGTTCTAAGTCAGCTGTCCAAAATTAATACAAATAAATCACAGGGGACTGATGGGATACACCCAAAGATATTAAAAGAGCTTAGAGGTGTACTAGCAAAACCATTAACAGATTTATTTAACCAATCACTGGTAACAGGTGTCGTCCCAGAAGATTGGAAATTAGCAAACGTTGTGCCAATTCACAAGAAAGGTAGTAGAGAGGAATCAGGCAACTATAGGCCAGTAAGCCTGACATCAATAGTGGGGAAATTAATGGAAACCATACTCAAGGAGAGGATTGTGGAACATCTAAAAACCCATGGGTTGATTGATAAAAAACAGCATGGGTTTACTTCAGGAGATCATGTCAAACTAATCTTATTGACTTTTTGATTGGGTGACTAAAATAATAGATGGCGGAGGTGCAGTAGACATCGCTTATCTGGACTTTAGTAAGGCTTTTGATACTGTCCCACATAGAAGGCTTATCAATAAACTGCAGTCTTTGAGCTTGGGCTCACATATTGTTGAATGGATTAGGCAGTGGCTGAAGGACAGAAAACAGAGGGTTGTAGTCAATGGAGTATATTCAGACCATGGTATTGTTACCAGTGGGGTACCTCAGGGATCTGTTCTGGGACCCATTTTGTTTAATATCTTTATCAGCGAAATTGCAGAAGGCCTCAATGGTAAGGTGCGTCTTTTGCTGATGACACAAAGATTTGTAACAGGGTTGATGTTCCTGGAGGGATACACCAAATGGAAAAGGATTTAGGAAAACTAGAGGAATGGTCAAAAATCTGGCAACTAAAATTTAATGTCGATAAGTGCAAGATAATGCACCTGGGGCGTAAAAACCCAAGAGCAGAATATAAAATCAGTGATACAGTACTAACCTCAGTATCTGAGGAAAGGGATTTAGGGGTCATTATATCAGACTGACCTAAAGGTGGGCAGACAATGTCATAGAGCAGCAGGTAATGCCAGCAGAATGCTTGGGTGTATAGGGAGAGGCATTAACAGTAGAAAGAGGGAGGTGCTCGTGCCGCTCTACAGAGCACTAGTGAGACCTCATTTGGAGTATTGTGTGCAGTACTGGAGACCATATCTGCAGAAGGATATTGAAACTTTGGAGAGAGTTCAGAGAAGAGCTACTAAACTAGTACATGGATTGCAGGACAAAACTTACCAGGAAAGGTTAAAGGACCTTAACATGTATAGCTTGGAAGCAAGAAGAGACAGAGGGGATATGATAGAAACTTTTAAATACATAAAGGGAATCATCACGGTAAAAGAGGAGAGGATATTTAAAAGAAGAAAAACTACTACAAGAGGATATAGTTTAAAATTAGAGGGGCAAAGGTTTAGAAGTAATGTCAGGAAGAATTACTTTACTGAGAGAGTAGTGGACGCATGGAATAGCCTTCCTGCAGAAGTGGTAGCTGCAAATACAGTGAAGGAGTTTAAGCATGCATGGGATAGGCATAAGGCCATCCTTCATATAAGATAGGGCCTGGGGCTATCCATAGTATTCAGCATATTGGGCAGACTAGATGGGCCAAATGGTTCTTATCTGCCGACACATTCTATGTTTCTATGTTTCTATGTTTCTATGATGTCTCTATGGTGTAGAATTAATAATTACCATAACATATGTTTAAAAAAGGATACTCAACAAGTGCGGCAACATCTGACAGGTGTTCTTCAATGCCTGGTCTGTAAAGCAAGTAGGATGTGAGTCAGTGTATACATCAGAGCGAAACATAGAAAATAACAATTTAAGAAGACAGCAATTTAAGAGAAACAGTTCAAATCGTAGTCACGGTTCAGCCCTTTAGGTTCTAGTGTTTGGAGCCTGTGGATCCAAAACGCTTCTCTCCTGGCAATGATCTTGTTTAGGTCACCTCCTCTTCTTGGGACCTTAACCTGTTCCACAACTTGGTATTTAAGTTGGGCAATGGTGTGACGCTTGTCAAAAAAATGTGCTGGGATGGGTAGGTGCCTTCGTTTACACCTAATGTTGGACTTGTGTTGGCTGACACGGTCCCTGACTGTCTGGGTGGTTTCACCCACATAGGCTTTGCCACAGGGGCACTTGATGACATAAATGATGTTGGTCGTGTTGCATGTAAAGAAACTTTTAATTGGGTAGCCCTTTCCTGTGAGTGGGTGATAAATTTTATCGCCTTTGGTCACGTGTGAACATTGCACGCACCCCAGACAGGGGAAGGTGCCTTTCCGTTGCATACTTAGGAGTAACTGTCTGGGTTCTCTATGGGCTGATCCTTCATCTGCCCTAACCAGGAGGTCCCTGATGTTCTTGAGCCTTCTATTGCATGGGAGGAAGGGATGATTGAATTCTTCAATTTTGGGTTATGCCTTATGTAATATGTTCCAATGGCGATTTAATATATTTTTAACTTTGCCTGCAAACGGGTGAAACGTGTGCACAAAAGGTATCCTTTTGGTGGACTGTTTGTGAGCGCTTGTTTTGGGAGCTAAGCCTTCCTCAATAACTTTATTGGGGTAGCCCCGAGTTCTAAATTTGTCCGCCATCTCTTGAAGTCTGATGGCTTTAGTGGTTGGGTCATCTACAATTCTCTCAATTCTCTTGAATTGGGATTTTGGAAGTGATCTTTTAGTGCTGAGTGGATGGAAGCTTGAAAATTGTAATAAACTATTACGGTCTGTGATTTTGGTATAGAGATCTGTGAACAGGTACCCATCTGTTTTTTTATTAACCTGTGTGTCGAGGAAACTCACTGTAGTTGAATTGTGGTATAGAGTAAATTTAAGCTCAGGCCAGATGTTGTTGATCCTGTCATGGAAGTCCAGTAGTGCTTGTTCCGGTCCTGACCAGATGCAGAAAACGTCATCAATATACCTTTTCCATACCTGGACATGGGTACGGAATGCGGGGTCAGTGTAAATATGGTCCTCCTCAAAAAGTGCCATGTAAATGTTTGCATAAGACGGCACCACGTGCGCTCCCATGGCAGTCCCCTGTTTTTGGCCATAGAAGGTGTCCTGGAACATGAAGTAGTTTTGTGTCAAAACCAGTTCAAGGATATCTAGGCATAGGGACCTGATGTTTTGATCTGTGTTAGAGGACTCAAGTAGTTTGAAGACTGCCGATATACCTTTCTCATGTGTTATAGACGTGTATAGACTCACCACGTCTAAGGTGACCAAGATGGAATCTGGGTGTACATGCCCAATGTCCCTTATTATCTGCAGAAAAGTTGTAGTATTAAGTAAGAAGGACTTCGTCTGTTTAACTAAAGGTGTGAGGATATTTTCCAAGAAGACGGATAATGGGGAGAGAATGGAGTCTGTGGAAGAGACTATCGGCCTCCCTGGGGGTTTGTAAAGGTGTTTATGGATCTTTGGTAAGATATATAGAACAGGAATGATGGGGTTGGATTTGGTTAAGAATGTCATGGTGTGTTGGTCAATGGTGTTGTTATTTAGGTATGTTGTTAAAGTATTTTTGATTTTGAGCGCAATGTCCGCCGTCGGATTTCTGTTAGGAGGCTCATATACTGTTGTGTCACTGAGTTGATTATGGATCTCTTCAAAGTAGTCAGTCTTATCCATCACTACCACTGCCTTTGTCCGCGGGCTTGATGGTCAGGTCTCTATCTTTTTGGAGAGCCAGTAGGGCTCCTGTAAACCGCATCCTGTAATATGAGCTGTGAAATAAAGATACAAGAAAGCAAAGCAGTGGAGTTCAGGAACCTTCTTTTCCTTACATGTGATGGGGGCATGTCATGGGCAATGAGGCATTTGCACACCTCACTAAGTCCATGAGGACTGATTCAAAACCTCTTTATGAACGCAGCGCTTCAGAAACCAATATGCAAGAGAGCAAGCATGTGATGTCCTCATGCCATAGACTAGTGCAACAATTACAGTTTTTCTTGCTCCAGTCCAGGTGATTCAGGCCCACTTTCGTTTATTTTAAATAGACTTTTAGTTGGTGTCTGCTGCATATTTTTACTATATTTTTTGAAAATACTCAATGAAAATGTGCAGTGGGTAGGTACCAATTACGAGTCTTTTTAAAACATGTTTTTTCCATATGGTGTCAAACAACTAAATCGGTACTGCTCAAGGTAAAGGATTAGTTTAGGAATGATATGGCTGGTATATTTTTTTCAAACCCTGGTGTGTCTGCTAGATAAAGTCTTATAATTTGAGAAAGCTCAAACCCCCCCCCCCCCCCCAAGGAAAAAAAATTATCTACTGCCCTGTTCCCTAGCAAGGGTGAAAGTCCTTGAACAAGCAATGGGACAAAGTACTAATTCAGACTGCCTTATCCCAGCAGAACTGGAAGATCCAGCTAAATGCACCAGTGAATACGTTCTAAAGCATAACATCTGCAAAGATACAGGGTCATCTCCTGTACCCTCCTACTAACAACACTGTTCTGACTCTCAATGCAGAGACCTCTCAGCTCTATATGCCTGAGCCTTTTCAAGTCTACAACGCAAGTACATCTATGCAGCAAACCATATCAACTCATGCCAACAACAAGGTGACTTCCAGTGATAAGCTACAGCTCAAGCCACAGCCAGAACAAGCCTTGGAGACTACACCACAGTTTAACGCTCACTCAACATCATTTTACCTTGGTAAACCTCACCCTACATCACCAGAGAACTTTCATATCCAAGAGGTTCCACAAGTTACCTTGACACCTAAGAGTGAGAGATAAGACATAAATGACTTTGCCAGATAAATGGTAAGCCGTGAGCTCATTAACACCAGCCTTTCAAGGTTTGATGACTGTCCAGGGAGCTATAGGGCCTGGAGATCAACCTTCAAGGCCACTATTGCTGATCTCAACCTTACTACTAAGGAGGAAGAACTTGATTTGCTCATAAAGTGGCTGGGACCAGAATCTGCAGGTCATGTTAAAAGACTCAGAACAGTACATGTTGACCACCCATATTCAGGTCTTGCATGGGCAAGACTTGAGCAAGCCTAAAATAGGGAACAAAGACTATTACAAGCTCCAAGATCTAAGTGACCTCCTCATGGAGTTAGAATTGGCAAAGACTGACCCACATCTACCTGGACTAGGCTTCCTGGACACCGCTCATGGTGTCAACCCAGTGGTGTCTAAACTGCCATATGGCCTGCAAGATAAATGGGCACAACAGGACTCAAGATACAAAAGAGACTATCACATATCTTTTCCTCCATTCTCATACTTCTGCAGGTTAATTAGTGATCAAGCCTGGATGAGAAAGGTATGATAACACTGCAGCTAAACGTAGAGACTGAAATAGAGCAATATCTGTTAAAAGGACAGACATCTCACCCTTCACAACCTCACCTAATGATCAGGGCGTTGTGGATGACAGAGATAAAGACCCTAATCGTCAGTGTCCTATTCACAAGAAGCCTCACCCTCTTAAGAAATGTCATGGGCTTAGGGCAAAGACTTTACAAGAGCGCAGGGAGAGTCTCCAGAAACTTGGAATATGCTACAAGTGCTGTACTTTTTATATCCATTTTGCTAAAGACTGTAAAGTTGTCATCAAGTGCACAGAATGCAGTAGCGACAGACATGTTACAGCCATGCATCGTACTCTACTTTCAGACAACCCACAGCAGCTACCTACCTCCACTCCCATCTCAAATCATGGCGGGGAGCAACAAGGTCATGCTCCAACCAAAGATAATGTCTCTTCTTCTTGTACAGAAGTCTGTGGAGAAGACAAGGACCACAAATGCTATGCCAAGATATGCCTAGTCAAGATATACCCAAAGAGTCATGCTGAGAAAGCTGCTAGGATGTATGCCATAATAGATGAACAGCGCAACATATCCCTGGTTAAGCCTAAATTCTTTGAGATCTTTGGCATAGAAGGTCACGCCACACGATATACTCTCAGAACCTATTCTGGTTGTGTAGAGACCTTCGGCAGAAGGGTTGATGGGTTCATGGTCTCTCATATCAACGAGGGAAAGGGCATACCCCTACCAACGTTAGTCGAGTGCAACCAGATGAAAGGGAAGAGATTGCCACTGCAGAAGCTGCATATGACCATCCTCGCTTAAGACACCTTGCTGATGAGATTCCTGCAATGGACAAGAGTGCTGAAATCTTAGTCCTGCTAGGAAGGGACATTTTCAGAGTACATAAGGTATGTAACCAGTGCGATGGGCCTGACAACGCCCCTTATGCACAGAAACTTGACCTAGGCTGGGTAATAGTGGGCAATGTATGCTTGGACAAGATGCGTATGTTATCTGAGATCCATTCCTTCAAGACCTACATGTTGGGAAAAGGACGTGCATCCCACTTCGAACAGCGCCCTCACCATTATAAAGTAAAGGAGAAGCTTCTTGACATCATCCAAGTACGTGATGTTACTCCTGCCCTTTGTGATGACAACCTAGGTACCAGAGTGTTTTGTATTACAAGTGAGGACAACAAAATAGCCTTGTCAGTTGAAGACAAAGAATTCATCAAAATAATGGACAATGAATTATCTCAGGATGAGTCTAACAACTGGGTTGCACCGTTACCACTTTGAGCTGCAAGGCCCAAACTCCCAAACAATCGTGAACAGGCTCTATGCATATTCAACTCACTTCAACGAATGCTAAAGAACAGACCTGAAATTAGAAGTATTTCATCGCCTTTATAAAAAGGATCTTTGAAAATGATCACGCCGAACCAGCACCACCACTTCAAAGACACGATGAGTGCTGATACCTGCCTTTCTTCGGAGTGTATCATCCATGTGAGCTAAACCAAATCAGGATAGTATTTAACTCCAGTGCCAAGCATCAAGGCGTATCCCTAAACGATGTTCTTCTCACAGGCCCGAATCTAACCAACAACCTTGTAGGCGTACTTATGAGATTTAGAAAATAACCAGTTGCCATAACTGCTGATATTGAGCAAATGTTTCATTGCTTCATTGTACGCAAAGATCATAGAAACTTCCTAAGATTTCTGTGGCACCGTAACAACATGGACAATGAGATTATTGAAGGTGCATGTTTTAAGTAATAGTCCCTCACACGCTGTTGCAACATACAGTTTACGAAGGACTGCCCTTGATGGAGAAAAGGAGTATGGCGCGGAGGCTAGACACTTCGTTGAGAGAGACTTTTATTTTGACGATGGACTTAAGTCTATACCTCTAGATGAAGAAGCCATAGATCTGCTCCAAAGGACACAAGGTATGCTTTCTGAAGCTAATATTAGACTACACAAGATTACCTCCAATAGTGTTGCTGTTATGAAAGCCTTTCAACCTGGCGATCATACCACAGGGTTTAAAGACTTAAATCTCGGAATAGACATGCCACCTGTACAGAGAAGTCTGGGCCTAAGGTGGGACTTATTAAAATACACTTTCGGTTTTCAAGTCAGCTCTACAGACAAGCCATTTACCAAGCGTAGTGTTCTGTCAGTGGTGAACAGCTTATATGATCCAATGGGATTTGTGGCTCCCATCACAATACAAGGTAAAGCCTTAGGCCTCTTTCACACTTGCGTTGTGAAGATCCGGCGTGCACTTCCGTCGCCGGAATACACGCCGGATCCGGCACAACGCAAGTGAACTGAAAGCATTTGAAGACTTATCAGTCTTCAAAATGCTTTCAGGATTACTATGGCAGCCAGGATGCTACTAGCGTCCTGGTTGCCATAGTAGCAGTGAGAGCGGGAGCGGCATGCTACATTCGTGCGGCTCCGGGCGCTCTGAATGACGCCAGAGCACTCACGCGCATGGATCACGTGATCCATGCGATCACGTGATCTATGCACTGGGGCGCCCTGACGTCATCCTGGAGCGTCCCGGAGCCGCACGGAATGTAAGTATGCCGCCTCCCGCTCCCTCTACTTTACTATGGCAACCAGGACTTTAGCGTCCTGGCTGCCATAGTAACCATTGACAAAAAGCTAAACGTCGGATCCGGCGATGCGCGGAAACGACGTTTAGCTAAAGGCCGGATCCGGACTAATGCCCTTCAATGGGCATTAATTCCGGATCCGGCGTTGCGGCATGTCTTCCGGATTTTTGGATGGAGACAAATCCGCAGCATGCTGCGCTTTTGTCAACGTCCAAAAAAGACATCCTGATGCATCCTGAACGGATTTCTCTCCATTCAGGATGCATGGGGATAATCCTGATCAGTAGCTTTCCGTCCTAGAGACCCGAGGACGGATCTCTAGGACGGAAAGCTAAAACGCTAGTGTGAAAGAGGCCTTACTTAGACAGCTCTCAGAGTCTATTAAAGATTGGGATGCTCCACTGCCATCTGACAAGCTTTACAAGTGGGAGTCCTGGAAGCAATCTCTACACGCCATAGATGGAATCCATATACCACTCTGCTACACCTCAGCTTTGCTTGCTACAAGCCGGAGAAAAGAGCTTCACATCTTCTCAGAGACATCTACTGAGGCCATAGCGGCTGTTGCCTACCTCAAGGTGAGAGACTCTTCTAATCAAACCCACATATGGTTTCTGTTTGGGAAAGCTAAGTTAGCACCTAAGCCTGAGCACACAATTCCTAGGCTTGAACTTTGTGGGACTGTGTTAGCTGTAGAAATCACAGACTTTATATTGCGCGAGCTAGACATTCAGATGGATGACACCAAATTCTACACAGATAGTAAAGTTGTTCTGGGCTACATATACAACCAGACTAAACGTTTCTATGTCTATGGCAGCAACCGTGTGGAAAGAATCTGAAAATCATCTAAACCTGAACAATGGCATTTAGAGTTGTTTCGATACCAAAATTTTGATTCGGTTTCGATATCATAAAAAAGTATTGCGATACTCGATACCATTCAATAACACGCGGAAAAAAAAATAAAAAAAAATTAAAAAATTTGCGAATTGCTGGATTTTTATTTGTACTTTTCTGTTACGACGTTCACCGGATAGTTTTTATTTTTTTTATTTTTAACAGTTTGAACTTTAGATATGGCGATATGTGATATGTTTGTTTATATATTTTATATGTAAAATTGTGAAAGAGGGCGATTTATGCTTAAAATTTTGGTGTGTTTTTTTTTTAACCTTTTTCTTTAATAATTATTTCCCCCCTTAGGGGTAGAACCTGGGATCTTTTCCTCCCTTGTCCTATTCACCCTAATAGATCTCTATCAGGGTGAAGAGGACTTCTCATTGCCCTGTGCTTTGTGCACACAGCAGCAGGGAGCCCCCACGGCAGCCAGGGCTTCAGTAGCGTCCTGGCTGCCATGGTAACCATCGCAAGGTAGGGCTCCGATCGGTTACCATGACAGCCAGGACGCTACTGAAGCCCTGGCTGCCATGGGGAAGTGCCACTGCCACCAATGGCCAAAATACTTTAATACTGGGAGGGGGGGAGGGATTGAGGGCACCCTGCCCACTCATTAAATTTAATACGGGGTGGGGGGGGGGAGGTCGCACTGCCCACACAATAATTAGCCGTCACTCACCTCCTGTATCTGTATTAAAGGTTAATAATCATTGTTTGGGCAGGACGGGGGCAGAGCTGCAGGCTGCTTACGGAGGACAGTGGAGGAGCACACAGGAGGAGGAGGAGGCTGCTGCCGTTCGCCCGGCTCAGCAGTTCTCTCCTCCCATGTCCCTCCTCCCGCACTAATCACTGGCGGCTGCATCATAGGAGGGAGGGATTCCCTACCTCCCTTCTTCCTCACTGTCTATGGCCGCAGAGAACACAGCGTGTGCCGAGCACTGCACAGGCCGTGTCCTAAGAAGAGATACTAGACTGCGCAGTAGCGCGGTCTAGTATTGAAAAAATGAATATCCCGATACCGAATCGATACTGGCTTAAAAGTATCGATTGGGTATCGAAATGTCCCATCTGAAATTAATCCTGCACGGCACTACCATGAAAGGGGTAAGGTATGCAAGGTGGAGGTGAAGGTTGCAAGACAAGGGACTGTAAAGACTTTCATCAGACCTATCACGGAACTTGTTTTGCTCTTGCGCTTTGGAGACTGAACTTGATTGCTTATGCTGCTCTTCAAGAAGAGTTTGAACTTTATTTGCTATAACTTGAAGATTTGCATTCATAGTTGTTGCATTATATGCATGTTTCTTTCTATGTCTTTCAGGTTTTCAAGACATCAAGCAAATTGCACCGTTGTCTATTTGCATGTATAACTACCGTTATGGTTTAAATAGTGAGATTTTCAATGGCAGACGGGGAGTGTACGGCCACGCGGTTAAATTTATGTGGATTTATATAGTTTAATTCATTGAACCATTTCATATGCAGTATTTCTATATGTGGTTATATGCTCCCATCTAGTGGCCGTTTTTGGTAATGCAGTTGTTTTTTCTTGTTCATACCTATGACTCATTTCCTTTCTATGCTCCACCCTTCTCCTGTGTACTTCACTTCCTGTATCTCCATACTCCTTCAGCCTCATGTATCAGGTACACATATATTCTCATTTACGCTAATGAAAGCATCATCTTTTGACCGCACAATACCGGAATCCATCTGTTCTGCTGTACTCTGTCATCTGACTTACACAATAAAGCAAGTTACATGGATGAACTTGGTGAGTTCAAGCTATCTGATAAGGCTTGTCCGCGGTGATTATATCTGCTTATACAGGCATAGAGGTCTCACTATGGATAAATCGCTATTACAACAATCGGAGTCAGAATAGATATAGTAATTGTATAAAATATAACTAAGTGCTAACTGAATTTTTTATATCACAAAGAGCACCTTTCGTTTCACACTATCTATTTTAGAGATTTAATAATAAAGGTTCATTTTTATACGATAATAGGGCAAAAACAGAATTGTGATAGCCTATGGCTATTGAAAATTGATATATTAAGAGAATATTCTGGGCCATAAAGGGTCTTTTTGAATTGCTAAGAAGATGTGAACCTAATAAAATGGAGATAGCAGGCACACTCGTATTTGGGATATGCAGAGCTAGTTTTTAATTTAGTAAATAATCTAAAAAATAATTAAAATAAAAAGAAAGGTAAAAACAAGAAAAATATATAAAAAATTAAGATACAATTGATATGTTTGTGGATGCTGAACCTAGCCTCACTGCTGTCAGGGAAGGTGTCACCTGAAACAAATTTACAGAAGGAGCACCTCTGCCTTGACCCTCAGTTCACACTTGCGCGTTTTACAGCGCGTTCCTACGCGCTGTAAAACGCTCAACAGGAGAAAACTCATGTTTCCCTATGGGCATGGTTCTCACCTGAGCGTTTTACAGCGCGTTTGAATGCGCTGTAAAACGCCCTATGCTCAAAGAAGTTCTTGAGCTTCTTTGGGGCGTTTTGTCGCGCGTTTGCACCCATAGACTTCAATGGGAACGCGCGCAAAACGCGCGTTTAACACGCGTTAAAGTGAAGATATGCCTTTTTCAATTGGTCTCCAGAGTCATGCGTATGACGCGCATTTCCTATTTGCAAAAACGCGCTGTAATACGCACGACAAAAACGCACGTAAATCGCGCGGCTCAAAAACGCTCAGGTGTGAACCCAGGGTAAGGAAAAAGATGTCTACTTATTTCTTCATCATCAGTTCTTAAAGCACACGCTTTTCTTGGGCTGTGCTAAGTATGAAAGTTATCCCCTGTCTACAGGCATAAGACCATTCTTCATATAAGATAGGGCCAGGGGCTATTCATAGTAATCAGTATATTGGGCAGACTAGATGGGCCAAATGGTTCTTATCTGCCGACTCATTCTATGTTTCTATGATCGATGGGGGTCCAACTGCTAGGAAACCCACCAGTCCTGAGGATGGGGATCCTAGGTTCCTATCCTGATGGAACGAGCATGTAAAATAATGGAGTACAGGGCTCTTCTATTTCTAGCAGTCACTTATAGAGTTGGGGTAATTTGTTAACTCCGTAATGGTATTGACCTGTAGAAAAAAGCTTTCCAAGAGCCTAAATATTTTTATTCCTCTGTCGACATAGCCTTATGCGGACTTGTTTTTGTGGGACGAGCTGTAGTTTTGTTGAGTACATATTATGTTTTGATTAATTTTAAAGGGCGTCTGTCAGCAGATTTGTACAGCCATGGCCAAAAGTTTTGAGAATTACATAAATATTAGGAATTGGAAAAGTTGCTGCTTAAGTTTTTGATAATAGCAATTTGCATATACTCCAGAATGTTATGAAGAGTGATCAGATGAATTGCATAGTCCTTCTTTGTCATGAAAATTAACTTAATCCCAAAAAAGCCTTTCCACTCCATTTCATTGCTGTCATTAAAGGACCTGCTGAGATCATTTCAGTAATCGTCTTGTTAACTCAGGTGAGAATGTTGACGAGCACAAGGCTGGAGATCATTATGTCAGGCTGATTGGGTTAAAATGGCAGACTTGACATGTTAAAAGAAGGGTGATGCTTTAAATCCTTGTTCTTCCTTTGTTAACCATGGTGACCTGCAAAGAAATGCGTGCAGCCATCATTGCGTTGAATAAAAATGGCTTCACAGGCAAGGATATTGTGGCAACTAAGATTGCACCTCAATCAACAATTTATAGGATCATCAAGAACTTCAAGGAAAGAGGTTCAATTCTTGTTAAGAAGGCTTCAGGGCGTCCAAGAAAGTCCAGCAAGCGCCAGGATTGTTTCCTAAAGAGGATTCAGCTGCGGGATCGGAGTGCCACCAGTGCAGAGCTTGCTCAGGAATGGCAGCAGGCAGGTGTGAGCACATCTGCACGCACAATGAAGCGAAGACTTTTGGAAGATCGTCTGGTGTCAAGAAGGGCAACAAAGAAGCCACTTCTCTCCAAAAAAAACATCAGGGACAGATTGATCTTCTGCAGAAAGTATGGTGAATGGACTGCTGAGGACTGGGGCAAAGTCATATTCTCCGATGAAGCCTCTTTCCGATTGTTTAGGGTATCAGGAAAAAGGCTTGTCCGGAGAAGAAAAGGTGAGCGCTACCATCAGTCCTGTGTCATGCCAACAGTAAAGCATCCTGAGACCATTCATCTGTGGGGTTGCTTCTCATCCAAGGGAGTGGGCTCACTCACAATTTTGCCCAAAAACACAGCCATAAATAAAGAATGGCACCAAAACACCCTCCAACAGCAACTTCTTCCAACAATCCAACAACAGTTTGGTGAAGAACAATGCATTTTCCAGCACGATGGAGCACCGGGCCATAAGGCAAAAGTGATAACTAAGTGGCTCAGGGACCAAAACGTTGACATTTTGGGTCCATGGCCTGGAAACTCCCCAGATCTTAATCCCATTGAGAACTTGTGGTCAATCCTCAAGAGGCGGGTGGAGAAACAAAAACCCACTAATTCTGAGAAACTCCAAGAAGTGATTATGAAAGAATGGGTTGCTATCAGTCGGGAACTGGCCCAGAACTTGATTGAGAGCATGCCCAGTCGAATAGCAAAGGTCCTGAAAAAGAAGGGCCAACACTGCAAATACTGACTCTTCGCATAAATGTCATGTATTTCTCGATAAAATCCTTTGAAACGTATGGAAGTGCGGGTAATTATATTTCACTACATCACAGAAACAACTGAAACAAAGATCTAAAAGCAGTTTAGCAGCAAACTTTGTGAAAACGAATATTTGTGTCATTCTCAAAACTTTTGGCCACGACTGTACGTATGAAACTAACTGACCTATTGCATGTGCGCCTGGCAGCTGAAGGCATTTGTGTTGGTCCCATGTTCATATGTGCCCGCATTGCTGAGAAAGATTATGTTTTAATATATGCAAATGAGCCTGTAGGAGCAACAGGGGCGTTGCCATTACACCTGGAGGTTCTGCTCTTTCTGCAACTGCTGCACTTTGATTGACTTTACAAGAAGTCAGCGCCAGGCATAATGACATTTACATTGCCTGGTCCTGTCAATCAAGGTGCAGAGGGTCTGGTAGTTGCAGAGAGAGCGGATGCTTATGTCAATGGTAGCTCTGGGGCCCTTTGTTTTCCCCCTCCTCTATGGCAACCCTATAGGCACCCTGTGACCAAAAACTGACCTATCCTTAGTTTTATTCTGAACATTTTTTTTTTTGCATCAGTTATTACATTGCGTCCATTTAACAACTTAATCAAAGGAAATAATAAAAGATAAATATGCTAAACTGTGCTGAAATATACCAGCTTGTTCAAATCAAGCAAGGATATGCATAAGGGAGAAAGAAACTAAAAGGTATGCAGAAGCTGTGCCAAGACTGCACCTTTTTGCAGTTTTTTTGCAAATCTGACCAGTGTCCCTTTATGTGGTGATAACTTTAAAACGCTTTTTCTTATCCAGGCCATTCTGAGATTGTTTTTTAATCACATATTGTACTTCATGACACTGGTAAAATGGAGTAAAAAAAAAAATATTTTTATTTATGATAAAAAAACTAATTTACCAAAAATTTTTAACAATTTGCAATTTTCCAAGTTTCAATTTCTCTATTTCTATAATAGATAGTAATACCGCCAAAAAAAGTTATTAATTTAATTCCCCATATGTCTACTTCATGTATGGATCATTTTGGGAATGCCATTTTATTTTTTGGGGATGTTACAAGGCTTAGAAGTTTAGAAGCAAATCTTGAAAATTTTCAGACATTTTCAAAAATCCACTTTTTAGGGACCAGTTCAGGTTTGAAGTCACTTTGTAAGGATTACATAATAGAAACCACCCAAAAATGACCCCATATGTGGTCGTAAACTTCTGTATGGCCAAACGGCAGGGCTAGGAAGGAAAGGAATGCACCCCTACAGTAAAAACTCCAAAAAAGTTACCCAATTTTGGAAACAATGGGATAAGGTGGCAGTTTTGTGGGTACTATTTTAGGGTAAATATGATTTTTTGTTGCTCTACATTACACTTTTACACAAACAATAGAAATTCTGAAATTTCATCTCCATTTGCCAATAACTGTTGTGAAAGGGTTAACAAAGGGTTAACACAGTTTTTAAAGTCAGTTTTGAATACTTTGAGGGGTGTAGTTTCTTACATGGAGTCACTTTTTTGGAGTTTCTACTCTAGGGGTACATCAGAGGGGCTTCAAATGGGACATAGTGTCAAAAAACCAATCCAGCAAAATCCGCCTTCCAAAAACCACATGGCGTTCCTTTCCTTCTGCGCCCTGCCGTTTGGCCATACAGAAGTTTACAACCACATATGGGTTGTTTCTGCAAACTACAGAATCAGAGCCATAAATATTGGGTTTTGTTTGGCTGTTAACCCTTGCTTTGTTACTGGAAAAATGGATTAAAATGGAAATTTGCAAAAAAATAGCTGTTTTGGGACCGTTTTTATTTTTTGTTATTTACATCGTTGATCTGACACGTTAGATCATGTGCTATTTCTATAGAGCAGGTTGTTACGGATGCGACACTACCAAATATGACTACTTTTGACTATGACTATGTTTGTTTCAGTTTTATTAATAATAAAGCATTTTTGAAAAAAAAGTTTTTTTTTGTGTCTCCACATTCTGAAAGCCATAATTTTTTTTTTTTTTTGGGCGACAGTCTTATGTAGGGGCTCATTTTTTGCGGAATGAGATGGTGGTTTGATTGCCACTATATTGGGGTGCATATGACATTTTGGTCGCTTGCTATTACACTTTTTGTGATGTAAGGTGACAAAAATGGCTTTTGACACCGTATTTATATATATTTTTTTGCTGGGTTCACCTGAGGGGTTAATTCATGTGTTATTTTTATAGAGCAGGTTCGTTGTTACAGACGCGGCGAAACCTAGTATGTATACTATTTATTTATTTAAGTTTTACACAATAATATCATTTTTGAAACAAAAAAATCATGTTTTAATTTCTCCATAGTCTGAGAGCCATATTTTTTTAATTTTTGGGAGCGATTGTGCTACGTAGGGGCTCATTTGCGGGATAAGATGGCGGCTTGATTGGTACTGTTTCAGAGACCGCAGAAAGCGCTGCAAACCGCAGGTTTGAATTGACCTGCAGTTTGCAGCGATCACCGATACTGGGGGGTCACAGGACCCCCCTAGGCATCGGGCCAAGGTACCTGCTGAGTGATTTCAGCAGGTACCTTGTTCCGATCACAGCTGGCTGAGGAGCGGTGATCGGAAGTAGTCAGGACGTACAGGTACGCCCTCGGTCCTTAAGTACCAGGGCGTACCTGTACGCCCTGCGTCCTTAAGGGGTTAAAGAGGACCTTTCATGTGAAAAAAAAGTATGCACTAAGTATCATGATATGGAGAGCGGCGCCCAGGGATCTCCCAGGCTATGAGCTCTGCACTGTGATTGGATGGGCATGAGCACTGCGTCACTCACCATTCTTCTCCATCTCCTTTGGTCTGGACCCACTGACCTTCCTCTGCAACCTGGCAGAGGGGCCAGCCACCGGAGTCTCCTGTATCTTCTCTACAACATGCTACAGCCTGCTCTGCTTCTTGCAGGCAAGGCTTCTTTCCTCTGCCCATAGGGAGGCCTTGCATGCATCCCCGACTGTATTAGTTTTTCTACCTGTGTACCAACTTTTGACCAGCCCCTGCATTTTGACCCTGCACTGCCTGACCTGTTCCTGACCTGTGTATTGACCCTTCCCTGCATGCCCTGACCTCTGGCTTTTTATCAGATTGCTTGTACTCTGCCTGCCATGGCCTCAGACTGCCCTTAACTATGGTCCTGCCTGACACCTTAGTGCACTGTTGTCTTTAACCTCCATGGGTCAGCTGTCAATCACACATAGACTACTCGAGGAGGTAGGGGCTTGCTGGTTCCCCTGCATCATGGCCCAGATCCCTGTACAGGAGATAAAGGGTGAAAATTAGGGGATTGGCAGGATAACGCTCTTAGGACTCTTGTACACGATATGGTTTGGTTCCGCATCCGAGATGCATTTTTTGCGGCTCGGGTGCAGAATGATTCACTTCAATGGGTCCGCAAAAGATGCGGACAGCACTCCGTGTGCTGTCCACATCCGTTGCTCCGTTCCGTGGCCCCGCAAAAATTATAGATCATGTCCTATTCTTGTTCGTTTTGCGGACAAGAATAAGTATTTCTATAATGGGCCATCTGTTCTGTTCTGCAAATTGCGGAAGGCACACCGTGTTTTGCCTATCCACAATTTACGTACCGCAAAACACGGCATGTTCGTGTGCGAGAGGCCTTAGGAGTAGCCCAAAGCCAAATCTGTTGGTTGATACAGTGTTTCTACACCTACAGTGAGGACAGCCCAAGAATTCGCCACATCATTTACATAATTGACCAAACGTAATTTTCTCTGCGATCGAACCTCCATCGGTTAACACAAAAAAATATTACCCCGCTCTGCACTGGAATTACTTTAAACTGAAAATTAATAAAAAATACTTTGTTGGAGATAGAAACAAAAAAAAACATAGGGTGCTCCTTGCTTTCTTAGCCATGCCAAGCACCCATACATGAGTGTACAACAATATATGGAGTTTTTTTGGAAACTGTAGAATAATAAATTGTGATGTTTGTTTTGCAGATGTGAATTTCCCCTCCATTTTGCATTAATTCCTGTGAAACACTTTAAGGGTTAACAAAGTTTGTAAAAACAATTTCGAATAACTTGAGGTGTGTAGTTTTTAAAATGGGGTTACGTTTGGGTGGTTTCTGGTATGTAAGCCCCACAAATTGACTTCATAACTGAATTGGTCCTTTAAAAGTTGGTTTAGGAAATTATGTTGAAAATTTTACAATTTACTTCTAAAATTCTAAGCCTTCTAGCGTCCTAAAATAATAAAATGATATTTACAAAATGATGCAAACATAAAACAGACATATGGGAAATGTAAAGTAATAACTATTTTATGAGATATCACTATCTCCCTTAAAAGCAGAGAGATTGCGAATTTTCCCAAATATATGGTAAATTTTTGATTTTTTTATACATAAAGGTGAAATATATCGATTAAAATTTACCACTGTCATGAAGTACAATGTGTCACGAGAAAACAATCTCAGAATGGCTTGGATGAGTAAAAGTGTTTTTAAAATTATTAACACATGCAGTGACACATGTCAGATTTGCAAAAAATGGCCTGGTCCTTAATGTGAAAAAATGGCTGCGTTTTAAGGGGTTAGTGGGGTGCAGGTAATAGAAGTTTCCAAAAATGACACTTCAGCTAATCTATTGTATAACGGTAATTGCATGTGTCACAAACTGTGTCGTATATTCATTTAATGATTCTCATCCAAAACCTTCATCCCATGTGCAGTGTCCTACAGTTAAAGGCAGTTCCCAGTTAAAGGGTTAAGAATGTGTGACTTTTTGGGTCAGCTACACTGCGATATGTGTCGTGAGGCTAGATAGTAATTCGACATTACATGTAAGGGTATGGCTACACAGCTTTTTTTTAGCACAGCCAAGTATCGCAGTGTAGCAGGGCTGCCATAGGCAGAAGCGTAGCTATAGAGTTTGCAGTGGTTGCAACTATGACCTTAGTAAGTGGCACACTGCCAATAACCGATGTTTTACTCAGTCAGGTCACAGTGCAGTGTGGGTCCAGAGCGAACCAGGGAGTGTGACTGCAGGAGAGACCGCCAGACCAGCAAATTAGCAGCAAAGCAGAAAACATAAATTTATTTATTCTGGGTCTGATAAGAGGGTCTAACATGGAGATCTAAAGGGGGTCTGATCTGAGCCTTGATATGGGGGTCTGATCTGAGGATCCAATATGGGGGTCTGATCTAAAGGATCCGATATTAGGGTCTGATCTAAAAGGTAATAGGGTATTTAAGGGGGTATTTTTTTGTACTGGTGCACATTATAAGGGGATATTTTTTATACTAACAAAATTATAAGGGAGTATTTTTGGTACTGGAACACATTATAAGGGGGCATTTTTGTGTACTGACACACTATCTCGATGCTCGGCATATGGCGGCACATGGCCGAGTACCGCAATGCTCGAGTTCCTTCCCACACGTTTCTAGGCTGCTAAGCAGCCAAAAAACGTTCAGGTAAACACTGCCCTCACTATAATGCCATAGCCATGTTGGTTATTGGCATTACAGTGATTGGCAGGTCGGAACGCGTCATCTGGTGCTATATAGCATCCGATGGCGCGTGTTCGGCTCAGGCATAGACAGGGAGAGCAGAGCATAGGAAGGGACAGACAGTGGAGGGAGTGATATTGCACTAGTTTTATTGGAAAAACTTTTCAGATCCCCAAAAGTCCTTTTATGGACTATTGTGTGTGGCAGCAGCAATATATTTATTTTGCGTATCCTGCGCTAAATTGCTAAAACTTTACAGACCCAAAAGTCCTTTTAAGGACTATTGTGTGTGGCAGCAGCAATATTTATTTTTGCGAATCCTGCGATAAACAACATCTAATTGGCCTCTGCGGACAGTTAAATTATCTGCGCCACATCTTCTGTGTAAAGTGTGTGCATCCCAAAAATATCTGTGACATCCAGTGAACTTTTTCCGTAGACGGTGTCCTCTGCGGACAGTGACATTAGTTGCGCCACACGCGGTGTAACGTGTGCTCTGAAAAAATGTATCAGTAACATACAGTGTACTTTTTTAATAGTCGGTGTCCGTTTCTGACAGTGACATTACCAGGGGGAATCTCCAGTAGAGATGAGCGAATCGAAGCTGACGAAGTGGAATTCGTTTAGAATTTCAGGCAAAATTTGATTCGCAACAAATGCAAATTTTCTTGCGCTTTGTGGTAACAAATCGTAATTTTTCCTAACATGGCGGCTACAATGGCGGCTACACGTGTGAGGACATGTAGCAAGGAACTCTGGGAAGGCAGGATGACCCATAATGCCATGCATGCAGCCAATCAGCAGCGAGCCCAGTGATGTCACAGCCCTATAAATACGACGGCAATCTTAGATTCTGCCATTTAGTATCGTACTTTGTTCAAGGACAGACGTGTATGCAGGCGCTAGGGAGAGTGAAATAAAAAATGATTAAAAAAATCATGATAAAATAATGATTAAAAAAAAAAGGAAAGAAGCGATTTACTAGTGCAGTGAAAGGATAGTGAGAGGAATCATTTCACAGGCAGGGAGAGACGAGTGCAGATGATAGGGAGGGTCATAGGAAAATCCTCATTATGATAAAAAGTGATTTACAAGTGAAGGGAAAGGATAGTGAGAGGAATAATTTCACAGGCAGGGAGAGACGTGTGCAGATGCTAGAGAGAGTCATAGGAAAATCCTCATTGTGAAAAGAAGCGATTTACTAGTGCAGGGAAACATTAATTGGGGATCCAGATAGTCTCATAATACAGCTCTGTCATTCCAGCAATTAGTTATTGTGGTGCAAGTGCTCTAATGAAAAGCTTTTAGTGGCTTTTATCTGTGGAAAAAGATAAATATTTACGCAGGTCACTTTTGTTGTTATTTACGCTAAAATCATTTGCAGTCATTTCTGGTGAAAGAGTATAGCGCGGTATAATTGTTTTCATGTTAAAGCGTAAAGTGGCTTCTTTCCATCCAACAAGAAGTATATATTCTCGGGTCACTTCTGCAGTTATTTCTGAAAGGGTATAAGGGTCTATTACAGTAAAAAAAGAAAAATATATACGCACTGCAGTGTTGCAGTGATTTCTGTTGAAAGAGTATAGGGGCGTATTTCATACAAAAAAGAAAAATATATAAGCACTGCACTGTTGCAGTTATTTCTGGTGAAAGCGTATAGGGTCGTATTTCAGTACTACTTGAAAAATATATTCTCAGTACACTGTTGCAGTTATATCTGGCGTATTGCAGTAGAAAAAGAAATATACATTCGCCATTCGCTGGTGCACTTATATGCAGAAAAACCTTTATTGACGTATATCAGTAGAAAAGGAAATATACATTTGCCATTCGCTGCTGCACTTATATCTTGAAAAACCTTTATTGACCTATAGCAGTAGAAAAATAAAAATATATTCAGTGTTCACTGTTGCAGTTATATGTGGTAAAGCCTTTAGTGTCGTATTTCTGTAGAAAAATAAAGATATATTCAGCATTCAGCGCTGTAGTTATATGTGGGTAGTTACGTTTCACACACTGCATGATTACGTGACAATGTTTATAAGAGCGGTGCACCAATAGAGGTGAATACACTATACACTAACCCTGCACAAAAATGAGAACTAATTCACACCAGCCCGCATCTATCTGCGGTATTGCTTACTGGACATTACGGGGACTTTTCTGCAGCACAGAAACCGCACGAGGAGCGCGTCTCGCTCTTCCAGCGCAGACCTACTTCCTCCATCACGTCCCGTTCACTTCAGATCACTCCGCCTCAGGAACCGTTGGTTATATGTGGTAAAGCCTTTAGAGGCATATATCAGTAGAAAAAGATAGTCGGCGATCAACGCTGCAGTTATATGAGGTAAAATCTTTTTTGAATTATTTCATTGGAAAAAAATTCTAGTATTCTGTGTTAAGTGCTGCACTTATATGCGGTAAAATCTCTTTTGAAATATTTGGGTTGAGAAAATCTTGTATTTAGCATGAAGCGCTGCACTTATATGGGGTAAAATCTTTTTTTGAATTATTTCATTGGAAAAAAATCTTGTATTCTGCGTTAAGCGCTGCACTTATATGCAGTAAAATCTCTTTTAAAATATTTAGGTTGAAAAAATGATGTATTCAGCATGAAGAGCTGCACTTAAATATGCGGAAAAATCTTTTGTGAATTATTTTGGTGGAAATAAAAATTTCCACCTCCTCATCTCTTCATTAACATCGGACACACTAACTTTACACCCCCCCAGCTATATATATGAGTGGAGCTACAGCATGATACCCCAATACATTTGATATGACATTTAGCAAAAGTTTAAAGTGTCCACATATAGCACATAGTGGGACACTGCATCAAGATGAATCAGGCGTGGATCAGTCAGGATTTCCACACACCAATGCCTGATGCATCAGACTAGATCATCCATGGTGCCACACCAACATTTTGACAAAAGAGACGGTTTCTTTTGGCTGCCTGCCATCTTCAGCGGGTAGTAGTATTGCCACCCACCTCCACAGTATGTCACCTTGCCACTCTGTGGCCTACTGATGCTGCTGCCACCTCCAGACTCTATGATTGTGCCACTCTGTGGCCTCCTCATGTTGCTGCCACCTCCAGACCCTGTCATTGTGCCACTCTGTGGCCTCCTACTGATGCTGCTGCTGCCGACACCTCCACAGTCTGTCATTGTGACACTCTGTGGCCTACTCATGCTGCTGCCACTTCCAGACTCTGTCATTGTGCCGCTCTGTGGTCTCCTCCTGTTGACATGTCTACACCATGTCGACCGTGTCACTCTGATGTATCATGCTGCTGCTGCTGCCAAGTCCACACTATGTCACCTTGCCACTCTGTGGCCTACTGATGCTGCCAAGTCCACACTATCTCACCTTGCCACTCTGTGGTCTCCTCATGCTGCCATGTCTACACCATGTTACCGTGCCACTCTGATGTATCATGCTGCTGCTGCCAAGTCCACAATATGTCACCTTGCCCCTCTGTGGCCTAATGATGCTGCCAAGTGCACACTATGTCACCTTGCCACTCTGTGGCCTACTGATGCTGCCAAGTCCACACTATGTCACCTTGCCACTCTGTGGCCTACTTATGCTGCTATGTCTACACTATGTCACCGTGACACTCTAATGTATCATGTTGCTGCTGCCATCTCCACACTATGTTACCTGGCCACTCTGTGGCATCCAGATGCTGCCAAGTCCACACTATGTCACCTTGCCACTCTGTGGTCTACTGATGCTGCCATGTCTACATTATGTCACCGTGCTACTCTGATGTATCATGCTGCTGCTGCTAAGTCCACACTATGTCACCTTGCCCCTCTGTGGCCTATTGATGCTGCCAAGTCCACACTATGTCACCTTGCCACTCTGTGGCCTACTGATGCTGCCATGTCTACACTATGTCACCGTGCCACTCTGATGTATCATGCTGCTGCTGTCATCTCCACACTATGTCACCTTGCCACTCTGTGGCCTCCTGATGCTGTCAAGTCCACACTATGTCACCTTGCCACTCTGTGGCCTACTGATACTGCCAAGTCCACACTATGTCACATTGCCACTCTGTGGCCTCCTGATGCTGCCATGTCCACACTATGTCACCTTGCCACTCTGTGGCCTACTGATGCTGCCATGTCCACACTATGTCACCATGCCACTCTGTTGTATGATGCTGCTGCTGCCATCTCCACATTATGTAACCTGGCCACTCGCTGGCCTCCTCATACTGCTGCCAACTACATACTCTGCGATTGTGCCACTCGGTGGCCTCCTTATACTGCTACCACCTCCACACTGTCATTGTCTCACTCTGTGGCCTCTTGATGCTGCTGCCCCCTCAAACTTTGTCATTGGGCCTCTCTGTGGTCTCCTCATGCTGCTTCCACCTCACCACTCTGTCTTAGGGACACTCTGTGGACTTCTCATGCTGTTCCCACCCTCCCCACTTCATGACTGAGCCACTATTTTGGATTTCGGCCTTGCTGAGATCATCATTTATTTGACCTTTCCTCTGATCTGTCAGAAGGAAGGAAAAATGAGACGCACAATGGATCCTGTCTGTGTAGCAGCAGTAAGACCTGTAGGGTCCTATCAGAATTGGCTTATGATTTGGTAGCCAAAAATAGGAGTGGGTACAAAACACAGAAAACATGTAAATATTCCATTCACGTGTCATCTCTGTTTTAAAACCACTCGTGTTTTTATTGGCATTAGCAATACTGAGCAATTGCTGACCGAGTGAAGGTGTATGCTCCACAGGCAGGATCCGCTTTTTTGGGGTTATTGTTCTGATGGATCAGAGGAAGGGCAAAATAATCATTGACGTCAACACAAACTTATTGCTGACACAATCTCCACTCTGATCCTCTGCTCACTCATTGTTTGATAAAGGTACAAGTTCGTGCCGAAACGCGCGTCACTGAGCTTATGAGTGACGAATAAAACTATCAAGCAACTTATTGGAGTGCCGGTCTTTCTCTTCATCGGTTTATCTGGGATAACATCCACTGACCAAGCGCCTACGCCTGAACGCAGTGCCGCCCGACATTCTGGACAACCCTCTCCACTCTCAGGAGGGCTCTACTTGTATAAGTGTGTAATAGAACAGGTTCTGTAAACATCTATATGGAATCAGCTGACGAGGGTGTAAAAGGAGTGCACTTCTTCTTGACACTTACATCGACCTGTAAGGCTGAGTTCATACTTGAGTTGTTAGGCCAGTTTTGGCAATTTTTTTTGTATACTTTCTTATCATTTTAATCAAGTTTTGGTTTAATAAATTTAATATTAAAATATTTAATAAATTTAATAATAAAAATGATATGTTGCGTAAGACAGAAGAGAATCGTCCAGTCTTCAGTTTATTCAACGACATGGTGTTGCGATGGAGAAAGCATTCCCCCCCCAAAAAAAATCCTCTCCACCTGGAGACAAATCCTGTCAAGATTGATGCAAGTGCGGTATTGGCTGCTCATCCAGCAAGATTCTTCTGGGGGAACCTGCCTGGCATGAACAGGCCTCCAGTAGCTACAGACAGTGAGAAGAAGACAAAGCTTCAAGATTGCTTGGAGCCCGGAAGAGTCGCCAAGTTAATCAAGATTCAAACCAACCAGGCCCCGGTCTCTTTGTCTGGGAAAACATCACGGGTTCCCAGTCATCATGGAATGGAACGGAGGGCATCCTTATTAGGCTACATTCACACGACCGTGAATGTGTCCGCGTCCGTTCCGCAATTCTGCGGAACGGGTGCGGACCCATTCACTGTCTATGGGGCCGGACGAGGTGCGGAGAGCACACTAGGTGCTCTCCGCTTCCGCATTTGCGGAGCGCGGCCCCGAACTTCCGGTCCGCGGCTCCGCAAAAGATAGAACATGTCCTATTCTTGTCCGCAGCCTGCGGACAAGAATGGGCATTTCTATGGGGGGTGCGGCTGGGTGTATTGCGGATCCGCAATTTGCGGATCCGTAATACACTACGGTCGTGTGAATGTAGCCTTATATGTAATAGATTTAATAATAAAATTTTATTTTTTTCCTAACATAGGAGAGAATCATCCAGTCTTCAGTTTATTCAACGACGTGGTGTTGTGATGGAGAAAGCATTCCAAAAAAACAATTGGTATCCAACTGGAGCCGAATCCTGTCAAGATTAATGCAAGTGCGGTATTGTCTGCTCATCCAGCAAGATACTTCTGGGGGAAACTGCCTGCCATGAACAGGCCTCTACTAGTGACAGACAATGAGAAGAAGACAAAGCTTCATGATTGCTTGGAGCCCGAAAGAGTTGCGAAATTAATCGAGATTCAAACCAACCAGGCCCCGGTCTCTTCGTCAGGGGTTCACAATCATCATGGAATGGAAAGGAGGGCATCCGTATTATATTTAATACATTTTATAATAAAATGTTTAATAAATTTAATAATAAAAATAAAAATTTTCCTAACACAAGAGGAGGAGGACATTCTGTGGTGCATGGAGATGGAGAGGGTCTTCAGATTCCCACCACACTATACACATGTCTCAGAAATGAACCGTGGCTCTCGACAGCATCCCTGTCATCCGGCATATATTTGCCCCACTGAAGGATTAGGAGACACCGTATTTTATAATATTACATTATTATTTTGTGCATTAGCAATACTGATGGATTATTAAGCAAATGCTGACCAAGTGAAGGCGGATGCTCCACAGACAGGATCCGTTTTTTTTGGGGGTTATTGTTCAGACAGATCAGAGCAAGGGCAACATAATCAGTGACGTGAACACAAACTTACTGCTGACACCCTCTCCACTCTGTCAGGGGGCTCTACTTGTATAAGCACTTAGTAGAACAGGTTCTGTAGACATCTATGTGGAATCAGCTGACGACTGAGGCTGAGTTCATACTTGAATTATTTGGTCAGTTTTTGCCCCGTGACTGCCCAAATAAGTGAAGTGTGCAGTGATTCTAAGAGCGACGCCTGTCATCTGCATGTTATACTGACTAACAGTAACATTTAACTACCACAGCAGACTCCCTATGCGTGTTACTGCAAGGCACAGTGTTCTACACCACTAGAAAAGTTCTCTGCAGCCAGGAAATAGCAGTTTTTTAATGTTATTCGTTGCGAATAAATACGGATTGAAGGATTTTCCCTAGACGGTGTCTGCTTCTGACAGTGACATTACCAGGGGAATATATCCAGTGTAACGTGACCTTTTAAAAAATGTATCAGTGACATACAGTGTACTTTTTCAATAGACCATGTCTGCTTCTGACATTGACATTTCCAGGGGAATATCTCCAGTGTAACGTAAGCGTTTAAAAAATTTATCAGTGACATACAGTGTACTTTTTCAATAGATGGTTTCCGCTTCTGACATTGACATTACCAGAGGAACATCTAAAGAATACTGTGTGCATTTAAAAAATGTATCAGTGACATACAGTGTACTTTTTTAATAGATGGTGTCCGCTTCTGACAGTGACATTACCAGGGGGATATCTCCAGTGTAACGTGTGCGCATACATTTTTTATCTGTGACATACAGTGCAATTTTTTCATAGACGCTGCGAATAGTGACATTACATGTGGTTTTCTCATCCCAAATATCTGTGACATTCCCTGTATTTTTTTATTAGCCGCTGGTGACAGCATTGACATTATCTGCGGGATATCTCTTGTGTGACGTTTCCAATATCCCAAATACCTTTTTAAATTTTTTTTTGCGCATACACTTCCAAATCCTACGCTACTGTACGTGTGACATATTTTCAAGCATATATAACATTTAAAATGAAGAAGGCGAGCAGTAAGGGATGGGGAAGTGGCCGTGATGCTTATGGTGCAAGCAGAGGCTGTGGCCCTGGGCACGTTGAAACTGCTGCCAGAGCACAAGAAAAACACGATACCTAGCTTCATGTTCTAGTTTGCAGGGCGGTGCAGGACACCACTCTTAAAGTCCGACCAGTGCGACCAGGTGGTCGGTTGGATTGCAGCAGATAATGCTTCCAGTCGGTTAAGCACCACCCTGTCTTTTTCACCAAGTCCAGTCTCAGTAGCCAGGAATCTGGTCAACACAATCCTCACCCTGATCCTCCTTCCTCCCACCATGGAGAGTTTGGGCAAACAAGTGATCCCAGACTTGGATATTCCGAGGACCTCTTGAAGAGTGACAGATCTTGTGTCCTGATTCCCAACCTCTTGAGCATCCACAGTTACAAGAAGATGACGGTATGGAACGGCAATTACTGTTTAATGAGGTGGATGATGATGAGACACAGTTGTCATTAAGTCAATTACTGTCTCAAAAGATTGATGAAGAGGATGAGACACAGTTGTCAATCACTGAGGTTGTCGTTAGGTCAACAAGTCAGGAGGATAAGCAGAGTGAGGAAGTGGAAGAGGAGGTGGTGGACTGACCCAACCTGGGAAGGTGGAAAGCCGAGCGAGGACAGCAGTACAGAGGGGGAAGGACCTGCAGCACCGCAACAGGCTGGAAGAGGCAGTGGGGTGGCAAAAGGGAGAAGGCGGCCACACCAAACGGGCACGCAACTGTTCCATGAAGCACCCCCTTGCGGAAATCTCTCTTGCCAAGGGGTAGTAGTTCCGCAGTCTGGCGCTTTTTTGAGAAAAGTGCGGACGACAAGAGAATAGTAGTTTGCAACCTGTGCCGTACCAAAATGAGCTGGGGTGTGAATACAAGCAACCTCACCACCACCAGCATGATCCGCCACATGGCATTCAAGCACCCTAATAAGTGAGACGAACGCCTGGGTCCACAATCTGTGTCTGCGGGTTACACCCCTGCCCCCTCTTCCCCTATGTTACGTGCTGGCCAATCCCCTGTCAAAGGCGCAGGCCCGGTTGCCAACCGCCCTGCACCTGGACCTTCACAAGCACCATTAGCGACCGCATCCACTTCCGTGTCCCAGCGCCACGTCCAAATGTCCTTAGCCCAGGCCACCGCAAGTGCATACCCAGCCACCGACCCACAGGCCATAGCACTAAATGCACAGCTTTACAAATTACTGGCCCTGGAAATGTTGCCATTTAGGCTTGTGGACACTGAGGCCTTCCGCAATGTCGACGGCGGTCCGGCATTACGCAGTCCCCAGCCGCCACTATTTTTCATGGTGGGCCGTGCCCACCTTGAAGCAACATGTGTCCTGTAACATCACACGTGCCCTGACCAACGCAGTTACTGGGAAGGTCCACTTAACTGCAGACACATAGACAAGTGCATTCGGCCAGGGACGCAACATTTCCCTGATGGCACACTGGGTGAACATTGCGTAGGCCAAGAGCGAGTCGTACCCTGGGATGGCACAGGTGCTGCCGATGCCAAGGATTCTGGGCCCTACGTCGATCAGGGTTTCCGCCAGCACCTGCGTTAGTGGCTCCAACCCCCACTTCTCCTCCTCCACCTCCTCCTCCACTTCCAACTCTGAATTATCCACATGCAGCACCAGTCAGCCATCAGTCGGTAGCTGGAAGCAGTGTAGCACTGCAGTGGGGAAGCGCAGCAGAGGGGATAAGAGACCAGACTTATCTGTGGCTCTCGCCACTAAACTTACAACCAGGCATGGTTGTGTCTGATAATAGCCATAACTTGGTGGGGGCTTTGGAGCTTGGCAAGCTCACACACATCCCATGCCTAACCCACGTATTAAACTTAGCGGTTCAGTGGTTTCTCAAAACTCCCCCCAATTTGCCTAAGCTACTGGTGAAGGTTCCACCGCGTGTGTGCACATTTACACAAGTCATCGACAGCTTCAGCCGGTCTGTCAACGCTGCAGCAGCGCTTGAAATTACCAGCTCACCAGCTGTTGTGCGACTTGAGCACGCGCTGGAACTCGACATTCCACATGTTGGCCAGGCTTTGTGAGCTGCAGAGGGCAGTGGTGGAATACCAGCTGCAACATGGTCATCGCCTTTCCATTCAGCTTCCGCTATTAACAAGCGAGGAGTGGGAATGGATGTCTGACCTCTGTGAGGTTTTAAGAAACTTTAAGGAATCAACACAGATGGTGTATCAGCGTAACCATCCTACTTCTGTGTCTACTCAAACGCTCTCTGCACACAATTAAGGACAACGCGTTGCATGTGGAAGAGGTGGAAATGGGGTAACACATTACAAAGGGTGCTAGCCAGACCACCCTCAGTTCATCTTTTCAGCGTGAATTGGACGATGAAGAGGAGGTGGAGCAGGAGACGGTTGCCTCTGCTACAGAGGGTAGTACCCATGGAAGTTTAATTCCATCTGTACAGCGTGGCAGAAGAGTAGGAAGAGGATGAGAAGATTGAGAGTCATCCTCCTGATGACGACAGCAAACTCTTGCCTGTTGGTACTCTGGCACACATAGCTGACTTCATGTTAGGCTGCATTTCCTGGGACCCTCGCATTATACGCTATTTTAGTCAACACAGATTACTGGTTGATCACCCTTCCCAACCCCCGCTACAAAGAGAACTTCTCATTTCTCATTCCTCTGGTGGAGAGGACGAGCAAAATGATACAATACCAGAAGGTCCTTGTTAAAAAATTGCTCCAAAAGTTTCCATCTGACAATGCTGGCGGCACAGTCCATAGTCCCTTGGTAAACTGAGGAGGGGAGACAAGGGGAACACACAGCAGTTCCAACAGAGGCAGGGCAACACTCTTCAAAGCCTGGGACAGTTTCATAACACCCCGCCAGCACCCTCACCCTGATGCGCGGTCTACTGTCACAAGGAGGGAAACATTTTGGAAGATGGTGAAGGAGTACATAGCAGACCGTGTCAACGTCCTCAATGATCCCTTAGTGCCTTACAACTACTGGGTGTCCAAGCTGGACACGTGGCACAAACTGGCGCTCTACGCTTTGGTAATGCTGGGCTGTCCTGCCACCAGCGTTTTGTCTGAGCGGGTATTTAGTGATGCTGGTGGCATTATAACAGATAAGCGTATCCGCCTGTCAGCTAAAATTGGATTGCCCCTGATTTCTCGACTCCACCAGAGGAAAGCTGATGATTCCATAAAGGCACTTAAAATGTGTTGTTTATAATGTACTGAATACATTGTATTCCCATGCACCACCTTCCACCACAAAAAAGGGTATATGGTTGAATATTCCTTTTTTCATCCTCCTCCTCCTCTTCCATCATATCAACATGCTTATTCGTCACATATAATGCCCTCGCATATAATAGGGTCAGCTCACCTGCAAGCCCTTGCATATAATTTTTTGGGAAGGTCAGCTCACCTGCAGGCTCTCACCTAAAATCTTTTACAGGGTCAGCTCACCTGCTGGCCCTCGCATATAATGTTTTACAGGGTCAGCTCACCAGCAGGTCCTCACCTACAATCTTTTACAGGGTCAGCTCACCTGCAGGCCCTCGCATATAATGTTTTACAGGGTCAGCTCACCAGCAGGTCCTCACCTACAATCTTTTACAAGGTCAGCTCACCTGCAGGCCCTCACCTACAAGCTTTTAGAGGGTCAGCTCACCAGCAGGCCCTCACCTACAATCTTTTACAGGGTCAGCTCACCAGCAGGCCCTCACCTACAATATTTTACAGGGTCAGCTCACCAGCAGGCCCTCACCTACAAGTCCAGTCTCACTATCCAAGAGTCTGGTCAACACAATCCTCACCCTGACGGCACACTGGGTGAACGTTGTGGAGGCCGGGAGCGAGTCGGCTGCTGGCACCAGACTTGCCTTCCAATAGATCCTCGTTAAAGTATTTAAAGTTTACTCATTCCAATTACAGGGCCTAGAAAGAGGTTATCTACAGTCACCAAATCGGCAGCAGACCCTAAACCATAATTTTTGTTGATGGTCAGCTCAGCAGCAGGCCCTCACCTACAATCTTTTACAGGATCAGCTCACCTGCGGGCCCTCGCATATAATGTTTTACAGGGTTAGCTCACCTGCAGGCCCTCATCTACAACCTTTCAGAGGGTCAGGTCACCAGCAGGCCCTCACCTACAGTCTTTCACAGGGTAAGCTCACCTGCAGGCCCACGCATATAATGTTTTACAGGGTCAACTCACCTGCAGGCCCTTGCAAATAATGTTTTACAGGGTCAGCTCACCTGCAGGCCCTCGCATATAATGTTTTACAGGGTCAGCTCACCTACAGACAACTCACAAATAATGTTTTACAGGGTCAGCTCACCTGCAGGCCCTCACATGTAATGTTTTATAGGGTCAGCTTATCTGCAGGCCCTCACCTACAATCTTTTACAGGGTTCAGCTCACCTGCAGGCCCTTGCATATAATGTTTTACAGGGTCACCTCGTTTGCAGGCCCTCGCAAACAATGTTTTACAGGGTCAGCTCACCTGCAGGCCCTCATCATACCTTTTAGAGGGTCGGCACAGGCGCGCAATTACGTCATCACGCCCGTCTGTGCCGGAATTTCACTACCGCATAGGCCTCAGGCCTACTAGGCCTGAAGCCTATGGCGGTAATCAGTTGTGGGGCAGAGAACTATGCGCTCCCGTGCCCTGCCGCTGTATGTGGGTGTTCTGGTCAGCGTTGGGCCCCCCAGCGTTGCTGGGCCCAGGGCGGACGACTCAAACATCCCTATTGTAATCTGCCACTGGCTGTATAGGATTCTAGAAAAAATGAATGTCCCTACTTGAAGCTGAATACATTTCCATTATGTCATTAACATTCGGTCAATCATCCACTTGAATTGCTTGTTAAGCACTGGCAGACCAAAGAAAATAATTTTCTTAATGGATTAGTTGGCAGCAAACCTCTACAATCTATATGAAAGCCAAATTGTGCTGTAATTTTCCTTTCAAGAAGAAAAGCATGCTAACTGTATACTGACAAACCCACCGCTCAGAACAAGCAAAATAGATTTCCTTTCCAAATTTAACTTAGCAGAGGCTTAAAATATGCAATAATATATGCAAATGAGCCTCTAGGAGTACCGGGGGTGTTGCTGTTACAATTAGAATCTTGGCTCTTTCTGCAACTGCTGTGCCCTGTCCACTTTAGGAGAAGTCTGGTCTAGGTGTGATGATGATGTGATGATGATGTTTTCACTGGCTGGAACTCCAGAAATACATCCAGGCCCCTCTTGAACTCTTTTAGTGAATGCAGTCTCAGTTCTGGGTATAGATGATGAGATAGATCTGTGTACTGCCCCCTGATATATTTATACATAGTTATTAGATCTCTCCTCAGTCGAATTTTTTATTAACTGAATAACTCTAATTTTGATACTCTTTGATGGTACTGTAGTCCACCCATTCCAGTTATTACTTTAGTTGCCCTCCTCTGAACCCTCTCCAGCTCTGCTATGTCTGCCTTGTTTACAGGAGCCCAGAACTGTACACAGTACTCCATATTTGGTTGGACTAGTGATTTGTAAAGTCGCAGGACTGTATTCTCATCACGGGCATCTATGCCCCTTTTGATACAACCCATTATCTTATTGGCCTCGGCAGCAGTTGCCTGCCACTAGTTTCTACTGTTAAGTTTGCTGTCCACTAAAATTCCGAAGTCCTTTTCCATGTCAGTGTTACCCAGTGTTTTACCATTTAGTATGTACTAGTGACTTACAGTATTCCTTTCCATGTGCATACCCTTACATTTGTCAGTGTTAAACCTCATCTGCCACGTCTCTGCCCAAGCCTCCAATCTATCAAGATCACTCTGTAGCTGTGAACTGTGCTCTTCTGTGTTAAATACTTTAATGCAAAGAAAATCAAATCGTGGGTCAGTCAGCACATCCCAGTGCGCAGGTGCACGTCACCATGGCTGAAAGCACAAAAGCAAAAAACATGTATTTGGGTGGACAGGCGAGTTCTCCTTGGGGTTACTATGGCCGCCACTGCACTAAACAACCAAGAAAGCTGGTCCAGGGCAAACTCCGTCAGTTGCGGCCACAAATCAAGTTTGGCTGCCCAGTATCCCAGGGGATCTTCAATGTGGGGTGGCAGGGTGCACTCCAAGTATGCCACAACCCGCTGGTTCAGGTTCTGCTCTATGTCTAACTGCTGCTGCTGGTGAGTAGTTTCTTCAGTAGGCGGGTGAAAAAAACGCTCATCAGTGACTTAAGCTGCTGCTGATGGAGCTGGTACTGCTCCTACCCCCCCCCCCCCCCAGCAGCCGTGGCAGTGGAACGAGAGCGCAGAGGGCCCTCCGGTTAGACCTGTGTGAGGATGGCGATGGCGCACATAGACAGCGGCAAACTGAGTACATAGGATGTCCTCCCTATCAGTGGGTGTGAAAAAGGCCCCCATTTTGGACCGGTAGTGAGGGTCTAACATAGTGGAGAGCCAGTAGTCATCCCTGTGGCGAATGGTGACAATTTGGCTTTTACTATGCAAGCAAGTGAGCATGCATCGGGCCATTTGTGCAAGTGACTCGCAGGGACTCCCTGCCTCCATCTCCACTGCATACTTCCACGGTGTGTCTGATATATTATACATGGGGCTGGAGCCTAGAGGAGCTGAGAGGGGGTGGGGTGATATGTTATACATGGGGCTGGAGCCTGGAGGAGCTGAGGGGGGGTGGGGTGATATATTATACATGGGACTGTGCTGGAGCCTGGAAGAGCTGAAGTCAGGAGAGTGATGTATTTTACATGGGACTGTATGCTGGAGGGGGTGAAGTCAGGGGGAGTGATGTATTTTACATGGGACTGTTTGCTGAAGTTGCTGAAGGCAGGCAGTGAAGAGAGGGGCGGTGTTATCATTTACATGGGACTGTATGTTGGAGGGGCTGTATGTTGGAGGGGCTGAAGGCGGGGAGAGATGTATTTTACATGGTACTGTATGATGGAGGGGCTGAAGGGGGCATAATTATTACTATAATACTACAGAGGGGCCATTATATATTATAATTATACAGAGGGCATTAGAGTTATGGGCACTACGGGGGAGGGGAGGTCTGTTATCTGAGAATGATAGTAAAGTGAGAAATCTAAACATTTTCTGTGAAACTCTATAGCGATGAGACGCAGCAGAAAGAAGGTGTCATGACGGTCCTATCCCCGAATGAAGACGCTGAGGAGAAGTCATTGGATGTATCAGGTAGGTGCTGTAATACACTGTATATTCCAGAGCAATGTATGTCCATCCAAATATGTGTTGGGGCCTGGATGCTGTTGCTCAGAAGAATTTAGTGACAGCTCTAATTAGCTGCTCAGGGCTTCCGATGGCACCGAGTGACAGTGGATCCCACTATATGTTAGGATTAGCTGTCACTAATAGCCACAGATAAGTTAGTGAGAATGACTACACGTTGAATACTAAACCAATGTTAAAACTAGGGATGCACCGATATATCGGCCGCCAAAACATATTAGCCTAAAATGGCACTTTTGGTAAAATGCCGGTATATAGAACATCCCTAGTTTATTTTGTTTTCCTGTGTTGTAATTTACATGGCTGACGAAAGTGGCAAGGGGGGGGGGGGTCAGGAGGAGGCAGGGGAAAAGGGAAAGCAGGAGGGGGGCTCAGTGGGCCTCTGGGTGTTACTTGCCGTCTGGGCCAAAAGTTGCCAGTCAGCCCCTGACCTCTATGAAGTATTCCTGTTTTATTTATTTATTTTTATTATTTATTTATTTTATTTACATAATAAGAAATTATACAATTTTCTAATATAGATGTATTTAACATTCTTCCTACATCCCTTTCTTATATCAGGCAGTTGACCCCTATATACACAGGAGAATGGTATAGCCCATGTATCAGTCCCATATAATGTATCTATGGCCTACATGACACATGACAAACATGGACAGCACACAGGACACATCCATGTGATCGCCACATAGGAATAGTGGTGGAAGAATGACTTTATTGTGGTTATTACAGTAATTACATCGCTGAGTGCATTCACATGGCTGCCTGTCTCTAAGGGATATTGTCAATAAAGTTATTTGTAAAAACCCAACATCTGGAGCAGACACAGACAGTGACAGACATGATGCAGAGATGCCGTTACAGGCAGTAATAGTATATACAGTGCACTGTACATGTTCTGCTCCTCAGTACACTACTGCCCGCCTGGTACTTACCCAGCCAGTGCACTTACTGTCAGAGGTCACATGACTCAGCTGAGAGTCACATGACTGACACCATCATTCATCTCTCCTATGGATACATTACACAGGACCATTGACCATATGACATTGTTATTCTTTACAGAGAGGCTATTGCACAGATATAATAAATGTCTGTGAGCAGAATGTTATATCCATGTAGATTAGAATATTGTATGACTGCCTGTTCTCTACACAAATAAATACCATCATTAAAACTGCAATACCTCTGTAAGTTGATACATAGAAGAGATATTATTTTTTTTTAATAAAAATACTGATTTCAAGCCTTTCTATACATTAACAGGTCTTTTTTGTAGACATAAAACTGCCCACACATCAGGATCTGTCGCCTTTCCTGCAGAAACAGCTCTGCGACTCCACAAATGACTTTGTAGAAATATAAAGATATATAGAAGTATTTCCAGCTCATCTTTTACAGGTTCATGTTTTACACAATATAGTAAGAAAGATCTAGTAAAATGCCCTGTAGTCTGAGAGCAGCGTCCTGTCCCTTTAAATGTTCAGGCACTCTTGTCACCATGGTAACTGCATTACTGAACAGCCAATAGGATTGCTGGGTTTCAATTTGAAACAGAAAACAGTCAGTTCTCCTCAGACCGTTTTTTTTCATCAGAGAGAGAAGGCGACTTCTGCGACTACTGCGATATTTCCGGTATAAAACTATATGACGGGCGATTTATCTCACCATACAGACTCAGAGATGATTATTTTAGGGGGAAATCTGTGAATGAGGAAGTTTATTATTTACAGCTTCACATAGAGACATGTACATGATAAATACTTGTGGGGTAAGATGGCGGCTGATATTCAGATACTGGATGTGCTGATTTCACCACTTGTCACATGGATCCAGTGATGAAGACCAGTTATTTACCCTTTCAGCACCGCGGTCATTGTGGTCTTCAGGACCAGACACATGTTCACACTCGTCAGTTTACTCGTTATAAATGTTTCTTTTCTTGGACTAGAAATACATTTTTTAGGTATCTTTAGTCTTTAGTAGGGCTGAGTGATATGTCCTACAGTTAAACTCTTAGTTTTTGCCAACTTAAAGGGGTTTTCCATTTCATCACACATATCAGATCACTAGGATATGTAATAAAAGTCAGACTGGTTCGGGTCCTATCTCCAGAACCAGGCCCCTCCGATCACCTCTATGGGAGGTGTGATAATAGTGGAGCGCTGACTCCGCTACTTGGTCCCATAGCAGTAAATAGGGGGGGGGGGGGGTCCTTGTGTGGCTGCTCTCCTGTCACTGCTATGGGACTTCGTAGCTATGCCGAGCGCGTATGTATAGTATATAATTATGTCTGATCGCTCCTGTAATACCCCGTTATACCTTGTATACAGCACATTATAGCCGTTTATTTCTAAGGGGCCATCCATATATGTGTATTTTTTATGAATCCATGTAACCATTCTGCAAATTATAGACCATGTTCTATTCTTGTCTTTATTCTGGACAAGTAAAGTCCTTTCTATCGATGGAGGTGAGAACAATACAGAATGCACATAGAAGGCATTTTGCAGAATGAAATATGGACTTACCCGAATGCATGAAGCCTAAGCCACTTCACCACAGGTCCCCTCCTTCCTACCACTACTCTGCCTGAAGTAAAGTGCTCGATATCTACCAAATATAACAAAGGAGCTCAATTATTTTTAGATTAACAGTCACTTTCCTATAAGGTTTCCCAGCTTTGTCCCTGCCCCTGAATATATAGGCCAGTGTTTCCCAATGTGTCTATGGACAGTACATCCTAGTCAGAGTCATTAGAACCAAGTGGTCAGAACCTCTGCTGAACTCTTCCTGCTGATTGTTTTATAGGATTTGGATACAATTTATCAGAGTGAAGACTTCACAATGTGGAACGGATATTCGGCCAGCGTTGGATCAGGTATTATTCCTCACACTGTGTTGGCTCTCCATTCTCTGTACTCTTATCAGCCTAAGCTTCATCCATAAAAAGTGGAAGAAATCAAATGGACTGAATTTACCCTAAAGTCCACCAACACTACAGGAAAATGGAAAACTATATCCTTTATTCTCTTACCTGTTTTTGCTGTTACCACACAGGTAAATAAAGAATATATATTTTCATTTTCCTTTTATCTACATTGCTGCCCTTTTTGTAATATACATATATGTATATATTTTTTTTTCAAATTTTCTGTAAAATAAATAATAACTGACTCATGTAAGCTGCCACCAGTTCAGCACCACTGCTGCTGTGGTCTGCTCCATTATCAGGCTTTAGATGAGTTTTATATGACTGATCCCATAATCTGGTTTTATTTTTATTTAGTTAACATCACGCCGGAGGAACAGCTAAGAAGACTGGCCTATTGTGCCAAGCTTCTGCCTTCCCCCTCTACAAGATGGAGGTTAGAGAGCATTGTCCTTATTGTGTTGCCTTTTTGAAAGACTTTTTAAAGTTACATTCATACAAGGATTGATGTAAATGTCTGGATATTGAACTAAATCTCTTGCCATCTTAGCGCCTCATGCCAACCAGTGCAAGAGCTCAGCAACCATATCTGATCCGTTATGAAGAACAGCCAAGGCAGCCTGAGCAACCACAACCATCAATGGAAGAAGTGAGAGCTATGATGGTGAAAGAACTGTGTAGAGGCCTGGATGAAGAAGAGGAACGCAAGACAGAAGAAAAGAAGGGAAGGAGAAGATGAAAATCACAATCAAAGTGAAGACCAGCACAAGAAGAAGCAGGACCAGGCAGTCTAACATCAGCCATCATGTCTACCAGTATTTGAGAGGAAGGAGAAATATCATCTGGACAATCCTGCTAAAACCTTTCGGCCAATAACATCATTTATGGCAATACTGGTAGGTAATCACTAAAAAAAAAAAAAAAAAAAAATTGTCATAATAATAACAGATTAGAGTTAATATAGTAGCAGTAGAATAATAGTAGTAGGTACAATAGTAATAATAGCATTTATTATAGTAATAATAACAACAGTAGTATTAATAATAGTTATAGTAACAGGTTTGATCCAGGGTCCTAGGACTGATCGCCTTTTCTCGGGGTCGAGAAGGAATTTTTCCCTGTGACACTAATTGGCTGAATGTGTCCCAGGTTTTTCGCCTTCTTCTGGATCAACAGTTTTAGGGACAGGGGCCTTACTAATAGGAGCATAGCGATAAAATTAATAGCATAAAATAACATTTATTATAGTAATAATAATAACAACCATAGTATTAATAATAGTTATAGTAACAGGTTTGATCCAGGGTCCTAGGACTGATCGCCTTTTCCCGGGGTCGAGAAGGAATTTTTCCCTGTGACACTAATTGGCTGAATGTGTTACAGGTTTTTCGCCTTCTTCTGGATCAACAGTTTTAGGGACAGGGGCCTTACTAATAGTTAGGGGCATAATATTAAAATTAAGAGCATAAAAAAAATTTATTATAGTAATAATGATAACAACAGTAGTATTAATAATAGTTATAGTAACAGGTTTGATCCAGGGTCCTAGGACTGATCGCCTTTTCCCGGGGTCGAGAAGGAATTTTCCCTGTGACACTAATTGGCTGAATGTGTTACAGGTTTTTCGCCTTCTTCTGGATCAACAGTTTTAGGGGCCTTAATAATAGTTAGGGGCATAGCGATAAAATTAAGGCCTCTTTCACACTGGCGTCATGTTTGACGCCCGGATAAGAGGCGGGTGCGTTGCGGGAATATGCGCGATTTTTCCGCGTGGGTGCAAACATTTGTAATGCGTTTTGCACACGCGTGTGAAAAATCGCCATGTTTGGTACCCAGACCTGAAGCCGGACTTCATCACTGAAGTCCGGTTTCGGGTAGAGTATTCTGGAGATTTTATTATTTTCCCTTATAACATGGTTATAAGGGAAAATAATAGCATTCTTAATAAAGAATGCTGTGTAAAATGAAGATGGACCATGTGATTGGACCATGTGATGTGACGTCATCACAGGTCCTTTAGTTGTTAGCTGAAGCTGGAAAAGAGAAGACAGATCATAACTACGCGATCAAGTGGCTAAGGTAAGTTTTATTATTTTTAACCCCTTCATCTTCATTTTACACAGCATTCTTTATTAAGAATGCTAATATTTTCCCTTATAACCATGTTATAAGGGAAAATAATAAAGATCTGGTCCCGTTGCTAAGCAACCATGCGGGAAAATCGCACTGCATCCGCACTTGCTCGCGGATGCTTGCGATTTTCTGCAGCCCCATTCACTTCTATGGGGCCTACGTTGTGTGAAAAACGCACAATATAGAGCATGCTGCGATTTTCACGCAACGCAGAAGTGATACGTGAAAATCACCGCTCATGTGCACAGCTCCATAGAAATAAATGGGTCCGGATTCAGTGCGGGTGCAATGCGTCCTCCTCACGCATTGCACCCGCGCGGAAAACTCGCCCATGTGAAAGGGGCCTAAGAGCATAAAATAACATTTATTATAGTAATAATAATAACAACCGTAGTATTAATAATAGTTATAGTAACAGGTTTGATCCAGGGTCCTAAGACTGATCGCCTTTTCTCGGGGTCAAGATGGAATTTTTCCCTGTGACACTAATTGGCTGAATGTGTTACAGGTTTTTCGCCTTCTTCTGGATCAACAGTTTTAGGGACCTTACTAATAGTTAGGGGCATAGCGATAAAATTAATAGCATAAAATAACATTTATTATAGTAATAATAATAATAACAGTAGTATTAATAATAGTTATAGTAACAGGTTTGATCCAGGGTCCTAGGACTGATTGCCTTTTCCCGGGGTCGAGAAGGAATTTTTCCCCTGTGACACAAACTGGCTGAATGTGTCCAGGGGTTTTTGCCTTCTTCTGGATCAACAGGTTTATAAATTGGGACTGAATTTAGAATAATAGAAATAATACTAATAATATGATATTAAACAATATGTCCAGATGACAATATATTACTAAGAGTAGCAATAGTATAAGGCCTCATGCACACGACCGTATGAGTTTTTCGGTCCGCAAATTGCGGATCCGCAAAAAAAAACAGATGACGTTCCGTATGGCATCCGTTTTTTTTGCGGATCCGTTATTTTGGCGGATCCATTGTAATAATGCCTATACTTGTCCGCAAACTAGAAAAAATAGGACATGCTCTATTTTTTTGCGGAACGGAAAAACGGACACACGGAAATGGAATGCACACGGAGTACCTTCCGTTTTTTTTGCGGATCCATTGAAATGAATGGTTCCGCATATGGTCCGCAAAAAAAACGGAACGGACACGGAAAGAAAATGCGTTTATGTGGATGAGGCCTAATACTTATAGAGATAATAATAATAATAATTATAATATAGTGTTACAATAAACCATTAATAAGATCATAGTAATTATAAGGTTAGTGTAGGGACTCACTTGAAAGAGGTCGCCGTGAAGTGGCAAGTGGGCTTATACATTTTGATGAAAATGTATACTAAGAACCTCCTGCTGATAAGTTTGGCTCAGCAGCAATAGATGATGTATAACATGTGGATGTGCGCTTCATGGCTTGTCTTCTACAGCTGGTAAATTATAATAGATATCAGCGATATTGATCCAGGAGTCTAGAACTGATCACTTTTTCTCTGTGTCAATAAAGAATTTTACCCCTGTGTCCTTCTTCTGGATTAACACTTTTATATTGACAGCCTCGGGACCTCACAACTAATACTATAGTAGAATTACAGCTGTAGGGTAAACCTGATGATAATCACATGTACTACAGGCCAATAAGATAATGGGTTGCATCAAAAGGGGCATAGATGCCCGTGATGAGAACATAGTCCTACCACTTTATAAATCACTAGTCAGACCACACATGGAGTACTGTGTACAGTTCTGGGCTCCCGTGAACAAGGCAGACATAGCAGAGCTAGAGAGGGTTCAGAGGAGGGCAACTAAAGTAATAACTGGAATGGGGCAACTACAGTACCCCGAAAGGGTATCAAAATTAGGGTTATTCACTCTAGAAAAAAGACGACTGAGGGGAGATCTAATAACTATGTATAAATATATCAGGGGTCAGTACAAAGATCTCTCCCATCATCTATTTATCCCCAGGACTGTGATTGTGACGAGGGGACATCCTCTGCGTCTGGAGGAAAGAAGGTTTGTACACAAACATAGAAAAGGGTTCTTCACGGTAAGAGCAGTAAGACTATGGAACTCTCTGCCTGAGGAGGTGGTGATGGTGAGTACAATAAAGGAATTTAAGAGGGGCCTGGATGTATTTCTGGAGCGTAATAATATTTCAGGCTATAGCTACTAGAGAGGGGTCGTTGATCCAGGGAGTTATTCTGACTGCCTGATTGGAGTCGGGAAGGAATTTTTTCCCCTTAAGTGGGGAAAATTGGCTCTACCTCACAGGGGTTTTTTGCCTTCCTCTGGATCAACTTGCAGGAAACAGGTCGAACTGGATGGACAAATGTCTTTTTTCGGCCTTATATACTATGTTACTATGTTACTATGTTACACATAATTGATAAATTAAAACTATACTTTAGGTAATCTCTTTTTCTGGGCTGATAAACAGGAGTTTTCTGGGAGTTAGCAAATGATGACCTACCCTCAAGATCAGTGGCGTAACTAGAGTTCTATGGGCCCCAGGGCAAACTTAGAATTGGGGCCCCCCCTACGAGCTGTCATCCGCCCCCCCCCTCCGCGGGCCGAAGTCCACCACCCCCCACGTGAGATTCTGCACCAACCCCCCACCCACAAGCATCCCCCCACCTCAATTTCAGACATCATTGCCATGTTGATCAAACCCCAAAGAGAGCCCCCCCCAGATTTCAGACATCATTGCCCAGTGATGAACAAACCCTCCCCACCCCCCGCACTGATTGATTTCAGACATCATTTCCGGCCATGATGGTCAAACCCCAAAACCCCATAATCCCCCCACCCCCCGGGTTTCAGACATCACTGCCCATGATGAACAAACCACAAACCCCCTCCCCCCTCCCGATTTCAGACATCACTGCCGATCCCCCCCGTTCTTATACTGTATGTATATGCTAAACTTTCCTTACAAAAAAAGTAATACCTAGTACACAGTAGTGTGGTGTTTGTAACGTTTGTAACGTATTCCGCTCCGTGCTACTGTGGGCTTCAGTAAGTTGCGCAACTTGGCATGCGCAATCACTCTGCTCGTCAAATGTGATCCCGCGAGACCCACCGCGGGAGGTCATGGCGGGTCTCGTGGGATCACAGAGAGATTTGTTTGCATTCTGCAGCATAGCACGCCGGCAGCAGCACTCATGGGAGGACCCACGCCGCACTAAAAAAAAAGCACTTGCAGCCCCCCATCCACCCCCAGTTCGTATTTACTTTTGTCACCGACCTGAGTGATTAATACTGTACATTCCGCAGCGCAGATGCACTTATAGGGAGGGTCCGCTGAGGCCGCCCCCCACCCTCCAGGGATCATAACACTTAGGTCTTTGCCACCAAAAGGAGCGCATCCTTGGTCTGTATCAGGATGGTAACAAGTAATTGATGAGGGTCCATCTCTACCAAGTCCACATTCAACCGTAACAGAGTTCAGTGCAACTTATTTTTGCTCCATTCTGTACCATCTGTCTTATCCTCCCTTTTTTTGTGTACACACCATGTGTGACACCATGCCACTCTTGCTATAGGCTGTGTTTGGTATAGCAACTTAGCCTCGTCACTCACTTCAAAGGGGTTTTCAGGTTTTAGAAAATAATTGGTCATGGGGAGATCACTAGTCTCAGCATTGTATAGCATGAGACCACCATATTCAGTGCATTTAGATAGTCTTCAGACCCTCTCACATTGTGTTATGTTGCGGCCTTGTGGTAAAATAAATATTCTGCTGTCATTATCCCATAATGAGAAGCTTAAAGCTGAATTTTAGAAATGTTTGTTAATTTATTGAAAATTAAAAACTAAAATCTTGCAATGACATAAGTATTCAGACTCTTTATGCAGTACGTAGTTGATTTTTTTTGCCATTTTTCTCTGCACATCCTCTCAAGCTCTTTCAGATTGGATAGGGTTCGGTGGTGGACAGACATTTTTAGGTCTCTGCAGAGATGTTGGTCTGGGTTCAAGGCACTGCTCTGGCTGGGCCACTCAAGGACATTCACAGAGTTCTCCATAAGCTACTCCTGTGTTTTCTTAACTGTGTGCTTAGGGACGTTGGGGGAGATAGATCAAGATCTTCCTGCACTAGTGTGCGCTGCGCCTAATTTAATTAAGCTACAAGCTAGTATAGACTTTCAGATGTAACTTCCGCAACTTTCTAGCGAAAGTCAGAGTAAATGCGTCGGGTGGGGTAAAGCCACGCCCCCTCCACGCCCCCTTTTATCACACTTCAGAAACTCAAAAGTCGAAAATTATACTTGCTTCGTCTCGTGTCTATGACATTACACTTGGGTTACGTGCACAGAATTTATATAAATGACTATTTCAAAATCTTATTAACAAAGGCGAGTTTAGCTTTGGATTTTGACAGTAATTTATGCAAATAACCGAAGTGTAACATCAGACGACAGGCGTACCAAGTCTCGTGGTTATTTGCAGCAAGGTTTTCAAGGCCTCAGCGGAGCCCATACATTTTAGCAAGGAGATATTCTAAACAAGGTTTTCAAATGAATCAGGTTCAGATAGAGCAATTCGAACCCGATTCGTTCAACACCAGTGCCGTTGTAATTATCCTCCATGGTACAGAGATGCTGGAGTGGAACTGATGCCACAATCCCATAGTTTTCTATTTCTGGAATGTGCACATTAGCTATAATGTCTGCTATCTCCCAGCCATGGATAGAGGAACACAGCAGGCAGCATTTTTCTATCTGGTTACCTCCAGCTAAGGATGTCATAACTAGAGATGAGTGAAGTTTTTAAAAATCCAATTTGGTCACTTTGGTCACTTTTCTCCAAGAAATTTGCTTCACTATGAATTAATTTGTCACCAAGTGCGTTAAATAACGTCTATCCTGGGCTGCTGTTAAACTTTAGTATCTTGATGTACATCACATTGCAGTGCAACACCATGCCTATATAATGTCCCTGCGTGCCATTACCACTCCTTTTGGCACCTTGCTACTGTCTCCTATGTGCAAATTTATATCACCTAATGTATCTCATGTCATATTCTCATAATGTGCATATTTATTCATGAAACTGGTTATGTTCATGCAATTGCCTGGACTTCCAGCAGATGGCAGCAACATTGGAAAAGTTAATTTCCCTGGAGAGGAACCTCCTAGTTCCATTCCAACCCTCTCTAGAGAGGGAGGAGTTAGTCAGTGAGTCAGTCTCTAGTCCATCCTCCTTAGGGAGAGGTTGTGTGTCAGCTAGCAGAGCACTGCCTGCTCTGCTAGGTCCAGAGGCCCCGCCTCTGAAGTCTGTATGGTTGATTGTCCCCTCCTGGGCTTGCATTGCCTTCATCCAAGCTGGAGTTAGAGCTTGAGGTACTCCAAAGCCAGGACAAGAAGTTCCTAGGACTAAAGATCAAGTAAGAGACAGACTACAGCTAAACTAAGTTCCAGCAGAAGAGGAAAGGTTCCCATTTACTCCAGCTAGCATAGTAGAGCTGAATTTGTTGCAGAGAAGTATTTGCCTGCCAAAGTTAAGCCAATACCTGCTGATGACCAAGATACCGTTTGAAAACTGTTTGGATTACCGTTTATGCCAAGTAAAGCTGTGTTCGACGTTACTACAAGGTCTGGAGTCCAGTTATCCTACCTATTCACCATCCAAGTTCAACTACCTTTTTGCACTTGCTTCGGACTACACCATGTCTGGTGGAACAAAAAACATGGAGGCAGCACAATAAAGTAGTGGGAAAAAAAAAGGTTCTTTAACCCGTAGAATGCCAGCGCCATATATGTATGGTGCTAGGAACTGTGCCTCAAATCCCAGAGCTGTATGGATACGGTACGCTGATCGGGCGGGCGCAGGAGCTGCACCCGCCTGATTAGTGGAAGAGATCCGGCAGCCACTGATAGCCAAACCCCTTCTGTATGTGTCGGCATCGGTGAAAACCAATGCCGGCACATTATCCCTCGCAATGCCACAGTCAGCACTCACCGTGGCATGTGTGGTATCCCTGTCGGGTCCCCATGTCCATCCTGTCCCAGCACTGTGTTGACGGGGACCTGATGCCAGAGAGTATCCCAATGCCTTCCATAGGCATCGTGGCTACCTTCCATGTAAGCCTATGAAATCCATCCCCCTGGATCTCACAGACAAGCAGGCTGTAAGTGTGGGGCTCAATCAGTCCCGAATACCGCCGCATTGCGGTCCCTAATGCACGGACCAGCTGCACAATAGCCATGTGCATGAGGCCTTGAAAGTAGAGAAATTCAAATTTTGAAAATTGTGAATTTTAAAAAATTTTGGGTAAATTTTGTATTATTTAACCCCTTCAGGACACATGACGTGGTACAGCATGTTTCCCGAATCCTTAAGGACACATGAAGTACCGGTACGTCATTTGTATTTCCGATCACTGCCGCACGGCTTGCAGTGATCGGAACTAGTTGCTTGCTAAAATCATTTAGCAGGCACCCTGTGACAATGCGTGAGGGGGGTCCTGTGACCCCCCTTGCATTGCCGATCACTGCAAACTGCAGGTCAATTCAGACCTGCGGTTTGCTTCGCTAATGCAAGTTTCTGATCCCCGCCGTCCGCGACCGCAGCGATCATAAACTTCAAATAGGTTTTTATAATATAGTTAACCCCCCCCCCCGCAGCCCTGTATCCATTGTGGCTGCGGGTGCAGCAGGGGGGAGGATTGCGGGCGTTGCGGGAGGCGGGGGAGAGGCGTGCGGCAGTGTGGGGGGCGGGCGGATGATCCGCCCGCCCCCCCGTCTATTCTCAGGATGGCCGAGCGGTTGAATCAGAGTGTCAGCTCGTTGCTGACACTGATTAAAATGGCTGACATCTGTGCAGATGTCAGCCGTTTTAACCACTTCTATAACGTGGTCCGTAGGGACCGCTGTATGGTAGGGGTGGGGCTGCTGTGCCTTTGCACCCCCCGATTCTTGAAGGGGAGCACAGAGGGAGGGAGCCCCCTCCTTCCCTTTCCCCCTCTGCTCAGTTGTGGCAGACGGGGAAGGTTCCCATGGCAACAGGACGCCTTCTTAGGCATCCTGCTGTCCAACAGATCTGTGCTAAAGGCAGAGATCTGTTCAGACAGAAGTGTAAGTGAAATATAGTACAGTACACTATATAGTGTACTGTACTGTATTATACAGACATCAGACCCACTGGATCTTCAAGAACCAAGTGGCTCTGGGTAAAAAAAAAAGTAAAAAAAGTAAAAATAAAAAAACACATTTATCACTGATTAACAAAAAAAAAAAATCCCTACACATGTTATATATCACCGCGTCCGTAACGACCTCATCTATAAAACTGTCAACGTTTTTCAAACGGTGAGCGCCATAAAAAAATAAAAATAAAAACTATGATGAAATTGAAATTTTGCCCACCTTACTTCCCAAAAAAGGTAATAAAAGTGATCAAAAAAGTCGTATGTACGCCAAAATAGTACCATTCAAACCGGCCCCTCATCTTGCAAAAAATGAGCCCCTACATGAGACAATGGCCCAAAAAATAAAAAAAACTATGGCTCTCAGACTAAAACATGATTTTTTTGTTTCAAAAATGCTTTTTTTATCTTAAATGTAAAAAAAATAAAAAAAAAGCAAACATATTATGTATCGTCGCGTCCGGAAGACCCTGCTCTATAAAAATACCACATTACCTAAACCTTGAGGTGAACACCGTAAATAAAATTAAATAAGTGTAATAAAATCGAATAGCAATCGAACCAAAAGGTATCATCACGTCCGTAACGACCGGCTATATAACAATATCATATGACCTAACCCCTCAGGTGAACACTTTCAAAAAAATAAAATAAAAACGGTTTAAAAAAAGCTATTTTTTCTCACTTTACATCACAAAAAGTGTAATAGCAAGCGATCAAAAAGGCGTATGCCCCCCAAATTTGTGCCAATCTAACCTCCATCTCATCCTGCAAAAATGGTACCCAACCTGAGACAATTGCCTAAAAACTGAAAAAACTATGGTTCTCAGACTATGGAGACACTAAAACATGTTTTTTTTTGTTTCAAAAATATTATTATGTAAAACTTAAAAAAATTAAAAAGAAAGTATACATATTAGGTATCATCACGTCCGTAACGACAGGCTATATAACAATATCATATGACCTAACCCCTCAGGTGAACACTGTCAAAAAAATAAAATAAAAACGGTTTAAAGAAAGCAATTTTTTCTCACTTTACATCACAAAAAGTGTAAAAGCAAGCGATCAAAAAGGCGTATGCCCTCCAAAATAGTGCCAATCTAACCGTCATCTCATCCCGCAAAAATGGTACCCAACCTGAGACAATTGCCTAAAAACTGAAAAAACTATGGCTCTCGGACTATGGAGACACTAAAACATATTTATTTTTGTTTAAAAAATAATATTATTTTGTAAAACTTAAAAAAATAAAAGAAAGTATACATATTAGGTATCACCACGTCCGTAACGACCGGCTGTATAAAAATATCATATGACCTAACCCTTCAGTTGAACACTGTCAAAAAATAAAATGAAAACGGTTTAAAAAAAGCTATTTTTTGTCGCCTTACATCACATAAAGTGTAATAGCAAGCGATCCAAAAGTCATATGCCCTCCAAAATAGTGCTAATCAAACCGTCATCTAATCCTGCAAAAATGATACTGAACCTGAGACAGTTGCCCAAAAGCTGAAAAAACTGTGGCTCTCAGATTATAGAGACACTAAAACATGATTTTTTTTGTTTCAAAAATGATATTATTGTGTAAAACCTGAATAACTATAAAAAGGTATACATATTAGTTATCCCTGCGTCCGTAACAGTCTGCTCTATAAAAATAGCACATGATCTAATCTTTCAGATGAACGTTGTAAATAATAAAAAATAAAACGGTGCCAAAACAGGTATTTTTGGGCAAATTTTCCATTTTAATCAATTTTTTTCCGTAACAAAGCAAGGGTAAACAGCCAAACAAATCTTAATATTTATTGCCCTGATTCTTTAGTTTACAGAAACACCGCATATGTGGTCGTAAACTACTGTATGGTCACCTGGCAGGGCACAGAAAGAATGGAACGCCATATGGTTTTTGGAAGGCGGTTTTTCCTGGACTGGTTTTTTGACACCATTTCTCATTTGAAGCCCCCCTGATGCACCCCTAGAGTAGAAACTCCAAAAAGTTACCCCATTTAGGAAACTACACTCCTCAAGGTATTCAAAACTGATTTTACAAACTTTGTTAACCCTTTAACTGTTCCACAAGACATAATGACAAATGGAGATGAAATTTCAGAATTTCTATTTTTTGTTACTTTGCTTTAGGAAAAGTGTAATATAGGGCAACCAAAAATCATATGTACCCTAAAATATTACCAAAAAAACTGCCATCTTATCCTATAGTTTTCAAAATGGGGTCACTTTTTTTGGAGTTTCTACTCTAGAGGTGCATCAGGGGGGCTTCAAATGGGACATGGTGTAAAAAAACAGTCCAGCAAAATCCGCCTTCCAAAACCCATATGGCGTTCCCTTGCTTCTGCGCCCTGCTGTTTGGCCATACAGTAGTGTACGACCACATATGGGGTGTTTCTCTAAACTACAGAATCAGGGCAATAAATATTGAATTTTTTTGGGCTGTTAACCCTTGCTTTGTTACTGGAAAAAAATTATTAAAATGGAAAATCTTCCAAAAAAGTGAAATTCAGAAATTTTATCTCCATTTTCCATTAAATCGTTTGGAACACCTAAAGGGTTAATAAAGCTTGTAAAATCAGTTTTGAATACCCTGAGGGATGTAGTTTCTGAGATGGGGTCACTTTTTGGGAGTTTCTACTGTAGGGTTTCATCAGGGGGGCTTCAAATGAGAAATGGTGTCAAAAAACCAGTTCAGCAAAATCTGCCTTTCAAAAATCACACAGCGCTCCTTTCCTTCTATGCCCCGCCGTGTGGCCGTACAGTGGTATACGACCACATATCGGGTGTTTCTGTAAACCGCAGAGTCAGGGTAATAAAAATAGAGTTTTGTTTGGCTTTTAACCCTTGCTTTGTTAATGGAAAAATGGATTAAAATGGAAAATTTGGCAAAAAAATTGAAATTCTGAAATTTCATCTCCATTTGCCATCAACTCTTGTGGAACTCCTAAAGAGTTAATGATGTTTGTAAAATAAGTTTTGAATACCTTAAGGGGTGTAGTTTCTAGAATGGGGTAATTTTTGGGTGGTTTTTATTATGTAAGCCTCACAAAGTGACTTCAGACCTGAACTGGTCCCTAAAAAGTGGGTTTTTGTAAATTTCAGAAAATTTTCAAGATTTGTTTCTAAACTTCTAAGCCTTGTAACGTCCCCAAAAAATGAAATGGCAATCCCAAAATGATCCAAACATGAAGTAGACATATGGAGAATGTAAATTAATAACTTTTTGGGGGAGGTATTACTATGTATTATAGAAGTAGAGAAATTGAAACTTGGAAATTTGCAAATTTTTCCAAAATTTTGGTAAATTTGTTTTTTTTTTTTATAAATAAAAATGAATTTTTCTTACTCCATTTTACCATTGTTATGAAGTAAAAAATGTGACGAAAAACCAGTCTCAGAATGGCCTGGATAAGTAAAAGCGGTTTCAAGTTATCACCACATAAAGTGACACTAGTCAGATTTGCAAAAAATGGCCTGGTCCTTAAGGTGAAATATGGCCGTGTCCTTAACCCTCAGTTCACACTTGCGCGTTTTACAGCGCGTTCGAACGCGCTGTAAAACGCATAACCGATGCAAACCAATGCTTCCCTATGGGACTGGTTCACATTTTCGCGTTTTACAGCGCGTTCGAACGCGCTGAAAAACGCCCGACACATAAACAAGTACTTGAGCTTTTTTTGGGGCGTTTGTCGCGCGTTTTGGCCCATAGACTTCAATGGGAACGTGCAACGCTTGTATTTTGCGCGTTTTTGACACTAAAAATGCACGTTCGAACGCGCGTTTATCAATTTGCAACATGCTGGAAAGGCCAAACCCCAGGTGCTAGGCACAGTTTGGAGAGAAGCCAACACTGCAGTCAATCACAAAACGCGCGTTTACTATTGCCAAAAAAGCGCACAAAAACGCGCGTCTCAGGAACGCTCAGGTGTGAACCCAGCGTAAGGGGTTAATAAATAATGGTGAAATATATTGTCTCAGATTTACCACCGTCATGAAGTACAAGGTGTCAAGAGAAAACATTCTCAGGATGGCTTGGATAAGTAAAAGTGTTCCAAAGTTATTAGCACATAAAGTGTCAGATTTGCAAGAATCGGCCTGGGATTTAAGGTGAAGAGTGGCTCAAAACTGAAGGGGTTTAATCCAAGTTGTGGAAGTACAAAAACCTGCATATGAATCCCTTCTGTTAAATGTTGAATGACTATCACTATTAAGCCTCATGCACACATCCTTGTCCGTGCTCAAATCCGTGAGCAGGTGGTCAGAGATGCATCCTTGAAGCTGTCCGTGAAGGATCCGTGTTGGGTACGTATGTCCGTTTTTTGCTGTCTATGTTGAATCCGTGTATAACTGACACTGAACAGCTGAAAAATAATAATCAGAGCATCTCTTCTTAATGATCCTTGAAACACGGATGCAGCACGGATGGCATCCATGTTGCATGCATGGCTTTCATGGACCAATAGACTATAATGGGTGTGATTGATCCGTGAACACAGACAAAATAGAGCATGCATCCGTGCTAAAAACACGATCCACGGACCGTGCTAAAACACTGATGTGTGAATACACACATTAAAATGAATGGGGACGTGTGCTGTCCGTGGAGAACACGTACAGCACACGTCCGTGAAACACTGCCGTGTGAATGAGACTTTAGGCTTAGTTCACACTTCATTTTTTTGATCAGTCATTGTTAGCCCAAAGCAGGTGCGGGTCAAACCCACAGAACATGATACCTAATCCGAGATTAGGCTTGGCTCCTGAATTTGCCTCACAATAAGTGATGGAAATAACTGATCAAATAACAGAAGTGTGAATTCAGCCTTACAGGTCAATATAAGCATCAGCTCTAATTTTTTGGAGTGGACTTAACAGTGCAGTGGCCCAAAATTCAAGCAGTGGCCCCCTGACAGTGGAGACGGTGTCAGCAATAAGGCTGTTTTCACATCACTGTTTATTTTTCCGTTCTTCTGATCTGTCAGAAGAACAGCCCCAAAAAAATAGTTCCTGTAGTTTCAGTATCTGCCTTCTTGAAACAGGACTGGGTACAAAACAGAGATAACATGTGATGGACATATTTGCATGTCTTCTGTGTTTTGGACCCATTCCCATTTTTGGCTTCCAAATCATGAACAAATCCTGATACAAAATCCGACGTTGTGATAGAGGCCTTATGGATGCTCAAACGACAGGACCCGTTTTTATAGTTATTTTTCGGTTCTTCTAATGGATTAGAAGAACAGAAAAATAAACGGAGATGGCAACATGGCCAAACTGGGTCACTTGTGGCCCCATAACAGACTGGTGAAGGTGGCAACAGCATAGTGGCCCCAGAACAGAGTGGTGAGGGTGGCAACAGCATGAAGAGTCACAATATTGGCTGCAGAGGAAAGTGGAGGGGGGAAAGGCAACAGCAGTGGCAGTAACAGCACACGACCAAAGGACCTGACCAAACGGCAGGTGTCACGCATGAGCTGCCACTGTCTAATGTGAAAGTTACATTGGGGAGTACTCCTGTCCGTCTGCATAAAAAAAAATCACAGAAAAAGATATAAAACATCCTGCATGATACGATAGTAAATATGGCGATGTGCATGCCTGCATTTATAAAATCACAGAAAAGAATGTACTGAAACAATAGATGCAAATATAAGATATGGGCTAATCCCTCACTCTAATAATAAACTCTTAGAATCTCAGCCAATATATTTTGATCAAAACACATCTGTGCTCGCCTACCCACGCCATAGTGGTCTCAGTCAGGTAGGTCCTACTCTAAACCAATAAACCTTGGACCCAACTTCCAAGAGGGTACCTTCAACTTAATGTTTCTTGTGGACAGCCACACCAAATCACCCATTCTTAGGTCCGCACCCTTCACCTTTCATACTTTCCTACGTTTCCCCCGCCACATGTTTATACTTGTTGCCCATATTCATCAAGTTATTTTGAATTTATTTTGAATTTTCTGCCATATAGATGACAATGATGATAAAAAACTTTCCTCCTCAGGGATATCAGAAGTATCTGAACCAGAAAGTGTGCCAAACTGCGGGTGAAACCCATATGACCCCAAAAAAGGCGACTTAACAGTGAACTCCTCTCTATGATTATTTATGGCAAACTCTGCCAAAGACAAAAACCAGGACCACTCCTCCTGGTTCTCAGAGACAAAACATCTTAAGAAAGTCTCTAGGCTCTGACTAGTGTGCTCCGTCTGTCTGTTCAACTGAGGATAAAAACCAGAAGAAAAAGACAGTTGTACCTCCGGGAATATACAGAATGCATTCCAGAATCTTGACACAAACTGAGTCCCACGATCCAAAACCAAGTCAGAGGGAATGCCAAGTTCAACAAACACTTGAGCAAGTGTTTTAGCAGTAGGTAGGCCCGGCAACACTATAAAGTGCACCATTTTACTAAAACGATCAACCACCACCAAAATAACAGTCTTTCCTAACGAATTAGGAAGATCAGTGATAAAATCCATAGATAAATTAGTCCATGGTCTGGATGGGATAGGCAATGGAAGTGAGGTTTGGAAGGCCGAGTATGAGTATGTGTCACCTTAGTGCATGCACAGACACTACAGACCCACACATAGTCCTCAACACACTTACGCAACCCCAGCCACCAGAGTCTATGAGAGATGAGGTTGGCAGTAGATCTGCTCCCAGGGTATCCCGTAAGAACCGTACATTGATGTTCCTCAAACACCCTGAAATGCAATTATGATGGCACAAACATTTCCTAGAGGGGCAAGAATCCGGTGCATCTCCCTGGGCCTCTAACACCTTCACCTCTAGGTCAGGGTATAGGGTGGATATCACCACACCTTCCGATAGAATAGGACTCGGATTTTCAAAATCACCACCTCCAGGAAAACTACGTCACAAGGTATCTGCCTTGACGTTCTTAACCCCAGGACGATAAGTGACAGTGAAATTTAATCTGGTGAAAAACAAAAATCGTCTGGCCTGCCTCAGGTTCAGTTGTTTAGCCGACTGTAGGTAAGCCAGGTTTTTGTGATCTGTGAACACCGTGATCGGATGAATCTCCCCTTCAAACCAATGACGCCATTCCTCGAAAGCCAACTTAAAAGCCAGTAACTCTCTGTTACCCACATCATAATAGGCACATGGATGCCATTTCCCAGGCGACGGGCCCTGCGATAAAACTGCTCCTATGCCCACCTCGGACTCGTCCATAGTGATGTCCCGAACTATTCGCCCGCGAACAGTTCCCGGCGAACATCGTTTGTTCGCGTTCGCTGCGTCTGGCGAACATATGCGATGTTCGGTCCGCCCCCTATACATCATCATTGAGCAAACTTTGACCCTGTACCTCACAGTCAGCAGACACATTCCAGCCAATCAGCATACCCTCCATCCCAGACCCTCCCACCTCCTATCAAAAATCAAGGACAGTATCCATCTTAGATTCATTCTGAAGCTGCATGTTAGTGAGAGCAGGGAGACTGCAGCTGCTGCTGTGCTGATGATTCTGAATTCATAGGGAAAGCGTTAGCTAGGCCAGTGTTCTGTGTCCACAGACTCATCTGCTGTAAGGACAGCGTCACAGCACCCCCAAAAGCCCTTTTTAGGGCTGCTACATTAGTCTGCTTTTATTTTTTTTTTCTACATATATATATTGCAGTTGCCTGGGCTGCCTGTGTGTGAGAGGCTGCAGGACCACAGACTGTAGTGTGCCCACTGCCAGTGCCCACCACTCAGTGTAGATACAGGACTCGTGCTATCAACCATCATAGGGAAGGTCATACACAAAGACAGGGCCAAGTTCTCTATTTGCCTGTATCATCTTACTCCTATGTTCACTTGCACTGATTACTCTGTCATTGCTACAGTGTACCACTATTGTATGATTGTATGACTTGTTTTGTCTCCAAATAAAGAGATGTTTAAAAAAAAAAAAAAAGGCATTTAAAATTTACACTTTAATCTAATTTCAGTTGCCTGCCTGCTGCCAGTGTGTGTCAGGCCCACTTCCACTGACTGTAGTGTGCCCACTGCCAGTGCCCACCCCTGGCATCCCGTGTGGCACAGGACTTTGCATAAAAAAAAGGCATTTAATTTTTACACTTTAATCTAATTTCAGTTGCCTGCCAGCTGCCAGTGTGTGTCAGGCACACTTTCACTAACTGTAGTGTGCCCACTGCCAGTGCCCACCACTTATACCGTGTGGCATAGGACTTTGCATAAAAAAAAGGCATTTAATTTTTTACACTTTAATCTAATTTCAGTTGCCTACTAGTGATGTCGCGAACATAAAATTTTCTGTTCGCGAACAGCGAACGCGAACTTCCGCAAATGTTCACGAACGGGCGAACCGGGCGAACCGCCATAGACTTCAATTGGCAGGCGAATTTTAAAACCCACAGGGACTCATTCTGGCCACAATAGTGATGGGAAAGTTGTTTCAAAGGGTCTAACACCTGGACTGTGGCATGCCGGAGGGGGATCTATGGCAAAACTCCCATGGAAAATTACGTAGTGGACGCAGAGTCGGGTTTTAATCCATAAAGGGCATAAATCAACTGACATTCCTAAATTGTTTGGAATAACATGCTTTAAAACATCCAGCGTGTGTATACGATCAGGTATGATGTTGTATCGATCAGGTAGTGTAAGGGTTACGCCCACTTTACAGACATTGACAGACCAAACTCCCCTTTTAATGCACCGCAAACAGTTCATTTGCACAACCGCAAACTCCCCATTCGCACAAGGTTGGATACCAAGCTAGCCACGTCCCGGTGATGTCATTGAAGGTTTCTTCCTCCACCCAGCCACGTACAACACCAAGGGTCCCCAAAAGGTCAATTGAATTGATTTTTCGAACGGGGAGATGGTTAAAAAAAACGCTGGCTCCCTCCCCTTTGTTTTTATCCACGGTCACTGCGTCTGCGCCGTGCAATTTACTGTCACACCCGATATGAGTGGTATTTTCGGTAGTACTATTCTCATCAGTTTAATCCCTCTAAGGTCCCCAATCTGGGGGCCATATATTGAATAGATTTTTCGAACGGGGAGATGGTTAAAAAAACGCTGGCTCCCTCCACTCTGTTTTAAACCATGGTGACCTCGTCTGCGCCGTGCAATTTACTGTCACACCCGATATGAGTGGTATTTTCTGTAGAACTATTCTCATCAGTTTAATCCCTCTAACGTCCCCAATCTGGGGGCCATTTATTGAATAGATTTTTCGAATGGGGAGATGGTTAAAAAAACGCTGGCTCCCTCCACTCTGTTTTAAACCATGGTGACTGCGTCTGCGCCGTGCAATTTACTGTCACACCCGATATGAGTGGTATTTTCTGTAGTACTATTCTCATCAGTTTAATCCCTCTAACGTCCCCAATCTGGGGGCCATTTATTGAATAGATTTTTCGAACGGGGAGATGGTTAAAAAAATGCTGGCTCCCTCCACTCTGTTTTAAACCATGGTGACTGCGTCTGCGCCGTGCAATTTACTGTCACACCCGATATGAGTGGTATTTTATGTAGTACTATTCTCATCAGTTTAATCCCTCTAACGTCCCCAATCTGGGGGCCATTTATTGAATAGATTTTTCGAACGGGGAGATGGTTAAAAAAACGCTGGCTCCCTCCACTCTGTTTTAATCCACGGTCACTGCGTCTGCGCCGTGCAATTTACTGTCCCACCCGATATGAGTGGTATTTTCTGTAGTACTATTCTCATCAGTTAAATCCCTGTTACGTCCAGGGGTGTAGCTAACGGCTCATGGGCCCTGGTGCAAGAGTTCATCTTGGGCCCCCTTCCCTCAGTGCTTTGTGTGTCTTCTTATGCGGCACAAGGTTCTTTGGGCCCCCTCAGGCTCCTGGGCCCGGTAGCGACTGCTGCCTCTGCACCCCCTATAGCTACGCCCATGGTTACGTCCCATATCAGGGATTGCCTTTTGTGAAAAAAAATTTAGGCCGGGTACCTTCGACTGCCTTCACAGTGACAGACTAAACTCTCATACTCCAAACTGAATTGATTTGAGGAACCGGGAGATGGAAAAAGCAGCTTGGTCGGTCCTCTTACTCCCAAATTCGGGAACTGCGTGTGCACAGAGCAATGTGCTGTGACACCCTATATGAGTGGTGTCTTAACTAGTACTATTCCTATCAGTTTAATCCCTGTTACGTACCCTATCCGGTCGAATTGATTAACCATTGTCGAATTAGCGAACCATTACGACATCATGAAATAATTTAGTTCTGAGCTCTGTACTTGCTTTGTATTGGAATTGATGGGGATTTTTTTAATTGTCTGCATCATTTCTAATAAACTATTAAGAGACTTTATTATGATTTTTTATTTTATGTATTAAAAACCCATACAACATATAAAAAAAAAAAGGTAAATTAATGTTTTTTCTATGAAATATTATCCAGCCGTCCGATCGCTTTTGGTCTGACCATAATGAAGCAACGGCCTTATCATCTGGGGTGTGGCAACATTGCCACCACACTCATAGAGGTGATGATTGCTTCATTGTGATACGCAAGCCCCTTCACCACAACAAGGTAACGATCACGAAGGGGAATTGACACTTGTATGTGCCTTTTTTTTTTGGTTTGTTTTTGCAGCCACAGTGCTGCACCATAGGACAGAAAAATTAGGCATGTACACATGCCTGAAAAATAATTGCACTGTTGCAGCCGCTATTGTAGCAGCGGCCGGAAAAATTGATGTTTTCCAGGCAGAAAAGTGACTAAAACATTGCGGCTTGAACCCTAGTTGGTGGTGGAGAATTCACGAAAGTCATCCGGTATGCAGGCATTAAATACAGCAGCGTGGGGACCATTTTGAGGCCAAGGCATGTCATCAGGCCTTTTGTTAGTCAAACGTATCCCCCACTGTCCGTCCCTTTGGGATCCATGCCTCATTCATCTTTATGAAGGTGAGGTAATCAACACTTTTTTGACCGAGGCGACTTCTCTTGTCAGTGACAATGCCTCCTGCTGCACTGAAGGTCCTTTCTGACAGGACACTTGGAGCAGGGCAGGCCAGAAGTTCTATCGCAAACTGGGATAGCTCAGGCCACAGGTCAAGCCTGCACACCCAGTAGTGAAGGGGTTCATTGCTCCTCAGAGTGTCGATATCTGCTGTTAAGGCGAGGTAGTCTGCTACCTGTCGGTCGAGTCGTTCTCTAAGGCTGGACCCCTCAGGGCTGTGGCGATGAGTAGGACTGAAAAAGCTCCGCATGTCCTCCATCAACAACACATCTGTAAATCGTCCAGTCCTTGCCGCCGTGGTAGGAGGAGGATTACACTCACCTCTTCCCCTGTTAGATTCCCCGTTGTGCTGTGACATCCCCCTTATAAGCTGTGTAAAGCATATTTTTAGTTTGGTTTTGAACTGCTGCATCCTTTCCGACTTTCGGTAATTTGGTAACATTTCTGCCACTTTCTGCTTATACCGGGGTCTAGTAGCGTGGCCACCCAGTACAGATCGTTCTCCTTCATCCTTTTTATACGTGGGTCCCTCAACAGACATGACAGCATGAAAGACCCCATTTGAACAAGGTTGGATGCAGAGCTACTCATTTCCCGTTCCTCATCCTCACTGATGTCATTGACGGTCTGTTCTTCCCCCCAGCCACGTACAACACCATGGGTCCCAGATAGGTGACAACAACGAGCACCCTGGGGTGCCTGCTGTGGTTGGTCTTCCTCCTCCTCAAAGCCGCCACATTCCTCCTCTGACTCCTCTTCCTCATACTCCTCTTCCAGCGTTGCTGCAGGTCCGCCAAGCGATGATGACAAGGCTGTTTCTGGTGGTGATGGTGACCACAACTCTTCCTCTTCCTCTTCATGCTCATCTACAGCCTGATCCAGAACTCTTCGCAGGGCACGCTCCAGGAAGAAAACAAATGGGATGAGGTCGCTGATGGTGCCTTCGGTGCGACTGACTAGGTTTGTCACCTCCTCAAAAGGACGCATGAGCCTACAGGCATTGCCCATGAGTGTCCAGTAACGTGGCAAAAAGATTCCTAGCTCCGCAGAGGCTGTCCTAGCACCCCGGTAATACAAATACTCGTTGACGGCTTTTTCTTGTTGGAGCAGGCGGTCGAACATTAGGAGTGTTGAATTCCAACGTGTCGGGCTGTCGCATATAAAGCGCCTCACTGGCATGTTGTTTCGCCGCTGAATATCGGAAAAGTGCGCCATGGCCGTGTAGGAACGCCTGAAATAGCCACACACGTTCCTGGCCTGCTTGAGGACGTCCTGTAAGCCTGGGTACTTAGACACAAAACGTTGTACGATGAGATTCAACACATGTGCCATGCACGGCACATGTGACAACTTGCCCAAATTTAATGCCGCCAACAGATTGCTTCCATTGTCACACACCACTTTGCCGATCTCCAGTTGGTGCGGGGTCAGCCACTGATCCACCTGTGCGTTCAGGGCGGACAGGAGTGCTGGTCCTGTGTGGCTCTCTGCTTTCAGGCAAGTCAACCCCAAGACAGCGTGACTTGTCGTATCCGGGATGTGGAATAACCCCTGGGGAGCTGAGGGGATTCAGTTGATGTGCAGCGAGACGCCGCAGCAGAAGAGGACTCAGCCGAGGAGGATATCGAAGAGGATGGAGTAGGAGTAGAGGAGGTGGCAGTAGGTCTGCCTGCAAGTCGTGGTGGTGTCACCAACTCCGCTGCAGAGCCACGCATTCCATGCTTGTCAGCTGTCAGGTTGACCCAATGCGCAGTATACGTGATATACCTGCCCTGACCGTGCTTTGCAGACCAGGTATCAGTGGTCAGATGGACCCTTGCCCCAACACTGTATGCCAGAGATGCCATGACTTCCTTTTCAATGACATGGTAGAGGTTTGGGATTGCCTTTTTTGAAAAAAAATTCGTCCGGGTACCTTCCACTGTGGTGTCCCAATAGCAACAAATTTTTTGAAGGCCTCAGACTCTACCAGCTGGTATGGTAAAAGCTGGCGGGCTAAGAGTTCCATCAAGCCAGCTGTCAGTCGCCGGGCAAGGGGGTGATTCTGTGACATTGGCTTTTTATGCTCAAACATGTCCTTGACAGACACCTGACTGTGGGCAGATGAGCAGGAACTGCTGAAGGTGAGAGATGGAGTGGCGGGTGGTTGAGAGGGGGCAGGGAGGACAGCAGTGGTTGACGTGGCTGAAGATGCTGGACCAGGAGGAGCATGGTGGCTTTGAGCTTGTGTGCTGCTTGTACTCATGTGTTGATCCCATAGGCGTTTGTGATGTGAGATCATGTGCCTTCGCAAAGCAGTTGTACCAAGGTGGGTGTTGGACTTCCCACGACTCAGTTTCTTTTGGCACAGGTTGCAAATGGCATTGCTGTTATCAGAGGCAGACACACACAAAATGCCACACTGCTGAGCTTTGCAATGACGGCATTCTGGTGGTGGCAACAGCATGCGTTGACTGGCGTGCTGTCTGGCTGACCCCAGGTGCCGATACATGCTGTCTGACTGTGCCACTAACTCCTTGCGACGACCTCCCCCTGCTTCCAACTCGTGTCCTCATTCTCTCTGTCTCCCCTTCTGAACTTTCCCCCTCTTCTTCATCAACCGCTTCACTTGTATCTGACACCTCAGCAAAGGAAGCAGCAGCGGGTATCATCATCATCATCATCATCATCACACTGTACGTCCATGTGTGTAATCCTGCCTGACTGAGACATATCCCCGTAATCTACAACATCTGGCAATAATGGTTGCGCATCACTAATTGCATCCAACTGATGTGTAAATAACTCCTCTGACGGATCAAGTGAAGCGGCTGTGGTGGCTGTGGTGGTAAGTGGTGGTGGTGGCTGCGGCGGGCGGGTGCGTGGTAACGAGAGCAGGTGACCGAAGCTGAGCTGGAGGAGGATGGTGCGTCAAGGTTCTTAGCGGAAGCTGTTGAAGATTGGGTGTCCTGTCTAAGCCAGTCAACTATGTCCTCAGAATTTTTCGGGTTCAGGGTACGTGGCCTCTGAACACTGGGCATTATTCCAGGGACAGTGGAAATCACAGCACCACGACCACGACGGCCCCTGCGGGGTGGCCTGCCTCTGCCTGTCATTATTTTTTTAGATAAGTGGTACTACGCGTGCTAGGTACTGTGCCACCCGGTATCAGTGGTTGGCACTGGCAGTGGGCACACAACAGTCAGTGGAAGTGGGCCTGACACACACTGGCAGCAGGCAAGCAACTGAATTTAGACTACTGTCTAAAAATTAAATGCCTTATTTATCGGCAAGCTACTGTGCCACCCGGTATCAGTGGTTGGCACTGGCAGTGGGCACACTACAGTCTGTGGAAGTGGGCCTGACACACACTGGTAGAAGGCAAGCAACTGAAATTAGAATACTGTGTAAAAATTAAATGCCTTATTTATCGGCAAGCTACTGTGCCACCCGGTATCAGTGGTTGGCACTGGCAGTGGGCACACTACAGTCTGTGGAAGTTGGCCTGACACACACTGGCAGCAGGCAAGCAACTGAAATTACAATACTGTGTGAAAATTAAATGCCTTATTTATCGGCAAGCTACTGTGCCACCCGGTATCAGTGGTTGGCACTGGCAGTGGGCACACTACAGTCTGTGGAAGTGGGCCTGACACACACTGGCAGCAGGCAAGCAACTGAAATTAGAATACTGTATAAAAATTAAATGCCTTATTTATCGGCAAGCTACTGTGCTACCCCGTATCAGTGGTTGGCACTGGCAGTGGGCACACTACAGTCTGTGGAAGTGGGCCTGACACACACTGGCAGCAGGCAAGCAACTGAATTTAGACTACTGTCTAAAAATTAAATGCCTTATTTATCGGCAAGCTACTGTGCCACCCGGTATCAGTGGTTGGCACTGGCAGTGGGAACACTACAGTCTGTGGAAGCGGGCCTGACACACACTGGCAGCAGGCAAGCAACTGAATTTAGACTACTGTCTAAAAATTAAATGCCTTATTTATCGGCAAGCTACTGTGCCACCCGGTATCAGTGGTTGGCACTGGCAGTGGGCACACTACAGTCAGTGGAGTGGGCTGACACACTGGCAGCAGGCAAGCAACTGAATTTAGACTACTGTCTAAAAATTAAATGCCTTATTTATCTGCAAGCTACTGTGCCACCCGGTATCAATGGTTGGCACTGGCAGTGGGAACACTACAGTCAGTGGAAGCGGGCCTGACACACACTGGCAGCAGGCAAGCAACTGAATTTAGACTACTGTCTAAAAATTAAATGCCTTATTTATCGGCAAGCTACTGTGCCACCCGGTATCAGCGGTTGGCACTGGCAGTGGGCACACTACAGTCAGTGGAAGTGGGCCTGACACACACTGGCAGCAGGCAAGCAACTGAATTTAGACTACTGTCTAAAAATTAAATGCCTTATTTATCGGCAAGCTACTTGCCACCCGGTATCAGTGGTTGGCACTGGCAGTGGGCACACTACAGTCAGTGGAGAGGGCCTGACACCACTAGCAGCAGGCAAGCAACCGAAATACACTAAGTGTAAATCAAATGCCTTTTTTGATGCAGTACTGTGCCACACGGATGACAGGTGGGCACTGCAGTGGGCACACTACAGTCAGTGAAGTCGGCTCTGGCACACACTAGCAGCAGGCAAGCAGCTGAAATTACACTAAAGTGTGAGATAAATGCCTTTATGCAAGTCCCGTGCCAGCCGGTATGAGTGGTAGGCACTGGCAGTTGCCAGTGCCAAGGTTAGTTGCCTGCCAGTGTGTGTCAGGCCCACTTCCACTGACTGTAGTGTGCCCACTGCCAGTGCCCACCACTCATACCGTGTGGCACAGGACTTTGCATAAAAAAGGGCATTTCATTTTTACACTTTAATCTAATTTCAGTTGCCTGCCTGCTGCCAGTGTGTGTCAGGCCCACTCTCACTGACTGTAGTGTGCCCACTGCCAGTGCCCACCACTCATACCGTGTGGCACAGGACTTTGCATAAAAAAAGGCATTTCATTTTTACACTTTAATCTAATTTCAGTTGCCTGCCTGCTGCCAGTGTGTGTCAGGCCCACTTTCACTGACTATAGTGTGCCCACTGCCAGTGCCCACCACTCATACCGTGTGGCATAGGACTTTGCATTAAAAAAAGGCATTTAAAATTTACACTTTAATCTAATTTCAGTTGCCTGCCTGCTGCCAGTGTGTGTCAGGCCCACTCTCACTGACTGTAGTGTGCCCACTGCCAGTGCCCACCACTCATACCGTGTGGCACAGGACTTTGCATAAAAAAAGGCATTTCATTTTTACACTTTAATCTAATTTCAGTTGCCTGCCTGCTGCCAGTGTGTGTCAGGCCCACTTTCACTGACTATAGTGTGCCCACTGCCAGTGCCCACCACTCATACCGTGTGGCATAGGACTTTGCATTAAAAAAGGCATTTAAAATTTACACTTTAATCTAATTTCAGTTGCCTGCCTGCTGCCAGTGTGTGTCAGGCCCACTTCCACTGACTGTAGTGTGCCCACTGCCAGTGCCCACCACTCATACCGTGTGGCACAGGACTTTGCATAAAAAAGGGCATTTCATTTTTACACTTTAATCTAATTTCAGTTGCCTGCCTGTTGCCAGTGTGTGTCAGGCCGACTTCCACTGACTGTATTGTGCCCACTGCCAGTGCCCACCACTCATACCGTGTGGCACAGGACTTTGCATAAAAAAGGCATTTCATTTTTACACTTTAATCTAATTTCAGTTGCCTGCCTGCTGCCAGTGTGTGTCAGGCCCACTCTCACTGACTGTAGTGTGCCCACTGCCAGTGCCCACCACTCATACCGTGTGGCACAGGACTTTGCATAAAAAAAGGCATTTCATTTTTACACTTTAATCTAATTTCAGTTGCCTGCCTGCTGCCAGTGTGTGTCAGGCCCACAGACTGTAGTGTGCCCACTGCCAGGGCCCACCCTCATACCGGGTGGCACAGTAGCTTGCCGATAAATTAGACATTTAATTTTTATCCTTTAATCTAAGGTTAGTTGCCTGCCAGTGTGTGTCAGGCCCACTTCCAAAGACTGTAGTGTGCCCACTGCCAGTGCCCACCACTCATTCCCGGGTGGCACAGTAGCTTGGCGATAAATAAGGCATTTCATTTTTACCCTTTAATCTAAGGTTAGTTGCCAGCCAGTGTGTGTCAGGCCCACTTCCACTGACTGTAGTGTGCCCACTGCCATGGCCCACCACTCATACCGGGTGGCAGAGTACCTTGCACGCATAGTACCACTAATCAAAAAAAAAATGACAGGCAGAGGCAGGCCACCCCGCAAGGGCCGTCGTGCTGCTGTGATTTCCTTTAGCCCTAGAATAATGCCCAGTGTTCAGAGGCCACATACCCTGAACTCGAATAATTCTGAGGACTTAGTTGACTGGCTTACACAGGACACCCAATCTTCTACAGCTTCCGCTCGAAACCTTGATGCACCATCCTCCTCCAGCTTAGCTTCGGGCACCTCTCAAGTTACCACTCGCCCGCCCGCTGCCACCACCAACAATAGCACCACAGCCGCTTCATTTGATCTGTGAGAGGATTTATTTACACATCAGTTGGAAGAAATGAGTGATGCTCAACCATCATTGCCAGAGGATGTAGATAACAAGGATATGTCTCAGTCAGGCAGAATTACACACATAGACGTACGGTGTGATGATGATGATGTTGTACCGCTACTGCTTCCTTTGCTGAGTTGTCAGATACAAGTGAAGCGGTTGATGATGACAATGTGTCCTTGGATGTTACGTGGGTGCCTGCTCGAAGAGAAGAAGAACAGGGGGAAAGTTCAGATGGGGAGACGAGTTGAAAGCAGGGGGAGGTCGTTGCAAGGAGCTAGTGGCACAGTCAGACAGCATGTATCGGCACCCGGGGTCAGCCAGACAGCACGCCCATCAACGAATGCTGTTGCCACCACCAGAATGCCGTTATTGCAAAGCTCAGCAGTGTGGCATTTTTTGTGTGTGTCTGCCTCTGATAAAAGCGATGCCATTTGCAACCTGTGTCAAAAGAAACTGAGTCTTGGGAAGTCCAACACCCACCTAGGTACAACTGCTTTGCGAAGGCACATGATCTCACATCACAAACGCCTATGGGATCAACACATGAGTACAAGCAGCACACAAACTCAAAGCCACCATCCTCCTCCTGGTCCAGCATCTTCAGCCACTGCTGTCCTCCCTGCCCCCTTCTCAACCACCCGCCGCTCCGCCTCTCACCTTCAGCAGTTCCTGCTCATCTGCCCACAGTCAGCTGTCTGTCAAGGAAATATTTGAGCGTAAGAAGCCAAAGTCACAGAGTCATCCCCTTGCTCGGCGTCTGACAGCTGGCTTGTCAGAACTCTTAGCCCGCCAGCTTTTACCATACAAGCTGGTGGAGTCTGAGGCCTTCAAAAAATGTGTAGCTATTGGGACACCGCAGTGAAAGGTACCCGGCCGAATTTTTTTTTCACAAAAGGCAATCCCCAACCTGTACTCTATTGTGGAAAAGCAAGTCATGGCATGTCTGGAACGCAAGGGTCCATCTGACCACTGATACCTGGTCTGCAAAGCACGGTCAGGGCAGGTATATCACGTACACTGCGTATTGGGTAAACCTGCTGACGGCTGCCAAGCATGGAATGCGTGGCTCTGCAGCGGAGTTGGTCACACCGCCACGACTTGCAGGCAGGCTTGCTGCCACCTCCTCTACTCCTCCTACTCCATCTTCTTCGCTAACCTCCTCGGCTGAGTCCTCTTCTGCTGCTGCAGAGATCGGCAAAGTGGTGTGTGACAATGGACGCAATCTGTTGGCAGCATTTAATTTGGGCAAGTTGACACATGTGCCGTGCATGGCACATGTGTTGAATCTGATTGTACAATGCTTTGTGTGTAAGTACCCAGGATAACAGGATGTCCTCAAGCAGGCCAGGAAGCTGTGTGCCCATTTCAGGTGTTCCTACACGGCCATGGCGCACTTTTCCGACATTCAGCGGCGAAACAACATGCCAGTGAGGCGCTTGATTTGCGACAGCCCGACACGTTGGAATTCAACAATCCTAATCTTCGACCGCCTGCTCCAACAAGAAAAAGCCGTCAATGAGTATTTGTATGACCGGGGTGCTAGGACAGCCTCTGCGGAGCTGGGTATTTTTTTGCCACGTTACTGGATGCTCATGCGCAATGCCTGTAGGCTCATGCGTCCTTTTGAGGAGGTGACAAACCTAGTCAGTTACACCGAAGGCACCATCAACGACCTCATCCCATTTGTTTTCTACCTGGAGCGTGCCCTGCGAAGAGTGCTGGATCAGGCCGTAGATGAGCATGAAGTGGAAGAGGAAGAGTTGTGGTCACCATCTCCACCAGAAACAACCTTATCATCATTGCTTGCTGGACCTGTGGCAACGCTGGAAGAGGAGTCTGAGGAAGAGAAGTTAGAGGAGGAATGTGGCGGCTTTGAGGAGGAGGAAGACCAACCACAGCAGGCATCCCAGGGTGCTCGTTGTTGTCACCTATCTGGGACCCGTGGTGTTGTACGTGGCTGGGGGGAAGAACAGACCTTCAATGACATCAGTAAGGACGAGGAACGGGAGATGATATGATATGATAGTAGCATGGCATCCAACCTTTTGCAAGTGGGGTCTTTCATGCTGTCATGCCTGTTGAGGGACCCTCGTATAGAAAGGCTGAACGAGAATGACCTGTGCTGGGTGGCCACGCTACTAGACCCCCGGCATAAGCAGAAAGTGGCTGAAATGTTACCGAATTACCAGAAGTCGGAAAGGATGCAGCAGTTCCAAAACAAGTTAAAAAGTATGCTTTACACAGCGTATAAGGGTTATGTCAGAGCACAACAGGAATCTAACAGGGGAAGAGGTGAAAGTAATCGTCCTCCTACCACGGCGGCAAGGACTGGACGATTTACAGATGTGTTGTTGATGGAGGACATGCAGAGCTTTTTATGTCCTACGCATCGCCACAGCCCTTCGGGGTCCACCCTCAGAGAACGACTCGACCGACAGGTAGCAGACTACCTCGCCTTAACTGCAGATATAGGCACTCTGAGGAGCGATGAACCCCTTGACTACTGGGTGTGCAGGCTTGACCTGTGGCCTGAGCTATCCCAATTTGCGATAGAGCTTCTGGCCTGCCCCGCTTCAAGTGTCCTGTCAGAAAGGACCTTAAGCACAGCAGGAGGTATTGTCACTGAGAAGAGAAGTCGCCTAGGTCAAAAAAGTCTAGATTACCTCACCTTTATTAAGATGAATGAGGCGTGGATACCGAAGGGACTGACAGTGGGGGATACATTTGACTAAAAAAGGCCTGATGAGATGCCTTGGGCTAAAAATGGTCCCCACGCTGCTGTATTTCATCTCTGCATGCCGGATGACTTGCCTGACTTCTCCGCCACCAACTAGGGTTCGGAGGGTTCGTTTTACTACACTTTTTGCCTGGAAAACATCAATTTTTCCGGCCGCTGCTACAGCAGCTGCAACAATACCTAATTTTTCAGGCATGTGTACGTGCCAAATTTTTCTGGCCTCTGGTGCTGCACTGTGGCTTCAAAAACAAAACAAGAAAAAAGGCACATACAAGTGTCAATTCCCCTTCGTGATCGTTACCTTGTTGTGGTGAAGGAGCTTGCGTATCACAATGAAGCGACCACCTCTATGAGTGTGTTGGCAATGTTGGCACACCCCAGATGATAAGGTCGTTGCTTCATTGTGAACAGACCAAAAGCGATCGGCTGGATAATTTTTCATAGAAAAAACATTAATTTTCTTTGTGATCATCTAAGGTGATCATTAAAGCCTACTAGGCCAACAATGGGCCCACACTGCAGAATCATTGTTTTCTGGGTCACTTAACTGTCACTGAACTACCTCAGCACGTCCATAGGCTTTGAGAAAAACCGCCATCGCCTGCAATCTCCCAAACGTGCGCACGAGCACAGTCATCACTACACCAAGATTGACGCATAGAGGAATAAAATTTATGTCATGAGTGTGTCAACTATTGACAACTCTTTGCGGTTGTCTAAAATCTATTCGATACACGTCCCCTGATAGGGGACGTAACAGGGATTAAACTGATAAGAATAGTACTACTTAACACACCACTCATATAGGGTGCCACAGTACATTGCGCGGTGCACGCGCAGTGCCCCAAATTGGAAGTAAGAGGACCCACCAATCATAGTAACATAGTAACATAGTACATAAGGCCGAAAAAAGACATCTGTCCATCCAGTTCGGCCTGTCATCCTGCTAGCTGATCCAGAGGAAGGCAAAAAAAAAACTGTGAGGTAAAAGCCAATTTTCCCCACTTAAGGGGAGTAAAAAATTCCTTCCCGACTCCATTCAGGCAATCAGATAACTCCCTGGATCAACGACCCATCTCTAGTAGCTATAGCCTGTAATATTATTACACTCCAGTAATACATTCAGGCCCCTCTTGAATTCCTTTATTGTACTCACCATCACCACCTCCTCAGGCAGAGAGTTCCATAGTGTCACTGCTCTTACCGTAAAGAATCCTCTTCTATGTTTGTGTACAAGGCTTCTTTTCTCCAGACGCAGAGGATGTCCCCTCGTCACAGTCCTGGGGATAAATAGATGATGGGATAGATCTCTGTACTGGCCCCTGATATATTTATACATAGTTATTAGTAGTGATGAGCGGCAGGAGCCATATTCGGTTTCGACGAAATTCGCGAATATTCGATGGAATATTCGTTTCATTTTCGTTGAAATCGAATATTCGTCATTATTCTAGTTATCACGATTAATATGCGATTTAAATAATCGCGTATTGCAATTATAACTTAAGGCTATATATATAACTTTTTGCTCCATATTCGTTAACTTCTGTAATTCTAGCAATCAAATAGGAAGGTTGACTATAGAGACAGCTGTGTTTAATTCGCTATGCGATTATATTAATATTATTTTTTTAAATAAATAGAATAATTATCTAGTATTATAATTATTCTATTTATTTTTAAAAAAAGCAAAGTAATATAATCGCATAGCGAATTAAACACAGCTGTCTCTATAGTCAACCTTCCTATTTGATTGCTAGAATTAGCGAAGTTAACGAATATGGAGCAAAACCGAAGATGGAGAATACTTCGTTATCTTCGTTTTGAGGAATATGACGAATACATTCATCATATTCGCTATTTCTACCAAGCCAACTAAACCAGGTCTGTTGAAATCGCAATGCGATTACTTCAAGTTATATTAATCGCATTGCGATTTCAACTTAGAGCTGGGTTTCTAATGGGTCAGCTTGCTAGAATTAACAAAGTTAACGAATATGGAATATAGCAGTGCTAAGTTGAAATCGCAATGCGATTAATATAACTTGAATTAATCGCATTGCGATTTCAACTTAATTCTCACATCCGACAGTACATTCTAGTATGGAGGCGTTCCCATGGTGATGGGGACACTCCATTAGTAGAGATGCCGCGAACATAAAATTTTCCGTTCGCCAGCGGCAAATGCAAATTTACGCAAATGTTAGCGAACAGGGCGAACCGCCATAGACTTCAATGGACAGGCGAATTTTATAACCCACAGGGACTCTTTCTGCCCACAATAGTGATGGAAAAGTTGTTTCAAGGGGACTAACACCTGGACTGTGGCATGACGGAGGGGGATCCATGGCAAAACTCCCATAGAAAATTACGTAGTTTACAATGTAATGTTATAATGTTTACCTAAAATCTAATATTTTCCATTTATAGCCATAATTTTTTTTTTATTTTAGTGACATGATCAATTAATTACTAAAACGTGAATTTTAAAAGTTTTACATGTACATGTATGCATGTTGGACAAGGTCTATTATCTGCACTGGTCCCGTCACGCGTGCTGCTAAGAGCGCCACAGTCCACAGTATTCGGTTTGAATTGTCGCACACACATGACCACCGGCACAAGAAAATAGTCATAGTGAATAAGTGGTCCGACCATAAGGGGCGCCATGTCTATTACCCTGTTTCCATATAACAGCGGCTGCTGTATGTATTGATAATGAATTATTACTTTGGCCCAGACTAAATTGTCCGTACTGTAATCCCATTGGTTACAATAAAACAAAACACAATAAATTTGATAGTTCAATAAAATTTACTAAAACAATTTTTAAATAAAGATAAATATTAATTAACATAAAATAAAATAAAAAATGAAAAATAAATTATGGTAGGCTCTTCATTTTTTTCTGCTCTTGGAGCAGTTCATCAAGGACCTTTTGGTTGGCCTCCTCCATCAGGCTGAGCTGGTGGGATAGACTGAGCTTCTGCTCCCTTATCTTCCGCATCTGCAGCGCCCTGAACTGCCTCATCCGTTCGCGCTGCTCCCGTTGCACTTTTTAAATTTTTTTTAATGTGGTTGTGAGCTGTAAAAGTAAAGGAAATAAACATTTTAATGTACTTTAAAAGACAATCATTGATTGGTGTATAAAGCAGATGATATTTTTTTATCGCAATCCGTTATATATTGGTTTAGTTAGGATTAAGAATAGTTCTTTTGACTTTCGGGTTATGGACTTAGTAGTTACGTTTTTATGTAGATTAATTACTTCATAGTGTTCATGTTTTATATTACTGTTGTGTGTTTGTTGCCTGTTTTATAGTTTTTTCAGCATTTTTTAGATAAATATTAATATTGTTTTGTGCCCTTTAGTCAAAATTTTTTTTTATATATTGGATGCTCGTTACATCTTAATTAAATTGTATGCCTCATTGAGATACTTTACGGAAATCAGTACACCAGTACTGATGTAGCTTGCTGTAAAAATTTTTTTACATATATTTAATTAGGGTCCGGGTTTTTTAGACTGAGTGTCCAGACAGATATAATGGCACAGGTCACTCCTGTACTCCATCAAGGGTTTTTATAAAGTGGGGATTAAAAATGCTGTTCTTTTCAAGTGTGGACAGGAGATGTGAAATGAACCTGCAGAGAAATGAACATGGTCTCTGACAGACCCTAAAGAGTGCTGATATACTAATCTTTTTGTTACACTGCTAGGAGTGAACGCAAAGTGTGGGACTTTAGGTTATGCAATATCTGAAGTCTGAATGAAAATTACAGGCTGAACTTCAACTTGTTTATAATTGTTTGCTTTAGTAAAATCTGCCTGTGGTCAAGACTAAACTGACACCTGTGTATAACTAAACACATAAATAACAATAGGTGTGTTATAGAAAATTAATGTAAGCATCGTACCTGGACAAAATTTGTCTCTGACCTCAGTGATCTGAACCATATTAAATCGTTTCAGGTCAGACCACTTCTTTAAAATGGCATCCTTGGCATGCTTGCTGCCATCTTGATGCCACAGATGGTACCCTAGTCGCCGCACTATGGCCTGCTTCTCTGCCCGGGAGCGGGTCAGGTCATATCCCTTCTGCAACATATGCTGCAAGATAACAATTATAGGATGTAATCCCAAAGTTGTAAAATACAATTATTAGTAATTACAGTCATCTCAACCATCCAAAATAAAATGTAATATCAAAACGCTAAAAGAGTAGATATTTATAAAGTTCCCTATGGGACTATATGAAAGTAAAATTACAATTTTTTTTTAATTCAAAGCAAATATAAGAACTAAACTCCTTAACAGTGACATTGACAGTGGCCGCCCCCTTAACAGTGATTTTGACAGTGGCCGCCCCCTTAACAGTGACTTTGACAGTGGCCGCCCCCTAAATAGTGACTTTGACAGTGGCCGCCCCTTTAACAGTGACTTTGACAGTGGCCCCCCCTTAACAGTGACTTTGACAGTGGCCACCCCCTTAACAGTGACTTTGACAGTGGCCGCCCCTTAACAGTGACTTTGACAGTGGCCGCCCCTTAACAGTGACTTTGACAGTGGCCGTCCCCTTAACAGTGACTTTGACAGTGGCCGTCCCCTTAACAGTGACTTTGACAGTGGCCGCCCCTTTAACAGTGAATTTGACCTGTATGGCAGTTAGGAGTTCAGTGAAGGCCGCAGCCTTGTTGCTATTATGGCTAATATAAATAATAAATAATGACATCCCTGTGTGACATACTTATTAGATATAATTACTTACAGTGATCAAGAATTCCAGCTCTTCTGGCTTGAAATTACTTTTTGCCATTTCTGAACTTATTTGAAAAATTTCTCTCGAATGTGCCTCTTCCTGTCTCCACTCTCTTTCCAAATTGCGATCCAAAGGCACGCACGTACAGACGCACGCACACGATTATTTAAATGAGTGTATTATCGCGATACCAAATATAACAGTAAAGTGGACTGTACAGGCAGGCAAAGTTCTAAGTTGTATTCGCGTACGAATTAAACTTAATTCTATTAAAACCGATAGGGTGAGTTAACTAAAAGTTGTAATCGCAAAGCGATAATACTTACAATTATTAATCGCATTGCGAATCCAACTTCTGTAATGCACTATTCAGAGATATAGCACTGTATTCGTTAGTTACGTGACCATCAGCACAGAAGTCGGCAGAAGCGGCAACGGGCACTGACTGGAGCAGCCAGGAAGCCAGGAATCCTCAGGACAGGTAAGAACTACTTTTGGGAAGTAGGAAAGAAAAAAATAAAAATATTCGAAATTGCGAATATATAGCGCTATATTCGCAATATTCGCAAATTAGCGAAGTGCTAATATTCGCTAAAAAAAATCGCTATTCGAATATTCGCAATCAACACTAGTTATTAGATCTCCCCTCAGTCGTCTTTTTTCTAAAGTAAATAACCCTAATTTTGATAATCTTTCAGGGTACTGTAGTTGCCCCATTCCAGTTATTACTTTAGTTGCCCTCCTCTGAACCCTCCCCAGCTCTGCTGTGTCTGACTTGTCCGCAGGAGCCCAGAACTGTACACAGTACTCCATGTGTGGTTTGACTAGCGATTTGTAAAGTGGTAGGACTATGTTCTCATCACGGCATCTATGTCCCTTTTGATGCAACCCATTATCTTATTGGCTTTGGCGGCAGCTGCCTGACACTGGTCTTTGCAGCTTAGTTTGCTGTTTATTAAAATTCCTAGATCCTTTTCCATGTCAGTGTTACCGAGTATTTTACCATTTAGTATGTACGGTGACTTGCATTATTCCTTCCCATGTGTATAACTTTACATTTGTCAGTGTTAAACCTCATCTGCCACTTCTCTGCCCAAGCCTCCAATCTATCCAGATCCCTCTGTAGCAGTATATTGTCCTCTTCAGTGTTAATTACTTTACACAGTTTAGTGTCATCTGCAAAAATTTATATTTTTTCTATGCAGTCCTTCTACAAGATCATTAATAAATATATTGAAAAGAATAGGGCCCAGTACTGACCCCTGAGGTACCCCACTATTGACAGTTGCCCAATCTGAGTATCTACCGTTAATAACCACCGTCTGTTTTCTGTCACTCAGCCAGTTACTTACCCACTTACAGACATTTTCTCCCAGTCCGAGCATCCTGATTTTATATACTAACCTTTTATGTGGTACAGTGTCAAATATCCAGATATACGACATCCATTGATTCGCCGCTGTCAAGTCTAGAACTTACCTCCTCATAGAAACTGATTAAATTCGGTTGGCATGACCGATCCCTCATGAAGCCATGCTGATATGGCGTTATTTGCTTATTTCGTTTGAGAGCCTCTAAGATAGCATCTCTCAGAAAACCTTCAAACAGTTTCCCAACAACAGATGTCAAACTTACCAGCCTATAGTTTCCGGGCTCTGTTTTTGGACCCTTTTTGAATATTGGCACCACATTTGCTATGCGCCAATCCTGTGGAACATTCCCTGTAAGTATAGAGTCCGCAAATATTAGAAATAAGGGTCTGGCTATGACATTACTTAATTCCCTTAGGATACGGGGGTGTATGCCATCCGGTCCTGGCGACTTGTCTATTTTAATCTTTTTAAGTCGCTGTTGTACTTATTCTTGGGTCAGACAGGGCACTTTTAATGGGGGATTTATTTTTACATTCAGCTTTTCATCTGACAATTTATTTTCCTCAGTGAATACATTGGAGAAAAAAATATTTAAAAGCTTTGCTTTCTCCTCGTCGCTCTCTGCAACTCCCCCTTTATTATACTTTTTAACATTTATATAAATTAAAAAATTTTTACTCTCTTTGGCAATTAATCTGTCGGTCTCTTTTTCATCTTTTTCCATCTCCCGATTCCTAAAATCTATTCATGTCCCCTGATAGCGGACATAATAGGGATTAAACTGATAAGAATAGTACTAGTTAACACACCACTCATATAGGGTTGCACAGCACATTGCACGGCGCACGCGCAGTGCCCATAATTGGAAGTAAGAGTAACAACCAAGCTTCTTTTTCCATCTCCCAGTTCCTAAAATCTATTCGATACACGTCCCCTGATAGGGGACGTAACAGGGATTAACTGATAAAAATAGTACTACTGACTACTGAACACACCACTAATATACGGTGGCACAGTACATTGCGCGAGAAAGAGACCTTCAATGTCAGTGAGGACAAGAAACGGGACATGGCTTGCTTGGTATCCAACCTTGTGCAAATGGGGAGTTTGCGGTTGTGCAAATGGACTGTTTGCGGTTGTTTGCGGTGCGTTATACGGGGAGTTTGGTCTGTCACTGTTAGGTCTGTCACTGTAAAGCGGCGTAACCCTTACACTACCTGATCGATACAGCATCATACCTGATCGTATACACACACTGGATGTGTTAAAGCACGTTATTCCAAACAATTTAGGAATGTTAGGTGATTTATGCCCTTTATGGATTAAAACCCGACTCTGCGTCAACTACGTAATTTTGCATGGGAGTTTTGCCATGGATCCCCCTTCGTCATGCCCCAGTCCAGGTATTAGTCCCCTAGGAACAACTTTTCCATCACAACTGTGGCCAGAAAGAGTCTCTGTGGGTTTTAAAATTCGCCTGCCTATTAAAGTCTATGGCGGTTCGCCCGGTTCACGAACATTTGCGGAAGTTCGCGTTCACAAATGGAAAATTTTACGTTTGCGACATCTTTACTCGTCCACTTCCACAATGCAAGGTTTTGATACATCCCGCTGCACCAATATAGGGGCAGAAGAGAAGCACTCCTTAAATGCAGAATAAGCTTGCAACGCCGAATCAGACCACACTGAGACATCTGTCCCTTTCTTAGTCATGTCAGTTAAAGGTTTTACCACTGTTGAATAGCTTTGAATAAATTGTACCTCGTGTACAGCAAAAACACAATGCTCTAATTCTGTGTACAATTTATTATCCCAAACCTCCCCACAAAGTGATGAAAAATATTCACAAAATTCTGGAAAACTGCATGAGCATTGGTCAACCCAAAAGGCATGACCAGGTTCTCAAAGTGGCCCTTTGGAGTATTGAAAGCGGTGTTCCATTCATTCTTCTTCCTTGATTCTGACCAGATTATATGCTCCCCTTAAGTTCATTGATCCACAAGGTAAACATGTCAAATCAAACTACGTGTTGCCAGTCTCAAAGATCTCCTGCCACTCACTGTCGTGGGGACATTCTTATGTCTCAGTATGTCCGTGACAAGTTACATCTGTGTGCTTCAAGCAACGAATGAGAGGAGCAGCATGCTAACCTATATGTACCACCTTAATCAAGGTTGCCTGTCACATAGAAGGGGCAAAAGTGAACAAGAATGCTACTCCCAAGATAGAAGCGCATTTACACCTAAAGGTGCCACTCTTTCAAGACTAATAAAAAAAATAATGGAAAAAGATACATAACATCCTGCACAATATGATAGCAAATATGCCGATGTGCATGGCTACATTTATAAAATCATTGCAAATACCGTATTTTTCGCCATATAAGACGCACTTTTTTTCCCCCAAAAGTGGGGGGAAAATGGCAGTGCGTCTTATATGGCGAATGCTACCATTTTCCTATAGTTAAAGCTGATACATCGCACAGCATGCGATGTATCAGCATGGAAGGGAGGGCGGAGCCTGGCAACATGCGAGGCGGCCCGCCGCTAACAGCGTGAATGGTTTCATAACATTTTTAATCTTAGTCATGTCCCCTTATTCTCTATAATGCCAGTACAGTAGCGCTCTGCTAACCTGCTATACAGATCCTCTAGCAGGCAGAGCGGTGCGGCGGCAGGCTGGTGTGTAACGCCCTCACTGACGCCATCTGCCTGCTCCTTTCACTTTATGAATGAAGCAGGAGGAGCAGGCAGATGACGCCAGTGAGGACATTACACAGCAGCTCGTCGCCGCACCGCTCTGCCTGCTAGAGGATCTGTATAGCAGGTTAGCAGAGCGCTACTGTACTGGCATTATAGGGAATAAGGGGACATGATTAAAGATTATAAGTGTTATCAAAGCAGTCAAGCTGTTAGCGGCGGGCCGCCCGCCATGTGTTGCCAGGCTCCGCCCCTAAGCAGTCACTATGGGCCAGATCTGTGGATAGCACTTTGATGGGGGCATTTATAAATGACACTGTGATTGGGTGATCTGTGGATGACACATATAGCATAAGATGCTATATATGTGTCATCCACAGATCCAATCCATTACAGTGTCATTCATAAATGCCCCCATCACAGTGCTATCCACAGATCCCCCATCACAGTGCTATCCACAGATCCCCCATCACAGTGCTATCCACAGATCCCCCATCACAGTGCCATCCACAGATCCCCCATCACAGTGTCATCCACAGATCCCCCATCACAGTGTCATCCACAGATCCCCCCATAACAGTGCCATCCACATCTCCCCCACATAACAGTGCCATCCACAGATCCCCCCCATAATACTGTCATGCACAGACCACCATTACTTCAAAAGCACACCTTTTGGTTAAAAATATTTTTTTTCTTATTTTTCTCCTCAAAAACCCAGGTGCGTCTTATAGGCCGGTGCGTCTTATAGGGCGAAAAATACGGTAATACACTGAAACAATACATGATACAAACATAATAGATGGACTAAGCCCTAACTAATAGTATTGAGCAAACAGTTCGAGCATATTTCGGGTTCGTACCGAATTTTGGGGTGTTCGGGACACGGACCCGGACCCGAACATTTTCAAAAAAGTTCGGGTTCGTTGTTCGGCGTTTTCTTCCCGCTTTCTGAAGGGCTGCACAGCAGCCAATCAGCTAGCGTTTTACTTCTTGCCCTAAGAAGCCATCACAGCCATGCCTACTAATGGCATGGCTGTGATTAGCCAAGTGCAGCATGTGACCCAGTCTCTATTTAAGATGGAGTCACGTAGCGCCGCACATCACACTGCTCTGATTATTGTAGGAGAGGACGCAGCTGCTGTGAGGGTGAGATTAGGCAGGGAAAAATAAGCAAAAGCACCTAATGAACTGATCGATCTACAGCTGTGAATGATTTAACTTCTGCTAGTTAATTGCTCACTGGTTTTTAGGCTGCACAGAGCGTTTTTCTGTCACTTTTTTGGGGTGATCGGCGGCCATTTTGTGACTTGTGGTGCACCAGAACAAGCTGCCACCAAGTCCATCAATCCATCAATACTAGTTTTTTTTTTTTGCTATATCCTACATCAGGGGCTTGGCTGTGCTTATTGTCACCCCTAGAAACTCAGGATAGCAATTTCTATATTTTATTAAGGGGTTAAATACAATTGCCAAAATACCAATCCCCTAAATCTGGTGTCCCAGCTAGTGGCTGGCAAAGTGTAATACTGTCTGCTGTCTGGCAAAGGATAGATTATTGTTCTGGGGTGAAATTCAATTGCCAAAATAGCAATACCATAAATCTGGTGTCCCAGCAGTGGCTGGCAAAGTATAATAGTGTCCAGCAAAACATATATTTTGTTCTGGGGTGAAATTCAATTGCCAAAATAGCAATACCATAAATCTGGTGTCCCAGCAGTGGCTGGCAAAGTATAATAGTGTCCAGCAAAACATATATTTTGTTCTGGTGTGAAATTCAATTGCCAAAATAGCAATACCCTGAATCTGGTGTCCCAGCAGTGGCTGGCAAAGTATAATAGTCTCCGGCAAAACATATATTTTGTTCTGGGGTGAAATTCAATTGCCAAAATAGCAATACCCTGAATCTGGTGTCCCAGCAGTGGCTGGCAAAGTATAACAGTGTCCGCCATAACATAGATTTTGTTCTGGGGTGAAATTCAATTGCCAAAATAGCAATACCCTGAATCTGGTGTCCCAGCAGTGGCTGGCAAAGTATAATAGTGTCCGGCAAAACATATATTTTGTTCTGGGGTGAAATTCAATTGCCAAAATAGCAATACCCTGAATCTGGTGTCCCAGCAGTGGCTGGCAAAGTATAACAGTGTCCGCCATAACATAGATTTTGTTCTGGGGTGAAATTCAATTGCCAAAATAGCAATACCCTGAATCTGGTGTCCCAGCAGTGGCTGGCAAAGTATAATAGTGTCCACCAAAACATATATTTTGTTCTGGGGTGAAATTCAATTGCCAAAATAGCAATACCCTGAATCTGGTGTCCCAGCAGTGGCTGGCAAAGTATAATAGTGTCCGCCAAAACATATATTTTGTTCTGGGGTGAAATTCAATTGCCAAAATAGCAATACCATAAATCTGGTGTCCCAGCAGTGGCTGGCAAAGTATAATAGTGTCCGCCAAAACATAGATTTTGTTCTGGGGTGAAATTCAATTGCCAAAATAGCAATACCCTTAATCTGGTGTCCCAGCAGTGGCTGGCAAAGTATAATAGTGTCCGGCAAAACATATATTTTGTTCTGGGGTGAAATTCAATTGCCAAAATAGCAATACCATAAATCTGGTGTCCCAGCAGTGGCTGGCAAAGTATAATAGTGTCCGCCAAAACATAGATTTTGTTCTGGGGTGAAATTCAATTGCCAAAATAGCAATACCATAAATCTGGTGTCCCAGCAGTGGCTGGCAAAGTATAATAGTGTCCGGCAAAACATATATTTTGTTCTGGGGTGAAATTCAATTGCCAAAATAGCAATACTATAAATCTGGTGTCCCAGAAGTGGCTGGCAAAGTATAATAGTGTCCGGCAAAACATATATTTTGTTCTGGGGTGAAATTCAATTGCCAAAATAGCAATACCATAAATCTGGTGTCCCAGCAGTGGCTGGCAAAGTATAATAGTGTCCAGCAAAACATATATTTTGTTCTGGGGTGAAATTCAATTGCCAAAATAGCAATACCATGAATCTGGTGTCCCAGCAGTGGCTGGCAAAGTATAATAGTGTCCGCCAAAACATATATTTTGTTCTGGGGTGAAATTCAATTGCCAAAATAGCAATACCATAAATCTGGTGTCCCAGCAGTGGCTGGCAAAGTATAATAGTGTCCGGCAAAACATATATTTTGTTCTGGGGTGAAATTCAATTGCCAAAATAGCAATACCCTGAATCTGGTGTCCCAGCAGTGGCTGGCAAAGTATAATAGTGTCCGCCAAAACATATATTTTGTTCTGGGGTGAAATTCAATTGCCAAAATAGCAATACCCTGAATCTGGTGTCCCAGCAGTGGCTGGCAAAGTATAATAGTGTCCGGCAAAACATATATTTTGTTCTGGGGTGAAATTCAATTGCCAAAATAGCAATACCCTGAATCTGGTGTCCCAGCAGTGGCTGGCAAAGTATAACAGTGTCCGCCATAACATAGATTTTGTTCTGGGGTGAAATTCAATTGCCAAAATAGCAATACCCTGAATCTGGTGTCCCAGCAGTGGCTGGCAAAGTATAATAGTGTCCGGCAAAACATATATTTTGTTCTGGGGTGAAATTCAATTGCCAAAATAGCAATACCCTGAATCTGGTGTCCCAGCAGTGGCTGGCAAAGTATAATAGTGTCCGGCAAAACATATATTTTGTTCTGGGGTGAAATTCAATTGCCAAAATAGCAATACCATAAGTCTGGTGTCCCAGCAGTGGCTTGCAAAGTATAATAGTGTCCGGCAAAACATATATTTTGTTCTGGGGTGAAATTCAATTGCCAAAATAGCAATACCCTGAATCTGGTGTCCCAGCAGTGGCTGGCAAAGTATAATAGTGTCCGCCAAAACATATATTTTGTTCTGGGGTGAAATTCAATTGCCAAAATAGCAATACCATAAATCTGGTGTCCCAGCAGTGGCTGGCAAAGTATAATAGTGTCCGGCAAAACATATATTTTGTTCTGGGGTGAAATTCAATTGCCAAAATAGCAATACCCTGAATCTGGTGTCCCAGCAGTGGCTGGCAAAGTATAATAGTGTCCGGCAAAACATATATTTTGTTCTGGGGTGAAATTCAATTGCCAAAATAGCAATACCATAAATCTGGTGTCCCAGCAGTGGCTGGCAAAGTATAATAGTGTCCGGCAAAACATATATTTTGTTCTGGGGTGAAATTCAATTGCCAAAATAGCAATAACCTGAATCTGGTGTCCCAGCAGTGGCTGGCAAAGTATAATAGTGTCCGGCAAAACATATATTTTGTTCTGGGGTGAAATTCAATTGCCAAAATAGCAATACCCTAAATCTGGTGTCCCAGCAGTGGCTGGCAAAGTATAACAGTGTCCGGCAGAACATATATTTTGTTCTGGGGTGAAATTCAATTGCCAAAATAGCAATACCATAAATCAGTGGTGTCAGCTGTGGCTGAAAAAGTATAATAGTGTCCGGCAAAACATATATTTTGTTCTGGGGTGAAATTCAATTGCCAAAATAGCAATAACCTTAATCTGGTGTCCCAGCAGTGGCTGAAAAAGTATAATAGTGTCCAGCAAAACATATATTTTGTTCTGGGGTGAAATTCAATTGCCAAAATAGCAATACCCTGAATCTGGTGTTCCAGCAGTGGCTGGCAAAGTATAATAGTCTCCGGCAAAACATATATTTTGTTCTGGGGTGAAATTCAATTGCCAAAATAGCAATACCCTGAATCTGGTGTCCCAGCAGTGGCTGGCAAAGTATAATAGTGTCCGCCAAAACATATATTTTGTTCTGGGGTGAAATTCAATTGCCAAAATAGCAATACCCTGAATCTGGTGTCCCAGCAGTGGCTGGCAAAGTATAATAGTGTCTGGCAAAACATATATTTTGTTCTGGGGTGAAATTCAATTGCCAAAATAGCAATACCCTGAATCTGGTGTCCCAGCAGTGGCTGGCAAAGTATAACAGTGTCCGCCATAACATAGATTTTGTTCTGGGGTGAAATTCAATTGCCAAAATAGCAATACCCTGAATCTTGTGTTCCAGCAGTGTCCGCCATAACATAGATTTTGTTCTGGGGTGAAATTCAATTGCCAAAATAGCAATACCCTGAATCTGGTGTCCCAGCAGTGGCTGGCAAAGTATCATAGTGTCCGGCAAAACATATATTTTGTTCTGGGGTGAAATTCAATTGCCAAAATAGCAATACCCTTAATCTGGTGTTCCAGCAGTGGCTGGCAAAGTATCATAGTGTCCGGCAAAAGATATATTTTGTTCTGGGGTGAAATTCAATTGCCAAAATAGCAATACCATAAATCTAGTGTCCCAGCAGTGGCTGGCAAAGTATAATAGTGTCCGCCAAAACATATATTTTGTTCTGGGGAGAAATTCAATTGCCAAAATAGCAATACCATAAATCTGGTGTCCCAGCAGTGGCTGGCAAAGTTTAATAGTGTCCGGCATAGGATATATTTTGTTCTGGGGTGAAATTCAATTGCCAAAATAGCAATACCATAAATCTGGTGTCCCAGCAGTGGCTGGCAAAGTTTAATAGTGTCCGGCATAGGATATATTTTGTTCTGGGGTGAAATTCAATTGCCAAAAAAGCAATACCCTGAATCTGGTGTCCCAGCAGTGGCTTGCAAAGTATAATAGTGTCCGCCAAAACATATATTTTGTTCTGGGGTGAAATTCAATTGCCAAAATAGCAATACTATAAATCTAGTGTCCCAGCAGTGGCTGGCAACGTATAATAGTGTCCACCAAAACATAGATTTTGTTCTGGGGTGAAATTCAATTGCCAAAATAGCAATTCCCTTAATCTGGTGTTCCAGCAGTGGCTGGCAAAGTATCATAGTGTCCGGCAAAACATATATTTTGTTCTGGGGTGAAATTCAATTGCTAAAATAGCAATACTATAAATCTGGTGTCCCAGAAGTGGCTGGCAAAGTATAATAGTGTCCGGCAAAACATATATTTTGTTCTGGGGTGAAATTTAATTGCCAAAATAGCAATACCATAAATCTGGTGTCCCAGCAGTGGCTGGCAAAGTATAACAGTGTCCGGCAGAACATATATTTTGTTCTGGGGTGAAATTCAATTGCCAAAATAGCAATACCATAAATCTGGTGTCCCAGCAGTGGCTGGCAAAGTATAATAGTGTCCGGCAAAACATATATTTTGTTCTGGGGTGAAATTCAATTGCCAGAAAAGTAATACCCAGAATCTGGTGTCCCAGCAGTGGCTGGCAAAGTATAATAGTGTCCGGCAAAAGATATATTTTGTTCTGGGGTGAAATTCAATTGCCAAAATAGCAATACCATAAATCTAGTGTCCCAGCAGTGGCTGGCAAAGTATAATAGTGTCCGCCAAAACATATATTTTGTTCTGGGGTGAAATTCAATTGCCAAAATAGCAATACCCTGAATCTGGTGTCCCAGCAGTGGCTGGCAAAGTTTAATAGTGTCCGGCAAAAGATATATTTTGTTCTGGGGTGAAATTCAATTGCCAAAATAGCAATACCATAAATCTGGTGTCCCAGCAGTGGCTCGCAAAGTATAATAGTGTCCGGCATAGGATATATTTTGTTCTGGGGTGAAATTCAATTGCCAAAAAAGCAATACCCCTAATCTGGTGTCCCAGCAGTGGCTGGCAAAGTATAATAGTGTCCGCCAAAATATATATTTTGTTCTGGGGTGAAATTCAATTGCCAAAATAGCAATACCATAAATCTAGTGTCCCAGCAGTGGCTGGCAACGTATAATAGTGTCCACCAAAACATAGATTTTGTTCTGGGGTGAAATTCAATTGCCAAAATAGCAATTCCCTTAATCTGGTGTTCCAGCAGTGGCTGGCAAAGTATCATAGTGTCCGGCAAAACATATATTTTGTTCTGGGGTGAAATTCAATTGCTAAAATAGCAATACTATAAATCTGGTGTCCCAGAAGTGGCTGGCAAAGTATAATAGTGTCCGGCAAAATATATATTTTGTTCTGGGGTGAAATTCAATTGCCAAAATAGCAATACCATAAATCTAGTGTCCCAGCAGTGGCTGGCAACGTATAATAGTGTCCACCAAAACATAGATTTTGTTCTGGGGTGAAATTCAATTGCCAAAATAGCAATTCCCTTAATCTGGTGTTCCAGCAGTGGCTGGCAAAGTATCATAGTGTCCGGCAAAACATATATTTTGTTCTGGGGTGAAATTCAATTGCTAAAATAGCAATACTATAAATCTGGTGTACCAGCAGTGGCTGGCAAAGTATAACAGTGTCCGGCAAAACATATATTTTGTTCTGGGGTGAAATTCAATTGCCAAAATAGCAATACCATAAATCTGGTGTCCCAGCAGTGGCTGGCAAAGTATAATAGTGTCCGGCATAGGATATATTTTGTTCTGGGGTGAAATTCAATTGCCAAAAAAGTAATACCCAGAATCTGGTGTCCCAGCAGTGGCTGGCAAAGTATAATAGTGTCCGGCAAAACATATATCTTGTTCGGGTGTGAAATTCAATTGCCAAAATAGCAATACCCTTAATTTGGTGTTCCAGAAGTTGCAGGCCTAATTTAAATCTGTCCGTAACAGGGTATATTTTGTTCTGGGGTGAAATTCAATTGCCAAAATAGCAATACCATAAATCAGTGGTTTCAGCTGTGGCTGGCCAAGTTTCATAGTGTCCTGCAAAGGATATATTTTGTTTTGGGGTGAAATTCAATTGCCAAAATAGCAATACCATAAATCTGGTGTCCCAGCAGTGGCTGGCAAAGTATTATAGTTTCCAGCAAAACATATATTTTGTTCTGGGGTGAAATTCAATTGCCAAAATAGCAATACCCTGAATCTGGTGTACCAGCAGTGGCTGGAAAACTATAATAGTGTCCGGCAGAACATATATTTTGTTCTGGGGTGAAATTCAATTGCCAAAATAGCAATACCATAAATCTGGTGTCCCAGCAGTGGCTGGCAAAGTATAACAGTGTCCGGCATAGGATATATTTTGTTCTGGGGTGAAATTCAATTGCCAGAAAAGTAATACCCAGAATCTGGTGTCCCAGCAGTGGCTGGCAAAGTATAATAGTGTCCGGCAAAAGATATATTTTGTTCTGGGGTGAAATTCAATTGCCAAAATAGCAATACCATAAATCTAGTGTCCCAGCAGTGGCTGGCAAAGTATAATAGTGTCCGCCAAAACATATATTTTGTTCTGGGGTGAAATTCAATTGCCAAAATAGCAATACCCTGAATCTGGTGTCCCAGCAGTGGCTGGCAAAGTTTAATAGTGTCCGGCAAAAGATATATTTTGTTCTGGGGTGAAATTCAATTGCCAAAATAGCAATACCATAAATCTGGTGTCCCAGCAGTGGCTCGCAAAGTATAATAGTGTCCGGCATAGGATATATTTTGTTCTGGGGTGAAATTCAATTGCCAAAAAAGCAATACCCTGAATCTGGTGTCCCAGCAGTGGCCCAGCACTGATGTTTCCTGATGATGAGGACATGGAAATACGACCTCATCGGAGTCCGCACGTCTCTGATGATGACGAAACACAGGTGCCAACTGCTGCGTCTTTCTGCAGTGTGCAGACCGAACAGGAGGTCAGGGATGAAGACTGTGTGGAAGACGATGCAGGGGACGATGAGGTCCTAGACCCCACATAGAATGAAGGTTGTGCCACTGACTTTCATAGTTCAGAGGAAGAGGCAGTGGTGAGACCGAGCCAACAGCATAGCAAAAGAGGAAGCAGGGGGCAAAAGCAGAACAGCCGCCGCCAAGAGAGTTCGGCAGCTTCAAGGAGTTCCCTGGCATGGCACTTCTTTAAACAATGTGCTGACGACAAGACCCGAGAGGTTTGCACGCTGTGCCATCAGAGCCTGAAGCGAGGCATTAACGTTCTGAACCTTAGCACAACCTGCATGACCAGGCATCTACATGCAAAGCATGAACTGCAGTGGAGTAAACACCTTAAAAGCAAGGAACTCACTCTGGCTCCCCCTGCTCCCTCTTCTGCTGCTGCCTCGGCCTCTTTTTCCGCCTCGGGAGGAACGTTGGCACCTGCCGCCCACCAAACAGAGGATGTGCCACCGACACCACCACCTGCGTCACCAAGCATTTCCACTATGTCACACGGCAGCGTTCAGCTCTCCATCTCACAAACCTCGGAGAAAAAGCATAAATTCCCACCTAGTCACCCTCGAGCCCTTGGCCTGAATGCCAGCATTTCTAAACTACTGGCCTTTGAAATGCTGTCATTCAGGCTGGTGGACACAGACAGCTTCAAACAGCTGATGTCCATGGCTGTCCCACAGTATGTTGTTCGCAGCAGCCACTACTTCTCCAAGACAGCCGTGCCTTCCCTGTGCGAGCAGCAGCAGGCCATAGTGGAGTTTCAGCTGCAGCACGCACGCGTCAGTCGCACTGCGGAACAGCACCACTTCACCACCAATGATTGGGCCTCCATGCAAGACCTGTGTGCCCTGTTGCGCTGTTTCGAGTACTCCACCAACATGGCCAGTGGCAATGACACCGTTATCAGCGTTACAATACCACTTCTATGTCTCCTTGAGAAAACGCTTAGGGCGATGATGGAAGAGGAATTGGCCCAGGAGGAGGAGGAGGAGGATGAGGGGTCATTTTTAGCACTTTCAGGCCAGTCTGTTAGAAGTGGCTTAGAGGGAGGTTTTTTGCAACAGCAGAGACCAGGTACAAATGTGGCCAGCCAGGGCCCACTACTGGAGGACTAGGAGGATGAGGAGGAGGTGGAGGAGGATGAGGATGAAGCAGGTTCACAGCGGGGTGACCCCCAACACAGCTCAGGCCCATCACTTGTGCATGGCTAGGGTGATACGGAGGACGATGACGATATGTCTCCCACAGAGGACAGCTTGTCCTTACCTCTGGGGAACCTGGCACACATGAGCGACTACATGCTTCAGTGCCTGCGCAACGACAGCAGAGTTGCCCACATTTTAACGTGTGCGGACTACTGGGTTGTCACCCTGCTGGATCCCCGGTACAAAGACAATGTGCCCACCTTATTTCCTGCACTGGATGCTCGAGTACAAGCGCACGCTGCTAGACGCGCTCCTGAGAGCATTCCCAAATGTCACAGGGGAACAGGTGGAAGCCCAAGGCGAAGGCAGAGGAGGAACAAGAGGTCGCCAACGCAGCTCTGTCACGACCAGCTCCTCTGAGGGCAGGGTTAGCATGGCAGAAATGTGGAAAAGTTTTCTCTCCACGCCACAGCTAACTGCACCACCACCTGACGTGTTAGCAGGAGGCAGCATTTCACTAACATGGTTGAACAGTACGTTTGCACACCCTTCCACGTACTGACTGATGGTTCGGCCCCATTCAACTTCTGGGTCTCCAAATTGTCCACGTGGCCAGAGTTAGCATTTTATGCCTTGGAGATGCTGGCCTGCCCGACGGCCAGCGTTTTGTCTGAACGTGTATTCAGCACAGCAGGGGGCGTCATTACTGACAAATGCAGCCGCCTGTCCACAGCCAACGTGGACAAGCTGACGTTCATAAAAATGAACCAGGCATGGATCCCACAGGACCTGTCCCTCCCTTGTGCAGAATAGACATTTATAACTGCCTCCCCCTCAACCATGTATTCTTGTACTCCGGGGCACTTCTTTATTGAATCCTCATTTTTTTGACTTTACCATGATCTTGCGGTGCAAACCAAAGTTGAATGAACCTCTACTCAATCTGGGCGCCGGGGCCTAAATAACTGAAAGTGGCCTTCTCCAGTGGTGAGTGATATGACGCATGATTCTCTGCTGTAAGACCTCTCTCCTCTGTCTGGGTGCTGGGGCCTAAATAACTGAAAGTGGCCTTCTCCAGTGGTGGGTGATATGATGCATGATTCCTTGCTGTGGGACCTCTCTCCTCTGTCTGGGTGCTGGGGCCTAAATAACTGAAAGTGGCCTTCTCCAGTGGTGGGTGATATGACGCATGATTCCTTGCTGTGGGACCTCTCTCCTCTGTCTGGGTGCTGGGGCCTAAATAACTGAAAGTGGCCTTCTCCAGTGGTGGGTGATATGACACATGATTCCTTGCTGTGGGACCTCTCTCCTCTGTCTGGGTGCTGGGGCGTAAGATAACTGAAAGTGGCCTTCTCCAGTGGTGGGTGATATGACGCATGATTCCTTGCTGTGGGACCTCTCTCCTCTGTCTGGGTGCTGGGGCCTAAATAACTGAAAGTGGCCTTCTCCAGTGGTGGGTGATATGACGCATGATTCTCTTGCTGTGGGACCTCTCTCCTCTGTCTGGGTGCTGGGGCCTAAATAACTGAAAGTGGCCTTCTCCAGTGGTGGGTGATATGACGCATGATTCCTTACTGTGGGAACTCTCTCCTCTGTCTGCGTGCTGGGGCCTAAATAACTGAAAGTGGCCTTCTCCAGTGGTGTGTGATATGACACATGATTCCTTGCTGTTGGACCTCTCTCCTCTGTCTGGGTGCTTGGGCCTAAATAACTGAAAGTGTCCTTCTCCAGTGGTGGGTGATATGACGCATGATTCTCTGCTGTGGGACCTCTCTCCTCTGTCTGGGTGCTGGGGCCTAAATAACTGAAAGTGGCCTTCTCTAGTGGTGGGTGACATGATGCATGATTCCTTGCTGTGGGACCTCTCTCCTCTGTCTGGGTGCTGGGGCCTAAATAACTGAAGGTGGCCTTCTCTAGTGGTGGGTGATATGACGCATGATTCTCTGCTGTTGGACCTCTCTCCTCTGTCTGAGTGCTGGGGCCGAAATAACTGAAAGTGGCCTTCTCCAGTGGTGGGTGATATAACGCCTTATTCCTTGCAGTGGGACCTCTCTCCTCTGTCTGGGTGCTGGGGCCTAAATAACTAAAAGTGGCCTTCTCCAGTGGTGGGTGATATGACGCATGATTCCTTGCTGTGCGACCTCTCTCCTCTCCCTCGGGCTACTTGAGAGACCTTGACGTGGTGTCCGAGCTTAAGAAATGTCCTCCTAGTAGGATGTGTCAAACTAACCTCTCAATTTTAACATCAGTGTGAGGGTTTAGTATTGCCGGAGAGTGAACCTGCCTTTGCTATGGTTATGTTTTGATTGTTCTTCATATCCACATTATCGTTATCGTATGTAGTATGGTTATTGTGGTACTTGTAGTTCGTTGCTGACATCTTCCATTGTATGCATTTTTTGCTGTTGATTGCCACTAGCAACGGACTACAAGTGCAGGATGTGCTCCCCTATATACATGCACAACTGCATATGGGTTGAGCATATCCTGCTTGTTAAACACCACACCCCGTTTTCTAATGGTTTATATGTTTGGAGGTGTATAGACTCCAATTTAAATGTGCCTGCTTTTGATCTGCAGGCTACATTCAGGTGCAACTGCGAGGCTCTGTGCCATATCAGTCGGTCTCGGGTGGGGCTCACAGGCACCTCCCACCTCTCATTGCAAGCATGGTTACATGCTGGAGGTCACTGGCGAGCTGTTTGTGAACCAGGCCTTACGCTCCCGTAATGCCCAACGGCCCCTGGCATCGCCCATACGGCACAGGTAGGTTGAGTGGTAGGGTCTCTGGCTACTTGAGAGACCTTGACGTGGTGTCCGAGCTTAAGACATGTCCTCCTGGTAGGATGTGTCGAACTAACCTCTCAATTTTAACATCTGTGTGAGGGTTTAGTATTGCCGCAGATGGCACCTGCCTTTGCTATGGTTATAGACCCCTCTGTCTGGGTGCTGGGGCCTAAAAAACTGAAAGTGGCCTTCTCCAGTGGTGGATGATATGACGCATGATTCTCTGCTGTGGGACCTCTCTCCGCTATATGGGTGCTGGGGCCTAAATAACTGAAAGTGGCCTTCTCCAGTGGTGGGTGATATGACGCCTTACTTCTTGATGTGGGACCTCTCTCTTCTGTCTGGGTGCTGGGGCCTAAATAACTGAAAGTGGCCTTCTCCAGTGGTGGGTGATATGACGCATGATTTTCGGCTATGGGACCTCTCTCCAATTGATATTGGTTAATTTTTATTTATTTTATTTTAATTCATTTCTCTATCTAAATTTCTTTGCAGGGCATTTACCTTCATTTTGCTGCCTTTTGCAGCCCTCTAGCCCTTTCCTGGACTATTTTACAGCCTTTTTAGTGCCCAAAAGTTCGGGTCCCCAAAAGTTCAATACGGTTCAGGATAAAGTTCGGGTCGAGTTCGGATCCCGAACCCGAATATTTTCGGGAAGTTCGGCCGTACTTCTCGAACCCGAACATCCAGGTGTTCGCTCAACTCTAATCACAACTATTAATAATATAATATTTGTAATTTATCATAGTCATTATCAATAAGACAAAAATCGATAAAAGTACTGATGATAATTTGCTGACATGACATAAAGTCTGATTTTAGACCATAATGATGACCTGGTGATGACATTGGGTGAAAGGACTTTCTGATAAGTGGTTTTTGAGTAGTGAAAGGAATAGGTTTGGGAAGCGCTGCCTTAACATTATGGTCGTATAACTCAAATTGAACAATCTCCCAATTTTACCCTTATTTTCTTGGAAATCTGCATTGTACTTACCAGGGTGAACACGTTATTATAGGAGTCCTCCAGCCTCGCGTACCATTCAAAAGTACAGTCCAGAATTAGTTCTTCATATTCTGGAATTTCTATATTTATCTCTAGAAAAGCAGGAAAATGAAAGAAGATATTATAGAAGTAATTGTGTAAATATTTTGTCCTGCATTTAGGGGTTGTCTCAATAACATATCTCCTTCTATAAGAGCTAATAGGAAACATGGGCATCATGGAGGGGACTGATAGTAACCGGTTAAATTCTGCTATCTCCTCACCTCCACAGTTTACAGTCTCTGCCAGGTGAGACTTGTGATCTTTACATGGAGAGCAGGACCGTCCAGTTTTCAGATCTGAGAAAAGGAGAATGAAATGAAATGTGAGCCGATCATTAAATACACTTTATAATATTAGAATAAATATGATAATTATGTGCTGGCATCTGTCACCCCTTTGTCACCTACACATGGCAGTATACTGTACAGGCTGCCACAGATCACACTTCTAGCCTGCTTATGGACTGAATCATATTAATGTAAATGTCCTCCTGCTTTAGGAAGTCTGGTGTATACCAGTGACTGGCATATTTAGTGTATGGTGAGGATTCGGGGTCCTATATATTTACTAATGTACCAAATGAATGTAGATATAAGAATAGAAACTTCTACTTTACCGAAACATCTGTTGGAGGTGCACAGGCAGCTGCATCTCTCCAAGTAGTCTGTGAAAAGAGGAGACATCATCTAATAGTCAGCGAGTGCTGTGTACTGTGCCTATGTGTGCTGCTCCCCGCTGTATAATAGGCACAGTACCCATAGTTTACACATAGTTAACACACACTAGTGGGAAAG